>JAHREC010000018.1:2748463-4122695 GCA_020081605.1 Albifimbria verrucaria
GCTGGCGCTGCCTTTGTTTTCTGTGGTCAAGATGGTTAGTATAAGGGTGGCAACTGCGCAACTGGTCAAAGCTGGGGTGGGGAGGCCGAGGTTTGTGTTGATGTTTGATCTAAAAGGTAGGTGAAGAGAATGTGAAGGGCTGCTCGATGGACGTAGATGCAAGAGCAAGAGATTTGATCTTCAAACAGCTGCCGGCTAGATGCGCCGGCTGTGGAGGGGCGAAGGCGTTCTACTGACCTTGACCTCTGGCACGTAGCCATCAGAGTCATCAGCCATGCTGAAGTCGGATCCGTCCATGTCGGAGTCCATCTTGACTGTGCGGGAGGGAACCCGACCCTAGAGATTGTTGCGAATTTTGCGATGGGGAAGCGAGAAGCAAAAGGCTGAAAACATAAAGGGAGAACACTGGTGATACACCGCCTGGGCGAGCGACTGGCAACGTGCGCGAGCAGAGTCGCCTGAACAAAAGAACGGAGGCGGGGTGTGCCAGGATGGCGGCTATTCACATGAATAAATCCAAAGGAGTGTCGGGTTGTATTGTGTTGTTGTGCCTGTTGCTTGGGCCCGTCGCGTAAACAAAAATCAGGGCGCGACCAACAATCTCCAGCCGCAAGTGCTGCACTAAGGCAGCCAGGGAGGCATCATGTGGAGAAACCCTCGTCCTCTTCATCCCCTGAAAAGAAAACAAACCAGGCAGCACCACCAATCAGATGAAGGCTCGCTCATTGGACCCCGCGCATGTACTCATCTGATTGCCCTCAAGCACGCGAGATTGCACGGCTCCAAGTGCCTATCAGGTACTGGAACTTGCTGCTGCTGAAAAAGTGACCAGGGGCGCCAACAACAACCACCATGTTTTCAGGGTCCTGATGATTGATGCCATTGTTGTGCTCATGTATTTGGCCCCCTCCCCATTGTGAACACGTACGACGGGCTGTTAAAGTCTTCTTCGCAGGATAATTGACTCAATAATAATAAATTTTGCAGATATGCCGTTTCTTTGGTAAGATCAGGTGTGGCGCCTCTCTTCTCCATTATTGCGGCGTGATCATCGCCCAGCCTGGGCTGGTTCCCGTTAAGAAAACAGTCCATATCATGCTGCTATTCCCTACCTTAGATGCAATGACCACATCGGGAATGCAAAAGAACCCGCCACACACACTTGCTCAAGCCATGTCACAGACAAGCTGCCAGATCGCAGCCAAGGGAAGATGCGTAGAGTTGATGCAGGCAAGCGCCGTCCTACCCACAGACTGTCTTTGCATAACAAGTCATAGCCAACGCTGGCGCTGAACATGCTTAAAACGTTGCTCAGTGCACATGCTTCGATAAAATCGCCGAGATGGCATACATACCCGGCAACAAATCTCCGCAACGGGAGTTTGATGTTGCGCACACCTGTACGAATCCCACCAAACACCTGAGGCATGGCAAACTGTCAGACGATCCTCAGCCCATCCAACATATACATAACAAAAGAACGAGACCTTGAAATACAGCGAAGTCCTCCTAAGCCTCCCACCAGGCATGCTCTAGCCAATACCTCTGTCTCAGGAAAGGAAGGGAGAAAGCGCCCTTATATTTTGGAATAGCTTAATTGTCTTCAGCAAGCCCTCTCAATCTATCCGGGCTAACTTGGTACTAGACTTAGAAAACCACCGGGTCTGATGCCACACCAAAGAGGATTGATTTCTGCTCGTAGACTCGAAGCTCAGCAGTAAACCCTTTCAACTTCGGTTTCACAGACGGATAACTTTGTTTGATGACAGGAGGCACCTGTGCGACTCAAAGTGGTCAGCTTCGTCACTGGATCGGTCGAGTGATTGCTTGGCAGCAATCTGAGCCAACCGCCTCCTACTGGAGCCACTGATAAATATTTTAAACAAGTTGTAGGTACTCTGCTGCTAGTAAAGCAAACAGTCTTGATATGGACGTTATGCTCACTCTGACCCGGGCACAACTCGGAGTTGTATTGCGCATTGCTTTACGATCCTCGAGAAGACGAGTGACGTAGAAAGTCGGATAATGAAACTGTTCGACATACCACATCCCACGTCTCGATACTCTTCCGTTTCTCCGGAATAGTACGACATTTGTACAAGCCGGTATATAAGGATGCGTTGTTTGCTTCCACTCCATTCCAGCAGGCTTAACTCTCACATGTGTCGTCACTACCAAATAAATGTTCTACAACAAATGAAACGCAGCAAATCCTAAACCCCGACAAAGCTGTACTTGTCCCCATATGCTATCCAGGAGCCTGTGGATATTTCCCCAGGCCTTCTATGGCGTTGCCGCAGAAATGGTCGATAGTGACAAGTGTTGTTCACCAGTTGGCCTCAGGAGTATGCAGCTTCCCGCTTCTCTAGTCCCAGATCAACTTCATCCAACTCCACCCCAACGAATTCTGCCCTTCTGTGAGGTGCCTAGCTACTTGCGCTCGTTAAGGACGAGCTATCGTTCCCTTGATCCTCTGAACCTTACAAGGATGCGTTGTCTTGGTCCAAGTGTCTGCTCGCCAGCAAATCTCTACTTGTTCTGGACTTGTTCTACAGCTCCCTATCCTGCCTTTTGGACTCTGCTATGTACTATGCCCAGAATGCATAGTATCGAATTCCAAAGGCTTCATAGTACGTTACATAATGGACGACCTATATACTCTTCAATCCGATCTCTTCTAGAGGGCATATTAGTTAGTGGGAAGCGTGTAGGGGCACAAGCCATGTTTGGATCGGCTGGCTCCCGATAGCGGTGGGCTCCTCTCAATTATGTGACAGAAGGAAACCAAAATGGACCAAAGCTGCTTGCTCCGCATTTTATGCGAACTGGTCTTCTGGGGTCTTATTCTTATCATTCGTCAACGCCCTATCCTCAGCGGCCCCAAGCCTTGGCCCGTAGTATCGGTAGTCGGAACATGGCTACAGGAAGCTGCAACATCAATCATGACCGTCTGCAGCCACCAAATGGTTTACTTGTACGCAAGTGATGCGGCAAACACTTAGTCTTGTGCCAAAAACAGTTGTCGACTTCGAGCCAGAAGTATAGAGCAGACCACCAGACAGAGACATGATCAAGAGTTTCAGATTTGAGCCCCCAGGCCGGCTTTGATTGTAGGTCATTGCTTACGGGGCATTATACCCGCTGCAGAAATTTGTTTGTTGAAGCCGGGATAGACATGTCGGTGAGGTACTCCAGTCCTTGCCGCTTTGTCGTTCCCAGCCAACCACTTCACGGCTGTATATAACAAGGCCGTGACCCGACTGCCTTCGTCCCCGGTTCTTCTATACTGAGCCTTTTCACTCGCAACCCAGTCTTATAGAGTTGACAGCTTATTATCCCAATGGCCACAAACGGCCCACGGGCTATGCTGCCGCTACAGCTTCTCCTTAATCCAGACGCTGCCAGACCCATAACCCTTCCCATCGACCAAGTGTTTGCCTTCCCACTGACTCACAGAACTCCCCGAATAACGGCGCCGGCCTACATCATGAGCAAGTCTTCCACGTCCAGAGTCAGAAAAACTAAAGTCCTGGATACAGCCACGAGAACAGGACCACGCGGACCTGTGAACTTCCCACCTTTTGAGAATTTAGATGACATCTCACTGCAGTTAGTCGCTACATTTGATGTCCAGCCGTTTGGACAAATCCATAAAAAAATCGAACACTTTCCATACAATAGCGAGAAGCGTGATTTGTTGGAAAAGACCGGCCGGGAGAGCATCGAGGGTGAGTGTATCTTTCACCTCTGGGCCTCTAAACTAACACCCTACTATAGCCTTCACCTACGAGTTCCGTGTGCCTGGGAGTGACTCGACTTACGTGGTAATGTGGGACTATAATATAGGCATTGTCCGTTTGGCTTCTCTTTTCCGACTGTGCGGATTCAATAAGGTGAGAACCCGCGAGTAGAAAGGTCGTTAGATGCTGACAGAACATAAGACTGGCCCGGCACAAACGTTCTCAAAGAATCCTGGACTGCTCGAGATAACTCCAAATATTACTGGAGGCGCTGTTCCAGCTCAAGGCAAGGCGAGCGAACGAACAGCAAGATGCAGTACAGAGACAGACGCTAACACATTAACCAGGGTACTGGTTCCCATATCGATGTGCAAAAGCCATCTGTGCAAGATTCTGTCATCATATAGCGGGAGCACTGATCCCGGTATTTGGGCCTCAATTTCCCTCTGAATGCACGCCTCCCGACTCTCCTCGTTATCGCCGGCTGAACATCAACCCCAAATTGTGGTGGAGGCTGCTCAAGAGGCTTCCATGTCGCAGCGTCTATATTTGAACCGGGACATCAGGGTAACACGCGGACTGATAAATCATTCGGTTGTGGGAGGTCTACAGTTTCCTGGAGGTAATCAGCAGAATAGCTGGACGCAAAATTCCGGGATTTCCCTCACCCGTGACTCATATAGGTCGACGCACGAACGATCAAACAAGCGTCCTTGTTTAAGACGGTCACCTGTCGATGCCAGCTGCAAACCCTATAGATATCACGCCGAAGGTATCTCATCCCTTGACCTACCACAGGTCGAGGGCTGTGCATCAAGCATATAAAACAACCTCTTCGCCGCAATATACAAAAGCAGAGCACCCAATATCAAGCTGGAGGCTTGGTCGGCGAGAGAGAAAGCTCAAACACAATTCAAAGAAGTAGCAGACATGGCAGAGACCACAATATCAGACAGCACAAAGGACCGTACCGTGGAGGAAGTACACAAAAGTACCAGGGACCAAGGAACAATATCCGATGTAGAACAGTACGATGCCGCACTGATTCTCCTCAGCATAAGGAAAGAAGATAGAAGAGAGGGCCGCTATATGAACGAAGACCCTAAGAAGGTGCAAGGTGAACAAAAGACACACAACCAGACGTCTTGATACAGAGGCTCAGATAGATTGCCATCGACAGGGCTGCTATGCGCTTATTCAGTTGTACAACAGGAGTTGCCGCAAGGCAGATTGAGGATAACACGGCGTCACTAGATTCAAGATACCATCGTCTCAAGGACGAAATGCTGGAGTCACAGCTACAGTAACAGATAGGGCCACTGGCGGATAATTTGATTCTTAACTTTTTCAATTCTTTTCTCAAATTCTATCATTTCGTCTCTCCCTCTCCTTGGCCTTTTGCTCCTTAAACTTGGCCACCCATTCCTCGGCGCCCTTCTTAGGCACCACAAAGATACGGACCACGTCGTCCACGACGTCCATCTTGCCCGTGCTCAGAACCTTGAGCAACGGCATACGTTTGCCCATCTTCAGCAGCCCGCCCTCACGCGTCTCGATGTACGCTTCCACCGACGCAACCGAGTATGCACCCTCGGTGTCCCACGGTAGCGGGAATACGTAGCTAAGGTGGTCCTCGAGCGTCTGTTGTTCGTTGAAGGCCTTGATAAAATCGGACTCGAGGTGCTGCGGGTAGAGCAGCACCGTGGGGAAGGCCAGCGTGCTGCGCGGGTCATCCGGGTCAGGCACCAGCTCGAGCTTTGTGTCGCCCATCTCGGGCGGCTGCGCTGTCTCACGCGTGCGGATGTTGCGCGCCGCCAACGCCGCCTTCAGGAGGTACGCCCTCCGCTTGTCCCGGGCCTTGCGCTGCTCCTCTTCACGTCGTTTGGCATCGATCTGTTTTGCGCGTTTTACAATGTCCTCCGCCACAGCCTTTAGGGGTGCGTTGTTCTCGTCCAGCGCCAGGCCGCGCGCACACACGTCGTCGGCCTCCTCAATCCGATCCACGGCCAGGAGAGCACGGGCACTACGGTAGCAAGCCTTAAGATTGCGCGGGTTGAGCCGCAGTGCAGCCGCGCAATCGGTCCAACAGCTGCGATAGTTCTTGAGCTCTAAGTGGCATGCTGCTCGGTTGACGTATAGTGTCTCCAGTACGGCTCTCTGGTTTGAGATCTCCTCCTCCGAATCAACCACACCCTCCGGATTCTTGGTAACCTCTCCGTTGGCTCGCTTTCTTTCTTCGGCGGCCAGGATCAAGATGCCCTTGGTGTAGAATTCTTTGGCATCTACGTACCCTCTGACCTTGAAGCACTGGTTTCCACGGTCCTTGAAGTCAGTACCATTCTCTAACGGCGTACCCTCATAATCCAAAGCCTGCAGAGCCGCGATATCGTCATTCTCCTCCAACTCTGTCATGAAGAGCGGCGACTTGTTCAAGTCTGCCAGCACCTCGTCAACCGTTTTCCGCGGCGGTAGGGCTGGTCCTGCAGCATCGCCACTGCTCTGAGGTTGCGACTCATTCTGCTGTTGAGAAAGGCTCACGGCCTTCTCCATCTGTTCTGTGAGCTCCTCGATATGCATTTTTGCTTCACCGCACCAGTCGCGTTAGGCTGAAAATGAGGCGAGCTGATATTTGCGATATCTTTGTGGGGTTCAAATTGGACGCTCGTAAATGGGTCCTGTGAGCAGAGAGGCCTTTTGGGCCTTCTAGAACATGCGTTGCAAAGACTTTGCTAAATTTTAGCCCGTCTCCAACTTTTTGCGCAAAACCTCATTTTTATTGGGCAGTGACAGAACAATATCTCACATCTGCTTATCTAGGTAGGTAGTATATTTCCTTGGATCATAGTTTCAAGGCTTTTGGAATCGGCAGACAACTCTTCCAATATTTTTGTTACACCATGATTTTTTGTTAATAGTGCAAAAATGGTCACATACATTGCAGGTTGTACAGCAACAGAATATGTGAAATATCCACAGTTCATCCTATTAACTAAGTCTACCTAACGCTTATTTGCGTAGCAATTGTATATGCAAGAAGAGAATAAGTACACTTTTCGCTGAAACCCAAACGCCCATTCGTTTTAAAAGGATATCTTTTGTCGAGAAAACGAACCAGACCCAACTAAGCCGAACACCTGTTCTCAAGCAAGATCATAAACTCCGTTCCATCTCCCACGTGTCATATATGTCGTGGAACTGTGAATATAATTAGTCTGCCACGGCTTCCGCCATGGCTGACAAACGCTCGTGTGAAGACAAGCGTGTCTGTACATGAAAAACAATGTCATGTGAAATGATAAAGCTCGATGCGAAAAGGCTCACGTCAAAGCAAGGTGGAAGTGGTGTCGTCGGCTGAAACTTCAGCGGCCATGACACCCGTGTGTTGTTTGTTTTGCGCCACCGCAGACTCTTCTGATTGCTGCTCGTTGCTCCGTTCTCGTGGAACGTAAAAGCACTGCACACTGCCGATCACAGCTACAAGGGCGCTGCCATACCAAGCTAGGCCAGTGCAGTTCATTCGTGCGCCGAAGGTGTAGAGGTAGCCGGCGATAGGCGGTGCGATCATGCGGCAAGCAGCTCCTGCACTTGCGGCCAGACCGTTGACCTTGCCGAGTGCATTGGAGGTGGGGGTTGCATCCTTGATAAGGATAAGGAGGAGAGGGTAGAGGGTGATGGAGAGGATGTTACGGATTGCGAGACAAAGGTAGATAGCAGGAAAGAGGAGGGAAGCGGGTACAAAGACGAGAAGGGGAACAATAGCATAGGCGATAGGGTGCAAAACTGTGACGATGAGGAAAAGTTTGTACACACCGACCCGTTCAGCTGCGATGGGAAAGATGACTGCCTGGACAAACAAGGCAATGAGACCGTTCACAGCCATAATCATTCCAACGGATCGAACAGATAGTCCTAATCCACCAGGAGAGTAAAAAAGGACGAGGGTGTAGCTTTGGCGATGAGGTCCATGACATGCGTGCGGTCATCCTCGAAAAAGATGGGCATCAAATGGTCATACGTCATCGAATGATAGGTGAAGATGCAGAGCGCAACGATGAAGCCAACGATGCGCTTGTTCCAGGTGACCATCGCTTGCGCAGTCTTTTCGAAGTTTGACTCGCTCCACTCGTTGTCCACGTCGTTGCTCAGGTTTCTGATAGTGCCATACGTTTCGGAACGCAGGTCCACAGCTGGGCGCTTGACGGCATCTGAGGTTTCCATCAGCGGAGTCTCTTCTGAGACATAGGTGTCTGCTGGAAGTAAAACGCGAGGAAGCATATCAGGATGGGTCTCTTCGAGCAGGAAGAAGCCGAGGATGATGCTCATGAGCAGTAGCGCAGCGCAGAGAAGATTCGGGAGCAAATAGGGAATCGCTCAAACAAGCCACCCTTCGGAAAGAAATTGGGCCAAGATGAATGGGGATCTGCAAAAGTTCCGCCAATGCAAGGCCCAATGATGGTACCAACGCTCCAGACAAAGGGCATGACGGCAAAGGCTCGGGCTGTGGAAGACGCGTTAGCCGAGGGATTACTCCAAACGATGGGTTAGTGTGTAGGTAGCGATGGATCAACTCACGTTCATGTTCGGGTTTGGTGACCAATTCACCAACCATGGTCTGAATAACACCGATGTTGCCGTTCAAGAGACCACCTATGGCTCGTCCAAGTAATGCAATCCATATGTTGGAGGCGAAGCCTACCATGATCATGCTGAGCATGGTGCCCAAGCAGCCAATCATCAGCACGGGCTTTCGACCAATGCGATCCGACAAGCCGCCCCAGTACATGCCCATCAGGGCCTCGGCGAGAGAGAAGGATGAGATGAGGAGACCGGCATAGAAGGAGGCATCTTGCTCGTCACCAACGTGGAATCTCTTAATCAATTCCCAGGCGTAGGGAAAGATGGAGGTGAGCGCGATGGGTTCGGAGAGCCGAACAATAGCTGGAAGTTGTGTAAGTGCATGCGCCACTAGGAAGATTGAGGTTTGACAGCGAAGAGCCACGTACCGAGCAGAAACAGCTGGAGTGTTGGAAAGTCATCGGGGTTGCGAGATCTCGACTGGTTTGTTAGAGCCATAGTCTTCTCGCTCAGCAAAAGCTTACGACAGCAGACACGAACACAGGCGTAGATGCGAGTTGTTGAGGAGCTGTGAGTGAGTGTGCCTGTGTTTTCTGATATGTTCTGTTGCAGGGAACTGGCGCGGGACGTCGGCGAGTGCCGGTGGGATGTATGGTGAGCTGTGGCGAATGTGATGAGATGAGTTGAATGAGTCTGAAGAGAAGTGCACTTGATAACGTATAGCTCTCGTTGTGCATAAAGAAAACAACGTCTGGTATTTATCGTCACAGAAAGAGAAGATGCGGTAAAGAAAAAACAGAAGGAAGGAGGGAGAGGACGAGAAGGTTTTGCGGGAAGAGGCGAGCATAATATTTCAAGTGAAGACAATAGTGTGGTGGGCGGCAAGAGCGAGGGCCGTGGTCACCCGAACCGAACGCAGAGCGACAGACCGGTCGAGGAGGTGGGGCAGCTCTAAACAGTGCATGTACAGATACAGATACAGCACTACAGCACAT
Organism: Albifimbria verrucaria; assembly: GCA_020081605.1. Taxonomy (NCBI): domain Eukaryota; kingdom Fungi; phylum Ascomycota; class Sordariomycetes; order Hypocreales; family Stachybotryaceae; genus Albifimbria; species Albifimbria verrucaria. The sequence continues at coordinate 2,757,774 of JAHREC010000018.1, forward strand.
GCCTGGTGCCTTGAAGCTCCACCAGGCTCCACCCCTGGACCTTCGGTACCTGCAAGTGGGGATGGCTAGACCTGACAAGACCTCAAAGACCTGCATTCGCGCCCCGATAACAAGAACTGCCCGCCATGTAACGATGGCTGATCGGATGAATGTGCATGTGGAGTGGGTGGACGATTGGGGCGCCGCTCTCAATGGTAAGACAAGTGTCGTGTCCCCCTTTGTCTTCGTCACAGCGGGCAGCTCTTCCGCAGTCTTGGATCTACCGCACGCATCATCAGTTGTTTCTCTCTCCCTCCTGTCTCACCAGGCTGATCAACCGTCGCCACCGTTTTCGTTACACATTGAGCGACGGCCCGGACGAGCCCCTACCGGCAGTGGCATATCGACACAGAGCATGACGAGACGTAACAGCATCAACTGTCGCGACAATCCCCAGCCGACTTTCCATATTCGTTCACGGAAAACATGATTCAGACAGGGGTGTGCTTGGCGGCTCTGTGCGTCACTACGGTATGTCACCCTAAAACTGCATCAAGGCTACGTCTTACTGGTTGGGAGCAACGACCCTGCTCGGGATGAAGCCCACTGTATCCGAACAGCCTAGACCTTGTGTGTGTGTGTATGCAAAGCCAGAAGATCCTGGATACAGTCATGAGGTGCGAGTGCCGCTAATTGGGCAACGAAGAGTGCAATTTTTTCTCTCTCGACTTGGTCGTCTCCACTGCTGTTAGCGTACCGGACACTAGCGTCTAGGCGCTGGATGTTGATCTGCTGCCTTTCAACCCCGATGACCCGAAGAGTGATGGACAGACTTCTGAGGTCGTGCAGTGTCTCGTGCGCAGCCTTGAGCACATGTCCATGCAAGCATCGACCTAGTCATGGCCCAGCACCGATCGACGACTTGCTGAGTGCGATACGATGCCGCCGGCCTTTCCGTGTCTCGAGTCCTGCCAATTCATTTCTGATGTCACTTTTGTCAGTAACAAGTCTTGTGCGTCAGTATCTTGTCATTTCAAGTTTCACGCCAGGCCGGGGCCGTGGCTGGTATCTGTAGCCAGGGCTGGGCTTGTCAACTTGTGACGCAAAACTCACTGACCGCATAGACGGGGAACCCGTATCTTTCAATCAATTGACTGCAGGAATCAATCCCTTGCTGTTGGTGCAGCCAGCCAGCCAGGGTTGATGGACCGAAGTCGGCCAACTCGGGACCCGAAGCGCTAACCAACAGTGAGTCGTCGTTTATCCTCGATCCGGACAAAAGCGCACAGGCAGCTTCATTGCATTCCCCCTCCTTCACATGAATGAACACCTTCACCTTCATGCTGCGTTGCATATATGCATATGCCGCCGATCAAAGTTTCTGGCTGCGTCGCACCCCAGTTAACGGCAATTGTCAGTGTTGAGACCGAAAAGCCTTATCTTTTGGTTCCAACTCGTTATGCAGAAATCCGTGGCTTTGCCATCAATGAAACCTTGGCCATGCGCTGCACAGAGTGGCATCGCTTTTCACGTACATGCATCTGATGTTGCACTACCCATTCGGAGGCCCAGCCTATCCCAGTACCAAACCAGAATGAATGGGCGCAAAGTGGTCGCATCGGCCGATCTGGCTGTTCCTCCACCGCCTCTTCCACCAGGAGGAAAGATTACACTTAACAACCATCGATAATCCTCGACAGCATTGCGCGGCAATACGATGCGTACCGTGACAACCAGATAGATTGCCACATGCCTAGTGCCTCGAAAGCGTCTACCATCCTTAGTTCCCTTTTGTTCGTCGTGTGACATTCTCTCAAACTGCACCCTCCACGACCTCGCCCACCCACCTCATCTCAATTTCCCGGAGCTTTGCGAGGTCCACCAAGCTAGCAGTACTCTGTATAGTACAGGCCAAGCAGGCCTCCAGCCCCCATGCAGATCCGGACCCATCTGCCATGCGTTTAGCGAAGTCCGCGAACCGGGGTGTGCGTTAGTGCCCGCTTGCCCTCACAATGTTAAGCCACACTCCGTGGGTCAGTTTCAACGACACACCATCCGAACGGCTGAAAGCGTGTCCCAACTTGCGCAAGTCGTTATGCGCGTCTTGCAGCAGGCTAATTGCTGATCTTTCACTTCGAATACGTTTCCATTGAGTAATAAGGCAAACCTCACATGAGAAAGCTTCAGCTTTGGTCCCCTCTGGGACTTTGGCTGGCCTGCAACACATCAATGCTGTCATCTGCTATGCTACTCAGGGCACTCTTGTGAATCAAAGGAGGTGTTTTTCTTGGTTCTTACTATGTAACTATCTTGCGCCCCAATGTAACGACTCTTCCCAAAGCCGTGGCTACCCACCCACCTTTTGCCCACGGTGTTCTCTAGTCTGCCCTGCATCTTCTGCGCGTTATGCATCCTGTGTTACTCCGCACACATTTCCCCTCACGCCACCTTACAAACGGACCATTGAAATCCGATGTCCCATCCTTATCTTACAGCGGGTATTTCACTGTCGCATTTGACAAGACCTTGAAGAACCCGCTTGCTTTGTGAATGGGCCCAGGAGGGATCACTCAATTCAAGCATTGCAGACATGGATGAACCAGTAGGAACACTACCGACACACATTTGAGGGCGACGCAACAGTAGGAATGATACAGTGGTATGATTTTATTTGTCCTTGTCTATTCATGATACAGTGGCAGGCATATGTAATGAGTAAGAGAGACGATTATGATCTTCGGGTGGTACGTCGGCCAAATGGTTAAGCAACAGCAGGTCGCAACTTCACTCTATCCCCATCTCCTTGAGAACCGCCTTGTAACGCTCCGCCTCAGCATGCATCTCTTCTGGTGTTCTCGCTTTGCGATCTGCATCCTCGATCTTTGGCATCCCGCCACCGGGCTTTGGGCGTTCGTGCTCACGATCCCACAGTGCTCCGCCAACATTGCCCTCCTCGGCAGCCATCTTCACATACACTTCATCTGGGCTTTCGAGGTCATTCTTCACTCGGGGAACGACGTGGACGTGGACGTGCGGCACCGTCTGTCCTGCATCGGGCCCGTCCTGCACGGCTATGGTGAAGCTGCCGGCCTCGGGCTCCGGCTTGGGAAGTACACCCGTGCGAGAAGTCGCTGCGCCAGCTGTACTGTGGCGAACAGGTCGGCTGTCTCATTGGGTGACAGATCTGTCAACCGGCGGCGGTGCTCAAGCGGGCAGACCAGCACGTGACCTGGGATAAGCGGCTTGAGGTTGACGACAGCAAAGGAGTGAGGTGTAGTCAGGAAGACCTATTACTGTGAGTAGTTGTAGGCTTCAAGGTTACAGGTCACCCGTAGGTTCAAGCCTTAGTTCAGGCCATTCCCTCCTCGGCGGATTGAGACTTTGAACGCACCTGTTTAGTGACCTCAAAGGATCCAAACTTGATCACCTTGCCGTTCGTTTTCGTCGACGTCATGATTTTCTTAACAGTTTGACTCGAAGCAGAACCATACACATTCACTAATCTCTTCGCGAGCATGTCCGATGCTGGGCTGTCTCGTGATAGGGTATTGCGATGCGCGTCCAACGCAGCTTGAGTATGTGTGGCTGACGCGGGCTAGTTCGCGCGTAGAACGAATGCTTTGTTTTTGCCTTAGGTGGCAGGAGCTACAGGACGATGCGTCGCAGATTCGTGCTCTTCGTCAAGGAAAGTTGACAAACTCCACAAAATGTTTGATGTTGAGGTTCTTGCCGAAAATATGCCAGGATCTGGTGGGTCCCATTTAAAATGACATCAGTGAAGGCGAGCAGGCTGAATTATGATAAATGCCATCGTCAATTCTCAATCTGAGCCGAGCTATAGGAACCTCTGAATCTATTAAATACATACACGCAAGTGAAAGTTCGTTTTTATCACGTAGGGGCTGGACTTGATTAATCACTAATACAATCATATCACACAGCTTAAGCTACGCAAGAGACCTGATTGTTTGAACAAGATAGATAGCTAGTGATGGGAAGTAGAAGACAAGAAATTCTATTTACAGCGCATTTGCTCTGCGGAATGCTTTATGATATCTCACTCCAGCCATGAACTCCACTAACATGGTATGCTGTTTAAAATCCCAACAAGCTAGCCCCATATGCTTGCCATGACCCGATTTCCAGTTGATGCGCCTGCTAACTCCTTGTATACCCGGTTGTGAATACAGAAAACCAACCCGACGAAAGCGATTCTTGAGTCTAGTGTCTCTAAGGTTGACTGAACACAATTTGATCCTCTTCTGTAGGCAAATCCGCTGAGTTGGCATTGGAAGCCGACCCGGCTGGGTTAAGAGGCTCTGTTTCTGCCTGTTCCGGTAGTTCCCAATGAACTGCAACTCCAGTTAGAATGCGACAGATCAAACAAGCAAGAAAGAAAGAGGTAAGATTTACCGTGGGGTGTAAGTGCAAAGTTGAAGATGAAAGCGGTTCCAAAAAGACAAGCTAGTAGAACAAAAATGGCCTGAGGAAAGAACTTGACGGTAGCTGCGTATAGCCCGTTGAAGATGGTTGGGCCTACAACTCTCGCAAGAGCATGCAGCATGCCAAAGGCACCCAAAACTTCCCGATTCTCTCAGAAGGCACATGCTTTGTTACGACGGCTTGAGCTGTGGCACTCCCCAGACCTCCTATCGCTGTCGTCATGCCGCTCAGGACAAAAGGCCGGGCGATCGGGCAAAGGTGTAGCCTATATACCCCATGATATCGGATAGCAAGGCGGCACGCAGAATCCACATGTCTAGGACATCGGCTCCCGCATTTTTGTCGATGATGATGGCTCCCGAAAGTCGACGTTGGCGGTTTGGTCTGATTCGGAAGAAATAGTTTATCAATGGAAAGATAGCCGTGAGAACAAGGACTCGAACCATAGAAAGTGCCGAGACAAATTCGGATGTCTCTAAAGTATGCCAGTTGAAAGTTGTCTCGGCGTACAGAATAATAACAGCACCAGCAGCCATGGAGCTGCCCATGATGGTAGCGTCAGTCACCGCCAACACGATGAGGTTCAATCGCAACCTCAATGATGTTCCACGCCCTTGAGGCCACAGTGCCTGGAGGGACTGAACGGACTCGCTTGTTGAAGTACTGATAACCAAGTGCCACCACTCTCCCGGCGTTCCTCTTGGCCCTTTTGCCATTTTTCAAGGCCGATCTGACGCTTCCTTTTGGAAAGAGACTCGGGCACAACGAAGCCCACGAAAAGAATGAAGAAAGCGTGACATACAAGCGCAACGTAGAAGATGGATACCAAACTGCCTGTCCATGTGACAAAGTATCCAGCCAGGAGAGGTCCTAAGGCTAAGCCGGTGAAAAGACACGCATGCGTGTAGCCTATGTAAACGGCACGCTTCGAAGGCGGCGTACTGTCACTCACATACGACTGGGCAAGAATGCTGCCAGCAGTGAAAGAGCCCGTTAGACCATCGAAGATACTGCCAAGCACGAGCCAGCGGTAATGAATGACGTTCGGGTACTTTACAGCCAAGACGGTAATCAGCTCGTTGAGAAGCCCTCCCGTTGATGCCAGGGCCATCAAACGCCGTCAGCCATGTCTGTCAGAAAGATGACCAAACTTGGGAGAAATATAAGCGCTAAGAACACCGGTGCACAAACTCAGGATAAGCATAAACTGAGCCACATTTTTTGAACTTCTGGTAGTTTGCACTGAGGGTTGTCACTCCCTAGCAGAACAGGCGGGTACGTAGCGTTCGGGTCCACGAGTGTCTGGTCGGCAAAGTATTGTTTACAAACCAGATCCCAGATCCTGCAAGAAAAGAGTTAGCCAGCGAATACATCGTGGGCAGGGTAGTTGGTGTCCCCTACAGATTCAACCGTGGCACCATGATGCCACCAAAGGCCATCGTGAACAACGCATAGGGTCCTAGCAACCAAAAACCTGGTAGCACCATTAGAGACTCGCGATGAACTCCCGGGTCGGATTGAAGCCTACAGATGGCGTGCGCCACCATGGCAAGCCTCGGAAGTCATCGAGGCCATTCCAAGCACCATCACCAGTGCTAGGAACAGAAGAATTGCTCTCTGAAGAAGCCACACTGCCAGCGCCGAGCAATCTGGTAGTTTCGGTCGCAACGCTTTCACCAACAGTCGAGACTTCGGCCGTTGGCTTCGAATAGTTGCTGCCGTTCCCAGCAGGGCTCTGGAGTTGGCCCATTTTATGAATCCTGAAGTTGTCTGGATGGTGATCGATCGGTATGGCGGCTTCACGCGCGGTAGTATTGGTTGCACCGAGGGTAGATACGGTCTCGGGCTATCGTACGGTGGCGTCGGTGCGGTAACTTGTCGTAATAAGCTACGAAAGTGAAAGGTCGGATGCGTTTCCGTCATCAATCCATATCGCTCTGCTCCTATGGAACCAGCAACCGCGACGCAATAGACGCAAGATGGGAAAACCAGAAACGGTGGGGAAGGCGACCGGAAAGTCGAGAAGCGCCGGCCAAGATAACCCACGAGATAGGCATGAGATCCAAGTTGGTTTCTAATCAACTAGACGACGGTGGAGTCGCCCTAGCTTGCTAGACCCCAGACGCTCCCATGGGCCGGGGAGTTCGGACCTTGAAATGCGCGAAGCGGGTCAGATAAGCCAATCCTGTGTGTTGGCTTGCGCATGGCTAATGCTGGAGCTGCCAGCTACTGCTGGCACAAAGGGAAGATTGTGGACTAGTGGTCAAAACGGTATACAGGCCATGTTATGACCAACGAGTCAATGACGCACGCGATTGAGACAGTACGTGTCAGGTGTGCGGACTACACCAGAGTCATCCAATCGTCCGGATCACCCATGACATGGGTTGGTAGCGTTGGCTGCGGAGTTTGCGGATGGGATTTTCAGAAGTTGGGGATTGTTCAAGGTCCAGTCAGGTCATGTATGATGACGGATGGGTACCACTCCCTGATTAGATAGCGATATGTCTTTTCGTAATCAATCACCAATGAAACGTATCTCTCGACGATACGACGAAATATCCCAAATGCACCACCTACCAAGGTACCTACTAGGTGGTGATACTAGCATCTCCCTGGAGAGCAGGAGATTCCGGACTGCACGACGATTTGGTAAAGGATTCTGGTATGTCGTCGCTTATGAAAATTTTACTAACTTGTAGCTCACATTTAGCTAATGTCTAGGTATTTACTAACGAAGTGTATTGAGAGTAACGTGAATCATCAGTTGATGCATCTTGAGCTTTGCTGCTTACGCAACCCCGCGCGGCTATCTATCAATGCATGCTCATCGTGCAGATATGTAGGCCACTTGACGTAGGGTCTGCATCACCCAAAGAAAAACAGACCCAAGATAGGCGAAAGACCCAACCAGACGTCTATTGATTTATTGCTATCTATCTTAGTCCCTACTCACTACTTTAGTGCCTTCTAACACAAGATAATCGTTGAAAGTGCCCTTTTACAACTATGTATTTACCTACCCACCTAGGTATGTGATGTATTGCCTAAATTGCTCGATAAGGTAAGGTATACAGGACTAGAGTTCTAATCCTGTGCTGCTCTCAAGAGGCCAAATGAAGTAATTATCAAGTTCACCTACTAAATGCTCATTCTCGTTATTGTTGCTTTATTTTTTAGGCCGTCGTATTTTTATTCCATATAATGTCCTCTGGCTACCTGAAGGATCTGTCGTAGAACGTATTTCTGGTAAGTGGCTGCTGTACAGATTATGGGGAGGTAGGTACTACTTAGATAAGGCACCTAAGCATGGTAGCAGAGGTGTTGCCTATAAGTGCTGACTCATCAAGAAACTTAGTCAGCTTCCATGGCCCACTATCGCCGCGCATCACATTTTCTGGAGAAGCTCTAGTCTGAGCAGCCGGACGCGCCTCATCTGCATCAAATACCCTCGACAACCCTTGGGCATCTGTCGCCATGCCCGTCGTCAAGGGAGGCGTTTGGACCAACATCGAGGATGAAATCCTCAAAGCTTCCGTGTCCAAATATGGTCTCAACCAGTGGGCGCGTGTCTCGTCGCTGCTTGCGCGCAAGACGCCCAAGCAGTGCAAGGCTCGATGGAACGAATGGCTAGATCCCAGCATCAAGAAGATCGAGTGGAGCAGGGAGGAGGATGAGCGACTTCTTCATCTCGCCAAGATTATGCCGACTCAATGGCGCACCATTGCCCCGATCGTCGGCCGAACTGCGAACCAATGTCTCGAGCGTTACCAGAAGCTGCTCGACGAGGCTGAGGCTCGCGAGTCCTCTGGCCTGGGTCTCACCGGACCCGATGGTGCGGAGACAAAGGCACCCAGTGCTGATGATGTGAGGAGACTCCGTCCCGGCGAGCTGGACCCAGACCCCGAAACAAAACCGGCTCGTCCCGACACGATCGACCTCGACGAGGATGAGAAAGAAATGCTGAGTGAGGCTCGTGCTCGATTGGCCAACACTCAAGGTAAAAGGCGAAGAGAAAGGCGCGTGAGCGTCAACAGGAGGAATCTCGTCGACTAGCTACCTTGCAGAAACGACGAGAGCTCAAGACGGCAGGCATCAACATCAAGGTGACGACTCGTAAAAAGGGCCAGATGGACTACAATGCCGACATTCCATTCGAGAAGAAAGCGGTGCCTGGGTTCTACGACACATCTGAAGAGCAAGTACGGAATGAATTGCAGCGTGAAGGCTTCGACCCTCGAAAGCAACAGCTTGCCAGCAAGCGCAAAGGAGATGAAGATGAAGATGGCGATCGAAAGAGGAGGAAAAATGAGAAGGATGGCTTATCTGAGTCTCAGAAGGCAGCTATTAAGGCTGGTCAGATGCAAAAGATCCGCGAAGCTGAGCAGAGCAGTAAGCGCCGAGCCCTCAATCTGCCTGCACCTCAGATCAGCGAGAGCGAGCTGGAAGAGATTGTGAAGATGGGAAAGATGGGCGAGGCTGCCAACACTTTGGCTAGAGAAAGTGACAACGACGCTACGAGAGGTCTAGTCAACTCTTATTCTACACTCAATACCAACGCCCCAATACGAACACCAAAGGCTCCCGAGCAAGAGGACCATATCGCCAACGAGATTCGTAACATTCGGGCTCTGAACAACACACAGTCAGCACTTTTGGGTGGTGAGAATACGCCACTTCACGAGGGTGCCGCCTCAACTGGTTTTGATGGCATTGCTCCCCGAAAGCAGGCCATGTCAACCCCTAATCCTCTCGCGACACCGCTTAGGGCCGATACAGATGGCACCGGAGCAACCCCTCGACGTCCTGGCCAGACTCCAATGCGAACGCCTCGAGACAACTTCGCTCTCAACCAAGATGATAGCTCAGCTTTGGTTGGTGCAACACCACGAGACATTAGAATGCGAGAAAGCGCCATACGCGGTCAGCTTCGTTCAGGACTTGCTTCTCTTCCTAAGCCTAAAGACACGGAATGGGAATTTGAACTACCAGAAGAAGAACGAGAAGTATCTTCGACAGGGAGGCCTTGGAGGAAGATGCTGCAGAACGAGACAGAAGGGAGCAGGAAAGGCGAGCTGCTGAAGAAGCGTTAGAATTAAGGAGACGGACCCAAGTCATGCAAAGGGCCTGCCTCGGCCGGTGACAATTGACTTCCCAGCGTTGCTGAAGAAAGCCGAGGCAAGCTCTAATGCCGCCGAGACCATGATTGCAAAAGAGGCGGCTGCTCTTATGGCCAATGACGCCCTGAAATACCCACTACCTGGAGCGCAGGTGAAGGGTGCACCAAGGCCGATTGACCAGCTCGACGATGCATCGCTCGCAGATGCCCGCATCCTTATCCTTTCGGAGACTAAGCCTTTGCCGAGTTTCGAGGAGATTCAGGATACTTTTGAACGCCGCGCGTCCAACTCAATGCTGCTGGGTCTGGGCTGCTACAACGACGATGAGCAAGAGCAAGAGGAAGCCATTCGCGCTGCATTTGACGTAAGTTTTCTAGTTTATGATGGGACATGTTTCTACAGATCTCATGAATGCTAACACTCTCATACAGGCCGTTCAAGACTCAATCATGACCTCAGCAGAGAAAGGCGCGAAGCTAGAAAAGAAGCTTTCTTTGCACCTGGGAGGATATCAGAAACGCCAAAAAATGCTCAAGGACAAGATCGGCGAGGCCGCCACAGCGCTTGACAAGGCCAGTGTTGCTCTCAGCGGATTCAAGACGTTGGCCGTCTCAGAAGATGTGGCCATCAACCGCCGACTCGAGGCATTGCGTGAGGAGGTGGGCTTTGTTAGCAGGCGCGAGAGAGAGGCACAGGAGGAATACCGAAGAGCCAAGGATGAATTAAGTGCCTTGCAAAGCGGTGGGGTTAATGGATACCATTGAGGCGCACGGGGATAGTTGTATTATAGCAGGTCTGAACAAGAATGTATGATTGTTCATGAAATATTATGGCATACTGGCTAAAGAATCATTGAGTCTTCCTGATCAAGATACACGATCATCCAACTATAGCAGCAAAATGTACCTGGCTCGCTTGAACACCAACAGCCTATTGCTTCTTCTGCCCCAGCCGCGGCAGCTTTATTGGCAGTATGATGAGCATTGAAACACAAGCAATGCCGATGCAAAAGATAAACACCAACTTTATAGAGGCTTCATAGCTCAGGACGACTTGCTCCCTGTAGGGCTGCTCTAGATCGGCAATGGCCTCCACAGACGCCCTGACACGGGCGATTATCTCCTCCTTTTCATCTCCTTGGACGAAGGTGTGCAGGTAGTAGAGCAAAGCGTTCTGAAGTATGAGACTGCTGAATGCGACTCCAAGCACGTTGCCGAGACTTCGCCAGAGCATAAGAGTACTTGTAACAACAGCCTGCTCCGCTTGAGAAGAAGTGGCGAGTATGGACATGATCGTTCCAGGAAATTGCTGGCCCTGGCCAATGGAAAACGGCACGAGAGCAAGTGAATAGAAAGCTTCTGGAAGATCCCGGTGTAATGCTGCAAGGCAAATGGCGCCAATGATGTAGAAGATCGTACCGGAGACAATATTCCACTTCAAGCGCCGAGTCCAACCAATGGCAAAGCCGGTCAACGCGCCCGCGGCTGAGGCTACAAGAGTCGGGAGCACAAGGCGGAGGCCGGAGGCCGTGGCACTCTCTAGGAGGATGGCTTGAAAGTACAGCGGCCTATAGGATCAGACAGACGAGCATTGTCAGTAAGACATGGCAGTAACTGGAACACACGAGCAGAGTTCCTCACTTACATGTTGAAGAAGATGGCGTTGGAAATGACGGCGGCTATAGTGTTGGAATATATAAGATTGGCATGAGGAGAGGCTGTGATGAGCTTAAGAGGCATAATTGGTTTCCGGGAGGAAGCTTGAGCCCTGATGAAGATAGGGAACCCAACAGCAGATATGCACAGAGAAGTTATGATAAACGGATGCGACCCTGTGCAGCAGTCAGAAAGATGAAGGCCCTGATTGTTGAAGAGGAAGTGAGTACATACAAGGCAACACATTGCCACCAAGATTCTGCGACAGCGGGTCATATTAGCATCAGAAAATCCTTGAGCCGGTTGAATACGATGGATGGAGACTTACCAATCCCAAGGTGACAAAGGTGATAGTAACGGTGAGTATGATAGAGCCTTTAGTGTCAAACTCGGCCAGGGCTTCCCATACAGTCATTCTGTTATCGCCTTGGATACCCAGGCCGTCTGGTATGGTTAAGTGAGAGAGTACAAGGCAAATCACCAACGCAGGCACTTGCACACCAAACTCCCATCTCCAACCCAGAGCTTCAGCCATGGCACCCCAAGGGCCGCACCTAACGCAGAGCCAAGTCCATAGAAGACATTGATGTAAGCTTGATAGCTTGCTCGTCGTCTGCGTACGGCTGTTAGTGACAATATCAAGAACATGTTTCAGAGAAAAGAGGCAGAACAAGGGCAGTATACATACTCAATGGGAACAAAATCACTCATGATGATGCCTCCCAGCCCCATAGTACCGCCTGCACCTATACCACATAGAGCCCTTGCCAAAATGAAAGTTTCGATGCTCGTAGCAGCTGCACAGCCCACAGTGGCGAGGATGAAGACACCCATACACCCGACGAACAATGGCTTTCGGCCCAGTGCATCTGATAACCGGCCCAGCAACGGTTGAATGGAGGTTGCTGTCAGCATAAAGGCTGTAGACAACCATGACGCTGAGTTGGCAGCACCAAAGTACGAGGTAATGACAGGATGTGATGAGGCCATGATGGTTCCGTCGAAGCTGGCAATGAAGATGACGCTGAGCACTTGAGAGTAAATAAGCCAGAACCGGCCGGGCGAGATATTGTTCAGGAACAGCACTTCTCCACCTTCAGATCGGTTCGTCGATGCGGTGGCATGCCGTATCAATGGCGAAGTTTCATCCAGTCCACCGTCATTCCCAGGAGTGATCTCAGAATCAACTCCAGTAACATGATGAGGCTTGGCTGGTTGGAAGATGGCTTCGGCTGGTAACTCAGGCTCCAGCACCGCTCCGGCAACAGGCAAAGATCGGCTTATCATGTCAATCTGGGCAGTCGGAGTTGTTAAGTCCCGTAGAGCCCCGGGACAGTAATGGGTTGAGAGACATCATTATCAAGGGCTGGTGGTTCGTCTGTAGGACGACGCATAGTTCGTGATATGTTACCAGTTGTCAACAGTTACTTTGCTCTATAACAGAGTTCTCGCAGGGCAACTTTAGAAGAAGAAAAGACACAACAGTAAAACGTAAATTTCACTCGCAAAACAAAATGAGAGCGGAGGTCTTATGAAAGCCGCAAGGGATCTACAAGCATGGCGTTAGCCACCTAACCCCGGTTTCCTTGCCTGCATGGGAAGAGAGCCCCACTGACGGCCTGCACCGACCTTCGGCCCTCCAAAGGACCCTGAGCCGTATCCTTTGCCTGCCACTGCAGGTGATGGCGGCAATGAGTCACCTGGACGCTGCTGATTGGGAATGTAACGGCACGTTTCCTGGGGTGGCACAGGTCAAATAATGGGTGATTATATTGCGGGTACCTACAGTTGTCTGTAGTCCTCGACAGCTACGCCTGAACCTCAAGCTATGAGGTGGATCGGGGTTATTGCGACTCCTTGCCATTATGTGGGTATGTGCAACTAACCACGGGTGGAATCTATCTTCTATAATGATATTGATGCTCTCTCGCGCACAACTGGCGTCAGAGGCATCTGGCGTTGGTCACTCAAAACACAACTCAAGGACAACGATAGCCATCTTGCCCAGCTCTACATGGTCGCGTTCTTACTCGAAAGCGCCGCCGCTGCCAGAATACCAGCACCTGTGATGCCGCCATCATGGCAGGGACTTAGAGTCACCTTGACCGGAGGATCTTTGCCAAACCGCTTCGCGATGAGCTCGTCCAAGAAGCCCTGGCAATCCAGGAGGTAGTCCTGGAAATGGACGATGCAGCCGCCCGTATATCCAACTCCCAGCTCTCGAACATCCGAGGTAGCACGCGGTGTATCCAAGGGGATCTCCTCACCTAGCATCAGCAAGGCCACCGTCGCCGCGGCTATGATCCCCGCAGCTCTAATCTCGATGGCCTTGGCGATGCGGTAGAGCGCCTCGGCGTGGTTTTCCGTCCAACCGAACGACGACGCCGCCGTAGACTCGGGAAACTCTTCTCTCAGACTGGTCAAAAGTACGGCTGGTTGCAGCGGCTTGAAGTGGCTGAGGAATGTCGTACTCAAACTGTGCCGCCGGAGGAGTTTGGCGGGTAGTGATTCAGGGGATATGTGCAACACAGAGGTGAGATAGTCGACGAGTATGATCCGCGCCAGCTCGCCCAAATATCGTCCTGCGGTCATGTACTCCATCGGCTGAAACCCCGGTGTCTCGCCCTGAGAGTCGAGCACCTTGTCCCATCGTGTGATCAAGCCCAATTCTTGGAGAGGCGGCGCAGAGCCATTGATACTCCACTCGGTGTTGACGGCGATTTTGACCTCCTCGATGTTCTCGCCGGGCAATATGCTGACGTTTGTGGGCGCCTTGCTTGACTTTAGTTGGCTCAACTTGAGGGGAATCGTCGCGTTGCAACCGGTGCCCAGGATCAGACCCATGCTGGGTCGCCGGAGAGGCGTCTCGCTGTACTTGAACATGAACGACACCAGCGTTGAAACTGAGTCGTTTGCAATGGCAGCCACACGTATCGGGGTAATGCATCTGAGTTAGCTCGTTCGTAGCCCTCCACGAGACGTGACCCTAGATCAGTGTTGTACGATATAGCAAAGCCCTTTCCCATGGCCATGAGCGTCGCTTCAGACAGGGCGTTCTGCACCATCGGGAAGCTAAACGAGATACCCAGGGAAGTGGTTGGTCTCGGGGAATAGACCACACGTTGCATCCTTCACGCACCACCTCGCCGATACATTGGCCTATCCACTGGAACAGGCCATCTGCATTCTCGCTCTTCAGCTGGTCATCGATGGGCCATGATCTCTCCAGGTGACGTTGCAAACGTCCAGATGCTTTGGTAAACTGGCCGTCAGGACCATCATTGGGTAGCTGGTCAGCCTCAGCGGCAAGAGTTTCTTCACCAAGTAGTTCCACAAAGCCAACTCTGAGGTTGGTGCCGCCACTTGAGAGTCAAGACATGAGCTTTTGCACATTCCTTAGGAACGGTTCTCGGGGAGCAAGGGGACGACTTACATGTCTATGGCTAGGTTCCTGGTTCATGTCAGCGAGGGTTCGTCGGTTGGAGGATGAGAGGGAAGCGGCATACCGTCCATGGCCCGCTCCCCAACCGGACGCAGAATGGATTCGGAGATGGGCGTGGGGAGGAATTGCTCATCCGACTGGGCTGACAGGGTTCTGAAAGTCTCGAAGAGGCGGTTGGTGAGGTGGTGGATGGTTGCGAGGTCGATGCGGAGGGGCCTCAAGAAGTCGTCGAGGGGGCGCGTCCAGAGCCATTTAATTTAAGATCAAGTTGTCAAGCTTAAAGGGTTAGAAACGAAAGGTCATTGTGGATCTTATTCCGAGAAAAAACAAAGAAGAAAAAAGAACCCGAGGCGGAGATATCAACAAGCAATGCTCAAGGGGAGGTGAGGATGGTGCTATGTAATTATAGGGCAGCAGCTGGCGGGTGGACCTTTTTCAGGAGGGTCAGTCGTCTGGCGGTGCAGTGATGAGGGAGCTTGGGGACCGACCGTGTGCTGTGAATGGCCTCAAGGAACAGGTCTACAGCAGAGGTTACGTTACGTTACGTTAAGGGTGTGGGCAGTGGGCACCAACACGGACGAATTCCGGTGCTTTTGCACACGGACGAACCGGAGCCTCCACCTCCAGCCTCCAGCCTTCTAGGGATGGGGTCGAGAATTCGCAGAGGTGTTACGAGCCAGAGGAGGCACGCGACGCACTCTCTCCAAATAACTAACAGATCGGCACAGGTGAGTGAGCGAGCAGAGGGTCGGATCAGAGCCAATGAAGACGGCGAACGAGGGAGGGACTGATGGATCCTGCTGTAGGCAACACACAACCTGGGCGGGAGGAAATACCTAATTGGGGCCATTGTCTACATTTGTCCAGTGAGCAAGGGATCTGTAAGCCGTAGGAGTTGGACTGCGAGATGCATCTTCATTCTTGGGGAGCGCAGTAGGTGGTAATCCGTAGTGCTGGCACTAATCTCATCCATCCTCTTCCCCTTAAAGAGAAAAAATAGAGCAGGTAAGCTACTGAACGATTCAGGGACCTAGCCTAGGCTAGTGCAATTCCTTAGCATGTTGGTTAGCACGAACCCAGGGGACAATGTGAGAGACATTCGCTGCAACCATGTTATGCGTGGACGTCTCGGTACCTGCGCTATGCGTATACTACTGGGAAGTCTACCTTGCTTGGCCTTGATCTATTGTCTTGGGGCCAACATCATAGACAAGATATTGCTCAACTTTCCAAGTAAATTTTCCTCATCCTACGGGAAAAGGGCAAATCCAAGGTCAAAGCATGATTTCTTAGTTACGGACGATGCTTCTTACTTATGCGTTTCTGTTTAAAACACGGCCGTAAGAACAGAATTGCCCAGGCTGATTTCCAGTCTTGGCTATGGTGTCGACATCCGCCATCAACCATTCCAGGTACCGCGCTACCGCTGGCCGGCGACGGACAAACGTTCTCTGCCTGCGAATTTTAAGATTACTACACGTGCTTGACTCAGCTCCCGGCCTTTGCTCAAGTTAGCCGTTTACCTTACCCCCAGGTACCCTCCTAATTCTTAGTCTTCCTCACGTTAATGAACATGCCTCTATCGATATATGTCCATGCATCATAGGCCGTAGTCCTTTTATCGCATACCATCCACATAACAAGGTCAAGCTGCTTTTGCCAGGGATCCCTGCCCGCCAAGCACGCGCTCCTCGCTGCTGTAGATTAGCACACCTGCCCACTGCCTATAGTCGCAATCCCGACCCATTCCAGCCCTCTCTCTTCCCGAAATCTACTGTTCTTCATCATGGACGAGAAAGCACCGCCCCAGCAGCCCATCATGTCGTTACGTCGCAGCTCTCGTCCCATCGTTGTCGTTTTCCTGCTCTTCGCAGTCCTCTTTTCCCTTTGGCAATGGCTCGCCAACGGCGCCCTGCCCCTCACCGGTAGGGCCTTCAACCACGGCACCATGACTGGCACCTCCCGTCGTCTGGTGCCTCTTGAGGCGCACATCATCAGCAAGTGCCCGGATACAAGGGTATGCGTTCTAGGTCGAAGTGACGGTGCTTCAGCATATAGCAGGCCAACCGCTGACATTAGCCGTCGTGTAGGACGCTTTGCGCCAGCTGATCCTCCCCGTCATGCAACGAGTCCATGACAAGGTCGACTTCAGGCTGTCATACATCGGAAAGTATGCTGTGTCCCTACTCCTACTCCTCCCTCCGCCGCTGCCGCCGCCGCCGCCGCCGTGGCCCTGTGTCAATCTCATGCTTACTGTAGTAACACCAGGCCGACCGCTAATGACGGAGTCGAGTGCAAGCACGGCCCTTCCGAGTGTCTCGGCAACATCCTCGAACTCTGCGCTCGCGAACTCTATCCCGACCCCAAGATCAACCTCGGTTTTGTCATGTGCTTGACCAAGGACTACAAGCATATTCCCGAGCGCGCTCTCGTCGAAGACTGTGCTCTGGAGCACGCCATCGATTTCCAGGCCCTCAACGAGTGCGCTACTCGTGACGACGGTGCCCATGGCATGGACCTACTACGTAACAGCGTTCAGCGTTCTGCAGATGTGCGTATAATATGCAGCAACATTGGGTTTGGATCTGCTTTAGCAACCAAATCCAATTATGGCTGCCTTTACTCAATCTACATGATCACGTATCTAACCTGGAGATTTTGCAGGCCAACGCAACCATTAGCTGCACGATCCGTCTCAATGAAGATGTCTACTGCATTCGCGATGGCGGCGAGTGGATCGACTGCCCGAACGGCGCCGGTGTCAACGACCTTGTCATTGCTATCGAGAAGCTCCGCCGGACTTGATCGGCTCGAACACTTCCATCCACAGCTCGCTCGCCTCTCCTAGCGTATAACTCATCGACAATGCGTCCATACCCGCCTCCCCATCGCCCGCCATGACTCGTAACGTCTCGATGATGCTCTCTAGACCGACCGCTTTTCCTGTCGCCTGGGTGGCCCCTGCCTCGAGCGACACATGCACGATATGAATATGGAAGTGGTAGTACGTCGGTTGGTAGTGGACGTAAAGCTTCAGCTGGTCTGGCTCGAAGGAGGGATACGTCTTGACGGTGGCGTCAATCAGCTTGGCCTTCATGTGCTCCAGCCAGGGATATGCTTTTTCTTGAGATCCCGCAACGACCAGATGTCTCGGCGTTCGACGATTGCGAGCAGGTGGAGCGCGTCGAGCGTCTTGCGATCCCAGTTAAGATCTGGCAGGAGAAGGAACCCTCGTCGCCGGCTTCGCCGAGCTTCGTTCTGTAAATAACGTCTTCCACCTCTTTTCTGCCCTCTATGATGTTGAATACCCAGTTCAAGCGGCCTTGTTCTCTCTTGCTTAGCATATACGGTCGAACTTTGTCTCGATAAATTTCAGGTGTTTCAGTGACGAGTCGTACGCCCTGCTTGCTGTATTTCTTTATGTGTGTCTCCGTGCATGGGTAGATGAGGTTGATCTTCAAGTCTGGGACGAAACTGTCGTCCTGTTGGGAGTCGTTATCACCGTCCACCAATCCACTGCGTGCCATGTACCAGTGGTAGACGTCGTTGGCGCCGAGGTTCTTCAGGCGTGCTAGTGACGCTGGCAAGCGACCAACGTGCGCTTCAGAAGCTGGGAACGGGGCACGCTCCAAGACCAACAAGGCAGGCTCTTCATCAATGGTGCCGACCACGGCAGTACGTCTTCCAGCTTGGTCTATTCTATGGGAAGCGGAGTTGTAGCGTCCCAGGTCAGCCACGAGCTTGTCCTACTTTCCAGGTGGGATATTATACTCCATCAGAATGATCGAGCGGTGACGGACCTTGGTTGAGTATGCGTTCCAGCTGGAACTTGGGGACGAGAGTCTCCGCTTTGGCCTTGACGTCTGTCATCGTAGAATAGAGTGCAGGCTATTTCCGATATCTGCTACAGTTTGAAGCTCCGAAGGTGGAGTGTAGTCGAAGAGGTCGGTGGAGTTCAATTCGTCTTGGAGAGTCTTGTTGCGTGATGCTAGTAGGAGAGCAAGGTGCCCCACGGTGGGGTAATGTAGGTACAGCCATGACCATGATCAGATAAGATACCCTACAGGGGCATTGTATGATCTACTACCATGCTCTCAAATAATCTTTTCAAAGCGTTTATCTTAGTAATGAAACTTCTGTGGGAATAGAAATGGCCTTGAAAACCGATTCACTGTTATTCTTGCTTTGAACTTACATTGCTGACTTGGCCCTGGATGGGTAATCCTTGAAGCGACCACTTTCTACCCTCACCCACGTGTAAGACCATCAGGAGAGCTCTGCTAACCATTTGAGACGGAGCAAATACAATGGGTGTTGAAGCTCCACGAAGAATTATCGGATGATTCAGGACTGATCCGAGCAAGAAGCGAAGAAGGACTTGTATCTTGCTGGGATATGCCACAATCTCGTTGGCGATTCTCGCCTGAACTCGCTTCAAGATTTGACACTCCAGGCAAGCGGAGAGGCAGAGTCGCATGCGATGCATTGGAAGGAGACCCGTACCGGAGACAACAATGAATATTTCATAAGAATAGGCATATAGTAGATGTGTGCCTAGATCGTGAACATGGCTTCGGTCTACTTTAAGGATCTGTTTAAAGCATGAAAGCGGCAAATAAGCATTAGGTCAGGAGTGGTGCATCGGCTACATAAACAAGCACATGCCCAATATGAAAAGCTTCTCGCTTGGTTGTTAAAGAATGGAGCATGTGGAAGCGAATAACAAGTTGGCTTACCTGCCCCTCCAAAATGCGCCTTGAAGGCTCTTGCCTCACCTTGTCGCTCACTTGCAGGTGTATCGAATTTCACAACTCAGACGATGTACTCTGCTCAACTTCTCCTCTTCACTCCAGCCAACGAAGCCAAACGATGTTGGTTAATGGATTTTGAGAGTTGCCGGCTGATTCATCATCCAGTTCGCAATCGACATCCCGTATCTAGTCACTGTCGAACCTCATTCCCAACACGCCCACCCCTTCTTTTTGGTCTTTAGCCTTATACAGTCTTTTATCTTTCCATCACAGCTAACCACGGCCATCTGAGGCTCTCTAAAGGCACCCCATAACCATCAATGGAGCCTTCTGATCGTAGTCAGAGGCCAGCCAGTCAAGGTTCTCTCCGAAGCACTTACAGAGGACATGGCCAGAATACTTATCCCCAGTCTCCTATACCTCAACGACAACCCTTGCGAAGCATCAGCGGAAATGCGGCTTTCCTTCAATCACCAGGCCCCTAGAGAGCATGCTCAAAACGACTACCGAGACTGGTGATATTGGCATATTCTCCATAAAGCCGTTCGCATCATCTGCAACCTATCATCACTTGCCTCGCAGCAGGCCATACCCGGCGGAGACGGTGCCTCACCAGAGACCTAGGATGAGACTCTCCCCAGACAATGATGGCCATGATGACCGCAGATGGCTGCCGTCATATCGAGACACCACATCCGAGATCATTTCATTATACGGCTCTGACACGCAACAGTCACTATCTAGGTCGTTCTCCCCTCACGGCCTAATGAGGACACTCGTTCCTATTCATTGACAACATGCGGTTCCAGACATATGCTGTCAAACAAGTCCTGCGCAGTGTTGCAGGAGCAACCTAGTGCTGGTGCGTTACATCGGCCACGGTCACCATTTCCTTACCCAGCCAGGTTGAAACGGCCAGGCATACGGCCAGCCTCCCCAGCTCTCACTAATAGTGGCGCAATCGACTATGGTAGAATGGTGGAGTTTGATTGTGTCTCCAACGTAAGTCCAGCCCTTTATCGCGGGAGAAGACCTTTAACGCCATTTCTGAAATATGTATAGAGAACGTTGAACGGATCATATCGGCCCTCCCATCACGCAGCAGTTCGTCGTCCCCGCCACTTTCTCTTCGCCACGAGTCAAATAGATCTACAGCCTCACTCCCATCAAGGACTACACCGTTTCTATCACGAACTAGCCCAGGCTCCTATCGCGCCCCGAGTCCATACATCTCTAGCAGCTGGACACCTCGCCCAGGTCATCACCACAAAGAGGAATCATCTGACCAGAGCCTGCGGTCCACTAGTCTCACATCAATCGTTGAGATGTATCAGATGCCTATCAACAATGGGAAGCCACCTCTACGCTCCTCCGGCTCTTTCTACTACGATTACAGCGAGGGATTCGAGACGGGAGGTGAACGCCAGCCTGAAGTGACAGAGATTCCCTATGTCCCATTCCAAAACGGACAGGAAGCATTAACCAGCCCTTGATTCTCAAGGATGACACTCGAAATTGTTTGGAACCAAAGTCTCCTCATCGTCTTTGTCGAAGCTACAACATGCTGGAGGCTCTGACCAAGGTGGAACAGCCGTTGTTCAAAACAAGAAACCTACAGAGAGTCCAGAACAAACGAAGACTACTCTTGAGCAAAAAAGCGAGGGGTGTCACCTAATCCAGAGTACTGAAGGAACTCCCGGGTATGGCATGGTGTCGTCTGAGTCACTCGGATCTCCTTATTCTCATGTACCAGAAAATGAAGAGAAGTATGAAACTGGCTTGCCACCTTCGAGACACGTTATCCAGACCAAAGATTCTATACAATCTCTTAGTGTTCAATGCGAAGACTGCACCGAAGGATCTTCAACGCTTTTCCATCCAGGTATCGACATTGAGGATGTGGAGCCATTTTCATCCTGCAAGTCACGTCCTCAATCGAAGGCTGCCACTTTCAGGAATGAACTGAACAGCGAAACTCTTGACAAGTCAAGCTCACGAAAATCATTGCCATCCACACAAGCCTTGGTTGAGGCCAGCGTTCATAAGTCCAACAATCAAGGCAATATGAACTTAATAACAATGGAACAAGAAGGAGATATCAGGACATATAGTAAGAGTTGCGCTGTGGAGTCAACTTCAGCTCAACCGATTCAAGCTTTACCCACACCAATGCCCCTGGACCAGATATATGAAAGGAAGCATCGCCGAAATAATGCAGCCATGATGATTAACTCGCTTGAGTGTGTTGATGGCACACCTGAGAAAGAGGGATCTCCGGGAAACATTGCACTAGATGATCCGCTGTCCTCGACAGAACATGGCAGGTCTAGTAATGAATTACATGACAGCCAAGACATGCCACATCTTATGAAATCTTTGCCACCGTTACCAAATGGACTTTCAGAGCAGCTCCATGAACTACTCGGTGCTTCAAGCTTGGGGAGTTCTCAGAGCCAATCTAGTCGTAACGAAGAAGGCACACTCGCAGAAGATTCTATGGCTAGAGACGCCCGATTGCGAATGGATAAGTCACCCAGCACACCACCACCAGGAAACATACAAGATGGGGTTGTAACACGGTCGCCAAAACTCCGACTACGCATCAGAGCGTCTCCTCGCCGCAACATCCACAACATAAGCACAACGCCATTAGGTAGCTCTTCTGAATATTTGGAAGATTTGGGACCTTCTATTACTCAAATTAGCGCCCCGAAGCTGAGACTCAGAGTTTCGCGGAGTGAAATAAGAGGAGTAAGAGAAAAGCAAGGCGAACTATTCCCGGTACGTTCGAAGCAATGCATATCGCGTGACAACAGCATGGGAAGAGTGCACAAGTCGGAAGCAGATCATTTGAAGACCATGAACAAAGTCGCCACTGTTACTGGCCGGGATAGGGGTCGAAGGGTCAGTGACGAGGGCACAGTTGATAGGATAACTTGTTTGGCGAAGGGCCCAGTAAAGCAGCCAGAGAAGCCCGACGGTCGAAAGATAATGCCGGTAGACAAGGTGGGCACTTTGCAACCCCCGGAGCTTCAGCTCGGGGCCATTCGAGACACGTGTCTAGCCCTGAGCTGCGTGTTGAATCGGCTGGACCTAGAAGACTACGACAGAAGATCTCTATGCTTCGACTTCGCATTCCTGGGACTCAAAATAATACAGCAGCTAGAGCCCCAACAAGGCCATCAAAGACAAGGCGTATCCCTACTCCACTTCACTTCACCAGCATTGGTTCACTGCCACACCAACGCATAGGATCCAGAGGTCGTGTCGACTTGACAGATCCAAACAGCAAAGGAGGGCGCGTCAAGAGGTGGGCAATTGGTGCTAGGCGAGTTGTACGCTTTTATGTGAGGCGCACCTTGGATCGACAGACACGCCAGGATGTTTGATAAAGACGAATATGAGCTGTTAATGCTCTTGAAGATTATCGTGAGCCTTTTTTCGTATTCTGGGCGATGAAGAGGCCAGGCTAGTGATTGCTTGAGAGCCAGGATGATGCAGAACCGGAGGGAACAAGCCGGGTGCCTCATCCATGTCTATCAGAAGCGTAAATTTGTTTGCTATGCTGCTCACAGGCCAGTCAATACAGTTTTATCGGACACGTAGAGTTAGGATGTGGCAGGTCTATGGAGTACAAAGCCGACAGAACACTGGTGGTAATGCTTAATAAATTCCACAAGGGAATCCAATGAGAATTCTAGTTTGAATAAAAATACGTAACGAATAGACTGTATCAACAATGCGAGTCTCGTGTGCTCTACATGTCGGGGTATCCAAATCAATCATGCTTTCAAATGCCTGAGAAAAAAGTCATAGCGGAGACCAGTCACTGCTTCGTATCCTCTGCGATACTTTTCCAAAAGCCACATCTGGACTTTTCTCCTTCTCCGACTGCTTCCATGATTGAGTGATCCGTTTGTATGACAAGGCGATTCTGGTTCGCTCCCATGGCTCCCACATGGGTGCCTCCGCGGCCTTGAAGGTGTTGGGATTCAACGTTATGACGAAGCTCAACCAATACTTCATGACTAGAGGTACGACGCCGGCGTTGTACGACCAGTAGCCGGGGCTCACGATAAGAGGCGGAAGCATTTGGGGCCCGAAAACGGCTGGGCCCTCGAACACATGAGGAACTCCGAGTCCACCAGCAGTCAGCTCTTCGTCTTGAACATTGTAGCGGTACGACCAAACAGGTGCAGAGGTTTGGCCCTGGGAGTCTGGAGATAAGGGGCTCATCTCAGAGCTGTACACATTGAGAAGGTTGCTGGTGGGGCATATGAAGGTAGCCTCGCCGTAGGCTCGGGATGCAGATGGATACCAAGGCGAATGGAACGGAAGAGCCGGCTCTAAGGGGTAGAAGGCAAGCAACTTTTCGGCATCGGAAGGAGTGATGCCTGGATAGTTGATTTGGAAGAAGTTGATGATATCCTTTGGATCATTTGCGTCATGAGGGGCAAAGACAGAGCCCTCTACATATGGTTGTAAGTAAGTGATAATTGTATGGAAATGGAAGAAGACTGACCATTTGTACAGGAACCTGCCAATATAGGCACTTTCACGAGCCGCTTGTTCTCGATGAGATTATATGGAAGATCTTGAAGGAATTCCCCGTCAATGCATGGCGTCCAATAGAACAGTGGATTGATGAATTGACCGGGGAACGGGCTTGGATGGTTCAAATTTTGCAACTCGTGCATGCTTTTGCTCCGGAGGCATTGCATCCTGTCTTCTGCCCCAGAGCAACCTCCTTCCTCCATGACCCTGTCGAGCTGATACTCGAGGTCGGAGACGGAGGGTTGTGCAGGGAAGAAGACGGATTCGCCAATGGCTCCGACAAAGAGCCCATCATCGCGTCCGCCATAGGAGGCTAGGTGCATAGCAACGGATCCAGCGCCGGCAGATATGCCATGGATTACGACGTGATCTGGGTCGCCACCAAACTATACAGGAGGGTTAAACACAGGACTAGGACTAGAGGATGCGTTTGCGAATGGGCCATACCTTGGATATGTGCTTCTGCACCCACTCTAGGAGGAAGCGCTGATCGAGAAGGCCGACGTTGAGGTTACCGTCGCGTCTGACCTCCTCTCCAGCCAGGAAGCCCCAGAGACCGACGCGATAATTGAAGTTAACAAAGACAATACCACGCCCGGAGGTTTCGACGAGCTGCGAGCCGTTCCAGTTTCCATTGGATAAAAGGGTATAGCCTTGGGAGATGTTAGCATTATATCTTGTGGTGGGGAGTTGACATAATCAACCGACCTCCTCCCTGGATGAAAACCATAACGGGTAGCTTCATATCGGCAGTGGCATTGGTCGGTGCCCAGACATTCGCAAAGAGACAATCTTCATCGTATGCCTCATTTGAGGGCTGGGATATGCCGAGACAAAGAGGCCCGAACTACAACATGAACTGTCTTAGATTGGCTTCTGCGATGTTGCAGGGCTGACATACCTTCTTAGCTCTAGTGATGCCTTCAGTCTCCTCGGGATCGACGGGGCCCGCCATCGCAATTGGCCCGTGGGACGCTGAGCATATCGAAGACCAAGGTATTCACTGATGTTGTTGTTTAGATAGGTGCCTCTGTACTTGGCATAGCCCAGGTCTATGACAGGGCCATGATTATCTGGCGACTGGAATTCGGTTTACATGAGCATGTCAATTCATAAGTGGGGAGCAGCAACAGAAGGCAACGCACATCAGGAAAGCCATGGTATAATCCAATGGCTACGCATAACGCCAGAACCAGGAAGACGACGAGACGGCAGGCCCTGCCCGAAGATTTCCTTCTCCGGGGTTTCGGCTTAGTGGACTCCAGGTCATCCCGGTCCCACTCGTTGTTGGGCACGGGGCATAACCCGTCAGACTGGCGATGAAGAAGCGCAAGTGACGGACCGGCCAGACCTTGCGGAGTCCCCAAGCCAGGATCATGGGAGGCGGCCAAACGGCACGGGGCACGCGCCGTGTCGAGCGAAGCTACCCGAGGTGGTGGAGAAGGGGAGGAAGAAACAGAACGACGATGACGAAACGGACAGGAAAGGCAAGGAAAGGAAAGGAAAGGCAAAAGAAAGACCAGGCGCTGTGAACAACTACAGTATCAACAAGGAGCGAAGAGGTGGGAATGATACGGTATCAAAGCAACCAAGACAGGCACAAAGACAAAGACAACTGGACACGAAAATGATCTTCCCCTTCTTCTCTCCACGAGCTGCCGCATGTACTATGCATTGGGTCATGATCAGCGGTTGTCGCAATCAATTCGACGCACGGTCACGTGAGCACCGCATTTTCCTGTCTCAAGATACTTGGCCACTCTCTAGTCCTACAGTACAGTACAGTACCAGTCTTGCCAGTACTCTGTCATCCGTACCTTACCATCCTTTATTTGACCCATGAATAGAACCAGGGGATGAAATCTCGGTACGCGCACACTCCGCACTGATCGTCGTGGCGGCGAATACGGTATCGTCCACCATGTTTGGTCTGACCGGGAAGCTGCCTCACCTTCCCTTACCCTTACCTATGACCGTTTTCGGTGCGATTAAAATTGCCAGTGTGGCATGGGGGCCATTAATAGAGCTGGCTACCGGGATTCGACAATTGTCGATTGTTACATTGATGGGACACCTGTAAGCCGTTGCTGCTTGTCCAATATGACAATTACCACACTGTCCAATTGCCTTTGACGTCTGTTGCTGCAGGAGACGCACCCGAACACCTCAGAGTCACTTTCATCTCCCGCAGAGGTAACATCCAGCCCGACACTGCGCAAACTGCTGCGTCTATTTCTGGAAGAGCAGCAAAAGCTACCTATCTCAGCATTCAGTACTCGTTAGCCCGAGTCTCGCGCACGTGTGATGACATAGGGCCTGAACTATTCCGACTAGCGCGTCCCCATCGTCATGGCATGGCATGGGATGCTCTCGCCAGGGCAAGCTTGAACCGAGCAACGCACGAGGGATCCTAGCCTCGCTTCACACTTGAGCTACGTTAGCGCGTCGTTGTCAGAAAAGACCGGACGAGCATGATGTGCTTGTGCCGAACTCGAGCGTGATGGCGCCCACCGTGTTCCAGAAGCCGCGTGCGTCTCAGGCCACCCGTGATTGTGGGGACTCGTTCTTTTCACCTCGAGTCTCTTACACTTTGGGATCGCCATAGGTTTCAACTGATGCCAGGAACCTCCCCCATGACTCGCCCTTGTCGAGGTGATCAGAACATTGCAAGGACCTGCGCATGAAGTTTGGACAATGAACCATTTCGTTTCCCGCCGGTTTGGTTTTCTTATCGTCGCGCAATATATACAAACAAGAAACGAGCGCGCATAAAGATGTGAGTTACAACTGCAAAGGATGCAATGCTGTACAGTAGGATGGAGGAAGCTGTCCTCGTCGCTCCCAAGAGCCCTTTTGGGTCAAAGGGCTGTAACACGCCAGGCACGGCCGCAATTAAGCTCTGCAGCACCTCTTTATCCCAACCTCATATCGGAATCATCTGATCCCATCACGTAGTTTAACTCTCTTTTTTTTTGTGCTGAAGAACTACGGACGCATTTTGCTAGCCAAACCTGAGACGAGCGCGAACGAATTGGAGCTGGCCCTGTCGACAGGCCTCGAGTTGGAGGTGTCCCCACCAAGCTCAGACGTTACAAACCCTTCCCTTAAAAGTTGAGGCTGCGCCCAGGAACGCGAGCAAGAATGCAACCTGCTGATTGGATCATTTGGACAACAGTGGGCGGGAGCATTGCTCTTTCGGGCGGCTAGGCCATGACAATTGGACCCCGTGAATGCCGGGAAACAGTCGTTCAACGTCTCAGCAGCCATCGCGATGTCTGAACTATGAGTTTCAAGCAGGCCGACAAAGTCATGGCCAGGTTTCTCCGCGCCCGTGATTGTGGAATTCGGCCTCAATTGCACCGGCCGCGATCGTTCTCTCGGTGCAGATTGAAGCCAACCACCATAGTTTGTGGGAATATATAGATGGTGAGTTTCCGCGATGCAATGTTCAACTTCATCCCATCACTTCCAACTCACTCACATCATTCCGATCTTTCCAGCAGCTGCGCTGCCTTCTTCCATTCTATCCTCCCATTTCAGCAAGGGGTCTGCGACCTTTTCAAACACCTTCTTTGTAATCCAAGTCAGCTTACCACGACATACCTAATTTGTCAAGATACCCCTAAACCAACATGAAGTTCTCTCTGATCACCGTGGCCCTGGCAACCCTTGCAGCGGCAAGTCCCATCCAGAGACGGGCCGTCTTTTCTAAATCAACCTTCAACGAGCTCTCTATTAGCGGAGGTGTTGCCGGCAACGCCCAGGAGGAAGCCCTGCAGAAGCTGGGGACTGCCGGCCGACCTGACCACCGTGGAGAAGTCTGACCTCGACTTCCTGAACAGTGTCAACGGCATCTGCAATGACGCCGAGAAGGAAGCCTTCAACACGGCAATTGAGGCCGCATCCGGTGAGGCAGCCGCCGCTCTTCAGGTAAGCTCCAACGCACAGTCCACGTTACTTCTGCAGTGATTCCCGTGACAGCCTTGCTGACAGCCTTCCTTCCAATAGCGCGGAAAGATTAAGAACAAGGTTCTCAAGCTCACGGCCACCGTTCTGAAGCTGCAGGCTCAAGCCGCCCAAGGCCAGGACGTCGCGGACAAGCTGGCCACCGAGCAGAAGAAGCTGGACAACAACATTGCCACAGACAAGGCCTCGGCTGGAGAGAAGTCCACCAACCTTTCATTCTCCGCCTCTACCTGAAAATATGGAGAGGGGGAAGAGGTGTGGAGGGTTGATGAGTGAGCAACTGGCTTGGCCTACGCACCAACGACAAAGGACGCAAGGACCTCACAGGCTAAAGTTTAAATCCACGGCTTGGGGCCGGTTCCAGGAGAGCCGCTGCCGATGGAGCTACTGAAAGGACGTTGATTAAAGGCGCACCATCTGTAATAGCTTCAGTCTCGGGGACTTGTTGACATTGTCGGTTCGTGCAAGTGGGGGTCAATAGGTGGAAACCCGGACGACCCATGTAGTTACTCATGATGATACTGAAGGAGGGAGGGCGAAACGAAATAGAAGATATAAAAAACACAATAAAAACAATAAAAAAATAAACAAAACAACCAAGACCAAAGCCTTAAAAGATGGAGCCGCTCACTGTCAACCCCGGACACCATCCAATGGCCAGCAGATTACATGTCGATACTGTCTAATTGCGGAAGGCAAAGGAAAGGGAGCTGCAGATGCCGGATGGCGGCGTCAAAGTGGTGGGATTTCTAGGATAGGAAACGGCCGAAGCTGGGTGAGTAAAGAGGATGATGGGTTGCAGGGATTGGGGCTAAGCGGGGACGATGTGCGAACTTTTGAGGGTCAGCGTCAGCGATGGATGTGCGATAGGATACGACGCCATGCAGGTTCGAGTCGAGTCGAGTCGAGTGGGTTGGACTATCATCCTTGGCCCATAGTGCTAGCAAGGACATAGGGCAGGGTTGAGGGGCCCATTCCGAAACTTTGGTACGCGGCCTCGGTGCGGCTCGGTCATTGACGGTTATGTGCCCGATGCAGTGAGAAGGGGCAGGGGATTTGGCCGTTACATCGAGCAGTGTCGATCGCCGGTTCGGCTCTTCTTGGGCAATGGTGGGATGCGTATGAGGCTTGCAGATCAGGTTAGTACGTGATAGTGCTGTAGTGTAAGGTTGGGGCCAAGATGGGTTGACGTTCCTGGACGGGGGCCACAGTGTACGCTAGGGCCAGTAGGTAGGTAGGTAGTGATGTGTGCGTTACGGTACGGTACCGCAAGACGCAACACCGGCTGACCAACCCCGGTGAACAGGCAGATGCCATTGGGACGAAACAAAGACTGGTTACCGTAGGAGAAGGAGTAGGAGTAGGAGGAAAGGCGTGACGGTGGCCAGGCAGCTGAAAACTAGAGGCGAGGAGAGAAGAGGAGAGGCAAGAACAAGCGAACCGCATCCACGGATTGGAAGGCCAAGCGGGGCCGCTAGAACAGAAGGGGTCCACTGACGGCGGCCAAGAAGGGACTAGCGGGGTTGAGGCGAGAGTAATCTAAAAATGCCAGGATCTGGGGAGGCCTAAAAATAGAAGAAGCCAAAATGTAAATGCAGTGGCCGTTCCCATTTGTCGGCTCCGATGCTGCTGCCGTTTACCGGTGCTGCTTTGCTGTTGCTGTTGCTGCGCTGCCAGAAACTTCATTTCCCATGGTGTCACAAGGGCTCTCACATAATTAACTAAAAAGAATCCAACCGTCAAACCGAGATTGATGTCGCGATGCCAGGGTGGCTAGCGCCGCTGATTGTGTTTCGAATCGTTCAGGAAGTCGTGCGCGCTCTCTGCGGGACTGTATCCGCATGGCGTCGGCGTAGAGTTTGGCTGGAGGCTACCCGAGCAACTGAGGTATGCATCTTTGTCTGTCTTGCCGCCAAAGTACCTTGTGTACAGTACTTTGCACTGTTAATTGGCTGGTCGGTTCGGTTGGTCTGTTGGTTGGTTGGTAGTTGGAAGTTTCAGGAAGGCCCGGCATCGTCACCCGTAAACAAACGAATGCGTTCGTGTCTCGTCCTGGGCCATAAAACAAAGATAAAAATAATAAGACCAGGTACGTATGGAGTACTCTGTAAACGACATCGAAATCGGCTCCATACCCGGCCATGGTCGTTAATTACTTCAAGGTAGTTAGCCGGTTGGCTGGCTGGCTGCGTGGTTGTTGAATTCTTTGCTAATTAGCTCCGGTTCCTCCTCAAGCACCACCTGTGGGTTATTCTCCTTCGTGCCTCTTTCTCCCTTCCCTTTTCCCTTCCTGTCCTGCATAACAGCGTAGCATTTTCGCCTCCCCATCCATCTCCATCCATCCATCCATCCATCCATCAACACGCACCCCTTTTACTTTGCCTTTTGTTCACTTCTGACAAGGCGGGGTGAAACGGCATCGCTGCAGACGGCACGACTTGGCGCCTTCACACACCCCCTTCCCTCCCTCCCTCTCCCCTTTGGTGCTTTTGCCCTGTTGGTTCCAAAGGCTGCCATCGTGCATATCGACTGGCTTCTCTACCTTCTTGTTCGCCACGACTACGAATCACCATTTGGCGCGCGCGTCCCCTCTCCTTTCCCCCTCTTTATCTATCTTTCGAGCTTCAATCAGCAAAAAGGCAGGCGAAGCCAGAAAAAGGGAACGCTCTTCCCGAGAACATGATCCGGCGGACTCAGATCTCTGTGCTACTCTCGTCAGCGTCTTGAAGCCGGCCGCACCTATTAATGGGCCAAACGATACGGTATGTCCGGCACCGTCTCGCTATTCATTGTCAGCCTACGCACTGAATTGACTAAGTTAACATACGCGCATGCGCCAGGACCGTCCAGGCCCGCCCCTACGCCCGGGTATCCGCCCCAAGCTGCCCGGCCCAGCGCTGTCTTTAGCAGGCCAGGCCCCTGAAGGCTACCCCAACTTGCATTGCGCTGCGCTGCTCCGCCTCGCAATCAAATTTCCCACCCACCGTCGCTCTATCCGCCTCATCATTCATCAAACATCATCGCACCGTCGCCTTCGCCGTCCAGCGTAAGTAGGAGCCCACAGCCCCAATCCGCCAAACTCATCCTCAGCATGCACCCGTCCCGCCGCTTGATATAACCTTCCTGACGTCTTCGTCTCTCCCTCAATAGGTTCTTCGCTGCAGCTAGCGCGCGCCGCTCCCAAGGCGCCATGGCCGACTCTGTAGCTGAGGCCGAGTCCCAGTCGCCGCTGGCGCCGTCGCGGCCCAGCATCGAGAAGACGCCACTTCGCTCCGAACCCTTCGAGGACCTGCCTGACGAGATAATTGAGCAGTAGGTGGTTTGCTCTCTGCCAGATCTATTTTTTTCTAACACGGTCCGTCCCGTAGAATCCTCTGCGCCACCGATCCAAATGGCTTCGCGTCGCTTGTCCTGCTGAATCGCAAGTGGAGGGCCGTCTCCCAACAACCTCACCTGTACCAGCACCACCTCGCCCAATGTCCGTCCTACCTCGCCGGCCACTCAACCCTGCCTGCCTCCGATGACGAGAACCTGCCGCATCTGCGGCGTCTCTTCGCCCGCGAGGTCAAGCGCAACCTATTCGAGGCCTATTTGCGACCCAAGGAAACCATTGTCAAGCTCGTCTCCACATCCATCAGCTCGTCCTCTTGCCCCGGAGGAGAAGGCATGCAGTTCAGCCCTTCCCACTCGGCCATCACATTCTGGCCTATAATTCCTCTAGGATCTATGTTATCGATGTTAGGGGCCTAGCTTCGAAGTCGCCAGGGAATTTAAAATATTACGGCGTCCAGTCTCGGCTTGCATTAAGGATGATAGGAGTTTACTTGCGGTACTCTCCACAGAGATGCAGGTCGACCTCTATGATCTGCAAAAGTCGCCGCCACAGCGCACGAGCTCCATCATTCTCGATAACAGCCCTCGAACCATCAGCCTGTCTCCTTGCGGCTCAGTGCTAGCAGCCGCTTACGAGGGCGGTATCGAAGTTTCATCACTGAAGACGGGTGCTTTGCCAACCGACAGGAGGGCGGTCAAATGTGATGGTGTTGACAGTCTTAGTTTCTCATTCGATGGAACCCAGCTGTTGGGCACAACCGTGCACTCATCACCTCCAAGCACCGTCATCATCACGGCACCATACTATGACCCAGGTAGCCAGTTGCTCGACGACAACATCTCTGCCATGTGGACGAATTCGATTCTTTTCCCCAATACAAGCCGGGACTGCAGCCATGCTGTGCTCCTGCAAGATGGGAACCAGGAGGAGGCGAGCTGGACTTTCACCTACGATCGAAGCTTCGAGACATTCCGCGCCGTACGGATCGACGACCTAAGAAACGGAACCACTTACTTCACAGGGCCCACTCCACATGAAGCCTCACAGTCTAAGCTGCTCCCTTGCACGCCGTCCGCTGCCACCCACCGTGGAGAGATCGTCTCAGCCGGTTTCCAGGGCAAGGAGATTTGGATTTACGGCATTCCCGAGGATCTCGATGCCGTGGCCGAGACTGCATCTTCTCATAATGATAGCAGCTCAGCGTCTTCTAGCCTTGGTAGGCGCAATAGTGCTCAGGGCAGCAACTCTCGTCATGCATCGCCTAGGGCGCAAGGTACCAGCAACAGCATTGTTCCACAATGGCAGCTCTTGTGCGATAAACAGAGGAATACCTTTGTTATGGGTCGCAAGATTTCTGAGCTCTCCGGCTTGAGCAATGTTAGATGGGTATCTGGGTTTGGTGACTCGTCGTTCCAGGAGCGTCTTGTTGCAGGAGCCAGGGGCGTAGCTGGACCAAGACTTGTTACTGATGAGGAAGATATCGACTTTGTCGATGGTGGCCGAATTACGTTGCTGGACTTTGACTATGGCCTCTCCAATGGCACGAAGAACGAGATCACGATCGAGGTCGGTACCGAAGAGGCCGAAGTCCTGGAAGAAGAGCAGCGTGATATGGAAACAGAAGTTGCCATCGTTCGACGGAGAACGGTCATGCAGAGGCGGAACAGCCGTGTCTCTCTTCTGCGAGCCGCCACTACCAGCGGTTCGCGTGCGAGCATCGTGCCTCCCGTTCCCCTGTTCCCCCTGTTCCGGCTATGCCGCAATCCAATAATGCAGACGACGACCCCTGGTTCCCAGAACAATCGGTCGAAACCCACTAAACCGGCAAACAATCGTTGGCCCTCCTACGAGACGATGGAGATGCAGCATCAATCGATGAACAAGAGGCCCTTGACCTGCCTTACGCCAACGCCAGCCCCGTTCCGGCACAACGTTGCGTCGTGCTGCCACAGCTGTAGCTGTGAACAGGAGGTACAACCCCACAACCGCAGATGGAAGGCCGATCGAATACCGTCGTGCTGATGGCAGACGAGAGCATCCGCATGAGAGTGATGCGGATAACTGGGTACCTCCACCACCTCCTTATCAAAAAGAGGACCCGGGAGACATGCCGGCATTCCTACGTGCAACCAGTGTCGCTCCGCCTCTGCCACCGATGCCTCCTATGCCACCAATGCCTATGTCCATGTCTTCTTCTTTTGGTTCCAAGCCCCGTCCAGAAACTGTGGCTTGGTCAGGGACTCCACCACTACATGAGAGGCACCAGAGTATCGATTTCAACCATCAACGCCCATCACATCAAAGGACGAACAGTGATTCTACTACACTTAGTAGAAGACGTATTGCGGACACGCCAAGACCAATGTCGACCCCATCAATCCAAGCAGACGTGGAGAACATCTACGATGTTTCCCCTCCCGACTCACCGCGACAAAACGTCCGACCACAAACCGCTTCCGAGCCCTCACCGCAGCTTGAACATAGCCTGCCCCTAGATGCGCCCGTGTCCCGGGCTACGACACCCGGAAACGATATGGTCGAACCACCATCTGTGCCGATGGACATTCCATTGCCCACCGAACGAGAGGACGTTGAGCCTGTGTCTACTGAAGAGTCAAACGACAGACGAGAAGAGCCTGTTGCGAGAACAGAAGAGCTGGTTATTACTTCAGCGCGTCCTTCTGTGGAGCCAGAGGAGCACATTACAAGGCAAGAGGACTACAACGTGAGCCCACAAGAACGAGCCGTAAGGCCGGTTGCAGATCTACCAACTCTGGGTCTCCAGATCCCTCCGCCACTGCCGCAAAATCACGAGCCTTACTCGGCGAATACTCCACGAATGAGGCGATTGTCCAATTCATCTACTTGGCCTGCAGCACCCCGTCCTTTTGCCAGTCATAACCACAGTCAATCGAGCGGCTACCCATACTCAGCGCCACCTGTGCAGTTCACAGCAGAGGACATGGCTGCAGCTTTACCACCGCCGCCTACTTCCAACCAGATGAACAGTCTTAACAAGCGAATTAGCCAAGGGAACCCTCGCCGTTTGTCTGGCGGATACCAGCAAATCCCACGCGTGCCCATCGGCGCTCGCAGTGCCAGTGCACAGCACAATTACTCTTCCAGTTTGCAGCACAGTTACTCGCCCGTCAATCCTATTCGACGTCCGAGCACTGCACATGTCGAACCTGACCAACCGCTTATTATCAGCACTCCAGGAGGCGTCTCAGGCGCATTTGATGACCCCAACCAGCAGTCTTCGATGAGCCAGCCTGTTACACCTATTCTTGCTCCAATTCCTAGACACCCTCGACCAAGTCAAGGCTCGCCTCTCCGACCAACTGTTGAACGCTTGGAGACCATCTATAGCACGGCTTCATCACAAGGACGCAATCAGACTATACAATCACTACCTCCTCCACCTCCCGAACCCCGCACAGTATCCTCCCGTCATGGCTCAACCGGCCGGTGTCCTCATACAGCAGGACGTCCCCGAGCGTTCGACGTCGCCGTAGCCGTGCGGAGAGGAGCGCTGCGAAGAATATGGAAGACGCCAGAAAGAGTGGCTGGTCGTCTTCGCGCAAGAAGAACAAAAAGAAGACAGCTCTCGATGCGGCCAGCACTATGGGCTGGGCCGATGAATCAGACCCGTCACCGACGAAGAAGAAGTGCGTGGTGATGTAAAATTGTATTCCCAGGCTACACAGTGGGACAGTATTTGGTACATTTTTGGAACAGGATACCCTCGTTTGTTCTTAGTTTCTTATATCTCTTGACTCATTCAAAATTTGTCCCACGAGTTTGGTTGCAGATCTGGCAAATTATTTCTTATTGGTAGTTTTTTTGTTTTTATTTTCTACTGCACAGGTAGCGCAGGTCTTTAGCGATATTTGTGGTTTTCACTGGCGGCTTGGAAGCTGGTCACACTTGAATGGCGACACCCAGGAAGGGGCCTGTCGTCTTAGACATAACAAGAAACATTATGGGAGCGTGGGCTGTTGATGAAATTGGTTCGGTAGCGGAGAATGAAATATCGAATCTTATTTTTGTTAATTTGCATGTGTCTTTGCCGAGCTGTGATCACGTATATACCAGTGAGCTTGGCAGACCTAACCCAACGAGAGATCATAAAACACTTTGAGACAGGTTGGATAAATGTTTGATAGGCTTAATAGATGACTAAATATTACGATCTCGACTAACTGGTCCTCCTCCAGAGGGGTATAAGCTATGATAAATGATCCCGGCTAAGCCATGTGCCCTTAACGCCAAAATGAAAGGTTCGTAGACCTGGTATATATATAAGAAATTCCCAGCTCGACAACCTCGGATTATTGCTGGTTCAAATGTGCTGCATCCAGTGCAGATTTGTAATAAAGAGTGACTGTGGTGGCAACATGGGCTTCTCGTCGCCTATATCCGAGGTGTAGAACCCGGCACATATGGCTTGCCCCTATGCACATCGCCAAGCTCGGCCTGGTCCATGAGGTCGGTAAAGGTAGTCGCGCGCGTTAGCCTGTTCTCCTTGTTCTTGCCCACGGTGCCTGGGTCGGCAAAGACGTTGATGCTCTCGCTGCTGGGCTCGCGCAGGAAGTTGGGCGGCGTCAGGCAACGCGAGCGGCGATCCGACGACTTCATGGCCCGGATAGGTGCCAGTCTTGCGGCGCCGACGTTGCCGGTGCGCAAGGGTCGGTCATCTTGAGACAGGTAGGAGGCTCGCGATGCAGCAGGGAGGGCTCAGAAGGGTTGGGCGAGTCAAAGGATTGGGGATAGAGATGCGCGGGACGTTGATATGACGAGGCGGGGGTCCACCACCGCTTCTATTGCTGTAGCTGTTGGCGTTGCTCTCGGCGGACGAGCGGAGAGATGGCTCCTTTAAGATGAAATCAGTGCGAACGCAGTTGTTGGGCTGCAGAATGGGATCGGAGATGATGCTAGCGAAAGGCAATGAGTGGCGAGCTTGGCTGTTCTTTCTG
Source organism: Albifimbria verrucaria (assembly GCA_020081605.1). NCBI lineage: Eukaryota > Fungi > Ascomycota > Sordariomycetes > Hypocreales > Stachybotryaceae > Albifimbria > Albifimbria verrucaria. Next base: position 2,793,994 of record JAHREC010000018.1, read on the forward strand.
TGGATGCCCTTTTCAGTGAACGTAGGCTGATGCTTGTTCTTGCGGCGAACACAAATGAATATTATGGCGGCAACAAGGAACAGGAAGACGCAACCGCCAACCACGCCACCGATAATGGCGCCGGTGGTTGGGCCAGATGAGGAGCCGTTGCTAGGAACGACGGCCTCAGCTGGGGCAGACGTGGCATCGCCTGGGTTTGTTATTATGAGTGTTGGGCCGCCTGTCTTGGTAGAGCTAGGCTCCGTCGTCGCGGTGCTACTGGGCGGCTTCGAGCCTTCGGTGTCCTTGGGGGTTTGGACTGGTCCTCATCCCGCAGACACTCCGTTCCGGCGCAGGAGTAGCCAAATGGGCAACATCCGTCGTCACCGCACTTGTTCAGGGGCACGTCGAAGATGGTGGTCTTGATGGGTGCGCCAGGGAACTTGGCAGCATCTTGAGCAGATGCGTCGCAGATGATGGGCTTGATTCGCTGGCAGTCCTTGCCTTCCGGACAGCAAAGAGCAGAGGTTGCGCCGGCGAGGAAATACACCTGCTGGTCTCAGGACAGCAGAAGTTGTCGGGGAGGCCCTGCGAGCACGAGCGGAGACCGCTGGCGGCGCACGTATCTTGACGAGCGAAAACGTTTGGCATGGCGGAGACGGTGGTGGAGGCAGCTATGAACAGCAAGAGGCTGATGGGTGCGGGTAGCCGCATGGTCATGGCGCCCGGATGAAGACGGTTGATATATCCTTTTTGTCTCTTGTCTTTACCGAGCTCAGGGTTGCCCGGAGAAGGCTGTCTCCTTTATTCCTGTATAGGAAGCCCTACGGCAACCGTGCCAACCGTCGTCGATGTAGATTGTTGTGAATCGAATGTGATGTTGTTATTATGATATGTCGTCCGTTGAAGATTTTTGGTGAAATTTGCTTATGCAGGGATTCACTTGTGGGCAGGAGCGGCAGTGATATGATATGGAACACAAACTGTCTCTCTCTCGCGGTGCCAAGTGATATCCAGAGTAAAGCGTCTTTTTGAAATATGGTCGTGTCGAAGGAAAAGAAGAACGACGTCCAGCGGCGCTTTCGAGTGTGGTATAAAGAAATCTAGGGAATGCTGTTTGTTCCTGTTATTGATTGAGTCGATGGGTTTGTTTGAATAGGTCGAGTGATTGAACAAAAGGATGCTGAAGAGAAATGTGGTTGAAATGTGGTTGATGTTTTCTTTTTCTTCCTTGTCTAAAACAATGGGAAACGAATATGTTTGGACACCCGAGACATGCACGTACAAAGACACAAAGAGATGAAGAAATGAAGAGAGAAACGGAGGGGAAAGGACAAGATCAGGGAGGAAGGATGAGTTAAACAAGATTCATGCACGCGGTCGCAGGACGATGAAGAAACGGCTGCAGCAACCGGCAAACGCCCGTGGGGGTGGTCTTGGGCCCGTCCCACCGTCGGTAGCCTAGCGCTCCATCTCCCTCTGGTGCTTAGCCCGAGCCTCACAGGGCCAATAGCTTCGTGAGCAGAAGGGCTTCCTCTGCAACGACCCTTGTCTCGCCGGTGTCTTGTCGCAGGCGCCGGAGGGCAACGCCCATATGAGCCAGGAAATTTGGAAGGGCCAGCCAGTCGTTAGGCTGGCGACGAAGAAGGGGCGGTGCACGTCGCGGGAGACGCCGCAGCGGAGCCGGACGACAGGTGGTGAGGCCATCGCGAGCGCTTCAAGGCATGGAGCGTGTAAGAGTGTAAGAGGATGAAGGAGGTTTGGTGCATGTGGTTGGCTGTCAACGCGCGCGCTCCCGTCTAGGCCAAGGCGCCCCGCTGATTGGCTCGAGGGGCCGCCTGGTGTATGATTGGCTGGCACTTCTCAGTTGGGCAGGCAGAGAGGGCTGCTGTACATAGTAGTGCCAGTTTTAGGGCCCCTCAAGCCCCCTCAAGCCCCTCCAACCGCTGTAGCTTAACGTTAATTCTCCTCCAACCCTTGCCTGGCGGCATCCATCTTTGGCGACGTCCATTCCCAATTGGAAAAGCCCACCCTCGTCTCATTCACTCACCCACGGCATTCATTTCATCCAACCTCGTCCGGCTGCGACAACCAAAAACAAAAAAGGGCCACTCATCCATCCGCCTTCACAACCTGCCAGACACGTCATTCGCACAGCTCAATTCAAGGCCCAGCACCGACTTTCGGCCCGGCCATCATATGCCACGCTCACGTGCGCAACGCATCCCTGGTCGCCCATGTCCCACCGCCACCAAACGATCGTCGCTGTTCCTAGGCAATAAGCAAAGCAAGCATCGCCAACGGAGACACGCAACCTCACCGACACACGCGGAACGGTTGGCCTCGTGACTGCGGTGCCGCATCGAATCCTGCGCCGGGAAAAGCTGAGCTGAGCTCGTCGTGCTCTGTGCAGTACTGCACCTGCACCGTGCATTACGAGATCGGCTCGCTTGTCTACCAAGATCCCGTCGCAATCCTTGCTTGCCGTCGCTTCTGCTCTGGCCGTCCAGGTTACACGGACCAGCCCGAGCCGCCCCCATCCATCACTTACTGTACAGCGCTCGCTGGCCAGGGCATTCATCCATGTCCTGGTCACTTCTCGTTTTCTCCTCTTCCTCTCCCGCCCCATCGTCTGCACCCAAGGATCCTCACCTCAACCCTGTTCCGCCTTTCCCTTCCTTGTGTGCCGTCGCACGGTCGCAATACTGACCAGACCGCCCCAGCTTCCTCCTCGAGTTCCCCCGCCCTCTTCAACGGTCAACAGCAGTCTCCGGGCCCTTGTCATCGCACGATCCAGGCGATCCCGTTTGCCCATGTTCGTTGACTCACACACGCTCTAGCCTCAAACCTGGAGCAAATTCCCAACATTGAACACGTATAGAGGCCCCATCAAAAAGCCAGCGAATAATCTAGACCCATGTGAGCATTCGTTCCAGCTGGGAGCCATTGAGGGCCACTCGAATAGAACCAGCCAGGTCCAATCCTCTTCTCTTGGTGTGGTAGGATTGGTTGGTTGCTCCTCAGCCTTCGGGCCGCAACCACCGCTGCGCCTCCCCAACTGACAGCCTCGACCCATCCTGTGGCGATTGACCATGTGGGTTTTTTCTTCGTTTCTCCCATACCCTTGACATTTGCCATGGCCGGACAGCCCGTCTTTCCTAGTCCGTCATGTGCAGGCGTGTGGTTAAGGACTCGCATGGGAACGAAGATGTCGGGGGCTGGAGGATCCTCGCCTTTTTCCGTGTCTTCACAGTTCGACAACACTGTCCTCGGGGACAGGGAGGTGATGCTACCTAGGTGTGATGTGATTACGACGAGCGGGCCCGTTTCCTCTGCTCCATGAAGACGCCAAGTACACGCCGTAGCTGTAAATTAAAATTATCAGTGTGCTGAAGGCAAGGGTTCTCGCCGCATGGTGCCATTTCGTGGCTTCCAGCTGTAAGTCAAGGTTGCAATCGTATCAGCTACTCATTGACTGCCAACCCATTCCCAACGTGACCATCTCTACGAAGCGACATCGCATTCACCAATTCACTAAACAAGGCATGGCACGCTTTTTTATCCAAATAAGGGTATATTGAATTTTTCAGCCCTCTCCAAAGTGAGGGTTCGTAACCTGCCCGGCAGACAGGACTCCAGTTCCTAAGAACAAAGATAATGTATCTAGGGAGCTAGCCCTTTGTAGCTCCCGGAGCTTTCACAGCCCATATGCTGAATGCTATCCCAACCCAGCCGAGGATCCAATACCTCAAAATAATGACCCCTAGACCGATGCGCCAGTATCTCCAGAACCCGCCAGGTATAAGTGGAAAGCGAGTGATCGTGAAAAAAAGGCCAAGGCCTGGTCCATGCCATCCCCTTGTAGTCGTAATTACCGCTTAAGCGATACCCTTTCCAGCGCCTGTCTGTCAAGTAATTCAAGTGTCGTTCAGTGTCTCGTGTCTCTGTAGCTCCAGTCCATCTCCGTTTGTGCCTCGCGGCATCCTCTAGACCCCCAACCAGTAGGTATCATATGTTAAAAAAGGGAAAATACTAAAGAAATTAGACATAAGAAATACTAAGGAAATTAAAAGGGAAAGATATAGGAAATACTAAGGAAAGAAAAGAAAATCGAGGCTTGGTGGTCCACTAGGAGCCCGTTGGTGTGTCCTCGTGATTGAAGCTGATGCAGTTACGAAGATGGGGAGAACTTGTCTGGGAAGATGTCATCACTCGCCCAGAATTGATTCATTCCCTCTTCAGAAGCCAGCTAATGAAGAGTCGCGTGATGTTCTTCCCTAGATAAGCAAGTAATCCCAACCCTTCAACTGCATCACCTGTCTCCAGTGAACGAACTGGTAAGCGTCCGAGGCGGTAGAGCCAGGGAACCAGCGTTGGAGAAGTTGTCGTTTTGCATCCAGACTTCGCGAAGCAGCATCACCACGCGACCGAAAGAACCGCACTCAGACTGCTCGTTAAGCTGTGCAACGCGGTCCTCAAAGAAGGCGCGGAAGTTGCTTCCCGGAAGGCTGAAAGATCCGCCGATGAGGTAAACCCACACCAGGCTGCGGTCGAAGCCCTTGGGCCCAGAGGGGATGAATTGAAGCACGTTGGTCAGCTTCTCCACCAACGCCATCGGGGAAGGCTGGTCGGGGCTGAAGCCGGGAACCAAGCTGCAGAGGTGAAGGCGCGCGGCAAGGCGGAAGGCCATGGTGATGTTCTTGGAAAGCTGCTTGGGGGACAGGCTGCCATTGGCGTTGAAGGGCATCTTGGGGCCCGACTCGTTGGCCTCAGTCAGGCTGATCTGCTCTCCAAGAGCCGAGACGTGCTGGCAAAGGGTGAAGTCGTCCATACCGTTACCCTTGAGCGCCTCGAGGCAAGCAATCTCGGAAATGAGGTACATGACACGGTCATCGCAGCCCATCAGCTCACGGAGCCCGAGGTTGGGGTTGACCTGGGAAAGGTGCTTCTCTCTGTAGGTGTGGGCAAAGGTAGGAGACTGGCCTTGCATGGTGGCGCCAAGAATATCAATCCATGAAGTCAGAGTCATGTTGAAAGGGGCAGGTGCCATCTGGCTAGCAGGGTCCAAAACCATGCGCGGCAGGTCAAGCTTCTGGACCAGGTTGATCGCGGCCTGGAAGTGTTGATGCCAAGCGATGTCGAGGAGCTCATCGTCCGAGCGACCGACGACACATTGGAAGAAGATGAGGCCAAGGGCTGCTTCCAAGATCTGGTGATGGTTCTCATCTCGCTTGAGAGAGTCGCACAGCGAGTAGATGGTTGCGTAGCGGTGTCGCATGATGTCGTGGTCAATCTCCTCGCTCGGAATATTCGCGGTGGACTTGAGGTGCTGAGCGGCAATGCTGAGGCAGCAGTGTAAGTAGATGCTGTTGGACTGGAGAGCGGGAAGGATCAAGTCTGAGCCCACTGAGCCGTGCTGGTTTGACTCGAGGATGGGGAAGATGATTGGCAGGACAAACTGGATGAAGTGTTCTAGCAGTCTCTGGTCGTTCTCCTCGAGCTCAATCTTGATTTGCCTAGACTCATGTGAGGGGCCATGAGCAAAGTCAAAGAAGTTGAGGTTGAGCGCCTCTTCGGCAAGCGACTCCTTGCGCTCCGGCTGAGGGCGCTCCGTCCACTCGGCGTTGAGAGGTTCAGATGGCAGGACGGTGCCGGGAGGTGGAGGGTGTGGTAGGTGCTGAAGGTAGAGATGTGAGATTCCCTGAGTGTGGGCACATCGTTGACGAACATCTGTCGCTCTGTCTTGACATCGATCTCGTATGGCGAGTATGCGCCGAAGATGAAGTCGGGGTGGATTTGCGAGTTATAAGCACTGTACTCGCTGCCGCTCGGGGGCTGTTGAAGTTGAAGGCGGTGGAGAAGTGAGAGTCAATGGAAGCGGAGCGCGTGCGATCCAAAGGGTCGGTGAAGGTGGCAGATGTGGGAAGTGAATGCGACAATCCAGGGGAGAGCTGACTTGGGTCTGGATGGTGTGTGTCGACTTCTCGGACAGCTTCTTGCGCTTGATGATCATCTTGATATCGTCCTTGTGCTTCCTGCGGGCTTCATTGTTGCTCCACCACATCGGTCGCTTGTACTCGCACTGCAGGCCAAGGTGCTTGCAGGCTGTGCACATGGGCGAACCCTCGTCGCACTTCTTGCGTCGCAGTCTGCAGGTATAGCATCCTGTGTGTCGGCGACAGTGGTTAGCAAAGAGTCTCTAAGTCAGTGACGGGAGGCGAGCCGGCTTAATTGGCAGCGAGCCAAAGGCGTTTGGGTGTAAGTGAGATGGGGATGGGAGGGAAGGATGAGACAAACCTGTTCTTGAGCGACGATGCATCTGTGTCTTTGCCTTGTTGTTGCCATTGCTGGCCTTGGAGACTGGCTTAGTCTTTGCACACTGCGTGACGGCCATCTTTGCGGGAGCTCGTGCCGAGCCTTTGCGATAATCGGGGATAGGGTTGACATTTGTATCCTGTGATGCTGAGCCGAAGGTACCTGCGTACACAGTCGACTAGGGTAGGGGTGGTGTAAGTCGAGAGGTGTGTCACTGTGTGTGGTGGGTGTTTAGGCACTGTGACGCGGAGCCGGTCGAAAGAGGCGGACAGAACGAGAGTCTTGCTCTGCCTGGGGTCCGGATTGGGGGCAGAGGGGCTGGCTCGAGGTAGTGTAGTGCCAGGGATGGTTGTTGCGAAGGTAGTGATTGGCAACGGAAAGATATTAGATTAATTAATCGTCGTTGAGAGTGGTCCAGCCTGTTGTATCGAACAACGTAGAGGGTATTTTCGATTTTCCGGAAATCGAGCAAATTAATGATTGTGGTGGTGGTGGTAGTGGTTGTAGTGGTAGTATGGAGGTATCCAAAAGCAAGCCCAGCTTGTCCTTCGCAGAAGGGGATAGGTGAGAGAGGATGAGAGGGGCGGAGGGAAAAGGGGACTAAAGAGAGGTAAAAGTCTTGAACGACACTGAAGACTTGGGGAAGAAAAGAGGGCAAAATTCGAGCGCGGTTCTCAAAGTCTTATATCATGGCCGCTCTCGTAGCGGCCCAGAACTTGGGCATCTCGCTCCCACCTCCATGACGAGGTTCGACAAGCTGTGTTGCTATTTCTGACCTACGTGCGTATGCACTATTGAGTGCCATCGCACGGGAGGCAGGATTGCGTGGGCGACTGCGCTTAGAGAAACCAATGAGAACGAGCCGGCCGAATTTGGCCAACCACCTCGATCATCATCCCGGGAATAGATGTGCAGAAGGCCCTAGCCTCTCAACGACTAGGGCCGTGAGGGGTCCGAACCAAAGAGGGAAGAATCATGCATGGCTAGTTCTCTGGCCCATATTGGATGACACCCTCCAAGAAACCGCACTTGCAGAGCTTACCCTACCGACCCTCTATCCACACGAGGGTCAAGGGTCCAGAGCTTGCCAAATCTGGGGCCAGAGTGAGCAACCTGGAAGAAGGACCCTCATTGGGCTGCGATTTGGTGATTTGACTCAGAAGGACAGGCCATGATGAAGACGACACTCTGAACCACTTTCCCCATCAGACAAGTCTCAAAGAAACGGTGAAGTAAATGTGGCGCTGGCGGGCTCAAGACACTCGGGAAAGGCCTCGTCACAACGGCCATGCAAGTGATCTATGCCTCTACGGTAAGCAGCCGGCTTCGTTGGCTCGAGGGCACGGTAATGGTTGTGTCCTAACGGCAAAGAGGGAAGCAAAGCTTATCCACCGCGTAGAGCGCAAAGTTGCTGCACAGGCTACCAGGATGGTGAACCGACCGCCCACGGGACGAAAATGGAGGGACAGGGAATGTCGGGTGGCCGGCTGCATCTAAACATGGGTCAATATTGAAATGGCTTGCGGGGTGGTGACCAAGGAAAAGACCCCAACGTCCATCGAGCCCGAGTCAGGAATCAAATGCCTCAGCGCCCAGGCCCTTTCTTCCCACTATGCAGGGCTGAAGCCCGGGCCACGGTGAGCGAGCAGCTCAACCAACGCGGCCAAGATCGATGATCCTGCTCCGGAATAAGAAAGGTGCTGAAGATCAAGACATTTCACGATAGCAAGGGCATCGAAGAGGCGCCCGACGAATGATGGGCCATTGCCGGGGTAAGAAATGGGACATTGGCCAACAGGTGACCAATGAAGGTCTGGTTCCGTATTAACATGAGAGTGAACTGTTTTCACGAGAGAGTGTCGGCTTCGAGGGAGGTGCGGAATTGGCTGCGGAGGAGGCGTGAAATGTGCGCGCCATCATCACGCGGACGTTGTTCAGGCCGGCCTAGCCATGTCTTGGTGTGTGTGTGTGTGTGTATATGTGTGTGCAGGTTGGCTGGCTGGCTGGCTGGACAAAGCACAGCGCAGCGCAGAGCGTAGGGGGAGAGGGAGGAAGAGCGGGAGGAAGACAGACAGGCGCCCTAGCCACCCCCAAAATGGGATTCGGCGAATGCACACAAGCACTGCATGCGGAGCGTATTTGCAGCGGCAAGGCGGCCGATGGGTGTTGTGCTTGTGGCCGATGCTCGGTCGAGGTGGGAGGAGGTGTGGATGAGGTGTGGATGAGGTGTGGTTGAGTGTGGGTGAGGAAACAGAGCGGGCGGTGGGGAAGACCGTCTGGTGAAAGGCTGGCTGCGTAAGCTGATTCGACGGCTGCATGTGACGGCACGCTGGCTCGTGCATCTTGGTGCATGGATGTGCAGCAACGCACATCAAGCCGCAGGGGCCGCGGGACCAACCGATTGCTAGCGCCTACAATCGCCAGGACAGGGCCCTCGGGTGAGAGGGCGGTTATCGATCAAGATTGGCTGGCTGTGCATGATTGTCCAGCAGGGGCATCCCGTGCAAGGGCCAATAACCTCTCCGAGATGCATCGTGGGGCCACCCATGTCCATGCCATCCTTGCAGTCCCTTCCCCTGCTTGAAGCTTTTCCGGACTTCACTCACCTCTTGTTTTTCCGTGGTCACTTGTCCACCTCGTGTCTTACCTGTCCTTGCTCGCCCAGGTACTTGCTCTCCCGCTGCCTTGCCCACACAACTCCCAAGTACTTCCCCAGGCCTGTCCGCCTCTCCATCGTGATCTGGGCACTTGTTCACGTACCGCTTGGCTGGCTTACACCCACCTAGGTACTTACCTACCTGTCCGTAAAGAGTGACTGCTGCCTGAGGCTTCCGCAGTGTCTCGATGAACCAACATCTGTGCCGTTGCTTTGCTTACAACCAACACATTTAGTCCCACGCCTTGTTCGAGTCCTGGGCTAATTTTGGTCTCAAGCCACTCGGCCGGGCGCCTAAGGACCAAGAGCGAGACACTCGTGGCCCGTTATCACCAGATGACGTACGCTGGTTGCACCTTGTTGACCTCTTATCTGGCCTGCTCGGCGCTAAAAGCGAGGCAAGCAGCGCTTAAGATAAGCCTGCCGTTGAACGTGCCGCTCTAAATTTAGTCTCAATACTTCTGGGTGAGAAGGTAAATTATTACGCTTTCGACCAAATATTGGAATTTCGAGTGGGCTAATTCTGGACTCGGTCAAACGTCCATCCATCACATTGCTGTCACCCAGGATGGCAGAATCTGTGCGCCCACGCAGCAACCATCCCCGTCCATGACGATCCCAATGCCGGAAGTCATGGCGTCGTTTACCATGCCGAATTCCTTCCGCACGCAAGCCAGGCCCTAGGATCATTAATCCTCCGCCCTTTATCCCCATATCGATAATTGCCCTACATCGTCTCCATCACCAGTATGTCCCAACGCCATCGCTTGCTCGTCCCCGGTCCACCCGCCGTAAGGCCAGCCATGCTCAACTGCCCAGGGTTCGCACACTTGACTCAGCAGGATTCTCGAACGGATCACGCGAAATTTTCTTCCAGTGTCCTACGTGCTGCACACTAACTCCAGCATGGCTCCATACCTACTCTGTACGACGTGCCACACCTTCACCGCAAAGGCGATTGATCATATCTGAGAGAGAGAAATGTGTGTATGCTGTGCTACATTGAGGAGGTGCTCGACGGCACAATAAATCTCTGCTTCCGAGCCAGCCCCTTCTTTTGTTCACCTTGCATTTATCATTTATGCTCAAATTTGAGAAGAGGTTAGCACTATATTGTGGCTCCAGCCAGCATGGTTGCCTCCATGATGTACTTGATTGCGATCACCGCGCCGCTTCAAGATCGCTTCTTGCAATCTCATCAGGTCCTTCCTACAGGTTCCCGCTTCCCGACGACGGTAAAGCAGCAAGGCTTCACCCAGCAGTATCGCCCCAAGCGAAATGAAACTACGACCCAACTAGAGCATATCACAAGAAGTGAGCATGAATCGAGTGTCGGGCATGAATGTGATTCGTAAGGTTGTTGCTATCGTGATTAATTAAAACTCAGAACCTTGCCTGGGTAGCGTTCGTGATTGTGGCTTTAGTGAGAGCAAGCACCAGGATGCTCCGGAAGGGCTGCCAATATACAAGGTTGCCGGGGCCACGGAAGAGATGCAGCGCGGCCTGCTTGCATATGCCATGAGCTATCCAATGCAACCGTCTGTCCCGCACCGGATGGGTACCTTTGAGTATGGTGCATCGTTGTGGCGCACTTGGGCGTCGTGCAATGAGCTCATCCGGCTAGACTTTTGCACAATCTGCCCAGCTCGCCTTATTGCTTATTCCGTGTTCTTCCACCAGCCATTGACTCCTCACACGCAATCTAACAGACTCGGTGATGGCGAACAGGGGCCTGGTGTGCTGGGGAAGCCGAACGGGATTTACCACTAGGCATTTTTCTTGCAGGTGATAAGGCTATTGGCTGGCTCTCCTCGCAGACCTGTTTGTTAGTTCAATTGACTCGGAGCCGTTCAAGGCAGAGGGCGGCGGGGATTCGCTGAAGAAAATGGGTGGTGTGCTTTGTGTACAGGGTCTAGATGCTGAATGGGTCAGGGGTCATGGGACGGTTACATCGCGCACTGTGACGGGATGGGGATAGCTCTTCAGCACAAGGATTCAACGACGATCCTGCTGCCGAATTTCTGCTGAGGTTGAGACCCTGGTGACCGTAGGAGCTTTTTCGCTTCCTTTGACAAGCCGGGCTTCGTTCGGATAGACGGGTACGGTCGGTCGATCTACCCACTGATTGTGCATCCATGTCAGCCGGACAGATTGCTTTTTCTGATAGTCCCGACCTTGACCGTTGGGGGAATCCAGAGGTGAGACATTTCAAATGTGAACCTGTTCTTCCAATGCATGCATGTTGGCACTGATTGTGAGCCGTGTTGACTTTTCATGTGAATGATAAGTGACTGTCGAATCATCCGAAGACGTCTAATGCGACCTCGACTGCTGATATCTCCGAGGTAAAATGCAAAGCATCTTGCCTCGAGCAAGGACACTGCAGGCGCAAAGTGGGAACGTAGCATTGGTTTGGTAGCACCCCGAGTCCAAGTCTCTCTCGCCTTTCTCGCTTTTGACGCATTGTTTATGGAGCAAGAGATCCAGGGCTGGGCAGGGGACTGGGCAACGAGCAGGGGTCGTGGGAAAGATGTGGCCCGTGGCACGATGCTGCTACCCCGCAGCATTGCGATTGATGGATAACTGGCCAATTGTCATTGCCAGAGAGGATGGGATGCAGCGATTGGGCATTGGATAAATTGCTCTTCATACCAAGATCGATAGCATCGATTGTGATACGGCCTATCTCGTGGACGGGTCGTGAATGGGCTGATTAATGAGCATGAGAATCAATTTTAATCCGAGCACGATGCCATGGCGGCCCAATCAGCCGACGAGATATGTAGCCATTGCAGACAGAGAATGGCATCTCGGTATCGCCGCGCACTGTCTGTCGCGAAAGCACAGTGTAAGCCGTTTGGTGCTATGGCCACACCCTACAAGCAAGGACAATTCCCACATCCTCTTTGATGGGGATTCGGACGAACATGCCATGCCCGTTGCTGTTTCCGTTGCCTCTCTCTTGGACAATAGCATTGTTCACCAAGACATGCGTGCGGTCAATCTCCGCTGAATGTCAGCGATCGCTGATCCCAGGCGTGCAGGACGCAAATCGGCCTGCGGTTCCAAGCTTCGCGACGGGTCCTCGCGACGTCGACTGCTCAATCCTACCACGATAAAGATAAAGCATACAACTCACCAACAGTGGCTTGCCTGCACGGGGACCATTCGCTCAGTTGTGGAATTGCGGAACGGGGCTGGCCTTTTGGTTAGCACGCTTTGGCGTTTGCGCTAGAGATGGTCTTCCTCGCCTTATACATGTTAAGCATACCTTGACCGATTGAGGCAACGTGCTGTGGCTCCCCGTCCCCACCAAGTTGCCCAAGGAGCTCCGAGTCAGCAACCCGGCCCGGAACGATTGTCCTGTCTTGTATGTCCTAGACAAACCCCTCACGATGTCCAGCTGCCCAGCTCGGAAGTTGAGCTCTTGGTTCGTGAAAGAGCTCGCATGGGGGCACGCAGAGCCGGAGGCGGGGTAAAAGCGAGGAAAGCTCTTTCGCATATGCACGTGCCCTTGCCTCGCTTTTGCCTTGCCTTGCCTTGCCTTGCCTTGCCTTACCCTACCTGGAGCTTAGGTAGTCCTAGTCGCTACATACCCACCTACCTACCTACCTCCTACTAAGATAGCTTGCCCTACCTACTACATCTTGTTCTGTGCCCTGCCTTGCCTCACAGGCTAGGCCTGCCTGTATGTATGTGGGTAGGTAGGTAGGCATCTTAGGGCACATCGCATCCTCGCCAAAACTCCATTCGGCTCCGGTCACCTCTGCTGTCCAGCTCTGAGGGCACACCTCACCTCACGCTAGGGCACACAGAACAAGGATGCATCAAGTAATCTTTGCCCGGGGTATATCGATTCCCTCGTCATGTCATGCTGTGGCTCGACACGCCTGTCGTTTGTCCGGCCGACCTTCCTAGCAAGACAAGCTGCTTACCGCACTCGAAGAGTTTAATCAAGCTTTCGCAAGCTTTGAGTATTGCGTCCTGCATTATCCATGCCTATTCGTCACGATTGACCGCTATCTGGCCGAGCACCGTATGTCATGTGCTTCTGGTCACGCAGCGATGCCGGCAGCCGAGACTTTGCCTGTGCGCCAACCGAACGGCAAGCTCTGATGATTCAAAGTAGCGGTCATGAAAAGCAGGAACCACATCCCGGTGCTTCTGTGTCTTTGCATCACCAAAACTACGAGTGCCACGGTGGCTCGCTCCATCACGGCAACACCCGTGGGCTGACCGTGTCCACTCAGGCCCGCGTTGCGAAGTCGTTCGCGCACGTTGGCGAGCTAGTCACGAGGACCATCATCTGAACCTGTCTTCGTGGATCTTACATGATCTCCAACGTTTGCCAAATCCGGCAAGCTCCTTAGCAGAACGAGGGTCTCGGGAGCTAACTGAAGTCAGTTTGCGGTCCATTCACACTTTGTGGGGCTCCCGCTTTCACGGACTGGAGCCACCACCGTGAACTGAAGAGTCATCGCCATGCAGTAGAAGCGAGGTGGAACAAATGGTTCGAATGAGGTGGCCGGGCCGTACGTAGTTGGGCGGACGAGCCGACTGACCGACTCGCCAGCGAAGAATGCGCCCATAACGTGGCCTTGACAACGTGACTAGTCTTCCCTTCAAGCCTTGGTTCATACTTTAGCGTAGGCGTGGCGCATTGCGCTTGTAACGGTTGTGTCTCACGCCCCTCGAGAGGAAGCATCAAGATATGTATGTCAAGCTCATGGGGCTTGATACCGGCTCATGTACGGTTCTCCTGCAAAGAAGCTTTCATCGCGGATGGTGTTGCCACGGAAACTTCCAGCTCAACCTACAGCTGAACCTGTCGCTACGACGTCGCAGCAGAGAAGAGCCGGCTCGAGGAACACTTTACCGGCAGCTCCTTACCCAACTAAGAAGAGTCGGTCGCAGCTCATCCTTCGTCAACCCCCAGCTTTGCCGTGGTGGCCCGTGAGACCCATGCGCCTGCACCGTTCTGCCGACTTGGCCCTCCAGCCACTCACAAGCTCAGAAAGTTGATCACGGCGCTTAACTGACTCCCATTGCTAAATTTGGCGAGGGTTTTACCTGTCTCTCATGACCTCGGCGAATAGCATCGAGGGCCGCTACTCGACACCCTCGTCCCCTTGAAGCATTTCGAGCCTATCAGGGGCCCTAGATGGCCTGGTCACTGCACATGCGGCCGGATAAGCCAATGGCCCATGTCCTTTTCGCGCCACGGAATGGCTGGCTAGGCCCAAGTGGCACCAACGGGCATCAAGCTGCACGCCTGTCTGCATCTTGCATTGCAGTGTGTTCTCCTGTACCTCGGTGGTTGAACCTTGGTCTCTAGCCCCCCTCCCTCGACCGCTCATGCTGATGTGCTGCTATAGCACACCCTAATGCGTCTTTTGCTAGGATTCTGCTGGGATTCTTGGGTGATCTGTGTCCTCTATTCTTGGGAAAGGCCTGTGGTCCCCGCGCAACCCGCGCACCTGCTTGTGCTGGTCACATCTTATCACATCCGTCCCAACCAACACTAAGATGCACATTTGCAGTACATAACTTACACTATCTGCCCTCCCATCCTCCGATACACCCTCTCCCGCCCTTTTGCGACCTGCGTGCTGTGCCCTCGTCCTGGCGAGTTTTGTTTTGTTTGTGTCTACATTTCCTTGTCTCACGGCAAACCACAAATCCAAGCATTTTCAACCTAGAAAACGTGCCGGCAACGGCTCCGTCTCCATCCAGTGCCAGTTTCGTGATCCATACCATATACTACATCGTCTTGTCACATGGTACATGGTTGCAGTGTGTCCGTCAATATGGTAAGTAAGCGCCAAACCCACGTGTGTAATTATCATCTAATCTCATCATGCAGGAGCACGCATACTATGAGGCCGGCAGACGCCGGACCTTTCAGGAAATGCGCCAGAAACAAACGTATCGCGACAACTTCTTCAACGTAAGGCAGGATAAGCAGGGATATCGCCCGACATCAGTAGCTACCGAGTTTGTTGATACAGACTGGGACGAGGACGACATTATCAGCGAGCCCGAGGATAACTCGCCGCGAGTCAGCTTGCAATCCGTGAGTTCAAATGATTATGCACCATCTCACCAGTGGCGGATCAACTAACACCCCATCACACCTAGTCTGGGCAACCAAGTTTCACAACAGTGTCCTCGTACGACGAAGTCCAAACACCCAGGTCAAGTAGAAGTCGCGATGCATTCTTCGAGTTCACTTCCAAGCCGGTCGAAGGACCACGGGGTCCTCACCTATTCCGCCTTTCGGCTGATTCGTCAATGCACGAAGATCTGATATTGACCCTTTCACCCATTACACCAAAAGTCTCAAGAGGATTTGTAGATCTGCGGGCTCAGACCCAAACCCCACGTCGGAGTAGTCCATTTGAGTTCTCCCGCGAGGAACTCGATGCTTCAAAACTTGCATCATGGACGCCGGAGATGGTTGCACAATCTATGCTCAATGCTGGCATCGAGCTATCGATTGCGGAGCGGTTTATTGAAAACGACATTAACGGCCCAATTCTTATCACACTCAAGTTCGAGGACCTGAGAGAATTGGATATCCAATCCTTTGGTATCCGAACCAAGGTCTGGCATCAGATTCAAGCCCTACGAGACAGCCGACCCGCGTCCCCTCGGCCATCCACGCCAATTGAGGATGCGCCAAGCCGAGAAGCACGGAGAGACACGAAGCAAAAGGACGAGCCGGAACTCAAGCGCGGCCAGGGCAGCAGGAGGAGGCAGCGGCGAAAGACACCTGTCACAGACACCATCTTGCCTGGGGAGTCTGTGTCAATTATTGGTATTGAGCAGGTCATTCCCAAACCACACTCTTGCTCTAAAGGCGAGAACTGTTCCAAGTGGAGGAAGCAGCAACGAACTCTGGAACAGTTCCGCAAGGCAAATCCGCACGTCGACATGTCGGCGGGTGGAACCGTCATGATTCTTGGTGACGCGGGTAATCCCGAAACCGCGCGGGCTATTGACCCCAACCAAGTGCTGAGGCCTATCTCGGATGCCGTCCCTCGGTTGTTGCATCGTCTGATATCCTCGGACCTGGAGAACTGCCTCCACTGCAATATCTTCAAGAGGCTACCCTTCGCGGTGTTCAGTCGCGAGACCCTCAGGATAACGTGCGACAGTTTCTGGTTTTCCAAACCCAGAACAATGCCAATGAAGTTCCCCTACGCCACCCTTCCAGATTCCCACCTCACCACAATCTCCGCACCATGGTCTCCGTCGCTTGCCCAAGCTCTCCATCCCCGAGACTCCCAATTGCCTAGGCGTACTCTATCCAGGGCGTCAACTCTCCCGCAGACAGCCAGGGAGCAACAGCAGCAGCAAATGGAGCAACAGTTCCAAGAGCAGCATGATTTCGTCCCTCATGTCATGGAGAAGGTTGATCCACGATCACCAGACTTGGAGACTCCCAGAAACCCCTTTAGGTTTGGAACTCCTTTCTCAGAGATGGACGTTCCAGTTACCGCAGTTAACATGGGACCCATCTCCCGCAATGTCTCTCAGTCTGTGCCTCCAGAGATGAGTTACCGTTCCAATGGTCCGGTCAGTGTACCTCTGCGCTCTCAATCGAGGGCTTCAGGCCGCAGGCCCTCTTTCCCCGTTCTCCCTGCTTTGGATGAGAACAGGCCTATCCGGGAATTAGCCAGCCTCAGTCTCCAGAGAGGATGTCCCCAAGGACGTCTATTCGGCCCCAGCAGCCTATGCAAGCACCGCCCCGTGTCAATTATCCTTGGTCTCCCATTGAGCGCACCCAGCCTGAGCAAGCCCTACCTCCGGCTGCTGTTCCAGTTGAGGAGAGGCATCTAACTCGTCTACCGTCTCGGTTGCAAGCTCCAACGGTATCACACATCAGGGTCCCATGAAGAAGCGCAAGACCCGTCTACTCCGTCACGAGTGGCATGATGGCTACTTCACCCTCAAGGGCACCCGCCTTAACATGCACAAGGATGCACAGAAATTAGACCGCACCCTTGAGTATGTCGACATTGACGACTACGCAATTGCGTGCTCGAGCGCTGCGTCGACCTCCAAACTTAGCGCAGCCTTCAAGGCTGTCCACATCTCTCACAACCGTGAGAAGAGCGACCCTGTTGGTGCTTTCAGCTTTCAACTCATTCCTCAGGGCAAAGATGGTGCTCGTTTGCGCAAGCGTGACAGCTCCATCCACTCCAGTGGCGTTCCTGTTGAGGGAGTGAACGGCACTGGCAAGACCCATCACTTTGCCGTCAAGAGCCGAGATGACCGCATCGACTGGATGCGGGAGTTGATGCTCGCCAAGGCCCTTAGACAGAAGGGAGAAGGGTTTGAGGTCAGTGTTAATGGTAGCATGATTTGAGCATTTTTCCTTGGTTGCATTCACTTTTTTTGGTTCATCTTCGAGTGCCAGCTTCATCGGCTGGTTGCACATCGCGTCACGACTCACTCGTTATGGTTATGAGACGATGCTTGTATCTGCCTTTTCTTCTTTTCATCTTGGTTATGGCATGGCGAAGGATAACGGTACCAAAGAAAAGTTCGGTCCTCTGGACCTGACGGACATGGACTCGCGTCTGATATATACCACACTCCTTTATAGGAAGGACTGAATACCTCTTTACTTTAGTTTTCTAGGTTAGCATAGCAATAAAGTGATTTGATTAAGCCAGTGTCTTTTTGTGGTGTTCTAATATCGTGAAATGCTGTTTACTCGTGTTTTCTGTTGGAAGGTTGTGATGTTCTGGTGTGTTGTTACATGACTGAGATAAGAGTATCAAGATATACACAGTTGAAGACGAAGCGTCCAAATTGAATAGACACCACGTACCTTGCGAAAACACGCACCCTATAATATTCCACAAGCAAACAACAGAAAATTACATTTATATCCCATCTCAAAATATTCATATTCAATGCATGAGTTTAGAAATGTTCAGATGTTGTGTAAGTAGAAGTCTGAATTTAAGCACGTCTAGGGTAGGCGAACCCGCCTCAACTCGTGCTAGCCTATGTTACAGTACAATTCTCGCTTTATACATGCAGAGAGTACATTATCTTACAATGTCACTGCAGCCTGTCTCTTTTTCTCCCCTCCCGAGTTCAGCTATCGAACCCGGCCGCATCGTCGACTCAGGACTTTCGTTGCCTTGCACAACGGGACACCTTGGGCGTTCTCGCTCACGAGGACTTGAAGGTCGGTCGCAGGACGCCCGACTTGTTGGCAACCTTCTCCCAGTCAATCAGATCCCACCAGGCCTCGGCGTAGGCCATTTTGCCGCCGTTGCCGCCAGCGCCGACGCCCCAGTCAAGCAGCCAGGCGTGCTCCCAGGTGTTGAGGCACAGAAGGGCTCGAGCTCGATACCACCGGGAGGGAGGTTCTGGGCCCTGCCGGAGCCGCTGAGGCCCTGGTTCTTGAAGTAGCGGCTGGCGGTGCCGCGGAGCCGAGGGTGTTCATGTCGTTGGTCTGGGCGCGCCAGTGGGCGCCGGGGTAGGGCGAGCCGGCGAGGTAGGTGGTCAGCAGGCGGTAGTCAGCGGCGCCGGCCTTGACGAGCCAGACGAAGCCCGGGCCGAACATGGAGGAGGCGGTGATGATGAACTCGCGGCGGAGGGTCTCAATGGAGGAGAAGGAGGCGGAGAGCTCCTGGCGCAGGGCGTCGGGCATTGGGGTGCCGCTCGGGAGATGCCCTGGAAGAAGAAGTGGTTGTTGTGGGCCATGGAGGCGTAGTTGAAGATGGGGGCCTGGCTGGGCTCGCGAGCCGTCATGAGGGCAATCGTCTTGGTGTCCTTGTCTTCGAGCTCGGTACCTGGAGGAAGGAGAGGCATGTTAGCAACGGAGGAACATTTTTGACGACGCAATTGCGTAGAGCAGATTCTCCATCCCGGGGTGGTGTGCATGGAGCGCATCAAGCAAAGATTGCGACGACAGTCTGCAAATGCTCGCAGACGAGCAGAAAACGTACCGGCCGTCAGAGCATTGAGCTTCTCAACCATCAAGGCCATGTACTCGGACCAGGCCAGCGAAAAGCCAGCCGGGCTCATGAGGTTCGGGACGCCCTGGGAGTAGTCGTGGGGCAGCGCGGGAACGTGATGGATGTGTCTGCGGGCGTTGACGGAGGCGCGCAGGCCCAGGCCGAGCCCAAGGGCACGGCTG
This sequence comes from Albifimbria verrucaria, assembly GCA_020081605.1. NCBI lineage: Eukaryota > Fungi > Ascomycota > Sordariomycetes > Hypocreales > Stachybotryaceae > Albifimbria > Albifimbria verrucaria. The sequence continues at coordinate 2,813,106 of JAHREC010000018.1, forward strand.
CTGGTGCGCGGTATGCTCAATGCCGTACGAAGCATGTTTGCGGCTGTGGTTTTTGTTTGACGGGGAGGAGGGTTCCGGCTTTCCCCTTCGATTCTGGGCTGGAGAGATGGACGACGGGGCCTGGGAGCTTGAACTTTTACGACCAGGGTCTCTAGTGCGCGGTGTGTCGCCTGACAAGTGAGGCTGGTGTTTACTGTAGGGTAGGCTAAGGGGCTGTAGCTCCCGTCAGCCACGTACAGTAGTAGGTAATCTCGTAGTACATAGTAGCTTACCTAAAGCCCGCCAGCAAGCAAAACGCGGAGAGACGTTTGACCGATGCGCGCCTACTTGTACGTAAAAACTACCATAGCACCAGCCTACCTTACCCAGGATGAAGGCCAAAGTACCTGTAAAGAGCAGCCAAGCCAAGCACGGCACGTTTTAGCCTCTCCTCGTCCCCTGGTTGGGGCCTAGCGCTCAGTTCTCTCGCCCCCAAAGGACCAAGGACCACCACCTGAGGCACCGCCACGGCACCACGGGGGCCACTACCCACGATGCGACATCACCAGCGTCACCTGCTACTGTACTAAAAGCAGGGGACTCGAAAAACCGACTCTGTGTTTTCTCCTTCCCTTCTCCCGTCTCGCGCTTATTATACAAACTTCTTGTTTCTTCGTCGCTGGCCCGTTCCGTTCTTGAGCTGTCCTTGTCTCTTTTGTAGCTTGACTGGCCGCTACAGGCAGCTGGTGCATTCTTGGCTGTGCCTTCTCTCGCCCTCCCCGAGCGTGTCCACCGTCCAGCCTCTTCCTTCTCTCCACGTTCGAAAACACCGTTTCTTTTGCTCGTTTCGAAACCCCTTCCGACTCTCCTCCGCAAACTACGCCTGAGCCTCCCGCGCCGACTCCTTCAATATGCAGCCTCCGCCAGGCCTCGCGGCCGATGCAGATGCTGCCTTGGTGGCGGCTGTGGCATCGACCATCCAGAACGCCGCCACGGCCACCGCAGCTGCTATCGTGTCTGCGACCGCCGCCGCCGCCTCAAATATGGCCCCGACCGACGACGACAACCAGGGCGAGTGCCGTCTCATGGGTCCCTTTGCCCTGCTCGTCCAGCTTGCCCTCGGCGGTCTAGCTATGCTGTCGCTGGTGTACAAGCGCTGGAGGGAGCGCCCTCAGCGGCCCGTCAAGATCTGGTTCTTCGACGTGTCCAAGCAGGTCTTTGGCTCCGTCCTGGTCCACATTGCCAATATCTTCATGTCCATGTTGACCAGCGGCCGCTTCTCCATCAAGGCCGAGACCGCCCTCCCCACGAGGCTGATGGTCCGGTCCGACGACGAGTACAAGCCGAACCCGTGCTCTTTCTACCTCTTGAACCTGGCCATTGATGTAAGTTCTGAAAGAAACATACCAGTTGCAGCGTCAAAGTCACAATTACTAACGTGCTGCAGACCACTGTCGGTATTCCCATTCTTATCGTTCTGCTCCGCATCATCACCGGCTTGGCTGCATACACCCGCGTCGGTCAACCCCGAGTCTATCCAATCCGGATACTACGGCAGCCCCGAATGTGTGGTGGTGGCTCAAGCAATCCGTCATCTACTTCCTCGGACTCTTTGGCATGAAGCTCTGCGTCCTCATCATCTTCCTCATGATCCCTGGGATCGCCCAGGTCGGTGACTGGGCGCTCTCCTGGACCGATGGCAACGAGAAGCTCCAAATCGCCTTCGCGATGATGATCTTCCCCTCATCATGAACGCTCTGCAGTACTACATCATCGACTCCTTCATCAAGAAGAAGGAAGCCGAGCACGAGCCAGTGCCCTCAGAGGACGGTGAAGACACCCGGAGGTTATACGACGACCCCGCCGATGAGGCCGGGTCGGACTCGGATAGTAGCGAGCGTCGCCAACAGCGCATGAAGCTGCAGAACCGAGTGAGGAGTAGCGTTTCCGAGGAGTACGATCCGGACGTGGATGGTGACGCTGGCACCTTTGTCGGCAGCAGCTCTAGCCAACGGAACAAGGCTGGGCAGCGGGTACCCCTGAACTGTTCCCTAAAGAATAATACACTCTCCTGCTTCCTGTCTAGAGACACATTTGGAATTTGTAGTTTTGGGACATACATAAGAACGGCGTTTTGTACACAAGAGTATCCGGCGTTTACATGGGGCATCGTATTGCATCACACACACAGCACGGGAAGAGAGGGTTGGGAATACATTTGTACCACGGGGCCCTTTCCTTTCATCAACGTCTTGATTGGTTTCTGTAATCGTAACAGGAATTATCTCATTTGTCTAAACCCCTTTAGAGCTTCTTTCAAGAGGCTATATCCAGTATATGTAGTAGCCTTGCGTCAGGGCTGCGTCTAACAAATAGGTGTCCTTGCACCCATAAATTAACAATGATCATCATCGCCTCGACTTGTATCCAGAACCAGACTGAATTGTCTCCAATTGAAGCTTCCCGTTAACCAACTCAAAACGCCAAGCTCATTAACTCCGTCGAATCCAAGATATACATGAGAAAATGTAGTATAGAAAGATCAACCATCATCTTCTTTCGGTGAATGAGTAGAAGCTTTCCTTGTCTATGCAAGGTCAAGCTCAAGAAGTAAAATATCATGCCTTAAATACCGCTCCAGCCCTCCTGCGGCCTGTTGTAGGGTTTGTAGCCAGGGTAACCCTCCTGTCCAGCCGGCTCTCGCGACTCGCTGGGTCGGCGGTCGTACTCTTGAGGCCGGGCATAGCCGGAGGTGAAGTCGAAGCCCGAGTTGTTCGTGATGGGAGAACCGGGTGGAGACTGAGCATAGGGACGCTCAGGCGGGGGCCGTGTGTTGGCCAGTGGTCGTGGAGAAGGACTGCCGTACTGGCGGTCAGGGCCAGGACCGGGGAGTAGGTTCGGTTGAAGTTGTCCCTCGGCGCGTTGTACGCAGGAGCGCCGTAGCCGCGGCCATTCTGTGGTGCCGGGGACTGACGAGGTGAGGCACCGTATGGGGCCGGGCCACCTAGAGGTGATTGACGCTCCATGGGACCTCTTCGTTGCATGCCGTAAGGGTCCGGGAGGCACCTCGCGATCCCTGGCCATAGGGGCCCTGGTTTCCGTACCCATTCACGGGAGAGGGCATCTGAGCGTAAGGCTGATGCTGATGCATGGGATCCTGACCATAGCCACGGAAACTCTGAGCGGGAGACTGGCTACGCATGCCACCCATGGCGGCCACAGGAGGCACAGCGTTGAATCCTTGATCTTGAGGGTATCCAGAGCCTTGTCCGTCAACCTGAGTGAATGGAATCGTTGGCTCCGTCTGAGGAGGAGCATAGCCTCGGGACTGGCCCCATGAGCTTGTCCGTAAGCAGTCGGATGCTCCATGGGCATAGGGCTCGTGGGAATAGACGAGGAAGAGCCGGCCATGAGGGGACTGTCGGATCAGTTGTTGGCTTCTTCAGCTGGTCCATCTCGACTTCCTCCTCCTGAACAAGGACCTTCTTGTTGGCTGATTCCTCCCAGCTGGGCATGGCGGGTAGAGAGTCCTCCCTCCCTTTCTCGATACATCGAACTCGGCGTATTGTGGAGGAGCGGGTGCAGCGTGGTTCTGCATGTGCGAGGGAAACGGTGCTGGCGCGGGGAACGGTGCCTGCATTGGAGCCTGTGTCTTGTAGCCTTGCTCTGGGTTGTAAGGAGCATCGAGATACTTCTGCTTGGGACCACCTGGAGGATCACAGCAGCCACAGCAGTTTCCGCAACACTTGAGGCATTGGCAGCAGCTGCAGCAGCAGGCCATTCCGCAGCAAAGGCATCGTACTATGCAGGTTACGATACCGAGGAGGATCAGGCCTCCAACGACAATGATTGCAATAACGGGCCATCTGGGAGCGGGTTAGCGGGCATCATTGGCAACATCGGAATTGGATTACGCGTACTTGCAAAAGTTGGCGGCCATACAGTTATCCCAGCTGGAAATGGCAGTCTTAAAGTCGTTGACCTTGGTTCTAGTGTCATCGATGACATCTCTTCGCTCGACACTGGCCGCGATACTCCGCGCCAGGCTATCGCTGATAATCTCCCACACGGTCCCCTTAGGCTCCTAGCCATAGCAACGTCGATTGAAGGCATCGTAAAGTAGTGGTGACGGGACGCGTGCCACCAAAGTCCGTCCCACCAGGTGTCGTGTAAAAATCAGATGATGCTGTAGATGTGAGTGATTGGGTGGTCAAGCTGAACAATTGTCCGAGGCCAAAGGTGTAGAAATGATCCCAAGCTAGACCATAACCCGATTGGTTTCAATTGTGGAGTGCGATGAGGTCGTGGTTCGTCGCGAGTGTGAAGCAGGCGAAACGATGGTAGCGAACAGACGTGTTGGGTATATATGAAGGAGGTTTCGGTCGCTCAATCGTCGCGCGCACGGGATAGAAAAAACTCCAACAGGACCGAAGAGATCGGATCCGAGAGCGGAATGGCGAAGCGTCGTAACGGCTTGGCGAGAGGCAAAACGAGCAGGCTTATGTTGCGGGAGGTGTTTTATAGAAACCCGGGTCCAGAGGTTTGAGGATGCCGGTATGAAGCGTACCCAAGCCGGGGCGGGTGAGGAAAGCGTGGAGCAGAACAAGGCTACGTGCGTGCGGCGACTCGCAAGCAAGTGACGATTCAAAGAGTGCTTAGAGGTCTGTGATTCGTCTCGATGCGAAGAGAGCTGAAACCCAGGGGCTGTGCAAGTAGCCTCGGAAGATGGTCAATCAAGGATAGACGAGACGACAGGCAAAGCAAAGCGGATAACCGCTTGTGTCGTAAGACGACGGAGGTGGCAACAAACCAAAAGAAGAAAAAAAGAATGAGGGGATAGTAAGAAGAAGGAATGAGAAGAAAAGAACAATGCGCAGAATATCTGAAAAGAGATAGGCGAATGGCGCAACAAGGAGCAGGAGTAGGGGAGGAGAAGAAGGGAAGGAGGAGGGAAAGGGTGGTGGTGTGTGGGCAAGAGACAGGTGCAGCTGGCCAATAGGAAATGGCGAGGCAGGCAAGACGTTCACAAGAGGAAAAAAGAAAATGGCATCCCAGGATCAACCGCCAAGAGCGCCTGCATATCCGCCCTTTTTTTTTCTCGCTTTCGCTCTGTCTGTCTTGCCACGCGTTGTGCCTGAAAAGATAGGGGATTGGAAATGAACCCTGCAATAAAATGGGGAGAGTCTTACTCCGCAGAGCTAAGGTGCTTCTCCGTGTGGATCACGAGAGGCTGACCTCCGGGTCATCACCACACGTCCCTGGCCCAGCCTCTCCTGTCGGAACGGGGAGAGAAGGGATGGCAGGGGTCGCAGCCCGAGAGAGAGAGGACCTTGGGCAAAGGTAAGCCATCTTACAATGTAAAACTATACAATTCTTCCATTCCTTTTTTTGCTTCGGCGACAGACACCTGGGTCAATACCTCTTCAGTCATGTCCGCCTCTTGCCTTAGTACTCACCAAATAATGGGGAGCCGGCTCCTGGCGTCTTGAAATAGCTAGTTAGTGGCCGGTTTTCGCTCAGGGGCTCGAGCCTCTGGACCCTTTTGTGCAAGTGGCCTGCAAGGGAGCTGCGGTTTGTCTTGGGGGAAGAGAGCGCTAAACCCGAAGTCTGGGTTGGCGCTGAGAACGGCGCCATTTGTGAGACTCGTTGTCTCCACCAAGCACAGCGTAGCACAGCATAGCACCAGAGCAGAGCACACGCATCATAGCAGCGAAACAAAAGTGAGCGAACGCAGACGTAATATCACGTGCGCCCATCTCCGCTGGAACGCTCCGTAATGCCAATTTGAGCCATCTTGGCCTGTGGGTGCTGTCGACCATGGCTCTGCTTCACCAGCAATTTATTTGGTTCTAGGTAATGAGGATGGGCGCTCTATGCTTGCAACCCCGTCGCAGGCCCCGCCTGGCGCTGATGATCGTAAAGTGCTCTTTGATGATGAGGGCAGCAGTTGGAGCTTACTCAAGCTCCGTCTGTCAGCAACTATTCGTGTAATTCACCTTGAACGATTCGGTCCACGGCCGAAAAAGACGTATAGGTCCATGTCATCACTTAGTCCAATATCTGATTATACCAGCTATTTTTGTCACATCTGTTTGCTGCCCCGTAGCTCCAGATTTGTCTCTTCACGAAAAAAAGAATCCAACAAGGCCAAAGACCCCAGTACGTTATGGATCCTGGCAAAGCAAGCTAGGCAAGGCCGAGTGGTATCGGTATATTACTATAACAGGAAATTCGTTACAAAATCGGTATCAAGTTCAAAGACTCATTCATTTGATATCAAATGCCAGCGGGATGGTCTCGTCAAAATAACCCAGTCCGCATCCGGAACGCCAAACCTTTGTCAAAAGGGCCCAGAGCATACACAAGTGCTCTCATTAACCATTCGATGATGCCTTGAGCTGCGCATCCTCCCTTCACTTGCCCGGTGGCGGACCGGCCGGAGGAGGATACGCATCGCGCTGGTACGCGTGTGGAGGAGACTGCACGCCGCTCTGCTGCCCGTAGTAGCCTTCGTTGGGGTTAAAGGTCGATCCGGTGTACTGCGGCTGCTGTTGCTGGGCTCCGTACGCAGGGGCGCGTTGTATTCTCCTGGTAGTTCGGATTGTAGCCTCCATTGTTGTAGCCTCCTGGTTGTAAGCCCCATTGTAGCCGTTCATGTTGTAATTGTTGGGGTCGTTTTGCTGGTTTCCATATTGCTTGCCATGTGCCATCCAAGCGGTGCCGTAGTAGGGCGTCTCGGCCACGTCTGCGACGGCGACGGGCAGTGACTCTGCAATAATGTCAGCAGCTGCTGGATGGATTTGGGGACGGCATTCTGGGGATGAATATCGCCGCGGGCCTTTGGTTAAGATGATTACTTACAGACAACAGAGCAGCGTGATGAAGAGGCAGACGAGGATGATGCCGACCACAACCCAGCGACCCCAGTAATACCAGTTGGAGCGTCGCACGCATTGGTTTCCGTAGCGATAGTAGCCATAACCACACCCATTCCAGAGACGAGGGATGAGATTATTCGTGGTGTCCATGATCGGAGCTGGCGAGGAGGCGAAGTGAATCGAATGCACAAAGGGTGCTCGGAGAACTGCCTGTGTTGTTGATGCGGTGTCGCAGATCGAAGATGCGGCAAGGAACGCGAGATGGGTCGTGGAAGAGTTTTGTCAAATGGATGCAAGTCTCGACGGATGTCGGGCTTCTTTTACTGTCGAAACAGACGAGCGCAGCTGACGTGGCGACGCAGTTTCCGCGCGAGATCCGTAGTGACGTCGTATGCTGGCGTCGCAAGGGTTGCTGGTGGTGAACCTGGTTCGCTTATACCACACGTGTGGATGAGGATGTCTAATTCGGATGGATTTTCACCTGCACGATATCTATGATGTAGACGCAGGGAAAAACAAAAACCAAGACACAGGAGGGGAAAAAGCTGGGCACGAGTAAAGAATGGGCGTACACGGCGGCCTTTTAAGAAAAGCTTACTGCTGGGCTCTCCTTGAGTCTTGGGCTGGCCCATGGGCATACGCCGCCCTCCCCCGCCCTCGTCGCTCGGCGTGCCCACATGCTAGGAAGCTTGCTGTGCTCATGATGGCTGAGGGACGGCAGACGCATTCGATGTGGGCCACGGCATCCTTGCCTGACTGGATCGAGTGCTGTCCTCACCTTACCCACCGACGAGCGAATGGCTGTGTTCGCCACTTAAGCCGACGAGCCCTTGCGTGTCGTCGAGGCTCGGCACTTACGCCCATTCCCGTTTGGAATCATCTGGTGGGTGCTCGTAGGGAGCTCAGTGAGAGACTGAATGAATGACTGATTATTCTGTAGTTGGTTCGCTACTTCGGGGCGATGCTGCTGCTCCGACTGCTGCTGGCGGCCTCCGTAGCGACAGCAACCAACTAACACGAAATGCCGGCCCCCAAACCAGCCAACGGACGGGACACGGGCGAACCAGGCACCTTGGCACCTCCGCTCGTCGCGATGCTCGCCATTGCTGCTGCTACTGTTGCTGTGCCTGTCTACATGCCATCCATCCATCCATCCATCTACCCATCCATCCACCTTTTAACCGGAACGAGTCACCATCATCGATGCTGAGCTCGGCCCAAGCTCCGTCCTTGGTGCGGCTACGTAATCCTGCTTGGCGCCAAGTTGACCGTCTCCTCTGGTGTGTCAGTCGTCCCAACCCGCGGAAATTGCTACATCCTGTTGTTCCTTGGCCATTGCCATAGGGCAAAGTTTAAACACGTCCCGTCGTAGCGATCACTTAACCGGGTGTTTCTCTCTCCCTCACTGGCATGATACGATGGGGCCTGTAGCTTGCTTCTGATGTCGAATCCCATCACATGAGTTTGGCTGCTGAGGATCGGTTGTGGCTTGGCTGGAACTAATACGCTCCATGGTAATCAATCATTAAGCCTGGTGTTGATCAGCCCACAAAAGAAGAAAACCTGTACGATAACCTCATTTAACACACGTCCAATATAGACTATCTCCTAGTACAGCCATCCTGCCTAGACAACTAACCTCGAGCATCTGTCTGTTCGTGCCCGTGCGTTCGGTTCTGCAGGGGATCCTGGCTCTGCACCAAGCCTTTGGCAACATCGCCAAGCCCTTCACTGCCATGCCGACTCATCCGTCTTTACGCATTCGCAGCCCCAGCAAATATAGTACGTAGCTTAACCCCTACCGAGCTTCTGACGTCGCCGCCACAGCAAGACCCTGAAAGGCCCGCCTCACGTGGTGGCCTCTGACCTCGTCGGTTTGGGCACGCCAAGATGCATGTTGCTGCAGATTATCAACCTGTTGGGAATGTCGATGACGGGTCGCCCATGTTGGACCCTTTTGAAGGCTTAGGAGCTATGCTGTACGATGTTACACTCTCCATATCTTCTGGGAAAGGCAGTCTTCAACCAAACCCACAAGCCTGGTCACCTTCAACGCCTGGTTGGCTAGATCCCCAGCTCGTGCGCAGCAAACGATTTAATAATCTATGGATTTATAGAAGCCTCCATATCTTCTTGGCTGATCCGCAACCTCGTAAAATAACCTTCAAGCCTTGCCGCATGCAACGCGCAAAGCTGATGACGCCCCTCCGCTCACTACGGGCTTGTGTGGCGTCTGGACAGCGACGTAGAAATCTAGACCTCGGACGGGGGCCCGCAAGCTAAGGCAATGGTGCAGTAGCATGTTTGTTCCGTTTGTATGCGCAGATGCGACGAACCCTCCACTCATGCTGATCGGAGACCCGATTAACTAGGGCCATCCGTGTTGGTCCTCGTGACGCCATACCAAACACAAACCACGAGAAAGAGCCGGGCAACGGCCTGGAGAAATGAGACAGATCGGCAATGCCATGGAAAAAGAAACATTTTGTGAAAACAAGGACCAGAAGAAATACAATGCGTAAAGTCAACATTACAACAATAGGAAATATCCCAATTGTCAACCGACGCAGCATGATTACGCGACATCAAAGAAGAAAAAAAGAGTCTGAGGATGAGAGACGTCGCCATGTCGAGTCCATAGTAATCAAGTATGCTGGCCGTGTTCCATTTTTAAATAGACAGACAGACAAAACCCCCAAACACCTCTGCTTTTATCTCTTGTAGGGGCGAGAAGCACCATCAAAGACCGCTATCCTCCGAAACAAAAGACAAGACAAGAAAAGAATCGTATTAGCGCTCATCGTCGTCGTGGGCGATGCCTGGCCAAGAGTCGTCATTAATCCCAGGGGTTTTCCTTTTCCGTCCCATAGTGCCATTCCAATCCATTTCGTCAAACGCCGTTAATCATTCGCCCTGTGGAACTCCTTGTTGAATTTTTATCTTTTTGACGCCGGGGCCGGGCGAGTTCGTGGGTCGCCCTTTCATAACGGAGACTTGGGGAAGGAGAACCGATTCCGGCGGAGCTCCTCGGCAGCCTTCGTGTTGCGTTCCGCAGCTTGTTGAGCCTGCTGCTTCGCCGCTAGAGCATTGATCTTCTCGCGTGCCTTGAGAAGGCTGCTGTTGTCCTGCTGCTTGAGTTTGGAACGGATATCATAGAGTGCCATCAGCATGGAGGCTCGTTCGAGATCATCGTCGAGCTACACGGGGTTCACAGTCAGTCGTTGGGTTCAATCGTTTGAGTTCAACCTTTTTGCTTTTTCTCCACCAGGAAACGGAAAGCCAGGAAAGGATGTCTTACATCAAAATCACCCCGCCGCGGTGTACCGGGAATGGAATTCGTCGCAGACCCTCGGGGTGAATGAGGGCTCGACGAGTTGACGAGAATGCGACGGCCGTACTTGTCGACCTTGGGTTGGGAGCTGGGGTCGAAAGACCATGCGCGCTGCATAGAGGTAGATGGGCGAAGCTGGTGGTTCGGGGTGCCAGCGGGACCAGTCTTGAGGTCGTCGCTGGTGGAGGAGATGATGGCTTTGTTGACGGAGACGATGGCAGCGGCAGCTTCGGATTCCTGGCGATGGACTTGTTAACGAGGTTCGGGGCAGCATCGTGAGGCGGCGTCGTGGTCATTTTGCCAAGTCGCGTGTCATCGACGGGCTGCGGGGAGGGCGGAAGGGGACATACTGCGGCGCCAAGGTTGCTGAGATCAGCGAGGACTTGAGACAGCTGAAGGCTCTCCATGATGACAAGAATCGTAGGAGAGAGTTGGTTGAATATCAGGTTGTCCTCACTAGCAAATTCATTCAGAAATGGTAGGAGGAAGATCAGCTTTTGCAGGGCGAGCGGCTGTCCGGGAGAGACGGGTGTTTTTAGGGTGCGGAGCCAGAGGGCGTCAGGTAGGCGTTATATGAAGATACAGATACCTGGAGTACCTACCTGTATGGGTAGGGTGGGTGAGAAAAAGGGAATAAAAAATTAAAGTGGTACGGGGAGTTTTTAGTGGGCAAGGTAAGGCAAGGCAGTGGAGTTTGGCGCAGTTTATGGAAGAGATGAGCCCCGCCGGAGTGAAAGGGTGAATCTGGGGAGGCGAGAGGGGTGAGGTGTTGCGCGGCGGTGGTAAGTACTGTAGGTACTGTAGGCGGCAGTGGTGGTGGCAGCGGCGGTGGTGCAGCGGTGGTTAGGTACTTGCACCCAGCCAGGTGGTGGCCCCCACATTGGTCACGGCTGGTGTCGTCACTGGATCGCTAAAAGCTTAAAGCCGCTAGGTTCTAGGGCCTCCTCGGGCCTCCCAAGGTGGTGCGGTGTGGTGCGGCGCGGTGCGGGTGCAGCGCAGTGTAGTGTGGGAGTGGGTTGCCTCAACGGGGACGCAGCCAACCAGCATCTCGCCAATGTCTTTTTCCCATCCTCTAGCTCCTGGTAGGTACTTCTCCTTACCGGTCTGGTATCTTCCATGCAGCGTGGGGAAGAAGAGGCAGACGGAAAACCTGCAGATGAAAGGTCGCAGGCGTCTGCAGAACAATCTACCTTTCATGTCAGATGATGCTTTGGGCAGGCAACTGTCAGATGATGATGAATTATCCTGCGAGCGGAATCATCAAACTGCCTCTTTTCGCTGCTTTGTCTTTTTCCACAACCACAGTACGGTACTTTTACTTGTAGGTACCTTGCTCAGTCAGGTAACTACCTGCTGGCAATAATTAGCAATGTCGGTTCTGAAACAGCCTGTCCCATTTCCAATTCATCGCATTGAACCATCTCTTCCCCAACCGCATTGAGCTGTCTCTCATGCGCAATCAATTTCGTGATGCATCCGTTCTCTCCCGTCGTCTAACCAGGAGGAATCTCCGCGTCACCCCCGTGGCGTCCCATGTCACTCTCCCGGTCAATTCCGCTGGTTCAGCCAACGGCATAGCATAATATAGTGCTATAGCTATGGCCATGGCGCTCTCCTCTCAGCCTCTTCTCCCCGAATCCCGAACGGCACATCTCCTGAGGAGGAAGTCCTTTGATGCTCCACTCTGGTCTGCAAGCTGGGGGCGTATGTGCTTCTTGTCACGCGACAGAACAGCTTCCCTGCATTCACCGATCAAGCGGGGAGCGCAAACAGGGACTCCCGAGCAGCGAGGTACTATAGAATATGAACCGACGAACATACGGATTTAGTTCGAATTAAATCCTGGTAAAATCCGAATAAATGCATCAATAGATTGGAATCGAGTGCCACCACGGTCGAGATGAGTGTGTGGTTACATTCATGTATAATCTTAATTGATAAATTGATTTTGTGTTTCCTCTTTCGATTTTCTCGACAATGTTGTTATTCGTAAAAAAAACACCAAGGCCTAGGCCATTTGCAGCCCTCCTCATACTACCCGCCGATGTAGCTTATGGCTGCTGTCCATGGCCCATCTCGTCCTGTTGGGCATATCCAAACCCGAGCGAAGGCTTCGCAAACACGGCGCCGCATCATCGGCTTCTTTCGAGTATCGCCGATTGCTTCGCAGTTCTCCCACACCCCGAAGCTCTAGCTCGGGGTCCAGATCCTTGAACAGCTAAAGAGGGTATGACAATCACCAACCCACACGAGGCTACGGCACGTCTCAGTGGTGGATTCAGAGTGCCCGTTCGCCTCCCAGATAAACCGTGACAGCAAATAATGTTACCAAGTTAAGGGAGCCTACGTCAATTTCCTGCCTTTATTGGTTATCCAATGATTTCTTCACCACGTCGACAGTGATATGAGAGTTGTCCCAAAACCAACCAGGCGACGATTAAACAGCAATGCGATGCTTTTTGCCCTTCTTTTTCCTTGTAATCAATGTGAATCTTCGGTTTCGATTTCAGAGAGATTTGTATATTTTGTAATACTTATCGAACAGCGTTTGAGAATTTTCTTAATATAAATATTCAAAATCCGTTGCACGAAAGTATATTTATTATATACTAGCAGGACATTTCTTGTTCTACAACCTAACTAAAGGTCCTGCAGAATTTGCCCTGACTTTCTCTCATCGGATTCATATATAGGTAGGTAGTCTTCAGAGTCTACAATTGATTTTCCTTAACTCTTCTAAATAGCTTGCAGGTTCTGATATTAACACATCACCACGAGGTCTCGGGAATCCATAATGTTAATCTCATGTGCTTGGTTAAGTTATCTAGGTGCAATCCGGGACTTTTGGGTACACCCGGCGAATAGGAAGCTTCCTAAGACTGACTTTCCCTTCACTCGGCTCTGGATGTGTAATGAAGAGGAGGGTGATCGAGTCGGCCATGCCCAACCCCCTGGTTGATACGCTCTCAAAATAGTCGCACGGGTTTGTTCAAGCCCGCACAGGCAAGCAAAGCATTGTACCATAGGGAATTGCTTCGTACGATATCTGTTCGCAAGAAATGTATAGCTGTGTTCGAGTTAACAAGCACACAGATACTCTTCCGTCACATGTTTGCATGCTTTTTGTTTGCTTCTATTCATTCACCACGGCTGGTGAATCTCGCCTCCTAGTCACAATCACCACATGCTTCCCTCCCAGGTATTACGGTCATAGTAGTCTCCTATGCGACTTCTATTTATTTCCTCATGCTATCCCGTCCTACATCACTTCAAATAACATCCCTTGCCGCTACTTCCTTGTCCAAAAGGCAAGCCTCGCTCCGCATCCCTCCTTTCAAGTCAAACGCTCCTCGACCATGTGCATCATATACTATTGTCCAAAACACGGCAGAATCGCCAGGAGATGCAATACCAGACAGGGCATCGTATTCCGCAACTGCCCGCCGATACGATCCGACTTCCACTATGTGCCATGTCCAGGCCCTGACTGTCCTTTTAAACGCAAACGGTGGCAGCGTTTACGCCGTAAGATCCGGGGCAAGGTCGCTTTGCTGAAGCGGATGTACCATAATAGGAACCGAGATACACGTCAGGATAAATCATCACTCCCCAAAACGAGTCCTCTTCAGAGGCATTGACCTCGCCACAAGTCCAATCTGCCATGGGCTCCAACCAGGACGATCCGGTCGACTCGCTTCCATCGTTCACCAGCTCTTTTAGAGTCTCGCAGCGTCCTCAGAGTGACGAGCTTCACGGGATAAAAGATGATCTACACAGCCATCAAACTAAAGCATTAATAGCTTGAGCAACCAGGAGAGGTGCTTAGAGACGTACATCATCAACGCCTTAACTCCTATCCTCTACAGATCTGATGAAGTATTTCATAATCGACAAGCAATTAGCACATGCTGGGTATGAGCTGCACATAACCTCCTATATAGGCACCAGACGGCAGGAGAGGTCGAACCGAGCGCACCGCTAGACCGTCGCAGACTTCGACTCCATATCTCACATCTGTCTTCGCTGTGGTTTCGCTGCAAAATCACCTACCACTACACACCATCCATTTCTTTTGTTGCTGTCGTTTACAGCGGTTTCCCACCACTACCAGAGTACCTCCATCCATGCTCACTTGGGGTCACTATTTTACAGCAAACCCTGTCCTCCAGCTTGCTGAGTTTGGGATTTGTCTGGCTATCGACCATTTTAGAGCTGGATGGTGGCTTTGTAATGCTCTTGGTTCGCTATGCACTGCCTTGTGCAGTGGAGAAGTAAGATCCTAGCTGTTTTCACATAGACCTGGAAGGCGGTATGATACAATAGAACAATTTCCATCACCAGCTAGACTTGGACTGTACGTAATACGACAGAGAATTCTTCTTTTAATCTCAGATTTCTCTTCGAATATTCTTAGAATATTCCCAGGAAGTCACACGGATTTTCTACGTGCAATGAATTCTGCTTAACAATGTGCTGCAGCTGAGGGCAGCCGCAGTTGCAAAAGATACTGGTCTAAGAACATTACAGAAACAAACTTATGTGCCCAGATGCTGACGATTTAGGAGTAGAATGTTTTGTAAATTTATTAGGTATAGGACTATTGGTATTCACTAGTCATCATGGCTCTAAGCCACGTATTCATGCATCCGGTTCTGGAGCATAACCCTCCTTCGACTTAAATCAGGTTGCCTCGAGCAAGGGGCTGGTTTTTTCATAGTTCGTTCATGCCTTCGTGATGCGGCAAACCAAGTCGGAGCCGTCAACTGAATCGCCTTCCTTCACCTGCAGACTCGCCACCTTTCCGCTGTGAGGAGCAGAGATAACCATTTCCTTCAACACATGTTAGTAAAAAGCATAAGACATTTAAACACTGGGTTATTACTCACCATCTTCATGGCAGACAGAACGGCAAGAGGGTCGCCCTTCTTGACATCAGAGCCCTCGTGCACTCTCAACTCAACCAAGACACCAGACATAGGCGCACCGACCTGGCTGGAGTCGCTGGCATCAGCCTTAGGGCGGCTGATGTTCTCAACGGCGGCCTTCTTGTCCATGACAGCGACCTGTCGCACCTCGCCGTTCATCTCAAAGAATACCTCACGCTGGCCAGTGTTCTCACTAAGGGACCGACAGCAAGAAGCTTCAGGATGAGAACCTTGCCCTTCTCCAGCTCGACGTTGAACTCCTCGCCGATCTCAGGCTTGGAGAGGAAGTACTTGGTAGGGAGGACAGAGAGATCTCCGTACTGCTGCACGAACTTCTTGTAGTCCTCAAAGACCTTGGGGTACATGACGTACGAGGCGATGTCGCAGTCGGTAACGGGACCGCCGAACTTCTTGCCCAGTTCCCTCTTGACCTTGGCGAAGTCAACAGGCTCGAGGAACAGTCCAGGACGCTTGTCAAGCTTGCGGCGTCCGCGAAGAGCATCGGTACGCAGGGGCTCAGGGAATCCACCGTACGGCTGGCCCATCAGACCCTCAAGGAATTCAAGGACTGATCCGGGGAAATCAAGCTCGGAGGCACGGGCCTTGACATCTTCGGGCGAAAGCTTGTTGGAGACCATGAACTGAGCAAGGTCACCGACAACCTTGGATGTGGGAGTAACCTTGACAATGTCACCAAGGAGGTCGTTGGCGTGCTCGTAGGCCTTCTTGGTGTCGAGCCACTGAGAGCCGAGACCAAGCTGAGAAGCCTGGAACATCATGTTGGTGAGCTGACCACCAGGGATCTCGTGCTCGTAGACCTCGGGGTCGGGACCAGCAAGGTGAGCCTCGAAAGGAGAGTACAGAAGACGCAGCTGCGACCAGTAGGTGTCGAGAGCTCGGACCTGCTTGGGATCCAGACCGGGGTCGAGCTCGCTACCCTCCAAGGAAGCCAGAATAGCGTTGATACTAGGCTGGGAAGTCATACCAGACAAGCTGTCGGTGGCGGCATCGACGGCATCGGCACCAGCCTTGGCGCAAGCGACCATGGAAGCAACACCGGTACCGGCAGAGTCGTGGGTGTGGACGTGGATGGGGAGGTCGGGGTATCTCTCGCGGATAGAACCGATCAGGAGAGTGGCGGCGTGGGGCTTCAGAACACCAGCCATGTCCTTAATACCCAGGACGTGAATGTCGAGCTTGACAAGCTTGTCGACAAGGTCCAGGTAGTACTGCAGGTTGTACTTCTTGTGGGGGTTCTAAACAAATATGTTAATCGATTGTTACAAATTGGTGAGAAACGAAATGAAAGACGGTGTTCAATGGATGAGAATTGAGCCACTTGCTCGATTATGCCACCGTACTGAGGTGCTTTGCTTAATCTTTGGAAACGTTGTGGGAGCCGAAAGGGTGAAGATGGAGTCAAAAATCTCTCAAATCGACGAGGATTGATGAGAATCGAGCTACTTGCTTGATTCTTTCACCTTACTGAGGTGCTTCTTTGTCTGCAGATGGCAGTTGAGCTTTTGTTGAGTCTTGGCGGTATAATCACAAATGCTGCAATAGTATTTCCGTTTGGCGAAGTTCTCCTGATGTCTTTCCTGGGCTCGAGGATTCTTGACAACTCTGACGACACCAGCAACCTTGTCAAGATGCTTCTGGAGAGTTTTGTGATTCCTCAATTGATTGGCAGCACCAAAGTTGACATCGCAAACGTCGCAGTACCACTTTTTGGTAGCAAGAGCTCTGTCTCGGGTAGCTTTTGAGTTACTAGCAGTTCGCTCTTTACCACGTGTTTTGGCGTCCCTGCGGCTGTTGCGTAGTTTTCTTTCGGCCTCAATTGTGTTCAATTCCTCTGCTTGGAGGCTGTCCGACATTGAAATACCGCCTTCTTGTAATGAAAAGTGTCCGCAGCAGCCATCATACTCCAATGTGTCAAGAGACCAAGGACAGAGAGCAGGCATGCTATAACTAGCTGTCTTGGAAACCATGGTCCAGAACCAAATAGTGAGGGCTGCTTCCACAATGAGGAAGAGCGCACGAAGAGTTGAAGCATTTGAGGGTGGTGGAATTGGCGTCCAGCATAGAAGTCCATGATGTGTGATGGAATAGCCATCAATTGACGCCTTTTGAACCCATAGAGGTAAGTTCTCGCCTCTTTTGTACTGTCCAAAGCGTGTTGCAATACCGCTTCGTTTCTCCGTTCCAATACCGGTGTACAGCTTAGGACGGAAACCTTGCTTCTCCAGTACTACAATGTAGACGCCCCAACGTTGAAAATAGTCAACAGGAAGGCTTTTGAAGAAAGACAAGGGTGGCGGTGTCTTCGATTGAAGTCGATTCAGGAGATTGGGTGCGAATTCAAACGCTGATCCGAGAAAAACAGCTTGGAGGGCGTCTGAACTTGGGAAAAGGTAAGAGAAGACAGGGTTCTTCATGCATTTTGGTGCAATTGAGAGCAATTTCCAGCTGAGCCACATCATAAAGTGAAGGCTTGTGTTGAATTCTGAGCCGTCCATTGGTGTCAATTGTGCAGAATGCATAGGAGATTCAAACTGCAAGCCGTCCATTGTTGCCAATTGCGCAGAACGCATGGGAGACTCCAAGCCGTCCATTGTTGTCAATCAGAAAGAGTCCACGAAAGACTCAAAATCCAGGAGGTCCGTTGTTGTCAATCGAGCAAACTCACCAAGCTCTGGGCTTTAATTTCGTTCAAAGAGAGGGAACAAACCAAGACAAATTGGGGACAATTGGGGCATGGAAAGGAGTGTGAAGAGGTGGAATGGTGTTCAGAAGAGGTTGAGAAGAGGAGGGGAAGAGGGGAGGGGGAGAACACTGATTCTCTTCCTTCTTGCCGTCTTAATCCAAGGAAAGAGGTAATTAGAGGTCGAAATAAATTGTCAAGAACGTACCAACACTATAAATCATGTTAGCAGGTGCGATTCATTAAAAGGGAAGGGGTATTCACTATCTCCACTATAGCACACGGTTCCTTCCACAACACCTCCAGCCTTGTGGACAGCCTTGATACCAACTTCGAGCTGGTCGATATCGTTCAGAGCATCAAAGACACGGAAGATGTCGACACCGTTCTTCTTGGCCTGGTCAACGAACTGGTCAATGGCGTTGTCAGGAGAGAAGAGTAAGCAACACCGTTGGCACCACGGAGCAGCATCTGGAAGGGAATGTTGGGCACGAGCTTTCGCATCTTGCGAAGTCTGTCCCAAGGATCCTCGTAGAGGAATCGCATGGCGACGTCGAAGGTGGCGCCACCCCAGCACTCGAGACTGTACAGGTTGGAGAGAGCATGGCTAGTCTCCTTGGCAATGTTGAGCAGATCAACAGTACGCACACGAGTGGCCAGAAGAGACTGGTGGGCATCTCGCCAGGTGGTGTCCATGAGAAGACAGCCCTTGTAGTCACGGACAGCCTTGGCAAAGGCCTTGGGGCCCTGCTCAACGATGATGTTTCTCCAGCCCTTAGTGCAAGGCTCGGTGACATCCACCTTCTGGCCCTGTGAGTTGTACAGCTCAGGCAGGATAATCTCGCCCTTGAACTTGGGCTCGCCAACCTGACCCTTGATGCTGCTACCGTTGACAGCGACGTCACCGAGGTATGCCAACAGCTTTTGGGCACGGTTCTGGCTGCCGACGAGGTCGAAGAGCGAGGAGTATCATCGATGAAAGTAGTCCAGCAGTTGCCGTCGATGAAAGTAGGGTGAGTCAGGAGAGTGGCCAAGAAGGGAATGTTGGTCTTGACACCTCGGACACGGAACTCGATCAAGGCACGGAGCACCTTTCTGCGAGCAATTTCGTAAGTGGAACCGTGGCATGTACACTAGACGGGCAATTAGCATCTCGATTTTCACAAATTGATTCTTGATGATGGCTTACCTTGGTCAACATGCTGTCATAGTAGGCTGTTTAGATAACAGTTAGCAACAAACATGATAAAACAATGAATTACCCAAAAGGTTGTTCGGGTTTAGAGGAGAAAGGTATTACTCACGTGTGATAACAGCACCAGCAAAACCGTTGCCACCATCAAGACGAACACCGTTACCACCCGCTGATCGGTAGACTTCAATCTTGCCAGTGTCAGGTCGGAAGGCCTGGGAAGGATCCTCAGTGGTGATACGGCACTGGATAGCGAAACCACGGGTGGAGATGCGGTCCTGGGTGAGACCAAGCTGGGAGAGGGTGGCTCCTGCAGCAATCTGGATCTGGGCGGCGACAATGTCGATGCCAGTAATTTCCTCGGTGATAGTGTGCTCGACCTGGATACGAGGGTTGATCTCAATGAAGTAGTAGCGGTTCTGCTGGTCGACCAGGAACTCCGCAGTGCCAGCATTGCGGTAGTTGACGGACTTGGCCAGTCTGACAGCGTCGTTGAGGATAGCATCCCTCACCTCGGCGGGGAGATCCTTGGCAGGGGCGATCTCGACGACCTTCTGGTGGCGACGCTGGACAGAGCAGTCACGCTCGTAGAGGTGCACAACGTTTCCGTGGTTGTCACCCAGGAGCTGGACCTCGATGTGCTTGGGCTTGTCCAGGAAACGCTCAACAAAGACTGTGCCGTTGCCGAAGGCCGACTTGGCCTCGGAAGTGGCTCGCTCAAAGTTCTCCTTCAGGGACTCGGCATCGCGGACGACACGCATACCACGGCCACCACCACCGAAGGCAGCCTTGATAATGATGGGGAAGCCATACTGATCGGTGAAAGACTTGACCTCCTCGTACTTCTCCACGGCACCCTCGGTACCGGGAACAACAGGCACATTGGAGGCAATGGCCAGCTTACGTGCAGAAACCTTGTCACCGAGGGCATCAATGACATCGGCGCTGGGTCCGACAAACTAATTCGGGGTGCATGTGTTAGCGGGCGCATGTCCACTTTTTAACAGATTCGGCTTATCATGGAGGGTAACTTACAATGAGACCAGCCTTCTCGACGTTGCGAGCGAACTCGGCGTTCTCAGAGAGGAAACCGTAGCCTGTTTCGGTCAGTGGGAGAATCAATTGGCCTTGGCAATTGGAGATTTACCTGGGTGGATCATTTGAGCACCGTGCTCGACGGCGATCTTGATGATTTCGTCGCCGGCAAGATAAGCTCCGACGGGGGTATATTGACCACGCTTGCCAATGACGTAGGCTTCGTCGGCCTCTGTTATCAGATAATGTTAGCAAAGAAAAAAAAGCAAAACTCCATGACGGAATGGTGGGTGATAAGGAAATCGTACTCTGTCGGTGCATGCTCAGACGATCCTCATAACTGGTATGGGTCAGTGACTGTCTGCGCGTAATTTTATGCCGCTAGTAATTGGGGCGTTACCTGAAGACCGCGATGGTGTGCAGGGAAAGTTCGTGAGCCTGGGATCACATGTCAGCAGGGCGTCTAATGGGTAGAACCAAGGGGCTGGCATACGGTTCTGAAAATCTGTTAAGCGGTCGTAATGTCAGTCTCAAATCTCGGTACTATTAGGAGCATTGAACTTCAGGGTCATCGTACTCGGATGGCTGCAGTCTGTTAGCTGTGTGCTCATGGTGGTGGCAGAGCGCCGATGAGGGGCAACTTACGGATTTCACCACGGTTGGCGACTGAGACAAGGAAAAAACAATGTCAGCAAGTTTCCTTAAAGTATGACTCGAGGCCATATCTCGAGAATTCCGCGTCTGAGAAGACACAGGCTCGGCAACTCACCAAGGATCTTCTTCAGCTGCATGATGCTGGAGTTGGCACGGATGTGGTGCACGGTGGGGGCCTCCTTGGGCTCGACGTCGTCTTCGTCGAAGACATCGTGAAAGGTCAGCGGCTGCTGAGGAAGGGCAGCCATGTTGAAAATTGGGTATTAGGAGAGTTGTCGAGGTTGTAGGAGGGAAGAGGACGATGGAGGAGCCGAACAGAACCGAGCTCTCTGTGTCGAACAGGCGCTGCGGGGCAAGTTCGAGCGAAGGCGAGCGAGGGAGGATGCGCGGCAGATTGTGGGGTAGCACAACAGCAGCTAGCAAGGTAGAGCTCCAGTCGTAACGAGCTACCGGGATAAGTATAGCTGAGCAAAGGTTGGATGGTATCGTCACGCAACAGAGCCCTCTGCAGGTGATGGGGATGGAGCGCGCGGTGAAGGGAGACAGCAGCTGCTTAGGAGGCAGACCAGAGCCGTCAAGAGTGAGTTGGAGGGAGAGAGAATGAAGAGGGAGTCGAAGGGGAGGAGGGGAGGGAGGTCTAGAAGAAATAAGGGCTCGTCGAGGAGGGGCAATTGGCAGACCCTGGCACCCTGAGGCTAAGGTCCTAACCTTGGGTCAGTAGGCACGGAGTACCCCTCGTAGTGCTCCGGACAGAGTACAGGTACAGGTAGCTCACCTCACCTGAACCATCAATAAGCTTGCTGACGGCGGCAAGCAGCACCACGCACCACCACGCACCACCACCACGTTCCCACATCAGTGCGTGCCCATGGAGTCGCGGTGTCGGACGGAAACGACGCTAGCACGGTCGCGGCAGAGCCAAAACACTCATGTGCTCGGATTGGGCTTTCGTCGCAGGGTGGCGGGTCGGACGGGGTCGTGATAGTCTCAAGTGTCTGGCGGAGGAGGGGTGAGATGGCTTTGGTTCGAATGGTCAACCTCGCAAAGCTTCAGAAACTGCTGAAAATAGAACAATTATGTTTGGGCCCTTTACTGTACGGATAGTTGCTACGCTTTTTCTGTCTTGGGGGAGGTTTATTCCTGGCTGTAAAGAACCGCGGCATCGTCAAGTGCCTTATCTGCTGTCCTCGGCCTCAGCCCTGTTCGGCTATTTGGTTGTATCGATGGATGGTAAGTTAAGGTATGTAGGTATAGCAACCGTAGGCATCGTCCCTCCTCACCCGGTCAACTCAGGTCGGCCCCGTCGTCCCCAGCATATGGGCTCTCCGTTTGCAACATAGGGAATGCCAATCCAATCGGGCCAAGAACTCTTGATTTAGCACTGACACAGCTGTTGAGACACTGGTTCTGCCACATCTCAGGTGAAGGGGCGGGCATACGTAGCCTCCCCGAGCGGCGAGCCAACACGGACCTCGAATCGACAGTGGTATCTTCGAGCCAGGCTAACCTTATTCCCGTAGACACAATTTCTAAAATTCAAAGTAAATTCTATCATCGCCTTGGTGCAACCCTGCCAGTTGACCAGTAAATCAAGAATCTCTTTTTGTGATTTTTCTTATTTTGGTCATGACACTGGGGATGTATCTTGTCATGTCTTCACTTACGTCTTCGGCCCCAAGTGATCTGCAGCTTACCCCTTCGCTTGTCGACATGCTTGATGCAATGGTCCCCACGTTTTTTTTTCCTCTTCTGACACATGTTGCTTTTGGGAAGCAAAAAGACGGCATTGGCCAATGGGCGTTTTGCGATAATGGAATTCGTTACCAACGAGGCTAGAGAGCTTACGTTTAAGGTTGTCTCTCCAATAGCGCTCAGACTTCCTGCCTCGACTCGTTGCCAATCCTCCCTCCTACGTTTGCTGCTTCGCACGGGCTGGCCTGTCCCACCGTGGCTCATCCTTTGGCTGATATCAGCGGCCTCTCGTTTGTCGTTGCAATTCTACCCCGATCCCCTGTCCTGCACGCTCTTCATCCTCCCGCCTGATCAGCGGCCCACAATGTGGTTCGCTGCGCTGCGGGAACCACGGCTTCTGCGAGCCTCAAGTGCGTGATGGTGGGTGGCACAATCAACGCACACCGACAGGCATTGACCGCAAGCCCGCTCGTGCGGCTGCATTGCTCAACATCTCTTGTTTCTGCGCCAGATACGTCTCGGCTTTCTACCCGGGCCGCTAGCGACCAGCATCTTGGGAGAGGCTATCCATGACACACCATCCTCCGGGACCCATTTCATCGTGACAATATCTCTCACTAACAAGTTTAAAAAATTATCAAAAACAGCCTCAACTCCCCGCTTATAAGCTGCTATATAGCCGATATGGGTGCATCTCGACTTGCTTGGCGTGTCTCTGGCCTGCAAAACCACTCTCCCTTTCAACCGACCTCGGCTGTACAGACTAAACCACCGACCTCGGTCTCGATGCAGTAATGCCGGCTCTTGTTCAGATCCACAACCTCGTTCCTACATGTCACCTTGCCGAGAGATCCCCATCCTCCCTTCAGCACATGATGATTTAGCCACAGCCGACGACAACCAGAGCGAGCGGCTAACAAGCCCTCCTTACCCAATCTGGCTCGCCATCCCACCTGAGCCCCCATGGATTGGTTCCCTGGTCGATCAAATTGATGACTCCCAGCCTTTTTCATTAGCAAAACGGCCAACATAAGCATGCCACCAACATCCTATCGTGCTCGGGTTATGATCTGTTCCCTCCCCCAAGGCCCAAAGGTAGCTCGTTGTTGTTCACAATTCGCGCGTTTCACGGCTACCATCGCCCCACCGATTCGCCGCGTCGGCTGAGCTATTTACAGATGCGATACCATGACTGCCGGAGATGTCCACGTTGCTGGTGGCTTTCTAATTTTGCGGACCCCACTGTAGTTTGCTCATCTTTTGCACAAGTTGTAAGCAGCCATTGGCAAGCGTAGTCCAACCAGATCTCCCGGGGTCGCAGAGGCCTGCTTCTGTTTCGTGCGGTTCGAGTGAGCCCCAGGTCAGTGAAACACAAAGGGACGCCTCCGATAAGCTTCATCTAGACAAGTTTCAGACTACGGCAAGGTTCACACAGACTCGTGTCCTTGGCAGCAGCAAAGTCCATTCCTCACAGCCACTTGTCTAGTCCTGGCAATCTATGGATCTGCGCCGCTGGTGCCCACTGCCCCTCGACATAGTCATAGCGTGCCTTGTGCCATTCGGCGTTGACATATATTACACGACTAGCCCCGGGCCACACCTGCGTTCTCGGTAAAACCAAACCTCTTGGCCATCCCTATGTACCTCCACTGCTGTCCTGCTTAGCTTCGAAAGGCGCCCGGCCGATGAACACCATCGCCGCCCTACTAAGCAGAAACGGCTACCGCTGGGTAGACTCGGCCCTGAGCGCCATCCTTAGCTGGCCGTCGATGACATCTTGTCAACCGTCAAGGACTGAGACTCGGCCTCTTTCGCAATGGGCCGACCTCGGTGTTACACTCCTATCAAGGTCGTTTGCTCACAAACAGATATGCAACGTCATTGTAAGTCATTGACCAGAGGACCTTCTTCTTCACTTGCGGGACGGCTATCTCGTAAAAATATGCCTTAATGGTAAGGAACTTTCAATTATAAAACACGAGAATACTATTGGACGGAGTTTGCCCTCCTCACAACGCGATGTGGGTGTTAAATAATTCGATGCTGTAAAAGGCAGTTACCATGCCTTCGATCTTATACGTGGGTGTGCAAATACTTTTCTTAGTGAACTAGGATCCTCCTTTCATGGTATCAACAACCTACTTGGAACTCAACAGCTATACGGAAATATTTATTGGCGTTGTCGAGCGAAAGATGTATGCCCACCAGCTTTATGACGAATCTTCATACAGACTAGCGATCCATGAATATCGGTCAAGTCAGATCCTCATCCTAGATAATGACCATTTCCGTCAGCTAGTTGGCAGGTATGTGGAAGGTTACAGGACCAATTCCTGGCACTGAAGTTGGATATGTCATACAGACATCACAATCTCTACGAGGGCTTCACAGTACTTAATCAAATCACAGGCCATGATCGCACTTGTGAGAAAAGAATCACAAAAAATTACTGATTCTATAACCAGCTGTCCGTTTAAATGCGCTCTTCTCAAGCAGTCGTATGCGTAAATATGGTACAGGCACGGCGCTGTCTGGGGACCGGATGACTCGAACACAAACTGTGTGTGAATATCTTCCCTGAACCCGCCGATAGTGCCATGGAGTTTTCGTTTCGTGTTATCCGCCTCCTTTGATGGAGGGTAGCCGGATATTAGTATGCTCGCCCGTTTACTTGCCGACTGCGGCCTTGACCTGGTCAGCGACCTTCTCAGCCTTGTCCTTGGCGGCCTCAACACCATCCTGCAAGGCCGCCTTCTCCTTTCCACCCCAATAATGGTATTGCATGTAACGGTAGCTCTGGGTAAGCTGAGCACCAGCGTTGACGAAGTGGCAGCCGAAGAGAAGGTAGTTCTTGGGGGTAACGGCGAGAGAGTATCGCATGAAGGTGAAGGCGTAGACGACAAGAGCACCAGTCATAGGTCCAGAGATGCTGAGTAAATAAACAAGTCAGCTTCCGCAAAACAAGGGACCAGCGAGTTTAAGACCGGGGACGAGCTTACAGGTCAGGGCTCTTCTGGGTGTCCATCACAGCGGCCAGAGGAATGCCGAAGTTCGACACAGGGCCCCAGAAGTCTGTTGTCATGAAAGGTTAGCATTGGGGTGCCTTGAAGTTTCGCAAACAACGACGCAAGTCACTCAACAGGACCCAAGCCCGGCAGCGCGCTCCTCAGGCACGCTTAGCTCGGTCAACCTACGAGTCAATGCATTGACGTGCATATATGCTCTGTAAGATGTCCTAGCCTCGGGGCTGCCTTCAATGGAGGCCTGGTTCCAGAGAGACGACTTGCTTGGTACGGAGGTCCGCGGCGTGCAGATGAGGCTGGCTGGAAGCACACGTACGAGTGGAACATATGTAGTTGGTGGTCGGGTTCGACCGGATCTTGGCGTTCAGCGCCTTAATAACAGCTGCCATCTTTTCTGCGCTTTTGGTGTATCCGGCGAGAGCGCGTGAACAATTGAAGGTCAAGGGCGAGCGAGAGTAGTAGTAGCTCCGATATCGAAGAGGTGCTAAGCTGCGCCGAAAATTCGCGGCGGGCTGGGAACCATCACGTGACCTTCCCAACCAGGCACAATCGCTCCGTATCACCTCCGAGACCAGGATTCTCGTGCATCTGCCTCATCCAAAAGAGCCAATGGGCTCCCAAGGTAGGCCTGAATGTACGACATCAATTGAGAAAACAGGCCTTATTACCGGTATCGCCATTCCGAGCTGGATCTTGATTCCTTGCATCATCAGCTACTTCCAAGTATTTGGGAGGCTAGACACGGTTGAGATTATTTACAGTGGGTGGACAAAAGTTTCGCCTGCCTCGCGATTTCTATTGGCATAAAAGGCCTAAGCCCAAGTCGTTTCCCGATACGCATGCTTTCCGTACTAAATGCCACAATGGCTTCACGGACATTTATCTATGGAAAGTATCGAGAAAAGTGTTGATTGACTAGATAACTAGTCATTATGGCAATGTGAGCCCTTCCCGTAGGGGTAAGCAAAGCGGAAAGCCAGGTAGGCTCTAGGGTATGTCAAAGGCAATGTTAAGGGCTCTTGGTAAATGCCTCCGGCGGCGATTGCATCGAGCCGGCCTCGCTACGCTCGATATCACGATTATCAAGACTTGAAGTAGCCGGTCCAGCAACATCGTTATAGGGCTCAGGGCTCAAGGCAGGCAGCCTCGGAAACAATCTGCTATTCTCGGACGACAGGATTAACCTGCCAGGGGCTGGCGCTAGATTGACTTCAATTCGGAATTATTTGGGAAAGCCATACCACAGACATTACAGAAGAAACGTTTTTCTGCAAGTACTTTTGCTCTGACTTTTCGGGCAATCTCTAGCTTATGCTGTTACTCTTTTGTTCTCTAAGATCGTAAGCTCGGAGGAAGCAAATGGGTATTGTACCTCTTCGTATTAAGATGCTTGTCCAATTCACCTTGTGTAGTAAAGCTGCTCCCGCATGGGTCACATTGGAATGTCTTTTCCACTGGTCGATTCTTGAAAGGTGTAGAGCGTCTTCCTTCTACATTAGTCCTTTTGCTATAGCCAGATCAATATGGATCTACGATCGCTCACGTCTAGAAAGTTCATGCTGATTTCGGAAAAACTTATTCACAATCTCACAAACAAACCGCTCAGATTCAAAACCAAGTTTTCTTCTTTTTGCCTGGTATTCTCGTTCATTCTGCCGCCATTAGTCAAGAGTGCTGTCCGTAATTGTATGCTCGATGTCTAGGAAGACGTGTGCTAGCGAGTTGCCTGCCTGGGGCTTCTGCATGCCACCTTTGATATAGTCTTCCGACTGCAAATGCCTCTATAATGAGCTCTCAGTGGTATATGACAGATCGCAAACCTCGCAATGGAACTTTTGTGTTTGGATAGCTGGGAGAGTCCATGGTCCAAAGGGCACTTGCAAAGATAGTCTCAAGAAGTAACAGAAGATATCTGGTCGAGAACTTAGTTTGAGCTGGGGAAATTGGTGCATAACAGAGGAGCTCTTTGGAAGAGAGTGTATAGCCATCTTCTAAAGCCTTGCTTAGATATCTTGGTAGTTTCTGGTGAGACGTATATTGATCCCACCGGAATGCAATACCGTCACTCAAATGAGTGCCTGAGCCGACATAAATTTGAGGTCATTCATTAGCCTTCTCTAGTATTAAAAGGTAAACTCCCCATTGATCTGTAGGCTTTTCTGGGAGATCTTGAAAATCTGTAAGAAGAGGTGAACATTCAGATAGTAACCGTAATGCAAGCTGCACATGGGGGCTTGATATTTCCGTGAAGTTCGCTATTGTAAGTTATTCATTGGACTGCATAAGCGTTCATTATCCGATGGACTGGGCTGAATACAATGAGAGGACAGAAATTTAGCATGCCTAGCGCAGATATCTCAAGGGATAGTCAACAAAACATTGAAGAATAAACCAGTAACAATGTAAGAAGATTTTATTGAAGAAGTGATGAACTTGGAAGATAAATGGAATGAATTGAATAAATTATAAATATTTCTAACGCTTCTTTTTAATAATACCCTGTATCCTGATAGAAATCGCAAGCTAGGCTGGCTTTTGTCCTCCCATTGTATGAACAAGGGAGCGTTGCTTCGATTGATCACTAGGCATTTCAGAAGGAGGATCTTTGCTAAACGTCTTGTAACAAAGGAAGACAATGGTTCAAGAGATGGTCCTTATTTTGGATCATATCGGAGGGAAAGGGTGTTATGTAGACATTTTAGTCTATGTATGTCTTCATTAACAGTGAACGATAGAAGCTCCCATCGTTATTCAAGACATTATTCAATTTCCGAGATGTGCCCCTTATAACTGATTAATGATAGAAGAATAATTAAAGTCAAATAAAATATTCTAAGTTCGAAGTTACATCCACATTAAATACCTGGCCGAGTAAAGCCAGTGCCTTGTGGCCAATTGCCAATCTTTGCAGGATCACCACCAATACGAACATACACACCCACTGCAGGTATACCACCATCCAAGACAAAGAACTGATACCATCCTGGTGGACAGATGTGCGCATTGGGTGGAGCAGTAACAGTACATGTTGTACCAGAGCACGACACCGCCGGGAAAATCGTGCGAGCTCCCATTGAGTTGCCATGGGTACTCGAGACTGAGCCGAGAAGGGACACTGTGATGGCTCCGTTACGTGCAGGACCGCCGGTGGTGAAGGTAGCAGTAGCGCCGTAAGCCCAATCAGTATCTCCAAGCTTGAATGTTGGCCTTGGCTTGCCGCTGAGAAGGTACGGTGGCGTAAAGGTCTCGACTCGGTATTCCTGAGGGTTCTTACCATCCTGAGGATCTGAGCCAGAAACAAGAACGCGTCCATCCAGCAGAGTGACAGCTTCCGAATGATACAGGCGAGCTACTGTCGTGTTGGCCATGACTGTGATTCGTTTGCCAACCGGCTTGGCCGGGTTGTAAAGGAGTGCGTTCAGGTTGGGGATGCTAGCGAGACCAAAGCCAGCAACGCCGTGCAGTGCGCCGTTCATGATGATGTAGGTTCCGTCAGGCAAGGGAGCCATGCAAGAGATTACTCGGGGCTGGGCATTCTCTCCAGCACCCATTCCGGTTCAGCGGCGTCAGGGTGTATCGTGACACAGTTATCAATAGCGTTGGCAGGGCCTTCAGTCGAACCACCACAAATCAGGACACCAAGTGGCTCATTGTATGGAGCGCGTTGGGGCAAAAGAACCGCGGTACCTTCAAGAGGGTAGGTACGGCCACCAAGAGGATCGTTCACTGCGCCAGGAATGTTTGGCAGTGTCGTGATAGTCGCAAAGGTCTTCTCATCCAGGATCCGAGCTTCGT
This sequence comes from Albifimbria verrucaria, assembly GCA_020081605.1. Taxonomy (NCBI): domain Eukaryota; kingdom Fungi; phylum Ascomycota; class Sordariomycetes; order Hypocreales; family Stachybotryaceae; genus Albifimbria; species Albifimbria verrucaria. Next base: position 2,842,311 of record JAHREC010000018.1, read on the forward strand.
TCCAGTAGGCAACAAAGATGCCACCCGAGGGTAGTACGCAGACAAAAGGATACAGGTTGTTGGGGTCAGTTCGCTCGAGCCAATCCATGTAAAGAGGAGCACCACCCGTGTATGGCAGAATCTCCAGGGTTGGCACAGGGGCTCCGTTAGATCCCTCTTCTCCTCCGATAACAAGAACGGAGCCGTTGGCCATGACCATAGCAGAGGGTACCAGCGGCCGTCTTGTAGCTTGAGAATATCAACATTCTCCTGCCAGTCATTCTTGCCGGGCACTCCAGGAGATCCATCAGGAGTGTAGAGTCGAACACCGTACGTGGAATCACCGGACCAGCCACCGATGGTGAGCTGTCGCCCGCCTTTGTCAGGAAGCGTCACACCTCCTGCGCAGAAAATATCCGTCTTCACATGCATTGGCCTCCAAGCAGCCTTAAAGTCGTCGAGCAGGGACAGATCCAGCTCATAGGCACCGGTAGAGTTGGGCGGGCCTGTACCCCATTTCTCCAAGAAGGTAACCTTTCCGGTGATTGTTTCTGACACCATGAGAGGAATACACACTCCGCCGATGAGGAAGTCATAGGAGCCTGCCTCGGGTGTACCAGCCTTGGGATAGTCCCATACGTAGAATGGGTCGCCTTCCCAAAAGTAGGTTGACATCCTGGAACCTCCTCCACACATGGCAGAAGCATCTCCAGCACAAACAACATTGCATTGGGTGTCTGCAACAAAGCTGGATCCTGCTATTCCGATGTCCTTTGGATCGCCACAATAGCATTCTCTTCCGTACTCGAGCCCAGCCGCCATGTAGCCGAATTCACCACAGGCGTTGAGGCAGTCCGAGGGCTCCATATCATCAAAGATGAGCTGCCACGGGAAGGTCCGCTTATTGTTGACATTGTCTAACGAACAGCCCTTATATTTCCAGTCACCCACGGCCTGGACTGGTGCAGGCGGTCCCACGACCTTGGGTTCGCCGACGGAGAAGATGCTCATCCTGTTAGGGCCGCCACAGTCTTGCTCAGTATTGCCTCCACAAGGAGTGTTGCATTCAGCATTCGAAGTCGCCTTCTTCCCTCCGTTTCCAACCTGGTTACCGCAGAAACACTGTGTGTGATATTCTGCGCCGGCAATTGAAAAGCCAAGTTTGGCACAGGCGTTGGCGCAAGACTCAAGGGTGAGGTCGGGGTCGTCGGGGACCTGGCGACTAAGTATACGGCCGTTAACGGCATCAACCCAACAACCATACGACTCCCACCCGTCGGGTAATCCTGTTGGCTCAGGCACGGAAGACGTGGCTGACGCGGTGGTCGATGTCGATCCTGGTGGTGGCCCACCACCCTCAACAACATACACTGATAGGCGGTCACCCGCGCCACAAAGTGTGCATTGGGAACCCGAACATGTCATGCTACACTGAGTGCTAGCAACTGCCTTAGAGCCAGTATTCAGCTTATTGCCGCAGTAACATTCTCGTGAATACTCTACGCCAAAGTACGTGTAACCGGAGCAGAAGCTGGCGCAGCGGGACAGCGTCATATCATCATCGGCAAACGTCTTGGAGTTAAGGGCACGGCCAACTGTAGCCTCCGTATAGCAGCCGAGCCATTCCCAAGTTCCAACCGCAGTAGGCTGACCAGGGCATTGTGCGGGTGGAGATTCCGTAGGCCCTTCCGGATCTGCGCTGGTTGTGCTTTTTACGGAAACATTAGCGTATGATCAGATCATCCATGCATCGGGAGTTTCGAGGAATCCGACTGGGATTATTGAGAAGGGTAACCATGTAAATGCACATACCTCGATGGGTCTGGGGCTGCCTCTGGTAACCGTAGAGATTGAGACGGTTCGCTCCACCGCAGAACTCAGTACGGTCGCCGTTGCATACCGTGCTGCAGCCACTAGCTGCAGGTTTCCCCCGTTGCTGAGGTTGTTTCCGCAGTCTGTTGGGCAAAAGAAAGTCAGCAAGCCATGGACCTCGTATAGGATGGTTGTCGGCTAGTCACTTACAGCACTCGCCCGCATACTCTACTCCCGCGAGGCTGAATCCCGCGGCCTTGCAACCTGCCGTGCACTTGGCCACAGTCATTTGAGATACAGGCACCGTGGTCATGGCGTAGGTCAGGGTCCGTCCTGTAGAACCCTCTCTGTAATGGTGTATGTTAGTGAATCTCCTTGCTTCTGCACCAATATTGAGCTGTTGCAACCTACGTGTAGCACCCCAAGACACCCAGCCGTCAACTCCGGGATTTACCACTGGATCAGCGGGTTCCTCTATCAGATTGGTCTTGTACAGGGTGAGGCGGTTTGGGCCACCGCATGGTTCTGTTGCACCACCTCCGCAGGGCGTACTGCAGTCAGCTTCGAGTGTTTTGACACCTCCTGGCGCCAACTTGTCTCCGCAGAAACATTCTGTATGATATTCTGTTCCAGCGTATGGGTAGCCTTTCCCGAAGCAGAAGTTGACACACATCTGGTTCGTCATCTGAGCGTCGGCCATGTCGGCTTTGATGATGGTACGGCCAACATCACTATCAAACAGATCAGCCATGTATTACACACACAATAGCACAACAGAATTCAATCATTTTCGTACATGTAACATCCCTGGTATGCCCAGCCATTCTCAAACTCCGCAGGGGTGGACCAAGAGCCCGCTGTTGCAAGGAGGCACCATGGCTTTGGTCGATAGTCTGAAGGATAAACGCAAGCCAGGGAACGAACGAACGTGGGCGTGGAGTCACCATGGTTGCGCCTGCGAATCAGGGTAACCAAGACTTCACTTGGCCAGAGGAGATGGCTGCCTTATAAGTGCAGAAAGACAGCAATGGCACTGAAGGAGGGTTGCGCTGCTGGCACACACACACCAACAACCTCGTGGTCATGGTTCCTATATAAGCAGCTCACAGAGGTTGCAACCCCTGGATGAGGAGAGCACCGGGCAGACGGGCCTAGAACGCTCGCGAGGTTACCCATATGGACGAGTGGATTGCTAGGCGACGATGGGATCTGGATATCTTTGCGGACGTTTTCTGGTGGGCTTAGACCAGCCTGACAGATCTTGACAAGGGTCCTTGGGTGGGCGGAATCGGGAACTAAGATAGCTACCCATGACGGGCTAGCCCTGGAGGGATTTGACAACGTTAGGTCCACATCCCTTTGCCAGTTCTGGACGTACTGGGTGGACTGGGGTCTTCAGCTCCAGAAGAAAGAAAAGGAACCACCCCTCTTCAGTGGAGGTGATGGGCTCCCAGGGCCAGGGATGTGGCAGAGAACCATCGTGGATTGGGCTCCTAGTCCCGGGCAAGACCCTGCCTTCCGCTCGCACTGAGCCCACAAGGGCGGCTGTTATCCCGGGAACTGCCACCAAAAGCGGAGTTTTCTCATCAACTCTGCATTCAATATTGACATGATCACGCGGTGAGAAGCTCTCCGTGCATGGTGTTGAGAATAGGGACATGGGCAGCGCCGGTTGAGTCGGCAGCTGTGTCGAGCAGACTCATTTGCGAGCTGTCGCCACGGCTGAAGGGGTAAGATGGCCCCTATGCAAAGCCACTCGATTGGCCGAGCTCGAGCATGTGAGAAGCCTCGTCTGTATGCACTTGTCGAATGGTTGCAGAAAGGTAATCTCGCTCCCACTGCTGCCCCTCGTATGACCAGCCTGGGCAGGCGAACAGATCCTTCTGCCAATAGGGATCGTGATGGTTCACATAGCAAGGTGTGAACAGAGAACCGATGGTGTCACAGAGTCTATCTTGGAGTGCCCATTACAAAGAAAGGAGCTGCTCGAGAGCAGACACCACCAAGACAGCCCCGTGTTGAGGTGTAAGTGATGTATCATCATCACCTTGCCCTGCTCTAAACAGACTGGGATTTGTGATTAAAGTTCTCTTTACTCCGATTCACATATAAGCCCCTTGACGTTTTAGCAACACGGTCCGTCCTGGCGCGCCTTAGCCCGTCCTGTACCCCTGCTCATGCAAACAAGAGGGTGGTGCACATGAGGTCCAATATCCAATACCTTCTTGACCTTATCGCCTCGCCAAGTAGCTAACCCAGCAAGGAGCCTGCTGAGATGATGCCCAGACCATAAGCGATTGTTCTCGACACAGGACGCCCACCGCAAAGCCCACTTGAAGGTTACCGTCCAGGTCAGGGCTGAAGCATGCTTTGGTTTGTGGAGTCGCCATTGCCTGACCAGAGCCCGCGATAGCTCCATCCCCTATCTGTTTCGGCTAGACCTGAGCGACTATGGGGTGATGGATTCGGAGGTTTTGATATATTGAAGATCCTGCTGGTGGGCCATTTGCTACTTGCGGCCATCCAAGAAAGACCCCGGCATCCAATATGCAATGCAAGTGTGACTCCTCTTACACCACGGGTACCGTCCGAATTTTTCATCATGATTTCTTGGCGGGACATGCTTATACATTGGAATGATACGACGTGTGGCGCGTGTTCCACTTCATTTTGTTTGGTAACGAACGCTGCAGCAACGGGCTGCATGGACGAGCACGTTGCATTGTTGCCTTGGTCCCAGCCCCCAGGGTTGACGGCACGTCGCTACTGTGGGATTACGTACTGGGTTACAAGCCGAGGGAGGACTGTACTGTTTCCTCGCAGATGGATCGGCACTGGGGTGTGTGTTGATTGGGACTGGGTCCGTTGAACTGGCGAGGAGCGATTCCATACGGACCAGAACTCCCATGGCACGCGCGCGCGCAGAACTCGGAAACCCCCAAGGGCGCTCTTCAGACTCCTAACTTCTCCAGATATCGAATGACGAGATAAGAAGACCAATAGGGGCATGTCCGCGCCCGATGCTTACGCCGGGCTGTGGCTAACACACCACCAACAACTTGAGATATGAAAAGCCACCCGCCGTCTCCCCGCCTACACAACCTAGACCTGACACACGGGGTGGTATCTCATGCATGGAACGAGGATAAGACCGAGATGCCACAAAGTCACGTCTCCTGGACGACCTCACGGGGCCTCATGCTGATCATCGCGCCACTAGGCGAGCAAGTCTCGTGTCTAGTGGTGGCGCACCAAGGTCGCATTTAATTATCAAATGCCGTGGCAGAAGATGAATCGCTGCATGAAGTTGGGGTTGAGGAGCCGCAACCAACAAGGCGCATTCTCCTTGCATGCCGCTTCAGCCCGCAGTCTCGTATTCAGGAGCAGCTCCAAAAGCAAAGGACATGCAAAGAGGCTTGCACAGGGCTCGCTACTGGTTGATAGGAAATAGGAGCCTTGCTCGTGTGCCCCGAGCCTGCAAGGTCGATTATGTCGCATCGCCGCCCTCCTTGTGATTCACTGATACTACGCTGTGCTATGTCGTTGGTCTGATGAGCTTTTGATCACATCAGCCCGTTGGGGGTTTGAATGTTGGCGATATCATATGAACCCGGGGTATAGGACCATAGGGGATAGGACCACTGCCTAGCCAACGCTCCCTCCCTCCCAAGTCCAGCTCCAGCCACAGCCCGGGTTGCTAGGCAAGTGTGAGGTTTAAACCCGCAATCGGGTTTTTGAATGGCTGAAACACGAACTCGTCTGGTCGGAAGAATTACGTTAATAGGTGCAACATCGGGATCTCACGATCAGGCCCAGCCTGGGGCAGATGGGCGCCGAGATATCCGGAGCTCGGCTAGATTCAAGGATGGGATTATGCCGTGTTACAACGGTCAGCGCAAAGGTACTGCTGGGTCAGCATGCCACCGTCCCCGCTTTCATACTGCTGTGACGGCATCGCAAGGGTCTTGATATCTCTGTTGGCAACATGAGTGCTTGAGCTGGTACTGCAAGCATCTGTTGGAAGCATCACCAACAAGTGATACAGACAATCGGGAAACGTCGGCAACAGGCTGTCGCAAACGGTGACGAACCGTAAATAACTCTTGGATCAACAAGGAAGGCCTTAAATGCGGATCAAAGACGACCAGGTTGATATCAAGCTAGCGTTATGACTCATAATGAGAAACAATCCAGCACAAATCGCCAAGTCTCCTTAGTTCTTTCGTATGTTATATTGATTGAACAAAGAAAGCTTTCTCAAGCCCACGGGCCTAAAGTTTTAGTTCACAAAGATTGACCGTGTACGATCAAGTATCCAGACTATGCATCAGCCACAGTGTATCCCTTATCATCAGTTGAGTGTATAGGGTAGACATTTCTAGGAAGGCCTCAACCACCATCATAGCCTCTTCTACGCTCTTCATGCTCTCCCTTTTCCCTGGGTTTCACTGTGGGGAAATTGTTTGAATGGCATGATCGTCTGGAGCAGTTGATGGGATTATTTCCGCATTCGTCAATACCCATAATAGAATAGTCGAGTAGCTCGCTTTGCAAGTCCGCAAGGACCAATGACAAAAGAGCAAAGTTGTCGCCACGAGAGAAAGAAGCTAACACGAAGAATCTATTTGGGGCTAAGCAATTCTGAATAAGATTCGAAGAAAATTCCAGAGTCGAATAGGATCAGATAAGCCGAGCCGAAGAATGCTCGATGACAAGAACGGAAAGCAAAGGTTACACAATCATTGCGTATGTGCTTCGGGATGTTACAGTATCGGCTCTTAACAACCACTCTTCTTCAAGTGTCAACGCCATTGTATCTGGGAGACCAGGGGGCCATCATGCAACTCGGATCCAAGAGCTTTGGGAAATAATATCATAGATCTTGGCTGCATGCAATGAACAGGGCCACGAGTAAGGCCTGACCCTCGGCAAAAGCAGAATGGAGTTGCTTCACTTGCTACTAGAGGTTAGACGAAATTGCTTGGAGGCGGTTCCGAGCAGGGGTTTGGGGACAAAGAGGAGCCAAACTTGCAAAAATGAAATCATTCAATGACTCCCATGCGTTGCAATTTCGTGTTGGTCACATCAAAAGAAGCTCCTGGATTGGTCAACGTCTTATTCTGTTGCAGATACCTGGAGAAGACGAAGAGTGACTCATTATATGTGGGTTTGTCAGCCTCAGTGTGGCTTTGCCACTGGGCTGGTTCGGTGGCTCCACTAATTCTCAAGCTTTCAAGATATATCCATCAAATGCCAGGGAGCAACGAACCTCCTCTCCTGGCCTGCTCTTCCTTTCTCATATCTTGTGCATAGAAAAGAGCCTTCAGCGTTTGCGCCATCGAGCTGGTCTTTGGCCGCCGGCATTGCCCGTTATTTCACTTTCATTTTCTTTCATTTCTGTCAGAAGTCGCCGATATTTTAGAGCGCCAGTCACACCAGCATCTCATCTCATCTCATCTCATCTCATGTCGCTGACTGTCACTGTCACCATGCCGGACAACCAGGATAACCAGGCACAGCCGTCGTCTTCAAGACAGGACGGACAGGCCCCAGGGGAACCGTAGAGGGCGCGGTGGCCGCAACCGTGGCCGTGGAGGGGCGGCAGCAGGAAAGGATCGAAAGCCCTCGTCTCAGCCTTCTCAACAACCTGAGCAGCCTCAGCAATCTCAATCTCAATCACAAAGCACACCCTCACAGCCGGCACCGGCAGAATCAACTGCCGAGTCATCACGTTCGAATCGTGGTGGACGGGGCCGACGGTCTCATCAAAACAGCAACCGGGGTGGCGCCCGCGGCGGCGCAAGGCCAGCCAGGCCCAGGACGGCTGGTGGTAGGGCATTCGGAGGACATCTTACATCGACAGCAGCGGAAGATGGCTCTTCGCCGAACCCCAACCTGAGCGGAGATGCTCCGGAGTTTGTCCCTGGGCAGCCTCACGCCGTTCGAAGGTAAATTCTCATCGAAACGTTGTAGATTAAACTCGGGCACTGGCTAACATACATACAGCACTCCAGAAGCTAAACCACATGTCCAGGCACGCCCTAAGCTGCCGAAATCCACAGCAGAAGACCTAGGAACCAGGATTCACGAAGATATTGATCATTTTAACTACGAATGCGCCATCTGCACCGATGACGTTCTCCGTACTTCCAGCATATGGTCATGCAACATCTGTTGGACCGTTGTTCATCTCAGATGTGTGAAAAGGTGGTATATGAAGACTCCTCAGCCATCGGAACCCCAGGCCGAGATGACCTGGCGTTGTCCCGGTTGCAACTCCAAACTCACCGAGGAACCAGGTTCCTATCACTGCTGGTGTGGCAAAGACATCAACCCTCGCCAGCAAGCAAGGCGCTCCCCTCACTCGTGCGGTCAGACTTGCTCAAAACCGAGAGGCACCTGTCCTCACCCTTGTTCGCTCCAATGTCACGCTGGACCCTGTCCGCCCTGTGACCTGACGGGACCCATCCAGTCTTGTTTCTGCGGCAAGAATACTTCTCAAAAGCTTTGCCGAGAGACGGATTACGAAAATGGCTGGAGCTGCCAGGAGCCTTGTGAGGATTTGATGCCTTGTGGTGAACACTTGTGCGAGAAGCTTTGCCACCCGGGTCTTTGTGGCGACTGTACGGTGGTGGTTGATGCCAAATGCTACTGTGGCCGTCTCGAGAAGCAGGTACCGTGCTTTGAGCGTGAAGACCCTGAGCAATCGTTTAGCACTAAGGACAACGAATGGTTCGAGGCTTCTCTTAACTGTGGCAATGTTTGCGAGCGCGAATTTGACTGCGGACATCACAAGTGCACACAGACGTGCCACCCTCAAGATGAACAGCCGGCCCATTGTCCATTTTCACCGGACATGGTCTTGAATTGCCCATGTGGCAAGACGCCTCTCGACGAACTTCTCGAACACCAGAGAGAATCATGTCAGGACGCTATTCCCCACTGCGACAAGCCTTGCGAGAAGCCGCTTCCATGTGGCCATCTCTGCAAGGCGAAATGTCATGTCGGTGACTGTGGATTTTGTTACGAAATGATCGATATTACTTGTAGGTGCGGGCGAACTTCTACCAGATCCGTTTGTCATCAGGGCGACCTCCAGCATCCATTGTGCATGAGGACGTGTCAGGCGAATCTGAGCTGCGGTAGGCACAAGTGTGGAGAGCACTGCTGCCCTGGAGAGAAGAAAGCGGCAGAAAGGTTAAAGAGGAAGAACAGATCTTCTGAACAAGCCGTGCCTATCGAAGCGGAGCACATCTGCATCAAGACGTGTGGACGGCCACTGAAATGTGGTAGTCACAACTGTCAGCAGATGTGCCACCGAGGACCCTGCGGAAGCTGTCCTGAGGCCATATTCCATGAGATTAGTTGCGATTGTGGCAGGACGGTTCTGCAACCACCACAGCCATGTGGCACTCGCCCACCCGAGTGCCGCTTCGACTGCCAGCGACGACCTAGCTGTGGTCATCCGGCTGTTAGTCATAACTGTCACTCGGATGACATTGCCTGCCCCAAGTGCCCATTCTTGGTGGACAAGTGGTGTGCGTGTGGGAAAGAGAAGCTGCACAGTCAGCCGTGCCATCTCCAGGAACCCCGTTGTGGCCGTCCTTGTGGCAAGATGCTGAAGTGTGGCTTGCATAAGTGCAAGAAGCTGTGCCACCGAGATGGTGATTGCGAGGATGCGGCAACCTCTAGTGGACATTGTTCTCAAACTTGCGGAAAGACGAAGCTCTTCTGCGATCACCCCTGTCAAAAGGGTGCCATGGCCAGACTCGTAAGTCCACTCATTTATCTTCAGCGAATGCCCCAGCTAACGAGTTAACAGCTTGCAACGAGTCGACCTCTTGCACCGGCAAGGTCACGATCTCTTGCCCTTGTGGATTGCGAAAGCAGGAAGTCAAGTGCCTCGCCAGCAGCTCCAACCCGACTCCATCTTATCCTGAAATGAAGTGTGATGATGAGTGCCTCCGCCTTGACCGAAATCGCCGTCTCGCCGCTGCACTGAATATCGATCCGTCTGCGCATGTCAACGACCACGTTCCTTACTCTGATGAAACTCTGAGCTTCTTCCAGGACAACCAGGCTTGGGCTGAGACGCAGGAGCGGGAGTTCCGCGTGTTTGCGAGCACCCTAGCGAGGTCAGGCTACGATACAAGCCTATGCCTAGCCACCAGCGCGAGTTCCTCCACCTCCTTGCCAAAGACTTTGGGTTGGAGAGCAGGAGTGAGGAGCCGGAACCGCAGCGCTACGTGGTAGTTTACAAGGGCTCACGGTTTGTGTCTGCACCGAGCAAGACACTTGCGCAATGTGTTAAGATTCGAGCTAAGCAGGCGGCTGAAGCTGCTGCGGCTGCGGAAGCTTCCAGGCCACCCAGTCCCCGGCAATTGTTGTCGACCCATACAACGCTTACTTGCTCATCTCCCTCGATTCGGACTTACTGCTGAAGAGATCACAGCTGCATTGCAAGCAGATCTCTCCAGCCAGCCATCAATCCGTTTCAAGATCGATTTCCTCCCGACTACTGACGAGGTTCTCATCCGTGCCACAACCAACTACTCCGCATTCCTCACACCCTCGGCCTTGGAACAGGCCCTGGCAACTTTGAAATCCCGACTAGCTATTACAGTCAGCAAGAATAAGCTTGCCGGTGCCATCTTGCTCTGCCATGTGGACGACAACAACGAGATATCTCGTAAAGAAAACCTAGTCCAGAACAGCACCTCCGGCTGGAGCGCGGTTGCTGGACGAGCAGCTTCTCGGAAGCCCTCGCCAATGTCTGAAGATGGGGCCGCCAAGGCTCCAGGCAGAAAGCTCCTGGGCCTGAAGAAGAAGAAGGTTGAAAAGGAGAAGGAGAGTACTTGGTCAGCTCTCAGTGGCGATGTTGAATGCTGAGGCTGGCGGTAATGTGTTGTAGAGTGACAATTGCATTTGAATGCTGGGCTGGTTTCTCACTTAGGCACTTATGGTACATATACTCACATAGATGAGATAATAAACAACATGGTCAAATACATCGTATATGTTACTCAAGCAATTCGTTCGTTGTGTCTCCACTAATGCCTCAAAGATCCGTAATGTTTGTCCGTAAGTCATAACCTCCTGCGAACATTGCGGTGAATACACCTTTCATGATACGCGGTATGCTTCGACACAAAGTCTTTCATACCGTATTATCGATTGTGTTGTTAACCAGGGTCTTGATCTAAACGAATCAGTTTAATTCCGAGATTCAACACAGGTAGGATATCGAGAAGCAATATACAGCTGACATTGAGGAGTCGGTTCAATTCGATATGTAGAGGGAGAACGGTTAATATACAATACTCCTGAAAGGAGAACCGAAAGATACCGTTTGATCAGAATGAAAACTCCACAGGGCTTCATTACGAAGTTGCGATCTCAAATGTAAACATGAATTTCTTCAACAGCTCCTGTAGCCGCAATACCACAAAGGAACTGTTCAACACAGGTCACTATCACATTGGGGAGCTCTCACAGTTCTGGTCATGCTACAAATCACATTCTTCCACAAGGAGGTTGTTCAACGTTCGGCTTTATGTGCTTCTATGTGCGCCGTAGCTATTCATAAACATGTGGCAGGTTTCTTTAGACCCGCCGTTGCATCAAGTATTCATATCATGTGGGGTATCAATCATACTGGAGGAGCTCTCTACAGTATATGCAGTTCCTTCCCTGTCAGACCCAAGCTTCAATATCGTGTCAGTGCTGTGTCACAGCATCCTCGATGTGCAATACATCGCCATCGCCTCACAAACGCTCCTTCTTGAGAGCATGGTCGTTAGTGACATCGGCGATGAAGTCCGTGATGGACTCGAAGTAGCCCTCCTCTATGACACTGGAGTTGTGGTCACCACCAGGCAAGGGCTTCCACCGCTTGTCAGGTGTGGTAGCGATCTCATACAGCTGTCTCATGTGGGATGGTCTGCATTTGCGTTAGTACAATGCTGAGTAACGAGACGCAGATGATAAAATGTGTGGTTGCCAACAATTGTTCAGTTTGAGATATAGGTTTATAATCAAAACCACGAGGGTTCAGATTTTGTGGGTGATGCATTGGTCATCATAGAAGGCGGAGCTTGGGTGAACAGAAAGAGATTGTGGTACTTACGGTACAATTTCATCCTGTAGTCCGCTGAGGAACAGAATGGGGACCTTCTTGATGTTAGGTAGGATAGACTCGCTGGCCCAAACTTGGTGACACAGCAAAGCTAGGTATTTGGCGGGAGGAAGAACGGAAGGGATGAGCTTGCGCATGGACAGGAAGGTGTTTTCCAGAATCAGACCAACGATGTCGCCGGCATTTTGGTTCTTGGAAACAAGCTTGATGCTGACAGCACCGCCCAGGCTCTGGCCATAGATGATGTACTTGTGGCTACGCGTTTCAGCGCGCTGACGAAGGTAATCAAGGCCAGTCTGGGCGTCAATGTTCAAGCCGGACTCGTCTGGCTCACCGGTCGAGGTGCCATAGCCCCTGTACTCGAGCATGAAGACGTTGCAGCCGGTGTAGTTAACAAGCATACGTGCGATGGGCAAGCGGTGACCAATGTTACCAGCGTTGCCGTGGAACATCAGCACGGTCACGGAGGCGTTCTTACCGGTCCGTGGACCCCGGATGTAGAAGGCGGACAACTTCTCGCCATCATCAGTGGGGATAACAAGCTCCTCGAAATCCTTGATGTTGAACTGGGACGGTTTTGGGACGTCGGTTCGGGAATTCGGGGCATGTGAGAAGGATAAATCAAAGCCCTACATCGTGGAAAAAGAAAAAAATTAGTTATTTAGCTCGATTGTGGGGACGTGGATTTATATTGAGCCAGGGCCGAGGGTCGGGTAGGGGTCGAGGAATGGCAACGGCAACGCACTTTTGCTTGAAGTAGAGCAACGAGGTGAGGACGGCGGCGACACCCTGATGACGTTGGCAGATTAGCCTGGTGCTCTGTGAAGCAGAGGCAAGCAGAAGGGCGAGACTTACTGTCGACGCTATCGCGGGCAGACGCATGTATGTGGCCGCGGAGCTCAGAACCGAGGCGGTCTGCTCCCAGTAGGTTGAAAAGGTTGATGGGGAAGAATTGGAACTCGACATGGCTGCGCGAGGAGGTGTTCCCATCGAGTCGTACGATGCTGACCTGGGGAAGGAAAAGGAGAGCTGGTCGACGGGATGGTCGCTAGTCGCTCCTAGATATACCGTGGGGAGCAGCAGGCCAAATGACGACTACCTTGGCAGATAGCGTGCGAGGTAGTTCAATCCACCCGGTGCTCGCGGTAGGCTAGGCTGTGCGTGTCCTGGCGATGGAGACCAACGCTCGGTCGCGGCAATTGAATTAAGGGGCGATGGCCAAAGCTGTGCGCTGATGTCTGTCTGTCGTCCGTACTATGTAGTCGTCGATCGCCCGCCCTCTTCAATCGTCGGGCTCGTGGCGATGAACAAAGACAAAGGAGAGGGAGGGCTCCCGTCTAGTGCGAGTTAGGGCGAACGGCGCTGCATGCAGATCGTGGCAAACGTAGGGAGACGTGGACGTCGCGGAGGGGCCCGGGACTCCTGCCTAACCGTCGGTCGTCGAATCGGCCTGGACCGAGGAGATGGGGTTGCGAGCCTGGTGCGCCTGGCAGAAGCAAGGACGATGCCAGAACCAGACCCAAGCTCGCCGAGCTTATGGATTTTGTAGGAGGAGAGGCAGTGGAGACCAAGTTCGGGCTCGGCTCAGGTGGTGTTCGTTTGTTGCTCAACCCCTGTGGCCAGGTTCGTCTAGGTACCCAGCAGGTACTACCTGGACACCTTTATTTAGCGACCTTGGGTGCGCGAATCTTCCCTACTTATACGGGTGTACTTGGACCCTTCCAACTGAGCGCACAGATAGAACAGTTTGCCCTCAGACGCAATCATGAAAAAGCAACCTAACTCAGGCGTCTTGGAACTTTTGCAGGCAGCGCAGTCCAACGAACCGGCACAACCTCCTGCTCTAGACCTCTCGTGCCGTAACTCAGGGGAGCTCCGAAATGAGGGTATTATCCCATGCTAAGCTTTCGGATAGTGTTGTAGGGTACCCTATACTGAAAGCCCAGGTACCTTGCATGCCTGTAATTCATACTCGGGGTACATTACCCATTAATCTGAGCGCCTTGCCTACCTCCCTACCATCTCAGGCCTTCCAATCTCCAATGCATGAACATTTCTTATTGCAATACTCCGTTCCTCGGCCGCGGCTCGCCTGTATCCCTCTTCTTACATGTCAGTTCTAATCTGGCCACGCAACACTGTGATAATATTCTAGCCTCTACCAATCTCATTTCGATCAGTCATCATTGTCTCAGGCAAACTGCATGGCTTGTCTCCTCCCCATGTCTCCTCTTGTCCAGCAGTAGCGATTGATGAATGGTTGCTAGCCACGTCTTGTGCTAGTAGACTCATCATGCGCTGCCACCCACAAGGCAGAAAACATTTCAAGAGCGCCGGGCAGAGGCGGACCGAGAAACAAAATGCCAGTCGTGAGTCTCAGCCCCGGCTCATCTAAGCTGATCCCATCACTTGTCACAGCTGTATGCCACCTGGATCCACGGGGAGATTACCGCTTACTCAATCCGAGCATGTAGCCCGCAAGGGACTCATGTGGCAGCCGTGAAATACATGCCAATGGCGATGATGTCGTTGGCAGAGGTGGTTGCTGCCAGGTTCATACCGTCGGCTGCCGAGATAATGAAGCAGCTGGAGGCTAGACTGGTAGCCACTAGAGCTATGCCACCCCAGCCGAACGCCTGTCACATGCCAGTGACACAACGCCCGCCATCCACGCCACGATTGTGCTGATCTGATATGCTGTCGACGTCCTCAACTGTATCGCGTTGATGATATGATTGCAATAACAAGACCCAGATGATTCAATTGAGCCAATCAATCAAAAGGCGCATCATAATATCGCAAAATTAGAGGTGTCAATGACTCGGCTATGCCTGTCAGCGGGCACAGGCCAAGCCTGGAGACTCCTTGGGATTACATGCAGAATCTACCTGAATTTCTGCATTGGCTTGCTCGAATCAAAACCGCCAAACCAAGGCCAATGTGGGCGCGAGAAGCTAATAGACTAGTGGTGCATATGCGAGGTCCACGGTGCACAGAGAAGCTCTACGAACCATACCTGGGCCTACTTCCTGTACGACCCGTCTTCACTCTGGCCACTTACCTAAGGTGGCAGCCCAATTGCCTAATGTGGTAACATGATGTGCCTGACTGGACACACAAGCTTTTTGGGTTGAATTTGGAGCCGTCGATCCACGCCGTTGGTACAGAGTAATATCTGCACAGTAATCAAACAGAAAGGCCCCAGTCATTCCACGGCCTGGGCATACGAGAAAAGCAACTCTTGGACATGTGACCGAGTAAGACGAAACAGCCCATGGCTTATCGTCACCTCGCAGCCCACGCACGGGCGGAAACCCCATCACAATCAATGCACCCCAAGTCGTAATGTTGCTTGGCAGACAATTGAATCGTAACTAGATGGACGCTTCCGGCACCAACAATTGCGATACTACCTCAGCTCTCCGTAAGACCGCAGCTATTCGGGACTTGAATAGGGGTAAGGATGCATCCTGTGGAGGCATTGGAACCAACTACGCCTTCCAATTGAGGTGGGGGTTGATGTTCGCATCTGTTCCGCCGTGTGATCGCGCGCGTCTCCTGCCAGAGACTGATCATTTCTCGATAAACGAATCAAGGCGCAGGCTTAGGCTTAGGCTTGGGGGCGGGAACGGACCAAGGCCCAGAGTACGACCTGCCTGTGCTATTTTCATGCCAGGTGTGATGTTCCTGCATCAGGGTGTGACGTTCCAGAAAGCCACAGCTTCCCAGTCAGGATGCCCAGATCTCCCTGGTCGCTGAGTTAGCACGACACTTCTGGCCGGGAGGAAACGAGAGGGGCCCAGGGGTTCCAAGCGCAATGCCTGGGTCGACAGACGGACGACACTGCGTAGCAGATATCTGACGTATGTGCCAACATGGATTATCTGAGAAGACTCAGAGGGGCGACAAATCCCCAATTGCGATACTGGCCCATTATGCCGTGTCTCAGTGCACTCTGGCGACATTGTCAAGCCTTTCTCTGCGTGCTCTCCTCCCATTCCTGGCCACAAAGCCGCGATTCGGCATGATCTCCTTGTATTCCGTCTCCAGGAATGGCGCCTGAAACACCAAGTTGCCCCCATCCATGCTTGCTGCGGCTGTGGCGGGGCTGATTGTCACCACTCGACTCCTTGGTTTGCTGGGCGTAGAGTTGCTCCACGAGACACCCTGGCTGCTGGTATTTGACACTCATTCGGCGCTGAACCCCAGGCTTGGGTTGTGGTGGAGGGTGTGCTCTTCCCTCGCCGGCCTAGGAGAGCCTTGGAAGGGCTGCCCAACAAGGGTTGGGCTCCTGGTCCGGGGAAGAATTACCCGCCATAATTATAGGGCTTTCTCGAGGCACGGGCACGTAACGTACGGGCCGGGAGGAGCTCGATTAAAGAGGAAGACGTTGGTTTCTGGGCTGATCCCCATTTAGCGTCTTGACCTGGAGGGTTGGTTTCTGTGTTGTGAATGGATACGAGCGAGCTATCCATCCACTCTGACACTACGATATGCAAGCACGTAAACGCGCGTCACCAATGTAGTGGGTGCTGGATTGACGGCCCCTGCAGCGAAGTTTATGCCGGCAGCACAGCTCCTGGATGGACGGCGCGACCAAGGGGCAGTCTACTTGCCCATGCAAAATGGGGACTAAGGAGAAGGAGAGCGCTTCAGAAAGACAATGGTGGTTGATGGGCATTGTGTCGGCAATTCGAGAACGCGTCTGCCGAGCACCGGCAAGAGTGGGCTTATAACGCTTGATGCTGATCAGAAGATCTCCTGAGCCATCAGATGTAGTTCGAAACACCATTACCCCGGTTTGGGGCCTCAAACTTGTCTGCAAAACAGCCTCAGATAGATTCGGCCGGGGAACCTTGCTCGAGGTGCCTGCTCTCTGTCGCCTTGCCGCCCTTGGTTCCTCAGCGTCGGTAACGGCCTCAGTCTTGCGCCATTAAAATGCCTTTTGGATTGAATTTTTTTCTTTTCCTTTATCTTCTTGACTGCTTTGGTGATAGTAGCCAACATTTCCCTCTTTTGGGCAGCATCAGCTGGACTCGCGCTGAGAACAAACATCGATATTCCCAGTAAGTGAGGTGGTTTGGAGCATAACCATGACGGCGCTATGGTTGCTATGGTCACGCCTCCTGACGGTCTGAGACGGCGTTCAGGTGACGCCCCGTTCTAGGGTATCGCTCGGCGGGAGCCAATCATACCGCAGCGTCAGGCGAGTGATGGAGGGAGAGCTCAGCAACATGGTGTGTGGTGACCCATGACAGGAGGAGCAGATGGGGAGTGGTTACAGCGAGAGAAGACACATCCATACGCGCTGTGGTTCAGGTGGAGAGACTTAGGACAGCGATCAAGTAATAGCGCCAATATTAAGGTATGTGAAGAAAAAAACTCCAAGGATGTGAAAGAAGGAGGACGAGACAAGAAAAAGCAAAAAGTGTAGAGAGGGTGAAAAAGAGAGGGAGAGAGGGAGTGAGGGAAAGCCAGCAAAGCAGAAATGTTATTGGTGATTATTGCCCAGTGACGACTCTGTTTGTATTCTTAGCCGTACCTGTACCTTGCCTTACAGGGGTCCAGAACCAGTCGTGGAAGACCGGAAGGAGCGAAAAAAAAAAATAAAAAAATTGATAGGCAGTCCGATGGGTACCTTCGATGCCCAACCTACATGAATGCGTCGATGAAGCAGGTTTCAGCATCTCACCCACAACAGCCCCTTGTTGCTTGCCATCATCGTTTACTCGCGCGCATTGGACACAGGCGCAGCGACCGTGTCGCAATCTTTAATCTCCTCGCACATCCATAATAAGCAACCATCTTCCACTTCGGTCCCCTGACCCTGGCTGCTCCCTCCTACGCCCTGTCTCAAAAAGAAAGAAGAAAACCCACCCGGCTCGCTTCACCCTTCTTCATCCTTGCGACTTTCTTATCCCACCTGACCTACAGAACAACTGCTCTGCTCTCTGTTCGGCCGCCCCTCCATCTAAGATTGCTGCCCCCTCTGTCCGTCCGGCCGTCTGTCTCTTGACCCAGACACTCGACTCAACTTCTCCATACCTTCGACCCTCCTCTTCGACAGGACCACGAGACCGACGACATTAGCACCGACCCTGAAGACGACGCTGGGCAACTGAATCAACCTCCGTTCTGACACGCATTCCTGGCTCCTCGAAGCCCTTGCTTGCTCTGCCCCGGAAAAAGCCCTAACTAAACCTGGCCTGCGCTGCGCTGGCTTGCATCGCCCGCCACCACCGAACCGTCCAGTGAGGACGCGCTCACCACGCTCTGTCGAATCGCATCGCATCGCCGAGCCCTCTCCGTCCACTCACGAACCGCCTCTACCTGCAATCCCGTCAGGGTAGAAGGACGAGGAAAAAACAATTTTCGTCTCCCGCTCCGTTAAATACCGCGGCCACTCAGATACCTTCTTCGGCCCAGCAACCCAAGGAAAACCGCTGCACCCAATCACTGGCAACGTCCACAGTCGCTGGCAATCATGGTTTCCTTTCAGTGTGAGGTAATGCATCCCGTCGTCTTCTTCCCAAGCGTTGTCCTCCCTTCCCCGTCCCGTCCCGCTCCCACCCACAAGACACAACACAATCGCACACCCCCTCCTCCGTTACTACTATCATCCCTCCCCAATATCTCCCACCATCAGCCCCGGATCATACCTATGAGATTAAAGCCTGACATCACACCCAACACACTACTCTGGCATTCTCTCGTACTCAGGGATCCCTTCTCTACACACATGTCTGCTGATCATTCGGCCCACTTGCGTTGCTGCTCCCTCTCACCATCTTCTACTTCATTTGACCCTCGCCTCCTCCGTCACGACTCTCCCACATCTCCCACATATTCCCGCCGACGATCCATTGCGCTGCTTCCTTCAACTTCCAAACTCTAACACTTACTCTTCTAGGGTTGTGGAGACGTTCTTACCAAAAAGAAGCTTGATCCTCACCGAAACCGCTGCAGAGGTGCCACCTTCACCTGCATCGATTGCATGGTACACTTTCCTGGCTTTGAATACCGTACTCACACAGTAAGTTGAGCATGAGACCAGGAGGAACCCGAGCACACGAAGCTGACAAAAGGCACCAGACTTGCATGACCGAGGACCAAAAGTACCAAGGAGCGCTTTACAAAGAAAAGGGCAAGAAGGGCAAGAACAACAAGCCCGCCGATCAGCCAGAGCCACAGCCAGCTGCCGACACGAAGCCAATGCATCAGCAGGCCTACGTTGAAGACGTCGGAGAGGATCGGGCGTACGAGTCCGGCTGGGACGCCTACGAGGGACACACCGACGACGAGAAGTCACCTGCCGAGCCACTGCCCGAGGCCCCGACTCCTCCTTCCGCTGCTGCCATGGATGACCATGTCAATGTTTTCGACTTTCTTGTAGCCACTGGCCAGACTCCGAACGCCTCGAACATTAACCTCCCCAGAAGAAGGAGATTATCGAAGAGAGCCAGAGCACATCCCTCGTCCGCTACGAACACACCGAAGAATACCTCGAGGCCCCGATTCTCATGGAGGACGACTCCGACGACGAGCCCCTTGTCGAGTACGGCACGGGCCCGGTCCCCACTGGAGATTTCGTTACGCCTCTGGCCAAGGCCGAGCGTAAGAAGACCAAGGATAGCGATCTTAAGAAGGACAAGAAGCGCAAGCGCCTGCACCTCGATATTCCTGGCGACCATCCTATGACCGATGCCCCTCCTGTTCTCCACTCAGGTCTTACTGGTGGTCTCAACAAGCTCATGCGACCTGTTCTGCCACCTTCGCCCGACTATTCTGGTGGTGACAATGGCGAGCCGTCGCCTGCTAGTCCCCTGAAGAAGACCAAATCGAAGCACACCAAGAATGGCCAGATCACCAACAGCCTTTTCGGCATGCTCTCGGGAACTTCTAAGATGAAGACTAAGTCTAAGACCAAGAAGTCTTCCAAATCTTCCAAGAAGAGCTCCTCACGTCACAAGGAGGACAAGCAGCCCAAGCTTATTGAATACCGACCCCACTCAAAAGACGGCAAGGCCGCACCCGGAGAAGGCCAGATGATCGTGTACAAGCCTCGCGCAGATGTTTTCCTCAGTTTCATCAACAAGGGACCCGAGAGCGAGCGTGGCTGCAGCATGAACAAGGCCCTTAAGCGTTTCCACCGTGAGCGCCAGGCCTCCGGTACTAGCATGGCCAAGGGTAAGGAGGAGAAGGAGCTCTTCAAATCCCTACGCATGCGTCGAAATGAGCGCGGCGAGATCGTTCTCTTCTCCGATTCGATCAACTTGGACGATATTCTGTAACATTGTGCGCATCAAAAACAAATAAAGCACTATGGAGTTCAGGGATGGTTCGTCATTTATTTTTCTTTACTGTATTCTGGGGGCATTGCTATTACTTGATACCACGCTGAGTTGACCACTGAGGACGGTGCTGTCAATCTGCAACTTTTCCTTACGGACTGGGATAGATGGGACGGATGTTTCCAAGCGCACGGCGAATGCTCCTGGTTGGGCTTGAAGCTTGAAGCTTGGAGCAACATGTTGAATACAGAAACAAGTGGTTCCTGTTCCGGACAAGAGGCGAAGAGGGTTGGATAGAAACTGGTTCATCTTTATTGTCGTGTTTCTTTGCCTCGAGGTGGCATGGTGGAGAGGGGATCGAGGAGGTAATGGCTGGTGACTTGAGCTACCAGGAATTGTCTGTTCTTCGCTGTCTATCTATCATCTCTTATCCTGACTTCCATTTGCATATATCATTTTATCTTATCTGCATTTCAGCTGATTTCATTTCGTCCTGGTCGTGTTGTCTCAACTACTGTCTCATGTCACTTGTGCAACAAGATTCTGTGGTGGGCCGAGAACCCATTCATACCTGTATGTTACATGCTGCGGCTATATAATGCGTAATGGAAGGATGTGCTGTATCATAGCTTCTCGTCGACAAAGCGGGCATTCAGGCTTCTCCTTGACCCAGTCACCAATACACTCCCAGCAGAATACATGACCACATTGGGTGGCTGCTGGGTCCTTTAGCTCCTCCAAACATAATGTACATTTCCTCTGCTGAGTGCCCTTTATATATGCCATGATTTTCTCGTCGCCCAAGAAGAATCGTGGAGTGGTGGCGGCGGGAGTATGGGTCGCCGCTGCGAGGTCTACTCGGCTGGCCTGCGGGCCGTGACTGGCAAGATCCGACAGCAACAGATCGTTGTTCGCTGCATACGAGTTACCGTGGTCCAGCGAGACATCTGCAGCAGCAGATGATAGAAACGCTGCGCGCTCGCGCTGCGCCTCGGAAGACGCAAGTGTGGAACGGACGTGTAGATACGTCTGCACGCCAAGCTGGACGACCAGGAGGACGCCGAGGAGCTCGTAGCCGGCGCGATCAGGCGTGTCAGGCACAGTTCGGGTGAAGACGTAGCGTAGAGATAGTATGCGCTTTGTCAATTCGTAGTATGTTCCGCCGAAGTAGAAGAGGGCAAGTGTAAGTGCCTGGAAGGGCGCGGAGGATGTCATGGCGGACAAGTGGCGGCTAAAGTATTCCCACACCCGAGCTTCTTTGGAGGCAGCATGTCCCTTTGGCGGAGAGAGTCGAGACGACGCTCGAGGAGCTTCCGTAGACGCGCCCTTAGACCGGGCAGCAGGCGCGAAGCGAGGTAGGGTAACACAACAGAGCCGGCGACGTAGGCGGCGCGAGCGCGCAAAGCGGGAGGCGGCCGCGATCGGAGACATCGACCTGCACGAGGTCGCAGTACTCCTCACCGAGGGTGCGGTTGCCAGGAGGGTGGTGAGGGAGAAGTATAGCAGGGTCGCGAGGAGCGCAGCTCTGGAGCTAGGGCGTGGGCGGAGCGGGCGCCGAGGAGGCGGCGCAGGACGTCGGTAAGGGTGTTGGCGAGGTGGCCGGTGAAGTAGGCATCTTTCTGATGGGAGCGAATGATGTCGGCGCAGCGGCGAAGGGATATGGAGAGAGGATAGGGGCGGCGGAGGAGGAGGTGGTGGTGGTTGTCGCGGTGGAGGTCATGATGATAGTAATGGCGGCGCGACGAAGCGCATGGCCTGTGTCGGGTACTGCCGAGAGCTTGTTACGGTTGGAATCAGACGGCTCAATGCAGTGGTTGTGTTTAGTATAGGCACGTTCGGTCGAGCGTCTGTCGTTGGTGGTGAAGGAGTGATGAGATGGGTGAAGGTGAAGGCGGCAATGGAGGTGCGTCTGAATTGGACCTCGGGACAAGTTGATTAGCGGGCTCATGCGCCAGGTTAGACTGCCGAGAGCACATATGGCGCCAGCTCGCTGGGTGTCAAGCCTCCAAGTCCAGTAGTGATAAACCACTATAGTTTTTGTACTTTCATTGTTCTCACTTCTTCGTCTTTGCCCGTCCTCAGTTGCCCAGAATATCTAAATCTCACTGTTATTCAATCGAAATACGTTGTTGAATGCCGTCACATGTCGTTAGGACCCTTGAGACCGCTCATGGTTAACTTGGAAAGACTTATAATGTACCACCATGCCCTCGAAACCCATCGAACAGGATCTGATCCACTCTACGACAGGCGCCACAACGCCTGAACATCTTCCGTAGTATAGTGGTCAGTATGCAAGCTTGTCACGCTTGAGACCTGGTTCAATTCCCGGCGGGAGAGATCCGCCTTTCTTTTTGCCTTGGAAGTTGATTTATTCTATTCTTTTTGTTGGTCTTTTGACATTTCTTTTTAAGACGAAGCTGTCGTGACAATAGACGAGGTGAGTAAATGATACTTGTCTTGCTTGCATACTGTTGGCAGCAGCGTGTTGTGTTAGTAACCACAAGGCAAGTTCCCCGTCAAATGTGCCAAAAATGTACCAGACCCTTGTTCCGTGCCAGGTACCCCTAATGTACCTTATCTGACCAACATTGCGTATGTCGAATCCACCCCTGAACAAATTCGAGGACCCACGCCGGCCAAGATAAATCTTAGGAGTTACCACGCGGCCATTCCAACCATCATGCGCATCTGGCAACGTTGAACCTACAGCTTCCCACTGATGTTTTTCGCCAATTCGATACTTTTCGGCTCGCTCGATTTATAGCCGGCGCCTCCGCACCCTCACTCTGCAGCCGTCCTGTCTGATGACAGCACGCAACCGCCATCATGGACGGTGATCCTGCGGTCGAGTCTGGACTTGACTCCTTTAGCCTGGCCTTTCCTCTGCCGTATCGCGTGGGCTTCATTGTCACGCTGGGTAAGTGCAGGCTTCATCTCACGGTGTCGACTTTTGCTGACCTCTGAATCAAGCTGTCTGGGGCTGGGGGTTAACCTCCACCACCTCTCCCGCATGAAGATCGATGTTCCCTCCTGATACGATACCCCGGACGACCCTCGGCGCAACACATACCGCACCACTACACGACGTATCGGCTCGCCACCGTTCTGTCTGGCCTGTTTGCTATCTCAATCACCCTGTTCTGGCTCCTGACATGGGGCATCCTCGCGTGTTGTCGCCTACGATTGGCTGCCCATCACCTACCTGGTCGCCTTCGTTGCCGTCTTCTTCATGCCTCTGCGCAACCTCCCGACCGCCGGACGCCGCCGCCTCATGGCCATGCTGCGCCGTGTCATCATTGGCGGGATCGCCGAGGCGCAGGACGGCAAGTTTGGGGATGTCTTGCTGGCTGACGTGCTAACGTCGTACGCCAAGGTCTGCGGTGATCTCTACGTGACCATCTGCATGTTTCTGACACCCGGTTCATCGTCGACGAGCCGGCCGGACCGGAACTGCGGCGGTATCATCGTGGTACCGCTGCTCATGGCGACACCAAACTTGATCCGGTTTCGGCAGTGCATCATCGAGTACCTGCGCGTGCGCCGTGCCCCGTACAAGGAGTCCACGGGATGGGGAGGGCAGCACCTGGCCAACGCGCTCAAGTACTCGACGGCATTTCCCGTCATCATTACGAGCTCGCTGCAGCGGAACATTGAGAACCCGGACACGAAGGCGGCTCTGAACAAGATGTGGCTGGTCGCCGTCTTGGTCAATTCTTTATATTCCTTCTACTGGGACGTCGCTAAGGATTGGGATATGACATTATTTTCGAGCCGGAAGGAACGTGGATCACCTCACCGGCCCTGGGGCTTAGGGACCGCCTAATCTTCCGTCCTATCAACATCTACTATGTAGTTATTGTTCTTGATCTTATGCTTCGCTGTACATGGTCGATGAAGCTAAGTCAACACCTTGACAAGTTCAGCGATTTCGAAAGCGGCATCTTTCTTATTGAGTTCCTCGAGGTATTCCGGCGTTGGATATGGATCTTTCTTCGGGTGGAGACAGAGTGGATTAGGAGCACACCGACCGGCTTAGGGGCCGACGATATCCTGTTGGGTGAGCTGCTGGGGAAGGATGACTCTGACGATGACTAGGGCATCGCTCTCGGAGGCAGCATCCTTTGGACGAGGGCTCACGCCCGGCGTTTGGTGATTTGCATCTGCGTGCTGGAGAGGTTACGGATGGTCTGATAGAAGGGGCGTTTACTGACTGGCCAAAAGGCCCGGGGCGCCACACGAGATTTTGGAATCATGCAAGCGACACACACAGATAAGACGAGAATATAATCACAATCCATTTGGTGCTACGCCGATTTGCATGGATGCGAGCAAAGGCCTTTGGCCGGCTCTTGGTCCGACAATTTCACTTGACCGAGACCAGTACCTCACCGCAATTATGATGGATCAGCTAACATTTTTTAAAAACAATAACAATAACATAAGACTTTGGCGCAGGACGACAAGGCGAGCGTGTGATGGCTCAGTCATCACCACATTCTAGGGTTCTAGGGTTCTAGGATTATGTTGACAATAGGCTTCCCTGAGACCCTCCCTTCACCCGCGTTATTGTGCAGTCATTGCTTCTTTGCGAGTGCACTCAATAGGCAACAAGACTCTTGTGAACAACAATAGCCGAACAATCACGCTCGCCGCTTGTTTTCTCCCCTCCCTCCACATCAGCGCTCAGCCCAGCCAAGTTTGCCGCACGGCCTCGTTTCCGCGGGGTTTGTGTGTGGAGCCACCCCATCAGAGGCTGACTGGAGGTCGTGTATTGGCTGGTGGCCGCCGTCTTTGGTGGTTCATAGACGGGTAGCGTCTTACACAGTCTGACAATAGCAAGAGGAAGGCCCGTCCTTGGGAAGAGCGGTCGGCGCCGACATTCACAGCCTCTCCGCCGCTCACTGTCCTACAAGGGCAGTCCTATTAATGATGCAATGCTGCCGTTTACGGGTCCTGAATTATTTCATCCTGGCTTTATTTGAGTGTTGCGCCGACCCGTGCTTGGGAGCAAACAGAACAGTCTCCTTTCCTTGACTTGCCATCTCTTCTATTCTACCTTACACTTACACGCATTCTGGGTGACATGGTCTCACAAACAGCAGCACCGCTTCGTGGCATGATAGTGCCCCGACCGCTGCCTGAATCAAGGACGAGTTTGCCTCACCGAAAGCAATCAACTAGCGGGGGACAAGGGCTGCGCTGAGTGACGGACGATGTCGTCGCCTGAGCCAGCGTCCATGCAGGGCGACGCAGCCCTCGTCTCTCGTCCACCTGCGACGACGGTCCGGCGCACTTCCTGCGACATGCAGCGAACCTGCGACCGACTCTGGACATCTCCGTCTAGGCGATACAGCGATTCCGCGCTTGCAGGGCTTCTCTTACTCAACTACGAATTGCCAAGTCAGGCGTCGCCGCTTACGTTGGTCGAGATGGACCATGTGCATAGACTAAGTGCAGATATTGCCAAATCGGGCCACCCTTTCAGCCCCCAAACCCAGAAGAGGCAGAGAAGTACGCCCATAAGCCGCCTCCGCCGTTGCCTTCACCCAGCTATTTTAGGAAGAGGGACTCTTCATCGTCGAGCATGGGTTCTGGGTTACGAATAACGTCACCGGATGAGAACGCAGAAGGTCCGGCCATGTTGCCACCTTCAACACAGCGCGATCCGTCTTCTCACCATAATAACATGCTACAACCAAAGACTCATCACCATGCGACTGGTAACCGCTCTTCGCGAAAGGTTATGCAGATTACCGGTCACCAGCTCGACACCATGGAACACTCACCTATGAAATCAGCCCGCATCAGGAAACCGCTGTCAACCATGTCACTGTCCGAATCTGGATGGGCAGCGTTTGGCGGTTCGGCTGCGCTGAGAATGGGATATTTCGACCAGAAAGAGGAGAGCAGCTCTGTGCCGCCGCTGCTCGAGGTCGACCGCGAGGGCAGCTCCAAGAGCCACGATTCCTGGGAGCCTGTCTCTCCAGATGCTGCCCAGCCGGCGCCGTGGTTAAGCTGATGCAACCGTTGCAGAAGCCCAGCATGATTCTGATTTCTCAGGTCGAGCAGCTTCGATAGACAGCGATTCGAAAGTGAGAGAGCTGTTTCAACTGCACTCAAACGACCTTGAGGTAGCGTGGAGCTACCACACAATTGCAAGTGAGCTGGCCGCTCCCAAGAGGCCGGCAACAAGCCATGCGCCGGAGGAGACTACACGGCACTCTTTCCAACCGAAGCCGCTACGATTCACCAAGCTTCTACATTCCGACCCTTCTCGACGATTGCGTAGCACGCTACCTGCCATCGTCACATCACTTGAGCCGCGGCCGGCGAGCCGCTACCGGGAGAAGACGAAATCCATCACGGCGCACCCGGATAGCGTCGGCGGCACAGCGCGGCCCGCCACCGCAGCAAGCGCAACACGACAAGCGCCACCACAAAGCGCGTTCGACGAGAGCGACTCGGAGGACGACGAGCAAGGCCGCTGGGGCGGCAGCCCGGGGTTCAAAGACTGGCTTGCGCGCCGGAGCGGAGATGGATATACCTTCGGGCACTCTCCGACCAGACGGAGGTCCAGCGAGCTGAGTAAGCCAAGCCTTGTGGCAAAGACAGGAGGGCACATGAGAGGATTGCTGGGGCGCAAAAAGCAGGGATAACGACGAGGCTTGTTGGACGAAGTGGAATTATTACTATGTGAGAGGATTGGGAAAGAATGGCTACGGACAAAGGTGGATGGGTGGGTGGGAGGCGGTTTGAATTTGCTTACCTCATTTGGACCGATACCAACAGCGCTTGACACGGGAATGATATTTCTATCCGAGGTGTTTGGGGCGTTGAGAGATAACAGAGCACATAGATGGGAGAGAGGGATACTGGCTAGCACAGGAGCTATTACTATTGCTATTGCTATTACTTTGTAAGAATAAATTCGTTCGTTATCATGGCCCAAGACTGCTGTCATCGTTGCCATGTAAGTACCTACTAACCTACCTGCATATCGTGTACAGCGCTGTAGCAACAAGTTAGTTAGCGGGTTAGTGAAGCAAGATTAGTGCCCCTCCCCGCAATGCTATTGCATATCTCAACTCGGAACCTCGGCTGTTCCCGTTACTACAACCAGCGCAGAGCCTCCGTCTGGACTCTCCACACCTCTTCCCTCCCCGATCACCGGAGTCCCCAGATCCAACTCCGACGTGCCGGCCGGAACGGTGGATTTTCCCTTTGCTTCTTGGCTGCGAGACAAAGGGGCCAGGCAAAGGAAAATGACCGAGGCGCCCACCCAGGAGCCTCTCAGCACTGGCGCAAATTCAGAAGCCCTCACCGATATTGACGTCCAGCACGTCCAGGAGCACCTTCAGCATATCTCATACGACGGTGCTTCGTTGTACTATGATGCTTCGACCATGGCGAGCTTGAGCCCATTTTCTGCTGTAAGTCTTCGGGCACCTGGTCCTAGGGGTGTTGCTGATGGAGTGAAACCTACGTGACATGTCAATGTATCATCTGCCATGACCATGGCGTCTTATACCCATGCCCTCCTACGATTTCCACTCTCCGCCACTCTCACAGTGAACAAGGCTAATATGAATTCATCTAAAGGCTGCCATAGCCCGACTTCGGGCATACAAGGCACCCCCATTCAATCTTTGGGACAAGCTTCCCGCCCGCAAGCGCGCAGCTGTCTTGGTCCTCCTGTACGCCGACCGATGGGGCGATCTCAGGGTGGTCATCACGATGCGAGCTGCCAGCTTGCGCAGCTTTTCTGGTCATGCAGCCCTGCCTGGTGGAAAGGCAGACAGCGTCCATGAGACTCCATGTAAGTTGTTGTCTCGTCGAATACCGCATGGAGACTCTCTTGACTGTGAATCTTGAAGTGAATTTCAAGTCACACGAAACATGAGCCCTTTTACATGGCTTTGTACTAAGTATGACTTAGATCAAATAGCCCGTAGAGAGGCATACGAGGAAATTGGCTTACCGATGGATGATTCACGAATACCTAAACCATTTCGCATTGAACAGCTCTGCTATCTGCCGCCCTCCTTGGCCAGGACTCATCTAGTTGTCACCCCTGCGTGGCCTTTCTTCACGCCGACCGCAAGTCCCCGGATGAGCCAGCGCCGTCCGTCGAGGAAACCATGATACCTCGGTTAGACGCCAGGGAGGTAGCCGCCGTGTTTAGCGCTCCCTTCTACAACTTTCTCAAGATGAAAGACCTCCCACCCCGACCTGGCGAGATTCTCCTCCTGGCTTCTGGTACGACGGCTCGTGGATGAAATGGCAGGACAGGCCCTGGCGAGTGCACAACTTTTACGTACCAGTCAACAATCAGAAAGTCTCAAAGCCACGCAGGAACAGCACGCAAGGTAACCTCGCCGAAAAGCTCGAGGAGGAGGAGCAGCGGGATGGGCGGTTCAAGGTCTGGGGCATGACGGGCAGATTGCTGGTGGATGCGTCGCGCATCGCTTACGGCGAGGAGCCAGAGATGGAGCACAACGACACGTACGGCGATGCGGAAATCATCGAGATTGCCGATTCCCAAGGCCTTTTCAATGAAGTAGGGAGCCGAGGAAGCCAGAGGATGGGGGCCGGCGAAGATGTAGAACAGAGCAATCTGTGCTTAAATAGACTATTTTGAAATCCGCAGCATTTATTATGAATCCATGAAAGCAGAGTGGGATGGCTTATATAGTTATGAAGAATAAGGATCTAGACGTTGATGAATTAGGAAACTCCTCGATTGGGAAGTCGTGTTGTTGCTAGCAACAGATGCTCCAAACGATTTTCTTCGGCAATGCTTCTCTTTTCCTACGCTTTTCCTGCGTTATGCCTTCGGTATTCCTTTGGTTTTCCTTCGCCTTTCCTTCGCGTTTGATTACAGAAAACCCAGGTTGACAACACGGATTTAGACGTTAGAACGGATGATAATAACCTTGCATGATAAACTCATGTATGATGTGAAGTAACAGTGGGAGATACTCCATATGATCCAATTGCTATCTAATAACACCCCTGTTCAAAATAGAGCGTTTCCTACATCGCCTATGCGTTAATGACAAGTATTATCTTTCGTAGCTTGATTTGGCTTTAATGGCAAGCGTTATCCTTGGTAGCAGATGTGTCCTTCCCAAATACAAGGTATCCAATAAAAGCGCCCAGCGACACAGCAATCATAACCCATCCGTTGTAAGTCATGAAAACAAGCCTGAAGACCAGTCAATATGTCTACGAGGAAACCGAGCAAAGATTGGTTTATTACGCACATCAGCATAAACGCCCAGAAATTCTGGAAAGCGTAGAGTACGGCCTTGATGACGTGGGCGCTCTTGGCGGCCTGGGGCTGGTTTTGTCCTGAGAGGAGGAAGGGTGTGTTCTCAGTAACGGATTCATCGCCTCAACAGAGAACTTGACTTAGCAAACTTGGCACCAGGGAGCAAAAGGCGTCCCAAGGAAAGAATGAAAGCACAGGAAACAAGCCGGAGTGTAAAGCAGACGTGCGTCTTGCTCAAGGGTCGAGACGGCGTAGGCAAGGAGGGGGAGGAGAGCCAGCTTACTGGGCATGGTCTGGATGCGCTTGGCAACGGCGGCTTCGTAGCTTCGGGAGATGGAGCGCAGGGCTTCGTAGCCGACGGCGATGAGGACGACGGCAATGAGGGAGAAGATGAGGGAAGTGGTCGAGCGGATGTGCCATTGGCGGAAGACGATGCACAGGTTGTCCGTGTCCCAGTTGAAGAGCATCTGGTAGAGGAGTGGTCAGCGGCGCGCGCTGCTTCGGTAGGGGCTTGGAAGAGCAGAAGAGGGATGATGTTTCTTACGTTCATGCTGCACATGTCGCCCATGCCGCCATCACCGTGGCCGCCGTGGCCGTGATCCATGTGCGAATGGTCCATGTGCGAGTGGTCCATCTCGACGAGTCGTTCTGTAGATAGCCAAGGGTAAGGGTAACCTGCGAGGCAGCAAAGGGGGAAGAATACAAGAGACGGAGATGGATCGCGATCCGAAGGTCTGACGGCTATGTACTCCAGAAGAAAAAGAGATGCGCAAGTTTAAGCTAGTTTTCGAAGGGCTGGATGAGGAGAAGGGCGCATGGTCGGACGGCGGTAGGACGATGATGAGACAGCTCAGACGTGGAACGACCCCTGTGAGCCAGGGACCTCGCCCACTATCGATATGCTAAGAGGGAGCTAAGCTCCTGGATGGGTGGGCCCAAGCGATTCGCCATGTCTCGGATGAAGAGTACGTTAATCTGTGGACGCTGCAAATTTAGCGAGATGGATAGCATAAAATTTCGTAGTAAATGCTGTATATAGTACCCTTGAATTCTATGTATATATATATATATTTATTTATTTTCCTTCTCCTTGTTTAATTGCTTGTTACTGCGATACCTCTCTTTGAGGACTGTGTCCGTAAACATACCTTATACATGCTGCTGATAACTAAGACACAGCTCTCTGCCTGCCTATCAGTTCAGTGGCTGCTCAACGGCTCAAGGGTCTAGGCACACACAGCTCGCTCGCCCGTTTTATCGATAAGCCAACCAGCCGTATGTACCGCACCGCACCGCACCGCACCGATCCCGAGAGGGAGGGGTGGAGGGGCACACAGCACGACTCGACACGACATTGGTTCGTCAATCGGCCGGTGACCAAATGCAGTACCATTGGTACTCCGAAATTGCCGGTGGTTTCCTTTGCGACGCCAGTTAGTTAGCCAAGTACCTCGAACGGTGACTCGGTTTCTAAGCTTAACACCCGCTCACGCCTCTTCGTAACAGCTCGTGTATTAGCTCCAGGCACTCCGTGGAGCTTACAAAACTGCTCCTTGAACACAAAAACACAAATCTCAGCTGTCACAACTCCCACCAAGAACCTATTCACTGCAGGCCACGCACCTACCAAGCCCCTCGCAATGCTTGGCCCTCCAGTAAACCTCCCCAAGTGGTGAGTCGTCACGCTCTGTCAGCAACCATCGCAAGTCAACGTTGTCTCACAACCCTTCGATTCTGGCTCTAGGCTTGAGGAGAACTCTCATCTGCTTCAACCCCGATCAACAACTACTGCGTCTACAATGACGACTTCAGTGTCATGGTAACAACTCCCAGCTCTCCCTCTCACTCACATTTGATATACATGTTATGCCAGGCCATGAGCCATGACCTCTGACTCTTCCTCCCCCAGATCGTCGGTGGCCCCAACGCCCGTACCGACTACCACATCAACCAGACCCCGAGTGGTTCTACCAGTACAAGGGCGCCATGATACTCAAGGTCGTCGACGACGGCGTC
The DNA here is from genome assembly GCA_020081605.1 of Albifimbria verrucaria. Taxonomy (NCBI): domain Eukaryota; kingdom Fungi; phylum Ascomycota; class Sordariomycetes; order Hypocreales; family Stachybotryaceae; genus Albifimbria; species Albifimbria verrucaria. Next base: position 2,873,818 of record JAHREC010000018.1, read on the forward strand.
TTCCGCGACATCGTCATCCGCGAGGGCGACATGTTCCTGCTGCCCGGCAACACTCCCACAACCCCGTGCGCTTCGCCAACACGGTCGGCGTCGTCCTCGAGCAGCGCCGCCCTCCCGACTCGCTCGACCGCATGCGCTGGTACTGCGCCTCCTGCGGCGAGATCGTTCACGAAGCTGCCTTCCACTGCACCGACCTCGGCACCCAGATCAAGGCCGCCGTCCAGGACTTCAAGAACGACGACCAGAAGCGCACGTGCCAAAAGTGCGGTCAGTTAGCTGACTGGGCACCGAAACCGGGTTCCATACAGGATCCGAACCTGGCTTGAGATCAAGAGTAGCTCGTAGTCAAAGTCAAGTCTATTTCCCTGGCATAGAGTTGTTGCGCGTTTGGCGCAAACTCGTGGACGAGAGAATCTCATGTATCTCAAACCAAAGTACATATACAAAAATGCACATATTCGAGCATACTTCTCCTCCGTAATCCTACACCCCTCTCATCTCCCTCCCTTAGGTCTCGCTGAAGACGTACGACGAAGGCGACTCCTCGACAGGCACCTCAATCTTACCCTCCTCTACCTCAACGCCGTTGATCCGCACGCCCGCGCGCATCACGTCGCCGGGGTTCACGGGCCCAACACCGGCCGGCGTACCCGTCAGCACGATGTCGCCTGGGTGCAGCGTCATGACTTTGGAGATGTCGCTTAGGATGCGGGGATCTGGTAGATCATCAGGTTTGTCGATCCCTGCTGTCGTGTCTCGCCGTTGACCTGCAGGAACAGCTCCACGTCTTGGGGTCCTGGATCGTCGCCTTGGGGATCACGCGGCTCATGGGCAGGAACGTGTCGAAGCCCTTGGCGATGTCCCATGGCAGACCCTTCTTCTTGGCCTCGTTTTGGGCGTTACGCGCCGTCATGTCAATGGCCACGGCGTATGCTACTTGCCGTTAGCAGGTGAAATTTAACCCATGGCCATGGCTGAGAGAAATGATTGATAACATGGATTCTGACGTACCCTTAATTGCCTCAAGCGCGCCTTGCCTGTCGTCCGCCTTGAGATCACGGACAATCTTACCAATGACGAGCGCCAGCTCAACCTCGTAGTGCATGTCAATGCCCTTGGGTCGCAGACACGCGCCCTCACCAGGCAACACAATCGACGAGGGCGGCTTCAGGAAGAAGAAAGGCTGCTTAGGCTTCGTGTTCTTCAGCTCCGCAATGTGGTCTCTACATCGCCAACAGACGCCCGTGTTAGCAAACCCAGTGAGAGCTCGGGGCACGCGTTGCTAAGCTTGAGAGAGACCTACGCGTAGTTGCGACCGATGCAGACAACCTTGCCCGCCTGCTTCAGCGATGAGCTTTGGGCGGCCATAGTGGCCATGGTCCTCCGGAGGGCGAACATGATTGCGGTGGTTTGGCCGACGAATTGAAGCTGGTGAGGTTCTCAACGAGTTGTTCCTTCGGATGACTTGTCGTAGTTACGAACAGCCGAGGATCGGTGCTCTCACTGTGGTGTGGGACTTAGCACTAGCATGGAGCATGGTACGGGGTACCTGCGCTGACGGCGCTTTTCCCCACCACTTTCACTCTCCAGCTTCAAGCTACATACAGCAACGTTGAAGTAAGTAAGCGTCGTGTAGATGAACGGGTCGTATAACTACGTAGGCACTCCTTTCACAACTCCTTGTCGTGGTCATAGTATCAGCGCAAGTATCACCATCCGTCTTCACCCTCTGTCAAATACAACAAAGTCTATAATTTCAGGCCGCATCATCATGCTTATGTAAATGCCATTCATCCAAAGCAAAAGCTCACCGGAGACCAGTTTGCCTCATGAAAGCGACCAACTCCGGAACGCCTTCCAGTGCCACATGAAAGCCTATTCGCCGATTGCTCCAGGACTCCTCCTAGCGCCATCTGGAAGCCTATACACCAAATGCTTCCCAAAGTCATTCCCATGCCTTTTCCGTTAAGCAACGTAGCGGTACGTCGCCGGCGCGTCTTCTTCATCGGGACGTTCCAGGTACTCTCGCACAATCAGATCTTCGATTCGCTTCTTGATCAAGGAAACGTCTGGCTTGAAACGGCCGGAAAGCTGATCGAGCACCTCACCCACAAGTTGCGAGTGACTGAGCTCCTTTCGAGACCTGTAAAATCAGTTAGTCAATACATGTTATGCCACCAAAAAATGCATCTTAACTTACTTCATGATTCTCACAATAGCTGCGTCCACAATGTGAGATCTAGTCTGCGTAGTCTTCTCCTCAGTCGTCTTCCTTTCCTGGGCATCCTCAACCTTGGAGACTGCATTGATTATAGGTGCCTTGATCCTGATCGTTTTGCTCTGGAAAGAAGTGTTGAAGCTGAACTTGTCGCCCGTCTTGACGGATTTGGTTGGGGGTCCTTGGCCAATACTCGAGATTTAGGCGCAACAGCGATAGCAGTAAGCGTCCTCATGAGATCTTGAGTAGATATGCTTGTCTTGGCCTGAATCTCCTCAAACGAGAGGCTCTCGCCCTCCGGAACATCGTTGAAAAGTAGCAGTACCACCATGGCGAATGTAGGAACGTTGATTTCGTAACGTCGCTCCCGTGCTAGCGCTCCAGACTTACCTGGAATGGCCGGGAACGTGCATTTGACATCTGCGCTTCCCGTCGTACCAATCCACGTCAGTTTACGACCATTGCGGTTAGTCAGATAGAACTGCTCGAAGCTGGCTTGAAGTCGCTTGACCTCGTGGGGTAGTTGCAGCTCACTCGTGAGCCTTCTCCAATCTGAGCTGAGCGTCCCATCACCTCCGGAGGCCAGTAGTTTGTCGTCAGAACATTGATATTGAGATCGATGGTTTTGCTGCCATCCCCTGCCGTTCGAATATGATCTCGATAACCGGACGTAAGCTCAGAAGATGTGACAAGATCTCGGAACATTCCTTCAAACTTGGTGGTGAACTGCTGTCCAAGTTCTTGCTTCATTCGAGATATGACTTGCTTTTCCACGTCGTGACTCTCCGATTTGCCGTGCAGCAATCGGCGTGCAAGATGGCGTTGGTAGTATGTCTGGAACAGATCCCTATCAAGCAGATAACGGATGAGCACCACGGCCCTCTCCAAAATAGCATCCACTTCGGCCTCCGTTTTGCCCTTGATGCCTCGCTTTAGATTGTCGTCGATATATAGAGAGACATATTCAGAGCTTCGGCTAAACATGTTGATAAACTCGGAAAAACTCTTGGTCAGGGCGCTCTGGATAATTAGATCCTCCTGGAAGCAACGGCTCCATAGAGTATCAAATTTGTCCTTGAGATGAAGAACATCATCAACCCACTTGATTGCTGCTGCTGTCTGCTGAGCTGCAGGATTGAGTGCCTTCGGCTTCTCGCCGTCAGCAACCTCCTCTCCGTCAGCAGTACCGGTTGAGAAATCGGTGTTCTTGAGCACTTTCTCAATCTCCAAACCGAGCTCGACAACTCTCTTCTGCAGGTTGGTTCGGAGAGCCATCTTTGCGGATCGACCCTCGATATCAGTCTGTAAAGAATGCTCAAATCCTCAAGCTTGTCGTTGTCAATCATCCATCTGAGGCCGCTACCCTCGATGGCAAGGAAGTCCGACAGATGGTCGATGATGAGCTGTTTCTCGATTACCTCCGATACTTTGGGAAGAGTTTCGAGCTCAATCATTCTTCCACAACGATCCACCTCTTCATCCAATCGTCGCTGCGTGTGCCGAAGCCATGTACTCGCGTCGGACTCTCGTAGTAGACGCTCGCACTCTCGTCCGTAAAAATCAGCGCTGTTGCTCAAGAATCGAGGCTCGAATACAGTGAGGTAGAGCTTTTCACTCTCCGCCTCAGCTTCTGTCTCGTAGAGCGAAATCAGCATGCGGCTGCAACTTCGAATAAGATTCCTATCGATGATGTCGCCCTCGCGCTCCATGTCGATCTGGTCCAACATAACCGAGATGAGGATATCAATGACCATGCTGTCGGTGCTCGGGTTGAGTCGAGACCGTAATATGTGATCACGGAAGAGCCCTATCGTGGTTGTGAACAGAGGAACCCGATCAGGCTCTTGTTGCGTGTAGCCACGGTCCAGGTACATGAGGATATCTGCCATCATGTTCATGGATGTGTTGTGGTCCTCCCAGGTATCTCTGATTCCCGTGAGAAATCTTTCTCCGGTTTGCCGTCTTTCGTTTACCGATCTCGCGGCTCTGTCAACCCCAATTTCCACCAAGCTTTGGGTGATCAGGACTCGGATTTTTGGCGTGACATTGTCGGCAAACCACTTCTCCTCGAATTCCTTGACGCGACTATATAAAACTTCGCCCTTCTTTTTCAGTACGATCTTGTACGCCGCTCGGTAAAGTTCTTCAAAAGAAAGTCGACTACAGCTTTTATTGTGGATGTCGCGAAAGGCTTGTTGGAGCATGTCCCAGCACGATTCGAAGTCGGCGCCTTCACCCGGCACATTAGGCTATGGGAAACGCGTTAGCCATACACTCGAAGCACATATCATCTATTTTCTCGATCATGGTTTCCGTTGTGCAGCGAATATCATCGATGAGTAACTCTTTGTCGGTGTACTCTAGCACTTTGACCAATTCAGGTATCATCCAGTCCCTCTGTTCCGGATCGAATGGAACACGAGAAAACTCAGCTAGCCCATAGAGCTTCAAACTCAAGAGTCACAAGCAAATGACCAAAACCAAAATAGAGAATGACAATGTGGTAGGCGACTTACACGGACAATGCGCCGGGGCGGGCGGATGCGACCAGCCCTTGCTCCCGCTCCCCTCGCCCTGAAATCATTTTCCTGAAGCAGCTCTATAAGCTCGTTCTTTGACAAGAATTTTCCTTCTTTTTCTAGGCGTCGCCTATAGTGGGCGTCGCCACTCGGTCGTGCGGTCGTTCGCTCGGTATATGGAGGGGTAACAAAGGAACCAGGAGCCCACTCGAACAGCTAGGCTATGTATGGATGCTCGAGCTTCCGTAAAATCAAATGTGGCAGGTTCGATAAGCCAGAGTCCAAGCAGGTTGAGCGATGGATCGTGATGCGCGGCGCGGTGGGTGGGATGGCTCAACCTGCTCGCTCGCCAGGGTCGGCTGCCTTCTGCATTGTGAATGAGAGCGTCCCATCGACAGCTAAATAGTCCGATATCAATAGAAGTGGCGTAGAGCAAGGGAGTACTTATCGATAACAAAAATTGGGGACCTGCGTTCGGTGGCGGAGTTGAAGAACTCTTTTCCGGCCTGCCCAAAGTTGGCCCAACAGGTACAGAGCAAAGGTACCTTCGCTGCTCACCCAGCCAGAAACCAGAATGGGCAGCTAAGGTACGTACCAGACACAGACAGTCACGTGAAGCTCGAGCTCCTCGATTTTTCCGTACTACTGTGCTAGTCGTGAGCAGGCGGCCATACACCGAAGCATCGCGTGTGGGGATCCAACAAGACAATCGGCACAGCTGAGCTCACCGACACCATGAAGCTCGTCAGGTAAGTTCGCGATTGCTAGAAGCTTTCCTCTGCTGTTTGGCTTTTGTTGCAGTGTTTGGTATTTTGGGAATAAACGAGCTAACCTCTATGCAACCAGGTTTTTGATGAAATGCGCCAACGAGACGGTGACGATTGAATTGAAAAATGGTATGGCGTTTCCAAGGCGATCGATGGTCCAGTTTGATCGTCTTTGAAAGCTCATCAAGCTCTTTACTAATTCTTTCATAGGCACCATTGTCCATGGCACCATTTCCTCCGTCTCGCCTCAGATGAACACGGCGTTGCGAACTGTCAAGATGACCGCAAGGGGCCAGGAGCCCATTTCCTTGATACCATGAACATCCGAGGCTCTACGATCCGTTACTTCATCCTTCCCGACTCGCTACCCTCGATACCCTCTTGATTGACGATGCGCCCAAGCCTAAGAACAAGGCACGGAAGGAGACAGACCGGGGAGGCCGCGGTGGTCGTGGCAGGGAGGCGGCAGAGGCCGCGGCGGTCGTGGCCGTGGACGAGGACGGGGTTGATAGAGAAGCGCCAAAACGAGGGGTCTACCAACGAGGAGCACGTGTGCCAACCACCAGGGATGTTGATGGACCGAGGGTGCTCCAAGATATTACTGTGATATTGCAGTGCAATGGAATATGGCGTTTGGGGATGTCTTGGCCAACAAAAGCGCACGAGTCACTGCGTGCACGCGACGAGAAGGCGTCGCTTTGTGTAATCATGTTTGATATGGAAACAGAACTAGATCCATACGCTTCGTCGGTGCCTCACAGCACCGGCCTCATCAAGATAACGCGCCCGTGTCCCGCCAGATCCTTACCACCTGCAGCTTCTCCCATCCGGCAGTCTTGCCACTTGAACCGACCGTCACGGCTCTCCATTCGGGGCCGAATTGTTGAACGCGCTGCTTGACCTGCTCAGGCTTGTTCTGAGCGCAAAGCAGGATGTAGGCGCAGCCTCGTGATGAAAGGATATCCGGGAGCATGTCGATCAGACGATCGGTTGTCTCCATGCCGTCCATGCCGCCAGCGTATGAGAGTGATAAGAGATATGAATCGTCGTCGAATGACGGCTTGTGATCTGGTGATATCTCGTCCGTGAAAGTAGCTGGCCGAGATGGCATATCCGGTGTCGGCACGTATGGGGGTTGAATATCAAAACATCAATGTCTTGTTTCCTCCACGGCGACGTCAAGTCGCCCATGCATGAGCCTATGTACATGCCATGCGTCGTCTTGTTGTCCTCCTGCGCCTTGCTAACGGTGCCCACCGTGGCCCGGCAAGCAAAGGCGTTCATGTCAACGCCCGCTGTCAACACATGGTTGCTGCCAAAGATCGTCTTAGCATGGGCATTGACGAAACCTATCACCACACCCGAGCCAGTTCCAATCTCCACCACAAGCGGGATAGCCCCGGAGAACCAGGTTTGCAAAATTCGGTTTCTCCCTTGGAAGACAGCGTGTCCAAGAGGAGAAACGAGTCCTCAGCGGGCTCGTACACCCGCTCGTAAGGCACGTGAGAAGTATCGGGTGTAGGAAGCATTGTCGTATTGATTTTGTTGTATGTCGTGAACCTCGTTGAAAATGCTTCATTTGGGCTTGATACAATTCGATAGTCGAACATGCACGTGATATGGTTAGTCTCAACTACAAACCCACAACGACTAGATAATTGGAACGGCGAATAACAACTAGACAAAAGGCAATCCCAGGTTCACCAACTGGTGTGAGGTAATGAAAGAACTAATCGAATCTGTTCAGCGGTTGTGGTCACATTAATTCTTCGTATTCTTGGTTGTCGGTGGCTCAATGAGCGTGGACTTTGGCCATGAGATGGTGCACTCATAAACGGCCCAACCACTCATTTCATAGCAGTTCCATAGCTTCAACATGTCTTTTCCTGGCCTTGGAAACTGCTGCTGTATTCACCACTTCGGGTATTGTAAGGAAATTGCCCCAAAGCCCAATACTGGTTCAACACTCCCTCAAACAACATCCACCGAATCTTCATAAGATAACGCATCCATTTTTGCTCCTCCACACTTCACATCTACCCCCAGTCATCTTCATCCGGGCCTGTCCCCATTTGATACCCCAGCCCATGCCGGTGACCATGCGTAGTGCGTTACGATCGTATAGTCCGAGTAGGTCACATTGCGGACATTGTCGACTGGACGTCTTGTAGAACTTCGGCGTGTCCCTGCTAACTCCATTGCCGAAGCTGCTGCAGTTGGAGAAACCTATGCCAGGCCCGCACGGCGTTGCGATGGCTGCCCAGAGGTGCTTGCATTTCTTATGTTGGAAGTAGGTGACGCTACACATATCTTGGGTTGTGCTTACAATGATGCTGGAACTCTTTTTAGAGACTTTGTTTTACGTTTGTATGTCAGCACTGAGGAGTAGATGGCAACAACTGGGTCTGTTGATAAAAATTCAGGAAAAGCCACTCAATGTAGCGATTCACAGCTGCCAGCAGTTCCAATAACGTGACTGGTTCCATTCAATTGGGTATCGAATCCAAGAAAGCGCTCGCTTTTGTCAATCTAACCTATGTCCGGCTCCTGAATGATGCCTCAGCAGCCAGCCCGTCGCCTTCTTGTAATGTCCTACTATCGCCAATTTCTGCTTCCTCCGTATCGCTAATCGCCTCTTCTTCCCGGGGCACCAGCCTCATTATCATGGCTTCCAGGCGGGCCATTGTCTTTTCCATGTTGTTTAGTCTCTGCGTCAGGACGCCCAGTTCTTCAGACTCAGACAAAGACTCTTGCAACTTCTGCGGTATCCCTGGGAACATGGAATCTCGGCGAGATGGTCTTCTAGGCAGCGGCGGGTGCGACTCGTTTGTGTTGAGTCTGGTAAACTGTCTTCGAATCAGATGATGTGTAAGGTCATCGTCGACTGCAATGTCATTGTCATCTTCTGGCGGTAGGTCAAAGACATCGCGGAGGTCTCTGTGAGCAGGGATATGCCAGTTATGCCAAAGCCATTTCATTGCCGTGTTTTGGAATGAGTCGCTCATCTTGCGGTTTGGCCAAAGTAGACGGCGCTCAGCAACTGCAATGATGAGGAGTAGAGGCAGGTTGATGAGTCGAACACTAAAAACGTGAATCTTGTGGAACCATCGCGGACTAACGATGAACTTTAGAGGCAAGAACAGAGTCACTGCCAAGATATTAAACGGAGGTTGGTAGGCAAATACTGCATCGGCCTTGACTCCTCCAACGTCAAGACGGCTCGCCGGAAATGAATTTCCGCCATTGCATTGGTGGAAATCGTGCTGAATGTGTTGGAGAGCATTGATACGAGGATAGTCAGGAACAAGGTGTTACCCAGAAAAGCAAAAGCCACCATAATGCTTGGTCCAAAATAGGTATGCATTTCAGACTGACACATGGCATGTTAGCTTTTGGTCTAGACGTCAAGACTAATTTTCAAACTCACAGATCTTTGTATTCCAACACCATCAAGTCCAAACCAGATATAGATCATCCACCGAAGAATTGTTCTGTCTTTGTTTAGTCACGAGATCTTCAGCGAGACATTGCCACACTTACAAGAGCGGGTGCGCACCCTCTCCTAACCAGAGTAGGCAAAGGAGAAATCCAAAGAAACACCAAGCAGCCAACGCTGTCAGTAGAAAAAGTCTGCCATCATGGATCTTAGGGAGAGAAAAGCAAGTTATCTGACAGCATGGTAAAGGCTAGGCGAGGGACGAGAACAGGAGCAGCCAGCGCGAGGACATCATAAGCCTGCTCCGCCGGGCCGGTATCATGTATCCGCCAGCCATGAACACGTAAGCCAACATAGATGGTATAGATAGTGATGAAGGTGACATCGAGGAAAGACCACAAGTTTTGTGTATAGACATTCCTGGAGATATGTTAGGCTACTCGTGTTGATACTTGACAGAGAGGTATTGTCAAACTTACCATCCGTGGGCCAAAATTGTCGCAAACTGATCGAGTCCCCAGCCGCAAGCATAAATGGCAAAAGCAAGCTCCAGCAGAGTCAGTGTATGCTTCTCCCTGCGCACCATGACCCCGACATACAGGGCCAGTAGAATGGAGAACTGGATAGACTCGAGAATGTTACGTGTCCGAGGTACAGTCAAGCGATACTGGTTAAGCAAGGGGACTCGCGTGGTTCGTACAGCGAGATTGGCTTCAGTTTATAATGATCAGGGATGATATCCCAGAACGTGGAGGGGTGTAGATGATGCGACCCTCGTAAATAGCAGAGACGACCTTTTGACACGTTGTGGAGCTAAGGAAATGCTTGCTCTCCGTCAAAATGGCGACTTCGAGAGAAGGCAGAGTCCGATGATAGGACCAGGACGTCCTGCTCTTGGCTTCCTCACGAATATGTTGCGGAGCATTTTGGAAGGGCTCGAAGCCAGCAACAAGGATGTGTGCTAGGAGCAAAAGTCCGCCGGGTCCCTCATGGGCCTCGCCGAAACGACGCAAGATACGGCTGGCAATGAGCTCACACAGCGTGGCGCGAGTCCAGTTGACATTCTGGGGTTAGTTGAGTGAGACTGCTCCTCCAGAAACTGAGCACGGTTGACCAGCAGGCAATAAACTAAAGACGAAACTAATTAGTTTTTTAAAAAAAATAAAAGGAGGGTGAAATAGTGAGCGTGTAATTCCGTACTGATTGAGATGTCGTCCAATTCGTAAAATTTGTCTACCAGAGGCCGTACCACGGTGAGGTTGATCTTCATGTCCCTCAGCTGCTCCAGGGTGAGATAATCCTCCACTACACTGATGATGTCGCGTCGTATCCTGTGAATGTTGGTGTATACAGGCAAATGACTATGCGGGTTCGTCATGCAGCTGTACATGTTGTCGCCATTGTCGCCATGGTCAGTATAAAGCCTCTCGAGCAGCGGCCGCCGCTCATCAGCCTGGTGAGCTGGTGATGGCTCTCGTGCCTGCGCAGCTTGCTGGCCTGGCACGGCCAGAACGATCCTCCGCCGGTCCCCATGGGCTCCTCGATCAGAGGGTGTAGCTCGAGACGGCTGAGCGATGTTTGAGCGATGCTGAGCGAAAGCGTGAGAGAGGGAGAGAGGATTGAAGATAAGGACGAGGACGATAAGATGATAAGCTCGTGAAGGGAAAGAATGACGCCCAGGAAATACTTTGACTAAAAAAACAAGGACGAGGCTAAACAACGATGAAGACTATCAATGCACGTCAACGCAACGCAACGCAACGGTTTCGCAAGTAGCTGGAGGGTGGAAAGAAGCGTGCAAGTTACTTGGCTCCAATGCCTGGCGTCATGGACTGAACTGGACTGGACTCGACAGGCACGGACTGTTTCACAACTCAGCAGGGCCGTTGGCGGTATGATTGGCTGGGCCCCACGATCCACTCCAACGCTCACCTACATAGTACTAACTGTACTATTACAGTAGAGGAGAGGGCCGTCGGTGCATGGCAAGCAGCATAACAAGCATGGCGAGCATGGGTTGGCGCACCAAAGATTGCTTGACCTTATTTAATGGATTCCCGCTTGGCAACTTTTCTGCACCAACCAACTAACCAGCTACGAGCGGGTTCCATGCGCGCCTCGTCTTCCACGCAGTCCATGCAGAGAGTTCGCATCGTCACATACATACATACATACGCACATACACACACAAATAGCAAGCGTCATACAGTTGTGTCGCAAACTAAGAATTCGGCATCAATTATAGTCACGTGTTTCATGTCCATCGCTTCGCATATCAAAGCAGGAACAAGGCCATCATGTCGTGAATTAACTAGCAGCCAACATCTACTACAGCTTTGCATTGTCTCCCTCGCCTGCTGCGCCAGCGACCATGCCAGCTCTGCCAGCGGCGTCCTCGTTACCGCATTCTGCTTGGCCTTCTCACTGCTGGCCTGTCGGGCTGCATACCGCGCCGCGATGCCCTGGCAGATGGCCGCTAGCTTGAATATGCAGAATGCCATGCCCCAGCTCACCTCGGGCCGCGGGTCGTACCCGGACACTTCGGTATACCATGCCATGATCTGGTCTGGCTGTGGGAGACCCGGCGTGCGTCCTGGCAGGAACCCAGACATGTCATGCATCGTTGCTTTGGGATCCCTGGCCTGGTAGAACAGCATCATGAGGTTGCAGACGTCGGAGAGTGGATGTCCGACCGTGGACATTTCCCAGCTGTGGGGTTAGACGAGGTCAGCACCACGTTTTAGATAGTATAGGAACACAACGACAACAAGCAAGGAAAAGAGTCGGCTTTGGGAAGGGGAGGACATACTCCAGAATTCCAATCACCCGCGGCTCGGTCTTGTGGAAGACCAAGTTGTCTATCTTGTAGTCTCCATGCACCAACGTTGCCCGGTCTTTCGGTTGGGCCTTTTCGTTCATGAAGAAGCGCACCGACTCCTCGAAATGCGGCAACTTTCCGACGGGCTCTTTGGTTTCCACATCGACCACCTTCTCCTGGCTGGCGCAGATGGTTGTCCACGTCTGGATCTGCCGGTTATAGAACCCTACAGACTTGCCAAACGACTCCAGCCCGACCTTGCGGTAATCTACGGCGTGCAGCCGTGCCAGCGTCTGCGTCGCGTCTTTCCACATTTGCGTTCGCTCCTCTGGGGTGACGCCTGGCATCGTGAAATCCTCAATAATTCGGCCGTCAAGAAACTCCATGATGTAGAATGGCGTGCCAATAATGGACTCGTCTTCGCACAGGCAGTACGTCTTGGGCACAGCCACGCCTGTGCCTTCGAGGGCGTGCATCACCCGGTATTCGCGCTCGACCTTGTGCGCAGTCTTGGAGATGAGCTTGCCGGGAGGCTTCTTGCGCATCACGAATCGCTTTCCGTCGGCGGCGGTGACCTGGTAGGTCGGGTTCGACTGGCCGAAGCCGAACTAGGAGCTGATGTTCAGCTTGGAACTACCGCAGTGGCATCAAGGATCAAAACTCACCTGCTTGAGGTCGATTGGGGTCTTTATCATCGGCACATTGGCTGCCAGATACCTCTCGAACGCCTCCTGGTCGATTGGCTGCCGCACCCTGCCCGCCATGATGATTTCGCTGACGGACTGACCGAGATCAAGCTTGGGAAAGCAGTAGAGGCAACAGTGGATGGGTAACAAAAAGTCGTGGGATGTGTCGCGTATGTATCAAGTTTCGCCCGCTCGATCGCAATGTAAGATTGTTACATGTTGGTGTTGACGGATGATCGGAGTATTTGGCGGCATGGAAGCTCGGTCGTGCCGTGTCCAAGCCGAGGTCCAGATCCACGAGTCGAGGTACCTACCACCCGTCATTACACGCTACCTGTAACTAACCTCGCTACACACTGACCTCGCTTTACACTAACCTCGTTAAGGGTCCCCCAGACCAACCCCAGACTCGCACTACCGGCGGGGTTGCTCACCTTCGTTCCATCTTCCCCTTGGCCCAGTTTGCGCTCGCTTCATTAGCCAAGCTCGTCAATGCTCAAATGATCGGCCAAGTACTTCGACCTACCAATACGATAACCGATCGACTTGAATTTCAAGTACATGGATGGGAAGATCTGCCTATTTGACCGGCCAGCCGACAACCCAATCGCTTCCTAGCCACAACCATACATAGCCCGCCCATGCACAACTTCAACTTCCACATCCACGTCACACAGCACCTACTTTGAGGGTATTCACTAAAAGAGAAAAATTGCATGAAACATATCATGTTCTTTAGAAAAATTCAATAATACTAAAACAGGTATCCCATTCGACAATTGTTGGAAGCCAAAGCCAGACATCCTGAAGCAGTAAATATCCGGTGACGGATTATCACGATTTGAATCTATCCCGATCACCAACCCATTCAGTACTAAAGCACCCATAAAGTAAAAATTCTTGTTCTCAGTCTTCCAGCGACCTGGTTGGTGATGTGTCAAACTTTTTTTTCTTGGTTTTCGCCGCTGTTTGTGATTGTTTTCCATCTTTTCCCACATAGGTCTCCTCCTCGACCGTGTTTCCATAGTGCATTGTCCGCATCAACTTCATGTGCTCGCTCAACGAAGAATTCCAAACGGCTACCAAGACCTCTTATTCCCTTCTAATTGCTTGACGAACAGGTACAATGGTTCGGTAGAAGGGTCAGGTCGGCTCCTCAAATGGAAACTGGTAAATGAAATAGAAAAGAAGAGGGTATCCGTCGTATCAAGTCATCCATGCATTCTGTCCGCCCAGTATTGCCTCCGACCATACACAGCCCAAATTCTGTGTATGGAAATGCTGTTGCCAGTCCGGGTACTGTAACCTTTGCAAGAGAACAGAAAAAGAGAAGGAATGAAGAAAAAAGCAACATTTGAATCAAATACGCGGAACAGATGCTGCCTTTCTGCCGCGTAGGCAGCTCTCCAGACACACCCCATCTGTTGACCAAACTTTGATAGTTAAGCAGTGTCTCTCTCTGCTGAGTAGCACACCAAATCTGTGCCTTGACATCTTCAGAGTACTAGTCAGGACAAACACGCTCTCAAACCCCATATCGGGTTTGTTCCACCAAAACGTTCTGGTTCAAGCGACGGGTGACAAGCGTTTTGTTCAGCTATCGCCTTCCTCATCCTCTTCACCGTCAGGTGTTTCGGTCTCTGTTCTCGATTTCTTCGACGGCTGTGCAGATTCAGTATCTGTCTTGCGCTTCGTCCCAGAGGTGTTTGGGGCGGTACCAGGGTTGCTGCCTTCGGATTTGTTATCATCAGGACCCTTGTTGTTGTCACGATCCATCGCAGCGACCTCTTCAGCAGTCAAGAAGCGACCTCCTGGTCCACGTGGTCTGCGCATGGCATGGTTATGGCGCGACTCGTGGAGATACGGCTTACGGCCCTTAGAAGTCAATCTCAACTGCTCCTCTAGTCGTTGTCGGGCAACCCGTCGCTTCAAAATACGATGGAACTGCTTTGCATTGACATAGAGAGGGATTCTTCGACCGCGTTTTGGGGCATTTCTGGTGATTGCGGATGTTGCATCGCCTGAGCAGGTGGCATCTGTGGTGGTGCCACCCCAGGCCGCTGACCGGCATGGCTCATCATGGCGGGCGCATTAGGCACGCCGGGACTCGTAACTTGGCTTAGTCTGCGGCCCGAGATCTGTGCGATGGGGTTCATTCTTGGCGATTGGCGACCATCTTTCTTAGAATTGGCGCCGCCCATGCGAGGAGAACTTTGGGGCATGTTAGGATCGGAATGCATGTAAGGGTAGTTGGAGCCGGAAGCCGCGGCAGTCGCGGCCATTGCGGCGGCCTGGATGCCCGGCATGCCATACGGGACCTGTTGCATGCCCTGCTGGGGCACGCCGTACTGTGTTTGATACATGTTGTGGTTTTGCGTTTGGGCTTGCTGTTGCGGCTGTGTTCCGATGATGGGGAGGTCTGCGCCGCGTGCTGGTTGATACTGTGATTCGTCGGCGAAGTGATGCCGTTACCTGTGGTGGAGTTGGCGTAACCTGAGTGTGTATTCTGCTGTTGTTGTGGGTATTGCGCGTAGTCCATCATCCGACGGGATGAGGCTCTCTAGGTGTCGCGATGAACCGTGTTCTACAACGCGATCCGTCTCACTCCAATGAGAAGCGGGAGAAGGGTAACAGATTCACGGTAGTGGAATTGGTGAGATCCGGGGTGGTCAGTGCAAAAGCCAGTAAGAAACGGACGGTGGATAGCTGCAGCGGGGATGCTTGTAGGAGGGTTAAATGCGTGTGGTTTGGGTATTGTTGGGCACGACGTGTTGGGATAGCTCCGACAGCTGGGTGGTTGCAGATACCCTGGACCCTTTGGGCTGCGAAGATACTGACTGGTCCTGCGTGAATGCGCTGGCAGGTAGACGGGACTACTGGTGACTCCAAGCTGCCAACCGTGACAGGTGCTGGTGGTGCGTAATGTCAAAGGTAGACGACAAATGGCGTAGGCGCAATCAATAGACCGGCCACGTGAGATTTGGGGAGAATCTGCCGGTCCAACGTCGAAGACGAGGAGCGGGAGCTAGGAAGGGACAGACGAAACAGAGCAATGCCTTGCCTCGTCAGTGCCTCTTGACGGAGCACTAGAGTAAATCTGTCCAACCAAAGGCGTTAGCTCAGAGGTATATAAGTTGGAAGCTAGGATGACGGGACGGCAAGCGACGAAAAAATGGGGAACCATGAACAGGGCTGCCGGCGGCTGCTGGCGGGGAGCCACACAGATGATGCGTTGGCAGAGCTGGTTGCATGACGGAATCTGCATTGGCAAGCTAGAGCCCCTCCCCAACCCCATTCCAAGCCAACTGGCTGGGAGAAGCCTCCAGGGAAAGGCTCCCACTCAGCGGTGGCGCAAACGAGACAAGTAAGAAATTGGGATCGGACCACTGCAGGGTGTGGAGTGAAGGTGTGCACCATCCAAGATAAGCCCGGCAAAACGTGCGTTAGGCCGAAGCGGCAATGAGCTTGGTTGGAACTTCATATCGAACGGGAGTGCAGATGCTGTGCATGGGAGAATGCCATAGTCGCCCTAGAAAGGCGACGTACTGGACATAACGGGGCATGCGTTGGACAGATTGAGGCAAAAGGAAACAACGGGAGAACAGAGATGTGGTGGTAGTGGGAGTGGGCGGCCCCGACTCCGGGGAGCGAGTAGCGAGCGGGCGGAGGGTGGATGGCAATGTGAAATGTCGGAAGACTGCATGAATCAGGCAGGTATCTCCCACATCCAGATATCCTGTTCCTGGTCCTGGTGCAACCGAAGTGAGGCCAAAAGTAAGTGAAAGATGATACGTACCTCGCGGGTGAGAGCCGTGCTTCCTGACCGGTGCAAGAAGGAGGGTACTCGTTCACGTCTGTTATTGCAATGTCAGCGGGGACTGATCGGGCGGCTGACACCAGATAAAGATTGAGTCGATATCTGAGAGGTGGGTGTGATAGGCAAGGGATTGAAGGACGCCACAGGGATCGTTGGTTGATAACAACGAAGCCCGTGAGACGATGGGGATATTGAATTGAATATGCGTAAAGGTGGAAGAAAAATCTCAGTGCAACGCAACGATGTCATGGTCGGGGCAAAGACAAGAGGGCCAGGCCATGGACGAGCTGGGCACGGGGAATAAAGGAATAGAGGGTGGCTGACGGAGGGCTACATACCTTTGTGTGACGAAAGTTGGTGGTTGGGTTGGGCTCGGTCCCGGCGGTGATGAGAGGCAAATTACCACGCGACGACACGCCTGAAAAAACCGAAGCTCTTGGACTGAATGGTCAAGAAGACAGATGAAGGGAAATAGGCTACCGCAGGTACGAATCGTCACCTGACGGGCGCAAATACCCAATAAAGACAGCGACGTTGAAGCTGGCGACGATGATAGGGCCTCAGTTGTCGCGAAGGTCGAAGAGTCGACAGTGACGCGGAGAAAAGCGTGCTGATTTGTCGAAAGGCTGGGGAAAACCCGAGCTTCGACGAGGGGGTGGGTGGGCGTGCCTTGTCTCGCCTGGGTGGGCTCTGACAGAGCGCAGCGTTGCGCGTCTGCTGGTTTTCTCTCACCTCACTTGGGAGTGTGAGGAACCTTGCTGCATGCGCGGGCGTACCACACACACGCACACACACGGGCGGGCGGGCGAGCGGGCAGAGACAGAGACAGATAGAGAGCCAGAGCGATAGCTGCTCAGCGACTTGCAACGCGTGCGCAGTGACGATGACAGTGAGTGAGACTCTCAGCTTCGTGTGCAGAGTGAGCCCGCAGGGGTGGCCGGGTCCAGTCGCGCGAAGTCGCGTCGCACGCGGTCTGGGCGTCCTGAGCGCTGAGTGGGCGATTTTTCTTGTTTCGGCCCAGAGCGAGGAGCTTGCTGCTCGGTCGGTAGTCGAGCAACGGTAAGGCTTGGTCTGGTCTTTGCCGTGCGCTTGCGGCCTCTGTTTGGCTCACCAAGAGGTCAGTGGGCAGACGGAGGACAGGGCGTGTTAGTCGAGCTGCTGTGAATGGCCAGCGGGAAAAGTAGAGACTCGAATGTTTCGAGGGCCGAGCGAGCGAATGAATTTGATTGCTCGAGGACAGCCTACTTCTTTTTTCCCTCTCTGCGGCGGTGGGTGGAGGAGGCAGAGGGTTGGAATGATTGGCCGTGGAAAGGATGAGAGGAAGGACGAGGGAAATGCGAAGAGATGATTTGAGGGGCGGGGGACCAGAGTCTTTTCATATCTGTGACTGGCTGATTCAGCCCCTGCAGTGGGGCCGCCTTTGATTTGCTGGCGACATGACGTGATACACCGCTATACAGTGTGATTATGCGGGTGCTTGGGCCTACCGCCGTGGAAACCCGCAGCTGCTTCTCAGTCAATGCACTGTAACCGGACTGTGCGCGTACGGCATCACTCTGTGGCTCCACTTGGGGGCGTGAGGTTGCCTGTTTCCCTCCAATTAATCCAATACTTGACCTGGGTTAATTGGGCCAGGTAGCTACAATACCTTAGCCGATGTACCCTCAGCCTTCTGCAAAGGGCTCCTGGACGGAGATCCTTTCCTTGCCCAACATGAGCCGCTTGTTAATTACCTGTCCGTCTCCCCGGCCCAACATCCATCACAGCTCACCAGTGGCCTGCCACGAGCATGAACCTCCCTCTCATCTATCAAGCTCGCCGCGTGTAGCTGTTTTCGAGCGATCGTGATACACATGTGCTGCCCTCCAAACCCCTACCGTGACTTCAAAGTGACGTTCCAACGGCCTCGACTAATACCAGACCGCTCTCTCGCATTTCCGCTCGCCCAAGTGACGACATCGGCTTGAACCGGAGAAGCTGTCCCCTCCCTCACACAATCGGCACGATCGAGCCCAGTCGCGGGGAGGGTGGGTGTGAGTTGGCAGCTACTGTACCTCCGTACAACCCGCTTCGCCTCTGCCTTGGTGAGGCACCAACACGCAACTGCAGGCCGAGGCAGCCCGCTCACCCTCGCCGGTTACCGGAGGAAATGCGCATTCCCCCAACGTTGGAGGCTCGGTCGACAGCGAGCCAGGCGGCTCAAAGCGCTGTGCATCCCATTGCATGGAAGCAGGGGCGGCATGTACAATGCTCACGCACAGAACGGCCGTTAGGCTACCATCTGTGACACCGGCATGTCCGAGAACGCGTGACTTGACGACAATCCGTGAGGCGGCTACACGTGATGGGGTCGTATGGAGATGGGCGTTGCCAGCGCCAGCAGACTTATTTCCTTTGATATTACATCACAAACAAGGCATTGTACACTCCGTCATTGTTTTCGTTTTTCAAAAGACGACTCTACCTTCGGGACCTCTGGACTTGGCTATGACGGTACAAGGCTGAGACCCAAGTGGCCAAAAGTCGGTGTGGAAACCACTGTTGTCTCGGTGCCAAAGATACAAAGCAGCATGCCCTCTGACGCCTCCATCCAAGAAGTCTAGAACCAAACTTCTTTCGACCTGTGCGTTGACTTCAGCTGCACGAAGAAAAGAGCAGCTATGCAAGCAGGGTTCTGTCCCGTCCCTACCGCATGAATACATTCCAGGTCCTGTGACCTCCATGATATACAACAGCACAGCGAAAGCCTGGCCGGGCTACCTGGCAGCTCAGAGTTCGGTCCTACTCAAGACGTTGCGTAATTGCCAGGGTGCTGCTTGGGTGATCGAAGCGAAAAGGTTTGACGTATCATGCATGTGCCGCCGGCAATCGCCCTCATCGATAAGCAGCCTCGAAAACTCTCAATGGCTTGGA
Organism: Albifimbria verrucaria; assembly: GCA_020081605.1. Classification (NCBI taxonomy): domain Eukaryota; kingdom Fungi; phylum Ascomycota; class Sordariomycetes; order Hypocreales; family Stachybotryaceae; genus Albifimbria; species Albifimbria verrucaria. The sequence goes on from JAHREC010000018.1 coordinate 2,892,992, forward strand.
TTTGGTCGGCTCTTGAATTACTCTATAGATGTGACGCCAATTGCTACGGCCTTAGAGACTAAGTACAGGCTTGTTGGAATGGAGCAATTGCATGGACGTAATCCACGACATCACATCCACCGTTTGTCACTTAACCCAGCCTGCCCGTGGCACAACGGGCTTAGAATCATGGCTGATACACGTAGCCACACTCTCCGTAGGACCGAGTAATTTTGACAGGGCTACGACAGGGATGTCAGAGAGGGCAAATTAGCTCTGAACTCTTGAAGTGCGTCTCATGACAACAACCAAGATTTAACATTCCAAATTTCGGATTTAAAAGGAAGACCAGCTTGCCTGGATGTAGGTATCATCTCCGAAGGGTGTGACCCAGAATTTGCCGATCCATCTTCCATGGTATCATGGTTATCAGGGCAAGGATCAACCGTTTATCTGCGGTACAGTCCCGATTGCTCCGTAATTAGGGCTGTGACGCTGTCGTAACCGAAATGACGATTCCAAGTCTATCCCGTACATAGTATTATTTGGTTCCTTCTCTTCATTCGGCTTCGGTATAGTCTGATATTGAGGCCCGAGCACACCCAAATTTGTGCACCGGCTTGGGAACAGGCCTTGATAATTGCAGTTCAATCATGTGTTGCAGCGGTCTGACACCTTGGGCTTCGAGAGACCGCTCTATGCAAACTCGGGAACTCTTTCTACATTGTTCGTCGTAATCGATTCCTACATATAGAATATTTCGATAATTATAGGCCAGTAAGCTATTGGAGAATCGCATTTTAAGGCATTTCAAGCTGTCCAACCAGAAATCAGGATGACGACCCGATCCGGTGTTGGCTTGTGCACGCAATGAGCGACTCGAAATGACCAACATCGCACATTGACTACCATATCCAACGCGAGCCATCTCGTTCTTTAGTATTTTCTACCTTGATCTCGATCCTTTTCTATATTCTCCAGCTATTTGTAGATGTGAGAATGAACAGAGTTGGCTTACACAGAGATAGGTATGGTCACGAACTTGTGAAGTACATCAACACATTCCATTGTCCAACAAACAGATAGTCGACCTGCCACTACAATATCTTTCTGTGGTAGCTTGTTATTGCCTACTATTGTCCCCTCCACGAGTCATTCTTCCGAACCACATCTTAGCTCCATTGTCCGTTTCTTCCCATTCATGGGTGTCGGCGCGTGGAGCAATATGCTATCCTCCAATATGGGATACACGATGGATTGTCTTGATCACAACGATATTGGCCGAGTGTTATGTCAATGCAATTCTGACGTCGCCCTCGTGTGTGCTTTTATCAGGAACTCTAGCGCTGGTCAAGGACAAGAACCTATAAACAACGGGATGCAAAAGCGGCTGTGCCGAGCCATGTTGTGAGCATATATTTCCTCCATCAGCCGTCCTCGTTAAATTCCATCATCTAAAAGCAAAACTGGTTAATTAAACACTGCCTCTTTATGTTGTTGTACAAGTAGTAACGACCAATGGGCCCCAACTCTGGTTGTGACAATCTAACTACATGTCATGTAGAAATCACCGCTCATGTCGATGGGGTTATGCTGATCGACCCAGGTAGCTCATTGTAAATCGTCAAGCAAATTGCACAGATGGTATGGAAATAGGGTCTTCGTCCAACCCTGTTTGCGAATGCTACCGCGTCAGACTCGCCGGGGCTGACCCATGCTGATACAAGACTTGGGTCACAGTCTAAGGTATTACAATCTGGCCCGCCTACTATTAGACGATTACGATAGTCGGCAGTTCTAGGCACTTGTATTAAGTGACAGTGAGAAATGAGGAGTAACAAGCTCATGTTCATATGCGGAGAAGCATAGTATGCTTCCAAAATTAGAAGCCGGCCGTGGACGGCCCTCTCTACCTGCAAGCTGGTACGACAGGTATCACGGCGTCTACTTGGTTTCGGGAATGATCTTTCAGGATCCAATCAACAACGAACTGCCATGGGGAAGCGAGGAATAGTGGGCGAAGCGCCAACACAGCTTTGCCAGGGTAATCTGGACGAATCAGTTCAGATGAGCCTGGCAATGAGTCTTAGTTGCTTTCTACGAGTAGTTAAGTCTTTAGCGCCCGAGAAACATCCTTCAGAGGTGGGCGAAGGTTTGGATTTCTCTCTTCATGGGTGAGGGTGCGGCCGAATAAAGTACTCCTACGTAGTGGAGCTAGATATCAAGGAAGAAGGGGTATGGAACAAACTCATGAAGGCCTTCTTGTCTATGTCGACCTTGCAACACTGAGATTATGGACTGTATTGCCTAACCCCGATCCAAGAGAAGAGCGAACACAGGTGGCAGTTCTTAAACGCCCGGTTTTCGACATGATACCAGGTGGTACGCGAGGTATTCCAATGTACAGGTAAACAACAAAGGAGATGTATCGTCCGGTCACAGGCGGGTACCATCCGGTGTTCTTGACCAGTCATTTCATGAATTGCTTTCTAACCCGAAGGTCTGTTCAGCGGCAAAAAGAAACGCTCCGACTGGCGAGCAGAAGCTTCTTGCTCCACCGGAAGGCCTTCTTTACGGCATCTGGTGAGATCTTAATCTCTGGGTGGCCACTTCTTGGGGTCCTTCGCTGTTAGCCCGTTGGTCGAGAACCGCGGAGGGATCAACAACAGATGTACGTGGCGCTTAGAAGCATGGCCACAGCTGGTAGTGGACGTTAGGGGCCATCAAGAGGGTGGCAGGCATAAAGGTATGGACTTGTGGGAAGCGGTATGGTAAATAAGCTTGTTGTCGGCGCTTCCAGCAGGAGGTGTGTTATCCTGTGTGTAAGCGCGCGCAGAACAAGACCAACACGATGCAATTGGTTCCGCAACCACCCAGGAATGCCAGATTATGAAGGACGGCATGGCAACCCCGGTGCTTCATGTGGCGCGCGCACCTTTAAGCGATGCGGTCGAAAATGCGGTCTTGGTATGATCGTGGATGGCTACCAGCCACAAGCATGGACGCTGAAGAAGGGCGGCGCCTCGAAGTCAGGGAGCACAGAGCACTTTGATTGCTCAACGTGAGGTAGCCGCGCGCAGATTGAGGCAGTCTAACTGGGTCTTGCCAGAGAAAATAGATATTTGGCTTAGATCAAGGGGCTGCTGCAGGGCGGTTGATGGGGGATATTGAGGAGAAGGACGGAAAAGAATATACATATAATGAAGATGGAATGCCTCGCTGAAGATGAAGCAATCACATTTCATTCTCAACTTCCTAGATCTATCTGAGCAGCTGGTCTCAGATTAGCTATATACTTGCATTTCTTGAACACCATCTCGGCTCGTGGGCATTTGGTTCTTCCAAACCAACAGCAACAACCAGCAAACAGCGCATACCATCATCATCACCAACACCAACACCAACACCACCACCAAGCCTTGTGCGCACCGCTGGAGCTCAGATACGCGAGGCGACAAACGGTAAACAAGCATATATCACACCAGAGCCTTTGCTCAACCCCAATCACACCGGTTCCGTTGGCTAGCTGCGCGCTTGGGAACGAGGACACCCCTGTGACAGGCAACTTTGCAGTCTCACACAACGAATCAGACCAAGGGTCGCGACTAAAGAGGGGCCAGTCCGTCCTCAGAGATCCCGGCGCCAACAGGTACCGAATCAACGAATCGCAGCGGTGACTGTCGAGTGGAGATCGCAGCGTGCCCAAGAGTTTGGAAGACTAGGGTTCGGTGTCGTGGTCCGTTGCCAAATAAAGGAACTTGGCAGAGAGGCAGACTGAGCAGCCCTGGCCATAAGGGGTACGTACCTTGTTTTTGTTCTTCCTTACCTTACCTTTCCAGTGCCTACCTTACCTACTAGCTGGCTGTAGCTACCTACCTCCTACCTACCTTTAGCTACAGCACACCCCTCCCTACCCTGCCCTCCCTCCCTCTTTAGCGTCGCGCTGCTTTTACTCTCCTGTCAATCTTTCATCCCTCCTCCCAACACCATCCACTCATTCGTCCGTCCCATCTTCCATCATCACATTGCCCTTGCCTAAGCCTGATTTTTGCACTTCGTCACTCCCTCTCTCTCCTCTTTGTTCCTCACTTCGTCTCGGAACCCATGTCTCTCTCGTCTTTCCCTTCGCTCTTGTTTCCGTTTCCTACTTTATCACCACAAGGCCGATGAGCTATCAATAGCTTCAAGCATATCCACTACCCACGTTTCCTTCCCCTCTTGGCCCGTTTACATGGCCCTCGCCTATTCTAACAGGCCAAATCTTCACCAGATCAAACAAAAGGCACGCACACGCTCACACGCGCCCAATCCAACGCTCGCACGCCCCACCCCTGTCTCGTCTCACGGCTCCGGAGCCCTGCCTCAAACAAGTGCGCCGGCGCATATCCAAAACACAGCCCTGGCTTGCCGCCAGCCCCTCCCGTGACGCCCTCTGGACCTCTCACCTCACTTCTCACGCCTCCTGGCCTGCTCCACTTACATTACACGCCCATCCTGATCCAGCGCTCTCTCAACTGCAAGCGCCGCCAAACCTGCCTACAGGAATATACATACATACATAACCTCCTCGTGCCGCCTGCCCACTTTGCTCGCCAGGCTTCAACCACCGTGGTTCTTTGCCCACCTCTCCCTCTCTCTCTCTCTACCTTCTCTCCCTCCTCACTCTACCCTTCGTCGCCGACCCTAAGGCATCTCAAGTATATCAATAGAGTCTGTATACAATCATACAGACTTAACTTGACTTAACTTGATCCTTCTCCGGAGTCTTCTACCAAGCCCTTCCTTTCTCTCGACATCTGGGTATCCTATCTCCTCTGACAATATGCCTGCTGCAAACAAGCCGAAGCTGGGCAAGCTCACCACGCCTATCACGGCTACCTTTCCTCCGACATCACCTCGGCAAACACGGCCACCTTTCCTCCGAAATCACCTCGGCCACCACGGCCACGCCCTTGTCCGCCGTCTCTTTTCACATCAAGTCGGAACCCGACTACATCAAGACGCCTATCAGCCCTCCTTCAGCATACACCGACTTCCTCACCAAGGCCATTGCGCTTGGCTCGCCCACTGCCGCATCCTCTGGGGAGTCGACGCCCGACTCCATCCCCGGCACCGCCGCCAGCAGTGACCACTCCGAGTGCTCCTGCAAGTGTGATCGCTCGCCGCCCACCTCAAACCCCAGCAAGTCTTCTCCTCCGGCTACGGCTCCTTCGTTCCTCCCAGTCCCTTTCCCACATCGGCGCCAATGTCCGCCCCGCCTACCGGTGCGACATCTTTCCCTAGCATGAAGCTGCCGCCAAGCCCAGCTTTGTCCAATCTAGATTCTCCCAGCATTCCTAGGTCACCCTTCAGTGCCCGCTGTGTTCACTCCTCATTCGATTGGGAGGCGGCTCTAAAGCATCGCTTCGCCGAGCAGAAGAAACAGAAGTCTTCCTGGACCAGCGTCCGCCACATCAGGGAGGTCGTCACTAGGACCGTCACTTACACGCCAAGGATGGAGCCAGCTCCTCGGGGCAAGCGCCGCAAGGTCGAGTGAGAGTAGCATGCAATTCGTCTCTCTTTCCTTTGTTAATGACGACTACGACGATTATGCTACGCCATTCAACCATACCCGCTCACTTCGATTATCTTCACCTTGCCGGATTTCGCGACCTAGCGGCTCCGTATCAAAAATTACCCTGCTACATAACATGGGAAAACACCGGTAGCATCTTTACAACAATATCCGCGCTATGCACGAGACCCTCCTTACGAATTTTCTATTTTCTATTCTGTTAGATTATCGCCTTGGCTCCCGGATGCCTAACGGGAAAATCTTATGGCACGATATCCTCGAAACTTTACTACCTTACCTCTATAAGTCCCGGTATCACAATCCGGGCACACATCACGAGTAGCTCTCAGACTCATGACGTTAATACATGCAGTCTATGAGTTTGCTCAGGTGATTTTTGAAACGCGGTGCAAATTGGAGGAGATTGGAGTTTTTCGGCGCTTGGGCTTGGTTGAGCATTTGTCTGCTATGTACTGGTGGGAGGGCGGTCGTTTGTTTCCTGCTCGATACCAATGGCTTGGGAGGTATGGATTCATTGACATGGCACGAAAGAAATGGATATGCTGGGTGGCTCCTGTCTATTTTGATATAGAGATAACCAGCAATATGATGACATTCCACGTTAACAAGTTTTCCTGTCCTACAAATGTGTGCGTGTATTGCAATGCTCTGCTCGGCGACTTTAACCAACTTCAAATCTTGGAAGCAAACACTATGTTGGTTACTGTTACATGCGTTTACCGCCATTCCTATGCGGGCCTCAAAACGGGCCGCAGGTGGCCCATCGAAGGCCCAACCAAATACTGCGTTTACCTACCTCTAGGTGCGCGCGGTGCCTTTGCAGTCACCTGCGTGGGCAACAAACAGCGTGGGAAAAACACCTCTTGGCTCCGCATCAACAAACAAACAGACCCGCCACGCCCCTCCCTCTCCATCGAGCGTTTGGAGGCTTCGTCATCGACCACAGAAGGCATCTAAGTGTCTCTCCCACCCACGGCGGCAATGGTGACTGGCCCTCTCCCGGGGAGATCTGGATGCTTGACTGGGGAAGAGGGGGCCAAGTGTAAACGCGCACTACCGTTACCTTCTTTTCCCCGCGTTGTAATTGATACCTTGAGCGGCCCCGCGCGCGCTGTGGCCTCTGATGTGTCCCCGAGGCGCTTTCAGATTGGGCGTGGTGGCATGGCAGAATGCATTCGACCCCAGATGTTGGTGTTGACCTCTCCAGCTTGTTGTTAGTGGCCCGGCCTGTTGTTGGTTCAGCCCAGCGCGGAGCCCAACTTATTTGTCCAAGCTGACCACGTCGGTGTGTCCTCCTCACGGCCTTTTCGCCATGTTTTGCGTTGTTGTCATCTCTTAGACATCTATCTTCCGGGGCTTGTTGGCTGCCTACCCATGGAGAGGTTCGAACGACTAACGGAGCCCTTAAAGCGGCGTGAGCTCCAGCCAGCGACCCAATACCCCGGTCAAGCTAAGGCAACCAAAAGGAAACTAAAATCTTTCTTCTAAGCGCCGTTCAAAGGCCTGCTCTCTGCCGTCATTGGCCAGCACGGACTGGCCCGTCACCCACTCCTGCGGGCCAGCCAGTGTGATTGGGAGACGGTAAGCGCCCGGATGTGAGCGCTGGGTGGGAAGGGGAGGGGGTGTCCAACGGACAGACATGAGAGGATGCCACGGTCCAACGAGAGGCAGAGGACCGCAAGCGTCCTCCGCTCCTCGTTCTTCCACTTTGTCGAGGACGACGGTGCTATTCGTCCAGACAGTCGCATGCGCCGCACTACTGCGAGGCATGCAGGACGCTACTCACGCGTGTTCCACCCTTCAGCCCCGAGCGACCTTTGGTCTGACGAGATGAGTGAGCTGCTAGGAGGCTTGGTGTAAGCGACGCCGGTGCTACGGGCTCCCGGATCTTGGCGTCCGGTGCCTCGATGTTCGGCGGTCCTATGGGTGCGGACAGAGCCATCCGTTGGGTCAGACTTGGGGGCCTAGTGTCTCGTAGGGCTTACTTCGTGGCCTGCTAGAGCAGAGCAGCCGCTTCCTACGCCTTGCTCTAGGGCGGCTTCTATCTCTGACTGCAGACACATGCCATCCGTTGTTCTCTAGCCCTGCCAAGCAACCAAGGGTCGTGCACGCTGCAATGTGAACGGACCAGTGGGGTCTAGAAGAAAGAAGAAGTGTAAAATGGCAGTCATCCTGGGCCTTGAATCCGTCCTGTCACCTTACTGGGTCCAGCATCCATACCTTGCGAGGGAAGCGTGACGAGTGCCACTGAAACGTGGCGATTGGAAACAGTGTTTCACATCTGCCGTCCCGATCACATACCACCCTGAAACCAATCCCAGAGAAGGGTTCTTATAGATGCTATATTTGGCTATCCAATCCCGAGGTGGCTCTCGGCTGTAACTCTGTCGGCGAGCGTGCGAATCCCAAGTGTGATGGTAGCTGTGACGGAGCAGATGCGGCCGACGAGGCTACGCAAGCACCGCACGGGTTCTTGAGAAGATGTGACAAGCCATCGTCGGGGAGACGGAGACACAGGCCACACGTGTATCCTAGTCAACTACTCTCACTTCTTTGGCAACAGCATTGCATAGCGCAACTTTGACCCCGGCGTTGGTCAGGACGTGGATCCACAACCGCTGTGTATCACTCAGGCGGTCATTCAGGCTCTTCACTTCCGCAAACATCACCTCTCCCTGTGCTTGGCCCGGGTGTTTGGACCCCTCCGTCGTCACGTCCCTGGCCCTCCAGAGGACGAGATCAGGATTCCTCCACCCCGTGCCTTGTACTCCTGCGCCATCACCTTGCATACAGCAGCCAATGCACCCCCTCAAAGCTTCTAACCAGCTCCGCAAGGTCCTCCACATCAAAGTCCCAATTGAGCCCTACCACGCTCGTGCGCCTCTCCTTCTCTCTATCCCAGACCTCGCGCAGAAGTCGTTCTGCCTCTCCGTTTTCGATCTCCACCAGTCGGTGGTTGATCTCCGAAGCCCGTGCCGGGAAGAAACTGTCCGTATGTAGATCGAGTGGGCATGTCTGATAAGCCGTTTGGAACACGTTAGGTATATACAGAAAGAGTATGTCGTAGAACAGATAGGCAAAGAGGGTGCGAATGATGCCCCCTCAGCATGATAGCCTTTCCAACCCTGTGCTCGGAAATGGCTCAGACACATCTCCTCCACACTACATTCACCGCCCGAATCCAGCTCGTCCAACCAAACGGTCTTCGTGCTCACGGCTTGGCGGCCGGGCTTGGGCTGTAAGTCACGTTTGAGCTGGATTCCCTCAACAGTGATTTGTATGGGGTCTTCGAGGCGGACATGTCCAAAGTCATGTTGCAGGCGTCGTGGGATTCGGAGGCGTTTCTCAAGCTTAATCAAGCGTTTCTGTAGGTCATAATGATGTATGAGGTGGCAATCTGGGTCTTGCAATCCTGTTTCACAAGTGGACGCAGCAATTTGCTTCCAGTGTCTCTTCAGCTGCTCCATGTTTACTTTGGCAGCATCCAGATCGAGGTCAGCCATGTAATGCTCCTCGAGAAGTGCCTTCCTCTGATACCAGGCACCTCGGCGCGATGGATGAAAAAGACGCTGGTCAAGTAATTCAGTGAGCAAGGCATGTTCTTTTTCATAATCTTTCAGCCTCCCCAGAATATAGAGGGCTTTGTGAATAATTCGGGTGTATGAATGAGCTGGGTTGAACCTTCGTAAATAGGCTCCTTCTCCCATGTCGTACACCTTTTTTCTTTCTCTTGTTCTTCGATTACCATCTTCTGCCATCGAGGGTATATCAGGTCGAATATGTCCAAGACCTTCTGGAAACCCTCCTCGCCAGGCGGCCCATTGAATTCAAGAATGTTATCAACTTGGGCTTCCAACTTGATTGCATATTCATATTCCATCAGGTGTTGGCGGGAAGCGAATATGGTTGATGTACGACAGACTATATATTCGGGAAATTTCTCCGAGCAATTTTGGCCAAGATGATTGTTGTCAATGACTTTTCTGTCCACTGGGTGGACCTGTAGAAGACGAGGTGCACTCTCTCAAACAAAGTGAAAACATCTGGCGACAAGCGAATGCAAGGTCCAAGAATATCGAGAATCTTGCTAAGGAAGTGCTGCTCTCGGTTTGAATCCTCTCTTCGAAGCTGTACCTTGCCCGGGGCTTCTGGTCAATGGTGTCTTCTGGCCCCCGAGTTTCGACTGTTCTGACGACTCAGACCCAATGCTAATAAGCCCGTCTGCTGTTGACTCATACGATGCAACGCTCTCGTCAGTTCTGCCTTGTTTCGTCCTTGGATTTTGGCCTCCTTCGCGACGATTTTGAGCTCGTCAAGGTACAAGAGCGATGCTGCTTCGTCTACTGTTTTTATGTGCTCTTCCGAACAATCTGCAAATGTGAAAGTTTTCCCCAGCTTGACCTCTTCCAGATCAATCCCAGCGATTGGGCTTTGGTTTTCTAATGAATCATCTTCAGGAAGCTCGCGGGACTTTTGAAGGTTGCGCACAGCCAACTCGGGGTCTGATACATCATCGTAATACCCTAGACGACTTGTCCGATGCCACGACGCTGTTTTGCGGAGAAAGAGTCTCACATATCTATTTTATAAGCATTTGTTTCCCGTGGTTTACGAAGTTACTCACAGATATTGGGCTTCATAATCCAGACTTCTCCATTGGTTGAATATCTCCAGTTCCTTGGTATTAAATAGCGAGGCTTCCTCGTCCAGAACAATGTCCAACGCAAGGTTGAAGGCGTCGACATAGATTGAACTCGACCCTTTCACCCATCGTGGCGGAGCCTGGTCCGGTGTTCCAGATGGAGCCGCATCGCCTTGAGATGATTTGAATGCCTCATACTCTTCAATAGCTTGTGTCTCGTCTGCTGCAGGTGGGAATGCGTTCTCGAAATCCGTAGCTGGGTGACTATCACCATCCCTGGCAAAGATTCGGAAACCAACCCGTTATTCTTTTCATCTTGCAGGTCATTTTCAGTGGAAGAGTCTCCCGATTCCCCAAACTTTTGGTGATGGCTTTCCTCTCGTCTCGGTTTTTTGAAGGTCTTTCAAGCTGCTCTGGGGCAGAAACAGCCACTTCACCCGCCCCCTCGGTATCCTTCTTACAAAGGCGTCCATTTCCTCCAAGACCTAGTGGCCACATTTCAATTATGAGAAGAGACTCGGCCGCATCGAGCACAAAGTGAAGTGCATAGCTGCACGCTCAGGGACTGTAGCCTGGGTCGGCGTCTACGTATTCGACAGCGAAACGCGAAGTCAGGTGACGGCGCGTCTCAATATGCACAGGGCACCCGGTGTTCACCCGATCTCAAACAATGTGGACTTGAGGATCGCAAACAGAAGCTCCAAAGCTTCATATAAACAAGCCGTGGACCAACATGTCGGACCAGATTGTGAAAGAAGACGGTGCGGTAGACCCTTCGCAGGCGTCGACCGCTGATGAACTGCCCACAATCGTGCAGACCGCACAAATCGCACAGCCTTCAGCAGGCACCCCGCAAAGAGACGTTATCATGTCCGATGCGCCAACGGAACAGGCCGCAGTATGTTGTCGCTTTGCACCTCAGCTGACTTCCAAGTCGATGTTTAGTTCTAACTCGCAAGTACAGTCCCCGGCGCCCATTACACATGCTCCAAGCCCTGCACCAGCCCGCACTGGAACCCCGCGCACGGCTCTCGTGCTGCCTCTGTTCACCCAGACCCAGGGTTCACAATGCCTTCTGAAGCTCCCCACATGGAGACCAGGTGCGGCAATATCTCAATACTAGAGTCACAGGGGTTTTGCTGGAGGGAATGAAGCAATTGGCAAAGGACCAGTAAGTTTCCTGAATCATGTCTATGCGCTAAGGTGCTGATTGGTGTATAGACCAGCCGAACCATTGCGAGTCCTGGGCGAGTATCTTATTCAGAAATCAAGGGAATTAGAGGGAACTAGCTAGGTACCGAACCTGTGCATTTCACAAAAGGAAGCATGAAAAAGGCGTTCAAGGGGCCATGGCGATTTACATTCACAATAATGGACTGGATTGATACCATTGGACGGATACAGTTTTTAGTAGTCAATTGCTTCCAATTCGGGCATTTGACTACCACCTAGGTCTTGTTGTGACCAGTGCAGAAGCTTCATGGCTCTAAATGCAAGTTTTCCATAATCGTCCCTTAACTCCAAGACCAGGGTAACCGCTTCATCCGCCAAATCCGTCCAGTCGTAGCATTTTCCCGCTTTAGGCGACGATGGTGCTGGCGGTGGCAGACTCGTACTTCCAGTTGGGAGGGAGGACACCGACAGTCTTGTAGTAGCGGGCAAGACGGTGGATACGAGACTCAATCAGAATGAGACGGAACTTGGAGTCCTTGTCCTTGCGGTTGCGCTCAAGGTGCTTGCGGACAGCGACAGCCTACATTAAACGTCAGTCTTGATTGTCTCCATATTGCGATTGAAGATTTATATTCACCTTCTTGATGAGCATATACAGATCCTCAGGAAGGTCGGGGGCGAGGCCTGTAAAAATCTCTCTGTCAGTCTAAACCGTACAGAGGCATGTATGTTGATGTTTTTCCAAAGGAAAACAGTTTTTGGGAGTCGTCTATTATGCGTGCTATCGCTGGGTTCATGTGGGAATCGTACCGCTCGACTTCAGAATTCGCAGAATTCGGTTACCTGAACTCGGACGTTAGTTTTGCGCATGCAAATCCGAACACGGCGGCTACATACCGGTGACGACCTTGACCTGGGCAATGCCGTGGGAGTCACGCAGGATGACACCAATCTGAGAAGGGTGGCACCCTTTCTGGCCAGCTTGGTGATCTGCTCGACGACCTGCTCGGGGTGGTCTTCAGCCACGCGGGGCGGCACGGGAGTAGGGGACGGCGGAGGCAGAAATGCCCTTGCCCTTGCTGTGAAGTCTACCCATCTTGTCGGAGTTTGGCGGTGGTTGAGGATGAGGTGTTGTCGGATGAGAATCGCAAAAGTTCAGAATCAAGAGGTTTGTGGAGTAGCTGAACTTTTCGCTTGATTAATCCGCAGTTAGGGCAGCGCTGCGTTGTGCGCCCCTCTAGTGGAGCATCACGTGACGACCCTCTTAGTCAACCCATTTTTCTTCCGGACTTGGCTCCAACCTCTTCTTAAGAAAATCTTTTGTTTACTTTTGAGCATGATACTCGTCCAAACAAGACAAATGTAATGGTAAGATACGCTCCCAACTCCTGCATCCCTTACTCAACCCCCTTTTCTGCAATTGCACATGATGATATATCACATTTTACTTTTTCTGGTACCTCTTATTTTAGAGTCTTCGGGCTCAATGAATGAACCGGACTTCTGACCTTGCACCAAATTCTGCCTCCTTTTGTTGTCATTGCTCATTCGAGGCACGATAGCTAACAATTGGGCAGTGTTTCTCCAAATCATAGACATAATGAAATCAGTTCAAGGTTTTAAAGACAGAAAAAATAGAAGAAAATGAATGAAATATTGCTTAAACCCAGTTCCTGCCCGCCCCAATGATTTGTGATGTTCCAGTATTGCAGAATTTTTTGCTTCAGATTACTGTTCGCTATTTTACAACTCCAGACAGTGCTGGGAACAAACGGCATGACACATCCTTCTTCGTCGTCACAGTCTGTAACCAAACGAACCCTATTTTCGTCATGCAACTGTTGATGCCTTGTCTTAACTAACCATTGCACTCCACGCTCCTTTACCAAGCACCAACGTCAAAGTTCTCCTAATCCCAGAGTTAGTAAGTGCATTATGACGGTAACAAAACGGCATGTTTACCTCTGGGAAGTAAGTCGTCACGACGGTTCTGTCTGCGAACTTGCGTCCTGCTAGGGCTGTGAGAGCCTTGGTGGCAGACTCTGTTGAGTCAAACTTGACAAAGATCTTGCCAACACCTGCCGACTGTCGGCTGCCTCCGGTCGGTCGAGGAATCTTGAGTTCGGTGACGGTGCCGAATTTTCCACACTCGTCCAGGACATCTTCACGAATCTCTGCCAGGGTTGTTAGTATTTGCCAGAGTTACAACCAAATAGATTAGTATTACCTTCATAGTCATCGTTGTCCATCAGCTCTTCTGCAGTAACCATGTTGAGAAGTTGTACCACTTTGCTGGTCTCGATCTCGCCTGCAGCCTGGGATGCTAGTCCGCTAATGGCAGTGATACCAACGTCGAAGTTGGCGACCTGGGTTGGGCCAATGCTGGCCTTTGTTACCTTTAGTTTCCTGCCTCCAACGTCCATGCCATTCAGCGTTTCAAGGGCGCCTTGGTTCGCCACTGAAGGTTCGACATATTCCGCAAACGCAATTCCCTAGAACGAATAAAGTTAGATAATGCCTCTGTACTTCTGATATGCGTGCTTACTCTAGACTCTTCTGTGCTGCGATCCTTGACCAGAATGAAAGCCTTGGGTTTGCCAAAGGCAGCCAACAGCTCGATAACCTGATCTTCTGTCAGGAAAGGAGGAATGTTGGTGATGCAGAGTTTGTTGATCGTGTCGGGGACAACGTTTGAAACAACCTCTGGATCATAGGCCATCTCGTCGGGAATTGCAGGCATGACATAGTCCTTGGGTCGGCGAATTTGAAGCCCGCGGCCTTCGCCATCGCTGGTACCGTTGGCCTGATCGTCGGCATCCATCGAGATGTCATCCAGAGCAAGGGCAACAGTAGCTTCTGATGCATTTCTGAATTCCAAAATGGCAAACGAGCGATCGCTGGCAAATTGACACAGAACGCATGGGTCCGTGGTTTCAATAACATTCAAGTTGTTGAGCTGTAGATTGAAGAACGATAGCACAGCATCTTCGGTCGTGTCAGGAGGAAGGTTGGAAACAACAAGTCGCTTCGCTTGACGGGAGTTGTTTGCTTTCAGGCCAGCACTGGTCACCTGGTCGCCGGGCTGATTCATGAAAGCCTGCAGCTTTGTGGGATCCATGGGCTGCTGGCGAGGAGCTCCAGGTAGGGGGAACATGCCCGAGAGTTTGGCTTGTTCCGCCGTGACATGGTCATATCCAGGCGGCTTGATATCCCATTGAGTCAGACGTCGCTTACGCTCAAGAATCGGCACAACGTCGGTCAGGTCGGGGGTAGGCTCTCGCTTCTTTGGTGGCGAAGGACTCCGACGGGCTTCATTCCTAGGGAAGGCATCTTCACGGCGGTCTCGCCCTCCCCGTCGACGGTCATCGTAGGGTTCACGGTCTCGGCGAGCAGGTCGCTCGTCGTCGTCTCGGCGGCCGTCACGGCCATCACGACCATCACGGCCGCCATCACGACCGCCATCACGACCGTCGCGACCGTCACGGCCATCGCGGCCATCGCGGCGAGACGCGCCTCTATCGCGGTCCCACTCACGCTCGCCCCTACGGTCGCGGCCTGAGTAACGGTCCTCTCGCTCTCTGTCTCGATGGTTTCGGCTAGATGAATAGGCGTCTACATCTCCGGCGCCGCGGCGACCGCTGCGATGGTCGGGGATCTTGAACGTCGGCGCTCGCGGTCCCTGTCTCTAGGTCGTTCGCGACGATCGTCGCGTTCGCCTCTGGAGGACTGCTCAAGAGTCAGTTATATACGACAAGGTACTTGATGAAGTTACTAACCGGATAGTCACGTCCCCTTCGACCGTCTAACCCCAATGAACAGTTAGCAAACACAAGGACGGCGGAGAAGAATGCCAGCGATTGAAGCTCTTACCGCGGGACGAGTAGCTGTCGCCGTTCATTTTAAAGTACGAGAATGGCTTCAGTCGGTTGCCGTCGCGCCTCCTGGGGTTCTCGCTGAATGCAGGCTCGTGGGCTAGAGGAATAGTGATGAAGCCTCCACGAGACTCGTCGTCAATGTGCTGGTGCTGGAAACTTGAGGCTGGAGCTTTTTCAGTGATTTTGGCGCTAGGGCCAAGTAAGGAATAGTGGGTTCTACGATGCGTTAGCGTGACCAAGTCCCTGACGCCAGGTACCGCCTGTTGCATTTCGCGGGTCCATCCGTCCTTATTGCACCGACACGATACTTCGGTGAACCAGGTGGCGATAGTTTCAACCCTTTTGAACACAATCTCTTCTTCTGCTATGTTGAGTCTTGCGTGCTCAGATTTTGTATAAATTCTGCTGTTCAGATTTTAATCCATCCTTATGCGAGCCATGACGGAATGGCGTAAACTGCCTGTGAGCCTCACTGAGCTCTGTATCGACACGACGCTTAGATGTGGGCAATCTTTCAGATGGCGGAAAATTGATGAAGAATGGTACGTTCCTTAGACCTGAACTGTCATTCCGAGGCAGTGGGAGTATTCACCAATCTGAATAGGATCTGTACGCTTCATGGGCGCATTCTGTCTTTGAAGCAAGACGCTACTCATCTCCATTATAAAACCATCTGGCCAGAGAAAACCATACTCCATAGTTCTACAGCCCACGACAACACAGAGGCGCTCCTTCGCCATTATTTCAACCTGGACCTAGATTTAGGCAGTTTGTATAAACAGTGGTCGAAAGCGGACCCCAACTTCCGGAAGAAAGCACCAACTTTCACAGGCGTGCGCATTCTCAACCAGGACGCCTGGGAAGCATTGATCGCCTTTATATGCAGCAGCAACAACAACATCTCGCGAATATCCCAAATGGTCCGTCACACCCATATTTTTTTATCCTTTTTTCTAATCTGTTGCAGGTACACAAGCTCTGTAAACACTATGGCCCTTTTATTGCCCAAGTTGGTGATGAACGCCTACATGACTTTCCGCCTCCAGCAGCTTTGACAGGGGCGCAAGTCGAATCGCATTTGAGAGAACTTGGGTTTGGCTATCGCGCTAAATACATTGCGCAAACAGCAAGAATGGTCGCCGAAGAGAAACCAGCTGGGTGGCTGGAATCGCTGCGTAACCCGAACAGCCCGGGCTTTGACACGCCGAAATTACCTCGAGATCAACACAAATCGTATAAAGAGGCACACGAAGAGCTTCTGAACTTGACTGGTGTAGGCCCCAAAGTTGCCGACTGTGTCTGCTTGATGGGTTTGGGATGGGGAGAATCTGTTCCCGTGGACACCCATGTTTGGCAGATTGCTCAACGAGACTACAAGTTCGGCAAGACGAAAACGAAAACCTTCAACAAAGCTATGTACGATGCGGTTGGTGATCATTTCAGAACATTGTGGGGCCCTTATGCTGGCTGGGCACACTCTGTGCTCTTCACTGCGGATCTTCGTGCATTCGCTGCACAAACTGCGAAGGAGGCCCTGCCAGACGTCAAAGTGGAAGAAGAGACTATTCTGTCTAGCACGGTGGTACCACCACAGAAGAGGGAATTGGTGGAAGAAACGTTGGTGAAGACAGAGTTGAAAGTGGAGGAGCCTCTTGACAACTCGATTATCAAGGTCGAAAGGAGGTCAAAGAGGCTACGGGTCAAGGCTAGCTCATAGCTCATCAAGGCAACATGCCATTCTTGTTCAGCAATCAATGGCATGCATGACAATCACGGCGTCTCAAGGGATTATTAAGGGAGGTGGGCGGTAGGTATATATCGGTTAGGTTAATGAAAAGGAGATGTAGGCGTTGCAGTTAGTCGTCGTTTTTCTCTGTTGCATTTTAAAATATTAGGTAGAGCTTCTACTCAGCTGCCCACTAAAACGATCCGCTCGAGGTTTCTGCCTCCGTCCTTGTATTGTTTCAATTCTCTCAAATTGCGGAAAAGACAATACCAAGCCAATGCAGTAGATACAGGTTCCAGTCCTTGATCTCGCAATCCAGCTGCTCGTATAGGTCAAAGATAATGACGCCGGGAGGCTTTTGTAATGAAAATTATCGCCGCGCCTTTAAGACTCGGAGTTCACATGCATGAGGGAGAGATAAGAACAATAAGAAGCCAACCGTATTTATTTCCAAGTATTTATCGGATCGGACATAGGTGAAGAGTTCCTGATCAGCATCTGACAATAGATGCTACTAGACGCGGCGTGGCGGGGTGTGCACAGACCACAGGACCCACGTGACGACGAGCATTGGAGGAATCAGAAAACATCTTTGCAGCTGCGACACAAACTTCATGCAGCGCCCCGAGCTTGCCTAGGCAAACCCTTTTAACGTCTTCTCCCCATGCGCAACGACAACGCTGCGCCTCCCTCTTGCGCCTTGGAACCGGGATGAAGCTAGAGAGCCGGTAATCAAGATGTCTGACGCGGACTTCGAGACCATCAAGAAGCTCCAGCAGGAGCGCAATGCTGCCGCTGCTGCCAAGAAAGGCTCGCGTACCTTTGACGCCTCAACTCAACGCGCCGATTTGACCAAGCAGAAGCTCACAGACAATGCCGACAGCGAGCTTTACGAGCGCGATGGTGCCGACAAGTTCTCCGGCTATCACACGTCCCTGCCGATGGGCGACGACGATGACGAGATGGAGGACGCCGATAACACGCGACGCCTTGTAGGCCAATACACGGCTTCTCGGGACATGATTGATGAGTTTGCCCGAGGCAGTGGGGTTGAGGAAGATGATGTTCTGGCCGGGCGAGGAGAAAAGAGCGGGCGAATCGTTGACCGCGAGACCGATTACCAGAAGCGACGGTTCGATCGAGTTCTCACCCCAACTCGAGCAGATCCATTTGCTGAGAACCGACAGGCTGGTGCAGCTGAAGGCGCCAGCTATCGAGAGATCATGGAAGCTCGCGATCTGGAACGAGAGGAGGAACGCGTGCGGCGGGCCATTCAAGCCAAAGCTGAGGGTCAGACAAACGGAGACGATGCTAAACCAACATTGACCGACGGTGATAAGGAGAATGGTGATGCCGGCTCTACTGAGGCCGCCTCGACCACCCGAAAGCGCAAGAAGAGATGGGATGTTTCTTCGGCCCCAGCTGCTGATGAGGTCCAAACGGAAGATGCAAGCACGGAGAAACCAAAGCGTTCGAGATGGGACCAGACACCCTCCATCACCGGCCCAGATGCTGATGCTCCCAAGAAAAGGTCTCGCTGGGACCAAGCCCCATCTGCAACCCCTATGGGAAACCAAGTCATGGCTACACCGATGCATCCTACTCAAGCACCTACGCTACCTACGACCTTTGGAACAGATATCTCAGGCCGTAACCTACCGCTCAGTGATGAGGAACTGGATATTCTTCTACCTGGTGAGAGCGAAGGTTACAAGATCTTGCAACCACCACCCGGGTACGAACCTACAAGAGCACCAGCTCATAAGCTCATGGCAACACCTGCGCCCCAGACAGGCTTCATGATGCAGGATCCTGAGCAAGTGCGACTTGGCGGCCAACCAATGCCTGCGGAGATTCCAGGAGTTGGTGACTTACAGTTCTTCAAGCCAGAGGATATGGCATACTTTGGTAAACTCACCGACGGTTCTGACGAAAACGCATTGACTGTGGACGAGATGAAGGAGCGTAAGATCATGAGGTTACTGCTTAAAATCAAGAACGGCACACCTCCTATGCGAAAAACCGCTCTTCGACAAATCACAGACAATGCCAGGCAGTTTGGTGCTGGGCCTCTTTTGACCAAATCCTTCCCCTTCTCATGGAAAAGACACTCGAAGATCAGGAACGTCATTTGCTTGTCAAGGTCATTGACAGAATTCTTTACAAGCTTGATGACTTGGTGCGACCATATGTGCACAAGATTCTCGTCGTCATCGAGCCCCTTTTGATCGACCAGGACTACTATGCACGAGTAGAAGGTCGTGAGATTATATCCAACCTCAGCAAAGCAGCTGGTCTCGCCACCATGATCAGCACCATGCGACCCGATATCGATCACGTGGACGAGTATGTACGAAACACCACGGCGAGAGCTTTCGCTGTGGTAGCCTCCGCTCTGGGAATTCCAGCTCTGCTGCCGTTCCTTCGTGCCGTTTGCCGAAGCAAGAAATCATGGCAGGCCAGGCACACAGGTGTCAAGATCATCCAGCAGATTCCGATTCTGATGGGATGTGCCGTTCTTCCTCATCTGAAGGGCTTAGTAGAATGCATCGGGCCCAACTTGAACGATGAGCAAACTAAGGTACGAACAGTTACCAGTCTTGCTATTGCGGCTTTGGCCGAGGCATCAAACCCGTACGGTATTGAGAGCTTTGATGATATTCTCAATCCTTTGTGGACGGGTGCACGGAAGCAGCGAGGCAAGGGTCTGGCTGGCTTCTTAAAGGCTGTGGGATATATCATTCCACTCATGGACGAGGAATACGCCAACTATTATACGAGCCAGATCATGGAGATCCTCTTGCGAGAGTTTTCATCTCCTGATGAGGAAATGAAGAAGGTCGTGCTCAAGGTTGTCTCGCAGTGCGCAGGAACCGAGGGTGTGACGGCCGGATACTTGAAGGAGCATGTTTTGGATGAGTTTTTCAAGAGCTTCTGGGTCCGGAGAATGGCCCTTGATAAGCGTAATTACAGGCAGGTCGTGGAAACAACAGTGGACATTGGCCAGAAAGTTGGTGTGAGCGAGATCGTGGAAAGGATCGTCGTCAACCTGAAGGACGAGAGTGAGCAGTATCGCAAGATGACTGTTGAGACGGTTGAGAAGATGGTTGCCAGTCTTGGTGCTGCCGATATCAATGAGCGTCTCGAGGAGCGCCTTGTTGACGGTATGCTTCACGCATTCCAGGAACAGAGTGGTGAGGATGTTGTGATGCTCAACGGTTTCGGCTCCGTCGTCAACGCTCTTGGAACTCGATGCAAGCCGTATCTCCCCAGATCGTCAGTACAATCCTCTGGAGAATGAACCATAAGGTTCCGGCAGTACGTCAGCAAGCAGCTGATCTCATATCACGAATCGCTATGGTCATGAAGCAATGCGGTGAGGATGCACTCATGGGCAAGCTGGGTGTGGTTCTCTACGAATATCTTGGTGAAGAGTATCCCGAGGTTCTCGGCTCGATTCTCGGTGCCCTTCGTTCCATCGTCACCGTTGTTGGTATTGCTCAGATGCAACCTCCTATCAAGGACCTGCTGCCACGTCTCACGCCCATTCTTCGCAACCGTCATGAGAAGGTGCAAGAAAACACAATCGACCTCGTGGGACGTATTGCGGATCGAGGACCTGAAAGCGTCAATGCTCGTGAATGGATGCGTATCTGCTTCGAGCTTCTTGACATGCTCAAGGCACACAAGAAGGGCATTCGACGAGCCGCCAACAACACATTCGGTTTCATTGCCAAGGCAATTGGTCCTCAGGATGTTCTGGCAACTCTGCTCAACAACCTGAGGGTTCAAGAGCGTCAATCACGAGTGAACACGGCTGTCGCGATTGGTATCGTTGCCGAAACATGTGCACCTTTCACGGTGCTGCCAGCTCTGATGAACGAGTACCGCGTTCCCGAGCTCAATGTCCAGAACGGTGTCCTCAAGTCACTATCATTCTTGTTTGAGTACATCGGTGAGATGGCAAAGGACTACGTGTACGCCGTGACTCCGCTACTGGAGGACGCTCTCATCGACCGTGATCAGGTTCACCGACAGACGGCAGCCTCGGTCGTCAAGCACATTGCTTTGGGTGTTGTTGGGCTTGGCTGTGAGGATGCCATGGTGCATCTCCTCAACCTGCTCTACCCCAACCTATTCGAGACAAGTCCTCACGTCATCGACCGTATCGTGGAGGCCATTGAAGCGATTCGCATGGCCGTGGGTCCCGGCATTGTGCTCAACTACGTATGGGCAGGACTGTTCCATCCGGCACGCAAGGTCAGAACACCTTACTGGCGCCTATACAACGATGCTTACGTTCAAGGTGCGGACGCCATGGTCCCTTACTACCCTAACTTGGATGAAGACAAGATGGATAGGCCAGAGTTGGCCATTTTGTTGTAAGAGCTATAATGGGAGGGGTGGGCTATAGAGGTGGAGGAGCGGCGAGTACGGGCGGTTACCCAGCATTGGCCTTTTCTTCCTTTGGCATTCTTCTTTGTATGATTGATACTCGAGCTAGCTAGCATCTTGAGAAGGGCGTTCCTATGAGCACATGTTGTAGGTGACAGGTAAATCAAAGGAAAATTCTTATGCGTCCCGTGTGCATTGCTTTTGTGACGCGTGTTCACGGCCCGCCAAATTGGTACGCTTCAGTGCAGGGGCGTTTGGAAGTAGGCGTGTACCATGGTTTTGCGGTTCCTCCTGAAAGCATTGTGTACGGTAATCATGCATGGCAAAGGGACCCTTTGTCGCATAGGCCCGTCATCTCCGTGTCGCGTTGGGAGCCATTTAGCTGGTACGCTTCATCCTTGCGCGAACCATGGTTCAGCGTATGAAAACCCAGAGAATAGGGTAAGTCGGACGAAGCGAGTGGTTTAACACTGCCCGATTGCTCAATATGTCTGTTTTGGTTTCATGTGGAAAATAAGCCAGCGGCTGTGTCCCTTCCGGATATTCTATAATAAGCATGGTTGCCAACTTCAAAACATGACTGGTCTTGGAACTTTTATGCGGCCAGGGTAGTCTTCCCTCAATGCGAACGGCACAGCAGATTGAAAGCCAGAAGCGCGCACGACAAGCCGTTATCCAACTTCCTCGCTAGGTATAATGGGCGAACAGCGCTCCGGACAAGACGGAGCCACGTCCACACAATTACCCAAACCGTGACGACAGTATGATATAGGGTAGGATGTGCGGTGTGGTGTTTCAAACCTAAACGGCCCGTCCAGGGCATGTCTCTCCATCTACGTCAACTGTGCTCACTCTGATGCACTCCTTTGCCGTTGCTCCCAAACATACGGTTGTCGAGGAACGCGCCCCAATCACTGGGATCGAGAGAGATTCATGTCTCGGCGTGTTTTCCACATGTCCACAGTGCGCGAGCATCGTTGGCCTTTTTTCTTGTTTACCCATTGCCAAATTTTTCGCCAAACCCCTACTAACACATCCATCCGAGCCTTCCATGTGACAGATATATGCCCTGGGCCCATTAGATACCCGTGCTGTAAATGAGAAGCAAAGGCGAGTGACTTCAGCGACCGGGACATGCAGTAGCGCCGGCCGAACAATATAAACTTCTCAAGATGGCTCACCGCGAGACTCGATCGGCAGTAACCTCGGCTCACGTATATACAGAAATGACCTTGTGATTGGAACTGGGCGGCTCTGTTTGCTCGTTGCGCCAGAGGAGGAGAGGACATGCACTTGATAGTGAGAGGGGGCCGAAGAGCGTGAGTGTGCCAGAGCAACACAGGGAGGAGTGCACGGAGAAGGGAACTTTTGGTTGATGACGGCGTGGAGAACAACCTGGTGTGGCACTAAAGACAGTGTGTGGTTGGTGTGCGTATTGGAGCACAGGAAATCCCAGGACGTTGTGGAAACCAGAGAACAAGCGAGACAAAGCAGTCCGCTGCGCCCACGACCTTGTGGGTTGGAATGTCCGTGGGTAGAGTTGGACCCATAGACAATATTCTGCAACGCTTTCCACCCACTGAACACGGGCGCCCCATGGTGAACGAGCGAGGGATATACGGTATTACCAACACTGGGTTCTCCTTTGTTCGCAGTTGGTTATTGCAGGCACATCACTGCATTTCTGCCCACGCGCTGGCGTGTACGCAGCGCATCATGTATTTACCATGAAACCAGAGCCGGGGAGGAAGGAATCCTTTGATTCTCAGATGATTCCGCCATTCGACGGGGATTGTCTGGTAGGGAGCGTTTCTCGCTGATAGATCACGACCACCAAAGATCTCTGTGAGCTCATGAATTGATCTTGTCTGGTAATGGGCGCCAAAGTACTGCATCCAAGCCAGCCTCCGCAACGGTGGGACAAGCTCGGGTCCAATGCCGCGGACGTGGATGTTGGAGTGAAGATGATCATCGCCTTTGGCTTTTAAGCTTTTGGCCAAGCATCGAAGCCAAGAAGGATCATGATGCATTCTAAAAGGGGCGCCCGTATAGAATCCCAGATGATCGTCCTTGAAACCAACGACAGGCGGGCCAACCCCAAAGCAAGACCAGAAAACAATAATAAAATAAATAACCTGTGTCAGCCAAGCTCCTCCATGTCCTCGGTCAAGGACTGCTGACATCGAGATAGCGGCGAGCAAATGGGATTTCTGCCGAACGCCCATTGGGCAAGAATCCCATCTTGATGGGTGCGAGAGTGATTAGCATGTCTCGGCGAAATACACCGGGAATGTTATCCCCGTCACCCAAAGACTAAGGGGACTAGGATGCATCCTGGGAACCTCCCACCTTCATGATGCAAATATTCAAACTGTCAATGCAACCTGATAAAGCTCATTGTGGCCTAGCGATCCAAAAATCACCAGGCACCTTTATCCGATCACATTACTCCATCCTCTTGTCTCCACAAAACAGAGGCACACTGCCACGAGTTATACAGATAACCGATCAAACCACTGTCCGTCCGGTAGCACTAGTGACCGCCAGATCCAGGAGTAAGGTGAGGTAAGCCTGCCTTATCCGGCGAGCCCAGTACATTTCAGCAGAAGTTATTGCCCAGATCAAATCAGGCCCCACCTTCTGGCAGCCTCCACAGTCATCAATGCCTGATAATCCATGTCACATTGCCTTCTTCTTGAATCCAGCCAGGCTGAGGGAAATACAATAGAAGGTCACAGTTGTCAGATCCTCTCAGCACCAGGGCGTCCAGTCATCACAAGATTAGAGTCGAGAGAGGAGTGAGTCAGCAAGTTCAAATATCATTAGCTCATGCACACGCACAGTAGTCTCACCCTTTGATCCCAAACATCACACAAGAGTAGCTTTCTCACTGTTGATGTCACGATGAGTACAAATATCCAGATGTCACCACACACAGCTGTCATACAGAGTTACAGATCCTTTCCATTCTCTCTAGCTGCTGATGTCCAAATAACTCTTCTGCAGTACAACCGGAAATGCTGAAATGAGCTGCCAGCATGATCCACCAAGGCATTAGTTGTTTCATGATCCAGTCAGTTATGATCCACGCCATCAGAGATCAAAACTGTGATGAATGATCGTCCACCATCTGCCAGTCCTTCCGAGCATACTGGAAGGCGGAGTTTGACGCACATAGGGCCGGCCGAGTAGGGCGCACCACGCCTGCACCACGCCTGGAGCTGATGTAGGAGCCTCCCTAGGAGCAGCACGCTCACTCTTCGACGTCACTGGCGTCTTGCGGGTAGACCGCCGTCTTATTTCAGCCATCACTTCATCACCCAGGCTGCATATTCGACGCGGTGCATTGCTGCACAGCGCTAAACGCGGGCCTCCACTCGAGGGATGGCGGATCCTTTGGGCCTGAGAAGAACGCATGCAAGTGTATGCATCATAAGCTGAGCGAGACTTGCTGTACCAACTAGGTAGGCAAAAGACACTAGTAGCAGAAATGAGGGTGTCATCTGCTGCGCCAACCCTAATCACCCATGGTTGAACGTTTACACTGTTCTTGCCGCATTAAACAATACCGAGCTCAAGTAGCATTCTGATATCTGCAGGTCTAGACTCTGCGCGTGATTCTTAAGATTGCAAAACCGTTGTGGTTGGTCATAAGGTCGAAACTAGTGTGCGCAACTGAGGCCCTCAGATGCACGGAGGGAAACCATTGGCCAGCATTACCGCAAGCTCCAAAGTCGCAATTAAAGTGACCGGATCTTCTGCAGATCTACATTCTCTCGTAGCTTCGTTCTATACTGACAGGCCTCTGAGCTGAAGGGCCTAGGTAAAAGAGGTCCTTAAGTTCTCCATTTCACCTGTTTAGTAGGCTGGATAGGACGGGATTTTAAGTTGATGACGCCACATCGACGATCTTCCCCAGACGCTCATCAAATTGAGCTTGGCATGCTCGCATCCTAGCAGAGGGTTACGTGGCCATGGGTCGCTGGCAACTTCTGAAACACACCCTTGCTTAGATCCATGCCGCAACGGGGCACATGGAGACCACCAATTACCTACTGGGGAATAACAAATTGCTCCTCTCATCTTAGGGCAAAGGAAATGAGAGCCGCAAGGCCACACCCGGTAATTTTATGACCATCCCCACTATCACCTCTGGTCAAATTCTTCCCGGTCTTAGAAGAAGAAGAAGATCTCGTAGAAAGAAACGAGGATGGAAAGATCCCGGCAGCAGGACTGAAGATTGTGCCGGTTTTCTTCTGCGTCAGGGTTTATGTATGTTCATATGACCAAAGATCTGACCGATGGGTGTCCACTACCATCTCGGGAATCTCTTCCAAGTGGGGCTGTTAGTTCTCCAATATTGAATTGAATACTGCTGAACAGTTTTCACCTGACTGCATTCACAGCCAGAATAACTGCCGAAGGCGGTCAGCAGGACACGCAGTGTGGCAAAAGGGTCTTACTGGCATTCAAGAGGATGGAGATGGTTGTTTCCATTCGGGTTTTGCTCTTGTCAACTGCGTTGGCATTAAAAGTTCAATGCTCACGAGGCCTGTAAGTAGTAATCTACAGCCTTGAACCTGACTGGATCGGCGCATCACTTCCGAAAATCGGAGTCCGGGGTGGCCTGTTGAAATTCGGTGACAGCTGGGAGATACTGGACAGGCACCCCGGGCTGGCGTGTTTCAGGAGACTTGTCCTCCCACCTCCAGGTTATCGGGATATGGCATTTCAGAATCAGAGTTTTCATAGAGCAGATAGACGGGAGCGGTGCGTGATGTCCACAGCAAGGGTCCGGTAATTGGGCTACTGTCTGCCGCAGGCCTAGGAGATTTGTCGAGTCAAGGGCCAGAAGAGATCTTCAAGCGCTACCATGTGCCGTTGTCCGCCAGAGCTCATATGAGCATTAGGTTGGTGTTGACCGGGGCAGACTCGAGGTCCTTTTGAGAAGGACGCTACAAGGTACCCAGTTGCGTATCTGCCCAATGACACAAGTTGTACCTCCAGTAGAAGATGAAATGGAGAAGCAGAGAGGCGCTATTTGGCACTAACATTTTGATGCTGGCCATGGGCTCTCGAGAATTGTCATACTGTAGACTCAAGGCCTGGAAAACAATATTGCCCTTCGGCAACATCCGGACCTGCGCCTGGCATTTCTGCAGTGACTGCAACAGTAATACAGTACCACGATGGGTTTAGGAGGCAAGCAAAGGGAAAAAACCTTCTTCAAAACTAAAATCCGGTCAGTTTCGGCCGAAAGAAGGGGTGGGGAGGCACATGGTCAGCAGGGAGGCTTGGGAGGCTTGAGGACCCTGACGAGAATCGTTTTTGATGATCCCGACGGGGCCCTGGCGCCTGGGGCAAACAGTGGATGTGATTTGTATGGTGAAGGACAAACGCCATGAACTCTTATCTTCGTCCCAAGTGGTCAAGAGACCTTTGACAACTAGCGTTGCCGGGTGTTGGAGAACCCGGAGATGGTGGCTCTTCGGCGGCTGGCTTAACGCCGACTTGGAAGCACTGGACACCGGCAAACTGGGGGCTAACATGTCAGGCTGGCGACCTCTTTGGCCCGGCATTTCTCTTCGCCGTCGCCCTAGGCTCGTGGCGCTACACTTCTCAACGGACAGGTGTGGATGCTAGGCCGGCACAGACAGCAACGAGCAGGAGCAGCAGCAGCGGCAAGCGGCAGTCCATGCCTAGCGTTACCGCCACTCCCATCATCCATCCAGCGGGTCTGGTCTGGTGGATGGGTGGATGGATGGATACTGTCGAGCGCACTGTGAAGCTAAGTCGTGGGGACGTTGCGTCTGTGCCTTTTGGTCCCTTGAGTGCTTGGCATGGGGAGTGGTAGACTTCATTCAAGGCGCGTGCCATCTCAACCACTGTGCAAGGCGTCCGAGGACCTTTGGAGAAACAATTCGTTGTTGGGGTTGTGATGGGGGAGGTTCAAACAGTTGGAGAAGATGAGGAATCAATGAGGTACCTGGGGATGAGGTAAGACGGGTGAAGAAATGGAAGGGACGGACGCTTCGATGCGCCTTCCTTCAGGCACCTTAGTTTAACTGAACCTAAACACATCCAAGATCCACAAACGCCTTTGCACTTTTTTCCAACTTCGACCTATGTCAACCAAGACGACAATGGCTGATGAACTTCCGGTGCCCTGCTCTTCGTCATCTTACTCTCCCCTGTTCCTTTCCAGCAAGCGCCGTGGGTGCGCGGTCAGGCGGCGCGGGTGATGGCAACGGGCACATAGGTTCACCAGCTCCACCTTTGCCTTGTTGTAGTATCGCCACTATTAGAGCCCAAGGCTCTTTCAGAGATCAGCCCTGCAACGCATTTCGTAATCTGGAGGTGCGTGCGTGCGCGTGTATCCATTCGAAGCAACAGGTCACCAACCCAAATGGACCATTGCGTAGTTAACATAATGTTGATGGCATGGCGAACAGGGAAGCTTGACAAAGCGATGCACTGGCGTCCCGCCTGACCTTTGATGACGGATTACAATACGAAGAGGTATTCACGCATACTGTATACATTTCTCGGTGCACAGCTGGACCGGTTGAAGTGGGTAAGCCAGCACGCCATGCAGCATTATGGGCGGAACATATCCGTGACCGTTACCACGTAATGTCACCACCCGCTTTCTGGACACAATGCATCGTCTCTCAATTTTTTCCCACCAGCTCGAAAACATTCACGTCAGTTGCCACTTTATTCATGTTATATCGTGGCTGTTTTAACGGCAAAAACTGCCTACAGTTTGCTGGACGCACTATTTGGAGGGGGAGGGAGGGCAGCACGGTTGTCTTTGTCCCGGACACCCTTGTACTGGATGCCTCCCACATTCACTGTGTACGTCAGTTCAACCACTATGCGATGGGTCGTGCTAAGGCCTTCACTCTCAGGGCCCTGATGGCTCCCTGGGGACCTGATGTCAGAGTTAGTGTCGTATACGGACACTTTGCACAGTATCACAAGCAAGATGTGGTGGGTCAGGATACTGTATACTTGAGAGCCTAAGCTGGGGCCCTCAGTTTTCCTCTTCCTCTTCGACGTCTTTTCTGCACTGTCGCTAAGTTTGGTGTCTTTAGATCCCCACTTACATGCTCCCCTTGTTCAACCCCCAAGTTCCTTACGTCAGGGCTTTTCTTTGCCAATCTCATTGGCGTTCATGAGTGGACGCCTCTTGCCTGGGTCATGCAGCACGCTCGTTGAGGTCCAACAGCAGCGTGAAATTCAGATGGGTCGGTTGAGGTGTTGATGCTGGTGCTGCACATTGCGCTGCACTGCGCTGCACCTAATCCACAAGAACACCCTGGCTGTGCCTACGGGGAGAGTACATCACGTTTCTTTTTCCCGCTCCGACCACCATCAACGACCCAGTGGCCAATGCATGTTCGCCCGGGAGCATGTTCGGACTTAGTTCGTCTTAGTTGCTGGGATCCCAAAGGCGACACGACACAGTTCGACAATTGACCGAGCTCGCCATGGCCCCAACAGACTTGCAGGCTCCAATGTCGAACGGCGCCTTGGACCCCGAAATCGAGAGGAAGCTGGTTGAAACCGTGGACGAAGTCATTTGCCGGTTACAGAGAGGCCCAGTCCCTGCATAATCCCGCCCAGTCGAGCAAGCACCAGCTCTAAAAGGACCCGCCACATCAGCGGCGTACGGACAAGGGGAGGGACAAGGAACCTTTGCGGCCGTCGCAAAACTGCCGTAGCCTTACCCACTCATCCCTCCCTCCCTGTCAACCATGGCCATCCATCGCGCTGCCTTGGCCGTGTACCTTCGTCCGTCACTCCATGTATCCTGGCTACACCCCGGGTGAGCATCATGACATCACCCCACCCCTAGCAGCCTCTCTCCAACATCCCTACCCGCCCTCCTCGCTCTCAGATCCACCACACCTTGCGTCTGCTTTTGTCTATAGCCAGCGTTGGCTCGTTTTTTCCCTCTCTGTGGGCGGGATACATGTATAAGCGGTTGCCCTTGTCACTCTTGTGTTTGGCCCTGCTGTCCGGTCCATGAAAGTCCAATCCGTACACGACGGGGAAAAACAAAAAAATTCTCAACTTACCACTTCCTCATACACACCGCGCCCTTTCGCATACCTTAAGAGGCCGTCCACGAGCATTCCTGAGTCGCCCTTCGAAATTACGCAGGACTGATTCACGCACGCACTCAACACCACCAGAAAAGCTCATCATTGTTGATTGTTTCTGCCGTTTCGAGCCCCCGGAACGCTTATCCAAGTGCCGCGGCCTGTCAAGTCCACCTCAGGCCCATCCATCATCAACTTAGGGACCACCCTTGTCCAGTTCTTAATATTCCTCCTACCCTACCTCATCGCACCAACCCTGTCGCCCTCGGCCACTGCGAGAAGGACGTCGCGCCGCCGATCACTAGGCCAGAGTCGTCACACCTCTCCTCTCACTCCCGTCTGAAGGCAACGGTGAACTCCACTCAGTCTCCCGTCTCCTGTACCTACCTCCTTAGAGCGCACAGAGGGTTGACGCACGTCAGTTGAAACCTTGGACACTTAAGACTTGGCTGATCCCACCTTTGGGGTTTTCCTTTTATGCATCTCCAGTTAGGATCTTCTTGTTTCTGATCTGTGTTATCGACTTGGCTTTTCTTCTAGTCAGGATCACGCATCTGATCAACAAAACCTTTTTCCTTTTCATCTCTCAACCATCCAACACACACCTTCATACACTCACACATACACGCACACACATACACATACAACCAGGCACCGTACACGCATAGGACCTGTCCCTTACCTCGCGGTAACTTCAGATTGAGCAACACTTGCCCACTCTGCACACACTGAACCCCGGTCTACCGATACCATCATCTATCAGCGTGCGCTTCCTGCGTATCCAACATGACCATGACGCTCGACACCACACAACAGAGGTTCGGGCACGCGCTCAACTTCGACTACTCTGCCCACTCGCAACCTCCAGCCTTCTCAAACCCGTGGTCGTCGTCTTCACCTCCACAGCCAGCGCCCACCTCCAGCGGGCTCTTCGTTGGTAGCCAGCAACAGGCTCCCTCAGTCACAGCATGATGACCAGCAAGGCACCCAATGCCCGCGCCAGTGCCAGCAGCACTTCGTCACTCAGCTCATACGGATCTCTCCCCGTCGCTGCTCCTCATCAGCAGCTGGTACGCTTCTCTTCCCGAGCCCTGGGCCCCGCAGCTAAATGCCAAACTGACTGACAACGTTTGTAGACATTCCATACATGAGCCGTATGCACACAACCTCAGCAGCGTATGGTGATCCCACTTATGCTACATCAGCTTCTCCTGTCAGCGGCCACTTTGCCTCGACATCCGCCCCATACGACCCCTTGGCTACGCACCAACACATGTGCGCCAGTCTGCGTTCGGACTTGGCGCTGAGGCCGACTCGGCCAGGAGGTACTCCCAAGCGTGAGTCCCAAGCTATGATAGTACCACAGCAACGGCTTTCTAACCTTTGAATTCACAGTGCTGTTCCTCCTGATGACCGCAGGAGCTTTGCAGATGCTCTTGATGCCAGCCACGGCATGCTTGCCATGAGCCAGGAAACACCACGAAACATTTACGGCGCACGTAACGATCGTTCTTCAGTCGACTCGTACGGGTTCCCCTCTACACACTCGACCAGCTCATCCATCTCGTCCTCAACCGGCAACTTCAGCTCTTACTACGGCGACTCAGTGTCTGATTACTCTACTGCGGGCTCCGACATCGAGTCTGTGAACTCGAGGACGCTGCCTCGCCCCCACGGACTCATGGGCTCTCAGGTGCCACCTGCTCCCCAGTCCATGATGGGCCAGTTCAGCTCCAAAGTATCCTCCAGCACCCAGAAGAAGCACAAGTGCAAGGTGTGCGACAAACGATTCACTCGCCCTAGTTCGCTGCAGACTCACATGTACAGCCACACCGGCGAGAAACGTAAGTTGCACTTGATCTCTCCTTCACAAGCCATGGACACGCCAGCGCTAACACAACGTAGCATTCGCCTGTGAGGTTGAGGGATGTGGGCGACATTTCTCCGTCGTTTCGAATCTGCGAAGGCACCGAAAGGTCCACCGTGGTGACGCCCGCTCTGAGGCCGGTTCCGAGGATCACCACTCGGATTAAGCCCGAGCGAGTAACTGAGTGTCAGCACCAGCAATACCAGTCACCGGCGGTGTTGCTGTCATGATTCCGTTTTGTCTTTCTGCTTCCAGCAATGTCTTTGGGGGCTCAACGACCAACCACCAAGGATTTGGACCTATATTAATCAAAAATTTCCTTCGTTTTCCAACTACATGATGAGCGCGGCATAGAATTGGTTTCCAAAAGGGCTGACGACTGGAGGAACCATCGTTACCGGGAACGGCTATGTATATCATTCGAGTCGATCGTTTACGTTTTTATCCGGATGGGAACGCTCAGCATCCAGCGGTCCGGTTAGAGTCTTGATTTGGATATCTCAGGAACATGCCTTGTAAGGGCAACAGACGCGGGGCCATCGATGGACAACCGCGGTCTGGTTCGGCGCATTATGGAGTCAATGGTGTTTCACGGCAGAAGTCGAAGTGTTTTGTCCATTTTTTGTTTTTGTTTTTTACAATTCGCAGCGTTCGCTTACGTCGTACGCACACCAAACCTGAAGGGGCATTCACATCAAGTGTGACTACGAAGGTGGAGAAGGGAAGCACCCGGGAATATTGAGGTGTTACGACGAATCTTGTATACTAGTACTTATCATCTTGAAGGTGATATATACCCGATGAACTCTACAATTGTAGTTTCACCACGCAAAGCGAGTTAATGAAAAATCATCGAGAAGAGAAACATGATGACAATCTCAGATGCGTGAATGAATGCAACATGTGGACTTGGCAAAGGCAAGGTAAGGCAAGGTAGTCTTGGGAAGAGGAGGTAAGGGGTGGAGGGCACGCCGAGGAGGGACGGGAGGAGAGGAGCGGCCGTGGTTGCTCACCGCATTCTTCGAGCCGCTTCGGATGGTAGCACACCAAAGATGCGGTGCATAGCCTGGGCAACGTGTGGCTCTCGTTCGGACCCAATTACGCGAAAGACCGGGCGTTGCTGTCCGCGAAAGGCTGGGGAGGAGGAAGAAGAGGCATGCTCCTGTTGATCGATCGGCGCAGGCGCCTGTCACACTCCCTTTTTTTTCCCTTCCTCTCTCCCAATCTACGCTCCACCGTGTTCCGTAGCGGGATGGGCTTTGGGGTCATTCTCTCTCTCATTTGTCCTCTGGAGCTCGAACCAGCCGCGATGAGGCAGGTTCCAGGATCCATTCATTCCTCAGGTTGTTTTCTTAATCCAGGGGCCCCTAACAAAGTAGATTTCTTTTAGATGGACCCACACAATTGGGTAGGCAGAGAGCTACATGAATCTTGGGGCTTTTTCTGTTCACGACCAAGTGGACGCGGGTTCCAGTTTTCTTGTTCTTTTTTTCTTCTTAATTTTATTCTACTTGTTGCGCGTTTGCATTTTCTGTTGAGTGTTGGCCCTTTGTCATGCGTGTCCCCAGTTATGGGACTCGCAATGCCGGTCTCGAAAGCTTGACTCGACTTACCTTTTACCTTAGTCAAGCAACAGGACGGCAATGGGAAGCAAGATGGGCAAAATAAAAAACTGGGGAATGGAAGGGGGCAGGGCTCTCAGGTTCGGTTTGGGCAGGCTATCTAGGTGCAGTTGCAATGCAGTGTAGTGCAATGCAGTAACTGCTGGGTGTGATACAGCAAGGTAAGGCAGAGCCAGCCAGCGAGCAAGCAAGCAAGCAACAAGAGTGTGGCCCGTGTCATGGGCAATTTGAGAATCCCATGTGCATGCACCGATGATCTCGGTGCTTCAGCCCAAAGCGGGCGAGGCTAACTAACATTGCTTGTCTGCTCAACCTCGTCGCACGCTCATGTCACGTATCTTTCAGCTGCTTTACCCCTGGTTGTCTGTCTGTCTGTCTGTCTGTCTGTCTATCTGTCTGTCTGCTATCTTTTTTCCGCCTTTGCTTTTCCGAGGAGGTGGTTTCACTGCCACCACCACCACCACCACCATCATCATCATCACCATCCATCGCTCTCCTTCGTAATATGCACAGACAGTTGTCACTACAACGATGCTAAACGTATGTGGCAGTCCACCATCGCCACCACCACCATCACCCGAACCATGGAAATGGGGTGGGCAGCATCTTGGAGTAAGATTGATCGTCATGACTCTGGCGGTTATAGAAGACCCGTGTGTTATCCCCGGAAGGGCTGGGGGAGGCGCTTCGAGAAGGGGTTGCGGGTGGCGGTAGCTCGAAGCGAAGCGCCTCTATGCTTGCTTGCCTGGCCGTATCTCTCCCACTCTGTCTCTCTGCTGCACATGTATGTATGTGTATGTATGTATGTCACAGAGCAGACACAATTGAGACCCCAGAAGGGGACGCGCAAGCCAAATCATATGCGACCCATAGAAAAAATGCACGGTACATGTACATGCCTCTATCAAACACCAACTGCTGCACTACATAGTACATATACATATACAGACACGCCACAGCTCCTGCTTGAAACATATCCCCCATTCCCTTTCGCTTCCCTTTCCGCCCCATCCCACCCTTTTCTATAGCTGGTCAGCCAAGGCCTTTATTTTCCTCCATTTCCCTTTCTCTCCGCAGCACAAGCACGACGGAAAATAGAACCAAATGACGCGCACATCCATCACATCGCTCACCCTCCAGCAGGCATATGCCAAGGTACCTTGGAGAGGTTCCTGTCCTAGAGTGTCCTAGAGGTCATGTTGCAGGCCCCTGATTGGCCCACGCCAGGCCCCTCCCTGGTCACCACATCTTCACTCACTCATCTTGTCGCGCTTCGACCGATAGGCGGCATATTCAACGTTGATCATGCCTCAACATGGAATAGCACGGCGTTTCAGATTCGAACATCCCTGCCCCAAGAGGTATCGCGGAGCTGTCAGCCGGCGTTGTCAAGACCGGACAAGCTTTGTGGGGAGGGTGTCCCCATGTTGCAGGGCTCTCTTGTCAGATACGGAGGACAAGGTAAGGCAAGCGAAGGGAAAAAAGAAGAAGGAGCAGCAGGGAAAAACGGTGGAGAACGGGCGGACATTGGGGAGCTGGAGGAGCCAGATGGGGACCGTCTCTTCCCATGCAACCATTCGCATCATCGGAACTTGGCTGAGCGAGCTCTGGGTTAATGACGGTGGGGACGGTCGGGCGTACACGTGAGATCCGTCTCGAAGCTATTCGACCCCGGCCATCCAGCATGCCATTCGCAGAATCGGAGGGACCGACTCGCGCAAGGCGGACAGCAACTGCATCAACCACCCGTGAGCTGAGTCGCCATAGCTGAAGTTCGCCCTGGCCTCTAGGATGGGGATCCCAGGCGTGCGTCTAAATGGGAGACTTGCTTTCTGGTCCCCTGCGACCCTTCGACGAGACAATGGTCCAGCAACGGTCGACGAAATCCCTGCTGGAGCAAGGTCTCCTATGGCAATGCCTCGAGAGCCCGCCCGCTCGCCCGCCCTGGCCTTTCGTCGTTGTTGATCCATCCCAGGCGAGAAGGCGTGGTACACCAACTGCTCGGGAGAGCAACAGGGGCCTGTGGGGAAGGAGGCGAACATCTGGCGAAGCCGCCTTGACGTTGCCGTGTGCTACGGAAGCAGAGCAGGCATCTTACAAATTCCCTCTTTGCGTCAATGTACAGTTCGGCGCTGTGCTGTAACACGAGGCTAATATCACTCGGGCGGAGGGAGGAGGGGAAAACCTGGAAGCAGCACGGATTTGGTCCGTAGAAACAGGGCAGGCAGACCGCACGGATGATACTGTAATGACGTCCTCTAGGTTGAATGACGCGCGCCAGAGAGGAAAACCCGCCAAGCTTAGGTCCGTTTGCTCTACAGATTACTTTCTCATCATCACGGGCCCATGGGGGCCCCAAGGGTTGCTGGTTTGGGCTGCCTCAGCAGAGTTGCAATGCCTTGTTGCTGCCCCAACTTGAGGCTATCCATGCTCGGATGCGGCCAGATGACGGCGTTGTTGGGTGCACGATCAGCGCTGCTAAAATGTCAAAATCGCCACTTTTTTACCATACTTTTGTCACTTGGTCTGGAATAGGAAACTAGTCAGGCAGGGGTTTCTCACTGATGGACAGGAGAAAGATATGGCTTGGGTTCCTGTTCGCGCAACGCGCTGTGGAATTCTTGGGAGCCGATCAATCGTTGCGAAACACTAGGCCACGAGAAGGACCGGAGCAACGAGGAGGCGAATCCACAGTACCTGAGTAGCATCGTCTTGCAAGACAATGGGAAGAAAGAGTAGTGTAAAAAAACTACAAAACATTGACGTGTAGGTATTGGAGATTGGGGTAACAAGGTAGGCGTCGAGAGACAGGTCCCGAGAAGAGCCAATGGCAGGCGTGATAATGATGAACGGAATTCCCACGATGACGTCTTGAGCCTCACGCTGTAACTGGAAAATGAGAGCTAGTCTTAGCTTTGGGGCCCCCATCCCTCTCCCCAGCGTGGCTGGATTTTCAGGGTCCTGCTAGATGGCGCGGGCGCGGTGCCGGGGTGGGAAGCTGTGATGCAACTCGACCTCATCTTAGTCGATCGCCCCTCTCAGCAATAAACACACCAAGTGTGTGGGTGTCGACGGTTTCGAAGAATGAAGCGAAGTGGGAGGAGGGTGCAGCCATGGAGAGGCAAAAGGCTAGGTGAGTTAGTAACTGACGAATTCATCAAGAGGAGCAGAGGGAGGGAGGGGGAATGAACATGGTATTTGGAGAAGTGCCAGTGGTTTCAAGCAGCAAGGGTGCAGGGCCAGCGCATCGAACACCAAGCAGGCTGCACCAAACCCCAAAGAGTAAAGCAAGGGAAAAAAGAAAACCTGGAAGAGTACAGTAAGTACCTAACGAGAGGGACTTTGGCTGGATGCAGCGGTTCCTCGCTAAGTACCTTAGTAGTTAGCACCCTCTCCACCCAACGATGGGAACGTTGCTTCTGCGTACAGTACGGCGAGGGTACTGTACAGTATAGAGGTACAATACAGAAAAGAGCTTCTACAGTAATCGGAAACAAGTGAAAGTGGGCTGGGCTCTCCATACAAGAAAGCGGCAGGGGGACCATGGCATTGGGGAGAGCAGCGTTAGGTACAGAGTATCTGACGCTGGATGGCTGAGCCAGGGCATGCGATGCTGAGAACAGCGAGCAGAAGTCATTGTTATTTTCGTCATCGTAGACGCACACCCGCCAACTCATCGCCACAAGGCATCGAAGCAGAAATGACCGAAAGTGTAAGATACTGTGCATTGGTGTGTGCGCAGCGAAGAGACTTGTGTGGGTTGGAAGTGGTACATCATCTACAGGGAATATGGAGGGAGAGGGAAGAAAGAAAGAAAAAACATGCGAAAGAGGAGAATGGGGAAATACGGGAATACACACACACCGGCCAGAAGAGAGAGCCCAGTAGCAGATTCTCCCCAGGCAGGTCGTTGAAATAGCCAAGGGAGCCGTGACGTCAACGGCTGCGGCATCAGGGTCCCCTGGTTCATTTCATCCCGGCATGCGACGTCACATCCCCACATATGATTGGATGAAGCCGGTGAAGGTGGGTGTTCAAGTAGCCTTTTAGCGGGGCCGACGTACTTGTGCCTCACGCCGCGGGGTGTGCATTTCGGGAAACCGGAGTGGAGTGGGTTCTCTTTTTGGTGCGTGAGTGAGCAGTGCTGCTGCTGCCGTTGCTGCTTTTTTTTTTTTCCTATGCTGTCCAGTACTACGGCGGCATCTAAGCTGAAGGAATGACGGATGAGAACAATGACGGATATTACCAGCACCCGCAATGGGCACCGGCGGTGTGGAAGAGCCAGGGGAAAGGCGTCCGGCCCCCAAGGCTACTCGCCGCTGTAACTGTGCTAAGCACGATAACGTCAATTGCCTATTTTACAGCATTTCTTCTTGTCATTTTGCTGCGCGACGCCGGGGTATGTTGATGCG
This sequence comes from Albifimbria verrucaria, assembly GCA_020081605.1. Lineage (NCBI taxonomy): Eukaryota > Fungi > Ascomycota > Sordariomycetes > Hypocreales > Stachybotryaceae > Albifimbria > Albifimbria verrucaria. Next base: position 2,930,366 of record JAHREC010000018.1, read on the forward strand.
AGGTCCAGTGTGTACCCACTGCAAAGTACCCAAGTAGCCCGAGTACTGTCCTGTACACAGTATCGCACTGTAAAACAACTGGTCAGCTCAAAATCCTTGTCCTCCTTCTGAGGTCCACTTATCTAATCTAGACACTTATCTTTAACACTCTCAGACCATCCGCATATTGGGGGAGACAACGACCATGAATCGAAACGGGGCCCCTCTAGAAGTCTGAGCCATGGCCCATGGGCATGGTATTGCCATTCCGGCCATTCACGTGCGCTCGCCTCGGATTGCCTTCGTTCCCCTCGTAACCCGGCCGGCATCGGGTAACAGGCCCCTTTCCAGACCAGAGGCCGGCCCACCCGGTCAGCTGGCGGCGAACTCACTGACAGGACGAGCGCAGGCGAAGGAACCCCCTGTTGAGGAGCTGTCCAACCACTACGTATGGAAACGGTACTATACCATCTTTCTGATACATGGCTTGAGAGTAAGGGAAGATGGAGGGGCGCCCTGATGTGAAAAAGCCACGGCACAGCACGCAACCAGCCTTGTAACGGCGGCGAATGCGCTACGAAAAAAAGCCTGGGGGCACGGGGAGTGTAACGAACAAGAATCGCCACTGCGCCAGCCTGTCGGGAGATGTGCAACCCGTGACAGGCGGGATGCGCAGGCACCTTTGCTTTTTGTCTGCCAGAGCGGTTCAGATCTCAAGGGTCCTGTCTAAAGCTGCGTGTGCGTGCTTTTGTGTCTGTGCTTTGCTTCTGGCTTGCTTGTGCTTTTGCACAGCGCAAAAAAAAATTAAAAACAATTTGGGCCGGCTGCAGCTGCTGCGGCGCGCGCATTGCATTACGATATTAGTGTGCCCTTTTTATATGTAGTGTAAGTGAGACGACATGTAGTAATAGTGGCCAAAAGCGCGACTATAACACGCATAGAGAGCGCAACAATACTCGTTCATGCTATTGCTCCCACCTGGCCTGGACCCCGAACACCCTGGGCTGCGGGTGCGACGCAGGCATTTCGAGCCGACGAGATGTCAGGTTAACCCCGGGGCACCGGCGCCAGGCCCGGAGTTGAACTGTCAACCCGAGACCCTACCAACATACGCCGCTCCCCGATATCGACCCATTTCGCTGTCTAACTCCGACATGTCGACAGGGAAGGGGAAAATGTATCTTTTTTTTCTTCTAGCATTCTCGTGTCCTATACCCATTCGATGCATCCCTCGGATGTCATCTAGTAGCCAGGCTCCTGGCCCCATGGCACCGTACACGGACCCAACCGTACCAAGACGGAGACATCAGTAAGGAGAGCACATGTACCATCCGGTATCGAGCAGGAAATCTTTCCATGAACCCCTCCTCCCTAATCCTTCTCCTCTCTCTTTCGAGGCAAGGCGAGGCGAGGCGAGGCGAGGCAAGGCAGAAACCTAGAGCCACCACCCTCTTTTGCCAATAATATGGGCCAACGAGCAAGGGCACTCTTGACTGGCCCGGCGCCGAAATCGAATCACGAGTCACGCCGGGCCTCCGGAAGCACCTCCCTCCTCCGGCGTCTCCACCACCCGTGCGTCTGAACCTCTAACCTCCTTGTTCCCTCGCTTACTGAACAGATACCTGCTGTGGGATCGTGCCGGTTTCTACAATTAGACTACACACAGTACTGTACGTGTCAACAAGGAATAGAGTGAACAGAAAAAACACTGGGTCTGCGCGCTAAGTATCTTATCTTACTTTACCTTGTCATGGTCCTGTCGACAGCCTCGTCGATCTCCTCCTCCTTTGTCCCAAGTCCCGAAGTAGCGGGAGGTCGGTGCCCGTGGCCTCTCCATCGAGAACCTCGTCTCGTCTCTCGGGGCCCATGGATTCCACCGTGGGGTGCATGTCCACGTAATCACATCCAAACATCCCGGGCTGGCCTGCAGGATACGTCTAAACTCTTTGGTTTTTTTGAAACTGTCGATCTTTTCGCTGCTTGCGAGATGCGCTCTCCTCCACGACCAACAGCCTTGCAGCGTCTTCCCCTTTGCTGATATCATCCCTGCGGAGATGCGGAGACATGCTGCCGTTGCCCGTCGTCTCTTCTCCTCCCCCTCCCTTTCCCTACATCATCATCACCTCCTGATATTTTCTATCCAACCACCCAGGTCCATGAAGCTAAACCCCGCCTTCGCCGATCTCTCGTTGCCATCACCTAATCCTGCCGCTCCAGCAGCAAGGCGCGCAACCACGACGCTTTTTCGCCACGGAAACGCCAGTGGAGAGGGCGGCTGGTATCCGAGGGACCAACAACATCGGTCGGTCGACTAACAAGGCAGCTCAAACCTCCCAACAGCTTACGAGTCGCGGCTCCTCTCCTCCACCACGGCGGGCCATTACAGTGGGACGAACCTCGACGGACCACATGATTCTGCTTGACTCGAAGCTGTATCCGTCCAACCCCTAAGATGAAATGATGATTGAGCCATACGGAGGCTCAATTGGCCATCACACAAGGGCCCGAGTCTCCTCCTTCCCCTCCTCTAATCTACTCTCCTTCTTCACGCCGGCCAATACTTCAATACTTATCCGTGTACATGTTCGTCGACTTACACCCGCTCCACCACGTCCCAGACTTGCAGCATCTCCAACCGCCTCACCCGCCTCTCTTGGGAAGCTCTCCGTCTATCCCCAGAATGATCAACACCTACAACCATCTGTCATGATCAAGACCCACACGATCGTTGCCCACCACACGTGGTCTGATCGGCCAACGGCTCAACTGACCCTCACCCCCTTCGCGGCCCATGTTGCACAAGCAACGCACGCTTACCGCCGTGAGCTACCTTGGAATAGCTTCATTAGAGCCTGCCCGGTCCCATCCCCTCCTCCATCGGGGCCGAGTCATGAGACAAAAGGAAGATACTTTACCCCCATCTCATCATTCGCTTCGCTCCCCACCAGGACCTCGCAAAGGTGCAATATAAACCAACCTCTGCATATTCTCCACAACTCTTTCACACCAGAGGGAGCCCTGGAAGCAAACTGCAGATAGCCGCATGATTGCAGAGCCATGTCCCCTGACTCCATGTTCGTCACTGTCCAAAGTATTCAAGACCCAAAGGACAATTCATACATGTGCTCCGCCTAAAGACACCCCGTACCGCCGTGCATGTACTTGACGTATGGCATCGTAGACACTGCAGGACATGAAACCGGAGCTTTTCAGGATAAAGGAACTTTGTTCTTGACATGATATAAGGGTTACTCTGATGATGTCAAAAGATCGGTCTGGGAGGTCAGATGGTGCATGGCCTTCCCCTGACCTCTTCGTCCTTGAACGAAACCAACAGCAATGTTGGCAGTGAACCGCTCAGGTTACCTTGTCACCCTTGATCCAAAACACGGCACAAGCGGCTAACAACGATTAAGGGGTGCGGGATGGACTTTGGACTACCTCGTAGCTACAATGTAAACATCTTTCCCGTAGGTCACGTTTGTTGGCACAATAGGTGGTATCACAACTATCTTCAATCAAATTAAGCTATTGTAGCTCTAGCTCCATGTGCAATTCCAAGATAGCCATGCCTTCGACAGGCTGTTGAGACAACATTTATATAAACAAAGCAAAGGAGCTCAGATAGTCTTCGGTAAAGCTTCCTGTCCAGCCAATTCCATATTATTGCAACCAGCTTGAGCTGCGAATACAAGCTCAAGCCAGGAATCGAAAACCGCGAAACAAAAATATCAGTGTCCCGACAGCCTTTGTGGCGGAGGCTGCATGCCTTTGGAGTAATATACATTTTGATTTGTGATGGGCGGAAGAAGAGGTAGTAGAGGGATAGGAGTACCATGCGTATGGTAGTCCATGTAGACAAGAGAAAAAAGGTAAACATTACTCGATCATCGTGACCTCGTCAACGCACAAATGCTAGGGAAGGTAAGTCGGCTGTACAAGTCGGGAAAGTGTGTGGCCATTGTGAATAGCACCACCCTCGAACATCTCGTTTTGAGACTCGAGAGGCAACAAAAGGAAAGGGTATAAGTCGGTGCTGTGAGTATAATGATGATCGTTTGTGGAGGAAAGGCCATTAGCCTTGAAGAACTGTCGGCAACATATGCCTTGATCCGAACGCCTATCCAACACCAAAATGAATTCAGAAATGCAATGCAGAACGGTCGCTGCTTTTCGCTGGGGCCAACTATCAGACGTGTGGTGCACCGGGGCGTCCCTGTCCGAGGGACTCGAGGAGTTCGTGAGGCGGGATTCTTTGGATGCCGCTGCCGCGATCAATCATTGACGTTGGTGCTGGGCTGTATCCCTCCCTCTTCTTGCGTATCCGGTCAAGAATGATGCCTCCTAAGACGAGTAGCAGAATTAAGCCGAGCGCAATCGCCAGGCCGATTAAGATAACAAAAACGATGGGCATATGTTTTCTACTGCAATGTCAGTGAAATGCTCAACACATGAGCCGGAGAGAGGTGAGTAAGACTTACCATCTGAAGCGAAAAAGTTGTCTCGCTGAGTGAATATCTTGGCGATGCTTCCAGGGCCATTTCCAGAGCTTGTGGCAAGTGCATATGGTTGATATCCCGTGCCATTGTAGATGACTGCTGCCGCGTTTCCAATATCTTGCATAGGGATCTTGCCAGTAAGCATGAGGACATGGTTGTCGTTAAGAGTGTCTGTGTCTCCGTGGCCTTCAGTCACTGCGAACACTTGAAGGCTTCGAATGACGGTGCCAGAAGGAGAGCAGGCTCGATAGACTTCCATGTCTCGCCGTCGAACTTCATGACAAAGCTGTCACTGCCACCGGCTCTAGTACCGGCCACCCAGATTTCGTTTTCCTTGTCTGAAGCAGGGACAATTACATGTACCGGGCCTGGAATGCTTTCCGCTGAGGGGAAGATGCGAGCTGTTTGCGATTCTATGTCGTAGTTTGCAAGATAAACAGTAGTCGTATCGTTACCAGTTAGATCACCACCAACGAGCAGTGACTTCTCATTAGACCACATGAGGCTAGACACATCACCAGCAAGGTTGTTGCCAGGCCTCGTCCATTGCGTTGAGTTTGCATCAAACATGCATAGACCGGGGCAGTCCAATGCACCAGCCTTGTTGAAAGCACCACCGACGTAAACTTCGGCAGTGTCGGGGCGAACGGTGATGGCAGAGACTGTGCCCTGACGGCCCGAGATAGGAGGCACTTGGTTGCCGAGTGATTTTGCGTCCATATCATAAACAACAAGGCCTTTGACGTCAGCGTTGTTCACCGTGCCTTCAATTCTACCACCAGCATATAGTGTGCTACCCTGTGCGGCGACGGTAACGATAGTAGAACCAGAAGCGATCTCAGAACCGAGGCCGCTAACTGAATCGCCGTCATTGCCGTCCACGAGAATCAGGTTGTTGACTGCTGACCCATCAGCAGCCTGAGCCGAGAAATGGCCAGCCAGGACTGTGATCTGTTTATCACCCTCCTCATAGAAGAGACCCGTGACAACACCTGAAATCCCACCATTGGAGAGTAGATCACGGCGAGTAATATTCGAGGTAGGAGCCGAGTTGCGGATGTTGACAGGGAACCGGCCAATTCCATCTTCGGTGAGCGTAGCGATGCCGTTGGCACTGAGCTGTGCAGACACAATAGATCCAGCAAAGAGTGAGTCGCCGTTGGGAAGATCTAGGAGAGCGGCTGTGAGAATGCCACTGTAGCTGGGAATGGAACCTTCAAGATTCTGAAGCCAGTTTTTCTGCGAAGGAACCCAGATCGCAAGACCGTCTACCGGGATTGCCTCGAAGTTACCGAACTTCTTACACTCCGAGAAGAAACCTGAGAAGACGATCACAGTTTCGGAATCAGTTCCGGAAATGTTAACGTGGAAGGGCACAACATGTTCGACACGTCCATCGAGACCAGCTCCCAAAGCGCTCCACTGTCTCGATTCAGTATCCAGCACAGCCACGAAGTTCAGCCCTTCGGAAGAATTAGATTGTGTGTTGGTGAATTGACCGCCGACATAGAGACTGTTGCCTTCGAGGTGCATGTCGACTACCTCGTCATTGAGACTACCATCAACTGTTTGGACTTCATTCTTGCTGTTGATTGACACAATGTTATCATGATTTGAAGAGGTGAAGTTGCCGCCAACGTAAATGACGTCTCCCGATGTGACAAGCGATGTGACGCCAGAGTTGCGATTGAAAGTAGCGCCAAGTTTGTTAATGGCAAAGTCTTCGAAAGTGGTGGAGTCCACAACCGCCTGCTCAGGGTCAAAATCGAAAAGGCCGTTGAGCCCTCCCGTAGAATTAATAAGGGTGAAGCCAACCGACTGTGCAACGATGGTCAAGTTATCAATATCCTGGCCATCAAGGGCGGTCAAGGTAACAGTAGGCTTAAAGTCGTCCGAGCTTTGTTCGATAAAGCCAAAGTAAATTTGGTCGTATTTCTCAAAGTTGTTTGTTTGGAACAAAGAGGTAGTAAACTTGGCATCGTTACCCCCACTTGACATTACGCCAGTGATGTTAACACGACCTCTGCTCGAGCAAGTATTGTCAGGCACACATCCCGGGGTGTACATATTAACGGAGTAATTGCCAGATTGTCGAATGTTCGGTGTGAAAACAACTGAGGCTGACTTGCGCTCATCATCATTCTTCAGCTCAGCCGTAAGGTAGATGGAATTGCTTTGCAGAGAAGGCGACTCCTTCCATGGACCAGTAGAAGTGGCATTGGAGGGAAAGTCGATCTCTCTGCATGACGGCTCATTGAAGTCGCGAACAGCGTGAGACAGGATGTTATCCTGGAAGAGCTCAATTCCGCCAAGACCAGCTCCTGCGCCATACCACTCCGAAATGGCAATCTGAAACCTGTTCATCCTAACTTCGTTGACGAAATGGAAATCCTGAAACTCAACTTTACGATCGTTGCTGAGTGGGCATTCGCTGGTGCAAGAAGCATTTCGGCCGGTGGCTGGGTCAATGTAGGTAAGATTCATGATACCATCGATAGGGAAGGCGATGTAACGGAAAGTCTTGGTTCCACGGTTATCTTTGTGGGTGTTCCATAAACGCAATTTAGTGGGAACAAAACTGAAGCCAAATTCTGCTCCCCAAGTGCCAGGAGTTTGATCCTGAACGAGCCAGGTCTTGCCGTTGGCATCGCCTCCGCTAGAACAGACGATGTTCTTGGGATTAGAGAAGCCGTTCGTCGATGCGCTATTGTCAGCAGTGATGTTGGCTGTAGATAGGTTGATAGCCTGTCCATCAGGCTCGGCGGGCGTGCTTGCGTTTCCTAATCCTGTGAAGCTGCCTCCAAAGATGATGTGACCATTGGAGGCTTTGGTGATGGCTGTGACCGGGCCATTGAAACCGGCAAATGGCAGGTTAGTCCACCCTTCGGTACCAAACCAAGCAATGGCATTCGTCGAATTGGCACCTCTGAAATTACCTCCAACATAAACGGTATCTCGTTCCTGGTCACAAAGATAGCATTGACCTCGCCTTCGAGGCCTTCCAAGGGGTCACTTCGGTTGTGTTGGGGTTGAATAGAGCAATTGCTGTAGATTCCGTGCCGTGCAAACTGGTGAAATTACCACCAATGACTACACCTTGCATGTTGCCGTTGCTGAGCATGAATGTACACATGGCTTTGATAGAAGCGTCAGTTGTGACTATAGACGCCACGGCACCGTTTGGCAGCTGTGCGAGCAAAGACTGTCCACCATTGTTGCCGGAGCTGCCTCCATTTTGGCCCTGGTACTCGTACAAAGAAAGGCCATTGAAATCTCCAGCGAGGCCTATTCTTCCCAGGTTGGAAAGGTCGAGGTTGGGTGAGGGGACCGGTTGAAAGTCGATGGCCTGTGTCAAAGGGGCCAGAGTTGCCAAGGCAAGCAGTTGCGGTACCAGCCGCTGTGGTCGGCGCGCCGTAGAGCGGCCCCAGCAAGGCAACCGCATGGCTCTGGCGTCGCGCAGAGGTTATCCACAAAAACCGTCCGATTCCGAAGCGCGTGGGTGAATTGTGATTTTAGAGTCGGGAAAAGCGATAATCCAACTGGGCGAGTCGACAAAATCGATGGGCATTTCAGTAGACGCTGGTCGTCTATTCAATTACGGGTCTGTGAGAGATGATCGTGTCGAGCAGAAGGGGGTTGAAGGAGAGTGAGTCGCGATTGAGCGAGAGCCTCGAGGCTTGGCGGCGAAGAAGGAAAAAAATCGATTCGAGCAGCAGATACGTGGGTGCAGTGGTAAAGGAGCGAACGTCGTATCGTGAGCCGTGTGCCGCAGTCGCCCGTCGCCACCAGCGGAGTTGGCAGAGCGGATTCTGCTCTTTGTCTTTGTTTGAATGAATGAGAGTCGGGGTGGCACAAGGCCAATGGATGAGGAGTGAGGGAAATTGCTTGGTGATGGCGCTGGTGCTACCTCGCTCCTGCCCAGGAGACAGTGACTCGAGACGTACCAGAGATGAGACTAGCCCCGATTGGCTAGCGCGGTTTGGCCAAGACACGCAGGTACCCCAAGATAGCGCATGGGTAGCCCAGAGGTGGCGGCAGCTCTGACATGTATCGCGGCGAATCCCACGGCATCCGAGGAGAGGAAACGCAAGGTATGGCGCGAGAAGGTGGCGGCAGAGGGCGAGTGCGAGTGCACAAGTTATGAGGAGTTATCGCATCGACGATCCGCGTGTGCGCTGTTGGTTGGTTATTGTTGCGAATTGTCGGCTCATGCATAGCCACGCTTACAACCCATAGATGGTGTTCTACTAATCTTCATCAGTGGGGACCCGTCACCATTCCGTGTCTTCAGTGGTGGGCTCCAGCCCCTCCCTCCTGCGCGCTGTTGGTACACCAAGTAACACGGTTGGCTGGTGTCCTTGAGGTGCTCCGCTCGAGGTCTGTCAGGTACCACATGCACTGGGAATAGCACTGTAGCTTCTGAAGGATTGCCAACTGTGGTAATTAACTGAGGTACCTAGGCACCTAGGCTGGGGCATGCGAAGAGGGACGTGCCCATCATGGCGCCACATGCTTGTTCAGTGCAAACTGTAGCGCCAATCACTGCTCGCTATAAGGGAAGCATTCCGATTCTCATTTGGCCTTGCATCACCAATTACAATGCGATATGCCCAACGTTGAAGAGCTGTCCCTTCCCCAGCCCTAACACGAGGGCTTGGACTTGCAGCCAGAAGCCTGCGTCTTTGGTGGTTGGGCCGGACTCCTGACAACCTTGGTTCAGATGATTAATCCCAGCACAGTCATTCCCTTACAAGGGGCTGGGGAGAGACACACGCGACGAGAGGGGGAAACGAGTGTCCGTGCATGCCATCTGATTTTGGACAGAGTTGATTTGTGCAGACGCTCGACTGGCTGTATGTCCGCCGGCACCTACCAGGCACGGAGGCTTGCAGCCTCCTGCGTCGTACATGTGCAAGATGTGGCGGGCATCACATTGTTGGTACGCACTCACCGCTTCCTACATGCGGCTATCCAGCCTTGCCAGCCTCGACCAACATCCATAGACGGGTGGTTTTGTGCGCCTCCCTTGTAGCCTTGTGAAAATGTGATAGCTTGGTTTAGGGTGTTTTCTTTTCTTTTTTCTCTTTTACTTTCCTTTTTCCTTCTTCTTCCGAACAGGAATGGGGATTTTGACAGGTGCTATGCATACACATCCTGGCTAGCCCTCCTCCTCTTCCAATGATCAAGGTACCCTACAGCAGAGCTTAGGTTGAAACCAGCCAGCCAACCTGCTATGGCTATGGAGTAGTTGCGATTCTATATCCCCAGTGTTGATGTTTTCATATATTGTCGATGCTATTCATGGTTTATGAATAAACACTGCATTGGTCGTCGGTCTCCATGCGCTGAACGTATCCTTCAGTGGTGCATGTAGGTAAATATCTAGCATTGTGTTGGTGGAATTTGCCAAATACTCACTTAGCCAATGGTCCACTGGTGTTCTCCGTGCACACATGTGGCGTGTAATGCAACTGACTACATCCATCGTACTAGCGACAAAGCATATGCTGCATCCGCATTCATGCAGCGCCAGTCTTGTCAGTCATGCAAGTCTAAAGTTGACTCTTTCATGCCAACCACCACCACGCTCTCCCAACCACATTTCAAATAACGTCATTGGCCTGCATCGATACTCTAATCCTGGTCCAACATGACGCAAGCTGGAGTCTCCTGCTAAAACATTGTATTCCTTACACAGTAACTTTTATTCCACTGAGACACCGGTTGGCCCGGCTGCTGTAGTCTTCCTCCTTTTCATAGAAAACAAGCAACGGTGCACAAATCCGCCCAATGCCGTCACCAGGGAGACGCACTAGCACGATCAATGCAGTGGGCTAACCATGGCACGTCTACGAGCATGGAGCTAACTGCTTCGTATCAATGGAGCTACTCAAGGCCATGTCAAAACCTCAACTCTGCAGGCCAAACGTGAACGAATACCATCGAGTTTACATCAAAAGAAGGCTGCTCCATAGGCAGGGCCGTGAGCCAATGTAGCATTTACCAACCCAGGACTCACCGTTTTTGGTTGACCACGAGTGAAATCATTTATTTAGTAGCTCTCTGATCAGTCGCAGCCCATTTTGTCTTGTAGGCTCTAGGACTTTCGAATGCACTGGCTCGTATGGACCACATGCCCTTGCGCTTCCTCTTGGCTTTGGCCTCGGCCTTTTCATACACTTCTTTCATCCCTCCATACTCTCCGCCCGACTTCGCCTCGTAAACCGTTGCTAGCCCTCGCTTGATCAACTCCAGTCCAACATCTCGACGGATGAAGTATCGTCGAACATACACCGTTGCGACTATGCGATCGTATATATCTCGCTTGTGGACGTAGGCTCGGACGTTACGATGGAGGATGTAGTCCGAGAGCCATTTCATCGCTTCTGCTGCGAAAGGTTGTGCTGGCCGACCGAAGTGAGAGCCCTCGGGAGCGTCGACGCCTGCGATACGGATCGATACCTAATGTCGAAGAACTGTTAGCCTGCATCCCGAGCTGTCTTGTCATAATGCCACCCACAGTGCGGTCCTGCAGCTCTTTTCTAGTCTCAGGGACTTTTCGCAACCAACCCCATCCCACTGCTCTCCCTCCCGGTGTGTGAAACAGGCGGAAGCCATCGCCATCGCCAACGCTTGTGACCTTTCCGAACAAGCTTCTCCTGCGGAAGAAATCAGGCCGCACAAATGCAGCGCCGGGTATTCGACGTAGGTAATTGGCATATAGTTGAAGTGCGCCGAGGCCGGCGAGCGACATAACCACGACCGGCGCCCATTCTTTGGCTGCGGTGAATGGATAATCAGAATCTCGGCTTCCTAAGGACGCCGACCAGGAAATGGGCTTTTTCTTAGCCTCATCTTCGTTCGAATCTTTGTCATTGTCTGAAGATCCAAACGGCCATATCATTGTACCCGCGACCGTGAGGTCGTAGTTGCCATGTAGGGTTGAGCTCGAAATCGAGGTCCGGGCGGGAGAGCGTGTGCTTGGTGCAGCTCAATGATCGCCAATTGACAATCGATAGAGCCACCAGGCCCTTGCTGCCTCAGGCGCATACGCTTGATAACTTCAACCACGATAATCCATTGAACCCAATATAACAAAAGAATAGAGCAATTGCTACTCATAATTTCTTTCCTCGACTTATTTAATTTCAATTGAAATCTATTCATCAACCTCTTAAACGCTATCGCTCTTCAGTCATCTCCTGATTTCCCACTTTGCACATGTCTCAACTAGAACGAAGCACATGCCTAGAAACCAGAGAGCCTATACATATAGGCCATCCACATCCTTGGAAAAGCCTATGGAAGGAATTGGGATTTTTAGTTGCCCTGGACCTTGAATGTCCTACCACTTGCCGTCTTCCTCTCACGTTCCTCGTTCTCGGGTCGAGCGCGGCGCAACACTAATGTCGTTAGCATTATTCTTTTCTTCCTAGTGAATTCCGAGAGCATACCTTGCAGGAAGTCCGCCGTTCGCTTGCGCATTCGAGAGTGGATGTATGCCTTTGAGGCCTTGATGTGATAGTGGAAATAGTCGCGGAATGTTTGGATATGAGAAATGACGTCCACCATTCTCTGGGGAGTGAGATGCCTTGGGAACAGCACTGTGACTGTTAGTTTATGAGCAAAACCGACCCGAAACAACACTCACCAAATGTGACATAGCCGATCTCGCCAGTACCCGTGCTGCGTACTCCAGGTACACCTTGTAGCTCCAGTGGTGGGTCGTTCATGAAGAGCACCTGAGGTGCGTTCTGGATAACCCTCCTGCGTGCATCAACAAACTCTTGGATAAACACCTTTCCGAATACCCGGTCCGTCTCTTCGCGGAAGACTGTGCTGAAGATGACAGTAACACGATCGTGGCTTGCCTTGACGTAGATAGCCTCCTCCTCGCGGTAATGAATTGCCTTCACTTCGCCACCCTCGCGCACTCCTTGAGGAGCTTCCTCTGATGTAAACTTCGAGGCCTCTTCCTTCAGCTTGTAGTGCTCCTGGTAGGCTTGCTCGAACAGGGCGGCCATCGCGTTGCGCTTCAGCAACGCAAACTTCAGTGCCAATGCATCGCGCTCCTCTAATAACAATGGCGTCAGACCAGGTATCTTACTGCTAAGATATTGTAATCATCGATTCTTACCCTTGGACTCTGGTAGCTTCTCCAAATCCACCTGGACGGAGAAGTCGTAGCCCGGCTCAACTGGTGCCACATAATCACCATATTCGCGCAGGAGGACCTGCTCCGCACCGTATTGAACGAGATCCTTAAAGCATCTTATTTGAAGGGACAGGAGAATCTGTGTCTTGGTTTCGGGCGTCGAGATATGAAAGGTAACGCCGTCGAAGTCGGAGACAGTCTGATCGATCGACACGGGAGGGGCACTGGCTTGTGGTTAGCTTGCATCAGCTCTAGCAGTTATACATTTTGTGTTTACCCAGAGAACCGCTCGGTCAAGACCGATTGGATCAGCACGTTCTGGTAGTCGAGGAGAAGCATCTTGTCGCGGTGTCCGGGTGGTACCTGGTAGCTCTCGTTGTCTGTCTCCTGGAGCTGGCTGACGACAGGTAGTGGGGCTGGGGGTAAGGTAGGATGAGACGTCGAGCTTGAGGTGGCCACGTGATGATAAACCGCCGAGGATGCGACCATGACCGATTTGGCCGGACGCGCTATCGATAAGAAAAAATATCCCACCCTACTGTGATCTCGAGGTCTCTTACCTTGTTCGCGCGATATGGTTATTTGCCAATTGAGCCTGCTAAGCCCATAACCATGGTCAAATCATATTTGTGAGTGCGAATCAACTTATTAACGGGCTTGGAATAGATTTTAACACTTTTTCTTTAGGAAGTTCGAGCATGCCAAGTCCTTCGGCGTCGTAACCACCAGCACCTCGAACATCGTCTGGACGTCTCGAGGCGGGAATACCACGAGCGCGGGCCAAGTCGTCGTTGCCGGAAATGAAGAGGTGCTCTGTTGGGATGTCAAGAAGGGCGAGCTCATAAGTCGGTGGAGGGACGAAAGGTGTACCGTTCCGGTGACTGCGATCGCGCAGAGCAAAATCGACAAAGATGTCTTTGCCGTGGGATACGAGGACGGCAGCATTCGCCTTTGGGATAGCAAAATCTCGACCGTCATCGTCAATTTCAACGGCCACAAATCAGCTATCACAACTCTTGCGTTCGACAAGGCCGGTGTCCGGTTAGCCAGTGGTTCAAAAGATACCGACATTATCATCTGGGATCTTGTTGCCGAAGTTGGCCAGTTCAAGCTGCGCGGCCACAAGGACCAGGTCACCGGGCTTCAGTTCATCGAGCCGGAACCCCAGATCAAGGAGGGTGAAGATTCAGAGGCGATGGTGATTGACACTGCCGGAAATAGCGAAGGCTTCCTGCTCACTACCAGCAAAGACTCTCTCCTGAAGCTTTGGGATTTGTCGTCACGACACTGCATTGAGACTCACATGTCTCAGACCAATGGAGAATGCTGGGCTCTTGGAGTTTCCCCGATCTTAGCGGATGCATCACGGCTGGAAATGATGGCGAGTTGAAGGTCTGGTCAATCGACACCGAAAACCTGGCATCCTCTACGCGCCGCGTGGATCTGTCTACCACTACGCATTTCTTGCATGACCGGGGCGTTTTGCACCGTCAAAGCAAAGATCGTGCCACGGAAGTTGTATTCCACCCCAACAGGATTACTTCGCAGTCCACGGCTCGGAGAAAGGAGTAGACGTGTGGCGCATCAAGTCCGAGTCTGAGGTGCGGAAGACCTTGGCACGGAAACGGAAGCGTCGTCGTGAGAAGCAGAAGGACGGAAAGCAAGCCGAGGAGGATGGAGCGGAGGAAGACGAAAAGAACGAGGATGTTTCGAAAGCCGACATCGGTGAGGTTTTCGTGCAATACGTTATCGTCAGGACCGGTGGTAAAGTCCGTTCTGTCGACTGGGCCCTGGTTGGCGGACAAAAGACCTTCAGCTTCTGGTAGCAACGACGAATAACCAAGTCGAATACTACACAGTACCCTCGAAAGCAAAGAGCGAGAAGACAAAGAAGGAGGACATTCCAGATTACACCCGAGCGCTCTCTGTTGAGCTGCCGGGCCACAGGACGGATGTCCGAGCACTATCACTCAGCTCCGATGATAAGATGCTGGCATCAGCATCAAACGGCTCCTTGAAGATTTGGAACATCAAGACGCAGAACTGCATTCGAACTTTTGAATGCGGTTACTCTCTCTGCACATCTTTCCTACCTGGAGACAAGGTAGTAGTGGTGGGCACGAAGAGCGGAGAGCTGCAACTCTTTGATGTAGCGTCGGCCGCTCTCCTCGACAGTGTTCAGGCCCACGAAGGAGCCATCTGGTCCTTGCATGTGCACCCTGACGGCCGATCTGTTGTGACAGGAAGTGCCGATAAGACGGCCAAGTTCTGGGACTTTAAGATTGTCCAAGAAGAGGTTCTAGGAACCAGAAGAACCGTACCGAAGCTGAAGCTGGTTCAATCAAGGACAATGAAGGTCTCGGATGATATTCTGAGCATCAAGTTTTCTCCAGACGCTAAGCTTCTTGCTGTCTCACTTCTTGACAACACTGTCAAAGTGTTCTTTGTCGACTCTCTGAAGCTGTACCTGAACCTTTATGGTCATAAGCTCCCGGTTTTGAGCATGGATATTTCATACGACAACAAACTTATCGTCACGAGCTCTGCAGATAAGAACATTCGCATCTGGGGTCTTGACTTTGGTGACTGCCATAAAGCCCTCTTCGGCCACCAGGACAGTATTCTCCAGGTCGCTTTCATCCCTCACAACTCCGACGGCAATGGCCATCACTTCTTCAGCAGTAGCAAAGATCGCACAATTCGTTACTGGGACGCAGACAAGTTTGAGCAAATCCAACGATTGGACGGACACCACGGTGAGGTGTGGGCGCTCGCTATGAGCCACAGTGGCAACTTCCTTGTCAGCGCCGGACACGACAAGAGCATCCGTGTGTGGGATGAGACTGAAGAGCAAATCTTCCTCGAAGAAGAGCGTGAGCGAGAAATTGAAGAGCTGTATGAGAGCACTCTTACCACATCGCTCGAGAAAGACCCAGAAGCCGGCGACGAAGATGGCGAGGTAGCTGCCGCGAGCAAGCAAACCACAGAGACGCTGATGGCAGGAGAGCGCATAGCTGAAGCTCTGGAGATTGGTATCGCGGATCTCAATCTCATCAAGGAGTATGAGGAGGCGAAGCTCTCGAACCCTCACGCGGCCCCTCCTCAACGGAACCCGATCTTCGTCGCTCTTGGCAACATCACTGCGGAGGCTCATGTGATGTCGGTTCTACAACGGATCAAGGCTTCGGCACTGCAGGACGCCCTTCTTGTCTTGCCGTTTGCCTCTGTACCGCTGCTCTTCACCTTTCTCAACATCTTTGCTATGCGCTCTATGAACATACCGTTGACTTGCCGCATTCTGTTCTTCATGCTCAAGACGCATCACAAACAGATCGTCGCGAACCGGACGATGAAGGCCATGCTGGATGGTATCCGCTCAAATCTGAGGGCCGCCCTGAAGCGCCAAAAGGACGAGATGGGCGTTAACATTGCCGCGTTGAAGGTGGTGGACATGCAGATCCGTGACAAGAGCGTCAAGGACTACGTAGATGAGAACTGGGAACAGGAGAACGAAGATAGAAGCGCAAAGAAGCGCGCATTTGTACATGTAGCTTAAGGGAGATATCTCAATACCAAAGCTTGACCTGCATTCAAATATAGCCTCTGTAAGTTTGTGTTGAATTTGAATTCCGGCATTTGCAAGACCTGTAGAATTTTATTATTGCATGCATCAAGGGCTTTTATACCAGTATGGAGGTACTATCGTGGAGTGCGGTGGGATCTGGCCAGCTTGAGAACAATGAACAGCTACGGTCACACTTGCAACATAGCCAGACATAGAAAGAACGTCAAAACTGACCAAATTTGCATTAAAAATCGATTAAATTGCCAAAATTTTGTGAAATAAAATAACAAGACGCGGACCATGGAAGCTGTACACAAGACGCTGTCGAGGACAGGGCATCACGTGACCCTAAGCCATGAACCACGAGATTCTGAACTATCGACGGTCAAAGTGACATTGACCTCAGACACCAAACTCGAGCATCACAGCAGGAGCCTTCATTTTAAAAACACTCTAGGCGGACGGTTGAAGCCGACAACGCAAAAGATACACAAACGCTTCATCCAGGTGTGTTTTACCCCGGCCAGCCGCCGCCAGCCCAAGCTTCGTTCTGACATCGACAACGCAGGGTACGATTGGACTACAGGCACGATGCTCTTCTTCAGGTAAGGACTGGGCATCCCCATTTCTCCATGTCCTTGGGGTCACTCTGCTCAGGCCTGGTGCTGACACGCGGGCCAGTTTTTTCAAGACGCTCATCGACCATGAGGTCACCGTTGAGCTCAAGAACGACATTCAGCTCCGTGGGACGCTAAAGAGTGTGGACCAGTACCTCAACATCAAGCTGGACGACATCTCGGTGGTAGAGGAGCTGAAGTACCCTCACTTGGTGCGACGACCTTTATTTCCCTTCTCTGACCACTTCACTCGTCAGCGGTGTGTTTCAGTTCACTAATCGGTTCGCTTTATCAGAGCTCTGTGAAGAACGTCTTCATCCGAGGCTCCGTGGTAAGATACGTGCACCTCCCCGCGGCTTCGGTAGACACCCAGCTGCTGGAAGACGCTACACGACGAGGTAAGTGGAGGGTAGTGCTGCGCTGACACTTATGACAATGACTGACAAATGTCACAGAAGCAGCAGCTCAGCAGGCCAAGGCCAAATAAACGAAACTCGTTGGGACAGTTTTGTAGGGTTGCTGCGGTGACTCTGCATGCGCAAATTATTTCTTCCTGGCATCAGAGGTGTTTTGGCAGTACGCTATGGCTTTGGAGGTGGTCATACGGTAGAACGATTACATCCTGGCGTTGAGATCTAGTATGGATATTGGCTTCCATACGTCTGAGGCAGGCCTAGTATTGGGTGAATGATCGCTCTTTATGATTTTGATGCCTTTCAGACCCACAAAGTCGAGGCTCACTAAATCTATAGATCATATATCAATGAACTACCACCAAGCCGCGCCACCCTTTCCAACCTTGCCATCCCATAGTTCAATATTTGAATCATTCTCATCATCCTGACCTTCTATAAGAGGCTGTAGTAGACCGCCCTGCCTTCTCTCCAACGTCCAACGATCTATCCAGGCTTTCATCCTTGTACGTGACACAGCGCTTCCTACATTTACGGTTGGAATAATCTTTTCAATCCGTAGGCTCATCACAAACATGGCTAGCTCACGGAAGCTGCTGTGCTCAGAGTACGGAACCCCAAAGCACATCGCCTCCTTGGTGCTGCCACGCTGGGGAACAAAGTCCCTGTATTCGAATCTAGTGCGCCAGCCCTTTCCATGCAGAATCTGCTGTGTCGGGATACTGCTGGGTGGTGTGTTTGCACCAATTGCCTTTCCATTCCTTGGCCGGAAATTCCAACCACTAGGTCGGAAACCGATAATGCGACTGAAATGCGGCTTGAAGCTGTTGAGGTACTCTTGAAGCGTTTCGGCACGAATCTCCATGAGCATCTGCATGTGTACCTGGGCTTCGATAGGATTGGTCGTGAGTAAGGAAGCAAGCTCTGGATCACCCAGTTGTTTACAAATCTTGATCTTCGACGGCGAGGCAAAAATCTTGGAGCCAAGAGCTTTTGCAATGGCTACGCATATGCGTTCTTTGCCGATAGAGTAAGTGCCGCAAATCACCAAGAGGCGTTTCTTACGTGCAGAACTCTTTGACTCCGATTTTGAGTCGACCTCCTCTTCCTTCTTGGAGTGGAAATACTTGCTAACATCAGATGTTCCCGCAGGTTTCGTTGATGTCTCCCAAATGTCATCCTTACTATCTGGATCGGGAGAAATTGAAGCACACAAGTCCCCACAAGCTTTGATCACGTCGCCCTGCGGAGGAAAGGAATAACGTGGGTTGAGATAGGTGGTATCGAGGTAGCAGATGTCTATCTTCTGTTGCCGTAGCTTGCCGGTGACTGAATCTGCGACATCCGCCTTCAGAAGAGGATGGCTGATGTGAGCAGGACATGCGCGAAAGTCGCCACAGTGTAAAATGCGCTTGGTTCTAGCAGTAGAACCCTTCCCTTCGCTCTTCTGAAAAAGAAATAAGGAGCTGCCAGGGCAGTGATTCGCAGGGATCATAACGACTGAAGCTCCTTCAGTCCCTGGAATATCATAACTCTTCTCAAATTCGAGTTCAACAACCCACTTTGCAGCTGTCCGAAGTTGCTGCTTTACCAGGCTGCCGGTGACCTTGCTACAATAAATGGGCCCATGACTCCAATTGGCAGTTAGGCCGATGTAGTGATCGCTATGGAAATGGCTTAGGAAATAGGCTTTGCAGCCTTGCACTGCACCATAGCGGAACGCGTCGACACATATAGAAAATCCTGGCATGATCTTGTAGAATGGGCATGTGCGCTCATAAGCTGGCCGACCACGAGAAGCATTCTCTGCCGCAGCTGCAGCCGCCCATGCCGAGTCCTCGGCGTTATTCGACATGAGCTTGGAAAATGCTGATTTGGGACCTTTGTCTGAAGGAGGCATTTCAAGAGGATTTGGTTGGCCAGGTCGCGGAACTGCCGCTTTAGCAAATCTTTGCTAACCTCGGAGGCTTCGACCTCTGGCGTAGCCTTAACAACGCTGCTTGCTTGCTTCGGAAGTGGTATAGGGTTTCCATCAAGACATGAATTGACATGCCGCGTCGCTTCATCTTCCGAAACCCCAACTAGACTTCCATCGCAAATGGGACAGCTTTGTATCGCAGACCCGTCATCGATGCTATCATCAGCGAAGTCCTCGTTGACGAATGCACCGTCTTCCCCGGCTTCCTGAGCTTCAAGACGAGCTTGCTCTCGCATATAACGCATAAACCGCAGTTCCTCACCTTCGAACACATCCGCATCCCCATCCGGGTCACCATCTTCGTCTATGCCATCCCCACCTCTCGGAACTGTGCGAATGAGGAATCATCCCGTCTAAGTGGTAGAGGGAAGTCTGGCTGGTTGACGAGTTTTCTGCTTGAGGGTCATCTCCAGCGCCAGAGGGATTTGCGACCGTAGACAGAGCTGAAGGGGACTCTTTGACTCGAGCAGGCGGTGACACTTGCGGTTCGTTAAATGCTGGTTTTGGCGGGCTTTCGTCTTCGTCCTCACTATCTGAGTCTATCGCGAAGGGGTATATATACGATGTTTCGATGCAGGCGGACGGGTTTCGACATTCGGCTTGCTCTCAGTGGCAGACAGTCCGACGACAAGAGGTTTCTCCTTCTCATGTTCATCCTTCACCACTGTCTTTTCTTTAACATTGGATTCCTCCACAAGCTTCCGTTTCTTGTTCGGGCTTTCGACTTCATTGAATCGGCTGCCATCGTCCTCGTATAGATCCTCCGTCGGGTCAATAGCTTGAGACGTGGCGCCAACAAAAAGAGAGTTCTCCTGTTTCTCGGCCTTCTTAAAAAGCTAAGGATACTGGCGTTGGGTTTTGCGATTTGCTTGGGTGCTTGCGCTCCTTTGGTAGGTTTCCGGGGAGTGCTTGTTCGGCTTAGTTTGGTTGAGGCAACCATTGTGACTTTGAAAGGCCGCTTAGTGTTCGGTTTTTAATCGCATAGCAAAATATGTGGAAGGGACTTCAACTCGGAGGAATTGAAGATGCAGTTGTCGATGAAGGCAGCTGTGAAGATGGGGATCCAAGGCCCACCTTTTGCCACTTTGAAGTGGAAGTGGGAGGGTAGGATAATGTCACGTCTTAGCGCGCCAGACCTAAGTGGCCCAGTCGCGAAGTCACATGTTTCGGTAGAGTTTCTGCAGCCTCTTTACCCCGTGTTAGGTGCATACACTGAAGCTATCCATCAAGGCCGTCTCCATACGTACTACTTGCACAGTCTGGTGCTTTGAGAAAGACTTTATCTTTTGTCCAACTTAATCCAACTTAATGCAGCAACAGAATATATATTTTTCTCCGTACAGTTCAAAAAGGTGGCTGGCAGTGATATAAAACGGCAAGCCGTGCTCTTGGCCTCTTGAATCAAATCTTACCAAGTAACATACCCATCACAACATGCGTTGCGCTACGTGTATGACTGGCAGTCTCGGCCCAACGCATTACCAAGCTCACACAAGCGTGTTGAGTACCTTGATCGAGCTTCACTGCAAGTTGTAATGAGCTGAAACTTGACGAAGTCGATGAAAGGAGTGTTTCTTCAGAGAATATTGATATATCTCAGCCATCCCCGAGCTGGCTAGTTTCAAGCCGCACCTGCTTTGTCTTTACGCCCACGCACTCTTTTGAGTCTCGTTTCCGGCCTAGCATGATGGTGCCAAGTGGTCATCGTCAACTGCTATACTTGGGCAGCGACAAAGCTCCTACCTACCAACGGCTGCAAGGCTCCTGATATCTCAGCAACAGTCACTAATGGAATGGGTTGGGAGCATCCTGATATTTTCAAAGAAGACTGTCCTGGCAAATTAGATAGCAAGATGGAAGTGATATTTTCAGCTTGACAAGTTCGGGCATCCTGGAGAATATGCTAGGCAGTGATGAATTCCACATGGGACTAGTTGTGTCACTGTTGCGGTCACTTCAATCGGATTCATGGGAGGTCTGAGCCTGACAGCGCATACATTTCACGCAAGCATCCACATGCACAGCGAGACATGTCACGGGGGAAAATGTATCAAGCTGTCTTTTTGTGAAAATGCCATATGGGCTAAAGGCGTTCACCCTGGCAATCACTTGGCAGCGTCGATGGTAGTTAGGTATCGACGCTGCAGACAACTGGATTTGACCTGGCCCTGTGTGGTAGGATTCAACCATTGAATTGGTTGGTCCTAAAAAATATTGGTCGTGCAGGGCCAAAAGGGGACAATGATGAAGATAATGACTCTGAGTCTCTGTGGGCTATGGAGGGATAAAGGGGACGAGGACGGGTGAGGGTAAGGATAGGTGAGGACGACGAGGGAGTGGATGGGTAAAGGGGAGGATGGTTGAGGGCGAGGATGGGTGAGGTGAAGATGGGTGAGGTGAAGGTGGACGAGAAGAGAAAGGGTCATGGGGAGGACGGAGCATGTTGGGGACGAGCATGGCTGGACAAAGACAAAACTGTGTATGGGTAAATGTGGATGTTGAAGAACGATTATGAAGACAGTTATGAATATGGGCAGTTTCAGGATTTATACTCGTGTTGCTTGGACAGAATTACACTTGGGGAAGGGGTAGGAGATGCTACGTGATCAATTGACAGAGGAAGGAGATGCTACATGATGAACTGGCAGAGGAAGGAGAGCGAGCCACTGACGGTTGCGACTTCGAGGTGGAAGGAGAGTCTACAAGCAAGTGCATCTTCGCAGGGAAGGGGCCGGCTTCCACGTCTGGTGTTGCGATCTAATTTGGAAGTACAACACAACACCTTCCAGTTATTGGAAGAATGAGCATCTTATGGTAAGACAGGAGAAAGAATACAAAGCATGATATCTTAGTTGAACTGCCCTGATTGAGTCTGGTGGCTTTCCAGATTCGACGCATTTACGAAATAGCAAGTGACTGGGAATATGTGATGTTACGGTTCTACCATAAGAGATGAATCGTATGAGACAGGCACTGGAGTTGCATGGAGGAAAACCAATTAAGCCCCAAACATATCTTTAATTAAGGCGAGAAACATTGTTTTGCAGATATTTACTCTCCTATCACCTATCCAAATTGTAGCACTTAACCAACAGGTTCAACTTGACGTCCCAAGGCGGATACGTTCATGCCATTGTACATCACTTACATGGCGGCCCTGTTGAAGTACGTATCCACTCGCTGCATGTCCCAAAGTGGGATGCTGTGGAGGTAGCGCCAGCGATCAAAGCGGCCCGCTTACGATGCAACCCAACTAACTACAGCGCATAACAAACCACCCTTGGGAGCCTCGACTTGTAACAACGCACAGATGCCCCTGATTTTCAAGTCTTAAAACATAGTTATAACGAGGAGGATAAGCCATAAAATTATTTGGAGTTTCTAGACACATCTTCTTCTCGCATTCCATTGCGCTGCCGGTGCAAGCTATCGCATTGTCGTTTTTATAGACGTCGAGTGTCTCAGTACGCAGATCAGGAGACACTTCGGAGTGACCTCAGCTTCCGACCTCGCATCAGATATCTGTAACCTCCAAGTAACATACATACATACATATACACCTACCTACCGCTCGAATAAATCCCACCCAGTATGATTTTTTGTCCACAGCTCAATTTCTGTTAAGACTAACAACCCATTCTCTTAGAAATGTTCAGTACTACAGCCAAGTTGCAGCATGTATCCCCTCCCGGCGGGAATTCCAGCCTCGCGGGGAATCAAGCTGCTCCAGGGCTATGAGTTCTTTATTCAATGCGATCCGCACATGATTAAGTACGAAGCTATAGATACACCTTCGGATCCGACACCCGCGGTACCGGAGGATCGTCAGGTCGTTGGGGTGGCACCGCCCAAATGCTACACAGTCACAGACAAGGTGCAAGCGCTGCCTGCGGGTCTCTGGGACTCGGATGTTGTAAGCACCTACGAGTTCATAAATTTGGACAGAGGCGTCTTTGTTAGAATCAGGAGCCCGCTGAGCACAGTAATGGAGACAGTTTGGGAAGTCAGGAGTCAGAAAGTGGCCAGCTCGAACTTGTCGAGGACATCGTCATCAAATGCTCCAGGCTTCTGGTGGGGGTGGTCAAGAATACCTGCGAAGCTGGATGGAAGGGCATACACGAGAAGATGATTGCAAAGTTAAGCGAAGAGCCTTGATAGACGAACCCTACGATGAAAGCACCACCCATGGTTTTGGTGATCATTATCCTCCAATGTTTCATTGGCCCCAAGACTGGGACCTCCATTCTTTCACAATGCATGCCATCGACAGTCCCGAAGCTTTCCAGCCAGAAAGGCAAAGTTACCATAAACGGAAATAGCCGAGCTCGCTGCCTACGGTAGCCTAGATGTTGCTGCAGGACAAAGCAGTAGGCAATGGTGCTCAGCCTGGCTTCACATACTAAGATGTCTAGGCAGCCATGTCAGCCTGGAGTAGACCACCAGAACCTCAGACTTCACGATCAAACCTGTGCAATATAAAAAGGCTCGTCTTCCTCATCTGTTGGACCTTTTTCTTTTCTCTTTAGCTCTCTTGCCTTAAGGCTTGAATCAAGTGTAGTATCTGTTCTTGCAAAGGGTAACGCCTTGCACCGGCTCTCCGAGCCTGGTCGGTCTCTGACCCAAATTTTTGCCTCCTGGGACGTCGGTCTGCGCTCGCGTACGGACGACGTTCCCACTGTGTCCCTGGTATCACACTGCCTCCAGGCGATGCGAATGTGGGTGTCCTTTTCATTGCACTCTGCCGGCTTGGTTTCCGGCGATGTGAAGAAGAGGGTTTGGGCGTCTAAGGCCATGGAGGGAGGGCATGCGATGTGATTCGTAAGCGAATGAAATGTCTTGTTTCCTGTCACCCGTAGACGCCTGGGTCATCAAGCAGCCCAAGGGCCCAGGGGAAGTTGTGCCACGCCTTGGCCAGTCATTTACTATTTGCCCAGGTAGGTAACTTATTGTAGGTAGGCCAATGTCGTGGCTGGGTTTCAGAAGGGCCCCTGGTGAAGTTTTGGGCTCGAAACTGCACCAAGTTCCATCCGTACCGCCACCTGCCCCCGGCTAAGCCCCGGTAATTCCATGTTTCCCTGACCTGAATCAAACATCAACGTCCAACTCTGTAACGGATTCATTCGCATCTGTTTGTGACCGCAGCTCAAGAAATGTCGGGAGGCAATGCTCTGTAGGTTGTCCTTTGCCTCATAATGTGACGAGAGCGCGCTACCGGGCGCAAAGTACATCTCATCAGCTTCCCCGGCCCTGCATCCACTCATCGCTCCAGTTCATCATCACCTCACACACCCAACATGGCCTCGCTTCAAGTGAGAGGCTCGGACATGTCCGGCTCCAAGCAAAAAGCCATCGAAGATGCAAAACGAATGCAGGCCTCCGTGGCCGAGCAGTGCACCAAGGCTGGAAAGGACGCACCTCCCTATCAGTTGTCCGAGCTCATCGGAAAGGGCAGTTTTGGGCGCGTCTACAAGGCCACATCCCTCAAGACGAACCAGCTCGTCGCCGTAAAAATCATCGATATTGAGGAGAGCGACACAATGGACCCCAAGCTTGCCGATACCTACAGTGACCTGCTCAAAGAAATCAATGCCCTGCAGCGCCTCAGCGACAGTGGGGCTCGGAACATTAACCTAGTCATCGAGGCTCTGCCAGTCGGTCAGGCCATGTGGATGATCACCGAGTACTGCGCTGGTGGAAGCGTCGCAACCCTTATGAAGCCTACCGCACCGGGCGGTCTGTTGGAGAAATGGATCATCCCCATCTTGCGCGAGGTTGCGGAAGCCATCTACTGGGTCCATGGCCAGGGCATCATTCACCGAGATTTGAAGTGCGCCAACATCCTCGTTACCGAGACTGGAAATGTGCAGCTATGCGACTTTGGTGTGGCTGGTGTTGTCGAAACTAAATTTGACAAGCGAAGCACCTTCATCGGCACACTGCATTGGATGGCTCCCGAAATTTTCGACCCTGGAGCGTCCTATGGTACTGAGGTCGACATATGGGCTTTTGGCGCCATGGTATATGAAATGGCGTCGGGAATACTCCCAACGCTGCCACAGGCATGGATATA
Organism: Albifimbria verrucaria; assembly: GCA_020081605.1. Taxonomy (NCBI): domain Eukaryota; kingdom Fungi; phylum Ascomycota; class Sordariomycetes; order Hypocreales; family Stachybotryaceae; genus Albifimbria; species Albifimbria verrucaria. The sequence goes on from JAHREC010000018.1 coordinate 2,955,642, forward strand.
TCGAAATTAAGTAACAACCTCAAACAGCGTGCTCCTCGTTTAGAAGGCGATAGGTACTCTACCGGCCTCAAAGAACTGGTAGCATACTGCTTGCAGCTTGATCCTAAAAACGACCAACTATTGAAATGGTACAACGACACCACTACCTCTTCAAGTCAGAGGAAACCTATCCCACCTCTTCACTGCAACATTTAGTACGAGCATTCAAGCTCTGGGAGGCCCAAGGAGGAGACCGAAGATCTCTCTTCTCGGCTGGAGGAGCTCAAGCACCTTCTGACATATCCTCAGGCTCTTGGGCTGCCGATGACTGGAACTTCAGCACAACGGCTGCGTTTGATCAGCAGGTTCTGAACAACGGAGACGCCCAGGATGTTTTTGATGTTTACGGTTCCAACGTCGACTTCGATCAGCAGATGTACGATGAGACTTCTCGTCCACAAAAGCCAAAGTCGCGTCGCCGGCCACCTCCACAACTTCCATCCGTCAAGGCACCCTTGGAAAAGCTCTTCGACCCTAATACGATATCTAATTATGAGGACAACTCTCGTGCATACTATGGCCGACCTTTCCAGATGCCGTCCTCAGATTTACCCTTGCGAGACGAGTCTTTGCCGTCTTCTGACGTGCGCGAATCTCTCATTGATCTTGACGTCTCATTGCATGGCAGCGATCTATCCCAGTTTGTTGACATGAACACAATCAGGTTAGATACGCGGGATACGCGAGACATACACGAGTCAACCGACTATGACTTTGGAGATTCTACGCCCTATCTCAACCCCTTTGAGTGACCCGGCGGACTTGAATAATCATCGTCGGACTCAAGACTGGAGATTCCCTGTCGTCCCCCTCCTGCGTCTGCGAATCCGGAGATGTCCAGATTCCCATTCAATGACGACAATTTAACCCCAGAACCAGCGCGACCTTCTTTGCTACATAATCATACCGAACCGTTGCAACCTGTTGGAGCGCATAATGATCTCACTGTACCTAGGCCGCCTTCCATTGACAACCGCACATCAGTAGGAAGTCTTATCGACCTGGACATGAGCTTTGCAGACTCTTCAACGGACTACACCCGTCCATCGACCTCGCACTCGGATGTTGGCTCAGTGAGCGGCTCTGAGATGGGTGGCGTGAATCCTTTGAACTTGAGAAGCACGCGTCACTCTACATGATGCCATCAACCAACCGAGAGCCGTCTATTTATGTCTCTGATGATTCGGAGTTTGCCGGCAATTTTGCTGATGTCTCTACGAACGGAGACTATCGCTCGGATGAGCCTATGATGACAAACGGCCATTCATACAACAATGATAGCCGGCCGTATTCGCTCAGCGAGTTTGCCGACATGGACCCTGAGTTTACGCCCCAGCCGACCTCCGTGCCGGATATTCCTCGCTTCCCTCAGCCGTACCAAGATCAGCCGCCTCCCTTACTGCTTACCCAGCCGACTCCCGAGTCTGAATATCCTCTTCCCCTGCTTCCACCTGCCCCGTCGGCCCGTGTCATGCAAGGCCAGGCATCCAGCGACGATGTAAAGGAGGAGCTCAGGCGCCTGGCCATGAGTCTGGGCGAGCACTTGAGTTATGTCAATGCTCACATCTCCAACTTTCCTGTGCGAAGAGGCAGTGCTGCCAGGATAGAGCCGCTGAGAGAGGTACTGTGAGCTTCGCAGGGCGGAGCTGTGGCCTGCTTCTTGAAAACATTACCTTATCATCGGGAATGGACGGTGTACTCTATATCACTTGCTTCTACTTACCTATTAATGCTTATCATAGGTTGCAAGATGATCGAAGTAGGATCTGAAGGGCATTGATGACTGATGGGTTTCTTCGGCGTTCTGTAGCATAGGAAGCGACGGGACTTACGGCACGGTTCGCATCGACAACGGATAGCCAGAATGGATTGAATACGTAAAAAACATTAGCAAGTATAGATTTCTTTTGGGCCATGATACGAAACGTTTCTGCTATGTGAACCCTATCATATCGCCCATGAGTAAGGCTTGATACTTCTCAATAGCCTCGCCGAGCCTGAGTAGCACACCGGCAGCCAGCATCTTGACGTCGTTCTCCTCGCCTCCATCCTCGCCTCTCGTCCGCTCAAAGACATGACCTACCCATTCTCTCGTTTCTACGATTTCTCTACCTTGCGACTCGCACAGTTTCCGCATGTCGCCTTCATTGACCTCCAACAAAGCAGCCATTGCTATGAGCCATCCCTTCAGAGAGCTTAGGTCTTTGACGGCATGGATGCGAACACCCAACAGCAGGTTCCAAAGCTCAGAGGTTAACTGTGGGAGCGATAGCGTCGAGGGTCCAGCAGAATGAATAATGATACCCAAAGTCTGCAGATAAATACCTAGCAGCACCGGGTTTAAGACCACTGCTTTAGAAGAGCGAAGTGCAAATTGAAAGTGTGCCGTTAAGGGGAGAAGAAGTTGTTTGCCAAGAGATTCGCCGTGGTATTTGGAATTGCCCGGAACCGTGGCCGGTCCTTAACCGTAGATTTGTAGCGAGCTGTAAAGCTCTGAAGCTTCAAAACATCAGGACCACTGGTGGCATCGGCGGCCTTTGCAGCCAATGGAGCCAAGAAAGCGGAGGTGATGCTATCAGCGATGGTATCGAGAGCGGTTGCAGGCAACGCCTTGAGTTGAGAGGCAGGTAAGCGATCGGGCTTAGTAGACGACGCGAGATACAGCTTCTCCATCGCTTCTGGTAGGCGCTTGGTAGGAAACGCGGCCTCTGATTGATACTTGGAAGTTTCGAAGCCGGCAATTTCTCTAGCTGAGAGACCCAGGGTTATAAGAACTGATGTCCGCTGCGAGAGAGAGTAGTCGCCTTCGAAGAAAGTCCGTGCAAACCACGGAGCCATAATCTTAGGCTGAGCAACGACCAGTGAGATCATGCTCTGCAGTTTCAAATCATCGAATCCTTCTATGTCGAACTTATCCTGAGCGCCCACCAGCAAGTTGGCCAGCTCGTCAGCATGAGAGCTGACTTCAGTGCCGAAGTTTGCTTTCCGACGTATCAGAACTGGAGCAGTCTGAAGCGCAAGTTTCTGTTTGTCATACGATTCGGAATCTCGCAAGAAGGTAACCAAATCCCTAATGTAGACTGGAGGTTTGAGCTTGTTGCGTTGAACGAGGGTAGCATCATCATCCGAATCTTCTGGGTCGGAAGCTTTGGCATAGGGAGCCAAATCCTCATCCTCCTCTTCCTCCCCATCAGTATCTATCTCTTCAATAATAGCACGCGGTTTTAGAGTACTGATCTTAGGCTCGGCTTTGGGTTTTGGTTTTGATACTCTGCTCAACCTTGGCTTTGTGTTTAGGGACGAGGTTGTCGCCTGAGGAGGCTTCGGTGTTGCGGAGAGGATGGAGTCTGTGGGCCCAACCTCGTCCGCAATATGAACCAAGCTCTTGAACCACTGAGCTTCATCGGTTTCTAGCTCCTCCATTTTGAAGTTGAGCTTCTTTTCTTTGCCATCTACCAGCTCTGAAAGAATCTCTCCAACCACCATGCCCAGAAAGCGTATTCGCATTTGTGTAGCTGCGATACGATTTGAGATGGTGCTTAAGTATGTGCTTGACCTCAAAAGAATTCTTAGCTTAAGGGCGAGAGCCTGTGCACATAACCCGCACTAAGAAGCAGGATTTGTGCGTGGGCTAGGATGGCTTGTTAACAAGAGTTACAGACATAATGGTATTTCTGCACCGACCTTCTTGTTGTAGAGTAGCGGCATGCTTGATATATAGCTCGTCTCCAAATTGAGCCAAACTTTTTCTAATACTGTTGACAATGTGGCGGCGTCTTTAGATAATGCTGCAACAACAGCCCGACGAATACCGATTCCGTCGCCAATACCAGCACCAGAAGCATTTGTGCACCAGTTGACGAGATGAGTTGTGCTGTTCTCATCAGAAGATACGACTGCTTGAATGATGCCAGCGACAGCAGAAACGGCTTAGTTAGGCTTGGAATTGTCGAGGTCAATATGGTTTAGGAGACGTTTAGATAGGTATTTGAGCAACATGTACAGAACCTTCTTGGAGATTTGTGATTGGGTGAAGCATAACTTTTGGAAGTGTTTTGGATCAGATCCTTTTGTAAGTAGCAGTTGATCAATCACCACCTGTACCAAAGTTTCTGGTCGCCATTAGCGAGGGACATATATCTTGGGTGAGAACAGTGTACCTGGATATCCTAGGGACATTGCTTGTCGAAGTAATTCCTGACAGAAGTGCAGCTCGAGGTCTGATACAGAAGTTGTAACACACGAGGCCAAGTTTCGACCAACCCATTTGGTATATTCAAGAGTATCTGTGATCCAACGTGATTCGGTTCGCAGCTGATCTTTTGGCATGCCCGAAGCTGCTTCCGCAACGACAGAAACAAGCCTCCCGCCGGCAAGAATGGATACCAGACTATGAGACTGAGTCTTTTGAAGAGCTGGGTTACCCATGGCGCCTGTAGAAACTTCCCATAAATTATGGATAGTGGCATCGCCGCGTAGCACTTCTGCGAGTATGTCTAGGAACATGCTCCGAACTAGTGGCAAATCAGGACGTCTTGATGATTGACTGCCTTTAGATTCTTGATTGAGCGACTTTATAAAAGCGACCACGGCGTTTAGACCAGTGACGCTGCGTAAACATTGTAAGAAGAGCTCAGCATTGTGTGCAAGGGTGAGATTGCTCTCGACGCTTGGCTCGGCCGAACCCTCCAGTAACAAAGTCCAGTAGTTGGGTGCGATCTCTGTGACCAACAGATGGATGATAGCGGCGCTCTTTGGAGATGGGGTGTGGAGGCTGAATGAGCCCTCACCCGGCTTGCTTCGAGTGAGGAAGTGCAGCACGGCGATGAGCGCTGAATAATCGGGCTGACCTTTTAAGACATCTAGCGCCTCATCGACAGAGCCTACTCGAGTGACTGGTGCGGATTCCACATGGACTTTCTTTGTGGATTTGTGCTCGGTGAAGAGTAGCTCTTCCTTCTTAGGCTTGAGGTAAGTGGTGCTGATGGGCGTGAGTAGCTCGTCCATGTTGGCTGGTTCAGAGTAGGTCTTGGGGTTCAGGAGACGGCAGTGTTGATTTAGCGAGTCACATCTCGTTGTGGATATTTACAAGAGGGAGAAAGAAGGGGGTAGAGAAGGGGAAAAAGAAGAAGAAGAAGAAGAAGAAAAAGAGTGAGTGTTATTGTAAAGTCCAAGTTGGTAAAAGCGATTCCTAAGTCTTTGGTTGATACAAAGTAGCTTCACCGATTGGGAAGGAAACGGAAATGCCCCACCTTCACCGAGCCTCACCGAATCCCACCTCTCACCTCTCACCTCTCACCTTCTCCACCAAATGCCTGCATGCATCACTCAAGCTGCCCGTACCCTTTTCACCAGTAGTCTTCACTATTCACCCACTCTCAGTCATTCTTACAGGTTCCTTGGACGGTTGATACTATGAGTGTCGCGGCACAGGCACAGTCAGCTGCTCCCGCTGGCAGCGAAGAGGCACGATGGTCCGGCACAGCCCGCCCCTGGTGCGTCATGAAGCCTGCTGCTGACCGTGATCAGGAAATATCTCGATCAGATCCGCCGCAATGCTGGGCCCTTTACCGATCCTGACGCCACAAACGAGGAGTTCCTCGCCCAGTTTGAAAAATTCAAGATTCTGTAAGTCAAGGCCTTGTCTTGGCCCGCCAACCCAAACCCTGGCGAGCAGAAGCTAACAGTATTGTCATAGGGTGATGTTGGTCAACCTATATGCATGGACGAGAGCTATCCTGACCTGGAATTCAACTATTTAGTGGTGCCGGTGGCCTGGGGTGTGAAATTCTCAAGAACTTGGCCATGTCCCGTTTCAAAGATATTCATGTTATAGATATGGGTTTGTACAACCCAGCTCAACCGGCACCAACCCCACCATGCACTAATCATACCTGCCACAGACACCATCGATATCTCCAACCTGAACCGACAATTCCTCTTCAGGAAGTCAGACGTTGGCAAATTCAAGGCCGAGGTCGCCGCCAAGTTTGTCCAGGACCGTGTCAAGGGCGTCAGCATCACCGCCCACAACGGACGTATCCAGGACTTTGACGAGGACTTTTACAAGCAGTTCCAGCTTGTAGTCTGCGGGCTTGATAGCATTGAAGCCCGAAGATGGATCAACGCCATGCTTGTATCCATAGCCGAGGAGGCCGAGGACCCAGACGCCATCAAGCCCCTCATTGATGGTGGAACCGAGGGCTTCAAGGGCCAGGCCAGAGTAGTCCTACCCTCAATCACTTCATGTATCGAATGCCAACTGGACATGCACGCCCTCGAGCAGCTGTCCCGCTATGCACCATCGCTTCCATCCCAAGACAGCCCGAGCACTGCATCGAATGGGCACACGTCATCGCCTGGGAACAGGAGAAGCCCTTCCCTAAGCTTGACAAGGACGACCCAGAGCACGTTACATGGCTCTTCAACAAGGCTCTTACCCGTGCTCAAGAATACGACATCCCCGGCGTCACGTACTCATTGACCCAAGGTACAATCAAGAACATCATCCCGGCAATCGCCTCCACCAACGCCATCATCGCTGCCGCCTGCTGCAACGAGGCCTTCAAGATTGCTACCAACTCGGCACCGTGTCTTGGCTTCGAGAACAACTACATGATGTATTCAGGTAACGACAGCATCTACACATACACTTTCAAGCACGAGAAAAAGGACGACTGCCCGGTCTGTGGCCGGCAAGCCCGCCCTCTCACCGTCGACCCAAAGACTACGCTCCAGGAGCTGCTGGATTCTTTTGCTGTGCGTCCCGAGGCCCAGTTGAAGAAGCCGTCAATCCGCGCGGAGAACAAGACGCTCTACATGCAGTTCCCACCCGGCCTCGAAGAGCAAACCCGCCCGAACCTATCAAAAACCATTGCCGAGCTGGGTTTGGAAAACGGCCAGCAGATCGTCGTCACAGACCCGGCGTTCCCTCTCGAGTTCAACTTCTACCTGCAGTTCAAGACGGCGAACTGAGATGGCGCGCTGCTATTTACAGAACAGGGTCTTGAGGCGTCCGCAGATGTGTTTTGGTTCGGCATTTCCTGGGGCGTTGAAAGTTGGCAAAGGGCGTAGCACAGGGAGGTTTGACTAATGATAAACAGCGATTTTGATCAGAGCTGGATGATGGGTCGCGTGAAAAATGATGTTAGAGTGTCATGGTATCGTCCCTTTCTCTTTGTCTACCCACAAGAACATGTAAAAAGCCAAGCATGCCGTTTGGAAAATGTACATCTGAACTAACGCCTGTCCCTCCGTTTACCGTGCCATGTTGATGACCTGCTGCTCCAGCTTCTGGCACTTGAGCTTCAAATGCTTCACCGACTCGAGGAACAGCTCGTCGCTGTCCCACTGCCCCGTGCTCTCAATGGAGAAGATGAAGTGGTCCCTCGTTCGGCCCAGGCTGACCTTGCCCTCGAACTCTGGGTGTCGCAAGCACTCCCTGCTCACCGTATCCTTCATGGCGTCCTTGACCACGGCCTTGAGCTCGCCCGCGTGGTTCTCGTACCCGCTGCCGACCTGGCTGGCCTCCTTCTTGCTGACCTTCTCAAGGCCGATGACGCCCTCGGGGAAGCATCGCGCGAATTTCTCGGCGTCGGGTCCGATGATGGGTCGGGTAATGTTGATTGTCGGCATCAACCTGTAAGAGGCGGTGGCGACGGGAGAGAACTTTGCGTGGTCGGAGCCAACGCCCTTGTGCATGTGCATCGAGAGGTTGATGGTCTGGTGAGGGCGCATCTTGGCGATGAGAATGTCCGGGTTCACGGGCGCGATGGCGTCCTCACCGCTAAAGTACTCAACCTGCTTGCCCGTCGGTACGAAGACGATGTCCTTGGCGTAGACGTGGGCGTTCTTGAAGGCCTTGTGGGGTCGGCCTCGTTAGGATCGGCGTCCGGGTTGTGAGTGCAGGTGACGTTGAGCTCCAGGCGGACCGTGTTCCAGTCGAAGCAGCCCGCATAAGGGTCCTCACCAGCCTCGGGCTTCTTATGCCACTTGAGGAAGTTGTGAAGACCCTCCCTGCCGCCCTTGAAGGGATCAGGCCCAATCTGTGCGCCAGCACCTCGTCCTGGATCACAGAGGTGTTGTTCTCTATGTAGACGTTCTCAATGGCGAGGGTGGGGATTTCGGCGAGCAGGATGCGACGGAAGGCGTTGGCGATGGAGGCGTCGACCCTGCGGAGGGAGAAAGAGGCGTGGAACTGCTCATTCTGGTGGAACTCGACGGAAAAGGCGGAACGGAAGCGATCGATATCAAAGGCGTGGTCCTCACCGGGGAAGTGGCTGGGGAAGTCGGTCGAGGTCACATCGGTGACAGTTTCTTTACGAACGCCAACGGTCTGCGAGTCAATGCATGTTAGTCAGGCCAATAGGCAAAAGAGAAAAGAAGAAGAAGAAAAAAGACAAACGGATCAGATGCAGTTCTGAGTTCGTACTCACATTACGGCGCTCTAAATCTTCTGCGCTCGGGGCGCCGTCCAGGAGGCCTTCTGGGTGGGAGCCATGGCTTGCGACGTCAAATCTGTAGGAAGGTGAAGTTTCTCGGTGATGCGAAGGGAAATATTTTTGATGCCCTCCAAAGTTAGCGACAAGGTGAGTTTAGGTGAGCCAAGGTGAGCCACGGTGAGCGTCTCCACTTCGGCATTCGGACTGTCGAGAGGAAAAATTGGTGGATACGCCGTGTGGTACGTACCATCGCTTCTTCCTCTTCTCAGTCTCTCTCTATCCTCTTCTGATTGAACTGGATATAGTACTAACTTACATGACCTTGCATGTCAATAACGGAATGATGAGGAAGATAAGAAAAAGAAAAACAGAAGGAAAAAATACCCAAATACAATCAGAAGCAAAGGAAGCAATACAGAACAAAACTTCTGGCTAATCGTAGCATCTTTATACACTATATACGATCTAGGCTACATGGCTCGTATCCTTCCTTCCCTTCGTGCCAAACTCCCGCGTCGGCCAGGCCGCGCTTCCCTTACTCAATATCCTCCATGGTCCATACATTAACGCCTCTCTTCTCAATGCTGCTCTTCAGCTTGTCCATCACCGCCTGTCGTCTTGCCCTCTTCTCCATTAGGCCGCTCTTCTCCTCATGGCTGAATCCGCTCAGCTTCTTCCTGGGCGGCGTCGCTCTTCCAAGCTGTCCAGGCGATGCCAAGGACAGGCTGTGTCGGAAGCTTCGCGTAGGAGTTGAGTCGCGAGGAGACATCATGGATCGCTTACCCAACGGTGTCATTGGGGAGCTTTCGCGCATCGGTGAATCGAGGCGGACCCTACGCAGCTGATTCTCAAGCACATCGATATCGCCGCTCCGCTTCTCAACCATGGTCGTCATCTTGTTAATCGTCCGCACAATGGCCTCCACCGTCGGCACGTTGGTGCTGCCTTTGCCAGAGGCCTTGGATGCCGTAGCAATTTTGGTCTTCAGGAGCGTCAGGGCCTGCTCGGCCTCCGCCAGAAGGTTTGTAAAGTTCATGAACTCGCCACGCAGCTCGTTTTGCTGAGCTGCTTGCTCGGCGCTCAGAGGCAGAGATCGAACAGCCTCAACCTGGTCGGGGTCCTTTCTTACCATGATGATCCGCTTGAGATCCTCCTGCTTAGCTCGAAGGCGGTGCATTTCTCTGACGAGGTCTTGGCACGCTTCTCGCTTGTCCTCCAGGTTCCGTACACGTCCTTCTTCGAGACTAGCATACAAGTCCTCGTCGAGGACTTCAGCAAGTGCATCCACCTCGGAAATGACCCAATCATCAGGGTTTTCCAGGTCCTCCTCAGTGCGCCCACCTTCCTTAGCATTCTCAGTATGGCCCTTTGTGAAAGCCTTAACAGATCGTAAGTTAAGGCCAAATGTATCAATCATCGAGTTGATATCCCGGTACACAGCTTCAACCTGCGAAGGAATACTCTCCTTCGCTGGCGGAGCTACATTAGTATGGGCCACAAACTCATCCAGAGTCAGGCTGCCCTGGATCTCAGAGGCGAGCAATTTCTGTACTTCGTCGTCTTCCTCATCTACCAGTGGCTGCGTCTCCTCAGCTTCTTGTCGGGCCCTCAACTTCCGCTGCTGCAAGATGAACACATCTTCGCTTGGCTTCTCTCTGCTAACAATATTGTAGCTCCCAATGTGCGACTGAGAATGCGCCGATCTCAGAATTTGAGTCGCCATGCCTGGAGCGCTGACGGACCTGGTCGCATCGGTTCGCAGTACGCGGTTCGGGATCGCCCCACGAACGGGACTGGGCGAACGAGGGCTTGTTGCGGCAGGTCGTGGGAATATGGGCGCATTATTGCGCATATCGCCAAAGATGGACTTGGATGGCTCCTGCCCAGCCCCTGCATTAGCTGGGGCTTTCTTGGGGCCACCAAATGAACTTTGGGGCGTCAGTCCAGGCGCAAATGAGTGGCCACTAACAGTCGGACTCAGATCCTTGCCTATGTCAGTGCCACTACCTTCAGAAGAGACATCGTCTTCTAGATCATCGCTTTCTTCGTCGTCTTCTGACTCAGGAACAGATGGAATAGTAGCAGCCTTATTTGATGGAGCCTTGACCGTGACAAAGTCGGGTGGCAGAGGGGCATCAAGTTCCTTCGGCGTGGCCTTCGAAGTAGCTGGGTCGGGAGGTAGTGGCGCGTCAGGGATGGCCTTACTGGTTGCCTTTGTGAAGTCAGGGGCAAGGGAGCATCCTCCACTTGCTTCGTTTGGCTCGAACTCTTGGTGAAATCAGGAGGCAAGGGAGCGTCATCAGGCTTGCTTGGCTGGACGGGGCTTGGGGCGAATGGGTTGCTCTTGACTGTGTTACTGGGCTTCAACGACTGCATAAACCCAAGATTTGGACCGAGGCTCGCCGCCGGCTTGATCGGTGGCGATGAGACTGCAAAAGGGTTGGTGACATTGGAGGCAGCCGATGATGAAGACGACTCTCCCACCGGGTACGTCGCCTTGCTAGTAGTATCAGGTGGAAGAGGGGCGTCCTCTGTAGTGTTGGAAGCCTTGGGAGTATCCTGCTTCTGTGCGGCAGGCTTTGCGTTATCGGGCTTTGATCCAAACAAACTGGGGAAAGATGAAGCAGGGGTAGCACTAGGCTTAGATCCAAACAAGCCGCCCGAAGTCGAGCTTGACGAAACCCCGGATTTCGATCCAAATAGCCCACCAGAACCACCGAGCGTTGAAGGCTGTCCAAAGACGGAGCTTGTTGTTGCTGGGGTAGTAGACAAGGTGAACTTATTAGGTGCGGGGGTTGTTGTCGGGGTTGTAGACTCTGGGCTGGGCTTGGGTGGGAACAACGACGATTGAGACTGGGGCTTAGCTCGCGGCGTCCCCTGGTTTGACTCCATTGCATCCATATCCTCATCTTTGATACCGGGTGTCGTCACAGCGGGTTGTTTGGCTGCCTCGGTGAGTGCAGATCCAAAACCGCTGCCAAACAATGATCCTCCTGGCGCCGCAGGTTTGGAAGCCTCTTCCTTCACTGCAGGATCTGGCTTGAAAGTACTTTCCACCTTGAAGGGTGCGGATCCGGAGCCGAAGAGTCCACCAGAAGGCTTGTTCTCCTTGGGAGCAAAGACAGTATCCTTTGATGAAGTAGCAAACGGCGTTCCAGAACCAAATGCATTACCTGGTGTCGTACTAGCGCCTCCAAAAGGACTCGCGCCACTGTTGCTACCAGAGAGAGCAGAGAAGCCTCCTTTGTTGGCAAATCCTGCAAAACCACCAGAGGCAGGTGTGGTTGTTGTTGCTGCTGGAGTTGATGTCGAGTTGGAAGCAGCACTACCAAATGCGCTTTGGGTGCCGCTGCCCTTCGCAAAACTGGCAAATCCGGATTGGCCAAAAGCGGAGGAATTTCCTCCTGTAGACCAAGGCGATGTGCGCATTCCCAACTGGGAGGATTGTCCAAATGAGCCCGATTTACCAAAGGCCGGCGTCGAAGAGCCAAAGGCGCCTGTACCAGGAGAACTAGATGCTGCCTTTTCTGGGGTTCCCGTGGCCCATGCGGCAGGCTTCTGACCGAGTTGTGAGGTTGACCCAAAGGCCGAGAATGGTGAAGCCGCTGGTGCCGCCGAAGGGGCAGCGGCAGGGGCAGCAGCCGGCGCGGCTGATCCTTCAACAACAGCTAGGCCAGGGTAGGGAGTGCTTTGCTTGATAGAGTCGGTATATACAAGCCACCAGGCACACAGGATTCCTTCATGAGTGAGAACCCAGAAACCAGGGAGAGGATTTGGTGACTCTTCAAGTTCTTCATCAGAGGGATGGGCTTGTAGACCTTGTCCTTGCTAGACAGATCCAAAGCCACACCAACTGGAGTAGAGTCTTCCATGTCATCTGTCATGGGCAGTGTTGGTCGTTTTGTGTCATCCAAGAGCTCGGTTGTCGTAAACACGCCAGTGATGGAGGCTGCCGGTTTGTCGCTGGCCAGTGGAGTTTGAGATCGGCTGAGAAGGCCGACTTCGGTTGATGCTGTAGATGATACAATCAACAGATCCTGGAGACTCGGAGGAAGTCCCTGAGTCTCAAAATGGAGTGGTGAGGGACCTTGTCGAAGTTGAATGGCTGCACAGGATCAGATAGCTTCTGGAAGGTAAATTCTGAAGGCGGCTTGCGCGTGATGAGATAGTAGGCTGAGGGTGCTGAGGGATCATTGTTTGCATGGTAGATGGCCAAAAACATGTTGTTTTCGAGCCATGTAAGTGATGATACTAGCATAGCAACAGATTAGCTTGTGTTCGAGGGTCATGTGGAAAATTTTAACTTACCGTGACAATCCTCTACATTTGAAGGCTTGGGAATTTCAGCTTTGCCCTCTCCTTCTGGTGTCATTTGGAAGATGGTGCCATTGCCCAAACCTGCACAAAGCTGCTTGCCCTTCGAACTCCAGCTGATGGAGCTCACCTGGTTTTTCAGCGCATTGCTAATCGTGCGCTCTTTCAGGTTCGCCATGTGCAGGTTTCCTCCACTTGTGACAATGGCACAGAGCTCAGCCTTCTCCGGTGTAGGGTTGGGTACCAGAGCCCTAAGCGACTCTCCGTTTGTTGATAGCTCGAATAGCGAGTTGGTAGAGTCTCGCAGCAAACTCTGGACTTCATAAACTGCAAGTCCGCCGCCGTTCTCTGCCGACAGGATTAAATAGTTCTCGTCTGCTGTGAAGGCGAGCTGAGAGACGCGCATGTTCATCTGGATTTTGAGCTGTGGCTGGAAAGCCCGGATGTCGGAGTCGCCATCCTTGGGCGCTTCGAAAGCCTTTCGGACGGACTCGGTAGTGGCGAGTATGACATGGTCCGGACCAGCTGCTGCGACGAGACCTTTGCGCGACGCAATGCTGAGGAGGGAGGATGTCGAAGCAGGAAGAGGCGACCAGGCTGAAGTCAGGCGCACCTTGGCGTCGCCAGCTACTGAAAGAAAACCCAATGCCTATTCGATGTTAGAATTCGGACAGCTATTTCACTGCAAAAGCATCCACAGTATACTGACCTCAGTCTGAATGGTCTCGAGATCGGATCCCATGGTCAGACCTCCTGCTCCGGCCGCGCTGCCACCCATGGCATTTGCGGGCGACCCAAAGCTACTAAATGCCATGACTGTAGCAAGATAACCGGCCTTCGAAAGAGGGCCCGAGGTTCATAGACTTGTCCTTCGCATCGGTGACGGGCGTGCTAAATGTTGTGCTTCTCGCGGGACGGAATTGGGCTGTGGTTTGTCAAACTCGATTGTCGTGATAGACAAAGAGATGGCAAACGACTCTGCCGTTGGTTGACCGGGGCGAATGCTGGTCGAGAGATGACGATCGGATGTGATCCGCGTCCACGGGTATATAGAGGAAAATTTAGAAAAGGATGAGAGCTGGAACAGGAGAGACGGTGCCGACAAAGGCTGCCTTGCTGGTGCTTGGTGCAATCGCGACAAGCAACTTTTCGAGCTTCAAGAATCGCGTCACGTGGGGCCTATAGCTCCAGCCACTGCAAGCAAAGGGAAAGGCATGGCTAGGCAAGGCAAGGTACCTGGCCCTGCAGTACCTTTTCGCCCAGGCTCCCAATGCACCTCTAGGCAGGTGGGACTTAGCGGACTGTACCTTAGCTGAGGTGCAATCAGCAACCCCTCCCACCAATCACAGCCACAGCCGCCTTGCTGCTGGGTAGCTACAGTACAACTCCCGTACCCCGATCTGAAGGCAGCTTTTAGCCTCGTCATCAGCTCTGCCTCCAGACGCTCCATCGATACGCACCTATACTCTCCCACACGCTACGCCTCGTGGTTCCGGCATCGTCGACGTATTTCGCCCAGGGAATCCCACGAATTCAAGGTCGCCGAATACACGGGCAGCTACCGATCATCACCTAGAGACGTCCAAGCTCACCCAAGATGCCGGGCTTCGACTTCTCCAACTACAACCGCAATGCGGCCCTCCACGCTCGCGGCGTTCCTTTGCCCAAGGCCACCAGTACCGGAACCACCATTGTTGGATGCATATTTGACGGAGGTGTCGTGGTACGTCCGGGTTCCTCCGTGCTGGCGGCCGGTCCTTCGTGCCGGTCGTCGGTGCACCTACAACACGCCCCAGGTTACTGACATCCCTTTGCGATTATCAGATTGCCGCCGATACGCGAGCCACGTCCGGACCCATCGTCGCCGACAAGAACTGCGAAAAGCTTCACTACATCTCCCCAGATCTGGTGTGCTGGTGCCGGAACCGCCGCCGATACCGAATTCACCACCGCCATCATCTCCTCCCAGCTAGAGCTGCACTCCCTGTCGACCGGCCGCAAACCCCGTGTCGTCACCTGCATGACCATGCTCAAGCAGCACCTCTTCCGCTACCAGGGTCACATCGGAGCGTACCTCGTTGTTGCCGGCGTCGACCCCACCGGCACCCACCTCTTCACTGTCCACGCCCACGGTAGCACCGACAAGCTGCCCTATGTCACTATGGGAAGTGGTAGCTTGGCTGCCATGAGTGTCTTTGAGAGCCAATGGAAGCCCGAGCTGACCCAGGACGAGGCTGTGAAGCTGGCCAGCGACGCCATCTTGGCTGGTGTCTTCAACGATCTGGGATCTGGATCCAACGTTGACGTGGCCATCATTACCAGCGACAAGACGACGCTGAAGAGGAACTACATCAAGCCCAACGAGAAGAGCCTCAAGCTCCAGAGCTATGCCTTCCCCAAGGGTACCACGGCGGTACTAAACGAGAAGATCATCAAGAAGAGCGAGATTGGTCGATACGTAAGCGTCGAGGAGGTACCCTTGGAGACGGAGAAGATGGATGTGGACACTTAGATCTTTTTGGAATCCCTGGGGAGGTGGAACGACTAAATCGCTAAATCAAGACTCATGTAACAATAAACAACAGTGCACTAGAAACTGTGGTATGATTTGATCTGAACTCGTGGTGTCATCTTCCTCATTATGCTCAACCATGCATTGTCAACTTCAAAGACTTGGTGTCATGAATTACAACGTTCCTACGCTGCGTCCTGCAGCTCCAAAACTACAATAGGCGGACATGCCAAGTTCGTTCAAATCCTAGATGGACCAAGCCTGTCCGGTCTACGTCAAGCCCGATCCATGCTCCTTAAATAAGACGGCCGTTCAGGGCCCAGCAGAATATCCCAGACCTTTGGTGGAAATCACAACGCCTTCACCCCTCCCGGATAGGAGACCGGTACCGATGCGTTCCCCTGCTCCTTACTGTACAGCAAAATAGTTGAAAACCTCGCCCCGCTCAAATGCTGAAAACCCGTGATATATCCTGCGAGCCAAGTCGCTCAAAACTCCGTGTAGATGAAGTACGATAACGATGTTGCCGCATCCTGTCGTGCGAGCAGGATGCAGCTTTTTGTACGGCCGTGTCTGCATGCTCATGACAGAGACTTCAGCCCAAACATTGTTCGTGTACGAGACTTGCTTCTAGCTTTCTTCGTTTCTTTCTTTGGTGATGTTTTTAGGTTGTCATCGGTATCATTATACTTGGCTTTGTGAATCCTGGGAAATGTAAGCATGAAACTTGCAGGGTTATGACAGGCAGGTGTGTAATTCTTACCAACTGTTGCCGACCATACTCATTCCCTTGGCCTCGGCCATCCTGTAGAACTTGGCGCTCTTCTTCAGGTTCTTCGAGCAACCGATACCCTGGGCGTAACAGAAGCCTGCCTCAGCAAGTGCATCAACATCTCCCCAAGCTAGAAATTAATCAGTACTGAATACGCGGTAGAAGTACAGTATCGAATAACTTACTGCCAGCAATTTCAAAGCACCTAAGCGCGAGTGCTTTGTCTTGCTCGATGCCCCAGCCATTCATATGGCTGACACCTAATTCGTAGATGCTAAGAGCAAATTGGGCTTTACGGGTCCTCCTCTCCGCAACGTCAACATGTTTTCCCTCCTTGGCTTGCTCTTCCTCCTCGGCAATCTCAATGCTGGCGCATTCAGCAGCTTTACGCAGCCACAAGACGCCTTCCTTTTGATTCGGTCGCATTCCCCAACCATGTCGACACGCCAGAGCGTACAACAGCATGGCGGTGGGATGCCCCTGTTTGGCTGCATATCGCAAATGGTATGTAGACTCGTTCAGCGAACCACTCTCATGGCATGCAATTCCCTTGCTCAAGTGCTCCTCGGCCGACATATCGGAGGCAGTAGCCCCTGAGCGTGTCGTGGGTCTTATGGTGTTACCTGTGTCATCAGTGCTAACTGATGCAGGAGTCCGTCCACGAGAGTGCTGCAGTGCAACATCCAAAGACCGACCTCTTGGCTGATCCTCTGATTTGCGCATACTTTCGGTCGGAGATCTCTCAATATTTGAGGATGTGAGAGCCAGTCTGGGACTCTCCAGACTGACTTTGCTTGCATCAACGGACGGTCTGGGGCCGGTCACACTGCTCAAAAGGCTAACAGCATCATCGGGGATAGCTCTGGCAGAAGAGCTCGATGGGCGCGTGGGCGGTGACGGAGGTGCACCCACAGGAGAACGCTGGGTGTTGCTGGAGGCTTGTGCAGTGTGGTCCCAACGAGAAGATGGCTGAGGCTGTGCGTCATTCGCGTCGAGTCGCTGCACAGACTTGCCACGAGGCAAGGTGAATTTGGAATAGATATAAGAAGGAGCGGCTTTGCTATCGTCGGGATGCTGATCCATGAAGGCCTCGCTGTTCATACTAACGGGAGTATGAGCAGACTCGTCTCCCAAAACGAACGATGGTTGGCTGTCCGACGAAGCTTGCCGCGATGGTAAGTCGAAGTTAGGGGTTCCAGCTCGGCTCATGGGCCTAGAAAAGTTGAAGGAAGGCTTGGGTAGGCCAGATCTGTCAGAGGCAACCGAGGGTGAACGTTGAAATGAGCCAATGCCTGGCGAAGTGACAGCATTGGCCAAGGCAGCGCTGCCAGAAGACAGTTTACGATGCGGTAGGGAGTGTGTAGAAGTGGCCATGTGCGCAGACATGTCTCCCTCTGTAGGGACAAGTGGTGACGACAAGTTACTAGATGACCTATAGGCGCCTAAGCCTTTTGGAGGGGCCAACTGCTCATCGAACGAGAAGCTTCGGTTTCGGTCGATTGATCCCACGGAGCCATTCCTAAGTGATGAGACGGGCATAGAATGGTCCTTGCGACCAGGTGACCTATCGACTGCCCTGTCAGGTTGTGACTGCGTGTCACTGTACAAAGGCGACGGAGATCGTTCCTGGCGAGCTCCAAAATAACCACCTCGTTCAGTGATCTGGTCAAGTTTGCGACCTCGTGAGGGGTCTCGGACAGGCAGGGCAGGCACATTGTCATCGGGCGTCAGGGGTATCCGACTCATTCGAGGGTGCATCGACATTGGTCGGTCGCCATGGTCAAAGGCATCCTCCACCTCGGTCTTCAATCCTGGGCCCATGTTATCGAAATCTGGAGTTTCGCCGCCATCGGAGCCTGACTCCCCGACATGGACCGGAAGTAGTCCGAGCGGCCTTGTAAGATGAGAGGACTTTCGGTCGTCAAAGGCGGCAACCGGCTCAGTCTGTTGCCATCTTTGTCGTTCTCTTGGAGCTGCTTGGCCAGCAGCCGGCTCTGCAAGGCGAAGGCGTCGAGGGGAGAGTTCGGGCGGGGCTTCGCCCGCAACGTGCAAGCGAGGGATCGTAGGGGTCTGGAACTGGAGGAGCTGGTGGTGTTGGTTGTATAGTTGGTGTTGGACCGCAGGTCCAGCATATTAGGACGTGGTGCCGCCATGATGCCTGGCTATCGCAGCACTAACGGATGGTGTTCCCATCCAGGCACCCAAACAGGAACAGGCGGTGTTGTTGAGGACGATGGGTGGGCGGCTTGGAATCCGTCGCTAGGTCGCTAAGTGTCTCGGCGACAGGATTGTAGATTTCGTCACTGTGATTGACACTGGGGAGAGGACGTGCGGAAAAGGCTGGCAGTGAAGCGCCGAGTTTAGGACAGTCGAATACCAGCCAAAGAAAGCGCTACCGGTCGAGGATAATCTTGCGACCGCAAGCAAAATAGCACCAAAAACTTGGTTGACGGTCGGTTGGGTCGGCTGATATCATGTAGCAGCGGAGAGGCGCAGCGTTTCGTACAGCGAGCGGGTGTGCGCACGAGGGTGTGAAGGGATAAACGAGGGCGGAGGCTCGAGATGACGGTACTTTGGGGTACTTTGAAATCGACGAGCGAAGCTGCTTCCAAGCGGTGATGGTTTGGCGACGAAGGGAGTATGAAGCAAGGTCGCGAGGGTCGGGTGTCGGTGGCAATGCCAAGTTCAATGTCGATGAACAAACAAATAAGGTAGAGCGGGCGGACGGGCGGACAGCGGGAGCGCAAGGAGGAAAGCACCTGTGCGCACGGGGAAGAAACGAGGGTAATTAGACCAAAACCTGTCCCGAGGTCGAGATCTGATGTATGTGTACAGGACAATGTGCAACGGCACCGGCTATGACTCTGGCTGTGGCTATGGATCAGAAGGGGAAGGGGAGGATGGTATTAGTATAGCGCAGGCGAGCAATCAGGTTTGGCGGCCATGCAGGTCGAGGGACGGTTGATTGATGGATGAATGGATGGGATGGAGAATATGGCATGGCGTGGCAGCAAGGCATGGCCTGGCATGGGAGAGCGAGCGAAAGGGTGGAGATTGAGGGACAAGCCAGACGGAGCTTCACAGGCGTACAGCAGAGGTACCCACGGCGCCAGGGACTTAGTGCCCTTTTGGCTTGATTGAGAGCTGGCAAGGGTCGAGGCTTCACCCTGCTGCTTGGCCCGAGAGCCAGGGGCTGCCTCCACAGGCTAGATGCTCATGGTGCTGGCTGGCAGGCGACCACTGAGTTATGTGACCGACCTACCACGAGGGGCAGGCGTTGGTTACCTTGGGTACTGCTGTGGACAACATCACCGAGGATGGGGTCAAACATAATTTTTGGTAAATGGTTTGATTTCGTGGCTTCATTGTACTGTATAATGCACGAACTTATGCTTTGACAGATTATCAGGTGATATTTGTTCTCATTTCTCGTTTCTTTTCTTTCTTTTTTTCTTTTATTCCTCTTTGTTTCTCCAACTAGACTTCTTACCGTCGCAGATCACTGCCAATATATCAGACACATCCTCCTCCTTACCTGTACCTGTACCTGTACCTGTACCGGTCCCCTCTGCCCACCCACCGGTTCTAACAACGCAAGCACTGTACGACACCCTGGCGTGTGGAGGACGAGCCACTAAGAACCATAGCCTGGAACCCTTCCAGAGCACGGCACAGGTGCCATTCAGGGACCAGATCTCCAGCGCAACGAGACGACTGGTGGTTCCTTTGCCTGCATATTGATTGTTCGGCTGAGCCCACCTCAAGCCATACATTTCCTTTTCTGGGCGCGTAAATTACACCTGAAAAACACGAGAAGAAGAAGTAAAAAGGGACCAGTCGTTATGAGAGGTCTAGGAGTCTATGGTTAGGGGGCAAAGACCGGGCGTCACAGCATTGGCAACTTAGAACTGTTGCACAAGGGCTGGCTGAGGCAAGTTCACTCTTGCTCACATCTAGCAATCAATCTCGTCCCGAATGACAACCTCCTACGTCAACATACACCTCCAGATGCAATGTCCGTGCTCAATTGTGGTTCCCCTGCTGTTTGTGTGGTTCAATGGCTAGGACCTTTACAAAGCGCACCAAGCCTAGCAGGTTCAACCCCAATACCACCACCACCTCGAGCCGACGCTTGATACGAGATGGCGTCGAGCAGGTAACAAAGGAGTGCAGAATCTGGCCTCAAGACTGTATCATCACGTTGAGGAGGCTTCCGGATCGGGACTTGTTGGGCCAATTATCCTTTCTCAGGCACACTGGTGCCATTCTGGTGGCGTCGGCCTCTCGTGTCACAGATGTTCCACAACAGCGACATGTCCCAAGATTATCAGATGGCGTGGATGGGACGAAGCGCGCCTTTGTCCGACTGCATGCACTGCTACACAGCAGCGCGGCATGGTGTGCAGCCAGAGGATCGGACCGTCCAAGACGCGTGTGGCTGGCGTCTGAGGCCTCTGCGGATCGCCTCCTGGCTGCACTCGATGAGCTTCGACTTACTGTGCTATAGGAAATGGGTGTATCGTGGGTTTCATGGGCGCCCCTAGAGCCGTTTCACCCACTTCTGGCAGGTCAATTTCCACAGCCCCTGCTCGTCCTCCACCCACGACCCCACGCAGCTCACCGTCGCTTGCCATCGCCGAGTCCTAGTCCTCGTGACCTGGACCCCTAATAAAATGGTTCAATATGAGCCCGCCTCGACTATTGATGCGCGCTCCCCAAATGCAAAATACGAGAATGCATGTACGCCAGTAGAGTGGATTCCCTAGGCACAACACCTTACCACCTGCACAACTGCGGCATTACCTCTAGCATGTTCTGGGTTTAGCTGGAGGCTGCATAGTCCATAGGAGGTAATATAGCTTTAAGTTATTTGCCTAATTCGCTCCTACAGCCCATCAGATTAAGCATCGTCTAGTCTGGCCCAGTCTTTGTTGTTTCCATAAACCGCCACGGCGTTGGGTTAGTAGGTACCTAGTGCAGTCGCAGTAGTGTTCAAGTAATGGTACTTGGGAGATGCCCCGTCATGTGCGCTCCTCGTTAAGCGTGGCTTAGCTTCAACGGTCAATTCTCCGCCAAATGACTTACGGAGTACTGTCAGTCGCTTGGTAGCCACTAACTGCCAGGTACAGATTACATACTACACTACTCTGTACACTACTTGCCGTACCTTGGCTCAGACCTCCAAACGAGTTCCCCGGGCTTCGTTCTTGCAACGTGCTAGTGCATCGTCCATCTTGGGTCACGACGATTCATCTTACACCCAAACTACCTACCTCTAATCACTCTAGCTTCTCCCCAAAGGTCGTTCTAGAGGCATAATCTCGAATAGGCCTCCGGAAACATATCTGTCCCACTTGGTCCATTGCGCACACGTACAGCCTCCGGGTCTTATGCACTAGGATCAGAGCAAGGGCCATCTTACCTAGGACCTAGACTACATATTACATATTTATCCTTCGCTCAATAGTCCTACCGAGGTAGACACACGTACGCAGGAACGCTCGCGGCAACACGATCCCCTGCATAGGTAGGTAGGTAGGTAGGTAAGATATGCACACTGCTTCTCCACCATCGCCATATGCAATCGCCTGCTCTAATCAAAAGGTAAATTGAAAGTTCAAAATAAAGCATTTTATTGACTCTAAACCATGGCCTCTCTCCAAAACAATAAACGCCTTTACCCATGCATCTGACGGCGTTCGTTTGTACAGCAGATATCATCCCAGCCTCTTATGTCTCTTAGAGATCCTTTCCACGCATCTTGTTCAGTCTCGTTGTGCCCTCAAACAGGCCACGGTCGACAGCCGCGGCGACGGTGAGAGTACCACCAACAATCGCGCACAGTCCAGCCAGGAATCCGAGGAAAGTCTTGGAGCGTTCCTCACGGTTGATGACCTTCATGGGAGAAATGTCCTGTCGTTCAAGTCAGTATATAATTCGTAGGCTCTGCGAGTGGCGGTTGGATCCCAAACTTACGTAAGAAAAGAAGACACCGGGAATACCACCCTTAGAGTGCTGGCGTTCGGCGTGGCCCTCAGCTGAATCATCTCCTCCTGCCAAGCTCCTCTTATGACTGGTGACAGAGTACTGATGGGTCTCGACGCTGCCGTCGGTCGCGTATCCAAGATCACCCAAGTCGTTGGAGGTGTCCATGTACCTGGTGAGTCGCTTGACATTGTCCTCCCAGCCCAGAGGAAGGTAGGACGTAGGCACGATCTTGACGAAGTACATGAAGTTGTAGTTGGGGTCGGTGGTATCCTGTCTCGTGCCGTCCAGAGGGTTCAGGTGGTGGTTCGTCCAGGGCAAGGCGGCCTTGGCACCCAGCTGCTCGGTGACGCGCGGGGAAGCTGGGGTCCGAAGCGAAGGGAGTGGATGATGTGGGTGAAGTCGTGCGACTTGCCCTCGGGGACCTCCCAGTAGGTCTTGAGGTCGTGGACGTGCATGTTGCCGCTGGTGAAGCTTCGACCGGGAGCAAGGTGGAAGTTTCCAACAACCTTGTTCACACGCAGGCCACCCTCCATTCGGCAACCCTCGTCTCGCTGGGCCTCGAGCTTCTCCTTGTAGTGCTCACGTTCGCACTGCTCAATGCCTTCGCCCATACCAAAGGCCCATGAGACCTCGCCGTACGCATCCCGAACCTCGTCGCAGGTGTTGCAGCAGCCCGGCTTGGAGGCAGTCGAGGGTGAAGGGCACCACCGCAGCCACCGCAGTAGTTGGGGTCCAGGTGCTGGGCCGTCTCGTCGTGAAGGTTAACCGACTTGATGTCGATGGCGCCACCTCCGTGGTGCTGTGGCAGAAGGCGAACCTTTCTGATACCGTGCATGAGGGCGTGCTGCTGCTCGCCGGACACATCCATAACATCGAGGGTGAGCAGTTCGCATGGAACCTTGGGGAATGTAATGTTGAGGTGAATCTCCATACGCTCGCCTATTGCGCAAAGTCAGTATGCAAGCCACCTCGCCCACCGCAGGAGGGTGACGACTGAATTGTTCCCATACCTCTTCCCTTGTCAACAACCAGCTCCGGGTGGATGACAATGCGTCGGTAGTCGGACCATTCTCCCCACGACAGGAACAGCACCACAATCAGGGAGATGATGGTGACAACACCACCGCTGGTGGTTCGGATACGTGCCTCATCGACCGTCTTCGTGAAGGCATCAAGCCTCGTGAATCTCGACTTGGCGGGCATCGTGATGGGGCGCGGTCCTAGGGACGCTCGGGTTCGACGTCTTGTTAGTTGTGGCCAGGGCCGGCGGTGCAGGATCTACAGCTCGAATTCACCAAAGAACTGCACAAGAACGCAAGATCAGACAAATAAACTCAAACAAAGGACGAGTATCAATTGCACCAGCAATTGGTTGGCCCACAACACAAAAGGGAGAGGAAGGACAAGGCGACGTTGCGACTGTTGGTTGCAGGAATTAAGGCCACCGTCGCAAGTCCGCGATAATGATACGCAGGAAAAGGTAAGCTGCACCCTGCCCACGCCGGAACCTGCCACTACTCCATCCGAGTAGCCAGATTTGGTAGTCCTCCCAGTAGCTCCAGGTACCGCAGAAAGCTCCACCCCAGCACCTCACCTCTATAGGTGCAGCAGGGAGTGCTATAAGCCTGTAACTGCCAGCCATTCAGCTGCTGGGGTCTCTAGCTGCTGTACTGTACTATGTAGGCCTTTTCGGCAAATTGCCGGGCGCTTGCACCTCCAAAGCAGCCTTCCCTATTCAGGCATAGCATATCGTGCTCAATTCAAGGTACCATCAAAGAAAGTCTATGAAGCAAGCTTGGACAGCCAGGCATCACTTGAACCCGCCATTCCGTCCTCCAGCTATCTCGTACCCGTCACGGCTCACCAATTGTCCCTTCGAAGCAACTCTATTGCCTTGCTCCTCTCCAGAAACCGGTCGTCTTGGTGTTGTATATCCAACAACCAGTAGCAGCGCGCTACGATCTCATCCATCCCCGTTGCTGGGCTCGCCTCACGAAACAAGAGAGTTGCGACAAAGCATACACATCTCTAGCCCACCATGTCGACAAGGCCACCTTCCCGTCACGTCTTCGTGGGCAACATTCCATATGGTTCGTCTACCTACCAGCGCCGACAGCTGCAAACACCCGTTCAGCCTCATGCCTAACAACCCCTGCAGGCCTTTCCGAGGAGCAAATCACCGACATTTTCAACGGCGCCGGCAAAGTCGAGAAGTTCCGCCTAGTCTACGACTCTGAGACAGGACGCCCAAAGGGTTTCGGCTTCGCTGATTATCCTGATACAGGTAGGTCGTCCTGCGCCGCCAGCGACTCGCAACTAACTGTGTATAGACTCGGCTGCCTCTGCTGTTCGTAATCTCAACGACTTCGAAATCATGGGTCGCAAGCTCCGTGTCGACTTCTCCAACGAGCAAAAAAGCAGCGACGATGATAACCAGGTACATATTCGCCCTCTCGTGGGCAATCGACTTAGTGGCTAATACAGTGAAGGCGTCAGCAAGTCATACCGTCCATCCTTCAAACGGGGCCGCTCCGGCCAGCTACTCCTCAGCGCCAGCATCATCTCTCCCACTACCAGCCGGCAAAGACATCCCTCCTGGATTGACTTGTGCCGACTTCATCTCCCGTACTCTCAACACCCTACCACCCACTCAACTTCTTGATGTCTTGGGCCAGATGAAGACCTTGGCGAGCACAGATCCCCAGCGTGCAACTGAGCTCCTACAACAAGCTCCCCAGCTGTCATATGCAGTATTTCAAGCTCTCCTCCTCATGGGCCTCGTCTCCCCGGAAGCAATTCAGTCCGTGGTCGACCCCAATGCCACTGCGCCTACTCCCGCACAGCCTCCGGCCGCTGGGTACCCGGCCCCGATTCCTGGTTATCCAGTGCCTGGCGCAACCAACACCCCTCCGGTCGCGATGCCGTATGCTCCCCAGCTGCTGCTCCACCACCTCAAGCATACGCTCCCCCTCCTGCTGCTCCTGTCGCCGCAAGCCAAGACACAGATAGTCTGATGCGCGCCGTTATGGAGCTTCCTCAAGCTCACATCGACATGCTCCCAGAGGCTGATCGTCAACAAGTCATGGCACTGAGAGCTAGTTATGCTGCTCAACGGAGGTAGAGTGGGATAACCACGCTTTCCCGCGCCAAGCTTGGCAGCCTCTTGCCCGGATATTTGATCACATCCGTATTTTCACATGATACCCCTTCCGATGTTGATGCCAGAATGGAGGGCACCAACATGCGGAGATTGTCACGGATTGAAGTAACACCTGGGATTGAGGCACCCCGTAGCCTGTCTTGTTACCTTTCGGCCTGTTTGGTTACAATTCTCGTACATCCTGAGAACCTTATGCCCATCAATACGTACGAGTTAAGGTTATCCTCTAATACAGCCATCTCTGCACTCGTAGGGAGCCGTGAGGTTCCATGCTATCTAGAGCGATAGTGCTGAGCAACAATGGGGCATCTAGTACTCAACTACTCTATCTCAACAGATATAGCAGCTGCAAGGGATTGATAACTGATTTAGACCAAATGGAAACATTGGTTACCCCAGTTATGGAGTTGTTCAGTGGCTTACTCGCTGATGATGCTGCAATGACTAGGCAAGAGACAATGGGTGCACAAAGTAGTTAGATAAAAGAAAATACAAACGGCCCTTTGATGAGCCAAGCTATCTTCAGATCAGTGTTCTTGGCGCCAGCTTGAAATTGCACAATTGTGGTGAAATCTTAAAACTACAGATAACCACATATTCCGAGTGTCAGACTCGAGCAATATCAACATTATGCTTCACCTCCAGTCTTGAGGCTCCTCAAATGGAATTATACTATTGCAAAGTTGAATGCATGGTATGCATGTTTCTGACATAGCTATATCGCCTTCCGTGCCTTTGGACGCCTCGCGTGTATCAATATGTCATCCAAAATCCCCTAAAGCAATCGAGAATGGACGCGCCAATACCAACTCCAATCTGATGAGCCCTTGTACCATTTGATCGCATCCCAAAATCCACTTTTTACCGGTGCTTCCATCCCTCAGACAATTTTATATACCCTCTTTGCGATTAGGTAGCATGCCAGGCCAAAGGCACATAAGCAAGCAGTAATACAGATGAACCATGTGAGGTCGCCCTCGACATCCTGGCCTGGCACCCAGACGTTCATACCCCACAAGCCAGTGATTATGTTCATGGGCAGAACAATAGTACCCAGGACAGTAAGCTTGCCCAAAACATCAGCTGTCTGCTCTGATCGTTCGTTCATGCGAATATTGATCTGTGCGAGATAGTTGGCATGCGATCGAGCCAGAATCCTGCGTAACATCATGTAAGCAATTTTTCACAAGTGATTTCCAATGGGATAGGTCATACTTCTCATAGTGACCAAGGTTAGAAGTCATGGTCACAATGTGATCTTGAATATCACCAAGATATAGTCCGATCTCCGACCTCGGTGCGACTTCCCATCGCTCATTGCAGCGCTTCGCAAAGCCCTTGATAACGTCTGCCTTGTTGCCCAACAACCTATAAAGGCTCATGACCCGTTTTCGACAATCTCCAACACGACGAAGCATGTCCGCAGAAGAATCAAAAACAGTAGTGGCATCATCGGTGCCGGTTGCAGGCGACTTATCATCCTTGAGACGTTTATCCGTCAAGGACTGGAATCGTAGAATACCTTCGTCAATATCGTCAACCTCGTCTTCGATGGTCTGTATAAGTGGCTGGAACACATCGGTGATGTCGTCGATTATTGCGTATGAGATCCAGTCAGATGAGAGAATCAAATAGTCCTTGAGTTGGCGGATTCTTCGACGAACGTTGGCTGGGTGTGGCGTTACGGAGAAGTGGAAGCTGAGAACGCCTTCTCGGAAGACCACAACATACATGTTCACAGGTTCCAGATAGTTCTCGCTGTTAATATCCTGGTCAAATGTTCGATAGTTGACAAAGTAGTAGTGCCGGAATAATTCGACCTTCTCTCGGGCTTCTTGCAGCATAATATCCTCTGCAGTAAGGGGATGTATGCCAAACGCCTTGGAAAGAACCTTCATCTCTGATTCCGTGGGGCACAGCACGTCAAGCCACCAGATGGGCCTCTCACCATACCGCACAGGCTTTTCTTGCGGTTCAGGTACAGCTGGCTGAGCGCTTTTATTGTTGTATTCGGGTGATTTGAGGCCGGCTGGGGTGCCTTGACCAGATCCGTTCCCTGAGCTGGTAGTTGTGCCCGTTTTGAGAGGCGTTATCGTCTCCTCTAGTCGAGCGTCTCCTAAAGATGGCTGCCGGGTGGGAGCCTTGGACTCGCCATTGGCAATACCGCCCGAATTGCTGTTTCTCGTCAAGACAGGCACGAGCTCGTCATCGGTTTCGCTCTCCTCGTCATCTGACAGAATTCGTGGGTCTGGCATGAACAACTCTTTAAATCCACCCCTGGCTGGACAAGCTCCGAGATCGTCTGGCTGTGAATCGTGCTTTGGAAATCCTCATTGAAATATGTGAACCTGAACGGCGCTTCCTCGTCGGTCTGGAACCAGCCCTTACGAACGGGTCGCAAGCGTCCATTGATGAGCTGCGGCTCCGTAATCTTCATCACACGACGCTCATCACTTCGCCCTTCCTTTTCCATTTGCTGCCATTCCTCCAGCGTAGCAAGATCTGGCCATCGACGTCGACGCCGGCGTGTCCTATACTGTTGCGCTTCGGGGTCGCGTAAGTTAAAGTCCTCTTCTCCCATCTCGGACATCTCCGGACCTGGAAAGCACACATCACCGCCGACGTCTGCGGCCAACCTGCGGTTATGCTCCCCCTCTGGTCACGGAGGGTTCCTCCAGTATCCGGTCGATCATCATCCTCGTCTGCCGAGTGACCTGGGCTGAGGCCAATATCATCGCGCATCATAACATCACCGAAACCCGCAGTCATATTGTTGGCTGCGCCAAAGTTCGGCGACCCGGGGACAGAAGGTGGGTGATTAATATCGTAACCATCAGCTATGCTGAACCCGGTTGGCTGTCTAGTCCGCGAGGATTTGCTAGATGCTCGCCGACTCTGAGGCCTACTCCCTCTAGTATCGCGGGTGCCCCCATACCCGGCCAGGCCAGCTAGTGAAGGCCTGGCTCCGGTGGCGGGAGATAGAAGAGGAGCGGACTCATCCCAGGACGGGGATGGACGGTCTTCGTTATCACTGGTATTGACGAGCACCGATCGCAAACGACTTGTACTTGGGCTTGCTGTCTGCCTCTGGAATGGATTGGATGTTGCGACAGTGGATGCTCTCCGGATGCGCATCGGCTGATGGCTCCTACGGAGGGGTTTAGGGTCAATTGCACTCCACAGTATTGTCTCGAGTGGACCTGCACTTACCTGTGATCGAGCAATGCCTCGCTGTCAATACTTGTCCCGCTCAGGTTCGCTTGTGGAAGTTTGTAGAAGGCTTCACTAGGAGTTCCCTCCAACTCGGCCGTCGCGTCATCGTCGTCAAGGACGGCGAAACTCTTTCTTCGGGGCGCTTCTTCTTGCCACCGCGATGGCCCTTGCGCTTCCGAGGTGTAGCGGGCGATCGAGTCTCTCCGGGCTTCTGCTGCTGCTGCTGCGACGATGCGGCGGGTGCGGATGTGATTGATGCTGCGGCTGGCTCCGGCACGGTGCTCAGCGGACCGAAGCGGTTGTTGGACATCCTACAGCGTTCAAAGGACGATGGGCCGAAGTCGGCGGGAAGGTATGGGGAGCAAAGAGCTCGAGTGAATTCGCGGAATCCTTGGAGACCAATTATGCGCCGCAGGATGTGATGGAGATAAGCTAGGGATGTTGTGTCAAGGGATTTGGCGGTTGGTGTGCAGATCCAGAAGTCTGGGTATCCATAGCAGCCTACAGGTGGGCAGGTGATGTCAGAGGTGGATCAACATCTTCAAGGGCTTGTCATTGGCTGGAATGGTTTTGGAATGTGCTGCGAGGAGCCACAAATAGGTACTCAGGTACCTGCTTTAGCGGATAAGACGAACCGACTCAGCTTACCTTACCTTCTTTACCTTACCTTACCTTGTCTTACCTTACCTGCTAGGTGCTTATCTCGAGAAGCTCCACTACCTACCTGGTACCTACCAAGGTATCATCTACCTTAGGCAGTCTGGAAGTCAGTCACCTTACCCTGCATCTACATGTTCGGAATTACCTTACCCTGGGCGACCAAGCATTATACCAGGTGCATTAACCTAAGGCTTAAGAAAGCCTTGCACGTCTAGTATTTTTGTATATGTCCTCTGTTTCCCGGTCAATTCCTATTTCCAATAATCTTGTTTGGTTTTGTTTATGTTCCTTTTGACAACTTAATGTTTTCACGCCGTATTATTGTTTTAAAACAGCCCTAAAGTGTATGCACATACCACAAGTCTTTGATGTGATCCTCCCAGGGCATGAGCCTAACACCGATCATCGACACTAGCCTTAATCCAAAATCTAGGGACACACGGGCATGACGCTTTCATGGGCATGCTAGCAGCCAGAGTTTCCGAACAGACCTGGGGGCAAGATTGCCGACTGACAGGGTGTTGTCCAAACAGATAGTCATTTTACACGCACTTAGCCATGGGATATCCCAATATATACGATCTCATGGGGCCACACCCGGCCTCTTTCGTGTTCATGCTTATTAACTGCCTACCTGTCCCTGACATGACCAGAATGATGCACATGCTGCTTTGTACGCAAACGCCATAAAACAGAACCCGAACCATCTAAGCAACCTCGGCACTACGCGATGAACCCTCAAAGTCCCAGAGTTTGACCAGAAGGCTATCTGGGGTATCTGCCGGCGCCTCCTGCGGCAGGAACACCTTCTTTGGTATGTGAAACTCAACGACTGGTGCCTTCCTGATCTCCTTGCCTATCTCGGCCTCGAGAAGCTACATACGATAGTTAGTTAGGTATGTTTAACAACGCAAACCCGAGAAGGGTATACTCACACTGGCGTAAGAATGATCGAGGAAATCTTCAATGTTATATGACTGCTTGGTGAACTGCTCGGAAATAATCTTGGCAATGGTAGCCACGTTAGGGTGGTAGTGTGCTTGGAGTTGGACGAGCTCCCAGAGACAGCTGTCGATCGCCTTTGTCTCCATTGGATCCGTCTCGTTAGGAAGATAAGGGTCTTCGAATCCGTGCTCTTGAATATCCTTCTTCTTCTCCGGTTCCCGGACCTCCCGGTGCAACATGAACGTACACAGAGGGTGACGCTTTAGAAGGTTATATATCCAAGGAATGACAATCACGATGGCACTTGGTGGCGCGTCGAGTGCCAGGCGTGATAGGCGCTTGATGAAACTTGCCACCAGGGCGGCGGGAAGATGGGTGGATGCCAGAAAAGTATCCAGTAGGCGGAAGAAGCGCGATCGGTGCTTGGAGTGAAGAATGTCGCGGTCAAGGAGAGAGTAGAGCTTAGCATAGAAGGAAGGGTAGTCCAGGTTTCGCTCTTGGATGAGGTAGAAAACACCCGACAGCGCCAGCAAAGACATGGAGCCGCCGGCGTTGTACGAATCCGTCAGGAAATCGGCCAGCAATTCTGGCTTAGTAAACCATGGGGCAATGACAGTAGACATGATGTCAAGAATCGACTTGCGTTGCTCCTTGGTGTCGACGAGGCCCATTAGTGCCAGCCACGCTTCTTGTCCTTGTTTCTTGTGTTGCGTAGCCAACAGCAGACTGTGCGACTTCTTCTTAGGGCGCGGAACGTAGAAGTCCTCGAGTTCCTCGGCGGACTCTGGAACACCATCCAAGGCCGACAGAAGATCGAAGATGGCCTCAAAATGGCCCTCTGAATCCCCGCTCTCCACAAGCTCGTCAACCCTTGTCCTACAATGTTATTAGAATAAAAAGCCTGGTATATGAGTATTGTACCTACTTGACTGATTTGAATGTGAAGTATCGAATGTCATCATACTGCTCAAGATACTCTTCAAGGAATGCCTTGCGGACCTCCTCTTGGCCAGGAGCGGCAATGACGGCCACGATCTGCTCCAAAAACTTGCGAGGGAATGTGTAGTCATCCTTATCATAAAGGAACTCACCCTCTGCCTTGAGAGCCCTCATGCATAGAGTTAGCGCGGTGACACCGACATCCTCATCCTTCAGCAGCAGCAAAAGCTCAGACTTGTACTGGAAGAAATGATCCTTGAGCCAGCTCACAACCACTCTCTCCTTGTCAGATAAGTCCTTCTTGGGAACGAGGGACCCTTGAGCCAGCAGCCGGACAAAGACACGGCACAGCGCAACCGCTGCGAGCAGGGATTCCTCGTTGCCACTGTCGAATTGTCGCATCATTGTGAGAAGCACTGTGATATCGTTGTAGTTCTTCTTGGACTCCAGGATTCCTTGCTCCATGAGAAGAATTTTGGCGTTGGGGTCCTCCTCTTCGCCAGTAGACCGTCGGCGTTTCACTGATTTCTCTCCATTGGAAAGCCTTTTGCGCTTTGCGCCCTCACCTGCCGTAGCCGTCGGCATGGTTGAGAAATTAATTATCGTCCTGGAACAGATATGGTTTTCTTCTTGGAGCCGAAATTCCGAGGGAAAAAGGAGCACCTGAAAAATGAAATATCTTGTGTTGAAAAAGGCTTTTTACACCATGAAGAAAGTGAAGTTCTGAATTTCTGATAACGGCAATCATGAAATCTTTCCAGGGACCTTGAATTTTCGACCAATCAATTCTAACCAGGCGCCAAGCCTAGTCGGCGTCGAGCGGAAAAGCTTCGGCTGACCTCCAGAGTCAGCCAGATTCCGAGGCCACGTGACACGAGCTTTCACCGGAGCTAGCGCGATAAAACCTCAAACCTCATTCTCGGCTCCTAGAGCAACGACAAGCTGTTGATACCCCATCCGAATCCATCACACAATGGCCTCCCGCATGGTCACCCGCGCCGTCGGTACGTACAGAGAGCATCCCCGAGCTACCAGCCGCCAATTGGCGCGAGAATCACCGAGTAACCGTTCTGCAGGCGCCCCTCTCCTCCGACCGGCTCTGGCCCGCCGAGCCCTCCCTGCCATGGCCGGCGCTGCCGTGCGCAACGCCAGCAACGTGCCCGCCGAGGACCCCAAGAAGAAGGCCCAGAGCATCCTCGACGCCCTCCCCGGTAGCAGCCTGCTTAGCAAGTCCGCCATCCTGAGCAGCACCGCCGCCCTGAGCATCTACGCCATCAGCAACGAGTACTACGTCGTCAACGAGGAGACCATCGTCGCCGTCTGCCTGCTGGCTGTCTGGGGTGGTCTGATCAAGTACGGTGGCCCTGCCTACAAGGAGTGGGCCGAGAGCCAGAACGAGAAGATCAAGAACATCCTGAACAGCGCTCGTGCCGACCACACTGAGGCCGTCAAGACCCGCATTGAGGGCGTTAAGCAGATGAGCGGTGTTGTTGACATCACCAAGTCTCTCTTCGAGGTTTCCAAGGTTAGTGCTAGGAGACGAGATATCATTGATGGGGTGTGACGTCGTTGACACACGATGCAGGAGACCGCCAAGCTCGAGGCTGAGGCTTTCGAGCTCGAGCAGAAGACCGCCCTGGCTGCCGAGGCCAAGGCCGTTCTCGAGTCCTGGGTTCGCTACGAGGGTCAGGTCAAGCAGCGCCAGCAGAAGGAGCTTGCTGCCTCTATCATCGCCAAGGTCCAGAAGGAGCTGGAGAACCCCAAGGTTCTGCAGCAGATCCTGCAGCAGAGCGTCGCTGACATCGAGAGTGAGTTTGCTCCAGACCGCATGGTTCGTCCTGAATACTAATCATTTGTTGCAGAGATCGTCTCCTCCAAGGCTCAATAAGTTGTTGCAGCTTAGGTCAAGCATGAAAAGGTCACCAGTTTCCTTTGTAACAACCCCTTGTGTCCATACAACACCTGTGCATTAGCCAATCCGAATCAAGACATTAGTCTACTCAATACGTAATCCGAGACCCGAACTGTGCTTTTGTCCGTTCTGACTCCTGTAAATTGATGCGTACGCTTCCGCAAAGCCCATTTTACAAGTCCTGTGAGAGCAACACGGAGATGCTGGCTCTGTTTACAAAATCTAGACGAAGATCATACACAAGAGCGTCGTAAGGCGTCGATAACGGACTAAAGCTTGGCTTTACATGGAAACTGAACGTGTCATATCGTACAGTAAATTAACCTAACTGGGTAAAATAAAACGACCCATAACGCCGGACCTTTCCAACACTGCGTAATCACAGCAAGCCTTTGACCCCTGACATCGTCGTTCATGTATAGGAAACAAGTGTACAAAAGAAAAGGGCACTGAGGGCCCGAATGTCGTGAGACATGAATTAATAGAGTGGTCTTGACTCTTCCCACTTCTTCACCTCCTTAGACTCCTGAGGATCAGGCGACTCGGATTTGACATCCGGACCCCAGGAGACTCTGGCGCTACGGCGCCTTCGGGCTCCTTCGCCAGCCACGGGTCCAATCCACTCCCATGCACGGCCGACCTCGCCGCTTCGGCCTTCTCGTTGACTGGTGCGAACATTACTGTTTTGTTCGACCACTGCCTTAACTCGCTGCCAGATTCTATCACGCTCTGAGAGCGAGTGCACAGCACGGAGAACATCATCTCGCAGGTTTGGCAGGAACAGCCATGGGTCATCTAGCTCTTCCTCACCAAGTTCTTTTTGGCTGGCAAGACGCTCAAGAACCAAGTCGACCAAAGCGGGAATTCGTGCCGTCGTAGCAACATGCTTACGATACCGGGCGCGCAGATAGACTACCCCAGTGCGAGCAACATTAAAAGTCCAGCAGGGATTCGATATCTTGCCAATCCGAGCCGGACTTGTCTTTTGAGGGCGCAGCTGAGTGAAAGGCGAGCGAGAGAGCTGGACGATAGCTTTCGCTCTGAAAGACCGGAGGGATCGGACGTTCTGTAGGTTCATGGGCGGATCTGGTTAGTTGATATGTCAGAAATAAACAGGCTATGGGATGCGTCGCCAGCTCCAATATCAAAGAGGAAAGAAAATAGCAAGACTCACTCAGCCGTCTCAACAACCACTTCGTCTCTGTTCGTCACCTCACCAATGGCTGCGGCCCACAGGTCGTTGAACTCATCATTGTTCAGCCTCTTGCTGCGCTTCATGCTCACCGTCTGCTTCAGCTCCTCCTCAGCAATGGCCGGGCTATCTACTTGATGCCCTTCCTCATCCACGAGATCTCCACACTCGTACTTGGCGCGGCGTTCTCTCAATTCTTCAACAGCTCTGTCGGCTACGGCCTTTACGCGACGCGCCTTTTCACCGTCAGGCTCACACGTAGGTGGCAGAGGTACAAGCCCACCCAGAGACAGAGGGTGAGGGCGAAGCACAAATCCAGGTTCGCAGCGTGCAGAGTAGTCCTCGTAGCAGTAGGCGTGGGCAGGACATTGCTCACACTGAGGCTCGACAATAGGAACAAGTGCGTCGGGTAGAGGTACCTCTTCCGGCAGAATAGACTTGGCCGGTCTTCCGAGACCACAGTAGCCCACTGCGATCTTCTCCTGGCGGTACCAAGCCAAGTAAGCTCCAAGCAAGCTGAGGAAAAGGACAAGAAGCGGTGTCTTAGCGCTGCCTCTACGAGCTGGAACAGAAGCCACTTTGCGAGGTACAAGTGTTATCTCTCCTTGCCTGGCAGCTTCCTCTAGCTCAAGCTGTGCTTCAGGTGTAAACTCTTCCTCGGGCTCAACTAGAGCTTCGGCAGCTGGAAGTCGTTGTGCTACGTCGGGTATTCCAAAGGCTCTCGAAGCTCGTGGGGTCTCAGTGAACCCATCTGTACGACGGCGAGAAGATTGCGCGCTCCTCATCGAATCTCCACCCGTTGTCCGTCGTCGGTTGCTGGGTGTTTTAACCTGCGGTGGAGAGCTACCTTTGCCCTGGAACGGGTTATCGTCGGTGAAGACGCTCTCGTCTTCCGCCACGAGAGGCATATCCTCGTCTACCGGCTCGGCCTTGATTTGAGGTGTAATGGTCCTTCGTGCGCGGCGGACGGAACCAAAAGCCTCGGGCTCCTCGTTGTCTTCCGTGTGGGAGAGCTGTCGGCTGGATGATCGCACGGAACGTTTTCTGGGGCTGACAAACGCAGAGGCCTCGGCCTCGGCCTCATCCCCTCGACCTTGAACCTCTGCGAAGCCTTGCGCGGAGACTTTGACCGTCTCGCTGAGGGCGGTGGGCGCAGCTCATGATCGGCCCAGTCAGGAATGTCCTCGGCGCTCCCAGCATTGACGATCCCGAAGCTTGAGCGCTTTGCGCGTTCCTCTGGGCGCGCAGCTTAGGCGCCTGCGAAAGGACATGGTCCTCAACCAGGGCGACAAGCTGGGACTTCTTGGCCGTCGCAGGGTAGTCGACGTTGTGTGTGACGAGGATGGACCTCAGGCGCGGAACGGTGACAGCGCGTGGGTCAAAGCCCTCTTGGAGGTAATCGTCGCCGTCAGACATGATGTCGGTGGTGGAAGCCGTACGTAGCTTGAAATGCGACGATGGCGACTCGTGATAATCAGGGAAGGGAAAGAAGAATAAAAATGCGAGGCTCTAGACCCAAAAGGATGGCCTGAAAAGGTTGCAAGTAAAGCCTGCTGGACAAAGTCTGGCCACTGAGACACACAGGGCCCAAGGCAAAGGTGTGATGACGTCGCAGGTGGGCGATCACTGACTACTAGATGCCATTCAGGGTCAGAACGACGGATCGCAAGAATAAACAGCCTCGCCCTCTGATGGAAAAGAAGATGACAGAGAAACCCCGGCTATCAAAGAGCCCGTGGATGGGAAAAGAGACAATAGAGAAAACGTCGACGATAATTACCGCTGATTTCGGACAAAGATGTTGATGGGGAGCAGTTGGAAACCCTTGTGACGAACCACTTAGTGCCGTTGTCTATGACAACAGATGGATTTTGCTGCTGCACCGGCCCTGTCAAAGCTCAATATACAGCACCCATACCCATGTACCTTGTACCTGGACACCTTGACGCCTTAGCAGCCAGCGTGCAAAGATCAGCGCGCACGAGCCACCACCGCCACATATCCACATGGCTAACGCCACAACTCTCTTCAATTGATTGATATCAAAAAGTCATGGCATGACATGACGACGTTCTAAGGTAGCTTGGTAGCATCGGGTCTCCTGGCGATCCGACACCACTCAACCTTCTTCTTTCTTCCTTTCAGTCATTGTCTATGCGACCACCGCGCTCGCACACACCATGACCATGTTGGCGCCCCGCTACGTCTCCAATGCGTCGCGCTACGTCTGCCAGAGTTGTTCAAAGCGCTTCAAGACCCAGGTGCAGCGACGATCCTACGCAACCAAGCCACAAGACATCTACGATGTGGTCTGTGTCGGAGGAGGGCCAGCTGGGCTAAGCTTGCTCACTGCTTTACGTACGAACTTCCCAGACTCCTTGTTTATTCTCCAGCAAGTCTCCCGTTAACACCGGCCCCTAGGCTCAAGCCCGGCCACCTCCCGACTCCGAGTCGCCCTGATCGAAGCCCAGGATCTCTCAAAGCGACTGCGTTTACGCTTCCTCCCACCAAGTTCTCGAACCGGTGTAGCTCTCTAACACCAACCTCGGCGCAATTCCTCAACACGATTGGAGCATGGTCTCACATGAAGAGGGAGCGCATCCAAGAGTACCAGGAGATGCAGGTGTGGGATGGCATCACGGATGCTCGGATCGAGTTCGATTGGCAACCCCACTCCGGCGCAGGCAAGCCCATCGCATACATGGCTGAGAACCTTAACATCACCTCGGGCTTGCTAAAGCGGCTCAATGAACTTGGTGGGGTTGAAGTCTTTGACAACTCCAAGGTCTCAAATATTGGATTGGGTGAAGAAGGGAAGACTTCGACTTGAGGGAGTGGCCCATTGTCACGCTGTCTAGTGGTCAGTCGCTTGCCGCTCGCCTTCTTGTCGGTGCAGATGGCGCCAATAGCCCTGTGCGCTCCTTCGCCGGCATCACAAGCCGAGGCTGGGACTACCAAAGGCATGGTGTCGTCGCGACGCTTGAGCTTGAGGGTGAAGGCTGGGCTGGGGAGCACTGCAAGATTGCCTATCAGCGCTTCTTGCCCACTGGTCCAGTTGCCATGCTGCCAATGCCTGGCAAATACGCCACCCTCGTGTGGTCCACAACCCCGGAGAACGCTGCGCTCCTGAAGAAGCTGCCGCCCCAGGACTTCGTCGCCATGGTAAACGCTGCTTTCCGTCTCAGCCCTGTCGACCTCGCTTTCATGCACTCCCAACAATCCGGACAGCACGAAGAGCTCGCATGGCGTGCTCAGCATACGCCGGTTGCCTCTCGCCGTCCCGCAGGCGGCTGTTGCAGTGCAGGAGGGCACAGTTGCTTCATTCCCTTGAAGATGCGCCATGCGGACACCTACACTGGAGAGCGCGTGGCCCTCGTTGGTGATGCAGCGCACACCATCCATCCCCTAGCCGGCCAAGGGTTGAACCAAGGCCAGGCAGACGTTCAGAGCCTCGTCAAGGCCATTGAATACGCCGTGTCACACGGTCAGGATTTGGGAACTCAGATGGCGCTCGATGCCTATAACAGCGAGCGCTATGCTGCGAACCATGTTATGCTTGGCGTCTGTGATAAGCTTCACAAGCTGTATGCCGTCGATAGTGGCCCGCTTGTCCCTCTCCGATCCATTGGTCTCAAGGCAGTCAATGCTCTGGGTCCATTGAAGAACTTCCTAATGGAGCAAGCTTCAAAACTGCCGCTTAGAGTTGATGATGATTGCTCGTGTATTTATCATGTAAAAGTAGTGTATAGTTGGAACTTCAAAACCAATAGACGGGAGACTCCAGCAGTCAAATTCATTTTGTTATCAAATCACTTGTGATCAAGGCACGGAACGATGAGTGGTTATCAAGAAGACATTCTAGGAGTATTTACGATTGTTCTCCCCGTCAGCTATGATTACAAACAAAGAGAAAAATCAGCTCTAACTTTCTTTGCCTTGCCGCATCCCCAATTATCGATCAACCTCACCTGTCGTAGAGTTAGCATTGTTTCGTGACTTGAAGGATACTTGCAAACTTACCAAACACCAGATCCATGGTACCAATGACTGCAACGGCATCAGCCAGCAAGTGACCCTTGGAAACATGGTCGAAACCACCGAGATGGGCGAAACCAGGGGCACGAATGTGGCATCGGTAAGGGCGTTCAGAGCCATCGCTGACAATGTAAACACCCATCTCACCCTTTGGCGCCTCGATGACGGAGTAGGTGTCACCAGGAGGCACGGCGTAACCCTTAGTGTAGAGCAGGAAGTGGTGGATCAGAGCCTCCATGTTCTCCTTCATGGCAGCTCGGGGAGGAGGCGAGACCTTGTAGTCCTCGACACGGATAGGACCGGCGGGCATCTGGTTCAGGCACTGGTGGATGATTCGCAGGGACTGGCGGAACTCCTCCATTCGGCAGAGGTATCGGTCGTAGCAGTCACCGTTGGTACCAACAGGGACGTCGAACTCAACCTTGTCATAAGCATCGTAGGGCTGGCTCTTTCGGATGTCGTAGGGGACACCGGAACCACGCAGCATGACACCAGTGAAGGAGAGGTTGAGAGCCTCAGCAGCGGAGACAACACCAACGCCCTCAGACGCTCAATCCAGATACGGTTGTCAGTAAGCATCTCCTCGGTCTCATCAATACGATCACCGAACTGAGTAGCCCACTGGTAGATGTCGTCAAGGAGACCAACGGGGATATCCTGGTGGACACCACCGGGGCGGACGTAGGCAGCGTGGAGACGAGCTCCGGAAACACGTTCGTAGAATTCCTGTATGCCGCGTTAGCAATTGGCGATGGGTACGGCGATGATATTACTGACCATGAGCTTCTCACGCTCCTCGAAACCCCACAAGAAAGGTGTCAAAGCGCCAACATCCATGGCGTGGGACAGGACAGACATCAGATGGTTCAGGATACGGGTGATCTCGCCGAACAAGGTACGAATGTACTTGGCACGATCAGGGATCTCAATGTTCAACAGCTTCTCAACAGCGAGGGAGTAGCATTGCTCGTTGGTCATCATGGAGACGTAGTCCAATCGGTCGAAGTAGGGCAGAGCCTGCAGATACGACTTATACTCGATCAACTTCTCGGTTCCGCGGTGCAGCAGACCGACGTGCGGGTCGGCTCGGATAATCTCCTCGCCACTCAGCTCAAGAATCAGACGCAGCACACCGTGGGCAGCAGGATGCTGAGGACCAAAGTTGACCGTGTAATGTCTGACCTTGCGGTCCGCAACCGAGTTGTCGCGCGACTTTCTGGCGCCGGAGGCGGTCTGCTGGGCATCGACGCCATAGGGGTCGGTGGACTGGAAGTCCTCGCCAACAGGCACGAGCCTGGTGCCGACGTGCTCAGGGGTGGCGTATCGTCGGAAACATGTCGTCGAGAATGATCGGGAGGCGAAGGGTGCTGGTCGAAGGCACATGCGCTTGGCAGCCTGGCCGGCAAGTCTGTGGAGGGTGGCCATTGTGAGAGGAGGCGGAGACGTTATCCGGACGCGAGAAGAGATGGTCGGGAATCCCTTGGGTGTCCTCCTGCTCGAAGGGGGTCAATGGCTCGTGGACGGAGAAGAATTCGCCTTCGTGACTATAGCCGTCATAACCTTAGGCCAGAGGTGCTAAGGAAACTGAAGCTTGAGAAGTGGTGTGGTGGCTCGGAAAAATATTCAGGCGACCGAGGCCAGCCAATCATGTGGGGACAATTACTCGTCCCCGATGCAGCAGCGATGCAGAAGCACACGGAGCTTATGGCTGAGGCTCGGTAACGGTTTGCGTGAGCCTTTCGATAGTAAAGCCAGCACTCTCAGCGCCTCTGCCTGGCTTAACCTCTACCCAGGCTGGTTGCTTCGATCTACGAAAGAGGACTGTGCGTGGCTTTTTCTGTCCTTGATCTCC
The DNA here is from genome assembly GCA_020081605.1 of Albifimbria verrucaria. Classification (NCBI taxonomy): domain Eukaryota; kingdom Fungi; phylum Ascomycota; class Sordariomycetes; order Hypocreales; family Stachybotryaceae; genus Albifimbria; species Albifimbria verrucaria. The sequence goes on from JAHREC010000018.1 coordinate 2,995,616, forward strand.
CGCATCAATGCTGTCTGTTACAGAAGGGTTCAGAAGTTCAATTAGCTATATAGCCTGGCTCATTCGCCAGGTCAAGACGGCTTCTCTATATCAGCTCTCACCAATCCATACAAGATGGTATCCTGAAGCTCTCCATTTTTCTCAGCGTTGCCTCTTTTCCTCCCTCTTCGATGAAGCCGCACTTCAACAAGACCTTACCGCTGGACTCGTTTCTCGCGTACATATCCGCCTCAAACCGGTTCAGCTGAGGCCACGTCGCAAAGCACCATCGCACAAACGCCTCAACGGCCTCGGTCATGTATCCTTTGCCCCAGGCTGAAGGTGTCAGCCAGTAACCCAGCTCCCAGGTGCGGTAGTTGACGTCTCGTTGTGGTGACGCGCCAATGCCGCCAATGTAGACAGGCTCAGGCGTTGAGTTCCCGGATACCCCGGGCTTCACCAGTATCGCGACATCCGTGGGATACCCTGTCTCAGACGGGACAGTGCACATTCGTAGGAAATTCTCTGCCTTCTCCAGCGTGTAGGGTGAAGGGAATCCATCGCGTAGGTTGCGTGCTATAGACTCATGGTTTGCCGCTACTGCCTTGGCCGGCGCGTCAGAGAGGAGGTATCGCCGTAAAATCAATCTCTCAGTTTCAAGTAGGATAGTGCCTGCCTCAACCCCGGGGGTGTGAGGGCTTTAAGGTGTCTGTCGTGAGGCATACCTGACCCTCGACTGGCGGTTTGAGTCTGTTGGAATATGTTGTCTACCAGCTCAGAGGTGTGCCTATCGTATGCCAATGAGTTCCCTGGTACAACCAACCCAGAACCAAAAATGGACCCCGGAATCCTTTTGACGCACCTGTCCTCGAATTCCTACTAGCTCACGAAGACCTCGCTTCTTATTCGATTCGTCTCAACAGTGATCCACATGACCAGCACAGGGGCAGCATGTATCGAGTGCAGGGTAGGGTCACACAGTGTTGAAGTAGGCCGGCTGACTTGGCCGCGGATCGTAGCCCACTTCCCACTCGAATGCGATTTTGGATAATATATCCTTCGATTATTCTATGTCGCCCTATAAAAGCCGAATCCTCTACTTCTCTCGTCCGAGGACACAGTGGTTCGCTCCCCACCCATCTCGGTCCCTGCCACCATTGTGCATGATTTGAATAACGCCTGTCTCCAACTCTCACGTCAAATGTGCAAGATAGAATGCCCCTCGCCTCTGGCGCTCACTGTTCGGCCGTAACAAATATGTGTGATAGATTAATACAAATTGGCGTGTGTTGCCCGGGAATCGAAAATGAAAAGAAAACCGAAAAGAAATCAACGAAGCGTGCTATGGTCATTACGCAAGGATGAAGGCCGTCAGAAAAAGAAAACTCCAAGATGATGAAACCCAAATGAAATAGCCCAACGCCCTCACCGGATCTTTCCCACAAAACTTTTTGGTCAACCCTTGCCATGCTTGCCAAATGCATCGAAATTCGAAGAAACTATCGCGAATTAACACGTCTATGAAAAGCCGATTTGACGACTGTCGTAGAAGTAGGTATCGCTGATAGACGAAAGCCAGAAAAAGCTGGGATCAAGTTGAGCCGCCCAGTGATAATTCTGATCTTGAACGAACGGAAATGCCCAGACGACCATCGAAGTCAGCCCACCATATATTCATCAACCCCTTCTCACCACGTTGACACCAGGGTTCACAAATGCCCGCGCGGCAATGTCGCTGAAACGACGGACAACGTTCGTGGTACCGCCCGTCACCTGAGCCTCGTCCATAATGAATTTAGAAGCCACAGCCAGACGGTTCTTTGGATCACTCTCATCCAGGTGCTGGGGCAGTGTGCTCCCAAACCCAGGGTCGTATTTTGGCGCCAACTCCTGACGACAGCGATAGAGTAAAGCACGTCGCGATTCTCACGGCCATCAAGAAGGTGGCGCATTCTGTTCAAAACATCATCTCTCGCTTTTGCAACGGCCGGTGAATCAGGATCATCCTGTTTGCGAACGAACTCGGCCAGGCTATACCAGAAGTCGAACTGGCGCGTACGGTGAACATCGATGTCCTGGACAGGAGGAGCAAGAGGGTTGCTGGGTAAATAATCGCCGCAGAGCAATGCTTCGACAACACGCAGCCGATTACTGGCCTCCACGGCATCGCCATCGAGGGGCAAGGCCATGTGCAGAGCGCTGTTGCTTTTCTCAGGGGTTGGCAGGCAGTCTGAGCTAATTCCCAGACAATTCTGGTCTCTAGAACACCAGAATACGCCATTTGAGTGTGGTCGTTTGCCCTTACAGCCTCTAGGGTTTTCAAGAATGAGGCAAAGTGTTCGATAACTCGGGGATCTCGAGGAAAGTCATCTTGCCCTCCTCCACGAAGTAGTACCAGGTCGTTTCGAAAAAGGAACTGAGGCCACCAGCATACATCTCATGGTATACCTTGGTGATCTCATGAAACATGTCCTCCGAATAGTTGATTTGCTGAGCGGGGGTTGAGGACCCAGCAGGTTGATGATATCGTCGATCCTCATCTTCTTGGCTGTAGAAGAAACTGCGTGAGTAGATGATCGGGAAGCCAACGCAGCGTAAACACTTGGGAAACGACGCGAAATGGAAAATCAAGCGGAGGGGCGCCACCTCTGAGATGAGTATTATGGTCGGAGATCAATTTGGAATCTAGCAATCTTGCGTTGTCGTGATGGATAGACGTCGAGGGCAACATGCGAAAAGTGTGGTCGAGACCACCCGGGGATAACTGGTAGCAGGACTCGGTCTTGACGGAGGGTGTCGCCGAGGCCGAATGGGGATAGTTTGGGTCGTAGGCCACGGCGGTCGCTGAGGTGGCCGAGGTGGGTGTCGCGATGGGCGTTGGGTTCGGAGAGTGATTGGAGGGTAGGATGTCGAGAAGAAGGGCGGTTGCGTGTTGTATGTAGCGGTCTGGCGGGGGCCAGCCGTGTTGGACGATGGGATGGATACGGGGGCGGAGGCGGAAGACGGCGTGGTTGGCTGGCTGGCCGGGCTGGACTGGGGCCTCCGGCGCCGAGAAGACTGTGGGTGTTGGCGAGCGGTGAGGTGGACTGCGAGCCGCCCGCCTGTTGCCTGAAAATAGGGTCGTAGCCTAGACACTCGCGCTTCGACTTTTGCAATTGTTGCAGGTGGGGTGTGTTTCGTCGCACTAATTGAGCGTGAGAAGGCGTTAGAGGCTTGGACAACAGGTGATGAGGGTGACAAATGGGCGGGTCCTGATGCCACACCGAGGATAGATAGACAGACAGACAGAGAGCCTCGGTCAAGTATCTTCCAGAAGGGGTCTAAAAAAAAACCGAGAAGAAAGAAGCATGACTAGCGAATAGGTTCGTCAAGGAAAGTGAGTGGAGGGGAGATCGGCTACGTGGGCTTAACGGCCCGCCTCGCTTCATGGTGGCTCCACGACAAGCAGCTGCATGCAACCGCATGCGAGCCAGCATTTTTCATGACAATCGATACGTGGTCAGAAAGAAACTGCTGGGTCGGCTCAATATCGACTGGAACCAAGCGAGATTTTGGGTCGAGGTGCCCTCAGATGTACTGATTCGAGTCCGAGTGGGAATTGGAGAGCTTGGGGAGGTGCAAGACAAGAAAACGACGTCCAATCAAAGGTAAAGGTAATGATGGATAAAGTAAAAGCAAGCGTTCCCGTACCTTGATTCTGCGCTTACGACACGTCAAGCAGCCCGTTTTAGTTCGACGCTTGATCTCCTACGAGGCTGGTAAGTAAACAGTAACCAAATGCATCGTCTCCTAATGGCCTCCTCTCCCGTCCAGTGCGACGAACCGCCTTTTTCTTGCACGTACCTTTTTGGGGCCTCTGCTGCCGAGAAGCCGAGGGTCGTGTGGTAGAGGGTAGCGACCCATAGGATCCCCGGGAAGACCATACGGCGCAGATTGGACCATGGACTGATGCGGGTAGAAGGGCATGCTACTGGGCACCGGCGCAGAAGCCATATTCATGCCCATACCCATGGGTGAGTGCGACAAGTGACTTGCGACGGCTTGTTGGGGCGCTTGGTCGATGGTCCGCATGCTAGGAAGCGGCATTGAGCTGCCCACGACGGAATTGGGCCTGTAGGGATCGCCGGGCTGTGTTACAATGGTCGTGGGCGAATAAGAGGTATATGGATTCGGTGACAGGCTGACCGCCGGAGATGGCGAGTATGCGGCAGCAGAGGACGTGGCATAGGGAGCAGGCTGGCCGTGCTGGTGACTACCCGGCCCGCCAGGATAATGGTGGTGGCCCGACATGTCTCCGTTAGCCTCTGAGTCCTTGCCGTCGCCGTTCTGCGCCGAATTGGAAGCTGGCGCAGGAGTAGAAACGGCGGCAGGGTTCGGCGAGTCGTTGGCGGCGTTTGCGTAGGCGATCGTCGAGGTCGCTGGATGGATGGTGTCAAGCTTGGGCGCCGGTGACGGGACAGTCTGCGGAGGTATTGATAGCAATGTCACCGGGTCTGGAGGTTCGCAGGCAGGAGGAAGAGGAGGAGGGACGAGGGAGGAGGAGTCCTCATCGTGACTGGAATCGCCCTGGAGAGCCATTCTGCTTTTAATTAGGAAAATTTATGGAGCCATGAGGTTCGACCTCAACGGCCATGACAGGGGACACGAGACCCTGGCTCGGAAGTACAGAAGGGGAGGGAAGGGGGAGGTCGACAGGTAGGCCAGCCGAGAAAAGCACAAATACAATTAACAAGAAAAGACGACGAGGGTGCTGAATGGTGGTGGTGGACGATGGAGGTGGTGCTCGTGCAGCGTAAGGCGAGGTATGTAGCGTAGCGTACCTCAAGACGTTGCAAGGTAACGCTGGCTTAGCTCAAGTACCTGAGTCAAAGAGCGAGAAGTAGCGCAACCTGGAGAAGAGCTTGAGACACGGGGTAGTCTGTGGTGAACAAAAGTACCTGATACTTGGAACAGAGCTAGTGAATACTCCATAATAATGAAGTAGACCTCGGCCAGCAAAAATGGCGGACCGTGTACTTCCACGTCCTGCAGCTTTACCTTACCGTATGTAGCAAAAAGTGCTGGGCCTTTTTTCTTTCTCTCTCTTCTCCTTGAGCGAGATCCTGAATAGTAAGTTACAGTACGGAGCGAGGCCCAGGGAGAAAGCTGGCGTACTACATGCAAGGCCGGCCGGGTTGGTGCGTGCAAGGACATGAAATCGTGCATGCAGGTGGCAGTTTGTAGATAGGCGGCGTGAGAGCTACCTAGACGAACGGGTAGGTTGCCTGCTGAGATGCCCGGGAAGAGCAAGGAGGCACAGGGCCAACAGGCCAGAGGGCAGAGCGAAGGCACAGATGGGAAGCACCTGTGCAGGGGTTGACGGCGAGGTGGCCCAACATCCTGGAAGAGTCTACTGTAAGGTACGGGAGCGGACCAGTAGGCAAGATGGACAGGGCAAGGGAAGCTGGGATAGCTCCAGCTGTGATGGTGGCCATGTACCTACAGTCAATGAGGGTGCTCACGTCACGGAACCGTGACGTGATGAGATGGGAACGGATAGATGGATGGATAGATGGATGGATGGATGGGTGGATGGATGGGTGGATGTCTGGGGGCGTGCCTGGTCCCGTGAGCAAACAAGTGACCTCGAGTTGGGGGTTGGAGAGCCTTGGTTGTACCATGAAGCTGATGCTACGAAGCTAAGATCGACCTTAGAATAAAGCTGTCTGGTTAGGCAAAGCCGGCTGGATCGGTATGTCACGCCGGTCCAATCGGCCACCGCTGCCGACAACAAAGAGAGCAGATGGGTGGGGAATTATAGGATCGCACCTGTCAAACTTTTGGTCGACGGCTCGTCCTGGGTGAGCTTCCGCGGCCGAAGCTCGTCCTGAAGCTGTAACAACTGGGGTGGAGGGATAGAGGGTAGATGTAATTGGAGAAGGGGAAGGGAGGGGGAAGACCGAGAAGAGAGGGAGGGGGCCCTAGCAAAGAATTTGATAGGGAAAGAGAAGGAGAGAGAGAAAAAGGCGTCGATGTTGGACTAGGTTACAGCAAAGCCTCCTGTTCGATTCCAAGGTGGGCACCTTTACCTTCGTAAACTCCATGGCAGGCACAGGCAGTGTGGGATGGTGGACGAACACGTTGCCGTGAAGGGAAGATGGCTAGACTGTTCCTTAGGCGCGAGCACGACGCGGGATACAGGGCCGAAGGAACAGAAATGTCGCGCGTTCAAAAGGCCCTTCTCGACAGCTCAGCATGCCGGAACCTCTACCACACACACTCTCTCACGCACGCACGCACGCAGAGTTGATAGACGCGCAACAGACGACACTAATTCTCACTTGCAGCCATGGGACGGTGGATGTCGAAAGGGTAAAAGAGGGTAAAAGGGGTCCCATCGCCCGATTAGTCGTTCAATTGGCTTCGGAGCCGCGCGGAAGAACTAACAGCTTCCCGATGGCCTGTCTTCACTTTTAGCGTCAAGCCATTGACGGGGGCCAGCCGGGAAGACTTGCCTGGACCAGACGACCATTACGTAGGTTACGAACTAAGTTACCTGTACCTGGGTCTAGGGCACCTGTCATGTCAATCGCTACCCCAGAGGGTTTCCTTACCTGGCCTCTGCCTTGCCTTGTATGACCTACCTACTTTCCGTGTCGTGCTAATTAGCATCCGAACCAACCTGGAAGGGGGAAAAGAAAAAAAAGAAAAGAGAAAAAAGAAGGAAATGACCACTAAGTGCTGCACCTTCATTTAATTTTGCCAATTTATGTCCCGCCGTGGACGAGGGTTTATTAACCAGCCAACGAAACAACGGTGAGTGCATCATTCTTTTGCGTGGATCGGCCGCGCACGTACTACTTGAGGATCTTGGGTGCATTGGCTAAAGGTTAAAAACATAACAGCTTAATACTACACAGCTGACTCCCAAAAGGTTGCCTGCCAACTGGGAGGTAGGAAGTAAGACGCTGTGAAGTTACGTCCTATTCCTACCTACCTCTACCTACCTACCTACTGGGTATGTGCATTGTAACTAAGACCACCCTCTCTACGGATTACTCTGTACTAGTATCTTATTTGCCTTACCGTACCGACCTACCTACTTGACATGTGCCTTAAATTAGGCGCCAAGCTACTTAGGTAATTTAATCGGCCGATAGATGTACAGTGTGTCGGTAAGCGGCTTAGAGCAGCTCACCTTACTTTACGATGGCCCCTCCTTAGCTCCTCTTCCCGCACTAGGCTAAGTTAGTACCTTCCAAATCGTATCTAACATGAGCTCTTTCCTCCAGCAACTGCACGCTACCGGCTACCGAGTACCTGCCTCGCCTTCCCTTTACTTACCATTCCGTCCGTACCTACCTTAGCCTCCTCATCGCCTTGCCTTCCTTGCCTTGCCTTGCCTAACCTTAGGTACCTTACCTTTTCTTTTTACCTTGCCTTCCATTGCCTGCCCCCAGAATGGCTATCAACAATAGTTCCCGGTCCCCTTCACCACATTCCACCGACTCACTCTCACTCACTCACTTACTCTCCACTCCATCTGCTGGGACTATCATGCATCTCTACGGATCAGGCGAAGGGGCCCTGAGCCCATGTCGGGTAATTCATCCGTCCTGACATTGGATACCTACACCGACCGCATGCAATACTTCTTCCACCTACCTCATCTCATCTCACATCCTTACGTGACACTGCCTCTCTCAAATCTCCCTCGTACTTCTCCGCATCGTTACATCAGGCACAGCAAGAAGAGCCGAAAAATGCCTCTGGCTATGCCAATGCTAGTAAAGGGGAATAAACAGCCGACAGAAAACCTGCACCTTGCTTCCTAATTCCCACCCTACCGGTGTCTGTGCCCCAAAAAAAAAAAACGCGCGAGAAAGCTGCAGCTAACTGAATGAGCGTGCATCTTACGCAACACCTTGCAGCGGACACACGGGGCTCCCCGCTGCATCTCCTGACCCTGACCTGGGCCCCTGATTATCCGTCGGGGACACCTTGGTCGTCCCATTTTGCGAGCTTGCAAATCGCTCGGTCTCATCCCCTTGGCCCGCCGCTCTTTGACCTTTGAGATCCATGGATCTTCTTCGTCCGGAGGGCGCGTGTGGAATGCACGGGCATGGCCGAGTCTGCCAGACTGGCAGTGATTTGAGCGCAACGCCGTCAGAGCGACTTCACTCAACTACCAACTCGGCCTAATGGCGGAAGTTCCCGGGCTTGAGTTTACGTTGGCACTGACAAGGCACATTTTGCGCAAGTTGCTTGTTTCACAAGGTGACAAAAGTTAGCCGAGTCCGAAGCTAGAGGTGAAGCCGATAGCCGGCCCTCCAGGGGTTCATCCAAGATACCAAAAGAGCACTTACACGATCATGCCAGATAAGCACCATCAAACAAATTCACCCCTGTGACTAGGCGAACCACCTGTTCGCAAGGAAAAATCTCCTTGCCAAGCTCGGTTCCTCCTAGGTCAAACTAATACAAACCTGGAACTTTTTCTAATTGGGTACCCGGATTTCCCAAGCCACGGACATCGCAGGCGAGAGCAACCCCAGCAGTCTCGTCAGAGCCCCTGTTTTGAAGGAAGAAGAGGGGAATGAATGGCTGGTACGGTTTTCTCGAGCCTCCTCCCTCATCCTCCTCTTGGCCCCCTTTCCCAAGGCATGGAATGGGAAAGGACCATTGGGGTTTTCAAGGCTTAGGCATGTACCAGACCCAGAAAGGTCAAAAGGCCGTGCAACATGACCAACCATCTTGTGCTGGGGTCATGGACAAGAACCTTCCGGTTGGTACAGGTACTGGAGGTGTGAGTCGACGAGGTACGATCAAGGAGGGAGGGTGTCCCGACCACACGGGCCTGAGACTGAAGGGCTACATCTTTTCATCAACCCTAAATGGACCACCTGGTTCACCCTGATGCGCCGCTTCAAGCCATGTGTTCATCTGTGTACGAGGGGTATCGATAGATGGCATTAAGTCATCGTCCTCTCTTTTCCTGCTTCCTATCGCGGCGTTTTATCTGTCGATAAAATCACCCTGGCTTGAATCTGGACCGTTCTACGGTACAAGCGCCTTGAGTATAGGAGGCAGGCCTGCTTGGGACACCTGGATGTGGGCATGGGGAGGGGACATGGTACCCTGACGGGCCGTGGTCACCTTGGCCTAACCACGGCAGCTTCGGGGAGGCTCCTTTGGAGAACACCGCTGAGACAACATGAAGTGGCACTCCCGTGCAGATACGCCCTAGACCTGTTTGTCCGTGACTAGACTGACCTTGTCCACAGTGTTCGTATCAACCTTATTTGTCTATGACTACACTCTCCACTCAAGCGTTAGGATGCATGGATGGTTGCCAAACCGCTCCGAACTTATGACCCTTTGGGTGAAGCTGGAATCTTGTCACTTGTAACATTCAGGGTTCTCTTCCATACATGATCCGGAAACAAGTCTCCAACGCAACATACCGGAGAGGTCGGCGGAACATGGCCATATCTCATACAAACTTCGCCTCCTTCCCCGTCAATCTGAATCTGCCCGGCCCGGATAGATACTGACGGATCACACCCTGGGCACACACAGACACGCACGCACGCACGCACGCACGCGCACATAGCAGTGCCGAGCCACAAGCCGCTCGCTTCTGCATGGCCTCGATCTACCCCGATGAGAGCTGCCGCACTTTGATTAACAGCATCATCAATTCTGAATTGGACTTGATCAGCCTCCGCATGGCACTAGGATGATTCTTCCCCATTTACCCAAGGAGCCAATCCACATCGGCCAGGCTGCATGCGTGCTGCATCCTAGCACGCTTCGAAGCAAAATACCATTCAGCCATAACGGACGCCCTGCATACCCGGTGGTTCCAAGCATATCCATGCCGCGTGGTTCCAGGTGCCATGGTCCACCCCGAACTTTTGGGCAACCCTTGCAGTTGCCATGAAGCACGGTAAGCTGGTCCTGACCACGCCAGTTGACTCTTTGGTAATGGCTGCATGATGTGCGTAGTTACTTGTCAACCGGACAAAAGCACAGTCATTGGAGTCCATCAATCATAAACTGCTCAAGGACATTGCTGCATTAGACGTTTTAGTTGAGGCCAGTTCACCCCTGAGAATGTGCGCTCGGCGGCCCCATCGCCAATCGCCATCCACGCGCTTCCCCGGCACGTCCTTGTCTCTTCCTCGTATGTCCAGGCGAGGCATCCACTGCCGCTACGCTCGCATTTGTTGCGGCACGCATCTGCGTTCTTGGCTCCTTTCCAGACCTTGACCTTCTCATCCACAGGACCGATGTGGTCTTGCTTATGCTGCACTGGCTGGCCGGCAAGATCTTGTAAAGGATAGGTACCGAAATGCTCCCAGACATCGCTCCAGAGGAGAGGATTGTGAAGGCGCGCCAAGACATGCCCGACGTTACCCATTGCCCCTGTCTTGCGTAGACCGTGGAAAGAAATGAGAGGAGAACAGTAGCGGTCTGCGGAAATTCGGGTGACCTCGGGCGGCTCTCCATTGAAATGGTGGCTATACCTTTCGGTGAGGTAGATGCCAATCTTTTGAAGCGTTGTCGCCACCAATTTGTCACCCCACGTCTCGTCAAGGGAAGCGATGTATGACCTGGCCACGATATCGGGACGGCTGAAGAGACGCCTCATGGCCTCCCTGAGATGATGACTGCAGAACCTCCATGCGCAAACCTACCTTTATAATCGCCCACTGCATTACCAATATAATGAGGTTCTCGCGAATTTAGACGATCCAGGAACAGCTGAAGTGATGGCTTGACCAAGAATGTATCATCGTCCAAAATGATGTACCATTTCTTCTGAGGCATCTTTTGATACAGCATTTCCATACCCATGATGAACTATTGAGACGTTAGCAATGTCAGTGGCTGCCCTGTCAGGATCGTATTCGGTACCTTGAGTGCATCCAGCTCCCAACCATAATCCTTCCCCAGCTGGTTAGCTTCGGCCTCGTCGCCGGCGTCTACGGCCTCTTGTAAGCCTTGGTATTTTATAAATCTAGGATGGCTACGCAAGTCTTTGCCAACCTTGCCCTCCATAACCGGCCTGATGGCGTCGTGGACAGGAACGCCGAGCAGCTTTGCATCTGTGGCATTGACAGTGGTCCAGTCTCCCACCACAATGAAGCGACGCCCGTCATCACCCAAAAGGTCTCCGGCCAGGAGAAGGCCTTCAGCTGGGCCGCAACTCGGTGCCGAGTACCGTAGCCTGTCTTAATGAGGTAGCCCACATCGGCGCCGAGGTCGATGTGGTGCTGCGCGGGCGCACGCAGCCAGGCGTCGCGGTCTGCGACCACCTCCCGAAATAGGTTGGAGAGCCGCGCCGCGTTGAAGTGGACGGCTAGACGGACCGCAGAATCCGGGGCAGGATGAGGTACCAGATATTCAGCACAAAGAAGGACACGACTACCAGGGAGACCAGACGACGACGCAGGCGCCGCGGAATGGTCAGCATCACGAAAATAAATCGTATGCCACCGTATCGAGCTGTCCCTCTCAAGCGGTGTCCGCATGCGTTGCGACAGGTCAGTTGTGTAACAAGGGCACCGGAGCTTGGTGGTGGTGTCTTGGATGGGTCGCGCGCATGTGCGGACAAGATGCGAAATACACCCGGTATTCACCACCTCGATACGGCAATTGCCATGACTTGTCAAGATTTCGTCTGGGGGTTTATGTAGGAGCAGACTGGACAAGCCTGTAGCGTCTTTGCGAGCCACCACAATCCTCGCGAGTCGTTCGCTGTGCTTTTAAGGGGCGTGTGTAAATGACAGGTTACAGCCAATCAACAGGACGATAGCACCTCGTAAAAAGTACAGAGCTAAACAAGGCCGGATGCAGGAAATGAGCAAAGCTGGCTGGCAATTGGAGCCACTTTTGAAGCCTCCGTCAATGCTCGTCGACTCGTCCCCTTATTTTGTATGTTCAGCGGAAAACCCATTGACTTGTTCGCGATCCGAGTCCATGGATTGGAGTGGATGAGTCAGCAAGACGCTGGAGGGTAATTGGTCAAGAGCTGGATATCAATTTCGTGAGATCATTTCTAGGTCATGCTGTAGAAGAGATATGCCCAAGGAAAAGGATAAAAATGCTGATTCTACACTGAATACACAAAAGATCAACTAGATATCTTATCAATGTTGACACCGACTACGGCAATATATGCTCTATATAATGTGTATGTATTGTGTTTATATGCGAAGAGAACATCAAACGACGCTCTCATGGATTCTGCCACCCAGGCACTCTTCGTCTCAACGAGACTGGCTAATCAACCGAAAAAACAAAGCCCTCAGAAATGTAATCTTTTTTCAGAAACCCATTCTTTATGGTTTCAAAACCGTCTAAACGCCGAACCCATGCATTGTGACAAAGGGCTTGATATGCACCAAAATTTGTACTTGCAGTAAGCGATCAACCCAGGCACTGGCGCCTGGGTGTATGTAGACAAGACATCCCGCACTCTCCTCCGTCTAGGCGTCCCTGTCAAGCTCATAAAATAGCAGGTACACCTCCTTCTGCATGCTCAAGACATCACCGGTCTTGGCATCTCGGACTTTTTCGTCGCTCACGCGCCACCACCTATCGGTCGTCGTCTTGCGCCTCTTCGGCTTCATGTCTCGTACGGCATTTCGCACGCCGGAAGACTTGGGGACGCTGTACCGTCAGTCCCATTCTTGCCCACCGCGAGCTTTGCCAGAGCTGACTTGGTGGAAGCTGCCACCGAGCGCAGACTGCTGGAGTCGCCATCCTTGTCCTTGGCGTTGACCTGAGGACTCTGGGGATATCCAGCTCCGAGGGCGTGCTACGTGGCGGCAGCACGGAAGACTCGAGAGAAGGAGTCGAGGAGCTGCTGCCAGACGAAGGCGACAGCAAGTCGGGTGTTGAGACTGCTGGGCTATCGGTGCGACGGGCTGATATCTCAGGTGTGGAAATGGGCGTGGGCGTCTTGCTGTAAATCTCGGATGGCTGGAATGTGTTGGGGTTGGCGAAGAAAGTAGGGACGTTTTGTCGCCTGAAAGCCTCGTAATGACCACTGTTATGGCCACCTCTGTGCCCAACCATGCCCAGAAGCTTGTATTTGTGCTGATCCATCAACCCTCCGATGGAGAGCTGCTCCGGGAAAGCCACTCTTGCCGAGTTCTTTTGCGTGATTTGGCCCACCCCATAAATGGACCGGGAAAGATGAATGGCGAGGATCTTGGGGAAGATGGTCATGCGCGTTGTCTTGGCAATCTTCCTCTTGGGCGCGTACCGAATGTCTCCCAATTCAATGTCCGCAGGTGGGTTTTCGGGATCGATCTCAATGGCTGTACGGAGCTGCTCAATACGCTCCCGCGTCTGTGCCTTGAACGATTCTGAGGTTGACCGAGCGAGCTCGTGCTCGAGGTTCGACACAGTTTGGAGGAGACGGCACATTTCGCATTTGAAGTCGTCGATGTACTCCGTCTTGAAGATACCGTCAAAGCAAGAATTGAGCGTCGTGTAAGAGACCTGAGGCACGGCGAGCGTGATGGTGCAGAACGTCTCTTCTCTCGGCTTCGTCTTGTACCGGCATGTCTGACATTCAAGTCTTGATTCGTACTTTCCTTCCATAGGAAAGCCCTCTTCCATTTCGAGAGGGATGATGGCATCGACGGAAGCGCCGTTGATAGCGAGACCATTACGAATGGCTGCGTGGTCTACGCGAACAGCACCGTTACTGTCGTTTGACGAGGGGCTCCCAGCTGCTTGCTCCGCATCGCTTTGCTCGCTCTGATCCCCATTTGCAGCGAGGGGAGGCCTGTCCTCCGGGCGTAGAGACGAGCTCTCTGGCCTGCATGGTACTCGTCGCGTAGCCTCTCGGCAACAATTTGCAGGAACTCTTGGGCATCCTGCTGCTGGCGGCTGATCCTTTGTCTGAAGGCAGCCTCGAGAACCTTGACAAAGGGGAAGGGCGATATGGACTTCTTGTGTATGGGCCGCTCGTTAAGCGAGTCTAGCATGTCCTTGAGTCCGTAAGTGACCAGGCCCTCCTGCAGGCCCTGGAGCTTCCACTCGGCAACGTCCTTTGCGCCGAGGGGCTGGACGAGGTTGGTGTAGACGCCAGGGTCCTCGATGCGCCGGCGGTGGGTTTCGCGAATGAGGTAGATGCGCAGGTCGGGCAGGCCGGCAAGGACCTGCAGAACCGAGTTTATGAAGCAGTCATTGGCCTGGTTACGCAAGCCGACAATGGTCTTCTTGCGCGAGCTGCCGGCGTCGCCATCGATGGTGAAGTTGGGGCCGAAGACGTAGATGAGGGCAACGGCAGCGAGAGAGGCCCCAGCGGCGTAGGAGACGACGTTGGAGGGCCTGTCAGGCATGGTGAGACAGAGAGAGAGGCGCTCGGGGGCGATCGCAGGTCGGAGTGGCAGGGACAATTTTGCGGGGAGACGGCGGCGAGGAATCGGAGGAACGGAGGGACAAATGGGGAGAGGCGACAGTGGACGAGACCGAGATATCCGAGGATGTGGGGAAGGGGATTTCTCAACTGCGCTCCAACTCAAGCATCGCAGTGATGACGACCCGGTCAGACAAAGGCGGCAGGTGATTCAAGGCCCAGCGGCGACGGCATTGAAGCGCGAAGGGGGTGAGAGAGAAGAGAAACAAAAAAAAACGAAATTGCCCGGGCCCCGAGGGAAAAGAGCGAGTTTGATCCGCGATGGACGGAACACGCACAGTACAAGACAGGCGGCGTCGTCGGTTAGCGCAACGAGTCCCCTCGCCTGGTGTCTAGTGCGATCATAACCAACTCACTAATCCAGCAACTCACTAACCCAGCATGGTGGGTGGATGCGGGTGTGTGTGTGTGTGTGGTGTCACTGGTGCGGTGCGGTGCGGTGCGGTGCGGTGCGGTGCAGTGCGGGTGGTGTGCAGGGCCCTGCAAGGCGAGCCAACGATGGGCGTGGAGGAGGTGGATGTCCCCGGGCTCCCATGGGCGGGACACGTTGTTCCGTGCCTGGTTCTCTTTTTCTTGTCCTTCTCGAACGGCTCCAACTTGTTCTCCGCGTCTGCTCCACTCGGAAATAACGAGCGAACTGTGCTGTGCCGTGCTGTAGCTGTAGCTGTGGCTGTGGCTGTAAATGCCGTCTTGTTGTACCTCGCCGTGAGTGAGATGACCCGTGGTGGTGATTCCCAGGGTTGTTTTTTCTCTTTCTTTTCTTTGTTCGCTCGCCAGACCATGTTGTCCGTCCGCTATTCTTTGTATCATCCTCCCCTTGGCTCGGAACCTTTCCGTCGTGCAGCCGTGCATTTCGCACAGGTGAGGTGGTAAGGCTAGAACGGGTCGTTTTTAGCGCAAGGCCAGCAGCGTGCATGTGGGGGGACATGAGCACGGGGAAGAAGTCATCACCAAGTTCGTGTAGTTCTTGTATGGAGGCAATGGCTTAGGTAACCCAGTACCAGCAGAACCGTCTGTCAAGACAAACATGGCCAAAAATGGTTGTCTCAGAAGCGCAACTCCAAAGAGGGTTTACTCAGAGACAGCATCGCCTCTGTGGGAGAGGGCAGTAGCTCCCTCTTATATACACAAGGAAAGCGAAGCAGACAAACAGCTTTTGTGTAACCAATATAACAAATATTGGCGGTTAGCTACATCAATTCTACAGTATACCCTAACTAGATCGAGGAACCAGGAGTCGTTCAAAGAAGAATATGTGGTTGTAGTTGTTTCTTTAATATCGCTTGGCTGCAATGCTCGCTCTTGGCTTCTCTCTCTCTCCTGTAGATACTATTCCGCACCAACATCCTCTTCTACTTGAACACTCCTTTGTCTGCTCTACAGTACAAGCAAACATTCTGATGTGTCTATCTGATCATGGGATTGATGAGAATACCTTAACGACCAAGCTACTATGCTCATTCCATCTCTGTCGTCTTCTGGTGCTGTGTCCTGCATCCACCCGAGTCTCTCCGTCACCACAGTAAATAAACTTATCATCATTATCGTAGAGAAGCGTCTATCCAATCTTTTGTCCCTCCCACTCCCACAAACTGCCCTCTAGTGCGCCTCGACGAACCCAGTCCGTAACGAGTTCACGCGGTGTATCATCGGCGTAGAACGGCCGCGGAACCTCGTATAGCTCGACCGTCATCCTCTGTTCCGGGTCGATTTCCTCCCACCGCACCGTCGTCACCGGCTCGGCTTCCCACGCCGCCTCCATAAGCACCACTTTCACTTTTCGCGTAAGCCGTGGGTCATCCCGTGGCAGCTTGTGGAAGTACTCGTCTTTGATGTTGACCGAGTCCAGGTGTAGCGAGTTCGCCAGCACGACGTGCTCCAGCTTGGGCAGCGTCGCAATATCCCACCACAGCCAGTGGCTGGTCATGGGGCAGCCGAAAAGAGCCACCCGCTTCAGGTCCGGCCACAGCCGCCATACGTCCGTGCCGCCGTAGGGCCCGCTCAGCATCGGGTATTCGCCCACGCACACAAACTCCTCGAGCCGGTGGAGCTGCTCGAAGCCCTCGCGGAGCGTCTTCTTCACGTTGAGGTGGTCGTCGACCCAGTCTAGGGTGCTGAAGGGCATCTGCACCACGAGCCGGCGCAGCGTCTCGCACACCTCGCAGAACAGCTCGCGCACCCACATGGCGACGGGCTGGTCATCCAGGGACTTGCCGAACGGCGCCAGGTAGAGCGAGGTCAGATGCCGCAGCGGCAGGGCCGGCGGTAGTGTCGGGACGAGGCGCGGCATGCACAGCAACAGGTCAGCGAGGCGGCGGGCCGAGTCGACGTAGGCGCACCTCTGGCGCAGCAGCCTCGAGGCCAGCTCGTACGTGGCCCGCGAGACCCTGGTGAGCGACAGCAGCGTTCGCGTGGCGCTGTGCGAGGGCGCGACAAGGGCGCGCGGGTTCGCTGGCACGACGGCCTCGATAATGTGGAGGAGGATCTCGGGCGGCAGCTTGGCTGGCCCGACCGGCGAGCTGGCCGGAGGCAAAGCGTGTTCCATGGCAGGTGTTCAGGCGGCAGCACTACGACGCATTTTCAACCACAATGCGACGATCTCGAAAACCACTTCCCTGGGGGCGCGCGGGTGCTTCTGCATTCCAAATCGACCGGAAGCGTCCAAGGTGCAGCTCATCTTGAAACAGACAGAGCCCGTTGGGAGAGAGATAAGCCCAAGCAAGGTAAGGCAAGGCCCCGGATGTAGGCTAAGATAATGGAACAGGTCCGCGGGCGCCCATACATAAATCGTGGCTGGGCTTGCTCCAAGCGCTGAACGGACTGACGTATGTTAGTGGTAGTCCGAGTTACTAGGTAACTTAGTAACGTAGGAGGCACAGTGCTGAACAGAATACCCAGCTTGTAACCAGATGCAATTTGTGAGACATGCGGCTTTGTCTGTCTTGCAGTGCCGTCTCGTCTTCTACATGACAGACCTTTTGGACAACGTGCCATAATACCTTTAATAAAATCACGCTGAATTTGGAGCATTTGTGTGTATTGCTTGCCCCTTCCAAGAACCAACTAACTGATCTAGAGCCGACTGAAGCATCAAGCCCACCTCAACCACTAACTATACATCCTATGCTGTCCCATCCACCCATGCATGCCAATCGAATCCAGAAAGCACCGTCCTTCTCTATTATGATGGTACAGGTTGTCTATCCATAGCTTATGCAGCATCAAACGCCCAATGCTCATGCCCACAGACTCAGAGATCTATACGCCATTGCCGCCAAGCACAGGTAAACACATATACGCTTCAATGCTCCCTCACGTCTCCCTTCTCCCCTGCCACGTTATTTCTTGGAGGGACTTCCGTAGCTGAACTCAACATTCCACAGGAGTCCCAGACCACTGATTTCTTCGTAGGGCTGTTGCTCTCTTCCCTTCGAGGTCTTGTCCGTGGCTGTCGGGCATCCATCAGCAACCCACTATGGTCCAAGCAGGGAGTCGACATCTCGTACCTCGGAATTGTTTCCTCCACCGACGTTCGGGCCTGGCACTTGGCCTGGAACTTGCTTCTGCGCCTCGTCATTGCTACCGGCAACTCGTTGGCTATCTGCGACGTCTGCCTGACCCGTCCCAGCGTTGGCTGCAGTGAGCAGGCCGCCATGTGTTGGGCTTGTACCGGAAGGGGTGTCGGGAGCCACAGCACGTAGGGAGTTCGTCTCGCTGGCTAAAGCGCTACTGTTCTTTAAAAACCCGTCCCTCCAATAGCGAAAGGTAGCGCCTTCTTGGAGCCGGAACTGCTCCGCCGGCTTTCCAAGCTCTTCGACAGTGTCTTGTTAATACCTTCTATGCTTGCTACGCTCTCCCTGTTCTTGCCCTTCCCTTGGATGCATGAACGTGCATATCTGCCGTTGCTTCCACATTATTGGCCGCAACGGTCGACTTCCCATTCCGGGGTTGCCGGGGCCCCGGGTTTGTCCTCAACTGCATCAATCAAGTACCATCTAAGTCCGTCGGACAGCTGGAACGGGTTATCATTCTCTTCGTCGTTGATGGAGTCGGATTCATTCGGTTGCTGCAGACTCTTTGAAAGATCAACCACTCGCTCTTGTACCCGAGTGATCCTGGCCACAAGCCACTCTCGATGTCGAAGTCGATGGCTATCCTGTTCTCGGAGAAAGTAATGGGGAAGCCAACGTTGAACGCGGCCCAGGCCCCAGCTTGTTGATTGCGAGTAGGCAGGAACAGGGCAAGGTCTCCCTCCTTGAAGTGCTTGAAAGCGATCTTGTCATGGGATTCCTTTTGCATTGTATGTGCCCGGTCTCTGTATGAGCGAGCTTCCCTCTGCCATTTTCGGGCCTTGTGCTCCGCCTCCTTGATTCTGTGATACAAGGTCTCCGAAAATAGATCCACGTCGAAGTTTCCAAGCTTTGTCATGAAAGCATTGTATTTCTCTGTTTCGATGGCAGGATCGTTACCGTTCATCCAGTAAAGAAGTTCCAGATCCGTGCTATCAGTCATGGCTCGACCGCCGATGCTGACCGAGCGGCGGAGCGAGGAACCTGGATCCGATGAATCATTTGGATTCTGCGTTGACCTTTCGAGACGGGGAGCCGTGCAACTGTCATGCCTTCAGAACTACGACTCACGCTATACCCGGTTCTTTCCAAGAGACGTGTCAGGCGGTCATTCTGCGAGTACAGTCGCTGGGTAAGATCTTTGGTTCTGTCATCCCGAGCTTCATGCAGAGCGTTTGATCGCACAAACTTGGACTGAACATCATCCGACTTTTCCCTGAATAGACGAAGCTCCTCTTCCAGGCTGCCCAGTTGCGATTTGCGAGAAGCGGCCTCTTCACTGAGCTTCATGACCTTCTTCTCTTCCTCTTCCAACTTCTTCTGCAGTGTTTCTGATCCAGTCTCACCATCAGAGAGCTGCTTTCTGAGAAGACTGAGCTGATCTCTTCCCTCAGATACGTCGTCTTCCAATGCCTTGGCTTTGGCCTTTTCCTCAGCGAGACTTTCCCGTGCATGCATAACTGCCATTTCTTCTGTCGATAATCTGTCCTTGGTGTCCGCCAATTCTGTACGGAGTTCTTTGGCAGTATGTGTAGCTTGCTCCAAATCCGCACGCAATAACGCGACATCTTGCTCGGTGTTATCTAGTTTGACCACTAGATCAGCAGCGCGAGACATGAGCACCTCAGTTAGGTCCTGAGCGCTGTCGGGCATGGCTGCTTTTTGGGCATTAACTCCACGAACAACTTGTGGATTGTTTGACGATGTCGCTCCAAATCCTCCTCGGCGACCTGCAGGTTTTTGGAGATGTTTCGATTCTCACTTTGCAGGTCAGAGATTTGACGTTCCGATGCATCGATTTGTTCTCTCTGCATACGACTTTCTTTGCGAAGAAAGTCCACCTGGCCTTGCATCTTGAGAGTCTCATCACCCCATCCATTGGTCAAGCGCTGAACCTCAGCCTCCAATGATTGGATTTTCTCGTCATACGATGTCTTCTCGTTTTCACGCGATACGTCAAAATTCTCGATTTCGTCTTCAGTCTCTTCAAGTCGGGCCTTGAGAGTTTTGATCTCGTCTTCGAGAGATTTCCGTTCATCCAGAAACTCACGCTTAAGAGCTTCCATGTTCTCGAGGAGGTCCTTCTTGGTCGAATTGACTTCCTGGATTTGATCCTTCATGTCGTCGTGCTGCGTCGCATGATTGTTGAGGTCTTTCTGAAAGCGAGATGAGCGTTCCCGTTCCTCTTGCAACTCGGTTTCAAGCTGCGCTACTCGACGGACAAGTGCCTCATTGGCCTCTGAACCTTGGTCTTCGGGGCGATTAGGCTTTTCCGAAGAAACAGAGTTATGTCTTTCATAAGATTGGTTGTTCTGTGGTTGAAATAGGTTCCCGGGCCGTGATGCCTGGCTCTGTCTGTGCAGAAGATCTTCCAGCCGTCTTATTCTGCTCTCCGCCGTCTTCACTTTACTCTCGAGCTTAGACTTGTCATCCTGAAGGGAGCGAAGAAGTTCATCATCGCCTCGAATCATCAGTCCGCTTCGTCCCAGGGCTGCCTCATGAACACTCCTGTTCTTGAAGGCCTTGAGCCGCTTCGATTGCTGCTTAGTGGGGCTGGTCAGTTCCTGAACGAGCTTGGTGACATCCTCAACGATAGATTGATCCGTGCCTTGAGCCTCCAGTGATTGGATGAATGACTCTAACTCATCCTTTGGGACGGATGGCCAAGGTGTGTCATCGCCGAGCAGGTTCACCTCTAGCCCCATAACATTAGTATCAAGACTTGGGCCATAAGTGCTCCTGACCATCTTCTGCCACCTTCTGCGGCGTTTAGATTCTTCGTCTTGGAATAAGGCCATCTCATTTGCCAGAGTGGAGGAATCAGTCTTGACTTTGTCAATCCATTCCCGCCGCCGAATAGCCTCCACTACAAAGGAAGCATACATATACGGTAGCTGATGAATGAGTCGCAGGTAGTCGAAAGTCGTCATGTCGTCCTCGGATTGGTTAAGCACATTGATTTGGTTTTTTACACTACTATGTAAAGAAGTAATGTCGGTGATAGCCTGCATAAAGGTGATGGATTCCCGGCTGATGTCGTTCCGAGCCTTAGTCGCATATCGTAGCATATCATCCATATCACTCGCGCGTTTCTTCAAGGTTGGGACAAGCCGTTCGGTGTGATTGGATGCCGTCTTGGACGCTTGAGCAACGTCCCTCTGAGAGTTGCCATAGCCCAGCGCGGTTCGATAGTCAGAGTCGATTTGTTTCACAACCGCTTCGATATCTTCAAGTAGCTCAGCCGTGTCGTTGCTGTGGCTGATAATAGAGCGGGCCATTAGTTTGTCGAAATCTGCAATAAGCCCCTCCAGGCCCTTGTACATCTTGTTGGCAACTTGATCGAGATCGGTGGCCTTGTCTTTAAACCTCCGGTGAGCTGTCGACGCGAGCTTCCCTGCTTTTTGGCCGTGTCCAACTCGATGAGATCTTCAAGAGTGGGATGGGACTTGTTGGATTCACGGCGAGTCATGAATCTAACCATGGTCGGTGACACTGGGGTATTTCTGGCGAGGTCAAGATACCGTTCCCAGTTGCTGGCCAACTGCTCATGCTCCGTGAGTGCTGGCCCAACCCAGTTCTTCAACTCTGTGTACTTGGGCTCAATCTGCTTGATGCTGATTTCCAGATTGGCGACGGCAGCATCCAGACACTTGATCATGACATCGATTTCATCGTATCTTTCTTGCGCAGCGACATGACGACGCCGGCATTCCTCTGCCAGCCGCACGGCCCACGCCCGGCGCTCTTTGTATAGATCCTGCCATGATGAGATGTCTTGGACATTCTCTATCGAATTTGGAGCATTAGAAACAGAGAACCGTCTTGGTAACGGTGCTTCGGACAAGAGCGAGGAGGCATTCGCAGGGATTTCGATTGGGTGACTCGAACATCGTACACGTATATCTCTTTCTGGGGCAGCGTATCAGCGAACCTTTGAGCTCGGACAAGCAGAGGTACAGCAACAAACCTCGGCGTGCAAACTGGCGAGCTTGACACTACGGCCTTGCGGTGTCAAGGCCACAAAATGTTGAGGCGACACAGAGCTGTTTCGGGAAACCCAGACCTTTAGATCATCGAGACTGGTGGGGAGTTAGCATGTCCCAAACACCCGGGCCAGGCAGCCGTCGCACACTCACCTGGAGAACTGTGTGGTGTCGACCTCCAAGCGTTGGCCCGTATGGGCTATCAACACTTGCAAAGCCATCCCAAGACATCTCCCGCAGACCAACACCCGGCGCTGAGCAACCGACCGGACGCGAAAGGAAATCTAAGGTCTACTGGCGATGGAGGGCGGCAGCGATATAAGGATGCAGCGACTGGACAACCGATAGGCGCTTGTCGCATGACGGAGACGGACGCCTCTAGGCACGGGACCCCCAAGGACGTCAGGTATCCACCTCTGGCACTGAGTTGAGAGACCCTGTTAGATAAGGCAACCAGATAGCACGCCACAGTGGCTTGGGCTGGAGCACTGACACCAGCCACACATGCTAACCACCAAAACCACCAAAACCACCAAGGTGTTGTTGACCTCGTGAGGGAACACTTACAGTGAATTTGATCGGGGAGCAACTCAACAACAGGGCTTTGCAGTAGATGCGCATCTCACAGTAGAACCAACAATGGCTGATCCACAAGACCACCCCATGACGGATGGCCCTGATAGCGAAGCGCGCCTACCATTGTCGGAGGATGAGCAGAAGATACTTGCGCTCTACGACAAGCTGCAAGAAGTACGACTTGAGATTGCCATCATCAACGCGCAGCACTCCCAACAGCCAGGCATGGACTTCACAAACTACAGCTTGACGCGCCCCAGCTTACAAATCTACAGAAGCTCAGGCGGATGCCACCGAAGAGCAAGCCCAGAAGGCACAGCATGATCTCTTAGAGGCCAAGGCCAAGTACAAACTTCGCAATGAAGTGGTTGAAGCAGTCATCACGGCAAACCCGATTCTCAGGGCAGTGCACAATGGCATCAATGCCTCTCCAGTAGAACGGCATGTATCCAGCTTTACCCAGTGCCCATGCTTTCATACTAACATATGCCAGCGACCTCTTGCCTTACGTTAAGCGTAGAGATGACTTGGCTAAATCAATGGCTAAACAGGCGTCAGATATTGGCGAGCTTCGGCACCAGATGACAGAGATTCAAAGTCAGTCTTTGCAGGTGACGCGCAAGAACGTCCAGCTTGCAGCAGAGCTGTTCGATCTTGCAGAGCAAGTCAAGAGAAAAAGACTGGACAATGGGAAGCTGCTGGGATGCAGCCCGAGTTGGCGCAAGCAGAAGATGAAGTCAAATCGAGCAAACGACGATGGAGGATCATGAAGGGCGTGGCCAGTGGCATGGTTGCTGGTAGCGGAGTGAACTGGGCAGCGGACGAGAGTCTCTGTGAGATAGTGCTTGATCCAGAGGACGAGGATGAATGAACGAGTCAGCAGCCAGGAGACTGCGAACAGCATCCAGTGTACCTAGGACAGCAATACAGTCGCAGCGAGACTCTTGTACACAGCACTGAACGCGTGCATGCGTGGTCGAAGTGAGTGAGAAACCCGCGAATCTGGGTATTGGGGGCTGACACTCCCCAACAGCGAGATCACTCGCAGTGTGTGAGAGACGAATTATTTGTGCCAATCAGAATAAAGAGAAATTCGGTCCCGACAAAATGAACGCGCAGCAGCTCCAGATCGCCTGTTAATAATCCTAGCTGAGACGTGATCTGATCTGGACACTGAGCGAGGGGTGTAAGAGTGGAGCCGAAACTGGAGCTATGACCATCGCGTCTGCTTTCCATTACCTACACGTGAGGGTGTCTAGTGACTTGGTGACTGAGGGAAGACGCACTGGGAGCGATTCGTGATGTTCACACGGGATACGGTGGGTGATTGATGGTTGAGTGGCGTGACATGTATTCATCAGCAGGGGAACTGCTTGTTCTGGGGTGAATATGGGATTCTCAAAAGCCATGTGTCAAATATGTAGAGAGCGCTGTAAAATAATCACGTGATGCATGGCAGACATGAAGCGACGTGGACAAGAGCAGCGACAAGAACCAATCAACCAGCCAGCAATTCAGAACGGGCAAAGTTGCTCTTCTCTCTCTTCACTTGCAAGACGGTCTCTCCTAAGAAAATGAGCCGGCCGCGCTCGCAGAAAGAGTGAGTGGAGCGGGACAGCAAAATGCTTGCTGAGGCGGGGATGGCAGAGCTCCCCATCAACCGGAGCCAGCAGCCAAGTACAGCACAGTACAAGCAAGCAGAAACGATACATTACCACCCAAATTTTGGTGTGTCGCGTACCCGCCCAAAGTCGCTGCGAGTACTCCGTACCTTTGCCCACTGCCTCGTTTGGTGTGCCTTGTTTTGCCCTTTTCGGCCCCAGCACTGCAAGGAATGACGGCCGACAGAGCACACAATGTCCCGCTTATGGACGCGAGGAGGGGTTTGGGTGTGTCACAGGCCCATCCTCTTTCCTGCGGATACAGACGGAGCGGACTACGGTAGGGGATCGTCTCCCTGCGATGCCTCTCGCATCGCTGGCCCGAGTCTCAGCCTTTCCCCAAAGTTCATATAGTTGCGATGGCTGATCGCCGACTGCGACCGCACCTTTCCAACGCCGGTCATTTACCCGTTCTCCCCTTGCCGAATTCGATTCCTTGCAATGTGGTTGAGACGCGATTGTGATACCATGGCGTGCCTCTGCGGCCTCTTGCCCCCAGGAGCCATCACACACAATGCCACAGATATCTTTGGCGCAGAGGAGCTACCGTAGCTTCCCACACTGGTACTCAACTGGCAGCCGGCTAGACCAGGAGCTAGGGGACACGCCGGAATGGGGTGGGAGCACCTACAGGCCCAGCCCCATCCATGGTGCGAGGATGATGGGCTACTAGGTAGGCAGGTACCAGGCCAGCATGTTCCGCTCGGTGGCAGAAGTGCATGACGGTACCATTCGTCATACACATCTCCAAGTACCTCACCTCCGACTGCGCCTGTCGGTCTTGCAACCACAGCCTGGCCATGGCTTGCTATGGGCGGTACAATAGCACGTCTGCCCGTATCGCAAAGGAAGCACCTGGATGTAAGTGCCCGGCCACCGACAGAGGGATACCAAACGAACAGGGCCGCTATGTCAGACGCGGCACCCTACAATAACTGCAAACATGTTTCAATAGAGACGGTACCTGGTCGTCCCCTCCCCTCACATTACAGTACAACTGTTGCCCTGCGCTTCCCTGGTCATGTCCCACGGTCCACGCAGAAAGTCAAGTCAAGCCAGTCTTAGCGGCAACAAGCCGTGAGTGACACGGGTGTCTAGGCTCAAGGCGAATGACGGTATGCATCACCAAGGGGTAAGAAAAAGATACGAAAGATCTCCAGTGTGGCGGTATCAGTGGAGAGTTAGGAATAGCGGGCCTTTGGAGCATTTGCGAGGAGAATGCGCATGAAAAAATAGTGTTTACCACGGCTCGATGCTATCACCACCACAAAAAGTACTCGTTCCATTACATAGATGGTGGGTTTTTTTTTGCTGGGCTTGCGTAAGACCCGGGAAGATTAGACGGGCAGTCGAAACTTAGAAGGCAACCTGATCGGCAACGCTACAAGGAGATGTGGACATTCGATAGCTTTCCATGTCATAAGATGGTTTATGAAGTGTATGTACAACGGAAGTGTGACTCCATATCTCGCTTGATCATATGGGAAGGCGCCTCGGCCAGAGCAACGCCCATGTACGGTAGCTGCTGTGCTATAGAGCAACGGGGACGCTACTTTCATGTGCCAAGTTAACGAGGTCGAGAAGGGTCGGCAAAGACTTCTCTCACACACCACCCTCATTAGTCCGGGCATGCATTGTGCACGGCAAATTTGAGCACCGGTGGATTTGGGTGTGATTGAGGAATGAATCCATGAGAGCTGGTGTCTCGTCGGCAGAGCAATGGGGAAAAGACTCGACGCGTCGCCTTGACCCGACAGCTGTGGCGCAAGGAAGGCCAGGCTACCTCGCCATTGCGCCCAGTACCTCGAGCGTTTGAGCAGGGCACGGCAGAGTACAAGGCATGGCGGCCAGGTGTGGGCGTTGGGGCAGAGGGTGCGAGTATTGGCACAATGGCCCAGGGCAGCAGGTGATTGAAGGACGGCAGCGCCAGGGAGGCGGGCAGTAGGGGTACGGCTGCGAGAGTGATGTGAGTGAAGCAAGCAAAGGGGTGAGGCAGGCTCCAAGTACACAGTGCCAGCGCCGGATTGCGCGCTGCGGTACAAGCCGCTTGGACTCTACCTCGGCGCGACGGATGGCGCGTCCGATGTACCTGTACAGTACCGCACAAAATCAGCAGAGGGCCGCTTACTGCGATACGCGCAGCCTACCTCTGCTCGACTGCAAGAGGCAAGTCTGAGCCAGCCTTCGTGCTAGAGGAGTGCGCAGCGGCACGTACCCTTTGCCCTTGTTCCCATACCTACGCTACCTGCTCCTCCTCGCACCGCTACCACGACTCCGCGCTGCCCCCAGGCCTAGCGAAGTACACCCTCTGCTCTCTCACTATCAGCCAGGCCCCTTCGACCCAGCTTTGCCCAGTCCAAGTCCAGCCCAGCCCAGCCCACACTCACCTTCTCACTCTCGCCCAGTGGTGGTAGCAGCAGCGGCGCCTGCACCCAATTTTTTTCCCTCCCTTCCTCCCCTCCCTCCCTCCCGTCTCTGGAAATTGGTACTTCGGATTTGGCGGGCGGACTGCAGGGGAAGGGTACCTCGACTAATAAGCAAGCAGGAAGCTGCCAGCGGCCCCAGTACAGGCGCAAAAACAGTGTGGCAGGCCCGCGTTCCTCCACGCACAATCACTCCCCATAGTAAAAAGGCTGGGCCTTCCTCCCAGCCGCCCATACAGTCTCCCTCCCTCTCTCCCTCTCCCATACAAATTCTCCCATACAAATCTCCCACCCAAAAATCCTCCCATACAAACCGCACCGCGTCCACTTCGCAAACCGCAACACGCGCCTTTTGGTGAGTACCTCTGCTTTCGCTACCCATCGCCGCCACCCACAAGTCACTTGCAACATCGTCACCGCGCTGCTCGATTGGCCTGCACCTGCGCATGCCAGCATTTTCCTTTGATCAGGGCCTGGTTTTTGGGCCTTTTGACCTTGGAAGTATGTTTGGATCGTGGTGCATTCAATCGCCAGCCTTTACTTCCCTCTCACCTTCATCACCTACACGCTGCACTTACACGCATTTCCGGTGCACACAAGCGCCTGTGCCAGCTCTTCTGCCTGTTGCGCGATCCAAAACGCGACCTCTGGCTCATCCCTCATTTCATTTCACAAACACATCCAAGGTGTGTAGGCACGCCTTGAGCAGCTTATTTTAAGCTTGCAACGGTGTTTTGAGCGTGTGGTCCAGCGCAATTGCATTTGCGCCTCGCCTCACATAGCTCATGCCACGCTCATTGCCTCTACCCGAGCTCACGCTCTGCAAACACCAAAACTTCCTCTATCCATCACCTTGCACACCACGCTTCCACCACACACCCGCATAACCTGCACTACCACACCTTGGCCTGCAACGCTAACACATCTTGCAGTATACACACATCAGTCAAAATGCCCAAGGCCGCAGCTACTAAGCGTGGTGGTAAGGCCGAGAAGAAGCGCGGCAAGAAGGGTGAGTTGCTGTCCGCCTGTTTGTAATCAAACGACGCAAGACTAACACGGCCCAGACCCCAACGCTCCCAAGCGTGGTCTCTCTGCCTACATGTTCTTCGCCAACGAGCAGCGTGAGAACGTCCGTGAGGAGAACCCCGGCATCACCTTCGGTCAGGTCGGCAAGATCCTCGGTGAGCGCTGGAAGGCCCTCAACGACAAGCAGCGTGCCCCTATGAGGCCAAGGCTGCCGCCGACAAGAAGCGTTATGAGGACGAGAAGCAAGCCTACAACGTAAGTCATTGCTCCCTTTCTTCTACTACGTGAACTCATGCTAACCCCCATAGCAGGCTGAGGCTGAGGAGGATGAGTCCTCTTAAGTTGGTCAATGAATTACGAGGGGTCGCGTTGAAGTCACGAGGCGCTGTTTAATCATAGGCGTCGGTATTTAGCAACGGTCAGCACGGCTTTATACCTTTCCATTTATGTATCTTGGGCGGGGCGGTATTGTATGATGGCACTGGAAGGGACGCGTGCTTTGCTTTATCTTGGTGCCGGCTTTTCAAAGGGACATGGTCTCGCGACAACGTCATGATGATTCGATTGAGGCCCGGTAGAGAGCTCCAAGCTCGATCGTATCGGTTCCCCGATATTCGAATTATAGTTCCTGACAACAGGCACGCGATTAACGAATAAGAACTTGTACAAGTAACAATTTGCTGTGCCTTGTGAGACCCGTGAACTGTCATTCGTCCGTCGTAGTCTGTAAGTGGGAGCGAGTGCATGGGGTCGACCCATCGAGGCGTTGGTCCAGGTGGAAATGCGAAAGGCATACCAAAGTCAGGTATTAAAGTGCCTACCAGGTGGTCTGCACAGAGGTAGGTAGGCACCTCTTGGTAGGTGTCATGCAGTTCATCGGCAAGTGTTTGGTGCCATCTCTAGCCTTGCTCAACATGTTGGGCGAAGTTTGGCAGCTGTAGCCACATGTTACCATCCATTGCATTGCATCCCACCATGTGACAGCCAGCACATGCAATCAGTGGCTCTTCCTCAGGCCACAACCCAACACCTGAGGAGGTAGGTCATGCTACAGTTACAGTTAATTAAATAATCAACTATCAAAACACCATCCACGTTCACCTCGCAGATTGCACATACGCCTCTGCACACCAAGTCTGACAATACTTTCATTCAACCAACACGCCGCCGTTGCCTTGTTTTGCACGTCAGCTTTCAATGTAGCATCATGCTGACTTGCTTCTCGCAGAATATTGAATCCCTTCCCAGTCTCTTTTTGCACTTTGCCTTCTCCTTCTTAGTGCCACGACAGCTTCACGTTGGGGTGGCGTCCCACCTTACCATGCCGGTGGAATGTCTACTTCAAGGAACTGAGCGATGATGGCTTTGTTTTCGCAGAGGGTCCCGGGCTTCTCGCGGCGTTGTCTCCAAGCCCGTAATCGTTGGATGGGAGCCCAGACCTCGACCTTATAGGTCAGCGCTGGAGGGGAACCGCCCAGCTCTTCCTGCATCGGCCATGCATGTCCGGCCCAAACAGCGGCCCCGGGTTGGTCTCTCCAGCACCACGGTGCGTCAATTGGCGTCATCTACGCAGACGCTTGCTTTCGTGGCAGTCTGTGGGCTGTTGTGCTGATGCGAGGGCAATATGTCTAAGCAAAGCCCGCGAATGAGCGTTGACAGTTCGCAACTCGTCTGCAGATTCCGGTGGGCGGCTAGTCAAAACATGCAACGCACCACCACCTGGTCCCATTGACAAACCCCGAACCTTCTAGTGTGCCGTTGCCACAAGGACATGTGCGACGGTGCGGAGGTGGGCAGAGTTACATGCAGCAAACAGGAAGCTCGCCTCCGTGGCTGCCCAAGCAGGCCCGGGGCCCATTACACGACCCAAGTGAGGCTCTTACTATGGTTCCCCCGTGCGGCATCGTAGCCCCGGTAGTTATCTTCAAATCTCCTGCCGAAGATTTCAATCCCGGCCTTTTCCTCCCTTAACAACGGGTCGCACACACCGTCCGAACTCTGCCATCAAGACCCCTTCGCACTTTAGTCCTTGCGTGTGTACTTACGACAGATATCGGCTTGCTTTTTAGTCTACCGGCGTGCACGGCTCGACGGTGGTGGAATCAGACCGAGTGGTGGGGACTCTTGTGGTGGAAGGGTAAGCCCTTCGAGCCTTCGGTTCTCGAACCTTTCAGGAGGACGGCTTCATCGTCTTGCTGTTTTCGTCACCACGGGAACTCCCGCCAAGTCTGTATCTTGATGATGGGCTCCTAGGGCCCCTCTATCACTCAGCATTACTTCAAAATGGAGCAGCCTGGACAAGTAGAAGTCCACCTGTTGACAGGGTGTTGCCACGAAGCAGAGCGGGCCGAGATAGTATGGTTTCGACTGGATGGCTTAAAAGCGCCTTGGGTCAGGATGGACACCCTCACCTTAACATGACCATCGATGAGCTCCGCGTTACGACTCGAGTTCTCCGCGAGCTCGCCGACCTTCTCAGGTCCACCAGGATCGTGTACCGATTGTGCTCGATCATCTGAATATCATCCTGCCAAGCCTCTCCCGATCCCTACGAGATATTACGTCCCATTATGAAGACACAACACTGTCCAAGCAGAATCGGTGGCGAAAGATGTATCATGTTCTCACAAAGGAAGCGGAGGGTATCCTACTACCACAGCGATTTGCGTTGTACAACCAGTTCCTCTACAGCTTACGTGCGTTATTAACAAGGTCATGAAACTTCCCCTCTCATACTTCGTTACACTGACAAACGATGCAGGTCACCACATTTCGATTTGAATAAATTAGAGACTGTTCGTCAGCGGATAACTCAGCTGCGAGAGGCTCAATCGATTCGTGCGTCTCCAAGAATCGTTACCTGGCTATGGACTAATACTTGCTTAGCACCACCTCCTCTGCAAGTTGGGCCGCTGGTACGATTTGAGCCCTTCTCTGCTCCAGAAATCGGCCCAGTAAGCTTCACATTTATTCCCTTGCCAATTATTACTTACCAATAGCTGATATAGGCTGCGCATTGGGCGGAAAATATCTTCTCATTGCCGTTGCCTTCCAGAACAGGCTTTAAAGATCAGAATATGTAAGGAAATTTCTTTTAACACAGCCTCTTCGCATATACTTACATCTCTTCCAGGTCGAAATCGTTCGGACCTCATCGCCCTTGGGGTCACCTATATGTACCTGCAGGCTCCAAGATTTTATTTCGACGGTAACGAACCTACCTTAGCCTTCTAGTGCTTGATGCTGACGTTGTTGCAGGCCTTTCAACGAGGACAGAATCTCTCTGATAGTGTATTTGGATGGTAAAGATCGATGCCCATATCTTTTGCTACGTACCTTCCATATGGGAGGACCATGGTATTCTCGATACGGTGCCCACGAGCTCTGCATTGAGCGTGATGATACCGCTCTTCGATTTAAGCGATGGAGCAAGTCGGACAATTGCTCTAAACTATGGGCTATTCTCAGCTTCATAACTTGGGAAGGTATGATTGTCTCATGTATTATCCCGCTCCATGGCAGTGATATTACCTTGCATGAAGTCAGCAGCTGACCCGGCCTACAGAGCTTGTTCTCTTCTACTGCAGCTTTCTCTCCCTCAAGGCTTTCAGCCCTTTAACACTGCAACTTGGTACTGGAGAGTATCACCTACGCGGTGAGCGCAAGCTATTTCAGGCGTAAGTTTACCTATGGCGCTAGTCTATGCCAATAGCGTATATGAGAATCTTCTGACAATCACAGCCGCATCGTCGACAACGCTTGCAGGCACTCTCTTATCGTGTATGAAGATCGTTTGAGTGGAGGATTTCGACTTCACGCTGCCGTCTGGGATGGAGAGTTCCGTCAGTGCCCAGTTTGGACCGCATTCAGTAAGTGTTACTACTCAAGTCAAGCCTTCAAGAACTTGATGTTGATACATCACAGTAACCCGCCAATGCACCTCTCCGAACTGGATCAAACGTATCAGTCGACACAAGGTCCGCCTGGCCGACATTCAGCTCTATGTTTTCTGTCAAAAATATGATCAGCAGAATCAGCGCCGTGGCTCTAATAATGCCTTTGAGATTTACTTTTCAGCGAAGAAGGTAAGCTCTCAATGCATTTTTGAATCTCTCCAGCTTCAAGAAGCTCCAAGTTATCAAATGAAAGACTTGATCTAACGGTTGTTTTTAGCATCCCAACGCTTCAAAGATCTCTTCGCCCCGCCACTCGATGATGAATCCCCGATTCGCAGTAATAATGGCTCCGTCAACCGTGGCCGTCTCCACTCCTTCAACACGATATTTTCCTTGAATGAATGTTCAGTCGGTTCAATGGCCGACTTATGATTTACGAATAACGAGTTTTTACGTATCAGTTCACATACCCGAAGCAGATTGCATGATACCCAGCGTCCTTTCCCCTTCCAGTGTTTTGCGTTTCGAGACCAATTTTAGTATGTTAATAGCGTGGACAACTCTGAGCTAGCCTCGAGATTGTGAAAGAAAACGGGCTACGATGAGGAGCACAGGTTATAGCAGGCACGGTTCCCAGTATGGAAAAATGCTTGAGAGGAATAATGAAATCAATCAAATTGTGGAAGCGCTTATATATTATTCATGTACTACGTTAGTTATGACAGTCTTTTCGATTGACATGATTCATTTTGTTGACAATGGCTGCTCTCTGCCAGATGAGCAACTTATTAACCACTTAAGTCTTGACATCGGGCTCGTCGCGGCCGACGTGCTCCTTGAACTTGAGGAGCTCAGTAGCGAACTTGACCTCGGCCTTGAGGAAATCTTGGGCATCAAGATCGTAGGTGGAGGGTCGCTGGAGTGCTGCTCGATGTAAAGGCGGATGGTGGCACCGGAGGAGCCAGTGCCGGAGAGACGGACGACGATACGGCTGCCGGAGGAGAAGCCGGCGTACAGGCCCTGGTTGGAGGCAACAGAGCCATCGAGGTCAGTGTAGGAGAAGTTGCCAGCCTTGGTCACCTTGCGGCCTATTATCTAGTTAGTAAAATTGGCACACTGGGTAAGTTCGGGATATACTTGCCCTCGATCGTGCTACCAACAAAGTTGGGGTCGGCAACCAGGGCCTGGAGCTCGCCAACAACCTTGTTGGCACCCTCCGAGTCGACATCCTCGTAGTCGTAACGAGTGAAGAAAGTACGTCCGTACTTGGTCCAGAACTCCTTCTGGATCTCCTTTATCGAGGGAGTCACGCCAGGGTTCTGAACGCCAATGCCAGCAATGATGTTCAACCAAGCAACAATGGCCCACAGACCATCCTTCTCACGGATGTGGTTGCTACCAGTGCCGAAACTCTCCTCTCCGCAGATAGACAGCTTATCAGCGTCGAACAAGGCGCAGAAGAACTTCCAGCCGGTGGGAACCTCGTAGCAGTCGAGACCCTGGGCCTTGGCAACGAGATCGACGGCTCCGGAGGTGGGCATCGAGCGAGCAAGGCCGTGGACACCGTTCTTCTTGAAGTAAGGAATAAGCTGGGCATGGTGGGCGATGATGGCGAGAGAGTCACCGGGGAAACGAAAGCATTGGCGCCATAAATCATGTTTCGGTCACCGTCACCGTCGGAAGCAGCACCGAAGGGGATGTTGTTCTTGTCGACAACCTCGACCAGAGAGTGGGCATAGGTCAGGTTGGGGTCGGGGTGACCACCGTTGAAGTCGGGGCTAGGCTCGCAGTTCTGGGTAGAACCAGTGAGTCCGAGCTCCTTCTCGAAGATGGCCTTGCCGTAAGGACCAGTGACGCCGGAAAGACCATCGAAAAGGACCTTGAAGTCAGGGTGAGAAGAGAAGAACTTCTTGATCAGGTCAAAGTCGAAGATGTCCTTGAGCATGTCGACATAGTCGGCAGTGCTGTCAATGACCTCGACCTCGAGGGATCCGTAGGTATTCGTGCCGACATTGGAAATGTCAATGTCGGGGATAGAGGCAATCTTGTAGGAGGTGAGGGTCTTGGAAGTCTCGTAGATCTTGTTGGTGACAGACTCAGGGGCAGGACCGCCGTTGGCCAGGTTGTACTTGATACCGAAGTCGTTCTTGGGGCCTGTGAGACAATTTTTAGACAAAATCATGATATTGAAGGGTCACGGGTTATAACTTACCACCAGGGTTGTGGCTGGCAGTCAGGAGAATGCCTCCGGTAGCCTTGCGCAAGCGGATAACATGGCTAGCAGCAGGGGTGGACAGAATGCCATTCTGGCCGATGAGGAGCTTCTTGACACCGTAGGCAGCACCAATCTTAGCAATCAGCTGAATGACCTCGGGGTTCCAGTAACGGCCATCACCACCAATAACGAGGAAGGAGCCTAGCAAAGTTGAAGCGTCAGAATGGTGTCCGTGGGGAGGGCAAGTTGTCTTGGTTGGGGAGCCTGGTTATGCTTACCTTCGGCACCCTCTGGGATGGAGAGCAGAATGCTGGCAACGAAG
Organism: Albifimbria verrucaria; assembly: GCA_020081605.1. Classification (NCBI taxonomy): domain Eukaryota; kingdom Fungi; phylum Ascomycota; class Sordariomycetes; order Hypocreales; family Stachybotryaceae; genus Albifimbria; species Albifimbria verrucaria. Next base: position 3,029,688 of record JAHREC010000018.1, read on the forward strand.
GACTCGCTGTAGTGAGGCTTCTGGAAGACGGTGACCTTCTTGCGGAGGCCAGAACTGTTGAGGACGTGTCAGTGGTGAGCTCAGAGGCTATCAGAGCATGGTGGGGTTTGGTCATGACGTACGTTCCGGGCTTCTGGTCCTGGAAGGGTTCGAATTCGACCGTCTTGACATCCATGATTGCGGTTATGAAAGATGGACGTAGATTTTGGGATGAGCTCGAGTCTCGCCTTGGAACCAAGGGCTTTTTGAAGAGAGAAATTGCGGGCTTTTGCCAGAAAATGTTTGGGAGAAGAGAGTAGACTATCGAAGATAAACGAATCCGGAGCTAAGGTAACAGGGAGAGGGAGCTCCATGGAGGGGTAGCTACATCATCCCATGCGCACAGTACGTATAGCCAATTCACCACTCGTGTCACTGTGCTTCTCCACCCCGTTCTACGGTTCTTTACAGTACGAGCATGGTTCTGCCTACGCGAGCTATGTGGTTATCGGTGGGCAAACGTGCGTCAATAGTAGGTAAGACATTGGTCCCTGACTAGCAGCTAAAAGTAGTCCAAGACGTGCTGGACAGGGGTGATTTACAGCGCTGCTGCCCAAAAAGCGAGCAATCGATCGTTCATGTTGTCATCGACACGGATCCATTTCGCCTGCCTGGTTGGCGGGTGTGCGGTGCACCGCAAGCCAGCTTCAATAGCGGCCGTCTTTTATCTGATTTTGCCCGGCGCCACGCCCAATACATGGCTGAATAAAAGGTGCTTACACTGTCTGGTTGGTGCCCTGACTCTGGCCCTGGCCCTGGCCCTGGAACGTGAGATTGAATATTGCCTGTCGATAATATCTTGCCTCGTCAATGCTCTCGAGGATGTCGTCTCTGGCCTTGTGCGAGCCCTTCTTCCTGGGTGCGTTGGCAATGACCCTGGGAGGGCACCAGCGGCGCGTCGCCTCCTTGATGGAACTGACGTCGAGGATGCGATAGTGCAGGTGATCCATCACTTTGTCGTAAGGCTTCTTCCTCAGAAACGCCCGGTCGGCATGCACGCTGTTGCCAGCCAGCAGTGCCCGGCGTGCTTGGGAGCGAACTTGGTAACATAGTCGTACAGCCCAGCGGCAGCATCTTCAGGGCTTGTGGTGGATGCCAGGACGGCCTCGGTCAGTCCAGAGTTGCCATGGGTCGTGGTGCACCATTCATCCATGCGGTCGAGCCTTGATTGTGGCCAGTGGACCACAGCATGGTAACCCTCCTCGTCCACAATTTCCAGGTCCCCGTTGTCAGGATGCAGTAGATCTCGAGAATCTCCTCGGTGTCAGGGTCCAGGCCCGTCATCTGTTTGCCATCCGTAGGTGGTATGTGAGTGAGGGGCGCAAACATGGGGCGAATCACACCAAGGTGCAAATGCAAGTATACGCACCTCGCAATCTATCCATACGAGAAGATCAGCGTTTGCAGCTGTGCTGGAGCCTGCTTGTTGCTTCGGCATGATCGTGGCAAAAGATGTATTCGTGAAGCTGAGAATGAGCTCGTTGTGAAGTCTTTTCCGGGCGTTTGATAATTCGTAGACCCATTTGACGGTGGTGTTGCAATTGATGTCTTGCCGTTAGGGCCCATACAAGCTATCTTAGTGGTCTCGGGGCTGCCCAATCACTATAATCTCATTGGCAATAAGCTCAGCCCAAGCATCTACTAAGTTACTGCCATTTACAGCTACAGCTACCTGTAGGCAAAGTACAAGGCACTCTCTCCTCTTCGTCCGACTTGCTTGCCTAAAGTGCCTCCTACATTTGATCGGGATAAGTAGGTAACCATGAGCCTTAACACCACAATTTAACATATCACAAATACATACCAGGCAGAACCAGCTTGAATCTACTTCTTTCACCCTCAATCTTTCATACTAGTTTCGAAGCTATGAGTCCTCCCAGATTCCTCATCATCGGTGCTGGCTCCCGGGGAGGACGCTATGCCGATGCCATCAAGAACCTCGGTAACGGTGTAGTTACTGCAGTTGCAGAGCCCATCAAGTACAAGAGAGAAGCATTCGGAAGAAAGCACATCTGGGGAGACAATGGCCCCAGGAAGGTCAGACATTTTCCGACTGGAAGGAGTTCCTGGTGTTTGAGAACATGCGCCGTCAAAGAGTTGCGGACGGGGAAGCGAACGTCTCGGAAGGCATTGATGGTATTTTCATATGCGTCCTCGACGAGATGCATCTCGAGGTCGTCACGACTCTGGCACCGCTGGGCCTTCACATTATGTGCGAAAAACCGCTGGCCTGTTCGCTTGACGATTGCATGACCATGTATAAGGCTTTACTTCCGTGGCAGGCGTCCAAAATCTTCTCCGTTGGACACGTCCTACGATACAGCCCTCATAATATGTTGTTGCGGAAGCTGATCGTCGAGGACAAGGTAATTGGAGAGATCAACAGTGTCGTTCATACTGAGCCTGTCGGCTGGTGGCATTTCACACACTCATATGTCAGGGGCAACTGGAGAAACAGCAAAACGACCGGTCCCTCACTGCTTACGAAGAGTTGTCATGACATTGATCTGCTTCTATGGTTGCTATGCTCCCCGAAAAGCCTGGTCAAGGCCAACCGCATCTGCCATCCACTATCTCTTCCTCTGGAGGCCTGCAGTTCTTCAAGAAGAGTCGCAAGCCCCCAGCTGCTGGGTCAGCAACGAACTGCATGCAATGCCCCTTGGGAGACTCTGGTTGCAAGTACTCGGCCAAGAACATATATCTGGGTTCCCAACTCGCCGGGTTAGGGAGGGGCAATACTGATTGGCCGGTCAATATTGTTGTCCATGATATTGAAGACTTTGCTACGGCGGAGGAAAGAGAACAGAGGTTAGCACGGGCTTTGCAGGAGGATTATGACAGCTCTACCCCAGAATCCGAGATTAGCGCTCGTAATTGGTTTGGACGATGCGTGTTTGAATCAGACAACGACGTCTGTGATGACCAATTTGTCACAATCACTTGGCCTGAGTCTACCCGGCCAGCCAAAAGAGCAACATTCCACATGGTCGCCCATACTGCCAAGATATGCCAAAGGTACTCCAGCTATTACGGCGAAAAGGGCGAAATCCACGCCGACTCAACACAAATAGTTGTGCAGGACTTCACTACGGGAACTCAAGTCTTTAATCCTCAGACCAAGGACACTCACCACGGCGGAGGTGACCTCGGACTCACCCAACAATTTGTTACAGCATGTGACAAGGTCAAAAACCACGGCTGGGAGGCAGAAAAGGCGCAGAATGAATTCATTGGTTGCACCCTCGAGGAAGCTATTCGAAGCCACGCCATGGTATTCGCTGCCGAGGAGGCTAGGCTTGGCAACAAGGTGATAAACTGGAGTGAATGGTGGAACAAAGCAGTTCCTCAAGAGTCGCGCTCACAGTAACGTAGAGTTGGCGAACGCATGCACTGGGAAGAAGGACTACAATTAAATTGTGATATCTCAAACTTGTATTAAGCTTGGTGTGATGACTGGGTAAGCTTAAGCTGTATGCCTGGTGAAACCGACAGCAAGGTATGAGCAACTCCAAACGCCCATGCCTGGATATAATGACACCGAACCCCTCAATTAAACTTGCTGACGCTTATATTATCCCTTATCCTGGCTCAATTCGGCCCTCCCAACTCAGCTCTGTTGCTCTCGTGTCCAACTGGGTTGACCGCTTGCAGCTCGTTCACATTGGACGGGGTGTCGGCGCAGTTCCAACGCCTGGGCTTGGTGTCGTAAGAGGCGGTGGGGATGCCGTGGACGGAGCATGATAGCTAACCGGACTGGCTTGCGGAGGATATTGGCCCTGCGGGAAGCCTGGGTTCTGAGGCGAGTAGTATCCTCCAAACGGCTGTTGGGGATGTTGCTGATTATAGCCTTGCTGGCTGTATATGCTCGCGTGTGGATCGTAACCAGGCTGGCCGGGCTGACCAGGCTGAGGATATTGTTGATTAGGCGGTACGCCGGACCAGTACGCCTCGGGACCTGTTGGCGAAAGAGGGGCTTGTCCGGGATTCTGTGCCATCGGCTGTGGAACTGATCCTTGACTCTCAGGACTCTTTGCAGCAACGCTCTTCTTCTTGCGACGCAAGCAGAAGAAGATGCCTGCACCAACAAGCAAAGGGCTACACCACCACCGGCAGCTCCACCAGCGATGGCAGCGACGTTGGTTTTGGATTTTCCGCCTTCCTCATTGTTGTCGCCATTGTCATTGTTCTTATCACCCTCGCTTGAATCTCGGTTTGGAGGATCTGATTCATTCGAAATCGTTTCTGTCGATGAGTCGGGCCTATCTGACGAGCTCTTGGAACTGAAGATGTGCGTTCTGGCCCAGTTAGGGTCATAATCCAGGAGGATACCAGTTCCAGTTGTAGCAGCGCAGTCTAGTGCAGTGAAAGTCTCGAGTGAGTCGCCGTCTGATCCGGTCGTTGACATGATCCATGTATAGCATGCGCCAGTGGCAGCTCTCGAACTGGCAAGTCAGTCAGTCAACGTTTGGCCAACAGATTACGGAGGTACAACATACCAGCAGAGCGTGTGGAAGTCATCAGGAAGGTTACAGGATCCTGCGACTGAAGCATCATAGTCCAAGCACGTCCTCTTGACGCTGTTGCATGGCTCGTTTGGCCTACAGCAACCGACGTGCGATGACTGGTAAGTGCAAGTAGCACCATCTGCGATACAGGTAATGGAGACTGCAGCAAGTTGTTAGTGCTGTCGAAATACCACGCTTGAAGCCGCCAAATAAGGTCTGAGCTAGACAATCAACAAGTGCAACTACTTACTTCCATCAGAAGACTTGAAGCCACAAGTCTTGGGGCCCAAGGTAAAGTCGTCTATGCGCGGCACCAACATACGGCCCATCAATGCCTCTGGGGCTTCCGTCGGCCGCGGTGACCATCCCATGGCGAACTGTGCCTCAAGCAGCTCGGCAACGCTCGTCTCTTGCGGAGGCGTCCATGACTGCTCAGAGGCAGATCGCCTCACCCAAGCTGCTGTGGAGGCAGCAAAGGCCAGGACAAGTGTCGGCTGTCGCATCGTAACTGCCAATGTCCCTGAAGCGACCCAGTATCTTCAGGCGCGTGAATTCACAGCTAGCAAGGTGATTGCAAATGCAAACAGAGTGGGAGAGAGTGCTCAAGGAAGCAATGTTTTCAATTTCACTCCTCTCAACCAACCTTGAGCCGCGTGAGACCCAAGAACATGGGCTCAACCCGCCATGGGAACGCCATCATCTAACGGGGTCGGCTTTTTCGCAGGGTCCTTCGCAGCAGACTTACACCGACGCTACCTTCCCAGCATGTCGCGACAGTCGACGGGCTGGTGATCCTGGCCGGTGGCGCCCATGGTGTTTTCTCATTTGCTTATAGCGGGGAGAGCTGAAAGGTCGTGGGGCCCATGCTGCCACCACTGCAGGCAATCTGCTTGGAGGCATATGCACTACCAACAAACGAAGGCAAGAACAGCTCACAAGGCTAACTCGGTCGTCTGCCTGTGTTTGTTACCAGTGGGACAGGAAGCAAGCAGTGTGCCTATTACAGCTTGGCGAATCCTAGGGCTAGCGTGTTGACCGTTGTTCGTTACGGCGAGGCCATCGCGAACTAGACTGTGCTGTAGTGCAAATTACAGAATTTCCTTTTTTTAGGCCAGTTCAGCATTTGGAAAGTTGCCTGGAAGCGAATACTGACCTCTCGAATCTACCGCGCAAGCTCAGCTTCATGTTCAAGTGGAGGTCAACAGCATGGGATGGGCACAGTGACGCGCTAGATGTTCATCCGACAAGGTAACGTTAGTGCATTTGCACAGCCAGATGCACTACAGAGCATGCCCAATGATCATATGCATGGTAACCCACGCAGGAACAATCCTGGGGCTGAGGCTGATTCTCGTTCAGCCCTTCTTCGTATCCACCGTGTTGTGCTCCTGTTAGATGAGCAGACAGAGCCGCACCGTCCCGCCTCGGAGGTCGACTTCCGTACAGAAAATGTATACGTGCGTGAGCGTCTTGGTTGTTTGCCACGAAACAATCGTTTTGGCTTGGTTTGGTTGATACGGAGTATGGGGAACTGGGATCTGAATTCTCCGATATGCTTCATCGTGGAGAAGGTTAACCAGCAAGTGCCGTTGCTTACTGCAAGGATCCTGGTAGCAGGGCCTGGCTCTCTTGCTCACTAGTGCACTGGATGCAAAAGCCTCGTCTCTCGCTACACTAACCAACTATCGCTCTGGACTAGCCTAGTGCCATGCCATGAAAGGGAGATGCTCGTTGTACAGACAATACATGGGTTTATCCTTTATCAGCTAGCTCGCTCTGCTTGCCTAGACATTCTCCTGTTGCGCCATGCATGCTGGAGGCCTTAATGGACGTCGATCGACGTACCGGCTTGGGCCCTACTCAGAACAAATATGTTCGTCATTGTTCCTGCATAATTCAAGTTGCTTTTCTACTATCCAATCGACTCTGCCAAACGTCCCTGTGTGACATGGGTGACATGTGACGGGCCTTGAGTGCTTCCTCGACAACTCTTGCCATAACGACAAATCGAACATTTACAGCTTCAAGTTAAGCGGTTCGTCCACCATGCTATTGTACAATCCTTAGATGTTCTTAAAGGAAGCTTTCTCCGAAGACCGCGCTCGAGCTCCTCATAGTGCTCGTCTTCTTCAGGCTTGATCTCTCCGTTCCTGAGCAGAAAGTCCAACATAACTAACCCACAGTTTGGCTTCCACGCTGAGTCTTTCAAGTCCGCCTTGACCTCGTCGACAGATTTCAACAGAAACCTTTCGATGCCCTCTTTGTCGTGAGGCGTCGGTGTGAAGTCGGGCGGCACCTGCAATTCGTATGTGTATCGAATACCAGGCTCGAGATGGCCTTCTTCTCCTCCAGCTTCACGATCCTTGCGGTCGTAAAAGGAGATGCGCGATTGCGCTCTGAACCGACCCAAAAACCTCCCATCTTTGAAGACTGACCGGCTAGCGATATCCACAGCCAGACCTGCCTCCTCCATCGCCTCTCGTTTCAGGGCTTTAAGCGGGTCCATGTTATCCTCCGGGTCCATTCCACCAGCAACGAGCTGGTCCAGCTTCCCAGCATACGTGCTCTTCCTAGCCGAACGCTTCGATACCCAGATATATGTTGTCGGTCGCCCCTCACGTTCTTGATCGTGTATACGGTTAGGTGGACACCGGTAGTGACGATTCCAAGAATTCCTCGAAGCGGTGACGGGACCTTCAGCCCGGTCAAGGCACAGTTGACGCCACGGATGGGGTGATAGTCCTCCCGTTTCTGTAGCCATTTTTGAAGGCATCCCTTGAATCTATCCTCGTTCTGTTCACAAAGAGTTTCAAACTCAACGCGGCAAGCCTCCGAGACAGCATCGCCTGGGTTTAGCGGAGGGTCAAGGTGGATACTACGGCCAGCCTTGGAGATCTTCAGATTCGTGGCCTGCCAATTCATCTCCTCCATGAACTCGGAGAGCATGTACCCAAGAGGCTCCGGGTGATCCAGGACATTGAATGTCCACAAGTCGTCGACGTGTCCATCGAATTTGTTACATGCCTCGATGACCTTGACAAAAGACGCTGTGCCAGCTGTTTCCTGAGCACGACTGGCGCGTAGTGAAGCTAGAGCACTGCTAGGTGGATGGTCTGGCGTTTGCGGTTCGCAACGAATCATTTGGGACTATCACTCTCGACTCAGCACAGTCAGATGACCTGCTGCTTCCAGTAGGGGTATGGATCAAGCCACTCCTCGGTCGGATGGTCTACTTGCGAGGCAGCTGCCTCAGCGTTGGTTTGACGGCAGGGATCCAGGCGTGAGACCAGTGCTTCTTAACAGTATGTCCACGGGAGCTCACAACCTTTAGGACGATTTGTTGGCTTTCTTAAGACTGCGGTTTTTTTCATATATGAGAGATCGTCAAGTAGCGTACGATGGATTGCAGAAGCACGGGGATGGCCTGGTTTTGTAGTCTGACGTAGGGCACCTATTCAAGAACAATGAACGAGCGTTAGTGGTGACTTGGTTTTCAGCTGTACGATGTTTGCCTCACCTACCACAGCGATTGTCGGGCTGGTCGAGGCACCATGATATAAGGGGCGGCCTCGTAGTCAAGCCAAGTTTGACAGCTGCATTGACCAATACACTGGCAGTGATGAGCTGTCGATTCCTCTTTCCTCAATCTTGATCGACGACATGCTTGACAAAGTTTGCCAGGCAAAAGAAAATCCGCAGAATGCAGTTGTAGGTATCTGCGTCCGCGGATGTATGCGCGAGTCCGCCACACTTCTTTTCCGACATGCGGATAGATGTCACATCGTTACCTTGACCTTAATTAATACCCGAGGTAGGGCGTTCCGCACAGCTGTGCTGCATCCTACCTTGACCTGCCTCTCCTCCGCCTCTCGCTGGCCACACCTCAGCCAGTGGTTGGGCTTCCGGGCTGCTCGACGCACCCGTTGCTGTGTCACGCTGTTCTTGGCTTGCTCCGTCATCTTTCCATTTCGCACTCTCCGTGTTACTCAGCATTCTGGGCGGTGGTCTTCGGAACGTTGTTGTCGGATTTGCCGCATCCGATTCTGATATGTGATAGGAGGGATCTAACTTGAAACTCCAAGCACACAGGGAAATTTACGGATTCACGGCCTCGTATGCATCTGGACACTCTCTTCGCTGCGGCCGATTGGGGGTCTGTATCGTTAATATGCACATTGCCGGAGTTTTCGTCCTGTCGAATCAAGTCTCACTTGGGCTGGTCAGACGACATACGTGTCGGGCTTCTGTAGAGCTTTTTCCTGACATTTGCAGCAGCACTGACTAGGCTGTTGATAATAATGGCATGAAATGCAATACTTGGGAAAACTATTAAGATCAATCTGCCGGATTAAAGCTCGTGTGGTCAGCCGAGCCGGAAACGGCCCCATCGTCGAGGGCTTCGTGCAGGTTTCGTTTCCCCAAGGAACAATCGGATGACAGCCGGGCGAGAGGGTATGCAGCCCGAGACGGCAGACGTACAGTAGCTGGATATGCATGCTACGAATTCAGGATAGCTCGATGCATTCCTAGTGTCTCTCGGACGTGTACAGGGGATCTACAAGGCTCTCGATGCCATCCCGACCACAAGACAGGGATTTGTTGAAGCAGAAATTTCTCCCAACCGTCTCACCAGTTTTTTCTAGTGTCCTCTCCGATTTCGGGCTCCTGTAAGAGACACTTATGGGTCGATGAAGAGACAGGATGAAGTGATGGGAGAAGGGTCAAGACGGGCGTTTGTTTCTTGGCAGGGATTTCAACCCCGTGTTCTGCCTCTGAAGTTGGGGGTCACCGGTGTTTCAACAGTCCCCTGATTCGCCTGGATTGCATTCTGACTGCGGGTTATCACTGCAGACTGACGATGGCCTCATTCCTTGATGCCTGATGGCCCGTCGAGGTCTCTGCCGTTTCTTTCATCATCCTCGCACGGGACTCGTTCAGAAGTCGCTTGATCAGCAACTGTGACGAACTGATGATGTGACTTACACGGCGATTCTGCACCTCGAACCCACATTGGGAGCACTTGCCACCATAGCTGTTGTATATCAATACGCTGTGTTGCCCAACCATGCCGTCCGCTACCCGAGCGAACACAGGGGTTCGGCGCCCTCTTTGCTTCAGTCTGGGGGCATACGAAGCTTGATTTCAAAGTTGCACGATGCGATCCGACGGGTGGAGATTGTAGAAGGAAACAAATATTTGGTGTGAATAAGCCAAGCGGTTGCTTGTATATACAGGTTGAAGCATCCCGATGGTGTTATGTAGTATTTCTGTACGTCATGATGTAAAACACGCAGAACATATCACAAAATTGATACAATGTCAAATCCTGCTGGATAAAAAATCAGGATAAAACTGGGCAGGCGACAAAAGTCCTGTTTGTGTCAAGCAGATGTTCAATTGAGCTTGGAAGATTGAACTCACCTATGTATAGGGTAGGCAAAAATGGCAGGTTTGGAGATCCATGATCGCTTACGTAACCAGTGACAGTTGGAGCAGCTTGAGGACGACCTCACTTCGCCAACTCAATTGCGAACTCTACGGACCACCTCAATTGACGACGCCAGCCCTCCAAAATGTTCGCTGCACGACAACGGGCATGCTGCGCTGTGCGCCAGCTTCAGCGGTCAGCTCGAACATACGCCTCCGACGCCCACGCCCACCACAAGCCTGCTGCTCCCGTTAACGAGTCTTTTGGGGTATGCCCTCAATCTTAGCCACCCACCTGTCGAGAGCTCGGCTCGATACTAACTACACCGCTACAGGCTGGGTCAATTGCCACCGTGGGAATCTTCTTCGCCGGTGTCATCGTCTACCAACTCACCCCCAAGGAGGGCGAGACCTCAGCCCTCACCAACTGGATTGCCAAAAACGAGTCAAGGGCTGAGCAGTGGGAGGAGATCAACGCCCTACACACCAAGACTCTGCACCAGGCTGCCTTCGACCGAAACCTCTTCGAGAACGCGTCCAACAAGCACCGATTCGTCGATGTTGCCTACCCAGAGTACGATGCCCCGTCCGGTGCAGGACATATGACGGTCGGACTAAGCTAACTTCTCAACAGGGCTTTCTCATCCCACGCGCCCCGAAACATCCAGGCTGGACAGCTTATCAACATCGATCACGTTGTAGAGCATTATAGACAGCAGCATGTGAAGGAAGAGGAGCGCAAGGTTAAGGCTCTTGCCGAGAACAAGGCGTAGGGTTGTACATTACTCTGTGCGATATAGAGCAAGCTCGCACAACGTTCAATCAACGGAATCATTTCTTTGTGTCCATGTCTGAAAGCTACCTACCTTACCTAGCTCATGCTGCATGACAGAACCTTTGCTATAGGTTGTCACAGTGACATGTTTGGGCCGTACCAATACGGGAAGTGCTGTCATAATATTATTTCCACAGCTGCGAGAACACAAAGGGGATGCTTGCTTAATTATCTCACATGAAAGCAGGAACGGACATGGTTGCCAAATCGAGGCAGAAGGAACTACAACGCCTTTGCGGCTGTAAACCCCAGCCGGTACAGCAATAGGTGAGGTAGAATGGCTCGAGTCTACTTGACAAACATGAGATGCTTCTCGTCTCAGGAAGGCGCACGTGGTAGCCTTCGCGAACAACCTCGTGCATCGTTTACAGACGTTGGCCATTCTCATCCACACTCTCGCGTTCTTGTGCATTTTTTTATCACTGCAGCATATCACTTTGACCAGTCGCTGGACAAACCCGAGCTTTAATCACTATCCACATCACAGCAGCTGTTACCACTTTCTCACGTTACATAGGCATTATTACTCTCAACTCCACCCACCAGTTGTATCGGGAGTAAACCTACACCAGTCGCAGCCGCACCTGTCATAAATATGGAGGCGAATCGACCCGGACGCTCGGTGCAGAGGGGCAGCGTACCCTTCCCGCGGCCTCGGAACTACAGAGTCCTTGACATACGCTGGTCTAGCGAAGGGCGTGGTTATGGCGTGTTTGCCTACGATAGGCTTCCGAGCAGGTATCAAGTCATCTACGAACAGCCCCTCCTGTCCTGCGTGCATCGAACACAGCCTCCCAATGAGTCGACTGTGGTGGAAGAATGGAAGGGACTCACTCCATTGTACCGAGCATTCCTGGGTGAGAAGTTCCGCAGGCTCAGACATATTTCAAAAGGGGATACCGTTTCGAAAAGGGATGAGAAGAGACTCCGTCAGTTCATTCGAGACTACGCCTTTGCTGATCCGGCGCATGGGAGAGCCCATGTGTATGGCCTGGCCTCGCACATCAACCACGCCTGTACATCGTGTGCAAACGCCGAGGTGTGGGTTGAGCCGACGGAACCCAACTATATCACCGTACGGCTTATGAAGCCAATCGCTAAGGATCAGGAAGTCTACATCAACTATAATCGTCGGAACCTGAAATTTAACTGTGCACTCTGCGGGACCCATGGTTTCCGAGGGCTTCTCAAGAAGGCCTGGGGCAAGATCCGGGCAAAGGCAAAACACAACGATACAGCCGCAACAAATGACGAGGAAGACGACAAAACACCAGAGAACTCTTCGTCATAGTCCTGATATGTTGGCACGGCTCTAATGCGCAACATCCAGGGCATTTGCACCGTTGACAAATACGCCATTGGTCCCTCAAACCATGGATATGGATATCAAGCATAACCACGGCGATTGGGAAGGGTACAGGTTTCACGGCAGCAGCGGACGTTACAGGCACTTGGCGATGGACTAGTCTTGAGACTAAACTTCTAGGGATTTCGTTGGAGTCATACAGAGTCACATGTAGCGAGTATTCCCATAGCGTGATCAGAACAGCGTGACAATGCTTCTTTGCTGTACTATCATGGTACCCATTGTCATCAGCAACTTCGATAGGGGCTTTTGCCCTTCTATCAAAACCAGTCCTTTTCGCCCGTAAATGTCCGTGAATGCAAAACCACCCAAGACCGCAACCTTCTTACTTGAGGGGAATGAAACGAGAAGAGTGCGTAGCACCGATACCAGGTCGACCGTGCTTGACAGGCTTGCTGTATGGGGGTTAGTGGATGCTTCAGAATGAACGACAAGGACTTGTGGGTTGCCACGTACTATGAGATAGAGAACTCAGCCAGGTAGTGGCCAACCATCTCGGGCTTGATCTCAACCTGGTTGAACTCCTTGCCGGAGTAAATACCAATAACGCTTCCAATCATCTCGGGGACGACAATCATGTCACGGAGGTGGGTCTTGACAAGGTCGGGCTTCTCGTTGGGCTTGGCCTCCTGCTTGGCCTTGCGGAGCTTCTTGATGAGGCCCATGGGGCGGCGCTTCAGACCACGGTTGATCCTTCTGCGGGCACGGGCGTGGACGACATCTCGGAGCTGGTCAGAGCTGAGGTCCAGCAGGCTGGAAAGCGGAAAACAGGTCAGCATTTGTTCTCTAGCCAGGTTGCTCGACCTGTTCCATTTCGCATGGTGTCCCCATCGGAGGGGCGCTTCATCGTCGACGGAAGAGTGTCACGGCCAGGCAGAACGTACTTGTCAAGGTCGATTCCTCGGTAGGAAAACTTGCGGAAGGCTCTCTTCTTCTTGAGCTCGGCGGCCTCCTCAGCGTTCTAGTCGGCGACGTTAGTCAATCCATCCACACATTGCGCGCGCCGCGCACCCATCGGAAACGGGCATCGAGAGTCGAGACGTCGACGGCGCTGAGTTCGGAGTGTAGTACGTACGTATTCGTCAGCCATGATTGCGGTGTTGGGTCAAAGGTTCGCTCTCGAAGGGACTGGTTGTCGACGGGGCGAGTGTGATATCCGTGATGTCGTCCGGGGTTCTTTCAATGGTCGAGAATCAAAGGGCAATTTTTCGACACCTAGGGTTTTACTGCCCTCGATTAATCACGTGAGAGAAATCGGAGCCCCTCGTTGTGCGAAAGGGTGGCAGCCAATGAAGTGTGAGGTGATGGGACCCACGCCACCACTCGAATATGGTTGTGTTGCACTTTGGCCAAACTGATAAGGTACTTGGGTACTTGGGCTATTCTGCGTGAGGGTCCTGGGGCTGAGGACATCACCGCGGCCCCTTATGTGTGATAAGATTCGAAGCATGGATAATGTTGATGTGTGCTTATAATTCAGAAGCAATTATGGGTAGAAGCATCAATCTTTCTGGGTAGCTACCTAGTCAGAGTCCTTGTCAAAACTTTCTCACCACCATATGTTCCATCAGGTACTAAGGTAGGTACTTTGTGCGCTTCATTCTGTCGTGCTCTGATGTTTAGGTGTTGGCAAAGAGCAACAATTGGATAAATACATACAGGCAGGTTGATAGTAGTTACAAGTAACCTTCCAAAGAATGTAAAAGAGAATTTCAAGAAACGTTGAGTCTATTTTCTTTGCGGAACCAGTTAAGCCAGCAGGACGATCCAGATTTATCTTATCAGATGCTTGGACCTGTGTCAGTGTCTCATGAGCCGAAACACAGGAGACCTAGGGTTCTAGTTAAATGCAGAGTTACATGGATATTCATAGGTGAAGCATGAACTCAACCTGAGCCCACCTATTTTCGCTCTTGGCTGATCTGGCAACAGGCAAACAGCAGCCTTTTTTCTTTTTTTTTTTCTTTTTCTTTGTTTTGGCTTGCAACTATCTTTGAGGCCACGGCACAGTCAATGCAAATATTCACCCAGTCAAAGTCTTACATTATGATCCACGTATCTGAGGTAGCATATTGATGGAGTGAACATTGACATAGACTGAGTAGCAGTACATAACTTACATTGTCGAGTAATTGATACTATGTAGTTTGTTATTTCATGCTTGTTATACATGCTAACCAAGTCCTGTCAAATATCGCTAAATACAATGGCTAATCAATGTTGCCTCCATCAACATGTCCACATGAACTAAAACGAAGACGTGTAATATTGCTTGCTGCTTGGAGGTGAATGACCATGCTTTTGAAAGGCCGTCTGCAATGGCGAGTGATTAGCTAATAAGAGCTTGACTAAGACAGGACCGCTTTTCATGAGCCTCCACTCCCCTCGGAAACGCTGCCCTGAACATGGGAAGTGATGTATTGCCAAGTTCTGATTCTCAGTATGCTGTCTTCCTTTTGAGATGATGAGCGACTGGAGCGCTCCGTTTCTCGACAGAGCTATGACGTCGAGCTCTGCCCCCATTTCGGAAGTGCACTACCAACTACTGTCGCCGTCGACGGGCTTCAGGCAGATCCACCAAACGAGATTTAAAGAGAGATGAGAAATGGAGAACGGTATGACAGGGGATGTTGTGTACGAATAGCTCATGTGTACGGTGCCGAACCGAGCTGTAGTCTCACGCTTCAGTCTTCAAACAGGCCACGGCAGTCGGTTTATGACGCCGGACCCTATCAATGCTAACCAAGGGGTTTCATCAGGCACTGGCAGGCATTTTGAGTAATGCCATACTAATCATGCCATTTGGGATTCCGGCCAAGCCCTACGGCGCTGAGCCGCCAAGTACAATAGCGGCAATGATGGGGCGCACTACGTGACGGCCGCGCCCAGGTCTTGACTTGCAATGTTGTATAGTCTCCATGCTGCCGTGGCCTACCTCTCATCCCTGGTAGAGACCACTAGCTTCATCGTGACGGGCTCCCTTTCGCATAAGCGATGGCATGCTAAGTGACCAGAGAAGCCAAGACGCTCTCGGTGAGCTGTCAGCGCTCGGCATGGTGGCTCTCTCCGCTCACGTGTCATGGCACGAATACCAAGATCCTCCAACAAGGACACCGCTCCAGGACATCTAGGCGCCATGGCCCCAAGGCACCGTTGCATGCTCTTGGCGGTTGCTTCACACCCAAATGAAACAGTTCACATGCGACGCAGACTGTACCGCCTGTGGTTCTGGGCGTCTGGGCGGGTTCTTAGCCAGACCGGAGACGCTAAAAACCGTCATTTTCAAAAGGCGATTGACTAATCGCGCAAAAGGCGCGAATTTGACCATAGGCTTGGCAGGGCTCGGCGCTCGTTTACTCGGCGGTGTTAAGACGTCGCCAAGCCGACGTAGACATCATCCGACGATCTTGGGACATGGCTCTCCGCGAACAAATTTTCGTGGACGAGTAAACATAGATATCCACTGTGCTGCCCTTCCTGGAGCGTCGTCTCACGCCAGTAAGCAGCCTACTATTCCTGTGGAAGCCATATGGGAAAAGCAGCAATCCTAGGCTCGCAACTACCAGGAATCACTACCGCCTCAACGCTTCTACCCACACAGACCCATCTGCCGAGCAGCCGACAGGTTAGCAAAGGCACACCACCCCTGCCTCGTACAGGCCAGTGATCATCTCTGAGGGACAGCTTGTTGACCCGCGCTGCTCCTTAAGAGACCTTCAAATCGCCTTGCGCTTTTCTTGTTTCCGAACCTTAGGACGGACAAACCTCTGGAAGCCTCTGGGCTGATGTTTGCTTGAGATGATGTTGTCGCCTCTATCAGCACCCTCGCCGGTGCTCACATCTCAGTCTCTGATTCCTACCACAACTGTCGCATCATGGCCAGCTAGCACGTTGTTGTCGAGAGATCGGCGGGCTATCACAGAGTCTTTCGCACCAATGACAACACACTGGACCCGACCAGAAACTTGTACTTGGACGTATGATGGGGAAAGTCAGATGGAGCCTGGTGCCACTGGTGCAATTGCATGGCTGGATCTGAAGCCAAATCCTCACGCGACCACCCTCTCTTGCTATCCGGATGGTATGTTTTACTATGGGCAGACAGGAGTGTTTTCACCGGCTTCATGCCCAGATGGTTGGACCACGGTTTCACTAAAGGTAGACGCCGTCTCTCGCGATCATGGGTACGAATTTCGCTAACGCAACTATTCAAGGTGAACACGAAGGAGGTTAAGAGCGATGAGACCACAACAGCAGTTTGTTGCTCATCGTACGTTTCGGCTATGAAACTTCCAGATGCTTACTAACATATCTATGTAGGGACTATTCTTTAGATGGTGCTTATTGCAAGCGCTCAGTTCCAACTGTGCTTGCTGTACCAATTGAGTACGACAAGGCTGATGGAGACTATCAGATTATGACGAACTCAACCACCACGTTGTACAGCGCCACCATCGCTGTGTATACGGTCCATGCATTGTTTCAGGAGAGTGACAAGGCCATATTAGGATTGACGGATGAGGTCGACATTGCCACAAAAAAGCATCATCAAGGGTTGTCGCTTGGAGCTCAAATCGGCATCGGCATTGGCGTAACTGCTGCTGTCATCCTGATTCTTGGCGGTATCATGTTTTTATACGCTCGACATCGTTTAAGACACCATATGGAGACGTACCCCGAATATCAAACGATAGAGAGATTGGGCAGTTACCGCCTGTTCACCCATCCGATATTCGATCTTTCAATACGGGTGGTAATCGCTCGTTACCTCCGAAAGCCGTCTCGGAGTCATCAGCAACAACAGCTGACACAAACGCACCTGCCATGGATACTGAGGCTACCACACTGGATAGGTCTAATGAGATAAAGGCATTACGGTCGCAACAAGCCGATATACAACGACGAATAGAGCAACTCGAGAAGACTGCGGATGAAAACAGGGAGGATGAAGCCGTTTACACACTTCCAGTACTAATATCTTGCAACACTAATTTTCGACATCACTAATTGCCAGCAAACCGAGCTGGACCATGGTACTTGAGCGCGAGCTACCTCAAATGGATGACAGGGAACGATGTTATGAACATTACTATCTTACTATGTACACCGAAACGGAACGGGGTGTACCCGGTCATGGCTCATCGGATCGACGAGAATACCGAAAGACTCGATAGTGCTTTCCTGGCCAAGCGAACATGGTATTAGATGAGCACGAAGATCCTAAGCCTTGGTTGTTGACCCAGGCAGGTTCCCAGTAGAACAGCCCAACACCTTTCTTCACGCCGGCCACGACAGACGCAACATTTTGGATAAAAGTTCTTTGTCCGTCTGCTGTGAAGGGATGTTTCGCAAATCAGACGGCCAAGCGTATGCAGGCGAAGGACAAGCGGTTGGCCAGTTGGTCTCCACGACCAGCAGCTCCTTGCCGTATTTGTTGGCGAGGTTGTTCAGAGTCGTTCGGAGGTTGGACAGCGTTGCATCTTGTCCATAAAAGGGGTAGAACGATACGCCTATTTGGTCGAAATCTGATGATAGCAGGGGTCCTTGGCTGAGCACGGTGCTGTAGAACCAGTCTTGGAGACTCCAGTCCCAGCCGTTATCGAGGTGAAACATGATCTTTGGCTTCGGGTTGAGGTTGGAATCCTTGATACCAAATGCTCCCGAGTGCAGCAGCCTCGCAATGTTATACATCTTGTCGTATTTGCCAGTGGGCCACAGCAACCCGCCCCTGATCTCGTTACCAACAGAGATTATAGTTGGCTTGATTCCCGCAGCGGCGAAGGCATTGGAAACGTCTCTTGTATAGTTGTACAAGCGCCAGGATAGACCATCGATGTCACTTGGCCAGCCGGAGGGTATGGTCTGGTGTGCGGGATCTGCCCATGTATCGCTGAGGTGAAGGTCAAGGTATATACCAAGACCCTGGGCCTGCGCACGTTTGGCGATCTCGATGTTGTAGTTCAGGTTGTAGTCACCATTGGATGGGTTAACCCATATGCGCTGGCGAACGGTATTCACGCCCGCCTGGGCCAATGTCTTTCGAGTGGTTGAGCGACGCCCGCGGCGTTTGTGTATTTCACACCAGCACGTTCCTCCACCTTGACGGAGCTCCAGTCAACGCCAACATACTGCAAGGCGGTGGAGGTGGAGGCGAGGCACAGAAGGCCAAGCGAGCGGAGAGAAACCATGATGGCGGCTGATGGGCTTAGCACACGGTCACAGGAGCATCACGGCGAGAGGAAGCCATCAATGATGGGGTTAGTGAAGGGACTATATAGCTCGTCTGATGTAGTGCTCCTACTCCACCATGCCAATATGACATTAATTCATCTGGAACTTGATTGATGGGACTACAGGGGTGAATGAGTCGATAGAGGGGAGTGACGGGACTCAGGATAAACTGGTCGACGGGTTGTTTCATGATGTGGTGGGTGGATAAATTCAAGGGTAGGAGATATTCCTCCATTAAAATTGCAATGGCCCGGTATTTCTTGATCGCTCCTCGGCATATTTGGCCACATCTGGGGCGGATGCGGAAGCCTCCGAGATGTACCGGTATGCCTCTACCAAACTTTACCGTGTGAAATACCAGGCAGCTCTGAGTTGTCTATTGGTCCAGAAACGGCCCATTATGTATAGCATAGGATTAATGGATGGGTCCTCGGGCGGCCGATGTCGAGTTCACGGTCGAAATTGATAGAGTTGCGAGAACACGACTGGCACACTTCCGTTGGCTGAAAGTGATGCCTTGGACTATTCTCTGGAATTGTGTCGCATTAAGTTGTATTTAACTAGGATGTTGATGACGTATATTCGTGCTCCTACATTGAACAATGGCGACTCGTTGCGTTGTATCCCACGTTAGAAGAGATTTGAGCAGTTGTCTTGCTTGCATGCAAAATCCTTGACTTTTCTTTGGAACCTATAATTATGTCTAAGAAAACTTGTGGCAGGTGAAGGTTGTGCGTTGAATCAAACCTCTTGGTTGCCTGTGTTGTAGTTGGTCGTTGTGCTTAGATTACGGGGAGGAGTTGTCGTAACTAGTAACCCAGCCGCTATCATTAACGTCAGTGTCTGAACCTCGATTTGATCTGAAATTACTGTTACTACAAGTCAATGGATACTTGTTTTTAAGCGTCAGATCTTCTCTGCACATATTTATCGTAACTTATTGTACAACATCGGCTGTTTTAGCATGTACAGATGCAGCGCATAGGGTAAGTGAGTTGGCAGCGTTAGACCAGAAGTAGCGGTCGCACATACTTGCGAATTCGGGCATGAACATGACAGCAATGACTCTGTCTCCGGGATGAATAACATAGGCATAACAAGGGTACCCACCGGTTTTCTCGACCATTGGCTTATTCGTTCTTCAAAACACAGTTGGGATATGTAAGTCCATATTGGGGTTCCAGATTACATGTCTACCCCACTGAACAAGGTTCGCTCTTTTGGCACAAGAAAATGCGTATGAAGAAAGGTGATTGATTGATTTCGTATATTTATGTTTGCTTGACCAAGATGTGGCCGTCGAGACGAGCAACCAAAAGCATGCCAATTCCACGAGCACATAGTAGATAAACAGGTGACAGCCAGACTGGCAGCCAGCAAGCATCTGGCAGTTCATGCACCAATTCCCTGTTTGTTAGTGGCCGCTTGATACGGACAAGTGAATTTCTGGAAGTGGAATGGCCGCTAACGTTTTAGCTGCTGCCCCTGCAGGCCCCTAAATCAGCGGTGAGAGGGTTGCGGGTACCTGGCGCTGCCCTGGACATGCACCAGAAATCGAGGTATCCGGTACGCAGGACAGGTACCCGCAACGCCTTGAACCAAGTCCCCTACGCTTTTACCGAAGTAGCGGCTTGTGGCTTCTCCAATCCAATCATCTTTCAACCCCGCCAACAAAAGGCCAAGCTGCCGTCCATCCATCCACGGCAAACATCACCACCACACCGGCGCTGTGCGCGACTCTCAATTCCCACCCGCCCTCCTGCCGCTCTTCAATAATCCACCCGTGTCCGTTCATACCACACCGTACTAATCATCATGAAGGAGAGGTGAGCTCCAACCCTGTTTTCGCGCCGTCGTCCATCTCGCTTCACACATTTGTTGTACACCGAGTGGATCGTGGGAGGCTTCACAGAGCCTGCCCCTAATTCTTCCAAGCTCCCACCGCACACTACTGCCCGCCACCACAAGCAGCTTGCTAACATCGTCATCAATTCTTCAGATTCTTCACCTTCACTTGGGCCAGGCTGGTACCCAGCTCGGTAACTCCGCCTGGGAGCTGTGAGCTACTCCCGCTGCCAGTTTCCTGCCCGTGCTGTTGGCTAACCTGCTTCGTCCCAGATACCTCCTCGAGCACGGCCTCGGTCCCGATGGTCGCCCTGACCCCAGCCTCAAGGAAATTGGCGAGGGTGGCTCTTTCGAGACCTTCTTCACTGAGACCAGCAACGGCAAGCATGTTCCCCGCTCGCTTTTCATCGATCTCGACCCCTCGCCCATCGACGAGATTCGCACCGGCTCTTACCGCCAGCTCTTCCACCCCGAGCTGCTGATCAGCGGAAAGGAAGATGCTGCCAACAACTACGCCCGTGGCTACTACACCATTGGCAAGGAGATGGTCGACAGCGTCATGGAGCGCGTTCGCCGCGTTGCTGGTGAGTTTCGAACAATGCCATTTGCGTTGGGCCCTCCATAGCCAAATGGTCTACTCTGTTAGGTACCTGGCAAGCTGACCCCGACGCCATTGTACAGACAACTGCAACTCTCTGCAAGGTTTCCTCGTCTTCCACTCCTTCGGTGGTGGTACCGGCTCCGGTTTTGGTGCCCTCATCCTGGAGCGTCTGGCTACCGAGTACGGCAAGAAGTGCAAGCTCGAGTTCGCCGTTTACCCGGCTCCTCGTACCTCGACCGCCGTTGTCGAGCCCTACAACGCTGTCCTGTCCACCCACAGCACCATCGAGAACTCCGACTGCACTTTCCTCGTCGATAACGAGGCTGTCTACGATATCTGCCGCCGAAACCTCGACATCTCCCGTCCCTCCTACGAGCACCTTAACCGACTCATTGCTCAAGTCGTCAGCTCCATCACCTCTTCGCTGCGTTTCGACGGTGCCCTGAACGTCGATTTGAACGAGTTCCAGACCAACCTCGTCCCCTACCCTCGTATCCACTACCCCTTGATCAGCTACGCCCCGTCGTCTCTGCATCCAAGAGTGCTCACGAGAGCTTCAAGGTCAATGAGCTGACCTTCCAGTGTATGTTTTCAACCTTGCACACTACCACGTTATCATGGCCGACAGTACTGACTCGAGTTTAGGCTTCGAGCCCAACAACCAGATGGTTGTCTGTGACCCTCGCAATGGCAAGTACATGGCTGTCGCTCTGCTGTACCGTGGTGACGTTGTTCCCCGCGACTGCAACGCCGCCATTGCTGCCCTCAAGGCTAAGGCCTCCTTCAACTTGGTCGAGTGGTGCCCCACTGGTTTCAAGCTCGGCATCAACTACCAGAAGCCTGTGGCTGTGCCTGCTGCTCCTGGTGATGGTGGCCTCGCTTCCGTCGACCGATCCGTCTCCATGCTTTCCAACACCACTGCCATCGCTGAGGCTTGGTCGCGACTTGACTACAAGTTCGATCTTATGCACAGCAAGCGTGCCTTCGTCCACTGGTACGTTGGTGAGGGTATGGAGGAGGGTGAGTTCACCGAGGCTCGTGAGGATCTTGCTGCCCTGGAGAAGGATTACGAGGAGGTTGCTGCCGACAGCTTCGAGCCTGAGGAGGAGGCCGAGTACTAAATGCTCTCGAGGCCTGCACTGCCCTATCTGATGATTGTCACGTCCCGTACGCGTCTTCTGACAACGGAGACGACATGTCAAAGTTGCTCAATGTCGACCGGACGGGAAATTTTGACGCGATAGATTTCTGCCTGCCACCGCGAGCGTACTTGGCTTTAGGAAATGGTTCGTTTGGAGCTTAGTCTGAATAGATGAGACAAAACCCCTACTTGTTTGTTTTGCAGAATGTTTTCTCCTTCTAAGCAAGCAGTCAATTACCTCTGTTGATATCCGTTTCCTTTCAAGATGAGAAATGAAAAGTTCCACGTTTCATAGCCCGCATGTGACACATTTTCGTAGCTTTATATTGCCATCATGATACGCCGTCAGACGGCTTAATTAGGTAGTGACTATGCTCGTCCCCACCCCTTGTCCACTAAAGTTCTTGTACATGTCGCTAGGTCTTCTTCTTCTTCCACTCGG
Source organism: Albifimbria verrucaria (assembly GCA_020081605.1). NCBI lineage: Eukaryota > Fungi > Ascomycota > Sordariomycetes > Hypocreales > Stachybotryaceae > Albifimbria > Albifimbria verrucaria. The sequence goes on from JAHREC010000018.1 coordinate 3,052,120, forward strand.
CGGCTCTGCGAGCACCCTGCCTGAGGGCTTCGCCTTCTTTCCAAACTTGAGGCCCTTGTGTCCGTCTTTCGAGGAAGCTCTGTTACCCTCGAAAACAATCTGCTCCGGGGACTTGAATCCGCCGGCTGCGCCCCTGTGCATCCTTCTTGGGATACCTGCGTGCCGCACGGCGCTGGTTAGCGGCGCCGGCTCGGCCGAGAAGCCTGCCAGCTCGGCCAGCCATGGACTGCTGTTCAGGCGTCATCTTGGGCTTGTACTTTGTGTCGCGGGTCGGGGCAGCGTTGGTATCGCCCTTGGCCTTGGCGCGTTCCTGCGCGAGCGCAGTCTTGCGAGGGTCCTTGGCTCTGGTGACGCGGAGGGCACGAGGAAGCATCGGAGGAAACTTCTTGCCGTCGAGGAGGAGGGCGGACTCCACATCATTGCCGTCCTGGTGAGTGTTAATGAGGTGAAACAATGTAGAACATCTGCTCAGGCGGGCACTTACATAAAACTGCACATAGGCGAAGCCCTTGCCGACACGGGTCTTGGGGTCTCGCACAACGCGGACATTTTCCACCTTTCCTTGAGTGCCGAAAGTTCTCCACAGACCTTCCTCAATATCAGAAGGGACCTTGGTGCGCTTCTTCTTGGTCGTCTCTCCATCGCCGTTAGTGTTCAGCACTGTCTCGTCGTCAACGAAACCCAGGTTACCGACAAAGACGCAGCGACGGTGATCCGTGGGACTGGGGTGGGCTACGCTGTCCACACGAATGTGACGGCCCAGAACCTCACTGCCGTTGAGGTCAGTGGCGGCTTTGCGGGCAGCGGCAGCGGTAGGGTAGACGACGTAGGCGTTGGCTGACTTGGTGGTGGCGTCCATGAGGGAGCCGGTGATGAAGGCCGCACGCTTGGGCATGGAGCCAGTGGAAAAGGCGAGGAGCGGAATCTTATCGACTCGATCTTCTCGGGCGGCGAAGCATCCTGGGCGAGAACGGAGGACAGGTGAGTGAGGAGGGTCTTCTTGGCGGATTTGGAGGTGATGGCTTCGGTGGAAACATTGGCGAGGAAAACGGTACGAGCAGCCTTCTCAATTTCGCTTGACTTGTCTTCCTTGGCAAGCGACTCGTGGACGGGGACGTCGTTGTCATCATCGTCGGACTCTGCATCTTCGTCCTTGTCACCAGCGGTCAGGTCCTTGCGGCGCTTGGTGGCAGGGCCGTCGGATTTGGTGAGCTCAGCAAGGTATTTTCCCTCGAGGTCGTCGTTGTCATCCTTTCTCTTGCGCTTGCGCTCCTTTCTCGACTTGGTAGCGTCCGAGGTTGTAGCGGTCTGTTCGGATGCAGCCTCGGGGCTGTGGTGGCATCGCCTACGTCAAGTTTCACTCCCGCAGTCTCGTCCTCTGCATCGTCCATGCTCTCATCTTCGTCCTCGTCATCTTGGCCTTCTGCGTCTTCTCCATCTTCGCTATGGTCACTGTCGTCCAGCTCCTCGCTGATTTCGGAGAGTTCCTCGTCGTCTCCCTCGTCCTCAGCCTCAGGCTTCTTCTCGGGCTGCTTTGAATACCTAGAGACGGCAGGCGCCTTCACAGGTCCAGACTGGGTGAAGGAAAAACCAAAGTTAGCCGAGCTGCGTTGCAGAGTCTCTGAGATCGGGAACCACTTACACTGGTCGAGAAGAGAGCATCGAGAGTGGGGTCAATTGCCTTGGAAGACACTGACAAGGAGCCTTCCTGAAGGGGTTATTAGAGACTGAGCGCTTGACAAGTGTCGGGAGAAGAGTAACGTACTTCTTGGCCATTGTGAATTGAGGCTGCGGCGACAGGAAAGCGGTTCTGCTGTCTTGGACCGAGATCTTGTCGCATCGGCTTTGGGGACCAATGCCTCTAGGAAAATTATAAAAAAAGGCACCTTTGCTGGGCCCCACATGCGGAAAAAAGAAGCAGGGACACCAGCCATTCGCTTGTACCTCGCGCGCTGCTTATCGGTGAGCAGGTACCCCGAGCGCTGTACAGCCTAGAGCCTTGCGAAGGGCGCGACATGATTGGCTGAGGGGCCGCGGCTGGCCGATGCAAGCCCCCATGACCCACCGCCCTCTCCCACCGTCATTCAGCCCGCTCTCGGGTTTTGGTGGCTCCTGGTCGCTGCGTCGTCTGTCCATCCGCTTCCAGTCCGCGTCTCTGCGCAAATCGGCCGCATCGTCCACCTCGACCTTCTGCATTCCCCTGCCCACCTCCCGCTCCCCACGAGCTCGAGTTCATCAGCACTGGACATGCGCACGCTGCAGCTCAACAGTATTCTTTGACTCCAAAGGAAAGCTTCAATCAATCTCTCCCAACCTAAATCTGTTCTTCCCTCCACACCCAAGCCATCCAGTCTCTTCTGCTCAAACACCTGCTCGGCAAACCACGACGCCAATCCCCAGCCGCCGCCATCACCCTGCGATACCCTTACTCAAGCGACTCCACACGATACATTATTGATTTGATCCATCCGAGATACAACGCTGCTCGCCATGGCGGCCACTGCTTCAGCGCCGCCTCCGCTGCCCCCTCGGGGCAGAGCGGAGTAGACCCCGAGGACAGCAACATTTCTAGCCCGCTCACCGAGGTGGACGACAAGGACACCAACGAGGATGATATGGAACGTATGCAGCTCGACGCTGACGATGACAACTCCAGCCTGAGCGGCCTGGAAAACCGCGAGCCTGGCCACGGCTCTGACTCCGACAGCGTGCTCTCTGACGCCGCCTCGGAGGTCAACAGCGATGCCGAAGATACAGAAGCAGAGACAGAGAGGCTATACGATACTCCCAAGAATCAGAGACACCGTGACGTCGTTGTCGACAGGTTCAACGAGGGCCAGGTTTTCGAGCACACGCCTAGCAAGCTCCGCAGACACACCAACACGGTCGACGATCGTGACAAGCCCAACAATGACGGTGACGATGCTGCATCCACAGCGAGCAGTGTCGAGTCGCCCTCGAAACCTGCGACAACAAAAGACACGAGTGTCGATGATGACGCCCGCCGCGATTCCCAAGAGCGAAAGCGGAAGCGCTCACCCATTACAGACCAGTCCGACGCTGAACCACCGCTGCGGAAGAGGAAGGGCTCTGTCGTCATTCCAAAGCGCGAGGCTGATGCAGATACGCCATTGAACGACGAGGCCGAAGACTCCCCTGCCGTACAGAGCCAGGCCCCTTCGCCTGGGGAGGAGGCAGACGCATCGCCTCGTAAGGCGAACGTCGCTCAGATCGACGAGCTACCGGAGCGCGAGACCAGGGCTGGAAAGAAGCTCACGCGCAACGGAGCCAAGCGCAAAGCTATCGCCGACGAGGTCGACACCGATCGGGAGGCCCAGATCGAGGTCCGCGACGAGGTCCGAGAAGTCGCGACAGAAGACGATGCCGAGCAACCAGACGAAGAAGCTGAAGCTGATGCCGAGGATGAGGCGGATGTCATTGCCAAGAATCTGGAAGAATGTTCGTGGCTTCGTGACCCTAGATTGCACAGTTCAACTGCTAACCAGGATTCAGTGGAGAGAAAACAAGCTGCGTTCAAAGACTGGACACAAATAGAAGAAATGTTTTGCGTGTTCAGAGATAGGTTTGTCTTCATGAAGCTGATCAAATTTGTCGAAAGTGCCCTGGCTGACCGTTCGCAACAGGCTCTACAAAGACCGATTGCAAAGGCTAGAAGAAGAGGAGCAGTCACTCCTTGCCGATGTTCCAACCCACCCTGAGTACCTCAATATGAAGCAGTGCCTCGACGACCGACTGAATCAGAAACTACAAGAAATCAACACAGAGCTCGAATTTAGAATCAAGGCCCACGAGAGAAGGACGGTGGCTCAGCGAGCGCAGATTTGGAGTCAGTTCTACCAGGCTGTTCGAGAATCACGAGAACGATCCCTAGAGAAACTGAATAGGGAATGGTACGACGTCCAGACAGCCAGGCGCAGTGCGCACAGTTTGCCGGACTACGGCCTGTTGTTTCCAAAGCATCCTGCCCAGCGTGTTAGAAATGCTGTGGCCTACAACACGGAGGTTTCCACTCTGGCGGGCATTGCCAAGTACGAAGGATTCCCTGCAGGCCCAGAAATGAAAGGAGCCTCACCTTCGGAGCTTGAAGATGATCTGGCAGCCATGGAGGTACGTTCTTGGAGATCCAGTAACACTTGTGGCATGTCGGTTGCTCACATTCTCGATAGCGCACCCGTCGCGCACGTCAAAGGCCAGTGATGCATCCTCGCGACGACTATCAACAGGCCAACTTCAGCCGACTTGGCCCAGCTGGAGAGCAGTTTCTCAAAGAAACCCCATGGGCGAATCCAAACCACTCAGCACACAAAATGTATCACCAGACCTCCGGGCTACCCGAAATACGCCCTGAGCCGCCCCTAGGTGGCAACAGAGTGACCCTCCACAACTTGGCATCTTCGACCGCAGACATGAAGTCAGCGTTGGACGGCGCGGCTGCAGCCCAGAAGCCGGCAGCAGCACCAGCTCGGCTATCTGAATCTCCCGAGCTGGCGAGGTCAATACTGAACCCAGCCGCGCATCAGATGAAGCGAGTCAGAAGCATACCGAACCTGGGACGAGGATCTAAAGCAGCCGCAGCTTGAACATATGTACTTCTAGCCCGCGACTGTCAGGGAACCTGCCCGTGGTTGTGGGTCATGTTTGGCTACGGTACAGCGTTTGCTTTCCGCGCTCAGGATTTTTGTGATACCCGATTATGGAACGTTTGGCTGAGTGCATGGTACTCATGGTTGGCTGCAGGCCTGCAGCATCTTGGCATTTCGACATGGTGAAAAAGCTTTTGGGGCGTATTGGGAATTGGGATCGATCTCAGGTTTGTCACGGCTCATGAGTTTAGGACCTCAATGGAAAGGGATCGTCGTCGTTTATTTCATTCTTACTCGTACATGTAGCTGGAGTAATGTTGTATGTACATATCTTACACGGATAGCACCAAGGCGTTTAGGATGCGGAAGTTGCATCGAATGAAGAACCCCATGTCAAACTTGCGCTGGCAACCCGCTTACACTGTCGCCGTGAGACTTGTCCAACCTCTTTGTAGCGCCTAACGAACTTCTATATGAATCAGGGAGCCGGAAATTATTTGGTCGCAGCAGGCTTCTTCGGCGCATCAGGAACCTTGACATCGTCGAACTCTTCTTGGCCAACAGCGCTGATGGTGTAGTAGTCTAGGATAAATGCGTAAGCTAGAGCCTTGGGTAACTGTGAGCATGTAGACACCTACAAATACCACTGACGAGACCCAGGAGGCCAAGGCCGGTCAAGGTGTTCTTGAAGAGGTATGGCCGTCTCGCGCGAACGAGGGCCGGACCTTGCCGAAGCTTGCGGTCGTAGTAGGTTGTGTGCCTGTGTGGTGAAGGTTAGTGCTTGCCGGGAGGACGGTGGCCGGACAGAGGCTTACACAGGCATGGTTGCAAGAATCAATGCCTCTTCAGAGTGCTGGAAGGCTCAAATGGAGGATTATCTCGGACAGAAATGGGACGATCGATGGTGGGTCAAAGAGCCGCTGTGAAAGTTCGCTGTGTCACACAGGGTCTCGCTGACGGTTCGGCCTCGGGTAAATACCTGGGTACTAAATGACGTACAGCACGCGACCTGGGCCGTGGTCAGGTACCTGGCGGCTCCATTGTAGAAGCGTGCCACATGCAGGTACCTGCTCGACACCAGCCAGGGAAGAGGTACCGCGTCTGAGCTGTCGCCAAACCTTTTACATCAATGCTGAACTTCTGGGGCTCTTCGATCAAACAAAGACCAAGCCCACACGCCGCAATACCCTGAGACTCTAGCGCACCGGCGTTGGCTGAGCTCAACTTTTCGCGACACGCAGTCTCCAAATTTCTTGCCGTTCGATGCAGAGCATGCATGCAAGGCAGACACTCGGCTGATACGTGCACCATCCCGGCCCAAGTTGCGCGCTCGAGAGCTGCATCACCACCGAAAGCTTCGCCGACCCCATGACTGCCGATTCCTACCAGCGCGACGCCTTGCGATCAAAAAGCGTTATCCAATCTGCCTCGTTTTAGCAGCAGGAGCATCTAGGACAACATGACGGCCACACTCTCGGTTCCTGAACAGATCCGCCAGCTGAACGATGCCCGGAAGCTCGTGCTAGGGGATGTGAAGTACTACCCGAGCGTCGTACGTGGCATAGTCGAGGTGATTCCTCTGAGCGCACCGGTTGAGCTGCGAAGATGGGGTGTCGACTTCCTGGCGGAGGCGTTCGCGACGCCTGCCTTGCCCAACAGCGAGAAGGAGACGATGCAGCCTTACGTGCTTACTCGGCTGGAGGAGATGGTAGAGAACGAAAGGGAGGATACGCATGTGCTACGAAGTGCCTTGCAGGCCGTAGCGAGTATATATCCGCTGGCGATGCGATGGATGTAAGTCGAAGTGAATTGCGATTGTGCATACCAGTGCTGAGCCTCTAACTCTTTGTGTTACCGCAGCATCAATAACGGATACGACACGGTTACATGGGAAAGAATGGTTCGCATCAAGCAAAGGATTCTACAGATCTGGGACAGAGCACCACCATCGATAAAGATATGCTGCATCAAATTTGCCCAGCGTGTTGTGCTGGCCCAGAGTGTAGCCTCTGGAGCTGAAACTAGGGTAACATGCCATTCTTGTCTATTTTCCTTCGTTGTCTAACTGATATATGATTTAGTATGGGGGACTTTGGATGTCTCGTTAGATAAAGTACCGCCGAACCACCAGTCTCTAGACCCGAGAACGCTTGAGGCTGAGGCAACCGGCTTGCTCGACCGCATGCTCGCGACCTTGCAAGAGAGCACGTAAGTGAACCTGTCTGTTATCCCAAACACCTTGCTTATTTTTGTTAGCGATGCCCTCGTAGTTGATGCGACCCTGAACTGTTTATCTATCCTCGTCCGCACCCGCCCGGGCACTTCCAACCGCATCATCAATGCCTTGCTTAACTTTAACCCATTGAAACTCGCCAATTCCCCAATGACCCCTAGAACCAAAGTCATGATCAGGTCTATGGAGAAGACGACGCGGCTGCTACTTATTCATCTGACAAAACGAGATCCGCACAACCCCATGGTTCCACGCATACAGCAACATGTGGAGCGCATGATGCGTATGATGGCCGACATCTTCGACGAGTCTGGCAGGAAACGTGCTCTGGAAATGCAGCAAAACGATGGAATGGAAGCAAAGCGCCAGCGTTTGACCAGCACGCAGGTGCAAATACCGCCTCTCGGACCCGGCCCTCATAGTCTGGCTGATGTCTTCACCTTGATTGCTAACCCGGGCCTGAAGGCTTTTGACATTTCTCAAGTGCCTGCCCCGTTGGTCGCGAAGATAGCAGTCAATACTCTAGCAGGCATTGACCCTCAGCTCCTAGCCAAAGCTATTGGGGGCGTCCGTGATCGTTTGGTGACCATCGCGAACACGCCAGCTCCCGAATTGAACCCCAACACAGCGCCTCTGGGGGTTGAAGAAGACGAAGATGACTATGAACCTGATTTCTATCAAGCTGAAGACACGGAACAAATTCTTAATAAACTAGATAGCACAGCTACAGCACCCGAACCACTACCATTGGAAGATGGCCTCGCCCTCAAGTCGTTTAGTCTTCCACAACCACAACAGCTTACGCCAGAAACGGCACTCAGTGCCGGAAGTGGGCCAGTAACGAGGGTCCTTGAGATGGTGAGGTCACTCGACGAGCCGGCGGGCAAGAAGCAAAGGGCGGGATTCAGTCGACTGGCAGCCAGCGCTGGTAACAAGGAGTCTTGGCTTACAATCCTGACACGCCTGGCAACACGCGCATCCGCTGGACTTGAAGAGATCGCTGTGAAGGAGAAGATGAGTCTTCTCAGTCATTATCGCTTGCCAACAACATTCGCGATGTACTATACAACTACGTCATGGAGGATTTCCGAAAACACATCGATGTGGCGGTGTCGTGGCTTTGCGAGGAGTGGTATAATGACCGGATACAGCAAAAGGCCGGCGGCGATCATCCTATGCACTATGAGAAATGTGCGCTTCGGTTGATAGACGGATTCCTGCCCTACTTGCATCCACAGGACAAGATCCTAACCAGATTCTTGGGTGAGATACCGGAACTCAACCAAACAATTCTCTCAAGAGTCAAGCACATGTGCCGAGACCCAAGCGTGGTCCAGTTGGCTATTACAAGTTTGTTGTACTTGGTCATTATGCGACCTCCTGTCAAGGAGCTGGCTCTCGATACAGTCCAGGATATTTGGACACAATGTAAGTTGACGTGGCAGATGTACTCAGCAGAAGCGAGAGGTAGACTAACATGATTAATCAGTTGACGAGGCCCGGCCTATAGCCGGCAAGTATCTCTCAAAATACCGTCCAGCTTTCCTGGAGGCAGCGGCCGCAGCATCACGCGAAGGGAGCGGCGATGTGACCACCAGCACCTCGGCGGCCGTCACAGCATAAACGGAGGGTCACATGCGGGCCTTGTGAATGCATTTTTTGGTCGGGAGACAAGCGGTTGACGACGCTGGAGGCTAGGGTAGCATCTTATATATGGACAGGCACTCTGGCGGCGACGTTGGGCGTGCATTGTAGTGTCAGGCATCATAGTGTACCATCACTTGTGCGAGGGGCGTTCTACGGCGTTACGCGGGCTTAGGAATAACTCCTACATAGGCACAAGCAAAGCGAAGCGAGAGGATCAATGAAACAAGGACAAAAGCAGTACAAAGTCGTGTATTATGATACACGGCGAGAAGGGGCAGGTAAAACGAGTCCCCGTATGTATGAAACGAAGCGGCTAGATGGGCGGCTAAGCAGCAGCTCACAAAGGTTACAAGTTCAGTCATGCGCGAGGAGCGAGTAATGAATGAGTGAAGATCAAGCATGGAGTCAGACAAGGAACAAGGCTTATTTCTGTGCCGTCTCCTCCTGATGGCTGCTCCTGCATGGTATGACATGGTATGAATGCGATAAACTTATAAGAGGCGTCCAGCAGATGGTGGAAGGATCAGGAGAAGATGACAGCTGATAGGTAGCCAATGCATGGGGTAGGACTTTGATGCGGCAAGGCACCTTGTGTATATTGCAACGGATAAGGCAACTGGATGGGATGGGTAATAAGCCTAGGCACCCTTTCTGGCCGAGCATGCGCTTGGCGCTGTAGCTCACACATGCATGACTTTCTGCAGCCGCCATGATTCGACGTGATTGGGCTGACGGCACGAGTCTCACATCCAACTGCCGATAGACGACGATGACGATGACGACGACCCGTGTTCTATTCGAGGTTATTTCCTTATTCTTACTCTGTGTGGATAAGGGGACAGGAAAGAAGGGAAATAAATCAACAAAAAAAAAAACACAAATTGACAGTTGGAATATTTCGGGAAGCGACCTATATGATCATCCAGCTGAATGGGGCCATTGCGAATTATTTCCCCATGCAGTTTTATATGGCATAAGTTTTGTTGTATACATGAATTATGCCGCACCATGCACCAGCATTAACAGAGGAAATCTAGTACGAAAGGGGTCTAGAGTAAGGGGTCCTGGAGCTTGCAGCCAAAATGCGACACAGCTGCTGTGTACCTGGCCGCCGATGTTGGTTCATCTGAACGCTGAGACATGCCGCATCGCAATTCGAACCAAAAGCCGTAGATACAGGGCACTGTGACCAGGTTTGTTCAAGTCTCTCTCCATGCCCCCATTCACAGATTTAGAGCAAAGGGCGATGGTTACTTCACCGCACTCCCACTCAATCTTATAGGTACCTCATGTACAGCTCAGGATCCTTCGAGGTTGCATGTACCTTATGTAAGAAAAAGCATAAAAAAAGGGACATGGTGCCTGACCTTACCTTGCCTTACGGCGACTTTCTTCCTTTGAAGCTGTTATCAATGTAAACAACAACCTCTACCTTGCATCGTGGGTGCTGTGTCTCTCTCTTCCCGTCACATTCTCGTTCACTTTCACTTTCGGGCAAACACTGGAAACAGCAGTTGCTGAGGGGGCCACTCTGACTTGGACTAATTTCCAGACAACCACGGCCCTGCTCCGCGGATCGCTTACTATTTGCTTGGCTTGTCTGCTCGCGTCGCTTCGCATGGACCGCCATAGTGCCTAGGGGCCACTTGCGACCAAACATCCACCTCCCGCCGAGCCCACGCGGCGCTCCGTTTCTCAGATACATGGCTCAAAGCAGGCGGCGCTTTGCAATCTATGGCGAAACTTCAATCGGTACTGAAACCCTTTCACGCCTTCCCCACACCCCAATCAACCCCCGTTGGCTCTGCATACAGTGCTGTGCTGTGCTGTGCTGTGTTGTGCTGCACATTCCACTCCGGCATTTGCTCATTTCCTGTATCCTATCCTTCATCCACTCCTTGTCTTGCACAGGGTGCCACCTTTTACCGCTGCAAAATAGACTTGTCTCGCTGACTCCCTTCCCCTTCCCCAGCTGACGCAGCCGAGAAAATCGTTGTCGAGAACCTGGGGTCGAATGCCAATTCAGACGAGACGCTTACCCCGGCGTCGCCTAGATCGACTATGGTCGGTAACGGCGTCGATAACGAAAAGTTGGATTCCACCATTCGCTCCGTCCCAAGCCTTGACGGCTTCGTCTCCAGCCCCGAAAGCAAGCACAGCAACTACTCCAGTACCACCAGCGACATGAGCGCCCTCTCCACCCTGGGGCCAACGAGCCCTTCCGAGCAAATACCTCCCATGATGCTGAAGCGTCCCTCTGTCAGCGAGCTCGCCACGAAATGGAACGTAACCGCTGTCAGGGCAGTCGATCCAGCCTCAGCACAAAACTCCCTGTGCTACCCGAACTGGCCGAGCAGGACGGCGAATGGGACTCGACAGTCGGGAAAGCCGGCCTGGGAAAGACGGGCCGTGTCATCAACAAACTCGTCAGTGACAACGATGCGCTTAAGAGGAAATCCGCATCGAACGCTTGCTCGCGGAGGAGGCGAAGCAGGCTGCTCAGCTCATCGAGGATAAGATGGAGAGGATCATCAGCGACTACGAGAGTCGATTGTTAGAGGCCGGCGTCACTAAGACATTACTGGCTCGCAAGGAGCGCCAAGTCGAGACCTTGACAAGCATGGTCGAAGCGGAAAAGAGGAGGACACAGGCCGCACAGGAGCGCGAGAAGAGCTGGAGAGAAGAGATGGAAAAGGTCAGGTCCGAGTCGACGACGCAGGTCGAAGAGGCGGCGACTTACGCACAGCTAATGGAGGGCCGCTACAACGCCATCTCGTCACACTGGCGAGATCAGGGCGCCCAGGTAAACAAGACGGTGTCTGGCCTCCGAACTGAGATTGAAAAGTTGGTTGAAGAACGGCGGAAGGACGACGAGAAGATCCAAACGCTGCGAGACCTATGCGACCAGCAAGACAGCAACATCAAACAGCTCACAAGCGACAAGGACAACATTGCCAAGCTGTTTGAAGAATACAAGAACGCCCAGGAGGCCGAGCTGGCAGATATCAAAGCCCAAGCCAAGGCGAGGGAGCAGGAACAGGACGGATTGATTGAGGAGTCAAGGGAGGCCTTGGCAAAGCTGAAATGGGCGCTCAATGTTCACAACAACTTGAGAGATGATCAGTAGCACTCTTCGCTCTGGGATCGGTTGACGCCACCACACGACACAAACCACGAACAACAATCTTAACTTTATTTGGATCGGTGCATCTGCGAGCCTATCGGTGGGCATTCTCGCGCGCCGTCGCTTCATTTTCCCTCAGCATAACACAATGGTTATGGGCGAGGCTGTACATTATCATGATGAAGGGCCCCGCCGTCCTTGGCCAAGCAGGCCTTCTCACCTACTTTTCGTTTCTTTCCTTGCGGCCCTTTTATTCCCAAAATATGGTTACGATTCGATCATGAGATAGATTGGAGAGCATATAGCCGGCCACGGTCAGGATATTACTGTGTCTATATAATACACAGACACCAAGAGGTTTTATGACAATGGGGGCGCTCGGCGTTGGACTCTCACAGTTCCAGAAGCGGAGACGTCGTTTCTCCCGACATCTGTTTCGTTTCTTAATTCTTGGCCTGGCATTGTTGGCCAGGTTTTACGGTCTAGCGAGATTGAACTTGCGCTTGTTTACGGTAGAAATTGTAGCTGATAGATGAATTTAAGCCACGTCGCTAGAGCGGATACGCGCATGGGTTCTGCTGGTTGAGATGTGTGTGCCCGCAAGCTAATGAATGTTACAACAATACACAAACTGGATAAGGAGTAGGTGCTAAGTTAACACACTGCCAAGTAAATGGTTCAATAATTTCTTCATGACGAGGCAGAATACAAATGAACCAGGTCAAAAGCCCCCGGTCGTTTGTCTTCAATTCATGAACTGTGGAAGTGAAGGGGCAGACCATCTTCAGTCTATTCAAGCCTCACTGATTCACTGAGGTTTGCTATTATTTGTCTGTTATTTATGCACAAGCGCTCATTCATCAGCCAGACCAATAGTTTTGGTGCAGTCATGTTTGTTCTACCAGCTGTTCAGCAACTCACGTGCTCTGGCACCCGTTCACCCATTCTTCTTCAACTCTCTCCTCCTCACTTGCACTTTCCCTTCCTCTTTGTCAAGTAGGACTAGGCATTGTCATCTTCAACACATCCAATTGCTGATAAAACAGCACACTAATGTCGAGGTTTATCGAATTTTACATTGGGTGTAACCCGCCCTTACTCCCCAATGGAGTATCTTTTGTCATTGCAACTGCCAAGGAGTTGCTTTCGCCAGTGGGTATCCCCTGATTGCATTTGCGAAGAAGTCACTGATTGCGTTGCACAGAACCATCTTGTTGAAATTCTTTACGAGCCGGAAATGCCATGGTTCAAGATCATATCTGACGTGGAGCGCCAGGCCGAGGTGACGGCCACAATTCAGAAAACGCTGACCGAAATAACCGAGGCCGAAACTGGGATGGTCGATATCGATGCCCAGAAGAATGATTCGATCCTGGAGAAGGAGCCTGAGAAAGATATATTGGTTCTCGCCGAAGAACCAAGAATCATGCCGTGGTCGACACATGATGATACAATAATCCTTGACCTCTACAAGTACGATGAGTTCAGATTTCCTGGTATCATGTCTGGGGATAACCGTGATGTCTGGAGAGGCCTTGAAGCTTACTCTGGCTTGACACTTCACCGGATGATGGACATATTATACACCATCTGGCCAACCTTAGTGGACCAATCAGTTGAAGATTTCTTCGAAGACTATCATGGCTGCTCTTTGGCAACAAACATGCAAGGGAACCTTGTATATCTCCAATGCGACTTCAAGCAACATGTACTCATTGATGCTCTTGATAGTCTCGATATCATGCTCAGGATATCTGTGAGTGCGCTTATAACTCGGTACTTCCGTTTGCTAACCTCCCTGACAGGCTTCTCTACAAACGCCCACCTCTCAAATGATATACACCACACCTGAGCCATTCAAGTTCACCTTCAAGCTGCTTACTGAAGTTGGGCTTGCTACAAAGACGTATATCAGAGAGCCTTCGCAAGATACAAACACGAACACCCGAGCGCTCGAGGCAATGGCTACGCTGAGGACTATACACCAGAACAAAAAGGGGGTGGATGTTCGACACGACCACGTATTTCCTCGAGCGTAAGGAACAGGATACCAACAAGCAATTTTCGGCTTTGGTTGATTTCAAATATCCCAACAAACAGCCCTCTATAACTGTAAGGTTGCCGCCAGCTTCGATGGCCTTGGAAGATATGCCGAGTCTTCTGGATGATCTCATTCCTGAAGACCTCTCCCACAAGTTTCAAATTCCATTGGGAGAGAAAAATAACGAGAAAACAGCACTTGAAGTTGCTAGAGATGATCTTCTTGGGATGACACACACTTTGAATACGCTCGAAGAGAATTCACCCCATAGTCTTGACCGCGAGGAGGACCTCATGTTTTTGAAGATACCCTCGCACAGCGCCAGTGCCACCATCAGGGGAACAATCTCTAGTGGATGCCCTGCCGATCGAATTTAAAGAGGATCCTGAGACTGCGCCTACCTCAGCAACCAAGACTAACTCCTTTTTCGAACCTTACGAGCTCCGCATGATGGAGATGGCCCAGGTTCTGGAGATAACCCGGGATATCCGTCTTTGGAATTGAAGTTTGGAAGATGTTACTTCAAAGACATCAACACGAGTGTTGTCGAAGGGCAGACTTCGTTTCAATTAGAACCCCTTATGAACCTGTTGGCTAGAACCAATACAGGGTTCTCACCCGTTCTGTCCACAAGCGGTGAGGATGCGGATGCTCTCGCTCGCATGGTCACCTTCGGAACGAAGAAGTGGCAACTGGAGACAATCAAACCAACCTTTGTCTTTCGTTGCCGAGTCAACATGACCGAGTTCATCCTCGAGGTTGACACGAATGATTTTAACTACAGGTGTCGCATGCCTGAACAAGACATCACCACTCTGTTCATCCATGCTCCGCTCCATGCCTGGGACATGAAGTTTTGTGCAACTCAATCTCGTAATCTCAACCCAAGTCAAGATTCCAACAACCTTCTCAAGGTTAACGATCATGAGAGAAAGAATCCCTACATGGAATTCGCAGAGACTTTAGTGGGCTCATTGCGGGTATCGTAAGTGTATCTCCAGTTGAGCTTTATCCATGACGGGTGCTAACAGATTAGGACTGATGAATCTGGAGACCTTATGCTACAAGTTACAAAGGACGCGACTTTGAGAGGCGAGATGGAATCGGCAGCGGTTGGAATAATTTCTGTGACCGTTAAACAGGTTGTTCGATACAAGGACGACTCGGACGGAGACAGTATTTTGAACATCACTCGCCATGAGGCCCTCAGCCAGAGTCTGACTTCTTCCCCGCACGAAGTCGTCTTTCGAGGTGTAACATCCCACAAGAAGGTCAAGAAAGGCTCCTCAACAATCCCAGTCAGTGGTTCGAAGCCAGCCTATCTTCGGCTCGCTGTGAAGAGCTCCTCTCAAAGCACCAAGACCTTGAAGAGGGTATTTGCGGTCCTCCTGATTTCCCATGGGACTGCGAGCAGCTCAAGTCCGAGGGCGTCTTTCGGGCTTTCTGCCAGTCCGGCTTTGACATGGTTGCGCAGATGGATAAAGTTGGCCTCACAAACGACAACGGACTCGGCGGGAATCTGGTCAAGCTGCCTAGCAGGAATGTAGTTGGACTGGACAACCCACCGCGAAAGAAACTCACTCAGCAGAATGTCAAGTTCGAATTTTGGTGAGATTAGACGGGCTGTGGCGTCATATAGAGGACGAGAAGGCTGTTGGGCGCGATGGGCACACAGTACATGGCTTTTTGCTGGAGAGTATTACAAGAACAGCGTTGGTCTCGTTTCAATGTGGTTTCATACTGGGGTCTGCGCAGATATATGGTTAGCTGGGACTTCTCTACAAGTTCATGTACTCACGATCAGAGCGATAGACACGAAAGTACCAGGACAAGTAACCGTCTCTACGAAGGCTATCAACTGACCTCCTCCTTTCATGATTACCTCGTTGTAGACATTTTGCCATCGATGAAAGTAGATTCTGTTCTTGGAATCCAGCGTCTGGATCAAAGGTCGTTAGTATATGGAGAAGAGGGGCTAAACCAAGGCCACGACCTTGTCTTCCATTACCAGCAACACGCGGGAGCCCTTATGTCTTTGCTTCTAGCTCCACATTCTTGTCTAGAATCAATCGGAAGGGAATCAAAACGGGGACCCACGCAGCAGATGTTGATTTGGATCAACTCCACCAAAGACTGAAATGCTATCATGACCAGAACACAATTTCTAAAAAGGTTACTCTTCAATCTAATCAGAAGCACTTCCTTAACATTAATCAACTAACTACATGCCCACTTGAAACAGCTCTTTGACAACTGACCAGCACCTTTCTGCCCCAGGATCCGTCTTTTTCATATCTCTCAGCCAGTCCATGTACATCTCAATGGTCTCCGTTGCCTCAAATTCAAACTGCTGTCCACAGTAATTGGTCCTGATGCGGGCCAAGACAGGGTGGTGGCTCGAGAGGTATAGAAGCACAAGAACCCCGAACAGATTCTGAGACCATAGCGCTGTCAAGGGTAGCAAACGTTTGCTCAGGCACGGCGGAGACATCGCGATTGGCCATCTTAAACTCGCCAGAAGACAGTTGGCTGCACCCTGCGCATCCTCGCTGGTAACGGATAAAGGATAATGCAGCGCCTTGAAGACGAACGGTCGGTACAAGAGATACTTGTTATAGTAGTAGCGTGTGCGAAAGAGTGCTATCTGGATGTCTCCTGTGTAAGAGTAGCTGGCCGTTGGACTACCCATGCTCAACGTGAACAAGACGAATTGATTTGGATCAGTAAGCGCCAAGGACTGATCATCTCGCCATTGTAGAAATTCTGGTAGCATCGCTCGCCACTGCTCTAGTTGTCCCGCCAACTGTTTGAGGATTGTGTATGGGCTATCTGCTGCAGGAGGACTCGCGGAAAGTTGATTCGACAGACTCGATGCAAAAGCTGACGTAAGAGTTGAGTGGAAGCTGGCCGAAAGCCGATGGAGGACAACTTCAGAAATAAACTGATTCTGAAACGAGGGCATCTGGTTGCCTACGTAGTTTTCTCCTGGTACGAGTGGTGCCAGTTCCGGAAGGCCAACAGCATTGCCTAGCTTGTCAAGTCCTGTTGTGGGTATGTCGAGTTCCATGTGCCAGGACCTGGGCACTTGTTATTAGCCATCGGTTGAAAGTCAAGTAGGGGTTAGACTACTTACAACTCCATTATACAACAATGCCAAAAATTGCGGCGCAAGAGGTTAGCATGATGCTGGTTCGACTCTTCCAACTTGCTATGCTAGGTTAAAAACTGTGCGCGCAAGCTTGGTGAACAGATTGTGAGAAACTGGGGCTTACCTCATAACTAGTGATTGACAAGCAAGTGACGCAGTGGCAGCTAATCTTCTGCTTTCCTAAGAGGACTCAGTTAATAGTGCACATGTGTTGATCAACACTCAACTAACCGCATATCGCCCGCAGCTGTCATAGTACAAGGCAGCCAAAGAGAACATTTGCACATTTTCCAGGCTGACTTCTGCCATGACAAATCCCATCCGCTTGCGAGCTTCATTGAAATATGCCAAACCCGGCGGTCTATCGCTAGTGAAACCTTCCAAATTAGACGAGTGGTTTTTGTCGACTAAGACAGAAAACCCGGATGAGATGGCGAGTGCTACTTCACCAAGAGCAAGAACAAGAAAGGCCAAGATTGAGCGTGTGTCGTCGCCGAAGCCGCAACCGATGACATTGTGAATTGTAGAGTTGAATGCTTCTCGATCGAGGAGGGATGCATGAAGTTGTACGTATCAAAGAAGGCTTTGCTCAAACGCTGAATGCTATCCCAGTTGACACTGGTAGTGCCATATTCGAGCTCCGTGAAGGGCAGGTTTACATTGAGCGTCCCATCAGGAGACATGCTTATAGCCTGAACACGATCGAATGGAAGACCCTTTTTGGCGCATTGAATGCTTTGCCTCATGCTCAATCCGTCCAAAAGTGGCGATGTTTCAAGGTTTTCGATGAGCTGACGGATCTTGGGCCATTCCACCATCTGGGAAACAGAAGACACATAGCGATAGCAACTACTGGGGTTGCTCTGTGAAGGACTGGTGGCCGATGTGGAAGGCAAAGACACGATATCTGCCTCACTGAAAATTGGTGCCGGCGTTGTGTAAGCACTTCCAGGACGTTCCTTTGCAGACAAACCGTCGATTTTGCTCTCGACACTTTTAAGCCTCTCGAGAATGTGCAGCAAAGTTCGGTCTTTCCTGTAGCGAGATTAATGAGCGGCATGGTAATTGGGAACACAGCTACTGAGGGCTTGTGTCATCGAGTACGCAAATTACAGGAGGGAAATTATGGCTTAAGTCTCATACAGCAGAAGGAACCAGATGGTAATAACTCTTTGATTATGCAGGGAAGAAGGATGCTGGTAGACTGGCTCAATGAGACGACTTACTTGGTAATCGGCGGGCTTCTGTAGACGCAAGGAGTCTGGAGCTTCTCGCAGCTGCTACACTTCGGCCGCCCTTCAGAGCACTTCTGCTTTCGATTGCGACAGGTTTCACAGGCCTTGAGAAGCCATCAGGCATACATTAGCTTTTCTGTTTATAGTTTCGAGATGCCGCGGCGTCGTTGGACAATGAGTATCGCGAAACATTGCGAATGCCGAACATGTCTGTTACCAGAAAACCCACTAACGTACCTGAGCAGCGATGGCACCGCGTTCCTTGCGGCTCATGAACAGTCCCGACTCGGTGGGACTGGAGAACTGGCGTTCCGACTCCATGTCGGGAGGAGTTCTCATAGGTAATAGTAAAAAAACAATCTGCTGTCCGAATAATAGGGGCTCTAATAAGCCATTCAGACGAAGCATTCTATCTCAAAAACTCTGTAATCGATCCATTAAGGACCTTTTGAACTGCCCGGCAGCGTTTTTTCGGAAAGTGCTCAGCACACGGCAAACCGCTACCCCAAGGTAAACGATTCTCGACCAGATGTGAGCGATGAAAATGAGTTGAGCTCTGAAGGCCCAATTGGGCCCACAGGAAGACTCAGGACCTACGCAGTTTGGTGTTTTTGTCTCAGAATATGACGGTCATGGCGTCTAGTATTTTATCGTTTGAGTGTCGAGTATGGGTTGTGCGAGCGGAGGCGGAGTCGGTCACTGCTCCGATAAAGGGGAGCTCTCACAGTAGCCAGTCGGCGGATAGACTGGGAGGTGCTTTTTCTTTTCAGGTACGTTAGTCTGGAGATAGGACGCTTGGTTCCCAACGGGGTATGGACGGTCCAGGACAGAGCTTCGCAATATCAATAGCAGTGATCATCTAGCCCAGTGCCTAGTGATTGAAAAATAAAAATCTGCAGATGTTGTTGGAAGACTGGATTTGCTCTGTTGGGCTGTCCAAGCCTTTGTTTATAACAGGACGTTAGCCATCGATGATCGGCACTGTATGAATATACTGATGAAATGGATTTACAACGCACCAATCGTCGGACATTCCGCGCTGAAGCCTCATTGGACGTAAACGGCATAGGAACCAAGCAGCAAGCCCGAAACGGATGGGCGGTAAGACGCTGAAAAAGCAAACATGATACGTAAACTTGTGTTAGCAACGGAGGGTGAATCGAATAGGGCCGTCCCGGTCACCAGCTCGCCGCCTCAACAAAAGGCAACCAAGCTGGGATTGGCCATTAATGCGCCTGCATCGCGGCAACGGGTGAATGACGAACGGGAAGGACCTGCAACCCGAAGCCAGGCCATTGCAAAGAATTGACTTAATCCCACGTTCGGCCGGTTCCATCATGACATCTGCAGCTGGGGAGCGCCACACACATTCTCTTACACCCACCTTGTTCTGCTGGTGAGACATCATAATGCAACGAACCGGGTCTGCACTGGAGCAGCCGCGGGTTGATCACTGGGAAATCCATGCACCCACCTGAGAAGGCTCACCATTCAGGGCTCCCAGCTGTGGTAGGGTCTCTCAACCCCTGTACCGTGCTGTAAACGTATGATCCATAGGCAGCGTAGGTCGAGGAAGCCACCCCAAAGCCTTCACTGACAAACAACCTGACGAAAGGCCTGCCGGATACTCTGTACTCTTCTTCACTATGCAAGATGGGTGTGGAGCCGTGAAGGGTAGGTTCTAGACCGCTCTCCTCGACGACCTGGACTCATTTGATTGCCATTGTTGCTCGCGTGCTCAGTCCCGAGGTTTAGATCCAGGCCCAATGGCGGGTGCGAATGGGGCAGCGTGCGAGGTTCGGGAGTTAAGACACTTCAAGCCAAGGTAGCGATAGGCTAGACCACACTCTATCGCAGGTGACGGTCAAGGACCTGACCGACGGCAAGTCGGAGGAAAGGATCCAGCAGGTTTCTTTTGCGTGACGGATTTAGCAAGAGGCGATGAATAAACAAGAGGTGAATGCGGTGTGAGATTTCTCGAGCGGTTGACACGAGGTTACATTACAATGTTCCACATTGCGTGTTGTGCCATTCATCCCGTAACTGATGCTCTGTGCCGGAGAGGGGATCATAGTGTGACGAGACGAGAAGCCTAGTAAGGTGAGGTCACCAGGCAGCTTGGTGGCATGTTTGTGATGACCGCTGGGAGGCAAACGGTCAGTGTGCATGTAAGTAGGTCGTTGCGTTGTGTGGTTGTTTGGGGATCAGATGTGGGAGGAAGCACTTACCCAGACGAGGTATCAACTGCTCCTGCCTGCCAAACCACCTACCTAGGTACCTCCTCAATCCAACTGGCCTGGGTCTAGGTAGCTCAGTTTATTTATTCCCTACTAACCTCCCTATTTCACCCAAGGTGCTTCGCATTCCTTTATATAAGACTACCTAGGTACCTAATCCGTACTACTGACCTATTAACTAATGGATTTCAAGGTTGATTCTTCAACAACAACACCAAGTTACATCATTGTGAGTTATACATAACATCACTACCCAAGGGTCCCGGCAGACTGCAGAAGTGCTGGTTGAAAACCGAATGTGCTATTTCCCCGTCGAGGACTTGGTGGGGTCAATGAGACAACTTGGGCGGTGGCACTTTGGCGTGGTCTCAACCTGCATGGTCGTTTTTCTTCTCTTTTCTTTTTGTTTGACTTGACGGAGAGAATGCTTGCTTTGCTTGCATGCAAGTAGATGCATGTACCCTGCCTGCCTTGGGTGCTTTGCTTTTTGGGATGAAGCTTCTCCTCGCTATCACTTAATTAGTCTGGGGAGGTCTTACCGCGGCTGATGTACTCGTCCATAGCACGGTGGGTGTGATGCGACATTGGGCTGAAGGCTGCGGAGAAGTGCCGTAGTGAAGGGAGTTGAATCTCCGACCCCAAGCCGCAAAAAACAACCACCACCACCACTACCACCACTACCACCACTACTACCACCTCACACCTTCACTCGCCCGTGGCATTCCACCCTCAGCTTGACGGCGTCGTGCCCAACAGAGCTGTCGTTTCTGGGCATCATCCGGAAGGTGGTCCGCGACCCGCTTAGAGCGACATGGGGCTGGGTGTCCTTGAACCCCGGCGCCGCCCGGGGCACGTACCTGGTAAGCAACGCAGGCACCGCATCCTACAGACCCGCGCGTGTGCTTGGCCACAGATTCCCGACATCTGCGTGCCGTGCAGCGATGCTGACCATTTCTCCAAGGCACCATTCGGTACTACGACGATTCGCAGGACCCCGGCCTGAGTCTCGGCAACGACACCCGCCTGAAACGCGACAATGGCATAATCCTGAACCCTCAACCATCAGATGATATCAACGACCCTCTCAATTGGCCTCTCTGGCGTCGCGACCTCATTACATTCGTCCTCTCCTTTGCCGGAGTACTCGCCACCGCTTTGGGCTCCATTCTTGCCGCCAACACCGTCACCCTCAGCACCTTCTTCTCCCAAACTTTTACTAAGGTTGCGCTGCTCACTGGGTATTATCTCCTTGGTGCTGGTGCAGCTGCCGTCTTCTTCGTCCCCTCCGCACGTATCTGGGGAAAGAGGCACCTCTTTCTCCTTGGACTATGCCTGGTAATAGCCTCCAGCGCTTGGGCCGGGTCCGTCGGGAAGAACTACAACAGCCTGCTCGGGGCCAGAGTCGTCCAAGGCATCGGCACGGCTCCTTACGAGAGCTTGCTTAGTGCAGCTGTTGGTGACTTGTACTTCGTTCACCAACGTGGGCTGCGCATGGCATTTGCTAACTTGGCCGTTTTTGGTGGAGCCTTCTTTTGCCCCGTTGTTGTGGGTAAGATTACTGCCGAGCTCGGCTGGGAATGGACCTTCTATTTCGTTGCCATCTTCTCCGGAGTGTGCTTGATAGTTGTATTTCTGGGATGCCCGGAAGTTGCCTACCATCGCGAGGACGCCCTCAATACTGACGTCAATGGCTCCGAGCCAACCGAACTGCCCAAACATGAAGTCGCGGCACCTGCAAGTGTGGATAACCAGCTTGAAACGAGCCATGGATTCGTTTTCTTCCCTTCTTCTGGGGCCCTCCAGCCAATGGGCGATGCAACGACCCCCAAGAAAACGTTTCTCGAAAGTCTGTCGCTGTTCACTGGTCGGAAGACCAATGACAGATATTGGGTGCTTTTGTTGCGGCCGTTCCCGCTTCTTCTGAACCCGGCGTTCGTCTGGGGCTGCTTGACTCAAGGCACCCTCATCGCCTGGACAGTGATGATTGCCGTTGTCAACAGCGCCTTGTTCATAGGAGGGCCGTATTTCTGGGGCGAGGTGAAGAGTGGGTATACCTATACTGCTCCATTCCTCGGCTCAGTGGTAGGATTCATCATAGCGGGAACCTGCTCGGATTGGAGCGTCAAGTACATGGTGAAGCTGAACAAAGGAGTCTACGAGCCCGAATTTCGCATTTTTGTCTTGTCACTTTGGAATCTTGTGATTGGAGGCATCGGCCTGTACGGGTTTGCCTTGACAGCTGGCGAAGTGGTTGCGGGCCGTTATACATTTTGGGTAAGTGGAACCATACCGGGGCCTTGCAGCCACCCATCAGCCGATCGACTAACAGCAAAGGTTCCGATAACGTTCTTCGGCTTCACTGTGGCAGCTACAATAATAGCCGCAGTTGTCAGCTCTCTTTACATCGTGGACGCTTACAGTGAGTTACTGGAGGGCGTCTTTGTTCTTAATGGCGGCTGATGGTGTTAGGAAACCTATCCATTGAAGGATTGACGTTAATGATCATCTTCAAGAACATCTTGAGCTTCGTCCTGACGTTTTTCGCCTTTGATTGGCTGATCGCTGGAGGTGTCGAGACCCCGATCTTGGCGGTGGCATCCATTCAGGTGGTCATCTGTCTTTCAAGCATACCCATTTGTGAGTAATTAGTTGTGGAGATACGCCAAAACGCAATATGGCTGACAAAGCATCGTAGATATCTACGGAAAGCGATTGAGGTCCTTTTTCATCATCATGACCTGCTTGTCATGACTGGGCTGCAGTAGAAGCGCCCAACGCGCATCGGAACATGCTAGCACCATCAGCATTCATGTGTAACTCCCCACGGGCGCTAAATAGTAAGCCTGGTTTGAAAGCCATCATCTAGATGTAATGTAATAATAGTTTCTGGCAATGTTCCACTAATACTCTAATAATTTCTCCGTCCCCCATATTATAGATGTTGATAAGGATGGTAATCAGCAGCCTGGCTGTTCCCCGCCCCGAACGCCGGAGAAGTGCGGTTGAAAGTGGACCGACAGCCGTCAACTTCGGCGGCTCTACATGTGACACGTACCAATGATATCCACGAATTGAGCAGAAGATGCCGCTCGATCCGTTATCGCTCCACTGCTAAAGAGCTTGATCCTGACACTAACCTATCGTGTTGGGCTCTTCCTCAGGCCTCTTAGACTCACAGTGGGGATGGAGAGGGGCATCCATGTGTCTATCCTGGTGATATCAAGTGAATGACGAGATGACTTAAATACCATGATCTGCCTTTGGTCGGACGATTACCTCCTCATTCCATTTCCGTCTTTGCTGTTGTGCTTGGAGTGTAACCAACGACGCTGAAGCTTCATCAACTTCGGCTTCTTCGTCAATCCTTGGAATCATGTGGAGTGACGCGATTTCCGCGGCCGTTCTGGCCTCCCTCCTCCCCAGCCTCGCCAACGCCGAGGAGGTCTTGGGGATCTATGTGTTCCACAGACACGGAGACCGCACAGCGAAGGCATGGAAGCCCGTCAAGCTGACCCCTTGGCGCTGAGGAAGTTCACGCCTCTGGCGAGTTCTATCGCAACCGTTACGTCGCCGATAAATCCGACTTTCACGTCTCCGGCGTGAGCTCCAACAACGCTGTTGTCTCACAGCTCGCTGTCACGGCCCCCGCTGATGCTGTTCTCCACAACTCAGCCCTCACTTTCCTCCAGGGTCTGTACCCTCCCAACGGCGAAAACGAGGTCCTGGCCAACGGCACTCGTGTCGAGGCACCTTTGGAGGGTTACCAATACATTCCCGTGGAGTCTGCCGACGATGCTGCCACTGCCAAGAAGGCAGAGAGCAACGCCTGGTTGCAGGGAAACAGCGGCTGTGGTAAGGCCGAGGTCAGCTCCAACAACTATTTCAGCTCAGAGGAGTACCGCAAGACATACGATGACTCTCTGGAGTTCTACCAGAACCTCTTGCCCGTCATCAACGGTACATACTCAAAGGACCAGGCCAACTTCAAGAATGGTTACTCAAGTATGTTTTTGGCTCGAGCCTCCCTCCCATCCTACCGCAAAGCTGACACGCCTGATCTCTAGTTTTCGACCTGATCAACGTCGCTACTATTCACAACTCCTCCATTCAGTCCGATGACTTGCTCACCAAGTCCACCGTGAGCAAACTATATGATTTGGCTTCCACTCACGAGTGGAACCTCGCCTACAACGAGTCTGACCCCGTGCGCGCTATTGCCGGATCTGTTCTGGCAGGACAAGTTGTGGATGCTCTTGAGGCAGTGGTTGAGAAGAAGAAGGAGGCTACCCCTTCACCATTCAGTTCGGAGCCTACGGAACATTCATGGCTCTGTTTGGCCTTGCCCAGCTGCCCGCTGCTAGCTCTGACTTCTACGGCATCTGCGATTACAGCTCATCTATGAGCTTTGAGCTGGTCACCAACGCCACCAATCCCAAGCCCGAGGACATTAGTGTGCGATTCTTTTTCTCCAATGGAACCGCTACCGATGACTCATACAAGTCCTACCCTCTCTTCGGTCAGGACAAGACCACTTTGAGCTGGGCCGACTTCAAGTCCGGCATGGACAAGTTCGCCATCCGGGACAGCGACCACTGGTGTGATGTTTGCGGGAACACGGACGGCCAGTGTGCCAAGACGGATACCAGCGATGATGCAGGTGCTTCAGAACAGTCCAACGACCACGGCAGCGGTATTTCGAAGCCCGTGGCAGGTGTCATTGGAGCTTTGGTCACCCTTGTCGTTATCCTCGCCTTGGAGGCTGCTATCATGCTCATTGGTGGCTTCAGGCTGGTTAAGAAGTCGACTTTGACCAAGATCAGCCAGGAGACTGTGACTCCCAAAGGCTTAATTTAACATCTCCACTTAGTTTGAGATGTTCAGCAAAGTTGGCCTTCAGCCAAATACACTGTGTAATGGTTGATGGGGATGCACATGTGACGGATGCTGCGTATAGCACGGGATACGATTGAATGTGATAAAAAGACTAGGCACGAATGTAGGCTGGCAAACCACAAAATGGATTTCAGCCTGAATCTATGAATAAAACGTGATACCAAACACATTGCACTGCTAAATCCATTCATGGTTAAGAATAAGTCATTGCTAAAAATATGTGAAACATATGCTGGCTTCTAACTGAAAATCGAGATGCGAGCACTGGAGGAAATGCTTTGACCAATGCAAATAGCGATTTTTACTAACCATGGAAATGTCTCATGCTGTAATTCTGTATTTCCTGAATAAGAACTATAGCCAGATAGTGCTGGCTCGAATAAAGATCAAACAGCTGCGCTTGCCTGTCATACTGGGCTTCTAACGGTCAAGAGTGAATCGGATCAGCTATATACAATCCAGAGTTCCGTGGCCAATGCTCATGTCTAGAGCTTGGAACCAGATTTCTTGTCCTTCCTAGGATCTTTAAGGTGCTTGGAAATTTCTCCCGATAGGAGAAAATCAGGGTATTTCATGCTCTTGTCCAGACCAACGTTCATTGCAGCTTGTCGCCGCCATGATCCACCATCCACAACGAGGATATGACCATTGACAAGCGCGCCAGCGTCGCTAAAGAGGTATACAGTGGCATCTGCAATATCCTTAACCGTTCCGTAGCGGCCTGATGGAACACTGCGAATCAACTCGGCTTGCTCCTCAGGGTTTGACGTGCTCAACCGCGCCATTCCTTCCGTGTCGGCGATAGGTCCTGGTGCAATGGAATTGCTCTGAACACCGCGCGGGCCGTACTCCAGAGCGACAGATACCATGAGCGAGTCAACGGCTGCCTTTGCAGCAGAGACGTGGGCCTGCAACGGCTGACCCGTGTAATGGAAAGTCGCGGAGACGTAGATGATTCGCGGATCCGAGCTGCGAAGGAGATGTGGCATGGTTGCTTTGATGGTGTTGAAGGTTCCCAACACGTCAATATCAATCACTGACTTGAAGGCGTTTGCACTCATTCCCTCAATTGGAGCAATAAAGTTTCCAGCGGCGCCAGCACTGGAGACGACACATCAGCTTTTGGGTCGAGACTCAGTAGTGGAAGGAATGCCTTACATGACAAAGTCAATAGCCCCAAGCTCACGGGCACATCGGTCAGCAGCTGCTTGAAGGTCCTCAAACTGAGCCCATTAGCTCTACTTCTCGGCATGGCTCGTCTGGATGATCATACCTTGCGGACATCGCAGCCACCGATGCCAATAACCTTGGCGCCGGGGCGGACCGTTTCAATGTCTTTTGCAATGGTCTCAGTCTTCTCGACACTGCGGCCGAGGATACAGGCATTTGCACCTAGGCGAACAAGGGCTCTTGTCTGCATGGAACATATGGTTCCCGCGCCGCCGGTGACAAAGACCACGCGGTCCTCTGGAGAAAGGTCAGAAAGGCGTGCCGGAGAGAATGAAATTGCTCAACCTACTGAAGAGGCCATCCTTCCACACAGGGCTCAGGTACTTTGATTCAGGGACAGGCATGTTTGCGGCGAAATCAGATTATATTGTTGATCAGTGCGAGATGTCTACTCAGATGAAGCTTGGGGTGGGATTCGGGTACGGTACATGAGGAACGGCTGTTGAGCCTCGGCTGATTGTGGGTCCACAAAATCCGGGGTGCAGTCACTTTGCCTTACATAATCCAACAGATACATTACCGCACGTGCTTTGACGACGCTGCATCTCGAACACTCCAAAATATCCTCAAGAACGATTTGGTGCATCTATGCATGGCATTGAATGTGAGGAATAAAGTACAGCAATGGATACCATGATGATCGGCGCTTTGGGACACACGCCGGACCCATTTGACGCCGACAAGAACCGCAGAAGTGTCCATCAGCCAGTCTAGAGTCGATGAAGCTAAAAGAACCATCATCGCGGACAAGGTAATTAGCCCAGGAAAGACATAAATTCTAAAATGAAGTCAACTAGCTCGACAGAGTCCCGGACCCTGCATAAGGCCCGTCTCAGCCATGATATACTACAGCAGGGCGCGCGCCGAGGCACAGCCACGTGCCGACGGCGTGCTAAACCACACCCGCAATAGGGTGCTCTTCGGACAACCAAGTAACCCGAGCTGCGAAACCAGTGAACATACAGTAGGATGTCCCGAGCTTGGCTTGGCTAACAGAAGGTGCAACGGTGCGGTGGACACGCGGCTCAAGCGCCTCATACGCCTGGTGTCGCCGCGTCGCCGAGCAGAGTTTTCCGTCCGCGTCGTGACTAGTTTGGCGCCAGAAGCTCTACTGCTCTCACTAGAGACAACGGACCTGGCGCGCCTAAAGTTACAACGCCAATCTTTATGCTGCAGTTGCGCAATCGAGGGCTCTCAGTGGTCACATTGCCGTTGGAGCGCTAACAATGAAGCGCGGGCTGTCCGAAGCCACGCTCCTAGAACACGAGCTAAGCCCGGCCTGTTGGCTCCCTCATGACGCCCTAACCACAAGAGCTTGAGACAAAAAATCACCATGATCCAGTTTTAGGGATACCACTTCGTCGTCAAATGATGCTATAATTTTTTTAAGTTTACCCATGAGACGGATGTGAGCCGTTTGGAGTTGCCGAGGTTTTGCTAGCCGTCTGCATCTCTGCCTAATCTAGCAATCTGCGTTTCCATCTACCCGCATGGCCACCCCTGCGGAGACGAGTCCGAAGGCCGGCATAATGGTTTCGACGATCACAGTTCACCCTCGTCGCAACCTAGCCGCATGGGGGCATCCTTTACGAGCATACGGGTGGCCCTTTCATACACTACCCAAGCACAGGGCAAGCCATGGCTGTTGCGCGCTGCGTTTGGCCCGTTTTAAGAGATTTTGCATCAGAACCGTCTTATATAATCCCGGCACGAACTACACCGAACCTTGTGGCGGCGTTATGAAGTAGCTGCTGTGTGCTGATTCGTCCACCGACTGCCGATATTCCTACATCGACGTCGTGGGGAGTCTCGGACAAAATCCCTAGCCCTTGAGTCCCTGATTACTTCCCATGCTTCGGTTGTTTGGACACAAATTTACCCATGTCTACCGATGAACCACTAGGACCTAACCCGACGTGGATCCCGCACTAAACGTAGAAGAAGGGTGGAGTGACATACCTGGGCTTGCTGGGTTACCTGTGACGCGGAAGGACCATGTGTTTGGGGTCATCGGTCCCACTTCCGCGGAATTATTTCATCAGTTGATCAAACAAACAACGTAAGTGAATGGTGGCATCAGTTCCCTGCATCAATACACGGACATACTGGCCAGGCTGATGGCTGTGCAAGCCTAGTAACAATAGAAGCAGGGTCGTTGAAGTTAAAAGAAAAACTTAAAAAAACTTAAAAAAAAAAAAAAAAAAAAAAAAAAAAAACTACTGTGGAAAACGGTTGCTCAAGCAGCATAGTTGATTATGGATTAACTAAGATATCTACTAGTACAATCTGTGGCTTTCCAGCTTTCCACATGAAGTGCCCACCTCCCGCCTCATGGGGTATGATCCCACCAGTGGCACCCTGACAAACGAGGTTGAAAAATTTCGGACCGGTAGAAATGTTGATGATAAGGGCTTGCTTGTCGTCTATGAACTCCATGCAGGTCGCTAATCCTGGACAACGAGGTGTAACTGTTGCCTTGACTCTAAACCAAAATCAAGAGAGGCAATGATTCAGAAGTGATATTTGAGAATGTGAAAAGAACAAGTGCCTGCTATTGCCTGCTATGATTTTTCGCTGATTTCGCCATGAAATAAAATTGGGTATCGATATCTTGGAACGCGTGTGTGTTGCGACGGAAAGGGCAGAGAGGGACGTGGTTGAAGTTGCAGAGTGCGTGGCTCGCAACGGCGAGGCTGAGACAGCGAAAGGCTCCAGGTCAAGTTGTCGTAATAGGATAGATGTCTCGCTTCAGCCACAGCATAACGGGCAGTTCTCCGGGAGCATGATGTATCGTTCATGAGGGCTCTTGGGACACGCGCGTTTCCTGCTCCCATCCGTCGAGATTTTGAAGAAATGTGATGCGGGTTCTCGACAAGAGGTATAAATGTAAAAGTTTTTGGTGAAGTCACACATTTTAACGGTATACTTGCAGCAGCAGCTGTGGGCAGTCCTGTAAGTATATGTGTGTGGGTGATAGAATGGGAGTGTACAGTAGAGACGTACAGGCTGTGTAGGAGAGACGAGTTGGAATATAAGGATGAACCTTGCACCGATTAAACCAGCTGTCGATCAACGGTCCCAGAGAATGAGGATGAAAGAGGCTCTTGTGCGATTGTGTCAAGGTCCGCAAACTGGAGGCATGTGCTTCTTATAATGAAACTTGCGTGGCAGCAGCTAAGCGGGAGCAGCCGATATATGGGTAACGGTCTTAGCGCCCGAGGGGCGTGCGTTTGTGGGTTTGAGGGAGGGAGGGAGAGAAGAGGAGGGAGGGGAGAGGGGGATGGGAATCTGAACAGAAACCCAAAAAGCCCACTTCTTAGTTTCGGGAATTGGCACTCAAAAAGGCACAGGGGCGGATGGTGATGCGTCGTCGTTGGAAGAGGGGGATGGGAAGGGTGCCCACAAGACTAAATGTGCGCGTGCGTGTGTGTGTGAGACGAGACGAGATGCGTGTCGGGCCGGGATGGGAGGATAGGATATGAGGCCCTACAGCGGAAGAAGCCGAGGGTTAAGTAAGAGATCCGGGAAGGAAAGCAAGATGGAGGTCGGGAGTATTCAGTGCCATGATGCGTGAGCAGGCCTGGTCGAGACAAGCAAGTCGGGGTTGAGACGGTCGCTTTGGCTCGTGTCTAAGACCGCTGAGGCAAGATTGTGGCCTCGCCCGTATCGAGCCCCGGAGACCGGGGAACCAGAGGCCTGGGTCAGATGGCGTAAAACGCACACACACACATGAGGGAGGGATGCAAGCCAAAAGGAACCATGCTATACCACCACACAGTACCACGAACCGGACAAGGCAAGGTGAGGCAAGGCAAGGCAAAGCAAGAGAAGAAGAAAGGTCCGTCTTGACCGGGGTCTCGGTCTGAGCCCACCTTCCAGGATCTAACGTGTCCCTGTTCGGATTGTCTCTACTCGGGGTGCCACTTACAGATCTGTGACAGACATATTAGCTTGACTGGGTTCCGTCACAGGGCCAGAGGAGATTGTACCGCACGCATGGTGGGTAGGTTGTCTGATGTCTAATTGACACACGTTGTGATGCAGAGTATCTGCCCACTGCGCCATTTCTAACGTGATTGTCTTCAAAAGAGCACCATCAATCGAAGGCCCAAGGCTGCGGCGCTCGCTCTTGCAAGGGAGGAAAATGGAGACGTTTGGGATTTAGGCATCGCAAAGAAAATAGTGAGGGAACCGGGGCGGAGGAAGACGTTGGTACGGTCCATCCAATGGGCGCCGGAAATTCAATTAGGGGCATACAGATTGTGTCTCGCCCCACGATGAAGTGAGCGAGCCTCCACGAGAAGCTGGACAAGGAGGGGCGCGAGCGTAAAACATGGGTCGCAAGAACGTCTGGGCGGAATACAGTAGCTACCACACAGACGCAAGGTCAATGCTCAGATTGCCTGCCGTTGCGCAGCTGAGCTTGGAGAGGCCGGGCATAGACGTTGGATGGCATCGGTGCTGGCCTACGTAGTGCGTGCTTGCTTGTGTGCTTGGGACCTGGCGTGCGGCGGCGGCGGCGGTGGCGGCGCTGGGTTGCTTGGGTTTGGTGGTGGTGATGATGGTGATGATGATGATGATAAAGATGATGATACTTGTGCAGCAGCAGCAGCAGGGGGAACCTTGACTGAACCCGTCACACAACACCCCTGCAAGCCCAGCAGCCAGGTACCGCTTGCTTGCCCACTTGCCTGGGTGGGTAGATCTGTGCTGCACATGTAGGCATGGTCTTTGGTGTAACACCCGCATTCGACCGTCTCATCCTATCCTGGCTTGATCAACGTTGCTCAAACAGGTAACCTGCCATCGGAGGCTTTTTCCCCGCCCTTCCTGCTCTCCCTCAGCATCCAAAGAACTGACAAGATGTTGGGTGTGATTTTTGCATTAATCATGTAGGGGCTGGTTGGCGCTTGATAATGATTGACTAAGGCCGGCGCAATGTGAGGAGCCCCAACCTTGACACGTAAGGTACTTGTCCTTACTTGACATCATCCTAGGCCGTTGACACTAAAACTCCGATAATAGTGTACATACGGAGTAGTGCCTGCCCTGTGCTGGTGCTGATGCTGGCAATCCTGCACTGCATTGCATTGCAGCCCTGCATCTTCATCACGACCCTTTGATTTTAACCCTCCAATTCATTCTCCCACTTCACCCGTGCGCACCTTGATCCCCAATCTAGTCCAGCCCATATTTCCTTTTGTGTCTACTTTGCTTCTTCTACAGCCCTGGATTCTTTCCAGATATTTACCTCTATTCGCCGAACCCTGCCAGCGACCGTCGTCTCGTCTCCACCATCCTAGCGCCCGGACCCTCATGATCTGGTTTCGGCTGTCGCCATGATGATCCAAATCATTGTCTGTTACGCGCTGGAAATCTAGCAAACCATCCTAGAGCAGGTAACCAATACTTTTTCCGGGTCTGCTTTGACCGCCATGCGTCGACAAGCCGCAGTGCTGACATGCTCATGATACAGCAATATCTCTCTCCCAGGCCCCTTCCCCACACACACCTCTGCACACCGATGCGCCTCCATCGACACAGACTACCGGAGCATGGGTGTTAAGACTCGGGCGACACCAACCTAGTCTAGCTCACCGAAATCCCACGCCTCGGCACTTGTTGTATGCGATATTTTGGACGATGGCGCGCAATAGTTGGGCGCGGACTATCTCAATGCTGACTCTGAATTGCCCTTTTCTTCTTTTCCCTTGTTTCTATTTTCTTTTTTCCCACTTCTTTTGCACCTTCAGTCAGTACCTCATTAACCGGAGATATCGGCGATGATGACGAACCACCTTGTGTGGCCATGATGCCGATGGCCGATCGGCCCAGGCTCGCCATCATCCTCGGCTGCCGCTCTTGCCGACATCGCTCCCGCACTCTGAATTGACTCTTTCATTCAGTGAGACGAAACGTTGTGGCTGGCCATTGGGCAGGGAATACTCGTGTCCGGATTCCCGGACTCAACCAGGCAGTCATTTTACACGCCCGGCCATGGCAGAGAAACCGTTGGCGCCATCCGGGGCCACCTCCGTTGGTACCTTGAGCCGCCAGTGTTGCGTACCATGTCGCTGCTTCACCCAGTCGGAGCTATTGCTCATCCGCAGTCTGATCGCGGTTGCTATCAAGCGTACATCATGGCGTGTTGTCGGAAGAAGCAAAGCCAGGGCACTATTTCTTGCTCATCGGCAAATCAACGATGGCGAAGGCAAGGAAAAGCAATTCTCTTGCTCAAATAGTTTGAGACATAAACGCATGGACTCCCAAAACCCCGGCATAATCTGGCCAAGTCTCGGCCTTCGTTCGATCTACGAGTGGCTTTCTTAGTCACTGACTGGTCGGGATCCCATCTCCTGGGTTTCACCAAGGCAGGAGACCTGGGGAAGAGGCCTGCATGCCTGATTGCAGCTGCGTCAACCCGTGCCCAAGTTCTCGGAGACGAGCAAAATGTCAGACAGATCTTTCTTCGTCAACGCAGCCAATTATCTTGGCGTCTCACTTTGTGGTTACGCAATAAGATATTCCAAGACACATAATTGGCTTGGTCGTGCGCTAGGAATCATGTATCGATCAGGATTTGCTTTTCCTTTCAGTAGCCACTCTTGCTGCACCCTGATGGTGCTGGTAGCGTTGTCCCACGTTTATGGCCACGTTACCGGCTTTGCAAGAATGAAAAGATGTTGTTACTAAAAATCTGTTTCATGGAGGAATCCCCATGAAGACTTGACTCGGACAACTGACCGAAACACCTCACTTCTGAGCAATACATCCAAGAAGTGTGTTTTTCTAGAAGGCAAAGCGAATTGGCTAGCCAAGTGAGGTTTTCAGCCTCTTACCTGCACGGCTACGTAGTTGTTTTGGATTACTGTCACTGAGTTGCGCGCCATTCAGAGAAGACCGGAACCAGGATCCGAACATAATGCTGCACACGAGCTTGGGTACCCGTGTCGGTTTATCAGGCTTTCCATTGGGCCATCCGAGCAGGAGGAGCGTAAGTGAGTCAGACGTGTGTGGTGAGAAACCTTTCGTCCTCCCAACGTGAGGTTTGCACCGTCCTATCATTGTTTCCCACCTGAGAACGGGATCTGCCCCTTCCGATGGGATTGTTCACGGATAAAGAACATCTTCGCATGTCTTATGCTCAACGTATCGGAAAGAAAATGATTTTAGAAGTGATAAACTTTACGCCGTAAGGCCTGCCACTCGTCACAAGGTAGAGATGAGATGAACAGAGGGTGATGCGAAGCCTATCGCAATCTACTTTGATAATGGCAGTCCACACAAAGAGTGCTCAGAATTCCAGCGTCCTGGGATGAGAATAGTGGGCGTCAATAGCGGCGCCGAGCGACTGCAAGTAGCCACCCCGGGGCTTATTCTATGAACAACGCAGTCGACATATTGTCTATAGTCTAAATGTGACATAGGCTCGAGGAAGATCAACGGTTCACTGCATTGCAGCTCGAAACATGTAGCAGTAGTCCTATTCGGCGTTGGTGGGGCTTCACAAACACCGCACAGGGCGCTTCAAATAAGACTTCGAGGATATTGGCTTGTAAGTGGGTTTCGTGCTGACATGCTCACCATGCAAGCAATGTGCTCGGCGAAGGCTCGGATGGCCAGGGTCTGTGAGGCTAAGCAAGAAACATTGTGCTTTGTTTCAGCGAGCAACGGTAAAGTGGCCGTGGAAAAATTGGGAAGTGGAACCGTTCGGCGGCTCCGCATCGATGGCTGCCGATCGCAATCCGTTCCCCCGCTCCGGCGCCGAAGGCTGGCGCCCGCCGCAGGTGCATTGGCTAGGCTTTCCCCGTCGCCGTCGATTGCTATCTTGTTGGAACGTCGCCACCATACGCTCGGCGAGTTTTAGCTGCAGTACCACCACAGAGAACGGCCCTGTTTTGCGGCCTGACTCGGGCCTTGGCCAACAGTGGCGAAACAGTGCGGATGAGAACATGTCCCCAAAGTCTCATCGCTTTTCTTCTGGCCGCATGATAAACAGACGAAGATGGCTACATACGGAACTCGGAATCACTATGATAATAGGGGCTCTGCATGATATCTCGATGATGCTCATATGCAGTCTCAGACAGGTCCGTTGGCATAGGTATTGCAGTGTGCGATGCCACTCAATCGGTGCTCCCAATGATCCATCCCACGGCACTTGCATTTCCGGGAACAAGGCACAAACACGCATAGCCTATTCGTCAGTGGCATTGTTGAAGATGAGAACCCTAATGGCTAAAACAAGTCTTACAACGCCATCACATGTTAGGAGGTCCCATCTGCCGAGACATCAGGAAAAAAATATATGATACACCAGCCGTTCACAAAGCAAATACTGCGACAAATTGATAGGGCTTTATTATGAAAGAAAAATAAAAATGAAAATAAAAAGGCCTGAGGGAGGCACGGTGCCCGTCATCGGCTCGTCACACCAACAAGACCAGATCAGTATATGTGATGATTTGCAGCTGCGCAATGTCATGGTTGGATGTAATGTGGAAATGATGGCGCGGACCTTTATCGGAGTACTCGGACGTTACGCGTTTGCTGGTTCTTCCAGTTGTGTATAAGAGACAGCTGACAGGGCGGCCATTCTGATGCGTGGACCCGGGACAAGAGCTGGCCACGGAAAAGGGGAGGGCGACGACTTTGGCCGCAAATTACTCCGGGCTCAGTCGAGGAACCTGCCGAATGGCCGTTTTAGTTCCGGAGCTAGGTAGGCCAGTGGTTACTTGTGGAGTGGTATTGAGTTTGTTGGGGCGGAAGTGATACTGGCAACGGGAGAGGGCGGTTGGCTCATAAGGCACACTGATCGATTTACATGTGATGCATGATGCCCTGGGCCAATGGCTTGACACCGGGGATGACGGGAGCAAACATTCTAAAACAGCCGTACCTACCCAGCTCAGTGGCAACATGATTCTCGGCTTCTACAGCCGGTGCAATTCAGGAAAAGCAGGCAGGTCTCTGAGAGAAAAGCCAACATGCCAGGGCACGGGGTAATTGTTTTTGCGAGTGCTGGTCTTGGATGGAAAGGAAAGGGAAGGAAAGGATATGTGAGGGTGTCTCAAGCAAGAGCTTAGCTTGCTGGGTCCGTTAGTGCTAGAGTACTCTCTCTGTACATAGTAGTAGGGAAAAGACTGAAGAGACGAAACAGAACTAACGGTCCGGCTCCAGGAAGAATGATTGGTTGGCTAGATAGTTACAGTAGATGGATGGGTGGATGAACGGATGGAGTCGCGTTCTGTGGCGACGGTGATTGGCCTGCTCAGCCACGTTGGACAGGGCATTGATCAACCCGTGAGAGCGCGGGCCACGTGGATGTGGCCAGTGGGAGTGGCGTCGCCCGCCAATGGGAGCGCTCGCTGCCGCAATTTTGCTTCGGCTACACTACGGCTTACAGCACGTTCGATTTGGCTCAACACCTGCGATCGATCGCGATTCGCCAAACCCCAGAAGCAGCTACCTGACCTACCCGTGCAGCTCCCCACCACCTGGAGTTGTTCATCCGACCACACGGAAGAACGGGGGAGAATTTTGACAACGGGGAAAATCAACCTCATCCCCATCCTCATCATCGCCGGGCACAGATCCTTTTCAACGCCCACCGTCGCGTCGCCCCTCTGTGCAGCCAGCCGCTTGGGCACACACCTCTGCATGGTTCGTCGTTTCTGCGCCATTGCAGAAGCCTCCAGACACCGTTACACCAAGCCGACCTCTGCTTTCAGCCCCGATACGCCCTCGAAAATCAGCCATCGCATCCCCACTTCCCGTCAAGGGCCATGACCGAGTCGGCTCCTCGTGTTGTGCGATTCTCCAGTGGTGAAGACGACGCCGCCCGGCTCGACCAGCTCAACAGCCACCACCTGCTCGCAATGGCCGCCTCGGAAAACGCCGACTTCTCCCCGGTTTTCGACGAAGACGACGATCCGGATGCGACCGAGCGACAGGATGAGCTGGGCTCGCTCACCAGATACGCCGACCCTTCCAGTCACAACGGCTCTCTCACTTCGCTGCCCCCGGCGTTATAGTCAATGGGTTGACCAAGAGTCAAAGAAGCAATCCTGGCGATGACGGCGGAGCCTTTACCAATGGTGCCTGTCCCCAACGGCCCTTGGGGCCAACAAGAACACCCTCCAGTACCTACAACCCCTCCAACTCCCGAAAACCAGGCGCTCCGCAACCCGCCCCTCTTTTGTCGAGACCATACGATCGTCCTCCAAGAACCGGACGCGCCAAAGCGACAGCAGGTTCCGTGCTCAAGAAAGAGCGTATGTGCAAAAGCTTCGCCAGGACTATGGGGGCGAGTACTTTTCGTCCTACCAGAACATGAATGGCAATGATTCCGACTCTGAGGAGAAACCCCTTCGTCAGAAGGGCCCTTTGACGACCGCTTCGACCAGGAGACTATCATGTTCTACGGTAACGATAACCTGCAACCTACGGACGAGGATGTTAAAGACCCCGAGAACCGCGAACGACTAGAATGGCACGGCATGTTGGAGGCTGTACTGACAGGTGATGTCGTTCGTCAAGAGAAGAAGCGTCTGATTGGTTCCTCTGACGAGGCTGCTGTCAAACTCACCCACAAGACCGAACTCTGGCTTGGTATCCGCGCGAAGGTCTGCGGCAGGCACTTGCCAGTACAAAGACGTATGGTTGAGGAAGCCCGGTCGACCGTTGACAAACTACTCGACGAAATCATCAACTTTGAGGTCAAGGGCGCAAGCGAAGCTGGAAAACCACCTTATGAACAAGTCAAGGACGTGGTCAAGAAGATTGAGAAATGCGAGAGTTTGTATCCATCGTGGCAGGCACTTGCAGCCGCGCACAAGGCCGCCGACTCGCCATTGTTCCACGAGGCTTACGACTCCATTATTTCATGGTATAACACCAACGAGATGATTAACACAGAACTTTCGATTCTCAAGAATTGGGTTGGTAATGAGGAACTGGACTTCACCCGTACCAAGCAACGGTCCCCGCAGTCAATGGCATTTCTAGCGATGAAACCTCATTCCTGGATAGATTGATGAAGGAAGACGGCCTGCAATCCTTATATAATGACAACGAAGGTTCGACTCAAAAGGCATGCTTCGGCCAATTTCCATCATCATTAGCAAGGCCAAGGAGACCTTGATCCACAACTCAGCTCCATTTCAGAAGCGACATCTCCCACCTTACTTGGAGGAGCTTCTGACACTGATCAGCTTCCCTCGCGTCTGATTGAGGAAATCACTAGGACGCGTCTGGCCTATGCTCGTCGTGTTAAGGAGACGACCCAGCAGAATCCACTCATGCAGGAGCAAATGATTTCCCACTTTCAACTGCTTCTCAAGTTTGCCATTCGCATCAAGACGGAGTATATCAACATTGAAACGCCTGAGCCTGGCTGGGAGCTTCCACCATGCATAGACGAGTCATTCGATCATGTGGCACTGGAGGCGCTCAAATACTACTTCAAAATGTTGAATTGGAAGTTGAGCGGCAACAAAAACACCTTCAAGGAGGCCGAACTACTTTTCCAGGAATGGGACTTTGCCAACGAGATTGGCAGCCATCTCCAACGCGGCCACATCGAGGTTGCGGAGCAATTTAGTTCATTGACCTTCAAGGCCCTCAACCGATTGAGCCAGACATTCGAGAAGGAGTTGCAAGTGAAGCCGAAGGAGAGTGCAGCCGAGATGAGCAAGCGTTACAAGGCCTGCCTCGATTCCGTTCGAATTCGTCAAAGAATGTTGCAACGATTCTCTAGGACACTGAGTGATAATTACGAGCACGCCTCCGATTTCAGCATTTCATTTTCACCGGACAAGATGCAAAAGTTCTACGATCAACTTGTTGCTTCTGGCCACTTCCAAGTGGAAACCGGATTCTTGGAAAGAGAGGGCATGTATCTCATCGCGTCTCCTGAACTTCACGAACGGCTAGATGATATCCAGATCATGATGGCAATCACCAACAAAGATCAGTTCACCGAAGAGATTGGCGAACAGTACATTCTTATTGTTCGGCCAGAAAATCCTCTGGCCTGGTTTGGCGAGGTCATACCGCTAGCACTCCGAGAGCAAAACGTTGACCTGAAGCGAGGTCAAGCTCGTCTCTGTGCATCAGGCTCGCAAGCTTTACCTAACGCGCGAAGAGCATTTCTAGATGCCGTCGACATGCACGTAGATCTTGTTCAGGAATCACGATCGAACATTCACAAGGTCAACACACGACTCATGGAGATTAGAAGGGTCGCTTACAAGCTATCAAATACGTTCATGGACAGTGTTGAGATTATTAGGAAGCAGACGCAGGGCAAGGATTGTCAAGAGCTTATCCAAACATGCTTCGTCTTTGCCACCGACTTCGGTCAACGTTCGCTGCTCTACATGGACAGCAACAGACGGCAAATGAACAATCTCAAGCTGACGAAGCTGGCACTTGATTGGGTTAGCTTCATCTGCGATGACTGCATTGCTTCTGACAGAAAGACCTTCCGTTGGGCCGTTTTGGCCTTGGAGTTCGCCATGGGCATGACACGTGGCCGGCATATCCTGGCGCTCGGCGATGACGAATATGCAAAGTTGCGAGCAAAGGTGGCAGGCTGCATGTCACTTTTGATTTCTCATTTTGATATCATGGGTGCTAGATCTAACATAGCAGCTCAAGCAGAGAAGGAGCGGATAGAAGCACTAGTGGGCCAGTTCAGGAGGCTCGACAAGAACAGGATGCTGGATGATGATGAGGCGTTGCGATGCATTACCGAACAGCGAATGGAGGAGCTTGGTAGAGTGGACGACTTCAGACGTGAGAAGGAGGCTGAGAGACAAGCGCTGGGACGAGTGCTCGAGGCTAACACGGAAGCCGATCGATCACTGGCATATCTGTCGTCATCAGCCACGAACATTACCATGAGATGGCAACAGGGACACTTCGTTGGAGGGGTACTTTCGGCAACGTTTACGCAGCCATGAACCTTGACTCCGGACATCTTATGGCAGTGAAGGAAATCCGACTGCAAGACCCCAAGCTGATCCCCACCATTGCCGAACAGATCCGGGAAGAGATGGGTTTCATGGAGGTTCTCGATCACCCCAACGTAGTATCGTACTATGGTATCGAGGTTCACAGAGATCGAGTTTACATCTTTATGGAATTCTGCTCGGGTGGCTCGTTGGCGAACCTGTTGGAGCACGGTCGTATTGAAGATGAGCAGGTCATTATGGTGTACGCACTGCAGCTTCTGGAGGGTCTCGCATACCTCCACGAGAGCGGCATTGCTCATCGCGACATCAAGCCGGAGAGTGAGTTGCCTAGTGTTCCGGCTGTTTGCGTTTACAATTACTGACATTCTTGCCTTAACAGATATCCTCCTTGACCACAACGGTATCATCAAGTACGTCGACTTCGGAGCAGCCAAATTCATTGCTCGACAAGGTCGTACCTTAGCGGCAGATATGCACGCTACAAAACCAAACAAGTCCATGACGGGAACGCCCATGTACATGTCGCCCGAGGTCATCAAGGGAGAGAACCCAGGCAAGGCGGGTGCCGTCGACATTTGGTCTCTTGGCTGCGTCATCCTTGAGATGGCCACCGGTAGGCGCCCGTGGGCTAACCTTGATAATGAGTGGGCGATCATGTACAACATTGCACAAGGAAACCCTCCCCAGCTGCCTACGCCCGACCAACTGAGCGACCAAGGTATGGACTTTTTGATGAAGTGCTTTGCTCGAGACCCGAAGCAACGACCATCGGCAGTGGAACTCCTGCAGCATGAATGGATCATGGCCATCAGGAGCCAGGTTGTGGAGCCATCGACGCCAAGCGATGCCAGCGGATCGGCGCAACTAACGCCAGCGACTGCATCTATATCCAGCCGTGGAAGCGGAGGCCCAGAGGGCTTTACTAGTGTTGAGAACGAATATTGATAAGAGCGAGTTTTTGCTGAACTGGTGGATTGCCAACACAGCGTATGATTAAAGGGGTCGACGAGGCCGGAAGTCTCATATATATATTCCCAACAGGCTCTTCTCTTCTGGGAGGGAATCGGCCCTGCTTTTCTACCACCATGTCTGAAACCGAGATTGCATCAGCGATGAGTTTGGAGTTGTGATGTGCTCTCTTGACATTATTATTTTCATTTTCGGGAGGAAATCTGGAACATGTCTTGGTAGGGAAACTGTCTGTCTTGAGGGGGAACGACTTTGCGGTGAAGATAGCCAATGAATAATGCGACGAGGGGAGAAGAGGGAGGGCGGTCTGCTGGGTCATGGCATGTGATGGTGGCCGTGGCCGTATATACACACGATATAGTGTCATAATCAGATGGAAATAATACATGATATACCAGAGGCCGAGATGCCAGGTGTGAACTACGAGCGGTGTTGGCAAGTCGATTGTAGGCTCAATGCTGAGTTGGTATGGGAGTGTGCTATGTATCGGTGGCAGGAGGAGAGAGACAGTGAGCAGCCAGCCACTGATATCTCCAGGCCCACCTCTCCGCCTTGCACTAGAGGCGATATAAGAATAGCAAGACTGTAATGTAAGTTGAAGAAGCGTCGTTGACGGTGGAGAAAGATAAGGAGCTTCCCCACAAGCGCCGATGCTTGTTATCGCGGAGACCTCCGAAGCCGAGGCGCGGGGCAATAGAAGACATACCGTGCATATAAAACTGACGTACAGCAAATGTGTCGTGTCGCATTCTGACCGGCTCGTATCCCAGTCTCACGCCCACAGTCGTTGTTCCCCTCTTTCATCTTCTCTCGTGAACCCACCTGGGGTTTTACAAAACTAGTTTTTCCCCGCAAACTACGCCGAACTACCCGCTTCCTGCGCCTTTGCCATGGCCACCACGGGGACGCTGCACCGGGGCAGCGACGAGGCCGCCGTGGAGGAGACGTGCCGGGCGTTTGGGCTGAGCACGACGCAGTTCACGAAGCTGCGGCACGAGGCGTCGGCGGCTAAGGCGACGGCGTACTGCGTCTACAGCCAGTTCCGGGTGGGCGCGGCGTTGCTGGCGGAAGACGGCGAGGCCGTCATCACGGGCGCCAACGTCGAGAACGCGTCCTACCCGGTCGGCACCTGTGCCGAGCGCGTGGCCATGGGCAAGGCTGTCACGTCCGAGGGTGTGCGCCGGTTCAAGGCCATTGCTGTGTCGACGGATATCAGTCCCCAGCGAGCCCGTGCGGGATGTGTAGGCAGTTGTAAGTCTTCTTTCCACTGCGGTTATGGTTTGCTCTGTCACAAGAGATTCGGGGATGAGCAAGGATAAAGCGATACGGCTTGAGATGGGTGATTATGAGGAGACAATAAACAAAGGCTAACATTCATGTCTCCAGCCTTCGCGAGTTCTGTAGCTTGGAAATGCCCGTCATCATGTTTGACAAGAACGAGGACTACGTTGTCCTCACCATGGGCGAAGTGAGTTTCCTTTCAAGCAGCTGCTAAAGCAGTTTCTTCCTATTACCTTGTGTATACCTTTAACAATACCGAACAACGGCTGACTGAATCTGCCCTTAGCTGCTACCAATGTCCTTTGGCCCCGATCAACTACCAGCACCTCCGCCTCTGCAGAAGTATGATTAAATAATTCACCTCAAAACAGCACAACACCCTTTCTTGGAAATACGATGTATTTGTCATGTCAGCTGAGTAAGAGAACGATGCCCACTCGCTAGCTGATCGATGAGCGGCTTGACCTTGGCAATATTCGCCAAACGCATGCCTTGTCTGCCAGGCTATGGACTGTAGGAAACCCTTTAGCATTGGAGAGGACATCTGGGGCGCATATCGAAAGATTCAGGGCCACAAGGCCATTTCCATATATGGATAATCGTTCTTTATTACCAGGCTCTTATAAAGAGGTTCACCTAAATCTACTCAAGACAATAACATATATAAAACCATGCTATCTTTCCCAGGGGGTATCTACCATCGAGCCCCGTAACATACTGAAACCTTGCCCGCCTTAAGCTACGTCATTAAATATCCCCAGTAGCCCATAGTCGCTTCGTAGGTGACCCGCATTCCAGATCGTACCAGGGTAAGGCTCGTCGTTGTCGAGGTCCCTGACGATCCACGGCACTGGCATGCCGTACAGAGCGCATCGTGGGGCGCCGAACTCGTTGTAGTAGAATCGGTATGCTTGGCATCCATCTGTTGATTCCATAACGCTCTGAGGAAAAAATAAGTCAGGTTATGCTCGGAGTGCTTGTTTGCATGTAAAACGCTTCGGCTGGGGAAAGGACTTACATCGCAGAATTCGTAGCACCCTTCCAGCGTGACAGGCACGCCTGAACGGTTCTCTATGAACTCGGCAATAAAATACGTGCCAGCTGGCTCGCCTCTTACACCGCAGTACGTGCGATCCTTGGTTGGTGCACCCGTCGCTGCCTCGTCGATACCCACAGTCCGAGTGGGCTGTGTCGGGCGGCTAGGTGTTACGGACAGAGCTGACGTGACCACGGGAGTCATGGATACATCAATGACCCGGGTGACCGTGGTCCGAACAGTGGTCGATGGCCGGGTAGACGCTGCCTTGACCAGGCCAGCGTCGAGGGTGATCCGTGTCGCCTCACTAGTTATAGTCGTAAGCTCCTCTTCACAGGGCTCACTAGAGGTGTGCGACTTGGTAAGCGTGCTTGTGGAGTCATCAGCATCGCTAGATCGTGTGCGCGAAAGTCTGACGGTCTTCAAGGTTGCCGCAGTCGTTTTCACCACAGCATCAGTCTTAGGCGTAGGCTCCAGAGCAGCAGTCAAGCTTGCAGCCAGTCGAGAAGATGCCACTTGGGGCTCCGCGTCTGGGTCCTTGAACGAGTTGTAGAGGTTGAATTTGTGAATCGCAAGCTTGCAGAAGCCCTGGTTCTCAAACTAGTAGAGTTACGGCCCTGGCCATCATTTGAACTGGCAGTTGGTGTGATGTAG
Organism: Albifimbria verrucaria; assembly: GCA_020081605.1. Lineage (NCBI taxonomy): Eukaryota > Fungi > Ascomycota > Sordariomycetes > Hypocreales > Stachybotryaceae > Albifimbria > Albifimbria verrucaria. The sequence goes on from JAHREC010000018.1 coordinate 3,095,429, forward strand.
ACCGTGACATCGATGGTCTCAGTAGCAACCAGCCCGCAATCACTCGCAGCGGCACTGACACGGCGGTGGAGCTTCCTGGCACCGCATAATCCACTGCTGACTCGGCTTTCTTGAGCTTGGCTGGTCGAACACTTTTCAGTATCTTGGGTCGCTGTACAGCATGAGAGCCTCGTCGGGCAAGGTCAGTTCGAAAAGGACTACTGTGCTGAAACAGTTGGTTATCAGACAAGTCATTCTGTGAATGAGACGCTTCAGCATCATTGTTTTGTGAGTTGATAATGTTAGAAATGAACTGCTACTAAATGTCAGCTTTTAGTCTTATAAGTGAGATCCCTTACTTACCGGCCTTTCCTGTGATGCGGCGTCAGCTACACTATACAGAAGGCCAAGGACGGCCACAAAAGTAGTGGGTATCATTCTGAAAGCTGGAACGAATTGCTTCAGGTTGGTGCATGAATAAGCAATTCACGTTGTCTAAGTTGCAGTGTTGTATGGGCCTCAAAGCCATGGTGAAGCGCCAGACGCAACTGCTTTATAGAAAGACGGTCCATCAAGCTTTCGTTACACTTTTGATGATATTGAATAAAACGGGATGAGGGATTCACAGAGCCAGGCGAGTTAACAGAGCCCTTGATATTGAGGGTTATGTCAATTATGGGCATAAATCGAACCATGGCCGCTCGCTCCCTTTGGAGGGTTGAAGCACACTATAGCAGCTCTTCACAAGGGAGGAAACACCCTTTACCTCTAGGGTTCTGATCCAATGCCAAATGTTTCGTGGACAAGATTGATTTTCTATTGCCTAGTTGGCCAAATCTGAGACCGACCTGGTACTATGATGAAAGCCTGTGTCTTTAAAATACAAACGCACGACTGCTCTGCGCGATGCCAATGTAACTGCAGCCATGCCAAAAAGGGTATCAGAACAGGGACACATACAACGCCGTAATGCCTCCCTTGCCAAGAGAGGGTGAGAAATGAAAGACAGCGAGAGGATGATAAAACATGAATAGCGGACGCGAAACCCAGACCTTATGCAACCTTCAACAACCATAAAAAGTTTCAAATGCCGCGCAATTTGTTTGCGCCCAAAACACCGGAGCCTGCAAATATGGGCTCTTCAATCCTCCCAAATGGTTTCAAGGTCAAGATCCCTCGGCGCTCGGCACCGCACACACTCCATCGCTTGCGCTTGTCCCTGGACCCGAAAGCCATGGTGCGTCCTCGACTGGGGATGTCCAGGCTGCTACGGCCCTTAGGCTCGGACGAGTCGCCCTCGGCAGCATCCGCAGCGGCCTTGAGCTGGGCGATCCTCTCCGCCTCAAGGGCGGCCTCTTCAGCGTCGGGCGTATCGGGGATAGTCTCCAAGCTGGAAATGCTGGGACTGCGGGATCTGGTGGAGGTAGGTGTTGAAGGCACAGAAGAGAGTGTGCCGGTGTAGCTATTGGAGAGAGAATCGTAGCCCCTGTAGGATGGAGAAGACGACATGGACGATGGCGTAGAAGGGAAAGCCGAGTAGATTGCTGCCGCCGGATGGCTGATGTTGCGAAGAGGAGAAGACGGTCGGCGCAAGCGGTTGGAACTCCCGGGGACCAAGGTTGGGTGAGGTGCTTCTTTCCGGGTGCCTTCGTTCTGGCTCAAGAACCGAGGATCGAACCGGGGATGCTGGTGGGAAAGCCTCGTCGACGGGCTTCCGCGGGACTCGAGCTCGGCTGGGGAACCTAGGGGACTTTCGGGACGAGCGTGTGGGAGGAAGAGGATGTGGCCAGACCCGTTGACGCCAGGCATGGACTGGGTGCGAGACATGGCTGGCGGAAGACTGGCGGTGGAGCAGGAGCGGGAGTGGAGCCGGAGAGAGGTGAGGTAGTGCGAGGACGGTAAGGTATGGCCGGCGAGGACCAAGAAGGCGATGTCGGAGAGAGAGTGGGTTCGGTGCTTCGACGCATGGTCAGAGGCTTGCGCAGGAGCTCGAACTCGGAGGGCGAGAAGCTGGGGTGGTTGTAAGGGCGGGAAGAAGTTGGCATCGGCGAGGACCTAAACTCCTCCATCCGCTCCGTCTCAGGAACGGGCTCCATGGCTGGCGGCGGTAGGAGACATGGGTTGCGTGAAGAAGGGCGGCGTCGTTGGACTGTCGACCAGCGCCAGGTTTGAGAGAGGTTGAGGACGACGCCGAGGTATGTCGAGGAAGGAGAGAGGGCGGTCGAGAGCGCCCGTTGTTGGTTTGGAGAAAAGGTAAGGGCGTGCTCGTTGGTGGGAAGAAACCAGCCCGTTCGCGAAGAGCAAGGGACAGGTAGTCGAGTAATAAGGACCAGAGCGTGAGAGGTGAGAGGTGAGAGGAGAGGGAGGGGGACACGGGAGGGAGGCTGCAGCAGAGGAGCAGGGGTTCGAGGCTGGGCGGTAGCGGCGATCAAGGGTCCTTTACACCAGAGGTCAAAGAACCAAGGAGGAGGGTGGCGAGACGGAGGCGGGAGGGCGAAGATCAAGCCAATCCAGGAACGACAGGCCGTCGGCGAAAAGAAAAGAAGGTGAGGGGATAAGGAAGAAGAGAGGAAGAAGAGAGGACGGGGATGGGATGCGGTAAAAGAAGAGAAGAGAAGCGAACGAAAAAGAGGCAGAAGCGAATTGCCAAAAGGGGATGCACGGTACGGTGCGGATGCCCGTAAGGGTGTATTGTAAGTACCTACCTGTGTCAGGATAGGTACCTACTATACCTTAGTGCCTATCTGCTAATAATGTATGTACTAATGTGACAGGAGGCTGCCACCGACTGCTACCGGTAGCTTTCTTACTTGCTTGCTTGTTTCCACAGAGGCCAGAACAGAGCAAAGACCCGGCACTCGACTCAGGCACGGTACCTCGCCGCGCGCGGTAAACGTGGCAGCCAACCAGGTACCTCGGCTAGCCAGCCTAGCGGCTCTCTGCTAGGGGACTGTGGTTATTAAGGCGCGCCCGGAGTCTGATGACAGGCCAAGGGCGACTCAACATGAGACGGTGGGGTACAAGCATTCATTCCACAGCCAATGTACCTACGCACCTACGCACATGCTGCAACGTCAGGTACCCGTAGCTTGGAGATGCCCGGCGCTGGCCCGTAGCTACCTACTAAGCACTTGGGAGGGGGCCTTGTTTCTCCTGACAAGCTGGACACGGTTCGAGACAAGGGCGCATGCATGCAAGCGCTGGAGACTATTGGTTTCTAAGGGGCACCGAGCGAAGAAAAAAGAAGAAGAAAAAACAACAACAAACGACACCTGGCATATCGGAGCAGTGCTGGTGGGACGCTCAGATAGAGAGACAGCCTTGGTGAAGAGTGGCGTCTAGAAAAGGTACTTGCGATTCATAAGGCCACCGACGCTGCAGCCCCTGTATCCCTGCTGCAGCACCCCCATAAGCAAGGCACCTCAGTGGCTCCCGCAACGGAGCAACTTGGCCTACATTAATAAACATGGTACTCGGACAATATGAGGGAGGTTACGGATGCACAGGCAGCGGATAGGTAAGCAGAAGAGGGCCGGCTTTACCAACCCACGGGCTGCACTGCAGTAGGTGCTATGTAGAGGCAGGTAGGAGGTATTTGCCCGCGCTTCCAAAAGGGCAGCTCCAACGTCGTGGCGCCTGTCGATCACCAAGCAACAAGCGCGATCCGTTTTGCCATGCCCGGGTGACGGAGTTTGCGGTCCAGTGGCTTCTGGCATGTGCGCGCAGCTGCGTCACCTGCATGTCTCGATCCAGCGGCTGCTTTGCTTTTGCTTTGGCGTTGCTTGCCCTGCCGTCCTTGCATGGTTCGCGACGGGATGCGAGCATGACTTGACTTACTGATTGACTGCGTGATATATGCCACCCATTGACTGACTGAATAAGCCGCGTCGCCCCTAATTCCTAATTATTCCTATAGCATGAATGCAAACGTCGTCGTCGCCCCTTGCTGCAATAGCGCCCACCGCGTTCATGCAAAAGCTACATCTAGCTGCCACCTGAGTTAGTCTCTTCTGTTTAAACAAACTCGTTGGCCAAGTGGATACGAAACGTGGAACTTGCGGGCGGATCCTGAAAGGGTCAAGCCTTTTGCACACAATAGGCAACGTCTCGCTGCCTCCCCGCCTTTGCGACGTGTCGGCAGTTTGAGGTCATCGTCGTTCGATAGATACCCGAGGTCTGTGTTTGGTTTGGTTTTGGTTCTGTAAACGTGATGCTATCTAGGTAGGTATCCAAGCCTGTTTCTTGCCTGGATCCCACCTGTCATATCCTGCCACAAGGCAAAGACGAAGAAAAATAAGAAGAAGAAATAGATCGTTGTCTCAATGCCCGTCGGAGCTCCCGATCTCCTCCTCTCAGACCCTAATTAGGCAATGCAGCGCCCTGACTCGGCCGCATCTAAGCCAAAACCCATGTAGAGTGTTGCGACAATTTCCATCTTGACGTATCGCCACGGCGTTGTTTTCTTCTAGCGCCGGCCCAAGCACCCTTCTGCTGCTGTTCCACAGAGTTTTCGTCGCCTTCTCCAGCAGTTCAGTTCAGTCCACTAGTCTCCGACGCCTCCAGACGCTGTCGTGTCGTCGTGGCTGCTGACTCAGGGTCCATCCATCCTACCATTGAAAGGCTTCTGAATACACTCCGGCCTTTTTTATTTATTTTTGTTTCTTCTGCTCAAACTCCTCCGTCAACGCCGCAGACCATCGCCGAAGCATGTCATGCCATGTCTCCTTCATTGGATGCCACCTCCCGCTGTGTCGGCGTTGTCGTTCCTCAACCTACCGCAGCGTTTCATCCACCCTCCTTGCATGCCCCAGTGTGATCACCGCAACAACCCCGACTATTCCTATCAAAGCTTTGCCCATCACAATCTGGGCCCTGTGCCCTCCCATTCGCACCATCTCACATGACGGTTATGCAACGTTATTCCATCCACTTCCCACCCGTTCCTCCCTATCAATTTGACGTCACGTTTGGGCCTTTTGCATCTAGACCAGTGCCATGAATGGCCGTTGATAAGGCCAGTCGCCAGGAGGCTTGGCCTTCACCTTAATCTTGCAAATATAGTTCCATTGAGCATTCTGTCTGTAGGTAATCACCGAACCTTCTGTCGCCCGATGTCCGACCCTGTTCATTCCTGTCCGTGGCCTTCATCACCTCCATCACGAATCAAAGCAAATCCTTCCCTGCTTCCGTTTGACCTACCACATCATACCAGAATCCTCTCCATGTAGCCATGTCGACCCCTCCAATTTGGCAACCGCCATGCGTGTCATACTCCTCAAGCCTCCGGGCTCAACACGACAGTGGCTTTTGCCAGTACTATACTCTTATCCATGTCATCACCGTTTGCATTGCCCCATTTCCGAAGCAGTGGCGATATCATGAAAAACACTCGATTCTTTGAATCTCTGCCACTTTCCATTCCCGGCCCTAGATCCATGGTGCTTTTATTAGCCGTCTGGCCAGGGATAAATCGTATTATTTCCACACGAGCTTTGGACGTGAGAAGCACCATATCTATTTCCACTGCGTCTTTGTATATGTCATAGAGTTGCTTAGAAACTCTTGAACGCACTGGCGCGGGGACGCAGAGATAAATGGGCTCAGCGACCCGAAGCGCTTCGAGGTTAAGACTCTCAAAGCCGCTTCATTAATCGGTTCAAAGTTGGCAAAATGTGCGAAGCCACTCGCTAACCATGACTGAAACTGGCGGTGATCCTCTTTGCTCATGTCCGCGACTGGAAACCTGTTAGTATAAACGGCCTTCTGGTAACGGTTGCTCATACTGTACCTGACAGCCAATACATAACGCGTTTCAGCGAACTAACAAGATCACCTTCGCGAATATTCTCGCCCTCAGCCCAAATATCATGAGCAAGAAGAGCCCAAATATAGGCCTGCAGTAATTCACCTCGTAGGGATGCATCTGGGAGAATTTGCAGGTATTGCTCTTGTACAGCGCGCATCATGGCATCCGCCTCAAGGCACAGTGATCCGCTCGGTGGTTCATGTGCCAATTCAGAAGCCAGGACTCTTATGTTGTAATGCAGCTGTTTCCATTGTCCAATGATATCTGCGTCAGATACCTTGCTCGAGTTAGCTAGCGATGGCCCATCGCCCTTATGCTGCACTGTAGATTGGTTCTTTAATCTTTTCACTTCTGACAAGGCGTCTTGGTGTGCTGAGGCCAAGCGCTCATAATCTTTCTCTAACTCTCGAATGTGGTTATCCTTCTCCTTGAACTTGACTTGAAGATTTCGAAACTGGATTTCCAGTTCTTGGTAGTTGTCTGTTGTCCGCTGGTTCAAGATTTGTTGGATCTGGCCTACTACCCACCGAAAACCATGCTCAGTTTGTTCACGCTGGTGATCAAACCGAGCCTCGAGTTTCATCAAGACTTGATTTGGATCTTCTGCCGAAGATTGACAATCAACATCGGGAGGAGCTTCGGCATCCTCCGGTAAATCGTACTCCTCAGGGTACTGCGACGCAGGGTAGTACTCCACACATTCCACACCATCGTCGCTTATATCCATGAAGTTGCTATTTCCTCTTCGCCCTGGAGAATCTATGCTTATTTTCAGTTGCTTCGGCTCACAAATCAGGGAGATGTTCTCTTCTCCTCTTTCCGTTGCCTGCGTGCAATTGGTTTCTGAGTTTGTAAGCCCTCTTAACGTAAGTTATCCGTTTAGATAACAGTTTTGGACAATCCAACAAGAAAATCAGGCGGTCTTAAATTCGTGGCCTAGTAAAGTATAAGTATTGGTTTAGCAGACATGGGAACTTATCTTCAGTCACCGTTGGGGCTCTTGATGTGCCTGCGCTGGGAGTCAAATGAGTAACCACAGCAAACAGATGAGACGTGTTAAGCGTGAGCGATCGGTCTGAATAAGGAGGAGACCAGAGCGGGTTGCTGTGTCTTGTTTGGGTTAACCACGCAATAGAAGTATCCTATCAGAACTATCTTGGCAGTAAAAAAACAACAGGATAGAGAATAGAGAGTAGTGTGAGAAAGGAGACATATAGTTTCTCGCGGAGGATGTAAGGAGGGCCACACTTGTTGAAGTTGGCATCTGTGGGATACTGATTATTCCGCAATTTTGAGAACACTGCCAAATCCTTCCGAGTGCTAACAACTGCCATACTCCTGACAGTTCCAACAGCTGCCGGAGGCTCAACTACACTAAGGCGGAAAAGTGAGTGTAATCTGAGGTGCAGAGATCCATCCATCATAACTGAACTTGAGAGCAAAGCCTACCTCCATCTTCATAGATTCAGAGCCAACTCATCAGAATCATTATATCGATTTGCTCTTACTACTCTATAGGCTCCTGGGAATCTTCTGTTCTAGCTCATCGCAACCGGTAGCGCCCAAACTTAGATCCTGCTTTACGTTCCTTCCTTTGCAGTACCAGCATGGCTGCTCAAGATTCACATGCCGACACCATAGTTGTTGGTATCGACTTTGGCACTACGTGAGTTGGTCCGCGGTTACTCTACTACGATACCTAAGTCATTTCTAACGTCGAGCGTCCCCTATCTAGGTATTCTGGTATTGCTTGGGCATATTCTGGAGAACCAGATAACGTCGAAATCGTGACCAGTTGGGAAGCTGAGCTCAACCGATGCTCCGACGTTGAGAAGTGTCCCACACAACTATGCTACGGGGGAAGGTGATGCGATTAGCTGGGGTTACGCTGTGCCTACGGATAAAGAAGCAATTCAATGGTTCAAGCTCCTCCTTCTCGATGACAGCGATATCCCTCAAGACGTCACCGCCTCTCCTCACATGAAGAAAGCTAGAGAGCTACGCGGCCTATTAGGCAAGGATCCCGTGGATTTGATCGCAAGCTTCCTCAGAAAAATTTGGAATCATGCTGTGGACTCGATCAATGACTCTGTAGGGCATAAGCTGCTTGCGAAGTGCCGATTCCACGTTGTTGTCACGCTTCCAGCAATCTGGCCTCCATATGCTCAGGGTAGAATGAAAAAGCAGTTGAGAACTCTGGTATTATCGCCGACCGACCTTGCGGGGACACTAAACTCCATTTTATCTCTGAGCCTGAAGCCGCCGCACTAGCAACCCTCAAGGATCTCTCTAAAAGGTCAACTACCAAGGCAAGTGAGCTACATTCAGCTTATTGCCCGTATACTAAGATCTGAATAGGCTGGTGATACTCTGGTGGTTTGTGATGCTGGAGGTGGAACAGTGGTAAGTCATCTTTTCATTAACAAAAGACCATAGAATAACCTTGATGGAGGATCTCATCAGCTACATGATCGAAACAGTGGACCCATTCGTCGTCAAGGAATGTGTGAAAGGAGATGGTCAGTAACCTCTGTCAAAAGTTAACCGGAAACACTTCTCTAACTTTTTCACTAGGAGGGCTTTGTGGTGGCATCTTCCTGGATGAGAAGTTCCTTGAGTTGATCAAAATGAAGGTAGGACCCGGTGTTTGGAAGAACGCAACCAAAGTAGAGATAACTAAACTGCTGAATGACGACTGGGAACACGGAATCAAGCGACAATTCCAGAACCAGGACAGAACTTGGTTAGTTACCTTACCAGAGAGCTGTCAGGACTATGGCGGCACCGGGACATCCAGTGCAAGTATGAAGAGAAGAAAAGACATGACGCTTTCTTCGTGAGTATTCCTAAGTCCATATGGTGAAGAAGACTTACGCTTTGATAAGGCAAGAGATTGAGTCTGTGTACTCTCCGATCGTTAAGTCCATAACAAAGCTTGTCAAGGGTCAATGCTCAGCTATACGAGCAAAATATAGCAAGGAACCTGATGTAAGTTATTTTATGCATATGATACCGTACTAAAATACCTTCTTTCACTAATAACAACAGTTCGTTATTCTCGTTGGTGGTTTCGGGCGGAGCCCATTTCTTCGTGAGGCCTTGAAAGCGGCGGCACCATTCGCCACGACTATCTTACAATCTCGTGGTAGTAAGCCGTAAGTTTTTGTTCTCATTTTCGGCACAGGTACCCTAATCAGGATAGGTGGTCCGCCATTTGTAGAGGTGCCGTCGTCCAGGGGATAATCCGAAGTGGCTTCTCAACAACTCTGAGCGTTGAGGTTGAAGCACGAATTGCCCGTGCCAGTTATGGTACTTTTTCAATGATATCTGGGACGAGACTACTCACTCGATCGAGGACAAGTACTGGTGCGACAAAGAGAAAATATGGAAGGCTGGTAATCAAATAGAGTGGTTCTTACGCCAGGTATGGTAAACAAATCATGTTCCAGGAATTTCACAAAAAAGCTTACACCGTTCAAGGGAGATGATATCACAACGCAAAGCTCAGTTCGACATGGATTTCACTATCTCCTGGACAGGCCAATACCTAAACTGACGTGCGCTCTTTATCTCTCGCCCGCCTTGCCACCTCCAAGTCGCGGAGACCATACTGTCCAGAAGCTGTGTACCATCACTTGGACACAGACAATTGATATTGAAACGCTTCCAACATGGACAAGCCCCATAGGGAAAGTCTATCGCGAACTAGAATACGACCTTGAGATGACGTGCGAGCAAGGCACTGTCGATTTCGCTATTTACTTTCGAGGTAACCGTGTTGGTGGGCGGAACGTACAGGTAGATTTTTACTGAGCGGCAAGCTGCTGGAGAGGCCAGGGATTGAGAATATTGCTTGAGGAGAGTTGCAATTGAATGCGGGAGCGTGAGAGATGAAACAAATACCATCTTCGAGATGGGTAAGAATGACGATTCAACAGCAATTCATTGCATTGTCCGATTCATAAGCAGATAGCACAGGGTAGATGAGGATGGCTCGGCGCTGAGGCATGGCTCTAGGTTATTAGATTTGCAGGCTAAATAAACATTGCAAAAGAAAGCAGGATACAAAACTCAGAGGTACTTCTTCACCATAGATAGAAATCATATAGAGGGAGTGTAGATTCCGCATGCCTAACCTAGATGTCTCGACGCACAAACAACTAAACAATGAAGAATACGTGAAAATGTAATGAATTCAGAATAAAAAGATAACCAACCCCGAAATTACAGACATTTTTAGATTTCTTTTTCATCATGGTGTTTTATCTAGATAGAAACTACACTTTCGCTTTTGTGCCGTATGTCAGACGAACAGTCAACGAAATCCTTGGGCCCGTCACTTATGAGCATCATTCGACAGTGTCTTTTTTCTAGCGTTTCATTCATGTCATTATCATAATGGCTGATTTTGGCGATTCTGACGCAACGTGCAAGTCACCGCTATTTACGCATCCTCAATCTTAATGTCCTCCTGTCTGATTGGCAATTCCGCCTGTGCAGGCACATCTTCCAACTTCTCGCCATTCTCGGGGTATCTCTCACGTGCCGGTACACCTTCACGGTATTATCCTGCCCGGCAGTTGCCATGGTGTCTCCATGCACATCGACCCAGAAACAAACGCCCTTGTGGCCCTCCACACGCTGCAGGACCTCCTTGCTCTTAACATCCCACAGCAGGATGGCGCCGTCTTCGCTCGCCGAAGCTATGAATGGCTCTCCGTCGAGGATAGCAAAACAACCACCGATGGCGAATTTCTCGTTGAGGTGGCCTTGATACGTCTTCTTGACGCTGCCTGATACGTAGTCCCAGAGTCGGATGCAGTTATCGAGGTTGAAAGCAAGCACAAAACGGCCATTCGGCGAGAAGCAAACGTTTGTGACGGCAGGGTTATCTTCGTGAACCAGTGTACGAAGGCACTGACCAGTTGAGGTGTCCCATACTCGGCTGACTGGGTTAGCAATGTTCATGTTAGAAAGCAATTTTGGAGTACCTACATGAGTCCATCAGTCGAGCAACTGACGACTAATGTTCCATCACGACAAAAGTCAATCCCACTGACAGGGTCGCTATGAGCCGGGAGACTCCTCATCAGCCTGCCTGCTCTAACATCCCAAAGGAAAACAGCCTCGTCGTAGGATCCACTGGCAAGGATATTGCCCTTTGGCGAAAATGCTATGCAGTGAATGTAATTATGGTGTCCGCGCAACGGCGCCTGCTCCTGACCGGCCATAGACTTGCGTGTAGTGATTTTGGGCCTGCCAGTGACGCGGTCCCATAGCCGAATAGCTTTGTCGTCTGGAGCCGCTGGCTAAGGTGTTGCTGTCGGGGCTCCAAGCGATACAGCTGACGCCAGCCATGTGTCCAACCAGAGTGTCCATGTGGGCGCCCGTGGCAGCGTCCCAAATCTTGACTGTGGCATCGGCCGATGCTGAAGCGATGAACCTTCCATTGGGAGATATGCGAACTTGTGATACGGGCTTTGTGTGGCCGTGTAAAACGAGTCTTGGCTGGTAATTAGGCCGTAGGGGCTCGCGCGGGGGCGTAGGTTGTGGAGGTCTAGGAGAAAAGGATTCTGTGCGTGTGCGGTCGGAAGTGGATTGCGAGCGGGATCGTGATCGAGACCGGAGGCTCCTGAACGGGATCTCGACCTAGATCTTGATCGCAAACGAGACCGAGATCTGGAGCTCGTACTTGATCTGGATCTGGATCGGGAACGCGACGCGCGGCTGCGGGAGTAATAATCCTTTCGCGGCGCTCGTTGCTACCGCTTCGACTCGTGCTCATGGCCCTACTATTCGGCGATCGCGGTCGACGCGCCTCAGAGGCAGCAGCATCACGCCTGGCACCGTCGGCTGCCGAGGGCGACGCGGAGCGCGGAGAGGCGTCGTCGGTTCTCCGGCGCTTATGCGGAGGGGTCGCGCCGGCATCCTCGAGAAGGGGCTCATTGCTTAGGCGATGAGCGGGACGGGAAAGCCGAGGTCATTTTCCGGGGAAGCGTGGTGAAAGGTCGCGAAGCTTGAGGCTCAAACGAGGTTGAACAAGGGATGCGGTTGGAAAAATAATTGTGGGTCTGGCTGGATGGATGGGGACATGATCACCAGGGATTCGAGCTCGTCACTTACACTTACACAGGTGCAGCACCGTTGAAGCACCGACCAGACACCGTTTTATGACATAAGATGCAAATCGGCAAAGGGTTCTGAGTTATGGTGGTGTCATTTCCACTTCTGAGATGCGACAGAAAATATGCCTTGAAAGGTGGTGAGGCTGGACAGCTATGACCAGCAGGTGCCATTTCCTTGTGAGGGCGTGGACCTGAGGGTAAGAAATCGAGTGCAACCACTCATAAGGTGGCTTGCTTGACGAGTAATGTTTTTTCTCTTTAAAGGGGCTCATGTGTCTATGCACAATCACGATGTCATTTGCTGGCGGTGATGAGACCTAATGTAGTGTCATATGAAAGTGCACTTTTCAGACACGGGACGTGAGGGCTGAGCTGGCCAGCCGCAGGGTTGGACACAAAGGAAGAGTAGCCCAGCTTCATCCCCAAATGGATGGCTTACTACTATCCTAGAGCGGTGAGTGTATTGTTGTCAGGGACTTGTAAGTAGGTATCCATACTCTCATCAGGTTGCTGGGCGGCTGGGTGATTAACAATACGAGATGCAAATGCATGGAAGCACTCATGATTCGACGAGTTCTCGCTAACAGCTTCCCTTTGTTTACTCCTGAAGACCTCCTATTAGACAAACCTGGTAGAGACTTGGACATCCTAGCCTTGGAAAAATGGAATGAATACTGTTACCCATAAATCGGTGCGTAAAGTGGTGACCGGTGGGTGTTAGCGACGTCTGTGGGTTTTCTAGATTTGCAAAAACAAGGCCCTTTTCTCCGAGATGCCCGCCAAACCATGCGTCGGTACCGGCATTTGCTCTACTCTACGTCTACGGTCCCTTGTGGGACGGGGATGCGGAAACTGGGTCGTGGACCAGATATCGCGCGACGAGGACGCGGCCCGTGACACCGTAGTGGTCGGCACATGAAGATGCGTCGCTGTTCTCCACGGCTCCGCCACGACTGCCAAGTTGGCGATAAATGAAAGGGATGTTTGGTTTTCCCACTTGGCTTCGGTGGAGCCTCGACATCGTGGCTCCAGCTGAGCGCAAGCCGTGGCGGCGGACAACTGGTGACGGATCACTCGCAGCGCTACTGCTTACGCCAGTGCGTAACTCCATCTGCGGCCATCTAGGTAACGTTAGGACGGAAACGACGGGCATACTGGTCCGGGGAGGGGGCGCACGGCAACATGAGTCAATTGAAGGGGAATATTGGCAACTATCTGGCGATGGGTTACGGTAAATGAGCAGCGGTCGCCAGAATTGCCTAGACCAAACTCTAAGCAACGAATACAATTAATCGGTCAAGAGGATGACGCATGCCTCTTTTATTACGGCCATGCTCCGGGACAGGCATTGCAGGCTGGGACAACAAATCATCGAGTGGCTCCCCATAGCAAGACAAGCAAGCGGCTAAAGACTACTAAAAAGGAGCCCGGGCCAAAAGGGGGTCACGACATTAGGCCAGGCCTGCGATATCTAGAGCAGCGCTAGGGCCATGAGTTACACTAACTATTGGCGCCGCTGCTCAAAGCCTGCAAATGCTGAAAGCCCAAGGGTTCCCTGACCTGACACCGACCGGTCCTGCTCGGTACCTGACCGGAACAGCGAGCTTGAGTGAAATAGGGAAAGGGTTGGCTTTGGCAACGCGGGTTGGATCAGGACCATGGCCGAATTGGATATAGACGTCTAAGTTTACAACGGTTGATGAGAAAGGCACGAATTCACGACGGGAGACCCGGTAGGAGTGGTGGCACGGGCTCTGTGTTGAAACAGGTCGGTTGGACCGAGAGGCAGTACTGCACCCTAGCCCTACGAGGAGCAGCAGGTAGTGAATCAGCCCGTCAGAGAGACTAGACAACAGGCCGTTGATTGAGAAGTGCAGTTTTGCATTGTATTGTATGCGCCAGTTTTTCGTATCCACGCAGGATGAAAAGACTGTCGGCATGTATTCAGTGTCATTGGATGAGACAACTTCACTAATTGATGATGGGCTGAGCTGACATGCGCCCAGCACCTCCAGCCCTATGAAGGCCAAGTGGCAGACGCAGTTCTTACTGGCAGACTAGCATTTCTCGAGGCGCACGAGGGAAACGATGGAAAAAGAAAAGTCGGCGAATCTAGAACAGAGCAGAACACCCGGGCATGGTGGTGAAGTGGCTTGAGACTCTGCTGAGCCAAATAAAGAAGGATGTGCAACAAAAGGTGACAGCGTCGAAACACCCCTTTCATTTCCGTCATGGAAAGAAATTCAAACACCCCTCCCTAAAACTCGGTGCAGGGCAGGGATACAATGAGCCACCAGGCAAAGACAATGACGAGATTTTGGTCGAGCGGCCAATCCATCCTGCTTGAGCGGCGTACGTCCGGCCGGCTGGTTGTGTGTCCGTAAGCGGGCTCGTCAGCGGCGATGATGACGACACGGCGAGCGCTGGGTGGTGAGCGCTACTAGACGCCGGCGATGTGCTCGGTTGAACGAAGCCACGGCTAGGCAACTCGGACTATGGGGTTTGTTTCGCAAAGTGAAGATTGTTGATTCATCAGTGAAGACTAGAACAGAGAGACACGCCCGCTTGACTGGGCCACTATCACCAGTGTAGGTACCACCACGGGCACCACCACTACAGCAAACTCCAGCGAACTATAGCAAACCACACTACAATTAAAAATAATAAAATAAAATAAACAAGCACCAGGGATAAACCAATTTTCGCCCCTCCCTTCTTCTATCACAATTATTGCGGCGCCGGGCAGGACAGGGATTCGTGCAAGGCGAGGCAGGCTGTGCTCAATAGCCGACTGGGGAACCAGAAAAGCCAATACTATGTACCCCCGAGCGCATTTTGATCGTGCCTTGGACGCCGCTCCAATCACCACGGCCGGCTCGTGCAGGCTGGAAATTACACCTTCTGCAGACCCGGGCAGGGATTAAACTCGATCTCGCTCCGCGACCAACGGCCTGGAGCGCTGCGACCCTGGTCGTCTCCCCGGGCCCTGCGATTGGGTGCCTGGACCCTCTGCGATTGGAGCAGGCTAGGCCACCTTGTTCTGCTTAGCTCCAGGCGCTTCTGCAGGTACGGCGCCAGCTTCCAACGCTAACGCTCTTTATTCTGGGGCCATCAAATCTCCTGCGCATCCACCGCCCATCTCGTCGTCTCCACACGGGCCATCCATCCATCCTCGACTCCTCTCATTCCATTCATTCCATAGCAGCTCCAGGCACACACTCACACAATCACTCACTCACGCACCCACTCACTCACAGCACCACCAGCTCGGCCACGCCCCTTTCGCCGACCTAAGCCCATGCTCACCCACCATGCACCACCATGCTATACCCCCTGCCCTTTTGGGCCCATTCAGCCGATTCTCCACGGCTCCTCACAGACGCTCATGCGATGAGGCTCTCCAGGCCTGAACCGAACCCTCCACCCCCTCCTCTCTCTCTGTCTCTCCCCCACGAGCTGGGCCATCCGCTCGCTGGCTCGCTTCCTTTAAATGTGCACATCCTCCCACCCTCACCCCTTCTACTCTCCTCTTTTCTCACCACTCCCAAGGCATACCAGCCCAAAGTCGTCGTTCTTTACACAGGCATTCTTCAGCCACCACGCTCTTTTCAAAGCAACTTCCGTTGTAATACATAATTCACCCGCTCCTTCAACCTCTCTCTCCCACTTTCCCAAACCAACCACCAATACCCAACCATCAAGATGCGTTTCACCATCTCCGCTACCGCCGTCCTGGCCATGGCCATGTCTGCTTTCGCCCAGACCCCTGACTTCGACCCCGTCTACACCCCGCGGCCAACGCCGTCATCAAGGCCGGCTCTACCTTCGAGATCACCTGGCAGGCTCCCGCCAAGTACGCTGAGGGCACCATCTCCATCTCCCTGATCGGCGGTGCCACTCAGAACACCCAGGTCCCTCTCGAGGACATTGCCTGTACGTTATCTCTCGCGAACCATGTTGAAACCGTTCCTTGCTAATGCCCCATTCAGCTGGTGTCCCCAACGCCGCTGGCAAGTACACCTGGACCGTTGGCGCCAACCTCGGCGACAAGGCCGTCTACGGCCTCATCGTCCGCTACGAGAGCAGCCCCGAGATCTTCCAGTACTCCAACCCCTTCCACATCGAGGCCGGCGCCGCTCCCGTCACCTCCTCCGACGCTGCCGTCACCTACTCCGACGTTCCCACTCAGGCCCCTACTGATAGCGCTGCCGTCACCGTCACCACCCACCACGGTGCCGTCACTGTTACCCTGTCCAGCTGCACCACCAGCGAGACCTCTGTCTCCTCCTCCGTCGTCTACTCCGTGCCCGCTCCTCACCTGAACACCACCACCGCTGTTGTCGTCCCCACCACCACCAGCGTCCCCGTCTACACCCTGCCCAGCGCTCCCGTCCACGTCAACAGCACCTTCACCACCGTCAAGCCTGTTGTTCCCTCCACCAGCGTCGTCGTTGTCACCCCTCCTGCCTCCACCTCTGCCGTGCCCCCGTCACCCCCGGCTCCGGTGCTGGCCGCGCTTCCGCCGCCATGGCCATGGTCGGTGCTATCGCCATGGCCATGCTCGCTCTGTAAGCGGAGTGCGCCTCGACAACACTTTCATGACGATATTTGGAATTGGATCTGTTTTGGGTCTGGTGTTTGCTTCAGCATAATGCGCGTTGGCTCGGAAACTATGGGTCACAGCACGGATTTTTTGGAAAAAGGTTTTAACGGCTAATGCATCCGAATAAAATAATTATAAAATCGCGTCCCTGTCTTGATAAGTCCTCTGCGAATGTAGGAAGCTCTTGTACAATTATACGATACCCCTGCATTTTCAAATATAGATATGGACCACCACTTGCACGAACAGCAGAGTGTGATCTCAGCCCTATTGTTTGACCATTGATTGTTTCTGCGACGCCCCATTAGAGTCCACCCGTCCCGATTATCGTGGCTGTTAATACAATGTCCATTGTTCTACATCCGCCGCCACTGTTTGTAAGCCCCTCTCACCCCATGGCAACCCTTACGCGCGCGGCAGCAGGTGAGGCGTAGTCTGCAGTTCCCGTCACACATACACGCCACGCGCTGGAATGAGAGACATAGCGAAAGTGTGTCCTGAAGAAAAAAAAAGTGTCCATCAAACATAAAAGTGTGACGAATAAAACATCGCCCCAACGGCGTGTGAGACAGGAACCCCGCGTTGTGGGCGCATGCTGGCCGTGAGACAGGCACGGCCAATACCGGGGCCATGTCACCAAGGCTTGAAGAACAATTAACGTCATAGTGTCTGAGACCTTCTGTGTCATCTTCGTCGCTTTTGTACAGTGCCCCTTTGCTCTGGTGCCACTGACTTTCTGCCTGTTGATTGCCCTGTTGACTTCGTCATCAGGTCTTTGGTTAACTTTGAGAACAGAGAAAAGAATGACCCGAGAAAGTCTTCTTCATATATTGCCATTCACCATGTGGCACAGGCAAGGTGAAGAAAGAGGCGGAAGGACAAGTGTATATATGAAAGTATATATGTAAAAGTAAAGTCACTGGGATATATATGAAAATCGCAGAAGCGATATCCTGTACAAAATAAACCATCTAGATCCTAATCAACCCATCAGAAATCCTTTTTGACGCTCCATACGCCATCTTCCAAGCACTATTACCAATATACATCCCTTAAAAAACCAATTGCGCCACATTAGGGAATCTTTGTCAAGTTCATCATCATGTCAATGGGTCTTTAACCCCTTACTGTCCACCAATCTGTCCCTTGGGCAGAGGGGGATCCAGCACACAGACAGGTTCATCACGATGTGCATGATTCCAATAACCCAAAAGCCCTTGGCATAGTTCTTGCCGTGGTTCATGAAGCGGAAGATGATGGCAAAGATGACACCTCCGAGGTTGCCACCACCACCAGTCGCACCGGAGAGCAGACCGTTGGCAGAGGGATGGACGTGGGGCACAAGCGCAAAGTTGGCACCATTACCGGCCTCGTGGAAGATGGCCATGAGGGCGATCAGTCCGACCATGGTGCCGATGCTGTGGCCTGATGCCTCAGATGGGTCAATCTTTCCAATGACCAAAAGGAGAGTTCCAGTCATTAAGCCGCAGAAGGTGATCCAAATCTTCTTGAACCACAGGTTGCGTCCAAAGTTGTTGTAGAGAAGATCCGCTACAACACCACCGAGGGGTCGAGTGATAACGTTGAGGAAGCCAAAGATGGCAGCGTAGTTACTGGCCGAGGTCTGATCCAAGTGAGGGAAGTTCTTCTTGTAGTATGAGCTGAGAATAGAGTTGATGGCCAGCTCACCACCGAAGGAGCAGGCATATGTAAAGATGTGGAAGAAGGTTTGGGGTGACGCCAAGACAGGCCACGATTCCTTGAATGAGGGCTTGACGACGATTTCGCCTTGCGCAGTCTCGATAGCCTCAGTGCGAGACAGGGCAGAGTCAGGACTATCGAAGATCTGCACGTTCTTGTCCGAGCCCGCAGCCTTCTCCTCGTCTGAGCCAGAAGCAGTAGTGCTACCAGCCTTGTCAAAGACAGAGCCAGGGACGCTCACGACACCGCCAGTATCAACACCGTACGCTCGAAGATTCTCCTGAATGCGCTCAACTCGCTCATCCCACTTTCCAGTAGGAGAGTCGGGGCACATGAGAAGCATACCCAATCCACAGGCAATCAGGCAAATTAATGGCACAATGAAAGTGACTCGCCAAGCCTTGGAAGGGGACAGGCCCTGTGAAGCGACGAGTGAGTCGAAGACAGCTGGCATGATGAAGTAGGTAATGCCACCGCCGGCGTTACCCCAGCCTCCGGCCAAGGCATTAGCAGTGCCGACGACATTCTTGTCGAAGAAACCAGTGCACCACACTTGGCAGGGCACAAAGGTGGCTCCGAGGATACCGATGAAAAATCGCGAGATGTAAAGACCAGTGGCATCCTTGACAAGCGGAGCAAGCCCAATTGGAAGGCAACCGATGAGGATAAGACCTGCAAAGACCCTCCTAGAGCCAAACATATCACATAGTGGGCCACTCAGGAATCGCAGAAGGAAGGTTGCAATCAACGAGATGATGTTGGAGTTGGCAATCTCAGTAGAAGAAAGGTTGAGATCCTTCTTGATGGTCACAGTCAGGAGAGGAGGGAATGTGTACCTGTGGGATTGTTAGATCCTGGTATGAAAGATAAGGATGACGAGGCAACTCACCAAGCCCAAAACGCAAGCATAAATCCCATCCAAGAGAAGAAGAAGACACGCCCATAGAGATTGATCGGGTTCAATACAGGTATGCTCCTCGCTTTCTTTGTGATAGGGTTCACCCTAGGGGCTTTCCAGAAGGTGCTGACCGCAAAGCCCATCTTGACAGCGGGCTGGTGGAGACGATTGATGAAGTACAGATGATCCGCTTTCGTTATGTATTGTATTTTGTAAAGGAAGCTGTACAAATGGTTTAAAACTCTCAATTCTTGTGATTGATGCTCTGTCTTCGCAACTCTATGGATTTCTTAAAAGCTAGTTCCGGGCTCCTGTTTCGTATAAGTAGTAGACTCAAGAACAGCTACAGCTTTGATGAGATCAGCGAGCTGTCTGTCTCTGGTTTCGACATCTCCGGCAAGCAGAAATGTGCAGAAGGGTCTAACCGAACGTGGACGGCCTCTGTCTGTAATCGACGTCGAGTTGTCCGGGGTACAAGCTTAGAAGGTAGGGCTACGTGCGCCGCCGAGACGTGTTATCAGCTGGGAAGGGCGCGAATTGCTTTGTACGCTGATAACGCGGGGAGCTAGCGGAGTGGTGGTGTCCAGGTGTTGCAATGAGACGGAGATCAGTCTCCCATAGTCCTGACAGGTAATGTGGTTGTCCTAGGAGATGCTCGTTATGCGCGCCATCCCGCTGGATCCGACACGGCGCAGTAGAGACGCCTGGGGTCTTCACAACATCAATGCTATCCACACGAGAATACAGCGGCGTTACTTGGTAGGCAAGGCATCACGACTCCCCATGCCACGAGTCCATTGTTGTGGATGAGCGTGACGTAGACCGGAGGTTTCACGCAAGCTTTAGACTTGGATGCAGCCTGAGATCATAGCATAATAGCCAAACGCTAGAGTCATTGGAGACAGCTGGAAGCCAAGCGTGAGACGATAAGGTTAAGATGCACCAGACATGGATTGGGGATGATGATGGGCAGTCGGCCGGTTACCGGAGGCATGGACGGGCACTAGAGATAAGAACCAGGAGGTGTGGCAGGTGGAGGCTGAAGAAGCAGCTTTGGCCAGGAACCTACAGTGGCATTGATAGCAGATGCCAATCGGGTCGTCGGATTCGGGAGGTTGATTATCTTGTCAAGCCTGCTATTGGACAACGGGCAATAAGACGAAGGGGCCTGGGATAAGGATCTTTGATGTTGGATGGCTCTTATCGCAAAATGGTCTGGGATGAGCCTAGGCCGGGTCCACACCAGAGTGGCGCGCGTTTTGGGGTCAAGATAAGAAAGCTGAGGAGATAACTGGCCGTGCTCAATGATAAAAAGGCAGCGGCTATCTTGCACAGGATCTCCGCGGGAATGAGCCTTGTCAGGCAGCGGTAGTTGCTGTGCTTTGAAACACGTTCGAACACCTTATCTTGATCCCAGGGCCGGCACTAGCTTGCCGATGCGGGCGGCTGCTTGCAACGATACATGCAGACGGGTCGGCCGAAACAAGCATGTCGGAACCATGCGGCACAGTTCCGAGGAGATCACCCGTCGCGAAGCAAATAGTAGAAAAGCATGTCCTCGGTCGCATTTGGTTGCGGTTGGACAATGATGTACGAGGTTCCGAGGAGTTGCAACGAAATATCAAGCTTTGCTGATGGCACCCTGCTCACACATATGACTGCATCATGTCCTAATGTGGTGCTGTCCGGCTTGAAAACAGCAATAGGCCTCATGGGAGCCCCCACGGCCGCTGCTTGGATGCCAAAAAAGACTGATGTGTTTTTCTTTTTGTCGTCTGTAGCGCTTCAAGCGTTTGCACCGAAGAGAGCGCCAGGGATGATGCGCGTACGGTCTCGACCACAACCGCTTACTAGGCGTGAAAGTTTGAGCCCGTAGGCGCGACTGGCTCCTGCAACCCCATCATGGACACGTGGAGGCTATCTGGTGAATCCTCAAGTTCCTCGGATCTGTTGCATATCGATCAGGAAGGTTGACGTTGCCGGCATTTCCGCAGACCTATTCGTCATCCTAGATGACAGGTATATTCTGAGACACGCAACCACGTTCCACAAAACCGGCGGTTGGCCGATGACACGGCCATCATTTCCGCGGAAGCGGCAGATGCTATGTGATCCAATATGCCGAAACGGGGGTCATTTAAGGTAAGCTTGCATCCTTCCCCGTTGAAGATGCCCGTTTCTTGATGCGAGGTGGAACGGGAACGATGAGAGATGGATGGATGGATAATTCGATGGATGGATTGGATGGAGGAAAACAAAGGCAGGCAATGAATGGCTCAACCATCAATTGGGTCGTCTCCGTTCCCTGAGCCGCTAATCCACAAGCGGTAAGAGGGGCAAACTGCTTCAACGCCGATCCATGGAGGGGGACAAATTTTTGCCGCTTGATGAATGGATGCGTGAGATACACCAGCACTTTTGCTTGTGACTGTTTTCCCTCTCATCACACGCGTCTCCTCGTGCTTCCAATTTGAGTGTTGCTGCTGCCGGATAGCCGCTCCTCGTATTTGCACCTGCAAACGTGTCCGCATCCATCCCTCCATTGGGTCTTTCATTATCCATCACGTCCATCGCTGTCCATAGTGGGGTGTAAGTCACAATCCCTACCCCGTATCTCAGCATGTGAGATGCGCTCCGACGCCGGCACAAAACCTGTCTCACGCAGACCTACATAGGCATACGCAGATACCATGGCTTCGCAAGATCCTCCCAAGACCTGCAAGGTCATCACCGCGGATACCATTGCCAAGAGACTCCTGGCTGAGGTCAAGGAGACCCTCGCCAAGGTCCAGGACCCCAACAAGGGTGCGCCTACGCTCGTTGCCTTCCTGGCCAACGGCGACCCTGCCGCCGTCAAGTACGCCGAGTGGTCCAAGAAGACCTGCGAGGATAAGTAAGCTTGCGCTCATTTGGGATTCGTTTGTGATGAATGCCTGCTGATGCCCGACGTAGTGGCTTCAACTTTGAGCTGCGTAACGTAGAGAAGGAGCTCTTGGAGGATGAGATCATGCAGGCAAACGAGGACGACAATGTGGACGGCATGATCGTGTACTACCCCATCTTCCCCAAGAACCCTTCGCACGACAAGTACGTCCAGGAGACCGTTGCCCTGGATAAGGACGTTGAGGGATTGCGCCATCAGCTTCTCTACAACATGTACCACAACGTCCGCTTCCTTGACCCACCTCACAACACCAAGAAGTCCATCCTTCCCTGCACGCCGCTCGCCGTCGTCAAGATCTTGGAGCACTTGCAAATCTATAACCCCATTCTTGCCCCAGGAAACCGTCTGTTTGGCAAGACCATCACTGTCATCAACCGCTCCGAGGTCAACGGTCGGCCCCTCGCTGCTCTTCTGGCCAACGACGGTGCTACAGTGTACTCCGTCGATGTCACTGGAGTTCAGCTGTTTACCCGTGGACAGGGCATTAAGCAGCCACGCCACCGCGTGGAAGACAAGGAGGGCTGGGAATTGAAGGATTGCCTGCCGTTGAGTGATGTAGTCATTGGTGGTGTTCCGGTCGAGTCCTACAAGGTTCCGACGGAGCTCATTCGGGACGGCGCCGTGTGCATCAACTTCTCGTCTTACAAGAACTTTGACGGGCCCGCAATCAAGGAGAAGGCCTCCATCTACGTCCCCTCCGTCGGCAAGGTTACCATTGCTGTGCTGCTGAGGAATTTGGTGGTAAGTTTGCGGTCAAGCCCTCACCCGTCATTTAGATGCTAACAAGTCAGCGCCTGGTTGCCAACCGACCACCCAAGGACAAGTCAGACGAGAGCATGGCCAAGGCCAGGACCGAGGCCTTTGCAGACGATTGAGAGAGTCAGCATAGACTTGATTTACTCACGCCTCATTTCATTGCGTAAGGGTTTGTTGCGTATTTAGATGAAAAGTTCTCTAGAGTTAGGGCCATTCAGGTATTGCATGCTAGCAAAATGGGTAGAGCTGAGAAATGGCCGAGACGGCGAACGATAAGAAGCCGTCCGTCATTTCTTTATGAGGAGAACGAAAATACATTTAGGGAGCGTTTTTTGCGGATGATCAGCGTAACGAACCGACCATTATCCGCGCCATGCGTTATGGAGTACTTGACTCTGTATACATTCGGAAAGGGTGGGTGTATGCATGCCACGCTACGTTTACTTAGGTCAACGCAGCCGCTGGTTTTGCTTTTTATCTGGGAAATGCCGGCGGCAACATATTTGTTGCCCTGATGCCTAAGCTACCTATGAATCACCTATTTTCATTCATTTTTGCTTCATATTTCGATTTCTACGGAGCTGAGAGCGCTGTTCATTTGCCCAACTTCATGCCGTGGCAGCAGTCTCGGTGGATTTCATTCGACTCTTGATATTCCGATTTAAGGAGACTATCGCAATGGGTGTGGATTCTCGTGATGAGATGCTGAAGGGCATTTCCCAGTACGGTTATCTTGTTCTCAATTTTACCAGTGTTCTTACCATGTCCACATAGACTACTCGACTCAGGAACATACTCGGATTTGACAATCATCACCGCCAAGGATGAGTTCAAAGTCCATAAAGCTATCATCTGCACACGTTCCTCGTTCTTCCAGAAAGCGTGTGAGAATCTAGCTTTCGAGGTCAGCAAAGATATCGAACGCCGTTGGTTTTCATAACTTTTGAAGCCTAACACTTCCCAGGAGGCAAATACAGGAATTATCAAGCTTCCGGATGATGAGCCTCTCTGTGTAAAGCTCATGATACATTACTTTTATCGACTTGACTACAAATGGGATATCGAAGTTGACTCGTCTCCCAAAAACTCACTTGACAAGCCCTCGATGTCTACAGGCCTCTTGATTCATGCGAAAATGTATGCACTGGGTGAGAAGTACGGCATTATGGGTTTGAAGACGCTTTCCTTAGGAACTTCACAACAGCGCTTCAGGAGAATTACAACAGTGATGAGCTGGGAAGGGTCATTGAAGAAGTGTACACATCCACAGTCAGCGATGATCGAGACATGAGGGATGCAGTCGTCGAAACTCTTGGTCGTCACCCTGAGCTATTGGATAAGGACGAGTTGCAAGCAATTGCCAAAGACTCTCCGTTAGGCTTTGATCTTATGATGAAGTTGAGAGAACAAAAAATGATGCAAAGCAACGGGGCATCAAATTGTTACAACATCAACCAATACGGGAATGGATGGTAGATAGGCTAGCATTACGGACACCAAACATGATTGGATATAGACTTTAAATGAGAAGCATGATCTAACCCAGACGGAAGATCTATTGCCATGGCTTTCAAATCGGTTGCGGTTTGTCTATGGCACGTATATCGTGGCGCATATCTGTCCGCCACGTCGTCTACAACAGCACCGGGGCTGTACAGTACAGGCAGGTGTCATCAAAGAATGTTTTTGTGGTCGAAGCATTTTGAAAGGTCAATGTCAGGGACAATGAGTAGCAGGTGATCAATGCGCAAGAGAGAACAGTACATGGCTCTCACGTGGTCCTATTCGAGGAGCAAGCTCTGATGGGATCTCCTCTAATCGATAAGACCAGATATGGACAACCGGATGATTGAGGTTGCATTCAATCGCGGTCCAGGCACGTCCGGCGGAGGAATGCACCAAGGATTGAAAACCTGGAATCGGCCCTCGTGGTTTTCTCGTGGGAATGAGACACGGCCAGCAAAAGTATTAGGTCGCGCATCCCGTCGCTGGAATGAGGGTATCCATAGTTGGCAGGGATCCTGTCATCAGCGGAGCCAGGTTGTAGGTGACGGCCCTGATTGTTGCGCCATCCGGAGCAGACCCCTAATAAATCTCTCAGATTGAGTTGCTCATACGGGGTGATTTCCCTTGCCAGGGTTCGGGGCCGAGCCGGGTAGAAATGAGCAAAGGAGAGGATAAGGAGGACTGGTTGGTTAGGACGTGCGCGTACCTGCATATGGGCGCCTGCATCTGGAGACGATCCCGGAGAGTGAGCTGACCCAGGTATGGCTGGAATGGGTGATTCGAGGTACCTACAGCACACCAGGTGCTTAAATTTGCCCATATGCCGTGCTCCGGGAAATGCCACGGTACGTATATATGAACAGAGCAGCCAGCTAGCAGGTGGCTACCTACTAGCCAGCCTGCTTCGGCTGTTGACACAGGCACTCCATACAAGTGCCATGGAAAAAGAGAAAGACAGGCTTCAGAACCGGGTCCAAACTTTAGCGCATCTCGAGTGGCTGTCGCGTCCCTGGCTGGAAGGCTTCAAGCACCTATGCCATACCCCACAAGTATCCACGTTGATTGGTCTTGGGACCCTCCTGTGGGTGGCAGCTGGCCAATGCTCATGTGCTGTGTAGGTGCCGTCCCATGTCCCTGCACTAAGCCTGGACAGGGTGCCTTGGCTTCTGGCCTCCCAGAAGTTAGCGCTCGAGTAACTCCGTAGCGCATTGCTTAGTGGGTGGTACTTGGACATGTACAGGTACTGTGCTATATGCACGTCAGTCGGCTCGAGACCATCTTAACGGCTTCGCGCCGGCCCCTAACAAAGAAAAAATTCCGAGTCTTGGAACTTTCTTCTGGCCCCGTCCGTCCGTCCATCCGTCTATCCAGGCCATCTTCTGTGTCGCCGCTCGTCTCTTGTTGCGCTTGCCCGGCAATGTCCAGTGCAAACTTTGCGCTGCTGTGCTGCTGACCCAGGCCTCGAAGTTTGCTCGGCGCTTCGCTTCCTCTCGTCTCGTCTCGTCTCGTCTCTCCTCCTGCGACAACTTCGTCGGTCTCCTTCGTTCCATCGCCGCTGACGTCGCCCCCAAACTCTCGACACGCCGCTGGGCCTCCCGTCCGATCTCTTGAAGTTTATCTCTTCGCCGCCTAGCGACTTTGCATGTGCATGGCGCATCTGACCGATCGAATGTCTACCGTGGTGCTCCGAGACCCGTTGCTTCACCACCGCGATCCCTGAATCGAGCCCGTCACGGCTAACAAGGGAAAACATCCACTCATACCTTGACCACGCCTTGGCCTTGTGCGCAGACCTCCCACCATGGCTACACAATCCGCTTTTGCCCACAACAGGCAGAGCTCTGCCGGTTCAGCCTCCGTGCCATTCCCTCTGCCTGCCTCACCGACATTGACCAACCCTGACATGATCCTCCCCGATTATCCCGACTACGACCGCGCCCATTCTCCCGATGAGCTGCCCGAGAATCGCCTGACAGCCTGGAGAAATCCTAGCTCCTCGAACCACGGCTTCCATTTGCCTATGCACAATGGCTTTCCTGCCGGGCCCATTACCCTACGACCCCATCATCTATGGCAATGGCACCATGCTGTCAGACATAGGAGAGGTGACCGAAGTAGAAAGCAATGCGGGCCATGCGCCTCATAGATCATCGTCGCGGTATTCCCAATTCAGCGACGACGGTCGCGACCTCCAGACTCCTCCTGCTGTAGCTAAGGTTCTCGCTGCCAGGCGAGGTCAAACCGCGGCGAGGCGGGCCTCGATCGACTCCACCAGCACAATCATGACCAAAGAGGACGCAGGCAACTTTACCGACTTTGATGATCTTGTCAGCGTGGATGATGTTAGTTTCCAGGGTGATGATGAGGAGAGTATGGCGTCTTCGTACGTCGACGATGCAGCCCGGCAACGTCGACGAGTCGCCCCAGGCCTCCACCGATTGAGCCCAATACCGATCGATACTCTACAACCTTGCTCAGTAAGAAAGCAGAGGAGATCTTGGCCAATGCTAAGCGCAGGCTCACCGTAAGTACTACACGTATGATTGCGCTCCGTGGCCTTTTTCTAATGTGTGTTGCGTTTAGACCATGGAAGGAAACTTGACAAGAGCGAGAAGTTCCCTTGGCTCACCAGTCCTGTCCGATGATTCGACGCCATCACCCCCATCTTACGACCCGCAACGGCATCACATATTCCGGGGCATGCGACAATGTCGAGACATTCCAGGAACATGAGCGACATCAGTTTCCAAGACAAGAAAGGATCTTCTACGCAACTCACTAGATCTGCCAGCGCGCTCGGGGCCGCAGGTGGCTATCGCCAGCCCGTGCTATCTCCACGAGGAAGTGATGGATATAGGACTGGCCAGTCCACACCTCTTTATGGTATTTCCCATCACCCTTGGATACAGGCCTCGAGCCACTTGGTGAGGATGTTTTGGAGACAGAAAGTAGGCGCGAGAGCATGCGGATGTCGATCCATACCGGTGCCTCGGTCGACGTCAATTCCGAACTAGGGTTGTCGCGATCATCTTCAGTGGCACAGGTGCGAGACTTGCAAGATCAAATGAATGGGCTGAGAGGAAAAATATCGAGCCTCAGAGAACAGGCCCGGGCAGACAGTCTGAAGCGACGGAGTCTACAAAGCATGCGCACTCCTAGTCCTTTTACTCATGCCAGGTGGGATCAGGGTTACATGGAACCCAGAGACATTCGAAGTGTTAACGCTGACGCTGGAGCTGCCCCGGATCCCGATAAGGGCGAAAATGCTGACGTCTTTGTCGACGCCGTGATTAAACCATCGTATGATGATGGTGGACCTGTACGGGATGAGCCTGCGCCTCCGGTAACGTCAAGGCAGGAGGAGCAGGAGGAGACTCCCGTACAAGTTAATACTGCTGACCAAGTCGCGACTGTTCGTCCAGTCCATGACTCTCAAGCCGATGTCCCTGCAACTGAAGATGATGATATGCACACCGAGAACGGTGATGTGTTGGATGGAAATAGGGTGGTCGATGGTTTACAAGAAGCAGCAGAAATCCATGCTGACGATGCAAGCGAAAGCGGAGACTCGCTCTATCATGAGGCATATCAGGCACCGATTTCCCACGAAGATCGTGAAGATGCCTTTGACTACGAACATTTCTTCCTCCATTCGGCTATGGGGACTATTAGCCATGGACGATTCGGTCGTAGGGGTGGACCTGGAAGTGTGAGCTCCGAGGAATCTATTGAAACTACGCGACCTATTACCCTTCAAAGAGAGCGAGTCTGGAAACGATCTCGTCAGTTGATACATTTGCCACAGCTGACGAAGGACGAGCCAGTCGAAGCTCCGAGTACAAGGCGCAGCAAACGGTCCATCCTGGTGGAGGGCTGGCCCGGAGCACGTCTTTGAACCATAGTGATTCCAGCGACCCGAGGAGTAGTGGCGAAGTGTCTGGAATAACCTGGGACAAGCGACCACGGGGTATTTCTGTCTTGCAACAATCTGTCGATGCTTCAACGAAGGCGATGCATCGGCCTTCGATTGCGTCTTTCGAATCGACAGGCACTACGAGAAGCTTCCCGTTAGTCTCGCCAAAGGCGAAGGCAAAGGAGGAAATTGGACGCCCAACGGATCCCCAGATGACGATTTGAAGCAGGTCTCAGATGCGTTGATCAAGGAGACGTTGAGCATCTGCGATGCAGATAGCCCTACAGTGGGCCAACAAACGCCTCCGTTGCAGCTATTGGGCAAGGAGGATCGTATATACGTCGATAGGCTGGTGGCCAGCCTGGGCAAGTGTGTGCTCGCACTTGGCGAGGCATCGCGGGCAAGCTCAGAGGCCCGGGCCTACCGACGAAGGCTGGATGCGGCGCGGCGCATTCTTGAAGGGTTGGATGATTGATGCCGAGGTTGACGCCGAACAACGATTGATGACGGGGGTGACGACACGGTGCTCGTAGTTTATGTGCACAGATGACGCAACGGCTGGATGCCTTCACGACCGGGTTTCCATCTGATGACGTTGGAGTTGGCTAATGTCTGCTATTACGCTTCGATACCCTTCACAAACTTTTATTTGTCTTTTTAAATACTTTCATCCGATATCGAGGCCAAGCCCTCTTGCACAATGTTAGGCGAACTTGGGAGAGGCACTTTCTGGCATACTTTAACATTCAAGACGGCGGATGGTTGATTTGTTTAATGGTATGACGGCTTTGGACGTCTCATGTTACCGATGTATAAAGATCATAGACTTAATATCAATTAATCGCGGCCATGAGCAACTGATTTTATACCGATGATTAGGAGCCATAACCCTTTTGTCCCAACTGTGTTGTGGTTTACAATTGCAGATGGCCGCGCAAAGAATAGACCCATCTACCTTGTAGAGTTGACCACCGCGCAACACAGTCGAAAACGTTAGATGCCATAGAAAGGAAAAAGTCGTTGGTCTAAAATTAGTAGTGCGCTGTTGTTCCATCATTCACCGCTCCTTACAGGCCCCTATTGCAAACATGGCCGGGTTAGGCTGAGCGCAGGACCCTTTTTCTCGGCGACGAACAGGGCCCCGCCAGAACCACATGTAACAAACAAGGTGTCCATGCTCGTTTTCTTCGAGCCACCACCACCACCACCTTCACCCCGTCAAACCTCGACCGACTTCACGCAGGTCCCTCCCTCCCCCTCCATCTGCGGCGCGACATCGTCCGTTCTCACGACACCTTTACGATGGACTCCTCGCTGACGGCGGTGCTGCTGCGGTCGCTGCTCCCGCGGAGCTGGCCGACTCCATCTCCACGCACGTGCTGCACCCAGATTCGCCCGTGCAAATACTCAAACGACGCGCCACCGTCGAGGCCGAACAGGTCCTGCGTGCGCTCTACCCCTGGTACAGCCTCTTATCGACCGAGCGGTTGCCCTTGCTGCCGAGAGCGAGGGCTTGGTGGGCGCGGTTGTGGCAATCACGCTCGTCACGACCGTCGTCATGGTCCTGATCTGGATTCAGCGACTGGCTATGTGGTTGACGCGCCTCGCCATGCGCCTCACCTTCTGGGCCATCCTCTTGGTCATCGTCGCGGCTGTCTGGCAGCGCGGCCCCTCGAGAGCGCGAGAGACGCGGCTGTTGTCCTGGGCAAGGTCGCGGGCTACCTCGCTGCGCTCAAGAACATATGGCTCGAAGAGTACGATCGTTACGAATCGCAACAGACGAATAACGGTGGAGGACGAAGAAGCTCGAGGAGGTAAAGAGCAGGTCACAAGTTCACCCGGACCATCAATATACGAACACAAATTTATGACAATGACCCCAAAAATATATCCGAGAAGCCAGTAACTCTTGGTGGAAGAATCTACACAAGTTGCTTTGGCATCAAACTACCAAACGCCAGCGCTATGCCTTTTTTTCCTCCTGAGATGATCTCTATATCCCATTGACTTTTGCCTCGTCCGTCATGGACATCATGCCCACACTTTATTCGTCATCGTCCACTTCTTCCTCGTCGTTGGGTTCCTTGGGGTCCTGAGCTTCGTGGAACTGAATGCAGTCGTCGATGTAGCTCAGAGTGGCAGCAATGCTGTCCTCGTCCGTCACATCAAGCTTCAAGTAGTTGATCATACTAAAGCTTTCGATCAGGCCAGCCACGGCTCGGTTGAGTCGTCGGAAGCTGGCTCCTTCATTACTTGGTCCTTTTCGTCTGGCCGCTTCGACTCGTCGTCCTCGCCTTCGGGTCCCTCGGCAGTTCGTCGTGCTCGTTCAACGGGGTCATCGTCAAGCAAGCCTACATCTGGGGTCAAGAATCTCTTGAGGTCCTTCTTCTTTACCTGGCCCTTGACTAGATCCATCTTGGACAAGATGTTAATGTGCGGCACCTCCAGCATGAGCATGGCGCTCATGGCGCTAAGGGTTCCCGCGAAGAACTTAGCCCGGTCAACAACGAACGTGGCCTCGAGGAGGTAGACGGCTGCCATGCGGATGTCAAGAGCACCGGGCTGCGTGAGGAACTTGACCAGGGCAGGGAGGATGGGCACGTGGGTATACAGCTCGATCTGGCCAGGCATGTCGAAAATGATGAGGTATTCTTCGGTTATGGAGTCGAGAGCCTCGGTCAACCAGTCCAGGTTCTCCATGAGGAACTCGAAACAGTAGATGAGGCCTCCGTTAGGCCCGAGGCCAACCTCTTCCATAGCATCTTTGAGCGAGATGAGCTCCCTGATGTCGAGGTCGGGAGTGTGCTCGAAGGACTCGGCGGCGGGATCGAGGTTGACGTAGAAGGCAGAGCGGCGATTCAGCTGCAGGTGGGTAATGAGGGCAGCGGAGAAGGTGGACTGTGCAATATTGTCTTAGAAGGTGCTTTTCTTGTCTGTAGGCGAAGCTGTTTGGGAAATAGACGATGATTGACGACATGTGGTTGCATACCTTGCCGGCCCCGGCGGGGCCCATGATCATGGCGCCGAACTTACTCATGGTGAACACGGGAGTCAAGTAGGGACCAGAGCAATCTTGTTCAGGTGCAGCAGGGGTTATTGCCGAGCCTCGCGGACGCGCAGTCCTCTGTTGATTTGCAGACCGATAGACCGAACTGGGTTGTGTCGGTGATGAGTGAAAGTTCGATGCGAGGAGGGTGGGGCCCCGCATCGAAGGGACCTCAGCACATTACAGGCGCCTTATCGCGCACTAAGTACTGAGGCAGGCAATGGTCTACTATACTGCCAGTCTTATCTTGTACTACTGACCTAAGATATAGTGCATAGATACTCTGACACACACTCGCTCTCCCTTACGCCTCGAGTACCTAGGTACCTACTACTGTACTATCGTGCCTGGTGAGGTAAGGTATGCCCTCAAATGAGGTAAGGCATGCTTCACATGAGGTAAGGGATACGTACCTTTGACAGTCAACGGTACGGTTAGTAAGCAGACGGCCCAGACCGTCTTTCTCTCAACCTCTAAGCAGTACCTCGCCTCACCTCACCTCATCCTACGGAACGGAGTAATGGAAGCCGCACCGAGACAACCGACGTTGATCCGGACGGAACCAGAGGCAGGGCTCTTACGAGACAGTACGACAACGGGCGGTAAGCATGCACGGGAACGTATACGTGTCCGAAGGAGATTAGCCCACTAGTCTTGGAATTGACGACCCAGCTTATTGAGGTCCAATCCTACAACTGTCTACGAGACAGCATGTACATACAGGAACGGGCGGGCGAGCGAAATATGTGATTGAGGGCGGGGTGGCCACGGAGCAAAGTGGGAATTTACGGTAGGTACCCGGCAGATAAGGGCGGTTTTTGGAGGGGTAGTGTTTTTTTTTTTTTTGCTCCCTTCCCTTCGGCGATGGCGCAAGAAGCGGCTTCTGTTGCGCTTGTTCCTTTCGATGCAGCCAGTCGGCGCCGCCATTTCGGGGCGTGTCCCAAAACTGCTGTTAGGGCCCGTTGCAACGCTACACGTGCAAGCACGAGACGACTGCGTAAGCCGCGAGTACCCTTAACAAAGGCCGAAAATTGCCGACCTTCGGACGCCAGTAGCCCAATCGTCCCGCCCGCTTGTACACCATGTAGAAATTGGCAATTTTTTTTTCTCTGTTCGTCCTTCTCTGGGACTCCTCTAGAACCCTCCAAGCGCCCAAGACCAATTCCAAGACATTACTAGCGGGCCCCTGTAAAACACTGCGCTACGGTTCTGGGACTTCCTGTACTTCGCGTTTCGCTCGGGTCCTCCGGGTCCCTGAAGTACCTCGCCATGTTAGTGGTCGGTACCCGTAACCCTCTTCGGAGTGTAGATACATGCTCATAGGCTAAAATTCACCGTTGTCGGTGCCCGGCCCCTTGTACCACCTGTACTGGAACTCCCCGCCCCCTCCTCTCCCTCCGTTCCCTCAACGACCCTTGGGCTCTCAAATCGGCTCTCCGCTCTCCGACTACTTTTTCTCCCCTCATCCTCCTGCTCCAGATTCTTTTCTTCTTCCCTCTTCATTCACCCTCAACCATCTTCATCATCCAATCTCCTCCTTTTAGGTGTTTCGTGGTACGTTGCCATTCATCGTTGGCCAGTCTTGGCTTGGTTTATCCATCTTCTAACATTGATTGTCATCAATAGTGACCAACCCCACCGGGTACACATTGCGAGTTAATACCACTTGTTTTTCTCTCGACGTCTTCAGCCGCTTCTCTTTTTTCCCTCTTCCACACAACCCCTATACCCTCAAAATGACTGTCAACGGTACCAACGGCGCCAACGGCGCTGCCTTCAAGCACTACAACGATGGCACTTTCCTGTTCACCGTAAGACCCTCTTCCACCCCTCGCCTGGCCTCGTGCGCTGGTGAATAGCCCCCTTTTTTCCTCATATTAACCAAATGTCTACAGTCCGAGTCCGTCGGTGAGGGTCACCCTGATAAGATTGCCGATCAGGTCTCAGATGCTATCCTCGATGCCTGCCTGGCCCAGGACCCTCTGTCCAAGGTCGCTTGCGAGACCGCCACCAAGACTGGTATGATCATGGTCTTCGGTGAGATCACCACCAAGGCCAAGCTCGACTACCAGAAGGTCGTCCGTGACGCCATCAAGGACATCGGTTACGATGACTCCGACAAGGGCTTCGACTACAAGACCTGCAACCTGCTCGTTGCCATTGAGCAGCAGTCCCCTGATATCGCTCAGGGTCTCCACTACGAGGAGGCTCTCGAGAAGCTCGGTGCCGGTGACCAGGGTATCATGTTCGGTTATGCCACCGATGAGACCCCTGAGCTGTTCCCCTGACCCTCCAGCTCGCCCACAAGCTGAACGCTGCCATGTCTGCTGCCCGCCGTGACGGCTCTCTGCCCTGGTTGCGCCCCGACACCAAGACCCAGGTCACCATTGAGTACAAGCACGACAACGGTGCCGTTGTTCCCCAGCGTGTCCACACCGTCGTCGTCTCTGCCCAGCACTCTGCCGACATCACCACCGAGCAGCTCCGCAAGGAGATCAAGGAGAAGATCATCAAGGCCACCATCCCTGCCAAGTACCTCGATGAGAACACTGTCTACCACGTAAGTTGACTCAGGTCCAAGTCTTGGCACACAGTTTGCTAATTCCCTCAACAGATCCAGCCCTCTGGCCTCTTCATCATTGGTGGTCCCCAGGGTGACGCCGGTCTGACCGGCCGTAAGATCATTGTCGACACCTACGGTGGCTGGGGTGCCCACGGTGGTGGTGCCTTCTCCGGTAAGGACTTCTCCAAGGTCGACCGCTCTGCCGCCTACGTCGGCCGCTGGATCGCCAAGTCCCTCGTCAACGCCGGCCTTGCCCGTCGTGCCCTTGTTCAGCTCTCCTACGCCATTGGTGTTGCCGAGCCCCTGTCCATCTACGTCGACACCTACGGCACCTCCAACAAGACCTCCGATGAGCTGGTCGAGATCATCCGCAAGAACTTTGACCTGCGTCCCGGTGTCATTGTCCGCGAGCTGAACCTCGACCGCCCCATCTACCTCCAGACCGCCAAGAACGGTCACTTCGGTACCAACCAGAGCTTCACCTGGGAGCAGCCCAAGGAGCTCAAGTTCTAAGCTCATGTCCCATACAGGCATATAGAGCATCGGGGGATATTCAACAGTCCCTCCACACGCAGCTATAACGTAGATCTTTCACGGGTCCATTTGGATGGCAATTAAGACGGCGTACGGTTCTCAACGATACCTGGGTTTCCCGCACTGGAGCGTGGGACGGCGGTTAGGCTTTTCATTTTTTACGACCTTATAAACACCTTTTGCTTTTATTTCCTTTGTTTTGTCACGACTTCAGATTTGTCCTACCATAAACTAGGACAAGGTGATGGCATCTTTCAACAAAGATGCAATATCGGGCGTGCCTGTTTTGGCGCGGGACAGGTCAAGAAGACAAAAACAAGGGGTTTGCATTATGAGATACCCTTCCCCAAGGGTCAACGGGAAGCGTGCATATCGGCGTTTACGGGAAAACAAAAGAATTTCAACATCTTTGATTTCCTGTTTCTCTCGCCAAGCTAGTGCAGTCTTTGGCGGAGCGGGGATTACGGGAAGGCGATTAGGGACGGGGTGACGGCGCTGGATAGAAGAGCGGGTAGTCTCTCTCGTACAAGACAGGGAGCCCGTTGCTGCATCTCTCATAGAAAGCAGCTAGAGTTCAATATACAAGCCATGTCGGCGTACGAAAATCTTTGTTTGTCCTTGGGTGATTTCCTAATAGAAACCCAGTGCCTACATTATCAAACACGGCGAATGATATAGTCGGTGAGCCTGTGTAGTCTGGGTCTAAATATGATGTCTCTAACCGCCTTGAAACTGTGTGTCATTATTGCAACAAGACCTAGTTGTAGGCCAGTACTTGATTGACCATCTGGGCTTCAAACCCTCGAGTTGAGCACACTACTTCATCCTTCAGAGGTGGCGTAGTTGTTGACTTGTGATGAGCTGAAACAAATTCAAGGTATGGTTGAGTGCATGATATGCAGTTGACTCCAAGACCATGTTCGAAACGGAGACTATGTGACCAAAGTACTAACCAAGCAGGCGCAAGATGCAGGCTCTGTGATAAACCTCTTGAGTAAGGCGATACAAGTCTCAGCCTGAAGACGACACTTCGTAAACAGTAAGTGCTAGCGCCTTTACTGAGATTTCTAATCATGTCACAACCTCAGACAATTAACATGTTGGTTTTCTTATGTGTCGTTGCGCAAGGCTTACATGACGAGCTGCAGCATTCCTTTCTTAGTGCTAAATAGTGTATCATATCGCAGGCAGCTCTAGATTGGTGGAACATACATTCACATACCGAGGGCCGAGAACTGCCAGCATACTGAGAAAAATGTCTCCAAATAGGGAAACGAAAAGGCTACGTGCGTGGCTCGTCATACATAGAAGTTGAATTAGTCCATCCACCTGCTAAAATATTGTTGATTGATAAGAAGAAAAATCCATCTCTCATAGCAAAAGGATCACATTTAGACCTCATTGGTTGAAGAGTTGAGGCAATTTATAATGTAAATGCTAGAATTCGTGCAAGATGACCATTGTGTATTGCTTTCTTCAAAGACGCAGCTAATGATAGAAATCCTCTGGCAGAGTTCTTTGGCATTCAAGACAGGTGATTGAACTAAGCCCAGGTACAGTAACAAGTGCTCTGAGATATAAGATATCGCTTCCCGAATAGTTGTATATGCTGCCCAAACCAGACCTTTCACGAATAAGGGTCACTGGTTTAACAACACGTCAAGGTGAGGGCTCACCATCTGTGCCGGATGGATAACCAAGAACAATGACGTGGCGTACACAAGCAGGACAACAAGACAACCTGCTCTTGGGATGGAGCGAAAGCCATCACTTACTCACAAACCACGGGTAAGTGGATCATTCCAGCAAACCACTACAAACTCCGAGACTCGGCCGGAGAGGTCACATCTCAAAGAGGTGGTATGTAGGGTATCGCCATTCTCTGGCGTTATTGTCCATCCCGGCTCTCGGGTGTGCGCTGGCCACCCGAATTACGCGAATGCACGGAATCACGGCGCAGCACAGTCCACCACGTTATCGGAATTAAGAAGGGTTTCAATATCAACGTTGTGTTTTACCATGAAGAAGGGGGTCCCCGTGCCACGTCAGTCGAGGTGCAGAAGGTGGGAAGCATGGATTGGAAATTGGCCATGGCTCCTTGAAGGGTTGCGCAAGCTTAATGTTAATGTTAACGATAATGACTTGAATCATGAAAGAGCGATGAGAAGGAGGGAATGTTGAGTCTTGGTGTCCGATATTTTGAAAGGCAACAGCCCGGAGAGTGCCGGAGTTGTCAGTTTCAACGTTGGAATGGGTGGAAAGACAAAAGGCAGTAGTAGACTGCGGGACGGAAGGTTTCGTTGCAAACTTGAGGCTCTAGCCCATGGTCCATAAGGACCACAGCAAGAGTCTGGTACCCGGTTTTGTTGTCCGTGCTTCCTGCAGCAACCGACAACCGACAGTCCGACAATGGAGGTGGTCTGATTCTTGCCTCGAAGCCGGATGCCACACTGTCATCTCACGGACCGTCTGAGCAAACTGACAGAACACGGCCTGTGCTGGCCGAATATGACAATCTTCATTGATGGCGTCGACGCCCGTTGGAGCATCCTTTCATTCGCTATCCTACACCAGGAGCGCCACCTCGGCTGGTTGGGAACCCGGGACTCACTATGATAACCTCACGATTCAGGCCGGGGAGGGATGCATGGCTGAGGAACTTTTGGACGAATACCCGCATGGCATTTTTTCAGGCTACAGGGCTGGAGAGAACAAGGTTGGACGGATTAGGGTTGACGAAACGCCTTCGGTCGAGGTGAAGAAGCCTATTCTATTCCTGGTGTTTTAGCCAAGCCTGGAACGTGGGACGGCGAACTTTGAAGTCCAATGAGGAAAGCAGTCGACGATGCATACCTGCCTGATGGTTTTGGCTGATGGACTGATTCTACCTGTCTCTTGCATCCGTCAGATGTCGGGGGTGTCGTCGGTTATGGCATGCAGTGGCGGCTGTTGTGTAGCTCATTGTGACGTGATTGTCAACA
This sequence comes from Albifimbria verrucaria, assembly GCA_020081605.1. Classification (NCBI taxonomy): domain Eukaryota; kingdom Fungi; phylum Ascomycota; class Sordariomycetes; order Hypocreales; family Stachybotryaceae; genus Albifimbria; species Albifimbria verrucaria. The sequence continues at coordinate 3,132,784 of JAHREC010000018.1, forward strand.
ATACCACGCCCGAACCTGTGCCAATCTACGTGTTGCATGGAACCGACGCAAGGATTGTAATCTCAGACAATGCATCAACAATAACACAATACCCTAGAGGTCAGAGGCATAGAGAGAATTGTAATGGGAGGTGTGATGCCCGCCCATCCGAATTGAGCATGCACGCTTCCCGATGGGTGCAACAGCCTTCGGCCGTATCAACGGCGTGGGACCCATATTGAGGCGGTATGGAAAAGGCTATTCCATGTGGTAAGCCATGGGTTACGACGGTATGATCCGGCCTTGTTTTGCGAACAAGAAGTCTCGCCATCTCACATCTCGTTTAGGGAGTAGCCTGTCAATCCCGGCGACGCCTCGCAGCGACGGGATCAAGCTTCAGGCGACGGGGCAAGGTTTCAAGGGGTTGCAATGAGCGAAACATGACCGCTGAGCCAAGAAGGAGCTAGCAGAAGTGCGCGGGAAACCCGCCTCGCTTACATGCAGGTGATTGCCAAGGAGCGTACGGAGGACCAAGGCGTGGATGGTGGACGATGGACGATGGACGCAGGCCAAAAGGCAAGGCAAGGCGAGACAGACAGAGGCAGGGCTGGCGTCGGTGCTCCGTGCGTAGTGGGGCCGAGGCGGGCGGGCACTAAGCCCCATTCGGGCGTCAATGGACACGGAACCGGCATGTCTTGATCATTTTGGTACAACAATACCAAGGGACAATAGAACGCCTCTTTTGACTCCACCATTGATGCTGAGCTACCGCCTGCGAGAGGGGGACAATACCTGCCGACACAATCCGAAATGTGGTGGCTTTCGGATGGTTTCATTTTTTTACTCCATCGGCCGACTCTTCGGTTAACGGCGAGCACGTCTGTATTTCTGCCTCTCCGGAAGACCTGTGGTTTGAGGAGGGGAGGGAAGGGAGGGGTCCTCCAACAACATGAAGACTACGTGCGGGTCAGCATCAACACCAACACCAACACCAACATCCGGTGGGCGCCATGGCTATTGTGTAGCCCGCCAATATCTCCGAACCCTGGAAAAGGGTTACATGGTCCCCTTTCAAAACTCGCGGTCGCGTAAATTGGCCCACCGCTTTCCCTCCCCTTCCCACACACCCTTCCTCTTGCATGCCATGTCATTGACAATACTAATGGCGTGGCGGCTTGAATAGCGGCAACCCGCCGGAATGGTACACCAGGAGCATACCCATGGTGTCCGTCCGTCAACTCCCCATTGTGCCGCACCTTCTTGGCCACGTACGTGCGTCACCGGAACATGTCATGGGGCGGGAGAAACGTTGAGCGCGGCACGAATCAGATGGGGCAATGAGAGGGCGCGGAGGGCTTGGCCGGGAGCAAAGCTTGTTCCTCCTTGCTCTCGTCACAAATCCCTTTCCGCCAACTCTCCTCTCTTTTCGCTTGCCTCCAGGACTGAATGGGGGTGTCCGTGTGATTGTGAGGTAGAATGGAGGGGTGTGGCATCACACTCTTTGTATAGCATTGTCGGACTTTACAGCACGTCAAGAAGGAAAAAAGTCAAGGGAGCTAGGCGGATCATTTGTGTTCGGGATTTGAATCCTTAATTGACCGCAAATCAAGTGATTCAATGCCTTTTGCGTTGTCCTTGCCTACCGAGTACATAATCATGGTCTCCTCACTCCTCCATCCCAGATCCCATCTCTCAAGTACACACTTCAACAGCTTCAGTCCTCGAGTCAAACTCCCTATAAGAGCTGAGCTTCAAACAAGGCACTTCGTCCTCGCGTCTCGGTTTTGAGAAGAAGGGAAAAACATCACGATCTACAGCCAGCTGAACGCAGCCACCGATTGGGAAGCCGTCATTCCAGCATCATACTCGACCGTGTAAGCTGCAGGACTGGCTCTGCTCCGCCCCCAAATACCAGCTTGTTTCTTTTTCCTTGACTCGACTCCTGGTCTTTTCTCGGGCCATTAGACCGCTCCTACCAACGGGGCGCAAACCGGACAGGCATCCTTGGGGTAACCGCCAGTGGCGCAAGACTTCTTGTCTGGAGGAAGCCGCCTCGGCTCGTGTCGTTCGTCCACTCTACTGGGATTCAACTAACCCCTGCGCACACCACTACCGCTGCTCTTTTCTGCAAGCCTTATTGCTAGCTAAAGAGCATTTCCGAGGCGCTGCGAGAGGCTCGGAAAAGGTATCCGGCAGAAAGCTTCCTCGCTTCCCCTAGATATAATACCCTCCCTCACCCAGTCATCCGTCCTTTTTCCTACACCACATCTAGAAGGATCACTACACATACACAACATTACCCTCATCACCCATCAGTAGATCGCTGATTAGATGATGGACATGGCGACACACACTGAGACAGACTCTTCGAACGGAGTTCCCAAGAACAACGCTCAGCAGCAACCACTGGCAGACAGCCCCCGCCCGCATATACACCACCAAGACCACGAGTACTGGACCTCGCTGCCCTGGCTGCACTTGAGATCCAGCAATCTCAATCACAACAACACCCTTCCCTACAGTTCGTCCGGCCCATGTGGACATCACTGCTCAACAATGCGGCAGAGGAGCAAGATGATGCAGAGGGCATCTCGCCCATCAGTCTGCGTATCAACACATCCGTCAACGTGACCAAGAGCAACAACCTCATCTGCTTGTCAGCCACGCCAGCAGACCACGCCAACGCCATTGCTCAGGCCGTGGTACAGGCCATCCAGAGGAACAGCTCTGGTCAGTGCGGCATCCCAATGATTGACGAAGACGGTCGTCCACGGCCAGTCAACATTGAGGTAGACGCCAGCATGGTCGTCGAAGGCTCAGGAAATGTCATTGGTGGACAAGAAATTATTTCGCAGGTTATCAATGGGAGGAGCTATTCCCAAGGGCTACGACGAAGGAGAGATGAGGATGATCAGGTAGAGGCGGAGAGCTCAGAGGCCCCAGCCAAACGAAGGCGGTCAAGCCAGTGAGGACAGATGCACGTTGGATGGGTTTTTTGGCGTTGAGACTCTATTAGCCCAAGGTTTTCAACAAAGCCTTCATACATACACGATTGTCCTATGGCGAGGACTACGGTGTTTGGATACGAACTGTTTATGACTCTTGTCTTGGTTTTTCGATTAGTTCCATACATGAAGCGGGACATAAGAGTGTTACATCATTGGATATTCAAGTTGGTAACTTGTTTAACCTGTTAATAAAAAGAGAATTACATTTTGACATTACTGTGTTGAAGCTGGAGCAGCATTCGTCTTTGTTTTGCATTATGTGCTACAGTATGATGACTACATTGTGACCTATGGTTCTCAATTGAGATGGTAAGTTCATTGTGTTGTGTATTTGAAATACTGTAATGAAGGGCAGATTTGAACAATACCTATGGAAGAATTGTTCACTTGCAAAGATTCAGAGTGGCCGTCGTTTCCCTTACAGAGAAGCATGGACCGAGTCTGAACGTATTGACTAGGTAGTTAGCGAGCGATACACCATGTAATGAATGGATGATCCGTCCTGTGTGAACAGAGCATTTTAGCGTCCGCCTTGTTAACCTTCTACTTGAGCAAAACCACCATGCTCTCCCTGTAAGCTACATAGCACACTGATTCTGATTTGATTTGTCTTTGCCGTGGCAAAAAGCAATGACGGACGAGGAGGCTTCCTGGGTCCCGTTGTTAGGGCCCATTGTGCTGGGAATCCCGACACACTGGAATCCGCACCTCCATTACAGAGCGCCTCACGATTTAGTTGCACATCTTGCCGCCACCAATCGAGCCATTCAAATCGGCCATCAACAAAGAGCATCCCCTGCGTGTGCGACGCGATGCTTGACGTGGCTGCTGTCGCCGAGGCGGTGGGATATGGTTCCTGCCACGGCTCCCCACGGGCGCATCCACGGGTCAAGTTGAGGGTGACAATGGCTTCGCATTCGAGACCCAGGTTCAGCTCTGCAGGCATAACCAGAACCGCGACGTTCACTCCCGATCCCCTGATCCCTCTGTTCTCGTAGCATTAATCTCTCCCCCACCCACCCTGCAGCAGCCACCAAGACAGCTTGTCGGGCTCCCATTCAGCTCGCCAGCGTCCAACATCAATCCACTCCAGGGGCGAAGCACCAATAGCCACGGCCAATTCCGCAACGAGCCCACCCACTCCATCGCTGGCTAACTAGCTGCTGGCCTTGAGTCTGTTCTGGAACCCCTCCCGGAGCCCCTCTGAGCCCCTCCCTCCCCAATGGAGCTGTCGTCAATCGCATACAGCTCAACAGCTACCGCAATTTTATAAGGTCAGGCGTCTTCTTGAAGACCTCGACTACCAGTGATCCCATCGACCCATTGCTCAGTTGTCGTAGAGCTCTGCAACCATTTCTGCAAAATGGCTGATCTCTCAATTCGCAACCTGACGACTCATCCCATTGAGCTCGTCTCCATTGAACGCTTCGAGAGCGATCGCGTCCAGACGGGAAACGTCATCACTAATGTCACAAAGACAATCTCCGGCTTCCTCAATGCCACGGAGCACACCTCCCACGAGATTGTCGCCAAGGGCGATGCCAGGGCCAAGGACGACGTCTCTGTTCGCGTCGACCCATTCCGCATCAACAAGACCAACATCCGCACCGCCGACCCTGGCAAGGAGGTCATTCGTCTAACCTTCAAGTACGAGGGCCGCAAGTACGAGACGGATGTTCCTAGTCCCTCCAAGAAGTCCTCCGTCTTGAAAAAGCTCGACGACGGCCCTCATGAGCTGACCGCCGTCTACGTGCCCACTGGCGCCCTGCTCGCCATCTTCTCCTCGGCCAAGCTAAACGCCTGGATGAAGGAGCTTGACGACAAGCTTCCTCTACCTGTCCTTTCCATTCCCGGTACTCACAACTCACCCACCTGCCACACAGCCTTGCCCTCGGTGCGCTGTCAGGCTGTCAGCGTCTATGACCAGCTCAACAATGGTGTCCGCTACCTGGACATTCGCCTGTCCGTCGACACCGATAGGCCGGAGATGGCTCTCGTTCACAGCGCGTTCCCCATCTCCCTCACGGGCACCAAGTGGTTCGGCGACATGCTCACTCCCATCTATGAGTTTCTCGAGAAGAACCCTAGCGAGACCATCATCATGAGTCTCAAGCGAGAGGGCACCGGCAAGGGTAACGACGGCGACCTTGGCAAATACCTCAAGCATCACTACGTCGACAAGACGCGACACCGCTGGTGGACAGAGCCCAAGATCCCAAGACTTGGCGAGGCTCGTGGTCGCATCATCATCATGCGCCGTTTCCGCATCGAGGAGACGCTGCAAGCGTGTTGGGACGGCCGTGGCTATGGCATAGACGCCAGCGCCTGGCCCGACAACTGCGAGGATGGCAAGGTCAGCGGCGGCCACATCCGTGCCCAGGACTTCTATGAGATCACGGAAACCGAGAACATCGAGAAGAAGATTGAGTTCACTCGCGGGCATCTTGAAAGGGCCGCCGAGCAGTCACCATCAAGGGATGGCCCGATGCCGCCCATGTTCATCAACTTCCTGAGCGCCAGTAATTTCTTCGACGCCAGGTGTTGGCCCGAACGCATCGCCGCCAAGGTCAACCCTGCCGTCATCGAGTACCTTTGCGCAAGACACGGCGAAGAGGGCAAGGGCCCGCATAATCTCAAGGTGAACTCGGGCTCGACAGGTATTGTAGTTACTGACTGGGTGGGAGCCAACGATGACTGGGACTTGATACGCTGCATTGTTGGAATGAACGCCAGGCTACAGAAGTAATAGTGAAGACTCTGGTACTTGTCATTTCACAAACCATGTCACATACAGGATAAAGTCACCAAAAGGATATAAAAATTTTACAATATAATCATATTGTGCGCTACTTCTAAGTGAAAGCCTTGCGGCCAAATATCTGTACTTTTTTCAGTTAGCCCACGTCCAAGCTAGGCAATGAATGTGAAATGGTTATATGAAGGGATGTGTCAGTTCTCCAAGGTGAATAATTGCTCATCACGATGAACTCAGCTAAGGTTGATAGGTTGATAAAGAAGTCATCACGATATATGGGGTTGAAAAGGGTGTGGGAGATTGGCTTCACCTACCGAACTCTGTGGGACATGGCTGGTTCCATTGGAATATATAGCAAACCTGCGTTCAACTGTCAGTCTACGTTACTAACAAAGTGAGCTTGCAGCGCAGAACGCAAGAGCGGATGTGAAGGATCTAGGACAGCATTAGTCTTCCACTTCAAGATGCCAGACATGACCAAGGAACTAACCACATCAGAAGTTGTCGTTATGTTCATGTCCCGAGAGCACGAATGCTCCTGAGTCAAACAGTGTGAATACTTTGGAAAACTCATCATGATGATTCCGCATAGTGAAAAAATGCACTTGTAATTACCTGACAAGTACTTGTCAGTCAACAGCCTTATATATGACATGAAAATAGAGCCGTATTGAAGACCACAATCAGTTGACGAAGTGTCAACAAGAGTTCACGCCCACCTCCACCACAGGGTTTTGTACGACCCCGCTGTCAAGGATGGAGGCCGATGGAGCTCGTTTATGTCCGCCCGTTCGTTCAAATCTTCATCATAAAGTGGAGTTTCGGCAGGATGTGAGAATTTTTTATTTACCTAGTAGGCAATGTTAGCATCAACGCCTCAAAGTTGAGAAATGAAGCAAAAGAGCAAGAATTGCGTCCAGTCAGACAAGGCTGAAACTAGTACAACAGAATCCACATTATATATTAAGCATGAGGAATCCCTAAGGTGTCGGTTTGATCATCACACGGACGGAGGGGTAGGCTGTAGCAAACATGAAATCCACAAACCTTTTGAATTGTAGAATAAACGACGCCAACGACTCGTCGGCAATCAATTTCGATCATAACTCATCATCTCGCCTAGTCTTGTATTTCAACACGTTAGCTTGAGCCCTGCCAGGAAAAGGAAGCAAAATCAGTGTTGCAATTGGCGTCAGGGTAATTCTAAAGTGAGTCACCATTGTGTTGGTATGAATTGGATTGTTCATTGTAGGTTGTTCATCACTCAAGCGCGTCTTGAAAGAAAGAATGTATTGACTTACCCAAAGGACAAACTCATCAGCACCTGGAGTGATCGCGGGCCCTGCCTCGCGTCCTCCAGTGCTGATGGTGAAGATGGAAATGTTGTGAGAAAGAAAATTCCAAAATTTCTGAGCTGCGGAAGAAAAGGTAGCTCAAAACTGAGCTAGTCTACTTTGGGACTGGCTTTGACCCCGCTTCTATGGCTGGTGCGTGTGAGGCGGTGCGTCCAATTGGACCCACAATTGTTTGCATTGTGGCAAATACCCGAGGACGATATAAGTGAGTACATCAGCTGCCACCTCAGGCAGCCTTGACTCTTCAACCAGCCAACTTCATCTCGAACTGGTGGAACAAAACCACTCTCAACATGGCGTCAGCAGGGGCGTTATGGGGTCCTGTGGCCCTTCGTTTCCTGCGTGTCGCTATGACAAGCACCACGAAAGCGGTGCGCTCCAAAATTGCAAGTACAGCACGTTCACTGCAAAGCGGTATCCCTCATGTCTCCGCGAGGAGCGGACATACCGGTCGACAACCCATTCATCCTGTAGCTCTCTTGAAGCAACAGAAACGAGCTCCTCGGTGGTTTTCGGGTTCCGCGACTCAACAAATCGAGCATGCCATAAGGAGGTTTACAACCAACGCGGGCCGAGCGGGCCATAAGTCTTCACGTTTCGATGGAACGAACCCGACTATCGTCCGACGAGTCGCCCAAGCCTCCGGTCGTGCTCCATTTGCCAGCACGTTGCGACCGAACCTCACAGGAGGTGCGATACCTCGTACTGCTGGAGGATACAGTATTGGTGGCGGGGCTCGGTACTTCTCCCACGGCCCAGCGGCACCAGCACAGGTTGTTCAGAACGTGTCGCAAGCAATGAGGGCCTTCTTCCTATCTGGCCAGAAACTCAGATATGACGGCATGGGTCCTCGTGGAGAGAGACAGTATCGTGCCGTGTCAAGACTAGAGGATGAGGCGATGGAGAAGTTCAAGATGAACCCCACTCAATGCCAGGCGCTTTCATCGACTTCAAGCTTAGCCCCACCGTCACGACACTCAGCCCTCTCGCCGCCGCCATCGCTCAGTCCTCTGGCGCGACTGCCTGGGGCCCCGATGCCGCAGCCACTGCGGCAACTCTCAACACTGATGGCTTCCTTGATGGCCTATCTGCGGATTTCGACCGTGCTTTGAAGGATCTCTCTGCAGTCCTTGCCGATGTACAACGTCTGGCGATTCTAGGCAACTTGCCTGTCGTGTTACAGGGCACGAATACCCTTCGGGTACACTTTCCAGGTGTTGACGGCCAAACAGTTGAAAGACTGTGCGACGATATTGGCGTTCAAAGAGGCGTCATCGGGCAGGACCCTGGTTTTGATGCTGCCACTGGAAGTGACATGGCCTTGAAGTTTCCTTATGCCCCGGATTCTGAGCGAACAATTACATCGCCTGGTGGCTCTATGCGTTCTGTGGAGAGCCATGAGTTTGATGATGTCTCTTCACTAGGAGATGACTCTTTCGTTCGGGATGCTTTTATGGATGACATGGCGAATAACCCATGGATGTCGGATGGTGATGGATACGAAAGTGCCTCTCCACCCGCACGTTCACAAGGAGCAGAGTCAGAGAATTATGAAGGCCTTGAGGGAATTTATCGTTTCTTGGAGGAATGCGATCGTGCAAAAAGCAGGTATCGCTAAGGTTATGATTTGAAGTTTGGGAGCTAGTGCTGTGCTCTGTCGACCATCAAGTGACTGATGGTGCGTCCACACTCTTTTGTATAATACCCCTTTGTACTAGGCAGTCTAAGTTTTTTGGTCCCTTCACCAGACTGAATCAATATGGAGTTTACTTACGATAATGAGTGCGCGTAATGGTTCAATTCTGCGATTGTGTGATATTTTGGGGTTTGGAATCGCCTGGTGCTGCCGCGAAACTGGTGGATGTTGAGGCTGTTGGCTTCTGCGCAAGGACTCCGTTTGTGGATAATTCTTGGAGCAGGATGCCAAAGGAGATTAGATTGGCGCATTGCTGCTCACAATGGGTTCCACGGCGGGATTTGGCCGGGTCATTGGCTGATGTTGGCTCCATGTTGGCGAGTCGACTTTAAGGCCAGCCTACAGCCAGAGGAAGAAAGAGGGTGAGAACACGAGAGCCTTGTCCATCTGCCGAGGTGGGCCGTATCTCTCAGGCTAATCGGCTTATCACCACGGTACCGTACTGTGCTGTGCTGTACTGTGTAGCACGGGGTCACGCTGGCGAGTACCCTGTACTCCTCCAGAACAGGTCCTTGTGGCCTCGAAATAATGCACGATATATATACTGGTGCTAGGTAAAAGATATAACGAATAATTACGTTTTTCCGAGTAATCTGAATCATCTGCTCATACGAATACGTGTTGGCCAGTGTTTATGTAAAGGTGCGTATGATGCCATGTGCCAGGGTCCCCAGCAAGTGGTGAGCAAAAACAGAAGGACTGCAGGTGGCAGGCCTTCGACTGCTCTTAGAATATTGATCGTTAAATATTAGAAGAATTGAATTAATATAAAAGATATAAGGATATACTTGTACATTCATTCTAGGTATATGTTAATATTATTTAAATGTACATCCAATATTTATCGATTCTTATTCTTATTTATTAGTGCTTGCGGTCCCTCTTCCTTGTTACCCGCTTGCCCAGGTACTGCTTCAAAGCTGGGGTTCTAGCAGAAGCTTAGACAGTTCTCCACATTCTGGACCTCGGCTCAGACGCAACAGACAAGCCGGGCCCTCTCACATATTACCTTACCTTCCAGACATCCGCTCACACTCTCTCCCCTCGCATCCAGCAACTGCAACAATTACTCTCTCAGATCACTCACGACCGCAATACATCATGTCTGGACCCGGCGTCGGCTTCGAATACCCTCCTCAGCAGGTGTCATGGCTGAAGCGCGATGTGCTTCTCTTCGCCAACACCATCGGCTGCACCGCCGACGAGCTTCACTTCCTCTACGTACGTTGCCGATTCTCCGCCGTATCATGCGCTTGTCAAAAGTCCGACCACTAACAGTGTCGTTTAGGAGCTTCACCCCAACTTCAGCGTCTTCCCTACCTATCCCATCATTCTCCGTAAGAACCCACCGCTTGCGCAAGCTAGATCCGAGCACACCCACTGACAGTTTTCAAAGCCTTCAAGGGTAACACGCAAGAGGTGATTGACTTCTACGCCGCGCAGAAGGCTGTCAAGATCCCCGGCATCCCCGACTTCGATTGGCGCCGCGTCGTCGACGGCCAGCGCAAGATCGAGTTCCTCAAGCCCCTGCCGCCGACCTCGGAGGGCAGGAAGTTCGAGAGTCGCCAGAAGGTCATCGGTGTCTACGACAAGGGCCGTCCCGGCTCCGTTCTTGAAACCCAATCCGAGCTGGTTGATGCCAGCACCGGTGAGGTCTACAGCCGCATACTCACAAGCTCCTTCTTTGTCGCCCAGGGCAACTGGGGCGGCCCCAAGGACCGGCGACGGAGAACTTCCCGCCTCCCAAGGGTAAGAACCCCGACTATGTGCTGGAGCACCAGTCCACCAAGGAGTCCGCACTCCTTTACCGCCTGAATGGTGACTACAACCCCTTCACGCCACTCCTGAGCCTGGCAAGAAGATGGGCTTTGGCGGCGACATCATGCACGGTCTTTACTCGTGGAACACGACTGCCCACGCCCTCCTGAAGACCCTGGGCGGCAGCAACCCCGCCAACATCAAGGAATACCAGGCCCGTTTCGCCAGCCCCGTGCTGCCCGGCGACAAGCTGGTCATCAGCGTGTGGAAGACTGGCGAGAAGAAGGGCGAGTGGGAGGAGATTCGTTTCGTCGTTCAAGTAGCGGGCGGCAAGGTGTGCCTCAGCAACGGCCGTGCTTTGATCAAGTGCGTCGACGACGCCAAGAGCAAGCTGTAAATTGGTGGTCTTTTGTTCACTTTGAATTTATTAAGCAAGTACAGAAAATGCGCCCAATGATGGATGAGGAATTGGATGGTTATGATGTGTATAAGTACAGTGGCTGAGCAGCAGCCAGAACCACCAATCAGGTCAATTGACGATTGAAGACATATTAAATCAGCTTCCACATGTATTTGCAACATGGATTGTTTTGTCCTTAAAGTTACTATCCGGGCAGACTGGCGAAAGTGATGTTTGCTCCAGGCATCCACTTAATGCGATTCCTTGGGGACGAGATACCCAACGCCAGGCATGTCTTCCCACTAGCCAAAACATCTAGCAGCGTCCAACCAAATTCGGCCTTGCAACCTCCAACCCACTTTCGTAGACGAAGGGTGATGCAGCTATGGCTATTGGATTCGCTCCTTAAATATTCGAGCCTTTGGTCATTCTAAAGCGGTGGTTGCAAGAATGTCAGCCTCCCATCATCTGGGCCAGCGCATCTCCTATGATGGTGCACCTTGCACTGTCCGCTACATAGGCGAAGTTGCTAGCACCAACGGTGTCTGGTTGGGAGTTGAATGGGACGATGGCAGCCGCGGTAAACATGACGGCTGTCACAAAGGGGTGCGATACTTCTCCTGTATGTTGCTCTAGCCTCCTGAAAACTGGTAAGCGTCTTCTAACGGCTCACCCAGGCATCTCAAAGCTACCCACGGCGGCATCGTTCGTGCGGCCAACAAGACCAGCCGACAAACCTCAGAGCTTCATAGGCGCGCTCCACGAGAAGTATGCCTCCGAGAATGACTCGACGCCAGGACCTCAGATTGTCATCTCTGGCAAAGTGGCTGAGGAGATGGGCTTCGACAAGATCCGGCAGAAGCTTGCCCAAGTCAGGGATCTCAAAATCGTCATTGTAGATGGCCTGCGAGTGGCCTGTGCAACTACTGACCAAGAAGGTTCTGTCAAAGATACGTGCCCCAACATCAGGCAATTGGATCTTAGCAGAAACCTGCTTGAGCATCTGGACCCGGTGGTGGAAATTTGCAGCGATCTTCCGTTATTGAGGAATTTGGCGCTCAAGTAAGCCGATTTTACTTATCGAGTCTATGAAACATAATCAGCTCATTCTATTACAGTGGCAACCGTTTCCAAAATATTCTGCAATACGTCTCTCGCGAACGTGGCGAAAGAGCGTTCCGCGATGTTGCAGAGCTCGCCTTGAAAGAGACCCTACTCAGCTGGGAGGAGCTGTGTCATATTGCCAGCTTGTGTCCTTCGCTGAACATCTTTAGTGTTGGCTTGAATCAGCTTTCCACGCTTCCCGCGGTAAACTATTCTACACTTACCACCACTCTCACATCCCTGAACCTCGAGTTCAATGAGTTCACTTCTTTGTGGGACCTAGGAAGTCTCACCGCCCTAAAGTCTCTACGCAGTCTTCACCTCAAGGGCAACAACATCACCGAATTGGCACCTAGTGGTGCTAGTGCGCCTGTCTTCCCACCGTCGTTGCAATATCTCGATGTTTCATATAACATGGTTCACAGTTGGTCGTTCGTGGATAGACTTCAGGACCATATCCCCGGCATTCAAAGTCTGCGCCTTGCCCACAACCCTGTTTATGAGAAGCAAGACGTCGACGAAAAGGCATCATCATCGGAAGAAGCTCACATGTTCACAATTGCTCGATTAGCTCCGCTCAAGTCACTCAACTTTACACAGATCACGCCCGCTGATCGGACCAATGCCGAGATGTTTTACCTGTCACGTATTGCGAAGCAGCTAGCCAGCGTCCCTGAAGCCGCAGAAGCATCCGTGTTAACTGAGCACCCCCGTTATGCAGAGCTATGCGACATCTATGGTAAACCAGATATCATTCGTCGCCAAGAAATGAACCCGTCGTTTCTAGAATCTCGGTTGATTACCGTAACGTTCCACCGCAACGACCAGGGAAAGCAACAGCGAAAGATACCCAAGTCACTTGATATATATGCCGTGAAAGGCATTGCGGGAAAGCTCTTCGGTCTCCCGCCCTCAAATTGGGCCTCGTCTGGGAAACAGGCGAGTGGGATCCAGTGGCAGGATACGATGACAAAGAAGGAGACAGTAGTGATGATGATGATGTTCCGACACCTAGTATAGAACCTGGCGCCGAGGAAAGCGAGGATAATCCAGCAATGAATTCAGGACGATGGATAAGGCGGGAAGTGCAGCTAAAGGATGGCCCACGACAACTGGGCTATTGTGTTGATGGTCTGGATGTATCCATACGAGTGGAAGCAGCTTAGTTGATCAATAGGACTACTAGGCTATGCAATACCCGATTATAATCTGTGATAGTAGGCGATTTGGTATCCCCATGAAAGAAGGAGAACATGTGCGATTCGATCCCAAGCTCGCACGCCATTGAACATGTCGCTTCAGAACAGGTTCAAAGTCGGATCTAAGGTCACCCTTTGTCGCGAAAGCCGAGGCAGCCTGTATGTGGGGGCGCTAAGGTTAGGCCGGAGCAACGGGAAACATAGTGCCAAACTTGGATTTATCCCCGTTGTGCTTATGATTGATGTCCTTAGCAAGTGGGTAAGCAACAAAATAAGGACCATAGGCACCTACGGGAGAGAGCGAGAACAGGTGAATATTGGGTTTGTATTCGCCTAAAATACTTGTCAAATTGGAATAAGTGTGTAGATATAGTCTCAATATTTTGATGATTTTTCTAAGAATTTCCTGATTTTTAACGGCCAATATCATATTATATGAGAAGTGTAAGGCCCACGATCTGCCTAGGCCATCAGGCTTGGCCGTGTTTGGAAACGGTCAGACTCAAGAGCGAGTGAAAGACGTTAAATCCATTTATCTCCAGTCTAAGCGGCGATACCGGTTCGAATTGTGCCTCACTACTGGATTAATGGGATAGCAGTTGTGACCCAAATCCGATGTAGAGGAGGCCATGATGCAATGGAAGTGTGGTTCAGTGTCGTCAATATGTATAATAAAGGGCCAAGAAGATGCCTTCACCGGTGCAGTCCAACAAGCAACATCGCATCACCAAATAGAACAACTTCTATACTATCCGACTTTCTCCAGGTCTAAAAACGCCATCCGCGTATAATTCATTCAACATGCCTCAAGTTCTAGGAAAGGAAGTGAGTCCGATTGGGCTCGGCCTCATGGGTACGTCTATCAATTCTGGCCCGTGTGATGAAATGCATAGAATCTCACCCCTTTCCAGGTCTCTCATGGCGGGTTAGCCCACCACCTCTAGAGGAAGCTATTGCTACATTGAGGGCTGCCGCGGAGGCTGGTTCCAACTTTTGGAATGGCGCCGAGTTCTACGGAACCCCAGAGTACAACACAATGACGATTGTCAAGGCTTACTTCGAAAAGTACCCAGAAGACGCTGACAGGATCACCTTGCTCATCAAGGGGCTGCCAATCTCACTACCATGGCACCCGACGGGTCGCCAGACTTTGTTCGCAGATCCATCGATAATATCCTCCAGCAACTCGGGGAGTGAAGACGTTGGATGTCTTTGTGATTGCAAGACGAGACCGCAATACTTCTTTCCAGACAACACTCGAGGTCATCAAGAAGGAATACATCGATACCGGAAAGATAGGTGGCGTGGCGCTGTCCGAATGTCGCGCAGAAACTATTCACGAAGCAAGTAAATACGTCAATGTTGCTGCTGTTGAAGTCGAGCTCAGCATGTTTTCGCCAGATGTTCTGAAGAACGGTGTTGCTGCGGCTTGTGCAGAGTACAACATCCCAATTGTGGCATACTCTCCCATAGGCAGAGGGGTAGGTCGCATTTACAGAGTGGAAGAATCATTACTGACGGTCACTACAGGTCCTTACAGGTAACTTCAACAACAATTCAGACTTTGTAGGTCGTGGAAGACTGGCGTCTTTCCCCGCCTTCAGCAGGAGGCTTTGGAGCACAATGTGAAGTTGTTCAAGGAGATCAAGCCACTGGCAGAGAAGAAGGGATGCACCCCAGCGCAATTTGCCCTTGCCTGGGTGCGAGGCCTGAGCAATCGACCAGGAGTGCCAACCATCATTCCCATCCCTGGAGCTTCGGCGCCTTCTCGTGCCAAGGAAAACTCCAAGATCATTGAGCTAAGCGAGGAGGAAATCAACATTGTCAATGAGATTGTGGACAATTTTGAGCCAAAGGGTTCGCGCTACCCCGTCGGTGCTCATATTGAGACATAGGTCTAGCTGTTCTCATGTTAGATAAGAACTCATGAAGGTGAAAGCAGTGTATGCATTATAATAGAGGAGCAGAAATTCGAAGTATCAGGAAGAAGTTATCCACAGAGGCCCGTGAGGGCTTCAGAATTGCAGAATTCATAAAATATGAATGCATCATGATGTGCGTGAAAGAGAAAAGGCAAAAGGCAGCTTCGGGAATAGCAAACTTACCAATGGCTTGTTTTCAGAGTCATCCCATGGGATGCATGGCTAGGTTACCAGTTAGAGAAGTAAAAAGTTCGTCGTCAAGTTCGCAGAAATTTATTGCACTGTCAACACGTGACTGTACTACAGGGTAATGTAATTGAGGAAATGGGTCCTGGCATGGAGCCATTCACAATAGCTTGAACCCACAAGGAGGCGGCAGCGGTTTGTAAACATGCGACTGTAGGTCCACTCGATTCATAATAAATCGTGTGTAGCTTATGATTTACAGATCTTTAAAGGGTTGGAATATGGCCCAATGGTTCTTGATTGTCTTCAATATCTACTAGACTTTAGGGGTATACAAGCTCCAGCTTCACCAACAAATCACCGAGTATGAATGATTGTACAAGGACGGTATGCGTGTGCCATGGCTAACGCGAGAATCCTTATGCAATAACCGCACCACTCAACCCAACTGCTTCGACTCGGTTTACGAGCTTTTTCACGTTCGTCCAGTCCTCGCTCTTGAGGCCTTCCTTGCCACCCAGGCCACTGGCTACCTCAAATACGGTCAGAGAACCGTTGATGCCGCCCGTTGCCAGGCGCTTGCCCTCGTTTGGCTCCCATGACACCTTGTTTAGGCTCTTGGAGAGCATAGTTCGGCCATCTGGCCGAGCGCTTGGTGAGATCCGTGAAACAGGCTCCTCGGTCTCCACAGCGATATCCCATAGCTCCAGCCACCCAGCACCGTCAACAAGAGCGAAGACGCTCGGCTTGACCGGTGACCACTTGGCATCATATACGACATCCTCGCGGACGAAGTCGATCAGTGGTGTGATGCTACCATCGCCTGCTCCAATAGTCGACGTAGCTGCTGGCGCACGAACTTTCCATAGCTTGACGCTCCAGTCCAAAGACGATGATATGACGAGATCACCCAAGTCAACCGGTCCTCTCGCCGGGTGAAAGTCAACCGACATGACAGGAGCAGTATGTCCTCGGTAGCTGATCTTCTTGTCGACACCAGCCTTGGCTCCAGCACGGTCGTATCGATGGCAGGGGAAGATGGTGCCCTCCTCACTACCAACCAAGAAGAATGTTGGATCGGTTTGCGGGAAGGAAACGCATGTTGGGCTAACATCCTCAACTGCAACCTTTGCCTGTGTGGGGTTCTTCAGTTCCAGAAGCTCCTGCGGTTGAGCAAAAACATCCATGCTCCAACCGCAGACGACACCATCAGTTGAGCAGGAGATAATGTTGTTCGCGTTCTGCGTGCCGACAATATCAACACTATAGATGGGGTGTGCGTGCCCAAACCCGGTAAGCGGGGTCTTTTGGACTGGCGCAGCCTTTGCTCTGGTATCCCATAATAAGACTTGCCCACTGTATGATCCTCCGACGATTAAATTAGGGTGGTAGGGTGAGAATTTGGCGGTGAGAACATCTGATTGAGCCGTGAAGACGTACTCTGGACGATCATGCATGTGCAGATTCCAGACTTGGACCAGGCCGTCGGGTTCGTGGGGTGCAGTTGGGTTCTTGGTGTACGAGGCGAGAAGTAGTTCGCTAAACTTGGGGAGAAGTCGATGCCGCTGATCATACGTTTTTAGACCAACGATCATCAAAGAACTGTGCAACCTCCTTCACCCTGTGCTTGCCTCGTCCACCGGTGTTCCCACTCTCTTCATCCTCATCATCGTGGTCTTGACCTTGTAGTGCGTAGTCCGTTAGGATGTCATATGTTTCTTGTTCCAGCGCCCTTTCAATGACCTTTGTTGACTTGTCAAGGAAATCCACAAAGTCGTCGGAATGAGTGACTGCTTCCAACTCCTCCACGGTGAGTTCGCGAAGTGGAAAGTTGAGTGCTGATGAGGTCTTGACATTATCTGCGCCGTGTGATAGTGATTCTCCGGCGGCCCTAAGCTCTTCCTCGACTTCTGCTCTGATCTTCTGCCTCAGCTCTTCCTCCCGATCTCGCTCTCTCCTGCTCAGCCGCTTGCTGGGCGTGGAGGTGGTTCCGGGTATGTCATCGATATCTGACAGTGTTGACTGGGCGCGCGGCCGTGGGGGACATCCATGGCTCTGTTGTCTGGACACCTTTGCTGTATGAGAAAACCTCCTTAACCGGCGACGGAGGGCACTCGTAAACCGTTGTCAAGGGTACGGCGGTAAGCTTCGGCGGTTGTTGAGGCGATACTTGCGCTGGCTGTGCAGCAGCATCTGAGGTGTCGTTGCTGAGCTCGCCGGCGCTTAGAACACTGTTTGGTCTGCTGCCGCGATGGGCGGGTGACGCTGCACCCCCGTGGTTGTTGACCCGGGTCTGCTGTCGCCGATCAAGTCATTGATAAGCAGTTCGATCTTCCGGCGGTTATCTTCGCGACCGGGACTCGACGATCCAAGCTGTGGGTGAAGACAGAGGTTAGCTCAGGGTGCTTTGCGGTGGAAGAGAGACACCAACTTCGCTAGGGCCTACGGAGACACGACCAGTCGTTGTCTGGGTGGCTCGAAGCTCTCTCTGCCGCTTAAGCTCCGCAAGCTTTGCCCTCTTTGCGAGGATTTCTTCTCGGCGTTGTTGCATTATGGGTTGATCTGGTGTCCCATTGCGGGACGGTTCTGGCTATCGTGGGTCGGGCACTCGACGCGACAGATGATGTCTGCGCAATATGTGAATCGATACGGCTTGGCGAAGGATGATTTCGGTGCAGAGTATTAGATGGACTTAGGACACGGTAAAGAGCCTCAATGGGTGGGTTGCGAAACGAGAAGTTCTCTACATGAAAGAAAGGTGCACGCCCAAGAAAGATGCAATCCCGTGTCTCTTCAAGAGACCCTGGAGTGGCAGATGATGTGTGGTTGCGCCTATGCCTGATGGAGCTCTAGCTGCATTGGTAGAGCATGGGGCAAGTAACTGAATGAATGCTTTTGGCGGTGGGGGTGCTGGCGGTACTTGCACTGGTATCTACACTCTTGACAACTTCGTACTTGTACTAGGCGAATCCAATGGAATATCTAAGCACCATGAAGTTTGAGTAGGAATCGAAATCAATGAGATTAAAGGTTTATTCTAGTTGCCTGGTTATATTCAATCGAATGAATACGATTCAGAACCAATACTTGCTGCAGATTGTAAGAGAACCATTAGCATTCAAGTTCATTCACTGTTTGATAGCCATGGTAACCGTCTATGACATCGTTACTCATGCTGTTCATAATTTCGGAGTAGCAACCAGACTTCTAACACCACACACAACAGTATTACACAAAAAGACCGAGTGAAATCTATGTACGGATGTACCAACACCAGAAATCTGTAACGATTGAACCGGGACGAACATCTTACACCAAGACGCGAGCCTCCCGGGTAGGCCACCAAACACGTGACACGTCCCAAATGAGCCAGTACCTGGTTAAGGTAAAGCTCCCATTCTTCATCTGAGCTGCTCAGGTGCTGACTACTACTAGCGCCATCCTGGAAAAACTGCGACTTTTCCCGAGGACATTGTCAATTCTTTACCTGTCGCCCCGGAGTACCAATTCCCTCGAGCCACCAGGACAGGGCCCCAATTGACAGCCATCCTCGATCACCGAGTCTCGTCTCAGCCATTCTTTCGACCAGAGTATCTTCTGTGCCGTTACCAGCTCCTCCTACACAATGTCGACTACAAATGTACGTGGTTGTCCCCTTTCCGGCGATGCAGACACGCCCACCACCAGCACCCGACGAAGCACACCAGCATGCCGAGCAATGCTCGGAACCGCACAAGTTGAGATTGCGCATAGGCAATGAGACTAATTGGCTTGATTCCAGGTTCTCCGGTGGTCAGCCCTGGCCGTGGGCATCTTCTATGGATTCTCCCACCAGCGAACCATCACTGCTTCCCAGAGGGCTGAGCACGAGCGCCACGAGTACGAGAGCAAGCAGAAGTTGATCAACCAGGCCAAGGCGGAGTATGCGAAGCTCAAGAACCCGGCACAGGCGTCGGCCGATGATGGTACGACCTCCCGTTGTTTAGTCCCGCAGCGTCGCGCCAGACCCTACGTCCCAGGCGCAATGCCCGAGATATATCTCGCAGCACCCATGACCACAGGCTAACATGTATCAAAGGCACCACCGACCCCTCCAACCCCAACTTCGACCTCGAGAAGCTGCTGCTGAAGGTGGCCAAGGAGAGCCCTTGATTTGACTAAGACGGAGAAGAGGTTGAGCACTGATGGGAGCATGATACGAAAATCCGGCAGGGGATGACACAATTCGTCCTCAATGGAACCCAACGGTTTCCCTGAGGAATGCCATGGGCCTCAAATAATGGCAGAGTCGGTGTATGATTGAGACTACACGTGGCGCTATTGCATAGAAATTTCCTTTCCAAGTGTACAGGTGTAAAAATACACACAATTAGACAAGGTTGTCGAAAGCACGACTGGGACCAGAGGGTGATAGTGATGTTCTTGCATGTTATTATGCCATCTGGCTGTGTAGTTGGCGACCTTCAACAGGAGCGATGACTGCTGTTGATGAGCTATAAACATGAGACCCGGAAGCGATTGTTCATATCTGAAGCTTCAGAGGAGCCCTGACTACATAGAAGGCTACGAATTGGATGCGTGCACTATGCCTCTCACATAATGGGCTTGATATAACGACCTTACGGCAATACATGATAACACAATGCCATTCGAGCTACATATCATACATACATTTTATAGAATCGTAGCGTCACCCAATTTCAGAGCTAGAGCAAACTCCACGATTGACGATGGGGAGCAGGAGAACGCCGGCTAAAGCTGGGACACAGGCTCCCGCTTGTACCCACCTGCTCAGGAGACCACCAGGTAGGCCTGTTTGGCCACGGTAGCAAAGGTAGCCGCAGGAGAGGAGGTACCTGCACGCAAACACGGAACACGCACACGCACGCCCACCCCACACGTTGCACCCCTGTAGCAATGGCATAAGCTCCAAGCTGTCCTTAGTTGTTCTGGGGCTGTCGAGAACCTCCATCAAACCCACGAGGGCCGTCAGGAAAAGCGACAATCGTGGCCACCATGGCTGTCAAGACTAACGATGCCCTCGCCGTGGCGTCCGGCCAGAGCTCGCGGACTCTGCTGAGGGTTACTATCCTTTGTTTCATCGCCGCCGCTGCAATTGCCAGCCGTCTCTTCTCCGTCATTAGTGAGTTCTACGCCCATGCATGGCCGGAGTCTTGGAATGCTTGACGGCCTCCGAGCCTCGGACAGGACATCCGGACAGACACTGGGAACACCGGGCTAACAAACCTCATAGGATTCGAAAGTATCATCCACGAGTGTCAGTCTACCGCTTCGCGAAACCCAACACCCCTGCCGTGCTGACCATGTTGCAGTTGACCCTTGGTTCAACTTCCGAGCCACCAAGTATCTCGTTGCGAATGGCTTCTACAAGTTTTGGGACTGGTTCGACGACCGGACATGGCACCCTCTTGGACGAGTCACTGGAGGTACTCTCTATCCTGGATTGATGGTTACCAGCGGCGTCATCTACCACGCTCTCCGCGCCATTACCATTCCTGTCGACATCCGTAACATCTGTGTCCTCCTTGCGCCGGCTTGCTCTGGCCTGACGGCCTACGCAGCCTACCTCCTCACGAACGAGATGACGACATCGCCATCTGCCGGTCTCCTGGCCGCAGCATTCATGGGCATCGCCCTGGTTACATCTCGAGATCCGTGGCTGGTAGCTACGATAACGAGGCCATCGCCATCTTCCTCCTTGTTTTTACCTTCTACCTGTGGATCAAGGCCCTCAAGCTTGGATCCATGCTCTGGAGTGCCCTTTGTGCGCTCTTTTACGGCTACATGGTGGCATCTTGGGGTGGATACGCCTTCATTACCTGCTTGCTCCCCGTGCACGCCTTCACTCTTATTTGCATGGGCAGGTACAGCAACAGACTCTACGTCAGCTACACCACCTGGTATGCCCTGGGCACACTGGCCAGCATGCAAATTCCCTTTGTTGGTTTCCTTCCTGTCAAGACCAGCGAGCATATGCCTGCCCTAGGTTAGTCTACCGACACGCCGCCATTGTACACCCAATCACTGACTCTTCATGACAGGAATCTTTGGTTTCTTGCAGCTCATTGCTTTCATTCAATATGTGCGATCTGCCATCTCTGGCCGACAGTTCCAAACCTTCGTTGTCACTTTGCTCGTCGGAACATTCGGTCTTGGATTGGCCGGGCTTGTTGCCCTGACTTCCATGGGCTACATTGCGCCATGGAGCGGCCGATTCTATTCGCTCTGGGACACAGGATATGCCAAGATTCACATTCCTATCATTGCATCAGTTTCTGAGCATCAGCCCACCGCTTGGCCATCGTTCTTCTTCGACTTGAACATGCTCATCTGGCTGTTCCCAGCCGGTGTCTACCTCTGCTTCCAGGATCTGAGGGATGAGCATGTTTTCGTGGTCGTCTACGCACTCTTCGGCAGCTACTTCGCAGGTGTCATGGTTCGTTTGATGCTGACTCTGACGCCCGTTGTTTGCATTGCTGCTGCTATTGCGGCGTCTCAAATTCTCGACACCTACTTGAACGTGGAGAGCCCCCAGGCTGTTGAGGCCCAGGTCGATGCCCCTGAAAGCCCAGTCAAGAAGAGCAAGGGTGCGCTCAAGTCTACCGACAAGCCGGCTGTCGGAATCTACAGCCACGTATCTCGATTCTCGGTAGTGGCCGCCATGACCGTGTATCTTGTGATGTTTGTCAGCCACTGCACTTGGGTCACCTCCAACGCCTACTCTTCTCCATCTGTCGTGCTGGCTAGCCGCATGCCCGATGGCTCACAGCATATCATCGATGACTACCGTGAGGCCTACCAGTGGCTGCGCCAGAACACCAAGGAGGACGCCAAGATCATGTCCTGGTGGGATTACGGCTACCAGATCGGTGGCATGGCGGACCGACCTACGCTCGTTGACAACAACACCTGGAACAACACCCACATCGCTACCGTTGGAAAGGCCATGAGCTCACGGGAGGAAGTTAGCTACCCCATCATGCGACAGCACGAAGTTGACTATGTCCTGGTTGTTTTTGGCGGTCTCCTTGGTTACTCTGGAGATGACATCAACAAGTTCTTGTGGATGGTCCGAATTGCCGAGGGTATCTGGCCCGATGAGGTCAAGGAGCGCGAATTCTTCACTTCACGTGGCGAGTACCGTGTTGACGCCGATGCCACGGAGACGATGAAGAACAGCTTGATGTAAGCTTTTCAACACATGATGACTATGACGTTTATAGCTGACACACACTTAGGTACAAGATGTCCTACCACAACTACGCCAGTCTGTTCCCTGCTGGTCAGGCAGCCGACAGAGTCCGTGGTGTCCGTCTTCCCGAGCAGGGCCCTGTCCTGAACTCGCTCGAGGAAGCCTACACGAGTGAGAACTGGATCATCCGTATCTACAAGGTCAAGGACCTGGACAACATCGGCCGTGACCACTCCTCCGCAGCTGCATTCGACCGCGGCACGAAGAAGAAGAAGGCCACCAAGAAGAGGGAGCGCGTGTTCTGCGTGTAGACTAGACGCTCGTATATCACTGCATTGTTGTGGAGAGGAGACTGTCAACGCTAGCTATGCTGTTTATAGATAGAAGCGGGTTTCCAAAAATGTATACCAAATATATGAGACGAGCTGGGGAGGGTGAACGTCTGATAAGCCTGACAGTAAGGCAAGCATACAGTTTCTAGTCAATTGAAGGTTTTAAAATTACGAACAAACCGATCATGGCTGTCCTATTCTGATCTTGAAAGTGTTGCTTGCAATATTTCTGTCGATAACCGTACCTTGGTACATCACCTTGATATGTGTAAGTTAGTACCTTGATACCTGCCTGCCAGCTGCAACAGCTGCCCATGCCAGATTGCCAGATCCTTAAGCTGAAGAACTTCCATTCATCTCCATTCACCTACCAACCACCCCAACTCACTCCACCTCACCTCACATTGCCTCATCTCATTATGCTATTCTACCTGTGCCATCGCACCTAACACTCTTTCGACTCATGCCCTACCTACCGTTTGCTCTTCGTCCTCTGTCAACCATTCTCGAGTGTAAGCAACTCGAGCAGATGCTTCGATAATCTCCTAAACCTCCGGGGTCGCAGTAATGGGGATTGGTGGCAAGCGTGGTGGTTCGTCTCGCGCCCACGACGAGCTAGGAGTTGACCTCCTCAGTGCTTTATTCAACTTGCCCACACGGAATGCTATTGAACGCGCGGAGAGCGAACGCAGACAGTTTGTTACTGTTCGAGATGGATCCGGCAAAGAGATTAGATACAGGATTTTTCATGAAGATGGCACTGACACCGATTCGTCTTGCTCATCGAGCTCGGGCAAATCATCAGTGTCAGGTCAGCGCTCTTCACTCTCAGAACTTGATCCTACAAGTTCACCTCCTGGGACCTGGCGTCGCAATCGATCTCGGCTATCGTCTTGGCTTCATCGACACAAATCAGCAACTGCAACCTCTTGGCAGAAGTCTTTGAAACACAAGAAAGAACCCGCAAAACTTCGCAAAAATCACCGAAATTACTCTAATACCGCCAAGGAACGGCCTACTTTCGATATAGGCAAGCGCACTACTGCTACAGTCCTACCGTCCGCTACGTTTCCTGCATACAACAGCACAAATATAAACTCATACGAAAGGCCTATCATACTGCCCTCTGTATCGCCATCTGGGCCGTCTTTTCATACTCCACTATATCACCATCATGTGATGCCTCTACCACAGTTCCAATATCAACCGAACCTAGCTCAGCCTTCAGTTCAGATCCCAATCTTACAGAACCCACCGCCTACCTCAGCTCCTGTTTCTCCAACTACTATACCTGTCTCGGAAGAAGGTCCTAAGACATCTGCTCAACAGAATAGTGAGGTACAGCCTCCAAAGCAGACTGGTCCTATTCTAACTATTCTTGCTCAAGAGCTTAACCGCATCCAACGGGATATTGACCTCAAGAACGGTCAGTTGGCTGCAAAGTCTACAGATCCAGGGCTAGAAGTAGACTTGCAAAATTTACAGCAGCAGCTTAATGCGACATTGGATGCCGCGGTAGCAGGGAAATGGGACAATGGTAGCAAGAAGAAGTGCTGTGAGCCTGATCCCTCAACTTCAACCGCGCCTAGCAACACTAGTTCCACCCCAGAGAACAAAGGAGGACCAACACCCCGAGTAGTCGATCAACCGAAGGAGACACGAGTCCGAAACTAGAAGGGAAGACAAAGACGACTCGATCAGCAGGCCCAGTGCTCCGTCACCATTGCTCTGAATGCGGAACCGTCCGATCAGCTAGATATCATGCAAAACATTCAATTTCTTTGGACAAGAAAACTGTTCCAAACTATTGCCGTAACTGTCGAAAAAGACGACTGGATAATACCGCCCCCAGGTTCGTCACCACTATTGCTTTGGTTGCGGTCGATTTAGATCTAAGACGTACCACCGCACAAACCCTGCCCCGAACGGTTCAGCTCCTCTCCCCAACTATTGCCGAAAATGTGCACATGAGCTATTGCATTCGAATGATGGTTTGATCAAGCCCGCATCAGGAAGCGTATGTCCGGCAATGCTCAATATTACGTGCAATTGCTAACTGTGAACAGGAACACCAGGGCACAGTTGATGATGAAAGAACTAACCTTTCCGCGATAACCAATAGTATATCCTCTTCAACCAAGTCAAACAGAGATCCCTCACTCTGTCACTTCCATCATTTATTGAAGCGGTAGAGGATACGGGCTCCGTGGAGCAACATGAGCAGAGCAGCCATAGCCAGCAGCTTTCAGAAACGGACCATCAAAGATCAAGTGCCGAACGCATCTCCAGCGAAGATTCACCTACAACATATCTCCCTGAAAGACGCTTGGGATCAGCTGAGCGAAGAGCACAGAGAGTCCCTGTCATCAGTCCTCACAATCGCCCCATGTCAGGGCTGGAAGAGTATCTATACAAAAACCTTACGTAGAAGAGGTGTTTTCACTCCGTAAGACTCCTTCGCACAGCATTCACCCGGAGGTGCAAGAAAAGGACGAGAGCGATTTGTGGGCAACATATACTGAGAAGAAATCTGCTGGTGGTCAAAAGTGGAGAGGAGAGGCTGCAGAGCTGTATGCTAAGGATTCGGGAGTACATCCTCGTCAGACAACACCGCGCTCAAGTGACTCTAATTCTGAGCCTCGTGTTAAGATCAATGACCCTATACATGAGCGTAGCCATGTTATAGAAAGCCCTAAAACCACAATACACCCTTCTACCCCAGGTGAAGAAAGATCGAGGGGTAACGTGTACAACACGGCCGAGGAAGTGAAAATGGACCACGAGAAGTCGACACCTCGCTATTCAAGAGGAGCATTTAGCAGACAGAGTGGTCAGATTGAGCTTGATGGGCCTGGCGACTGGCCTCATCCAACACCATCTACATTCTCTAGAAACGCCAAACGGCCATTCCCGAGACGCAAGACACCCAACAATGGTCATGATGAACAAACAGACTACAGCAATGTATTCTTTGCTCGAGACGAGGCCTATCGAGGTAGCTTTGTCCCCAATGACAGTATGTTTGGTGGAACCAAGCATGATGAAATGGGCGATGGTGATGGTGTTATGGGTTCCCAAACTTGTGATTTTGATCACAACGGGGCTCCAAAGCCGGCCAGCAATCCTTAGCAGCGATGTGGCTTAGGCAAGGGCCATGATTTACCAGAGACTCGATCCTTTCGACCTCCTTTTGCTACTAGGTCTGTTTTCGCTGGGCTTAGTAGGTCTAATGAGGCAGCTGAACAATCGACAGTCGACGACGAGGCTTCACACTTCAGTAGCTACAGTGATAATTACCAACCAGGCAGAAACCTTTACTATCAACCTCGACGGTCTTCTTCCTCATTCCGCGACACTTATAGACCAAGCAAGCGTACATGGCACGGGACGAGCTATTGGGAGGAACATCAAACTTACAAGAACCATGGGATGAAGCAGGAAGATCTGATTCCAGAACCGATCATAGAGGAACCTTCCTCTACAGCTAGCTCACCCGTTCAGCAGACTTTGTTGCTTGGTGGGCCTTCACTACTTCCCTAACTCGTGCATTGCTGACCAAGTTTATTTCGCAGAGTTTCAAGAAGAGCCAACTGTTTGCCGCTCACCACCTTTCTCGGAGCAATCAGATGGAATTGAAATCGAAGACGTTACATCGGTGTAAGTACAAGCGACATATCACGTTAAGCCCATTTGAACACATGCTGAAACTCCCAGAACAGTGTGTGATAAAACCCAGTGTCATGAGAGCTCGGAGATCAAGGGCTTGGGATGAATGCCAATTGCTCGAGGCTTTGGTGGCACTTGGCTAAAAACGTTGAGTTCAAGGTGCTGTCAACATTGCTAGCCGGAGCGTTTATGTCAAGGTTAATTGAGACTAACTAAGGCGGCTATGGATGTGCCGTACTAATAGAAAATGATACTGTGATTCGTGCATATATTTGTTGGTGTACATAGATCACCACGCTTGTGTATGACAACATGAGACGTTTGAAGCTGAACCGGCCCTATCGCTTTTACATTTACACTACATGCCATGATTAAAGGAAGAATGGTAGGCGCAGTTTTTTGTTAATTTACACTTTATTCAGTACATCCTAATCTGATGCTATCTACTTCCCCATCAACCACATCACGACAACATCGTCAGGACCAATATAAGTAACGGCCCGGCCATCCCTTATCAATTCAGAGGAAGCAAACTCCTCCTATAACGTTTACACCCTCGGCTATTTCCGCAGCACATCATGCCGCATCTACGCTGCATGTAAGATTCAGCAAGCAAGCCAAGCTCGTCCAAGATCCCCAGCTGCCCAGATACCCTACCCGGCCTTCCGGGATAGAAAAAGATGTGCCAAAAGATTACTTTCCGTTTCCCAATCTCACTCCGCAGACCGGCCCGAACACCACCAAAGACGTGCAAAAAGCAGTTCTCAAAAGACAGTAACGAAAGGGCGCTGTATGCGTCTATGATAAAAAAGCAAAACACGCCAGTGTACATTTCTCGCTTGACGCCATCCGATCAAAATTTAGGAATATTGTGAGTGGAATATGCATCCATAGGTAAGACGAATCAACTGTAAGAGTCTCTTCTCGTGAGCTGGTGGATCTGCTTGCCGTCGAGAAATTTGATGGCGTCTTGTATTGTCTTCTGAAAATTTCGGCTCCTCTCCCTCTCCTGTTCCACCGCGGCCTGGCGCAACGCCCAGTCGGTCTTCGATTCGTCGATTTTCCGATGCTTTTCGGCAACTTCGCGTATGCGCTTCTCCGTCCTTTGACAAGCACTATCCAGCTTCTCGGCCAGCACCGGAGGCGCTAGCTCCAGACGCTTGTCGTCGCCTCTAGGCTTCGAAGAGGACCCCACTTGCAATGGAAGTTAATTGTCGTGTTGTTCTTTGTCTCAGGGTTGCCCCATATAAGCAAAGAATCTCCATGATAAATGCGTGCCCATCTATGAGATGGCCCGCTTGGGTTTTAGAATCAACGGACCCTAAGAGATAGCCGTTGATCTGGATGCCAACTGTAGCCTTGGTCGAAATCCAGAAAGAGTACGAATCCTCATCCCTGACGTCGTCTGATTGCCATGGAAGAGGTGATTTGGCCGGGTCTTTGGCCGGATCATATCCATCCTTCCACAACATAACCTTGAATGCGAATTTCGGCACCCTTGGTTCTGAGGAAGGTTGGAACACCTCGGTGTTATCAGAGTGACGACCAAAACTTGTGAGCGAGTCTTTGATAGGAATGCAGATTCCTTTCACACAGGAGTCTGGATCCGAAATCAACTCTGCGACAGCCCCTTCCGATGAGTCGGTCTGGGCCGCCGAAATGGTATAGGGCTCCGGAGGTAGCGTATCCGGGATCGATTCCGGGTCTTCCGGTGCGGCAGTGGATGGGATGTCACCATTATCAGCCAGCTTGCGATCATCGCGTTTCAAGCCTATCACAAGTCCGCGATGAGGTCCTTCCACCTGGTTGGGCCTGTGGACTGGCGGAAAGTACTTCATGGCAAGATCCCACAGCGGCGTTCTCCCTGGACCAAAATATTCACCTCTCTTCTTGGCAGCTTGCGAAAAGGCATCGTGTTGTAGTTGTGTCATTTCCGGATAGTTCAGATGCCACGTCTTCCGGTCTTGCTCCCAAAATGCTTGTTTGTCCACAGCTTTGTCAATCTGCCGGCCAGACCCAAGTCTTCTAATCTGAGGTATGTCGGCTAGTAATTTGTACTCCTCTAGAATGTTGGATGAGATCCCATCCATTGGGCCTTCAGATCTCAATCGTTTCATCGTAGGTTTATTGGGCGGATTATTCTCGTCAAACTCGTCACTTGTTTCATAAGGATTCGGTTTTCGCTTGCTTGACCGGGGATCAAACGAATGACTCGAGATGTTTGAATAATGAGAGAGCATAGCTGGCCTGGTCGCAGTATCACTCTCGCCCAAGCTTTGAGAAGCCACGTTTTCAACCAGACTCTGCAACTGGTCGGCAGACTGATTTTGGTTGATGGACACAGTGGTGTGTCGGCGACGACGTGGGTTGCCGTTAGCTGGTGATGAGGTTTCTGAGTCAGAACCGCCGTCTGCATGTGAGTCCAGGATCTCCGTCATACCCATGCCACTTTCCCTGCAGGCAGATTCAGGTAATGCGCAGGAATTACGCCAGAGCTACCTATGGCTGAGACACCAACTTCTCCAAACAGCCTAGGAGCTCGCGAGCCTTGACCAAGACCAGAATTCTCTTTGCCGGACTCATCATCTTCTCCCATGGAGTCACTGACTCGATCTTCATCAAAATGAGTCGGCCGAAACTGAGACGGCTCGATGAGAAGATCGTCGTCATCATCGGTAATTTCGTCGTAGGACTGTGACGCCTCTATAGTCGCGCCATGGCCTCCCAACCACGGATGAGTCTCAAGTTCCGACACCGTCGCTCGAGTTTCAGGGCGTCTTTGCAACATACGCTGAAGGAAAGTGATGCCTTGTTGAGAGACCTGGCGATGCTGCAAAGGTAGGGTATTCAGGTTCGTTGTCATGACTCGATTCAAAAGTTCAGAATGACTAATACCAGTCGTTACTGGGTAAGGAGGTGCTCCAGTCAGAGTGTAAAAGAGCACGCCACCAAGGGACCAAATATCAACAGCATGGCTATATCTTTGGCCGGGTGTGCGGCGCATTTTCTTTCCTCTGCTCCTGATGCCGTTATCATCGTACTCGGCGTACTCAGTATACACCTCTGGTGCGCAGTAGAGTAGTGTGCCGCAGAAAGTTCTGAGGAATGTCTGCTCGCTGTCGACTACTTTCGACAGACCAAAGTCAGTAAGCTTGACCTCGAGCGGATCCAAGGTGTTGATGAGGATATTGTCGGGCTTCACATCGCGATGTGTGATATTGTTGGCGTGGAGGTAACCAAGAGCACTCAGGAGTTGCTTGGTCATGATCTGTGTCATGTCTTCTGGGAATGGCCCGTCCTCAGAGATATGCTTGCCAAGATCGCCACCAGGAACGAACTCCATAATTATAATGAGAAGTCGGTCGTCCCAGTCATAGTTCTCTATGTAGCGTACAATGTTGGGCTGTGAGTCAAGTCAGCCACCACGTGCCTTGTGAGAGCGTGAATGAGACAACTTACATGCTGGACACGCTGCATAATCTTCATCTCGTTTTCCACCTTCTGATCCAAGACACCGTTTTTATAAAGCGGCGTTTCTCCAGTTCCTTGGCGGCATATGGCATGCCATCGTATTTGGAGGTCACCTTGTATACCACGGCAAAAGCTCCTTTGCCGATCGTCCCCGTACGATTGTACTTGCCGGAGCCTGTCCACTCCCGTCGTATTTGGTTTTGGACTTCCCGGCGCTTGGACGGGGAACGCTGCTGTTGCTGCGGTGTCCCAGGGAAGCAAAGTCGACTCTGCGAGTGGGTTGTTGGCCCGTAGCGCCAAACAAGTCGACATGGCCACTCGGTCCTGGGCGAATGGTCTCCGTCTGATTCTCTAGTCCGTGACGGGCAAAATGCTCGGCAACCTTTTCGATATATGCGCGGTCGTACTCGTCCTCTCGGCGGGGATTCTGACGCGAAATTCCAGGTCGTTGGTTTCCTTATGTAACAAGACTCGAATGACCTGTCCGGACTCGAGAACCCACCTGCTCACCGGCGGTTTCGTCCTGTCCTTGGGATGAGCAGTCAGAAGAATCGTATTCACAAAAGTGCCGTTGGTCGACTGGTCCTCGATCATGACATTGCCAAACTCGTTCACGTAGATGCGGAAGTGTATGTTGCTGACGCGCTTGAGAGGATCGTTGACGAAGACGAGATCACATCTAGCATTGTTCCTTCCGAAAGCGAAGCCGGCGGCGGGATTCTTGACCTGGGCGGAGAGCCTCAGTATGATAGCGAAGTCACCACGAGGGCAAGGTGCGACTCGAATCGGCTGGCGTGATCCTCAATTCCATAGTCCGGCTCGACGGTATCGGCTTGGTCCATGCCAATAATGTGCGGGCAGTCCTCGCGGGCGAGCCTCTCGACCTCGAGGCGAGCCGAGTCAGATTTCGGGTGGAGGACGCATATTATATCGGAAATGTCGTCATCCGAGAAACCGGAGTTCTGCTTGCCTATCCTGCGAGGATCGAGGACATTTTGGGTCGCTGTCGAGGGCCAACGGTCAGCACGTTACGAAACTACAGCCTGGTCTACTTGGGGAAGCGTCGCCTGGGTGACAAACCTTGCGTGGCCTCGTCGCCGTCCATTGGGGAGCGACCCGAGGAGGCTGCGACGAGACGAGGGCCTAGGCGGCCGTGGTGCAAGTCGACGTCAGTGCGAGGAGGGGAGAGACAGCTTCTGCAGCGTGAGGTCAAGGGCAGGGAAGCAATGTCGTCCAAAGAAAGGAAGAAGAGAGGGATGGCAGAGGGTGGTGGGAGCGAGCGTATTGTCGAAGTAGAGTTAGGCAGAAGTGGTAGGAGAGCTGTGGTTTTCTTCTACTTTTATGTTTTTTTCTTCTGCCCTGCCCGCGTTTGGCAGTGCTTCTTGGAGGAACGGCGGGAGGCGAAGGGACAGGTTCAGCGGGCTTCAGAAGAGACGAAAGAAGAAAGAAGAAAACACAGGACAAGGATCGGGACAAGGACAGAGCATGGCCAGAGCAAACAGGGGGTCGAAGTTGGGCCAGTAATGGGTAGCGAATCGTGTGGTAGCGAGGTCAGCTTTTAGGTCTGTTAGCTCGGCGATTTCGCAGCAGCAGCAGCTGGTCCGTGGAGCTGGTGGTGCTGGAGCTGGAGCCGTTGCTGGTGGAGGAGGCGGTTGCTGGCAAGTGGATGGATGGTGATGTTTCTTCCTGATGCCTTGGAGACGAGCACAGTGCCAGCCACATGTTGATTGGTAGCGGGTAATTTTTCCCAGCAACCGCCTGCGCCTAGCTGTAGGTACCTTCCAGGGTGCTTCCCAGGGCACCCTTCAGGCACTG
This sequence comes from Albifimbria verrucaria, assembly GCA_020081605.1. Taxonomy (NCBI): domain Eukaryota; kingdom Fungi; phylum Ascomycota; class Sordariomycetes; order Hypocreales; family Stachybotryaceae; genus Albifimbria; species Albifimbria verrucaria. Next base: position 3,164,643 of record JAHREC010000018.1, read on the forward strand.
GCAGCCAAAAGAGGGTCCCGTTGCTCGCTGCTGGGTTACATGTGCCCCCATCCTTCATTCATCCGCCCATCTATCCAGCCAGCCAGCCCTCGTCGGCGTTGGATCTCCGTTACGCGGGTACGTGCATGCATCTAGGCCATCGTTGAGATCTGGATAATGTATACATACGATGGGGGTGATGGGTAACGAAGATTTTCTAGAACTACCATGTTCCTCCTTATCAACGACTCGCGAGCCGTCCCCAATACTACATTGATGGAGCGGTAGGTGAACAAAAAATGCAGACTCGACAAAGTCGACAGCGAAATGAATGCTCAAGAAGAGTTTTTCTTAAAAGCAATTACAAAAAGAAACGACGAGTATTGGATCTTACAGTCAGGGATCCTCGGTAGTTGCGCTCGAAATGGGTACTTTTCGAGGCCTTAATCAACATGGCTCCCTTCACCTCGACGCTGGTTGGCAAGCAAAATGTCAGATACCACTCTCGACTCGATCCATGGCGTCACCGTGCTGCATCCTCGTGCGACGCTACAGTGCTAATCACGAATGATCCCAGATTGGTCATGCGGTTCCTGGGCGCGAACACAAGGCATGCGCCGGGTGACCGCCGATGTGAGATGGGGCGAGATGAGATGGCAGAGGCGCACATCACGGGGACGAGGCCAAGGGAGCCAACCCGTCCCTGCTTTTCTTTGTCAAGCTCTCGCCAGAGCAGCTAACTTAGAAACAACGTCAGGCAGTCTTCCTGGGTGGCCCTGAGGCGTCTAAACGGCCGAACTTCTCCACAAGCCGCCGCCGGTGCCGCTCGTCCCGTGCCATCTCGCCTCAGACGCTAGCCAATGATTCGCTGTCGTTTCTTTTTACTCTTTTCTTTTTCCATCCCATTGCCATTTGTTGACGGCGCTATCTTTGGTACACAGTATCAACCTATCCTTTGCCCACTGGGTAGTGCTTCTCGACGTTGCGCCTTGCTCCTGAAGGAGAGCCAGTTGCGAAACCGCCCGAAGCTAGCCGGCTCATATTGCTTCCAAAGCGAAATGTTCACATGCATTCACAAACAGCTGATGCTCGGCCCCCAAAAATAAAGCAGGTAGGTAGCTGAAGCTATCAAACTCTTCGCTCCCTACACCGCCTTGGACGTGACTTTCTATCTTCATTCCACTGTAGCACCTCTAAACATCATATCCATCCGGCATACCTTCTGCCAGCTTGCAAGGCTTCTACTATCACAAGCAAATTGGTTTATCAATTGTTCTCGAATTTCGTTACTTGATTCATATTTGTCTCTGAGGTCTACCCAACGCCTGTACTATGATATGCTATATGAGTGCCATCCAATCATCTGGTCCGCTTGTGCTTCGCTGCTGCACTTGTCTCCCACAGCTATCGCCAATGTGTGACAGATTTTTGAACCTGTAATATCAAAGGAAAATACAAAGAAAATAAACATAAAATCCCCATCGTCACTTTAAAAAGCCTGTCCTTGATACGGAGGATGCTGGTTCCGACCAGGTCCCGGTCCATATGGGTATTGCCCCTGTGGAGGCATTCGTCCATCGCCCGACTGAGGTGAGGGCTGATACGCTGGGCGATAACCGGGCTGGGGCGACATGCTACGATCTCCCATGGCCCACTGCCCCTGAGGCTGCTGGTACTGCATTGGGGGCCCCTGATTAGGGTGCTGGTTCATGGCATACTGCGCAGCGTGGCTGTTGGCCCTTGGCGCATTTGCTGCCTCTCCTTTCCCTGGCGTCAATTGCGCCAACTAATCCAGGTCCTGGGGACGGGCCTCGTGCCTGTCCTGACACATTGACCAGTGGGCCGCCTGTCATCCGCGCCATGTGTTCCTGTTCCCGGGCAGACAGGTGCGAAGAAACGTTGCCTGAACCTGCCCAGTTCATGGCCGAGTTTCCGCCTTGCGAGTTGGGCCGCTGGAGGAGATCTGAAGAGTTGGTACGTCCGTGTTTGTTGAGAATATCAACCGAGGATCTACGTCTCGTATGGGTAGTGGCTTCCGAGCTTGCGGGTAAAACGTTACCCGATGGAGTTCGCGCATGTGCATATTGAGGTTGAGATCCTGCAGCGCGTTGTTGAACATATTGTTCGGCACTTACGCCCGACGGGCCCATGCCAGGTGCGGCACCACCAGGTTGCCAGGCTAAAGTCCTCTTCGTGCTATCCCCAGAATCACCCCGGCCTGGTCCCGGCCTCGGCCCAGGGATCCTCGGCCCTGGTTGTTTGGTCGTGGGCCTTGATTCTGAGGTCCGGGATTGCCCTGAGGGCCCTGATTGCGCGGAGGAGAGGTCGCAGCGTAATTGTATGTAGGCCCAAAATTGATATCTGGAAGATCAAAGTTGGACTTGCTGGGGTGGTGCATCTGCTCCGCCAACTGTTTTCAAAACACCCGCACGTGGTCTATCTGCATCAGGTCGTTCCGCAACGGGTGTATAGGGGTCTCGAGCATAATGATCAATGATTTCATTTGTCGTAATGGTCGATGTGTGTCGATCGGGAGCTGCATTTCTGTCATATGGCCCCTTCCGATGACTGGGGTTGAAACCGCCTGGGGGCTCATTTGGCCTATAGCCGCCAGAATAATTGTCATAGGAGTCCTGTCGAATTGGACCGTTCGGAGGCTGTCGCGGTGGGTTTGGTGACCGCGGTCTGGCGTTGGGCGGTTGGCCCCCAGGCCTCAGTGATACGGGTGTCCGGGATCGGTCACCTCCTTGGCCCATTCCTTGAGCTTGTCGGTTTGACTGGTCTGAAGGTCCTCCTGGAGGGGGATAAGTTGGGCGACGTCCGTCAGAGGTTGATGGTCGGCCAGGTGCGCTCTGGTTATACGGGTTTGGCGGCTCAAGCGGTGGCAACGGGGACCTGGACCGCTCTCGCGGAACATTCAATGGTGGAGGATACTCGGCGGGTGATCGGTTCTGGTTTGGTGTGCTGCTTAAAACTTCACGAGAGCGGTTGTCGTTAGCAGATGTCCCTATCGAGTTGGCGTGTGGATGTACCGAAGGCCCAGTCATCGCTCCATCCTCCCTGCCTCTACTTCCGTAGGGTCCAACATTCATTCCTCCCGCATTAGCCAGCTGGGACAAAGTTCCGGCCGATAGCCTACTATTGGCTTGGCGAAGCTCCGGAGAGTGGTAGACTTTGCTCACTGGGCGTGCCTGGGAACCATGGTTAAAGGCCGGTGGTCGAGAAACGGGCTCCGGAGTGGCCATCATTCGCATGTTCTCAAATTCGCTGACAGGGAGCTCAACAGGTCCCATGTTATCCTGGGGGTGGTAATTAGCTGATGGGGCGGCCTCCTCTGCGGGGAATTTTGATACGAGGCAGCCGGGCCTCCATATTCATTTCGTTGCAGTGGGATCGCTCCAGCAGCTAGGTTTGAATCTGATGAATTGCGGACGTGGTTGGACTGAACACCAGCCATCGCAGGTTTGCCCTGTTGTCGATGTGTGTCCGGGGAGCTGAGTCCGTACGTGGGGTCCGCTTAAAGAGAATGATCGTGAGGATCTAGCAGAAGCTGGCTCATCTGCAAACCCAACCTTGGGTTTCCCAATATTATTGGGACTAGCTCCCGTGCTCGACCTTGCGCTTTGTCGGCTGTCGCTGCGGTTACGACCCTTGGGCATCTCATCAACCGCGTTCATTCTTTTGCCGGTCACTTCTTTCAGCTGCTTCCTCCATTCTCTCTCGTTCCAGCCCGAACTACCGTCCTGCACGATGAGTCCGGTGACGTCAAGAATTTCCAAGTACCCATAGCGCTTGTGCTTGGGCATGGCAAACATCAGCGACCTCGAGTCCAGGATGCTCGCAATCAGTCGGCCTGGTCTTCCGTATAGACCGAACGTATCCCACGTAGGAAAGAGGAAGCGCAGAAGCATCTCGAAGCCGCTCACAGCAGGGGGCACTTCTGGCATGATAAAAACAAAACCCTCGGATGAAGATGGTGGGTCTGAATGTATCGTTACATCACCCTCGATCTTCAAGAGTGTCGAGGCATCGATCAGAGCCTTGGCCTGGGGATAAATAGCGTATGCTGAGTACGCATCGGTGATGGAAGCGATCGGCAGTGCCTTCTTCTGCTTCTTTCTGTCTATGCGGGAATCATAAAATCTGATGTCGCCTTTGAGAACAGGGACTGGGGACCGATCATAAGGAGAACGTTTCTTCATCTCCTTCTGCATCTTGGCGAATTCCTTTTCGTCTGGGGGTTGATAACGCACCAGCAGCGTCGCCATGGTACTCCAGCACCAAAGCGAACTCGGACCCAGTGTTCGATAGGAACACGGCTCCTCTCCATGATGACATTGATGTTGTTTACAGACTTTCCTTTTCCTGCAATCAAGGCGCCGGTGTAAGCTTCCTGCAATGTGGAATGCTCGTATATGGCGAGGCGAATACCAGCGGTCCATTGAACCAGGGCGTGGTGCGAGTTAAAGTGGAGGAGATAGCGATTCCTGCCGGCAGTAGAGATGCTGAGAATATTCTGCAAAGGCTGTTCATCATTCGAGCGTGTCGGCAGTGACTCAATCTAGCACCCTGTTTAGTAAAAGTGATGGTTTGCAGCGTGGCAGCAGCGGGCAACGCACCATCTTGATAGAGGCATCTGTGAGGTTGATAAACTTGGGGAGGACCTCGCCATCCTCGCCAGCAGCATCTAACTCAGCTGCGTCCCATAGCGAGAGGACGGTGCCGACGAGCTGCGCAAAGCACTCGGTCCATGTTCGGTCTGGGTTGGGCTTCCCAACTAGTACAAGTGATGTCAGCGGTCAAGTTGGCGCAGGGTCCTAGCAAGGGAGAAGCGATAGGGAGAGGGTGCATCTGAGGACAAAAAGTAGGTAAAGCAGAGAAAGGGGAGCTATCTGCGCGTACGTGTGTTCTGATCGTCAAGCTTGAGGAAATAACCCTCCTGGTAAAGCTTGTTGGAATGGCTGTTGAGCAGGGTGAAGACAGGCTGCAGCTCGGGCGGCGTGTCGGCATTGACGTCCATGAGGGGCGGATTGTAGGTCTGGACCATAGACAAGGGTCTTGAGTTACTTCTCTTGCGTCCGGGGCTTTCGGTTGGCGAGCTGTTCAAAGGAGTGCCATAGTCTGGACGCGAGGGAGGAGTAGTTGGACGACGCAAGTCGAGGTTGTGGGCTGGAAAGGGCTCGGTTTTGGAGCGTTTATGCTGGGCGTACTTGGGAGAGCCGTCCGGAGGGAGGATGATGGCGTCGGTGTCCGTGACCCTGCAGAAAACTGGGACATAAACGAGAGGACTAGGTCGTCACTAGTCAGCCAGGCAAAAGTACGGAGTAGGATAAGCGGGAATATGCGAGCGGGCTGGCAGTGACCGGGGTGGGATCGGTGGAGGGAATGGTTGGTGGGAAGTCAAGGAGTCGTAAATAATGCAATGCGAAAGGTGGGCGGGATTAATGGATGAGTCTAGGCGCAGCGATCGCTCTGCCCGGAGGACCAACCACAGGGAGAGAGGGAGGGGGAAGGGGGACGTTTTGACGCTTCCTGCTGCTGACCTGGCCTAAAGGGCAGCGAAGCACAATAGTACAGCGCAGCGTAGTGCAGCGTAGTGCAGCGTAGTGCAGCGTAGTGCAGCGTAGTGCAGTGAAATGCGGTAGCAGTAGGTCGGACGCCCCCTTCTCCCCCTTCCCCGGTGGTCGGGTACGCAAGGTACCAGCCAGAGTGCTCAGCAGCCCAACCACGGGCAGGTACAGCTTGTCTGACATGTACCTAACTCGTGCTCAAGCAGGTGCAGGTGCAGGTGCAGGTACAGGTACGTGCAGTGTCGAGCCCACGACAGCTGAACATAAGGCAACAAATGGAATGCGTGAATCACGAACCTCGATTGCGTCCCATCTTGCGAGCCTCGTGTGTCGTTCGGAAATGCCGCTGAGACACGCAGGTAAGGAAGGGCCCGCAGTGAACCAGTTGCTCGCTCCGCTTCCCTTTTTTCTTCCCTGGATTTGTTATTCCCTTGCTCGTTACTAAGTTAGCCGTGGCTCCGATAGCGAAAATTAATAATGATAAAATAGGGTCTGGTGGCGATGGTGTCCTCTTTCTTCAAGAGTACAGGCGCTGATCAGTGGTCACGATGAAGGGCAGGGCAGACAAGAGATCTGATCGGCCGTGACTTGCATGTATGCCGGGCACCACGCGTGTATATGGCCGTCCCTGTCAAAGGCTCGGCTGGGATGGGAAAGGTTCACTCCACGTACAGTACTAGTCCAGAACGTGAAGCCAAATCCGGTCGTTGCTTTCTTCACCGCAATAACAATGCAGGCGGAACGGTCGGATGCCTCTCACTTCGACCTGGCCTGTCAATTGGAATTGCCAAGTCAGTTTCTCTCCGTGAATGCGAGCCGTCCGATGAGCCAAGCCTCCGTGAGATGAGGCGGCGCCCTAGGCAACTAGCGCTTGGCACGACTTTGGATAGCTTTCTGGTGTCTTTGTCTCAGGACGTACGCGCAAAGCCCTCGTTTAGAATTTCTGAGGAGCGAATGTGGAAGATGCCGGTGTCCTTTTATTTTGCCTCTCGGTTGGATTGGATTGCGCTGCGCTGCGCTGCGTTTGCCTTTGCGTTTGCGTTGCCTGGGAGCTGCCGGTTAAGTAAAGGTCTCTCGGAGATGCCACGATTCACGCGGGAGGGCCACCTACACCGCCGGACAGAGTTTCTGGGGTGAGCGAAAGCTGCAGAAAAGTATTCAACGTCACTTCTGCTGGTCGCCGGTCCAGATCGCTAGGCGGGAAGTCAAAACTAATCAGATGAGCGGAGTATATGGTTAGAGAGCAGCGGGTGGCTGGGACCAAATAAGGCGCATCCGGAGCCGAGACGTCGTCGCCAGCAATCGATACTCTCGGGGCAGATCAAAAAAAGAGAGGGAGCAAAAGGTTGGGAGTCGGCTTCGTGCGTGCACGGCGAGGACGGCATCGACTACATAAATACAACAAGAAAGCTCTTGAGACGGTAGGCCAACAAGCTAGCGTACGTGAGTGCTCCGTCGACGTATTAGCCGACCTCACTGCTCCATCTAATCGCACTCCGGATGTTTCATTTGGGAAATACGGACACAGCCCTGGGCGGCCTGCACGGGCATACGTAGTTGCCGCCAGCCTCGATGACCCTTGCACTTGGACCCCGCGAGTGCGCTTGATTCACCTTGGGCAGCTGGCCTTGATGACCCTCTGGTTGGCATCAGCACCATGACGGCAAAGCCAAGCCAGCAAGGTCAGCAGCTCGTTGCACGAGGCGCGTCCACCAACCACCTTGCCGCCAGTCCCCAAGCTCCACACGACTGTGCTGTGGGCACGCATGTACCCTGACGGGCAAGAGAAAATAATAAGCTTGCCGCCGTACCTTGTCCTATCTCAGGCGCCGCACCATGAACAGATGAATTCACGAGCACCAGACGAGACCCTTCGAACGACGGGGCCCTTGTGAGAGCTTACGAATGACATCGGCCCCAGGATCCGGGCGGCTACCTATGTTCAAGGGGCATTATTACAAGGGTTCGGCTTGTGTAAGGTGCTCGAGGCACAGCTCCACCGTCAATTTGAGACAACGCGGACAGCGGCGTGATTGCGTTTCGTATCCGCAGCTTGCGCTCCACCAGAACCCTGGCTCCGTACCCTTCTCGCATGTCACCTCTGCGGTTTGCTCCCAAGACCCGAGGGTTTGAAAAGGGTTGAAAGCACACGCAAACTCTCAATAGCCATGCATGCATCTATTCACGCAGACGGGCCTTGGCGGGGCTGTGTTTCCTAGGGTAATATCTGCACCGGCAGTAATTGCTGCCATGCCCGTAGTGCAATCCAATCCTCATTACCGAGCCTCCCGGTTCTCGGTGTCGCTATCGGGCTCAGCTCTCTCTGCCAAAAAGCAATTCACGCTGGTGCTCCGCTTGGCTGGCTGTACATAGTACCACATGGACAGCTGGCACCGCGCGTCATTGCCAATCTTCTAGAAGGAAAAGACCAGATGGTTTACGTATTGTCCGGCCTATCCTTGGCGCTAAGATACATCCATGACGACTTTGGCGCAGTTCAGCAAGTTCGCCGAGAATCACTTCGCTAGTTGCAGTACCTACCGTACTTAGCCAAGGCCACTTATCGTGGAGACTACGATCGAGGCCCAGGCCTGCCTGACCCCATGAACTGCTTGTACATCGCGTATCCCATGGTGGGCGGCGGTTCGTCCCAGCGCCATTTCCACGTCGCATGTTGACATGTTAAAGCGACCTAGACGCTTAGTAGAGACGATGGTGTGGCTTATTCTGAAATCCCGTTTCCAGTCGGACGTCTCTCTGCAACAAAAAGTCGATCAAGTTACCGCTTTAGGCAATCCAGAAACAAAAACGGGCAGGGTTACGTCATATCATATGCCATCCAGCCTCCTACTCACCAAATGCCGTGCCGCCCTAATAAAACTTGGATCTGCCATGACAATAAGCATGAATCAGCACAACGGTGCTGGTGGTGAGCGATCCTCTTCATGCACCATGATATCGTTACACATGGCCTGGAGTATGCTAAAGCGCAGGAACCTTGCGGGTCGGCACGTTGTTGGCCTTGGCACTTGATGATAAACCCATACCCAATTGATCGTCCATCTGACTGCTCCGCTATTTGACGCAATGAAGAGCGTAGGCGGTTTCTCGGAAGACTTTCGCGGATGCTCATGTCGGGTTTTGCTTGCTTGACTGGGTGGACAACCAAGATCTAGCCTCAGCAATGAAGATCTTGTTACGACCACCCCAGGTTATCGTCCACTGTAAATTCCCGGTCAATGTGCCCGTCAGCAGTTCGCAATACAAGGGGATTATATTCTTCGCCTGATCGGCTTCCAGGGCCAGGGCTGCGGTACAACACATCGCTGATCTTGTTTGCGTCGGGTGCGATGCACGGAAACTCGAGGTCCCGCCAAATGGATCTGAGTTCGGAATCGGGCCTGCTTGGATTGTGTCTAGATATTGGTCTTCTCTAGCCTCCACTTGTAGCTAACCCATCGCACGGTATGCCTACATTCCTAGCCACTTTGATGTGATGGAACAGGCGTTTGCTGTCATGCCCTGGTGCTGGTGTGTTTCTATGTCGACGGCTGGTTGTAGCCGAAGGAGTTGTATGTTGGAAGAACATTGTCAGTACGAATGCAACTAGTACAGCCCCCAAGCATGCTAACAACATAAAAATAAAAATAAAAAACACGCCCACCGACTGCAAATAAATGCATAAATCCACCACTCGAAATACACCTGCAATGGCTACATCGTAGCAGATCAGGTGCTTGTGCCATGCAGATTTGCGGTGTTATAGGGTGCCATAGGGTAGCATGGTGCCTGGAACTGACCGGGATTCGTGTAGATCTCGCAGTTTCTCGGGTGCTCAAAAGTATCATCCCTAGTTACCCTACGAGGAGTTAAATATATATCTCCCTACGAGGGTTGTCAGTAAATGGTGACTGTTAGCCGAAGGCTTAGACTGGAAGCAAACGTCTTTATAGCTAGAAAGAGAGTAGCTTTCCTATCTAAGGTAAGGTAAGGTAGGTAGGTATGTTACGTTGGCGCCGTAAGTTGCTCGATGTAACGGACCAACGACATCATCACGTGTATGGAGGGCCCCATCTTTGGACCACCTACCTATCTTATCAATAAGCCTCCCCAACAACAGCTTCCTGCTCACGAAATCGACTCATCCTATGTATGCAGCCCCCTAGACAGTAAAGACTCTGCGCTGGTTGCGGTCAGGCAAATACCGGGCCGGCGTCGCTGCGCATGGTTGTGATGCGCGCGCCACGACCCTCAGCACTGGCGACAACCCCTCGGCATTTCCTACATCGGATCGCACAGCCGTCCCCGCAGAGCATCCGTGGCCGATGCTATACCTCCACGTCCGGACGGGGTCCGTCCATCAACGACACCGGCTATGAAAAGCTGCCCTTTCGCTTTGAGACGGGCATCGGTCTGTTCGCAAAGCGCCAGCCGCGGCCGTTTCCACCTCCTTTCTCTCTCCGCCGTCCGCCTCCTTCTCAGATCCGCTGAGCACCCATAACCAAAGCCGAGATCGCCGCGCATTTGTTGACGGTGAATTGATTCGAGGCAAAACAAACGGGGATGACGCGGTATACGCCAGCGACCATTTCATCTGCGCCAATGATGGTGTTGGCGCGTGGGCAACTCGACCTCGTGGTCACGCTGGGTAAGATACGTCCCACATACCGTCCAGCATACTCACGCTAACACACGAGCTACTATAGGCTTTGGTCGCGGTTAATGTTGCATTTTTGGTCTGTCGCAGTCGATGAAGACGTTGCGCAGGCCCTGTCAACAGGTTATGAGCATGAGCCCAATCCAATCAACACTCTACAGTCAGCCTACGAACGGACATTGCAGGCAACAGGAGCACACGACTGGCAAGGTACAACCACTGCTTGCGGCGCGCAGCTTCACATACGACTCACGCCAGAGTCAACCTCAAAGCAGCCACTGCCACTGCTCTACGTTACAAATCTTGGGGACTGTCAGGTTATGGTACTTCGACCTCGGGATAAGAAAGTCATTTACAAGACCAAGGAGCAATGGCACTGGTTTGATTGCCCGCGCCAACTAGGAACTAACAGCCCTGATACGCCCAAGGATAACGCAGTTATGGACAGAGTAGAGCTGGAAGTCGGTGATGTGGTGCTTGCGATGAGTGACGGCGTTATCGACAATCTCTGGGAGCACGAGATTGCTCACACAGTCTTCGAAAGTATAGGAGAGTGGGAGTCGGGCAAAGGGGTGCCCAAGGTCACTTCGACCGTTCTGGAGGCCGAGGCGGAGGAATGAGGGCAGCAGCGCAGGAAATCGTTGCGGCTGCTACGAAAGTTGCCATGGACCCTTTCGCGGAGAGTCCATACATGGAGCATGCAATAGAAGAAGGTCTCGCGAGCGAGGAGGTAGGTTCTTTTCAATCTTACAAGTACCAAGCTGTGCCTTTGCTAACGAATCTCAGGGAAACTGGACGATATCAGCGTTGTCGCTGCACTTTGTATTAGAAATGATGGTTGACGGAGTATTCATTTGGCAACGATATTTACTATGAGTCTATTCCGAGCTATGCATGAGCATGCAGGAATGGTGGTATTGCAGCAAGCAAGTAATGTAAAATATGCATTCATAATGTACTTAAACAAGTAGGGTATTGAGCAAAGAAGGAAGACTGCAGATCGCAGGTCTGAGACTGCCTCTTAGAATATTATTCGTCAAGAACCAGACAAAACTACAAACCCAATACCAGAGTATAACAATGGAGTCATGTACTTATTTATATGATAGTTGTATCCGAGTATAATTCTAGTGTTTATCGATTCTCATTCTCACATTTGGGTGCCAAATGAAATTGGTGAGCCAAAAATGAGGATTGCAGATTGCAAGCATCAGACCTTTCTTGGAATACCATTCGTCAAACCGTAGAAAAAAATTCGAAAATTAATGTAAAAGTATAAGGATATAATTGTATGTTATCCAAATTATATCCTATATCATCCACATACGAATCTAGTATTTATTGATCCTTATTCTTACTTATCAGTGCCTGCGGTCCATGTTTTATTGCTACCCACAGGTGAGGTACTGAGGTACTACGTCGGGGGTGTCCAGGCTCACTGAAAGGTTAGTACCTACCAGGTAGTAAGTGGGGTTGGGACATGCCCGCGGCTTATCGCACGTGCTTGGATTTTGAGTATGAGACGATAAGAAATTATTTTTCGCTGGGCTCGCCCAACTGTTGATAGTGCCATGACTTTGCCGTAGACCAAGCCCCGGTATCTCTCGCATTCTTTCTTGCGTCTTGCGCGTCCGTCTTACATCGACAAGGCTATACGATTCGACAGTCAAAATGAGAGGAAAAAGATCAAAACAGTACCGAAAGCTCATGGAGCAATTCTCCATGACGTTCGGCTTCCGTGAACCGTACCAGGTCCTAGGTGAGTCGTGGGCATGCTCTGAGATGAAATATGGTGACTAACAAGCAGCAGTGGATGCAGAGATGGTCAGGGACTCCTGTCGCTTCAAAATGGAGCTTGCTCCAGCACTGGAGAGGACGGTGCATGGCAAGGTCAAAGGAAGTGAGTAACATGCCCCGGCGACGAAGGGAGTGCTTGCTGACAGCAACAGTGATCACACAATGCGAAATCCGAAAGCTTTACGCACAGAAGTCCGAACCGGGAGTTAGCGAAGCGATTGACGTAGCGAAAACATTTGAGCGTCGTCGATGTGGACACCATCCAGAGGATTATCCCGAGCCTCTAAGCACCAAGGAATGCCTTTTGTCAGTGGTCGATCCCAAGTCATCTGGTCAGAACAAGCATCGCTACGTCGTCGCGAGTCAAAGTCAGGAGGTCCGACGGGCGCTGCGAGAAGTTCGAGGCGTCCCTCTGATATACATCAAGCGGAGTGTTATGATCCTGGAGCCCATGGCCGATGAAAGCGCCCAGGTGCGTGCGCGGGAAGAGAAGAGCAAATTCAGAGCCGAGCTCAAGAAGACTACTGGCAAGCGAAAGCGAGACGAGGACGAGGACAAGGACAAGGAGGGGCAGGCAGTGACGATGAAGAAAAGGATGCAGAGGCAGCGACAGCCAGTGGTGGGGTGAAACAACAGGCAACACCCAAAGAGAAGAAGCGAAAGGGTCACGGTCCGAAAGGGCCCAACCCGTTGTCCATAAAGAAGAAGAAGAAGTCATCCAATACCGAGGCACAGAAGAAAGCGCCGGCGAAGGAGGCAGTACCTGCGGATGGACCGGGCAAGCGAAAGCGGCGAAAGAAGAACAAGGCGACTGCCGATGCCGGTGAGGGTGAAGCAGCAGCGTCCTCGACACCAATTGCGGAGGAGAGCTGAGTTGTGCAAACAGCGGACGGACAAAAGTGCAGCATTGAGATACCTGATAATGTAATTCGCCGTGTTAAGAAATGCGACGTAGGATATGGTGGATGTGTGTCTCAGAAACGGTTTGCAGTGTACATTTCTGAAAGCGGCTCAGGTGGTAGGCTCACCGTCATCTTGGCCCGGACAAGGGATCAGGAGCACGCTTGAGCCATGAACCCCTGCTGCTTTAGTGGCACCACTGCCATAACGGCACTAAGCCTGAGGTGGATCAGAACATCTAACCAAGCTGATTGACAGACATGCTGGGGAGGCTCGGGATACGGCATTGGGACCTAATCACGCGATGAGAGCATCATCAGAGAGCGTGCGGGACGCCAGGCCTTAGGGTGAGATGGTCGGCAGTAGCCAGATATGTCAAGATGGACACAGTGGGAGGATTCGGATATCTCAGTCAATAATCAACAACATGTTTAAGAATAAGCGACTTAAAATGCCATAGACTTATTAGAACAAGGTAAAAAGTGGCAGAGGTTGTAGAGGTTGTCGATAATCCTAAAATGTTCTTTTAACAAGCGCGTGTATACTGATAAAAATCGCAAGCCAGGCGAGCCTTTTGTTCTCCTTACTGTAGCCCCTGGTAATTATATGTTCCTGCATTCGTATTATCCGACCAAGCATTATACTAACCTAGAATGCATGTGGCCGAGATGCGAGTAGAACAATGTCTTTGAGCGAGCGAGTACCAACTACAGGTACAATGTAAGTACCTCTGCGCTCGCGTGTCACCTGCAACTGCAAGCGTCATCAGGAGCTGTGGCTACGTGCCTACTGGATGCTGCAGACTCCTGATACTAATAAAATGCCCTTGTTCTTCGTTACGACGCCCATGGCTGACGGCCTAAGCCATCCGGTTCCCACCCCACTACCCCTTGTCGCCTCTGCCCATACATGTACCACCTAACGTCCCCTCCTAACTACTCATTTCAACATTTATTGTACGACCACCTTCACGTCCCATCCTCCCCTGAAGCCTTTGCGTTTGGGATGTGGACGTGGCAGCCAGGTTTGATTTTAATGTGCAACAATGGCGGATAACAAGGAAGCCGGCTCTGCCTCCGATGCCTCGAAACCCCAGGAGAAACCCGATCCTGGCGTCTCGGTACGCGATGTCGATGATTTTGGCCTTCCCGTTAAACGACTTGTCGTTACAGAGAGCAGCTCCACGCACGATGGTGTAGACAACGCCCAAACCGAGGCCGACTCCTCCGCCATGCCAGCAGCCGATAAATCCCAAGATAAGACGCCTGCGCCAAAGCACGACGCAGAAGTACAAAAGTCGGACGGATTGGAAGAGCGGTCGACAAATGCTAACGATGACGGAGCACCCGGAACTGCTGTAACAGTTTCCGACGCGCCGCATACGAAGCTGGGGTCCAAGGGGAAAGATGAGTCCGACAATGGCAAGCCAATGGCCTCGGAAAGCGCCACGAAACAAGACGAAGTCCCTACAAAACCAGCTCCGCCCAAAGCTTCTCTTGAGAAGGCCGACCTGAACGCAGATCCGCCTGGCCAAGATGCAAAGGGCTCTGCTGTCGAACAACCGGAGAAAAATCAGTTCACTTCGATGAGATTCATGCTGCGAACAAGGCTTCCGGCAGCACCGCCGTCGATGGTGGCGCTTCAGGCTTCTCTCATCAGCAGTTGTCTACCGAGAAAGAGGCAGATGGTAACGAAGGTGATGATGGAGGTTGGCAAGAGATGCCTTCATACGCTAAATACGATATATACGATGACGACAATCGCCTGGTTGCTCGCGAGTATAACGAGGAAGAGATCGAAAAATACGGCTATGGCGGACTTGGAGGGGCTGGCAAGGGTACACCCGGGTTCTCCACGACGATGACGCCGACTCAACTAATAGCATGGATGAAAATACCCAGTACCTGTTTAAAGAGGCAACGGGAACGAGCATGGTTGACGACGAAGATGCCAGAGATGCAATGTCGCAGATGCAGGCCACCAAGGATCTTCTTACGGAGGGGCAAAGAATAGCCTACGTTGGTGTTGTCCGCCTTGAGATAGCAAACATGGTTAAGGAGACGGACGCACTCGAAGTCATGCATAGGACCAAGAAAGAAACGAAAACAGCGGCCGAGGCAATGCGCATGTGGGGTCAGAAGATGATGATCCGCTTGTACTCTCACATGGATATCAGCGAAGCGGAGCAGATCATGATCGAGCAATTGGCAGAGCATGGAGTCATTCCGGAAGACCTAACCCCGACCCTGCATGCCAACTCGAGAGTACGAAATCCCATGGCTGCGGAAGAGACGGCCAAGTCCTCCATGGACAAGAGCACACCATCAACCCCGGCACGCCAGCTGAGGCTCCTCCTCCTTACAAGCGAGATGAGGACATCGCACCGCCATATGAGGAGCAAGACAATGAGAGCGTGCCGGAGGTGCATACTCCGTCACAGTTACCGAACACTGCGAAGATTGATATAGACTTACGTTGGACTGTGCTTTGCGATTTATTCCTGATATTAATCGCCGACTCCATCTACGATGCTCGTTCCAGAATCCTTTTGGAACGAGTAGGGAAGAGCTTAGATATCAGCTGGATCGACATTTGCAAGTTCGAGAAGAGGGTGACTGACGCCCTGGAAATGCAACAAGCTGCTGAGAAGGAGAACTGGAATGAGGAACAGCACCTAGAGAACCGACGAAAGGAAGCTCAAACCAAAAGATACGTCATGATGGGTTTGGCAACTGTTGGAGGTGGCCTAGTCATTGGACTATCGGGCGGTTTGATGGCGCCCTTGATTGGCTCCGGTTTGGCGGTCGGTTTGACGGCGGTCGGTATCGGCGGTACCACAAGTTTCCTTAGTGGTGTCGGAGGTGTTGCTCTAATCGCTTCAGGAGCGGCAACGACGGGTGGCATTATTGGCGGCAAGGCTGCCAATCGTCGTACTGGCTCAGTCCAAACGTTTGAGTACCGGCCTTTGCACAACAACAAGCGAGTAAATCTCATAGTCACTGTCTCTGGATGGCTGACAGGCAAGGTGGACGATGTCCGTCTGCCCTTTAGCACTGTCGATCCAATTATGGGTGACATTTACTCCGTATTATGGGAGCCCGAGATGTTGCGAAGTATGGGTGACACCATCAACATCCTCGCTACCGAGGTGAGAACCAGCAATCCATCGTTTGCGATTCTAACGGCTCCAGTATGCTGACTTCTCTCCCAGGCTCTCACGCAAGGCCTACAGCAGATTCTTGCCACTACTGTGCTCATGGGTCTGATGTCTGGATTACAGATCCCCTTATCTTGACAAAGCTCTCATACCTGATTGATAATCCATGGGCCGTGTCACTCGACCGCGCAACCTCGGCTGGGCTTATTCTTGCTGATTCACTTATCGAGCGCAATTTGGGTACTCGCCCTGTTACGCTTGTAGGATACTCGCTTGGATCCAGAGTCATCTTCTCATGCTTGCAGGAATTGGCTAGGAAAGGCGCATACGGACTCGTCCAGAACGTTTACATGTTTGGATCGCCAATTGTAGTGAAGAAGCACCAATACTTGCGAGCACGAACAGTAGTTTCGGGCCGCTTCGTTAACGGTTATCATCGAAATGATTGGATTCTTGGTTATCTCTTCCGGCTTACCAATGGTGGTATTCGACGAATCGCCGGGCTCGCACCTATTGAAGATCTTCCATGGATTGAAAATATGGACGTAACGGATTTGGTACCTGGACATTTGGAGTATCGAACTGCTATGCCCGTCTTGATGATGAAGTGCGGATGGTCGGTAGAAAGTGAAGAGTTCGCTGAAATCGAGGATCCTGACCCAGACAACCACCAAGGTCGTCAAAGAGAACTCATTAACGAGATTGAAGAAGCACGCAGAAATCTTGAGAAGGAGGGCAAGGCGGGCAAGCGCAGTCGTTTCAGTCTGTTCGGGCGACGCCGGAAAGGCGACAGGCAGGAGTGGGAAGTCTACGAAGACTCCGCTGGCAAGTCGGCCAAAACTGACGATGGTAACGCGAATGGTGCCGAAGGTAGTAGCAACACGGGTGTCCTGTTTGACGTTGACGCCATTCGGGCCGAGCTTTCCAAGGACTCCAAATATGGGGATATGGAGGAGCTACAGGTGCGAGAGATCAAGTCGACGCTTCCACCGATGAAACTCGATCTCTCCTCGCCGCCTCTCTCTGTTGTAGGGGAGAATCGAGGATCTCTACGAGAAACGAGAAGCGCAGAAGTGCTGCCTCTCCGCCCACCGACTGAGGTTCGGTCCGTGTCATCGCATGTAACACCATCACAGGCTCGTAGCCGCTCCCCGGACGGGTGGGGTTACGGCCCAGCAGGGCATAATGATGAGGTGCAGATGACATTCGACACTTCGTTTGACGACCCTAAGCCCTCGGGAGCGCATATAACCGATGACGCAGCCAGGCCAGGTATGAAGACTTCAAAGACACTACCAAACCTGTCATTGTCAGACCCCTGGGGCGACCCGGACGACGATGATTTCGGTAAAGAGAAGGAAATTTCAATGACATTTGCATAAATACACTGCGTTGTGCAAGGCGTACGGCCGGTTCAGGGGTTGGCAACAGCATAGGGTATTCATGGTGTTGCGTCTTTCAGTTTGTTCATGACTTTGGAATAAGGGGACTTCTGCCTGCGACTCATGGGATAGGCTAGCTTGGCGTCTTAGAGAGGTGTGGATTGGGGATGCACAAAATGCCAAGGATGACAGGGGACAAATGACGAGGTCTGGCGATAATGCTTTTGGAGTGTCCTACAATGATACAGTATAATATGAGGAAGGAATTTAGTGATGGTGCGTGTCTGAAAAGCGCAGATCTGATGTGCAAGTGGCGTAAGGGGCAAGGAGAAGATCAGCTTCCCTTGGGCGGCAGCAGCGTAGACGTCGGGAAACCTGGCATCCAAGTATAGGGAGCGGCCACTCCAAATCAAACTGGGTGTTGCTTCATTCACGACTTGGCCTCTTGTAATTGAAAACCGGCATATACAACACACGAGGTTGGTTCCATTTGAGAAGCGACAATGAGCAGTTGAACCGTGCCATCAACCACGTCAATTGCCAGTACAACTATACCGTAACGGACGAAAAGTGGAACAGTCAAATGGATTGCCATGATAGGATGAGATGGAGACAAAGCGTTCGAGGTAGGACTAAAAACGGTACTGGATGGAGCCTATAGCTCAGGATGAGCTATTCAATTTCGGCTGATGGCCAGTTCCGGTAACGTCGTAATATTTGTCCTACCGTTGAGCTAGTAAGAAAATGGAGCTCTGGTCATCATGGCGAAGGCAAGACCAATCCTAGTGCCCAAATTCCAGAATCCTTCCTGAACCAGGGAGCGGAGGTGACATGGGGGTTGGTGAGGCTGGGCCGTGGTTTGATGCTGCGTACACACATACTACTGTAACGTTGGTATGGATGGTATCCTGTCTTACTGCGTACGTGCTACGCGGTGGTAAGCCATGGGAGCTAGTGCGCAGCAGACGAGACGAGACGAAACGAAACTACTGTAGATGAGCGAGACAAGACGAAATACAGTACCGGTAGGGCGCGTGGAAAATGAAAGAGACTGCCGATGTGGAACAGGCCAAGGGAGACGGACAAGACGATCAGCGCGCATGGGCCTACAGAGACAGAAACGGCACCTTTTCTCTGCGACACTTGTCCGCGGCGGCGTATCGCTGCGAGTGTGCTATCCGAGTGTAACGAGCGCATGTGCTGTAACCCACACTTTGCCTGGCCTTCCGTTGCATCGCTTGCCTGGCCCGCTTGGTGTCGGGTGTTGGCCGAAACACGCGCAAGCTGCAGTCTGCTTGGTGGGTGGTTGCTTCATCCCCCTATGAAACACTCACGTGATGGGGTAACATGTTGTTACCAAAATAGGCAGAAGCTTGGGGCTCCGAATTCCTGCAGCAACTCCTCTCCTCTCCTCCCATCGACAAGTCCTATGGAAACGGACCAAAGTCCCTTCGTCTTATCCCTTTCTCTATATCTTCCTTTTCTACTTTTCCCCTCTCTCCTCTCCCCTCTCCCCTCTTTTTTCCCTTCTTTTCTTTGCCTGTCTTTCTTCAACAGCTCCATTCGCACGCTAATTTGGTCCCCGGTGCCCACCTCTGCACGAATAACGTGGGAGCAATAAAAGGAGCTTCCTTTTCTCTCTCCACCCTGTGCAACCTGGTAGAAAACGCCAGTCAGCCGCAGTTGGGGATCGACAGGCCCATACCCACAGGACCTCGCATGGACCACAGGATGCTGATAGGATAATGAGGCATCCTTCACGCTAGGATGCCCCAGCTGAAAAGGAATAGACATGCATCGTGCAGGGATGCTGATGGTAAAGGGTCCGGCTCCCTTGAGTCGTTCCGCATGGGGATAAGATTGATGGTACGTCTTTGTCCTTTGGTTTAATTATAGCCCAGAACCATTCCCGAGAGGCATGGTGATCGTTGAATCGCTCTGTGCGTTTTCCGCCCATCCCTCTGCCTCCATGCCTGTCTGCTTCCTTGCCCCTCGGAAACTTGGGACTTCACAGATCACCATCATTTTATAAGTTTCCGGACCCTTGACCACTCACTACCGTGTCTTACAGGTCTGTTTCGTGCCGACTTGGTTTCGCCTTGGGGAAAGTGCAGTACCGTAAGAATCGGCATGTCGCGCACAGCATAAGCCACCCCGTCCACGTCCTCTTTCGCTAAACATGGTGCGAGGAGGGGCTGTGATGAAGATTGGCCTCTTGTTGTTGCGAGGACACGTACCATACTGCAACCACTCACGCGGCCTCCTAGTGGTGGCAAGGCGCACGCTCTTTGTTGTCCACTGGCATTCCTGCGCCTGCATCATCCTTTCGCGCGCTTGTATGATCGCCGTTTGGTTCATCGAACAATTCGCCATGCTGCAGCATGCAGCAGTAGCTCCCTTACGTAGGGAATATGTACAGTACTATGTAGTTCAAGGCACTAACCAGGGCTAATTCCGAGGGATGGTGAATTCCTGCCCTGTTAGGCTGGTGGTGATGGGGTTGGCCTGTCTAACCCCCTCCCTAGTCGCCCTGCATCACCAACACCATCCCAAGACGGAGCCAACCCAGTTGGGACCCATGAGCCTCGGTGCCCGGGGTCCCAGGCTCAACCATCTTACATACCCACTCTCTGCTCAGCACCTTGTCCTCTCAGGTCTGCTGCTTTTGATTGCTCTCCTGTCCTTAGTACCAACCGTGCCATTGCCTTCCTGGTGGCGCTCTGGCCCTCTTTCTCCGTTTCTCCTTCTTCATCACTCCTTCACCTGCGTAATCATCGCGTTTCTAGACATACGTAGCACAACCGTCTGTCGGTCGGCTCAGTGTCATCTTTCGTCCGGAATGGGATTTCGCCTGGGTCCTTTTCCATCACAACCAACATTTATCGACGCTCACCCGGCTGACTCTGTCAGCTCACTGAGCAACTGCGTCCACCACTTCAGACTCTCTGTCGACGTTCTGTAGGTCTAGGACAGCCGGACCAGGAGCAAGATCGCCAAGTTCTTGACATCAAACGAGAAAGGGGAAGAGCGAGGCTCGACGAGATCTCTGGGAAGGGAAACTCACGACGAAGGAACCAGCTCCTGGCGTTTTCGAAGGATCAATACGTACCGGTCGCAAGGCGAAGCATTACACGTATTTTGAGATACCCACATCACTTTCCGGAAACTGATCATTTCGAGATGGATGAGTTGCTCAACCGCTCGCCGTCGGTCATTGATGATCGTCGTTCTAAAGTCGGATACCCAAGGGAAGCTGACGACGATGGTCTCGGTTCAGATCAAGGAACCGTGCCACCAGAGATAACGGGAACAGGTATTGGTGAGGATATACACTCAGGATCTAGAGCGCCAACGGTTGTGGAATTTGTGCGCAAGAACTTCGGCGAAGACGGCGCGACCAGAGAATTTGTGGCATCCGAGGGTGTCAGGCCCTTCGCCTGGCGCATAGACCCTGATGGGCTTTATATTAATAGGGTAGTCTGGCAGGCTTACGACGAGCTATTGGGAGGTCGTCCCGAGGAAGTGGCCGCAGCGGAAGCCGAAATAGGTGAAGCAAACAATGAATTCTCATCCCCAGCTCCCTTTATCAAGGGTAAGTTCTGTTTTCCATCTTCCTACAGACGTTTGGCATTCTTGGCTAACGACGCCTCTCTTTGGGCACTCATTTTAGTGGGGAGAACTGAGGCGGTACTGAATATACCCTCTTTCTCTCAGCTTGAGAGGGTCAAATATCTCAATAAAACAATGAAGATCATGGTTGAATGGACGCAAGACGGGAAACAAGGCTACACCTTGTCAGGCGTTTTCACGGTCATCAACAATATACAAGAAAAAGGCTTGTGGTTCCAGAAGATCTCAGCCAACTTCACTAAGGATGGACCTCTGGCAATTGGAGAGGAGTTTGACGGACGCCAGAAAGCTCGCTTGCAAACCGCAACTAGTTTACTTTCTACAGCAGCGCCAACCACCACCACAACAACCGTCCCAACTTCGATCGAGGCTACTGGCAAGCCTACAGAAACCGCTTCAGTTGGTGGTAGTAGCGGGCTCTCCATTGGCGCCATTGTAGGAATCGCGGTTGGCGGTGCAGTAGTCCTCATCATTATCATCACAGTCATTTTCTGTCTCTACCGCCGCCGCCATCGCAAGCGCCAGGCTCAGGAACAGTCCGGCTATGACAGCCAGCAGGGTGCCACCGTCTACTTCGCCGACAAGGCCGCCAACCGTGGCCCCGACACGCCGCAGACCCCATACTCAGAGGATGGCAACCGCATGCCGATGGACGACCTGCCCATGTCATCAGTTGCGACGGTCAACCAGCAGCAACCTCATGATCATATACGGCAAGAGCAGCAGCAACATCACCTTCGCTCCGCGAGCGACAGTGCCTGGCCGCTTAAGAACACGGAACCTCTGCCAGTGCGCAGTGGCACAGCGACTCCTCTTGGTGTCTCGTCCAACATCGTGCACCTGGTTGAGGATGGCATGACGGATGACGAGATTCGTCGCCTGGAAGAAGAAGAGCGGCATATCGAGGCAGCCATCGCGGCTCGGAGGCGGTGATTCGACGTTACCAGCGAAGGAATCAAGTAAAGGAGCAAACAACAAAAAACAGACCAAGGGGGCGCTCTATGCAGATATATAAGACGACCTTGAACTTGTCAGTTCCTGCCTCTGTCGTCCATTTAGGGCCTTTTTTTCTTCATACATATGCCCTGTCCTGATTTTGCGATCTTCATTTTTGCACGCGAGGCTCAGGAGCTCGGAGTTTTCGGTCACAGGCGGTATATTATTCTTTGTCATCTTTTAATCAATCTTTCGTTCTAGGGAGCACCCCAGCGTGTCTGCGTGGAGAGGAAGAAAGGTGCGAGCGAACGGCGACGCATATGTTGGCAGCAAGGAGAGAAAGGAGAGACGAGGGGACATTTGACGGCTTGTATGAAAGCGCGACATTCGCTATAGAGGAATCAGTGTGTGGTTGACGAAATTTCCCTTGTTGGTCGAAAAGGAGCCGCCGATGAAGGGCGCGATCTGTACTATGTGGTTCAGGAAAACAGCAGACTCTGTAGAGCAAGACAATACAAACCTGCGGATTTCCCGTGTTAAAGCAAAACAAAACAAAGGCAGCTTGTAGGAGAATGTGACATATGCTCCCATTGATAACAGCGTAATATCGTACAGCGAGGTGTAAGCAGCCCCTGAAATCCCAACGACGCCTTGCCAAGGTACCACAGCAGCGTTCGCGCATGGTGAGATGATAAAATATCTACTTCGCTAATAACAGCGCTCAAACAACTCTTCCTTGCCTCCCATCTAATTCCCTCAGAGTCGCGTCTCAGACGCAACAAACCACAGTAGATAGATCTAGAAAATGGGATAAAGCCCGCGCCCTCCGAAGGACGGCCTGCGCTCCACCCTCCTTTGCAGCCAACCCGGCGGCGGGCGCTTAGTTGCGCGAGAACCATCGGCCCATCATGTTGCTGGCGATGCTGCCGGCGATGTTGGTGCCTCCGAAGGCGCTTCCGGCGATGTTGGAGGCTTGGCTGAACTTGTCGCAGCGCGAAAAGGCCAGGGTGTTCATTATGGTCAGGACCAGCGCAATGACTGTGGATGTCAGCCGGGTTTCATTAAGAGCCTGCACCGCCCCGGTATCGCGAGGATAGATATCTCGCAACCGCGAGAGAAACCGAAGGAAGGGGTGTACTTACTGACGAGCGGCAGCCACAGGAACTCGAGGCGCACAATGGCCAGGACGGCCATGACGACCCAGAGCAGGGGCTGGACATAGAGGGCGAGCCAGAAGAAGCGGCTGTCGGTGGGGTTGATGACCTTTGTGCCGGGCTCGCTGCTCTCAAACACCCACTTGGAGTCGCCCGTCGACGGGTCGACCTCGTTCCACCAGCGCAGGCCGACGAGGCGACGGCCGGCAATGTTCTTGAGGTAGTAGAAGTCGGCGGCGAGGAGGAGGATGGTGATGATGAAGATCATGATCCTATCAAGGGGAAGAACCCCGTAATGTCAGCCGAACCTGTCCCGCAATGCTTCAAAGTCGCCGCGTCGTTCTTCTTGCTCTTGGTTTGCGCCGCGACCATGGCTGAGAGCGGGAGGAGCTACGACGTACATGCTCTGGATGACCCATAGTCCAAGGAAATAAACGAGCACGCTGGCTGTGGCGTCTGTGTCAGCGAGAACATGGCAAGACCCAATGCCCGGAGGATGAGAAAAGGCAACTAACATATTCTGAAGGCGAGGAACGTCAGCAACGTAATGGGATGCGAGCTAAGTCGCCAGCTCAGGGAGCCCGCGGTAGGTTGTGCAGCGTCCATTGTGTAAGTTGCAGCTTCCGCAGCGGCGATTCTCGTGGGGTTTAAGTCGGGAAGGTGTTTGCGATTGACGCTATCCGGGTCGGGGTTCGCGGTTGAATCGGAGTGGTTGTGTCGTTGCCTGCTCGCAGTGCTGCTTGGTCTGATGCTGGGAACCGTTGAAGCTACCGTAGCTGGTCGGGGAGAAAGGAGGTAGGATGATCCGGACCCTTGGATCTATATAGGCGGTGGGGGCGGGCAGAATGCGCCTGGGCTGGCGCGTCCAGCTACGTCGCCTTGTAAGCAACAGCAGTCTCAGTTGTGCTGCCTGCATTCAAACACATGCTAGCAAATAATTACCCTTTTTCCTTAGCCATCCTATGGAGTTAACATGCGATCCATTCTAAATTTATAGTAGAGTCTGCATACTTGTCACAACTTGCTGGGCTTGCTTCACGCGCAGTGACTACTAATGACGTACAGGCGAAGGGTTCCCGCTAAGTAGATACCTATAACGGGCAATCGACCAAGGTTCAGGTACCAAGTTTAGCACACCAGCTAGGACCTTGAACGCTGGATGTAGTTTAGTACCTGAAAGTACCTGGGCTTAGGTACCTTGCTTGTCATGACAACTCGCTGCTAACCTCGGATCATCAACCTCATTCCATAGTTTCTAGACTGCTCCCAGCACAACCAACATCATATGGGTTCTCATGTGTGAGTTTTTCTTGGCAACATCACTACTCAATTATATCTATAAAACAACTGCCACCATGGCTTCCAAGATGCAGCCCATTATCCGTCGCTCCTTATTATATGGTAGGCATCTTTTATCAAAGCTTCCGTTACCAAGCTCACAACCATCCCAGTGCCGGCCTCTTCTCAGAAGATGCTGGCCAAGTCTTTATCCCTCCGATCAGACAATATTACATACGATCTAGAGGACTCTGTGACCCCATCACTTAAAGAAGCAGCCCGGAAACAGCTCAGGGCTCATCTGGATGAACTCAAGTCGCGCCCCTCCTCCGTGTCAGAGCTTGCCGTCCGAGTGAACGCCGTCTCAAGCCCCTATGCTTTGGGCGATCTCACCACGCTAGTATCGGCCCCTCAAGTTGATGCCGTTGTTGTTCCAAAGGTCGAGTCCGCTGCCGACTTGACGTTTGTTACTGATATTCTGCGTCACGTTTCTCCCGAGCGCCACTCCACCACATCTACAAACCCAGTCAAAATCATTGCTCTTATAGAATCAGCGCGTGCCGTCATGGACCTTTCCGCTATATGCAAGGCCTCGCCTTATCTGAATGGCTTAATTTTCGCTGCCGAGGACTTTGCTTTGGACTTGTCCATAACGCGAACGCCTTCCCTTACTGAATTCCTGTACGCGCGTTCGGCAATCGTCACGGCTGCCCGTGCCTTTAATCTGCCCAGTGCCATTGATCTGGTATGCACATCATACAAAGGCGACGATGGCATACGAAGGCTGGAAGAAGAATGCGCTGGTGGAAAGTCGATGGGGTTCAACGGCAAGCAGTGCATTCATCCGCTCCAGGTTGAGACAGTACAAAAGATGTTCTCGCCCGCAGATAATGAAGTCGAGTGGGCCGTCAGAATCACTATTGCAGATGAAAAAGCTGCATCATCGGGACGTGGAGCATGGACTCTTGATGGAAAGATGATCGATGCTCCAGTTGTGGGTAAGGCCAAGTCCATTGTCGCCAAGGCCGAGCAAGCCGGTATGGATGTTGAAAGTCTCAGAACGAAACACAAGGGCCAAGAACCAGAGTAACTGAAGCTGCGCTGAAAATGACACCCCTTCCATTATCTGTATTCGTAGTCATTGCCAAGACACATAGACTGCGTCAAGTAAGGCAGTTGGGTCGCCAAAAGCCCGGCGTAGCCAAATCCTCGAGTTCGAGCATGACGGCTTTGCGGGCGGTGGCTTGTTGGAAATTAACTATACCTGAGGCTTGATCAATTCTGGCATGAGATGGACCCTCTATGGCTGGTAGGGACAAACCCATAGCTTGGACCTGCAGAGGATGGTCTAGGTCAGTGTAGTCGTGGTCATTATACTGCTCGCTTTGGGCTCGCATGTAGCTGATATCCTCTGACGAGACGTCTATCTCTTTATGTTGGAAATCGTCTTGTGAAAATATTTCCTGTTCAACTCTCTTAATATACGCGTGCAAGCTCTCGTTAGGATCATCATGAGTTTTCTCCGAGATTATAGATTTTCTGCCCACTGGCCAGTAACTGCTACATGACAGGGGATATTGGGTGATTTGCTGTGGTAGCGACGAATGCAAGCCTCCAGGTCCAGGGAGGTGTCAAAGTGGTTGAAATAAGGAAAAGTTGTTGCGTATTCCAACGGCTGGACGTTTGGTCGATTCCCTGGGAAGACAAAATAAGGATTGTCTGCTATGGCTGCTGGGGTGCTGCAGCCTCCATAACACACCCAGACCTCTCAGTACGTGAATGGTCAATCTGATGAGGAAAATCTTCATCAGGCTGCGATTCATGACCTGGAATCAAAGAGATAGATTGCTGGAGCCCTTGTGGTAACACGACTTGTAGGTCGGCATTTGAAACGACCGGAGGCTTCGCAGTATGGCTGCCGTCTGGATCCTGCATACAAGTCGATTGAAATGCGAACTCGGTAGGCACAGGAACCTCCCTTGCAGAATCGCCTCTTAAACCTTCGTGTAGAACGCTATTGCAGCCAGAGGTGGTAGGTTCAAGAACTTGCACACTTCCTTTGTCCGGATTGACGGTCCGATCATTTATCTTATATGTTAACCCTGCTTCGATATGCAAGGACGGTGATGATAGGCTCATATGGGCAGGATCATCATCAATTGTGTCGTTGTAGGTTGACTCATTCTTGCTATCATGATGTCTCCGGATGTCATCTTCTCTAGGCCGTGCAGTTATGGCTGCCTCCTCTGGAGGTATGCCACGCTGTACTCGTGTGGTCTCATTTGATGCCTCATTACCTACAATGGTTTGAGAGCTTGATACTGCCTTTAATTGATGGGGTCTGGAAACTTGTGCTAAGTGAATACCAGAAGCTGCTGGCTCAGATAGACCAGTGTCATGACAAGAGGTTTCGTATGAATGGATTGAACCATCCATCATCTCGCAGAACTCAGATGCCTCGGTTTGTTTCTCGTTGCCGTCTGTTGAATTCATAGCTCTTCGAGCTATGATAGGACTTCCGCTTGATGGGTATTGTGTATTTACCTTTTGACTCTTGTGTTTCGACGGTGCTGAAATCCGAGGTTGGGCTGGGCCAGGATTGTAAGATTGGCCGTTTTCGAAGAAGGCCAAGTCTTCCTGAAGTTCTTGCTCTCGTCCCTTATGATTGCTGTGACGTGTTCCATGACACTTCACTTCATTGCCTGGGTTATAAACTTCAAAGTTATTGAATATTAAATCTGCCACTTTCAGAGATCAGAGTTGTCGCAGTTGTACAGAAGATTGACGTACTATAGCCATCATTTGAGATGCGTCCATTTTGAAAAAGCCCGGCGGTGAGATTTGGTTTGACCTAGCACAATATTAGAATCGGTATACTTGATGGTAAAATGGAAATTTCCGACGGTGAGTCTCCGGTCTGATATTGCTCTGGATGAAAACCGCTTTATGACATCTCTTCCTGACTTCAATGTCTTGCGTTTCTCTAGATCCTTTTCCTTGGCAGATTTGGAAGGATGGTTCTTTCTCTTCTTTCTTAGTCTAGGGTTTGGCTTCTGTTCCTTGCCTTTGGTGTCATATCTATCACTTCGGGTCCTCCGCCTCGGGCGCTTCTCGAAGACAAGGCGCGTGCTTCCTCTACTTTCGTGGGACTGGCTTATTGATCTTGTGTCCAGCCTATCATTATTGTGAACAGTCACCTCATGAACCTCGGAATCAGATACTGTGACGAAGTCGCCTTCCTGGCTAACCTCAGAAAGTAGGGTGCCACCGCCAGTACACGTTTGAGGGTGTTTCGTAGCCTCCTACTCTTTGACGTGGAAATATCGCAAGTAGGAATTCCATGAGGCCTCCATGGCACCGGATCTAAGCCATTGGCATCATAGCCATCAGGGGCCAGGACGTGGGATGTACCAGAAGCAGACACTGTAGCTACCCATGATCGAATCCATTCCTGTACAGAATTTTGTTAGAGCAAGAAGCCTGGTTAGGGACAACGTGGAAGCAAAAACACTCACCTCGTCTCGACACAAAGGTTCCTGAAAGCTTGGGAGAGATTGACGAGCCATCATCAGATTAAACTGGCAACCACATCGAGGAGCTATAGCACCGAGCAAGAACAAGCTGTGACCCGAGTAGGACGGGGCATCTGGGTTGCATTCTAGCGGTTGGCAAATGGAGAATTTCTTTTTGCATAGGTTCTTGTTGGGCATCGGTTGAAGGTGGAAGTTGCGCTGCTCCTGTCGAATTCATCTCTCGGGCTTGCCTCACGTGCACATACCAGAACATATTATCTTACCTTTTACGACCTCGGCATCTAATGACTTTTCCACATCTTTCTTTCCATACTATCGAGCCCACATGGTATAGACGGACTGCAAGTTGCGTTTTCCCTTATGACGAGACTATTCTGTCCAATCACTGATAAGGAGATACCGCTGGCATAGAAATATGATGCGAAAGAACATTCTTCCTTTCCACTGGAGCGATATATCCCCATCTACCTGCTCGCTTCGCTCGAGGCACTCGCTCTTCAGCTATCGACGACATCCTTGCCGGGATCTGTTTCCGCATCTCTGGGATTTGACACCGAATCCACAATAAAGAGAGAGAGAAAAAGACCGCACGGGGCCCTGTTGAGACAAGCGCTTCCATGTTGCTGTCTCCACGCACCTCGTTTATTTGACCTTGCAACCACCTCGTGGCTCAAGGTCCTTGCAGATAAGGAGTTGTTTCAATACTTCACGTGTCAGAGGCGGAGCAATCACTATATCCCCGGCTTTCCACGTTGGAGATAGAAGAGATGGCACGCCAAGGAGAGCGAGATCCCTCTCTTTGCCGTTGTTGACCATGGCCGACGTCGGTGTGAAGAGACTCAGCCCTGCTGCGTCACGTTTCAAGGAGCGCCTTTTCTACGCCGCAAGTTGATTGACAGCCTGGGGTATCCCAAGGCGTTTATGCTGAGAGAACCTTGACGGGCGTCATTTAGTTTGTGGATAGGCGTAAACGGCAGCTGTCAAGGCCTCCAATGGCGCATTGGCTTGATGCTGGCCCCCAGTCCTAGATGTTGGGTTATCCTGTTCGCATGAATCGACATGGGGCAAACCAGATTCGGACCCTTGCATGCAGTTCGAAATGCACAAGCCCGTCGAGAAGCCATGGCACCTTGTGCAGTGTCACACACACAATGGGGCAGATCTGGGAAACTGCTATTTCGGGAGTCAACCCGACGCCAAGAGGCCCACAGCGTCGGTCCCAACCCAGCGGCTCATCATGCGTGGGTGATGCATTCCTGGCAGAAGGAGAGCGAGAGGAAACCACATCAGACGTCGCCAGGACGCCTGCGAGCACGGCATGTCATCGATCACGGCAGGTGAGGTGGACGGACGACCCGCAGCAGAAGGCAGAAGGGTCAGGAATGGATGGGGAAAAGTTTTACGCAGCCCTCCACCTACGGGGCCAATACCGTCTACCCATCTATCTGAAGCCGTGATGAATGCAACCTGATCCGCTTCTTTAGCGAACTTGCGCAATCAACCCAGGTTGCCCAAACATCGCCCACTTTCCAAAACCCTGTGTCTGATCTGCGAGCTGCGAGCCGAGCCACTTGCTTCGAGTATTTTTGGAATTTCTTTCTAGGGGACAAACGATTCGTCTCTCAGCAGACCAGGGAGAGAAAAGCGGGTGTAAAAGCCCATCTCCGACATGATACGTGAGAGAATGGGAGGGGCATGATAGGGGAAGAAACGCAGAGACCAATCCACGACTGGCTCAGGGGTTCCACAAAGCAAAAGTCGCCGTACAGTCTTGGCCGACATTGCTCATCCGCGAAGCGCTGATGTTGGGAGAAACCGCAGAGCGTAACGTCCGAATACCGCTCAGCGGATAATCAATCCTGGACGGTGTTCCCACTGCAGTTTGGATAGAGACGGGTGGTACCTGGAGAACCCACCCTGTTTACTTACTGCATGCAGCTTGTCAACGCAAGACCGTGCGCCGCATCTACCTCATTGTACAGCCAGCCGCTTATCGCCGTGTCCAACGACGATGTTCTCCAAGCGGAGGCATTGAACGGGCTCGCTCTTGTCAGAAAATGCATTGCTGGCGTATGGGGCACGTAAACAAACGTCCTGACAGGTTTGAGAAAAGCACGGACAAACAAGCACGATTCACAACTCGCTCAGCACCCGAGCCGTTGCTTTAAGTGGACTCGACGATGCGTTACTTTTGGTGCTTACTAGAAAGCTTGTCACCAAGCTAGGACCCAACTTCTGGCCCACCCCTTGCTAAAAGTTACCCTTTACTTTGCCCGTTTAATACACGTTTTGAGATGCAGCCCCGCGTCTCCATGTCGTCAATCCAGGAACTAAAGTGCCAAGCAGCAACCATGCAGCCGTTTGCCATTCGAGACAAGGGGATGGTGCCAGTGAACTGGGGAAAAGAAACTGCGAGGCGCCATGCCTGATGACACCGAGTTGCTATATAAGAAAGCTTTGGTCCGGTCGTTCTGTGCTGGAGCTACAGGTTCAACACTAGACGATCTCCAGTGTTTACAGTACTTGACAGTCATCTGTTTCCTCAACTCAAACAAGCCTCGGAACCGGCCGGCCAACTATATATTATATTATACCCATCGACCTTGAACAACCTCGCTTGCTTCACACGCAAAGGCACAGCTCTTTGCCAAAGACCACTCCCTGAACCTCGTGACGAAAGCTCCCTGCTTGTTAGTCAGGCAGCCACCATCCAAAGGCGAAAGCCCGGTTGATCCTTTGACTAGCGCAACGCGCAACACCGAGATCACCTTACCTCGCCTCCCTTGGATCGTTCTAGCGGCACTCTCATTATTCCCTGTCGACGACATACCCCTGGCTCGCACATTGGCGCTGCTCATTGATTGGGAAAGGTACGTATGATCGTCACTGTTCTTTGCCAAACCACTTTTGGGCCCTCATCTTCCGGTTCCTCCTCCCGGCAGTTACCCCTGCTGCCCCAGTTGCGTACAGCTGTTGGTTGTGCCTCATTTCTGTCATCAGGCGGGGAGGCAGCCTAAGCTGCCGGGTGGAGGATCAAGATCGACGAGATGGTGTTGGCCTGCTCTTACTTAACACTCCCTCATATTCAAACAAAATAAGCCAGCTGCTAACCTCACACCTTCAGAACTACCGGTGACCGAGACTCTTACGGATACATATATAAGCCCAGCATGTCTAAGCTCTTTGTCGGGTGAGTCGGCCTTCTCCTACCCCGCCCATCATCTCTGACACATGCCAGCGGCCTCGCATGGCACACCGAGGAGGTGACTCTTCGGCAAAAGTTTGAGGAGTTTGGCCCAGTTGAAGAAGCGGTACGTCCATACCTTCTCAAATGCCCTGTCGTATCATTACGAAACGCGCATATCTAATATCTTATCAGGTGGTTGTCAAGGACCGGGATACGGGACGCAGCCGTGGCTTCGGATTTGTCAGATATACCCAGGAGGGGATGCTCACAATGCTATGACGGCCATGAACAACGTCGAGTAAGTCTAGCAACTTATTTCACTGCACCTGGAAGATGCTGACGCTCTACATCTAGATTCGATGGCCGGACAATCCGTGTCGATAAGGCGTCGGACGCCGGCCCACGAGGTGGATTTGGTGGCGGCAGGGAAGCGGCCCGTTCGGCGGCCGTGGAGGCTTCGGCGGTGCGCCAGGGCCTTACTCGCAGCCGGCCGGGTATCCTGCAGGCCCCAATATGTATGCGCAGACTCCATATGGACAGGGTTATCCCCAGCCGGGGTACGGCGGACCACAGCCACAAGGTACAGATTTGCACATTGCTGAACCCCATTCATATCTGAGATACAAGTCTACTCACACTGCAATTAGGATATGCTCCTCCCATGTACGGTTACGGAGACCCGTCGCAGCAACCGCCTCACCCTTCGCAGGGAAATCCCGGTTACTGAGGCTGCAGTTGTAACCATCTTCGAAAGATGGATCCAGGACATGTAGGACAGGGCAATTCCGCGAACCAATTTACAAAAGGCGGCGCGAGCTACTGACTGTCCCTACAACATGGGGTTACAAGAGAGCCCTCCGGGTGAAGAATCACCATACCTCCATCCACGTACGAGGACTAGGAGATTTTCTTGGCACCAAGTGTGCGAGAGCTCCTTTAACCGTTGCTCTCGAGTACTTTGGGCGGTTTTCTAACCTTTTTCACTTTATATGATATTTCTCACTCATTCACTTCTGGTTCGCTACCTTATTTTTTTCCTTTCCAAGTCTGGCCTGGTAGAGGCCGAGTCTATGCTCACTGCGAATGTGTGTGGGGGATGCGCACGTCTATTTGTGTAACCGTCCTAACGGGAGGAAATGCAAACAGGAAGACTGCAAAATCTGAAGCCATGCTGAGTTGAGATGGGTGGGGTAAGCTTTGTGGTAGCCAAATGATGAACGATGGTATGAAAGCTCGTCTCGTGATCCATGGGGGTCGAACCGGTTTCTCTTTCTATCGCAATTATCATGCCTTCTCGATTTCTTCTGCCTCGTTTGTGCTTGTATCTTGGTGAAAATGCGAATCTGTTCCTGAGGTTGGTGTTGGTGCCTCTGATGCCTTGAGGGCATCCTGCTCCAGTGCCCTGACACGGCTCGCGAGATCGCTGACATGAACGTCGCCGCTTTCCGGG
Source organism: Albifimbria verrucaria (assembly GCA_020081605.1). Taxonomy (NCBI): domain Eukaryota; kingdom Fungi; phylum Ascomycota; class Sordariomycetes; order Hypocreales; family Stachybotryaceae; genus Albifimbria; species Albifimbria verrucaria. Next base: position 3,197,253 of record JAHREC010000018.1, read on the forward strand.
CTCAGCTCGTCCAACGCCTTCTCTAGACCAAGGAGATAATCCTTGTTCAAGCCGCTAGGTCCACGGGACTTGAAGATGTGCTCAGCGAGTTTCTGGGGTCCTGGGGCCCTACGAACTGCTCGTTCTCCGGAGTGCCGATGTAGACGAGGGTACGGATGGGCGCGGAGCCGTCGGCGGGTTGGAAGGGCTCGTAGTGGATGGTGTACCCGTTGATCTCACGAATGTCCAGATACTCCTTGACCTCGGCGACCTTTTCGGGGATGATGCGGTATGCAACGCCCCAGACCTTGTCCGGCGCAGAGTCGTGATGGTCCGTCAGCTGCTCCCAGAAGGAGCGCTCGATGAGCGTGACGACACGGCCAGGAGCTTCAGGAGTCCCTCTGTGATCCTCACTAATGGGAGCATGTTAGTCGGCCTTTGTCCTATAAGGCATACAGTACTAGAACAGCTCGCAACTAGCTCACCTTGCCTAGATGAAGGAGTCAGTCAATGTACGGGGAAAGGAGCGGAAGGAGAACATGCCTGCCAGAAGCGCCGAACATAACCGGTGACCCAACCAGGCACACGTCGGTCTGTACTCTAGTGAGCCCGGAACTCAGATATCCTCAGGGGTAGTTCAGGATAGGTGCGTACCAAAGTGTGGGGAGGTTTCCAGATCAGGCTCCTGATATATAACTCAATAAGTCGGCTGAGAAGACAACAAGGGGCTTTCCGGGACAAGGACCGGAGGGTGACAACTTACCCGTAGCCGTATAGCCAGAACTCCTCATCGGGAGACGACAATGCCATGGTTGCGCAGGGGGGACCGAATCCGCGTATCGATGTCGGCACCGGGAACGGGGTCAGCCAAGATGGATCTAGGGTTCCACACCGAGGAGGTTCAGGTAAGGATAACTGGTCTATGAAATTTGCGTCGATGTATTTTCAGAATAGGTCTAAATGACGTAACCCGAAAAGAAGTGAAAAATGGCGGCAAATACGCAGGCTGACGGAAAAGAGGAAGAAAGAAACCGCCAGTGTTGCTCGTGAGGCAACGGTGATGTGTCGACATAGAGCACGATTATTCAGATGGCAAAGTGGAATACGTGATACGTCAGAAACAGGGCGACCCTTTTCGGGTACCGAAGAGGTATTGGGCCCTGCAAGCCGCACCAAAGACACCGCTGGCCAGGCTGCCCAAGTACCTGAGATACAGGGAGGCTCCATTCTAGCCCCGGTGTCCGGCGCCAAACCAGGCCCAGGCACAAGGTACCTTAAGGCAAGGCAAGGCATACTAAGGTAGGTAACTAACTAAAGCACGTCAACCAACTAAACACCCCTGGAAAGACGACGCAGCGAGTAACTAACGTTAGCATGCCGTCGTATGTGCATACATACAGCAGCGGCTCGTAAATCCACTTCGCAGACCCAGGACCCTGAGCTGAATGGACGAGGGGGAAGAGAGGGGCTTGCCTGTATCATATCACGGGACAATGTGGGCTGAGGGACTTCCGCTGTCGTTGTGGTTGCGCACTGGCGAAGGGAGCCCTCGACTCCATCTACTAAACGTTGGTGAGGACGATGAGTCTCTTGGTAGGCAAACGATAGGAAAACAAGAATTGAGCAGACAGGAGTTTTATAATTTTCATTTTTATCTTTATCCTTTTTAATTTCTTTTCTTTTTCCTCACATTCTGTATCATGTTTTACATAGATCGGTAGTAAGAAACTACCCCAGCGCGTTTACACCGCAGACTTCCGCTCCCGTGCTCGCGCTAGGCGGAACTTCAGAAGCGCTGAGTGCATGCATTGGTGTTGTTGGCCCTGCCCTGCCCTTTGTCTCTTCCTCTTCCGCCTTACAACCACCGACCGACCACCCTGCACCAACAAGACAACACACGCACACGCACGTCCTGTACGGCATCTCGTCCCACATGGGGGACCCGCTCCATCACAGCCATTCCTCACATCTCGCTTCTCCGCTTGCGTAAGCGCTCCGATCTGCAAGGGGTTGGGTGGGATAGGGGACGGAGTTTGGTTTTGGCCCTGTATCTAGTCTATGGAGACAGACAGACAGACGACCGACAGCCTTACTCCAAGCCGGCCGGACTGCAAAGGAAAAGCAAGGGACATCGGTGCCCAAGGCTCGGTTTCGCTTCCAGAGAGCCACAGGGGCTGCTTCAAGAGGGGCGCAGGTTCAATCTCCAGGCCTTGGGCGAGTGTCAGCGAGTGCCTTGCTTGCCGGTCGGTGGCTTGGCGCCCTTGGTTCAGTTGACAAAATTCAGAGGAAGCCTCAAACTGCTCCTTGCCCTTCAGCCAACGCTGTAAGATCTGCGAAGAATTAAAAATAGTTGACACGCGACGAGCTCCTCCTTGTTCCCTCTCCATCTCCATCTCCCACTCCCATTCTTTATCCCTTCTTCCTTCCTTCTCCCTTCTCCCTTCTCATCGTATTCTGCTTCCCGTATCTGCACCGAGCGTGACGAGCTGCTGCTTTCAAATTCCATCCATTGCCAAGGTTGCGAACAAACAACCCCGCGCCCCTCGTTCGCGAACCTACTTTTAGCCCATCGTCTCTAAACTATCCCAACTTCAGCTCTCCCTCGCTCGCGCCATCTTTCCATATTCCCCGACTTTTGTTCCTCTCCCTTCTACTCGGTCCTCATCTCCACGGCTTCGCTCCGTGCATACCACCTGTTCAAAATGGCCTACAATAGACCTTTCGACCCCGACGCCCTTCCTAGGTTGGTTCATCATTAGCCCCACCATCGCATTGCCAACAACCTCCTCGTTCTGCGCAATCGCTAACCTCCCATTCCACCCTCGCAGATTCGCCGAACCAGAGACCGTATGTACATCGTGAAAGCCACAGGCACTTGTTAGCCTCCCAGCTAACCAACATCCTTATCGCTGTGCAGAGAGAAGCTCTTCTGCTCCTAGCCATCCCCGCGCAAGCACCACCACCTCAGCAGCATTCGCGATACGAAAAGGCCGCTCCGCCTCCCCCAAGGACAACTACTCCCACCTACAAACAAGCCAGCGACCCGCGAACTTCGGCTCCCTCCACCCAGCGCTACCGGTCCTCGCCCTACTGCCTCGACTCGCCCTCCTCCATCGTCCCGGCCTCCTCCCTCCCCGGCGCCCGACACCGGAGGTGCCGATTCCTCCCTACTTCCACTATTTCGAGCTGTGGACAAAGATGGTAAGTTACCTACCGCCCCTGGCCGGCGTTGTATTTGGCCAATCCTTCGTCCGGCAAGCTCAAAAGCCACTTCCCGGAGAGGAGCTCTTAGTCACATTGGCTGACACCACATCTTTTTCTCCCGTAGGCACCGGCCAGCTCTCCGAAAGGGAGCTCTCTGCAGCTCTCGTCAACGGCGACTGGACCGCATTTGACCCCACACCGTCCGTATGATGATCCGCATGTTCGACTCTGACCGAAGCGGCACCATTGGTTTCGAGGAGTTCTGTGGTCTCTGGTCCTTCCTCGCCTCGTGGCGCACCCTCTTCGATCGTTTCGATGCCGACCGCAGCGGTAACATCTCCCTCCCCGAGTTCAGCAACGCTCTTGTCGCCTTCCGCTACCGCCTCAGCCCCCAGTTCGTCGAGTTGCTCTTCCGAACCTACGACAAGCGTGGCGAGGGTGTCATGAGCTTTGATCTCTTTGTCCAAAGCTGCATCTCCCTCAAGCGCATGACCGACGTCTTCAAGAAGTACGATGATGATCGTGATGGCTACATTACCCTGAGCTTTGAGGATTTCCTCAGTGAGATTCTCAAGCAGTTGAAGTAAGGCTTTCGATGTGTGCCAGCTCCGAAGCTTGATACCTCCTGCTTAAAGATGCTATAAAATCCGGGCGGTGGTCTAGGTCTAGCCACTATGCGCATATGTTTTCAGAGAGCAGTTGGACTGGGCTGGGCTAGGCTGGGCTTAATCCATGAAATGCCATTGAACGAGATCGACGCAGTTTGATGGCTCAGATTCTTGCGTCACATGATACCTATCCTCCGTGGGTTTTGGCCACGGCGAGCATCTAAGACTTGAAAACAGTCACTGGGAGTCACGCATAGAGTACTTCAAAAGACAAATGGGCTGTCAAGTGCACATGCCACGTCAATAGAAGCTGAATGAGACTTGTTCCAGTAGTCAATGTATATGACTCTATAGCTCGAGCGAGCTTCCCTCAACCATGCCGGGTAAATTAAAGGCGTAGTGCATGATTGTAATGAAGATGTGTAGTATGAGTTAAAGCCAAGGTTAATTTCATCAGTCAATGGCCCATGTCAACTTCACTTGAGTGACGTCAAGTTTTGGTCGCGCCTGGTCGCCAAGTTTGAACTGTCATGCCACATACTGAGGCTTCCGACCTGGCAACCAACGGGCTTGGTAAAGTAGGTACTTGATAAACGTGTGACACGCTGTGTCACACCAGCATACCACGCGGTCTAAAGGAATACCAACGATAAAGAACACAGACGAACCGTTAGGCGGAGGTGGTAGCATGTTTCGGCTAGTACGGGACAGCGGTGGTCCCGGATTCTCGAGGTTTGAGCGCAGTGTGCACTGTCATGACTGACCGGACGAATAAGTAGCATAGTATGCTATGGCGTTCCTGACCGAAACCAATTTCGACAGAGCAGTAGGTGTCATCGTTCACGGGACCAATACGCATTGACAACCAGGAGAAGAGCATAGATCTCCGTTAGCAGCCTGGCTGTTAGAGAGTCATAGTCATCGGCCGACTCATTGCACAGGATCCACTACCCTGAAGCAAACATGTCGTGGAGTCGTTGGAAAACTGAAGGCCTTTGCGCGTGGACAAGAAACCGTTCACCTTCTTCACTTACCGAGTCAGTCTTCGCAAATGCATCGGCAACGTTCCGAGGAAGCGATGTGAACGAGCTTGAGAGCTCCTTTTGACGGACTGGCCATGTGCGACTAGCTTCAGTATCAAGGCCCACAACGCATGATTCTAAGGCGGCGCGACCGCGGGGTCACCGCCTTACGATTAAGCCGGAGCTTTTCCACTGGTCAAGGCGCTTGGTGGCATTCGAACATGTGGGACTTAGTAGACGCCGTCAGATGCTGTGGAAGCTTCAAGGAAGACTTGATGATGGGGATTATGTGGTGAGCTATCAGCTGCTGCATGCCGTCGGGCAAGGCTGTGGTGGCAGGATGCCAGTCATTCCGCCGACCCAGCTAGCATGGCGCCCACATGGCACAGCTCGGGGTTTCCTGCACACCCTCCCCTCTGTAGTCGCCAGCTGCTAGTGATGTCAAGCGGTTCCAAACGGCACTGATTTTTTCTAGCGGGAAAGGGCCTGCAGCAGACGCTGAAGTGGATCTGACCTGGGAGTCGGGATGGCCTGCAGGCAGAGGAGACGCACCCCTGTTCGGCCACTGTTAGCTCGCCAGGCTGATAACGCAGCAGATAGGTAGGTAGGTCGGCAATCAATGGCAGCTGGCACTGGTGCCACGGGAATTCAAGAACCGAGGTTGTCAGTGAGAAGGCATCCTCCGTAGGGCAGAGCCAGGGCGAGCGCCAGGACAATTCCGGCTCAGATGCCTTGGCAGAATCTGATCTGGAACGAGTCGCGAGTCGAGGATCTTGCGTGTGTCACCAGGAGCGATAGAGGACTGGCGGTGTCCAGGTGCAATCTAGTCCCGAAGAAGGGGGCGTTCGCTGATAAATGGTGCGAAGAATGATGGGAAGATGAGCAGATGATGGATGGTTGGATGGTTGATGAGGGAGTGGGGTGGCAGTTGACTTTTGCTCGAGGGCCAATTCTCGGCCCCGCCGACCTGGCTGTCTTTAATCCAAGCCCAACCGGAATAGATTCTTCCATGACAATTTAGGGAGGCTCGGTAGCTCAGGCTTGCCGTGCTGTTCCGGCGAAGAGCGTGCTAGCAAGATGATGCGGTTGCTTGAAATTTTCATCATGATATTGTGTTGACGGGTGGTTGATTTTGAATTGAGCGTTGGAGGGGTACCTCGAGGACCTAAGCCAAGGTACTGCTAGCAGTTGTAGGCACGTTGTCGGATCGGATCGGGAGTCAGCTCGTCATCAATAAGGCAAGACATACATACCATCTTGCTTCAGCTACCTACCTACAGCTAAGGTAAAGTAAGGTAAGGTAAGGTAAGCTCAGCTTCTGATTGTTACCACACATGGTTGCATTGTATGAGGTGAGGTGAGAGGGAAAAAGGGCTGGTACGTCTCATTGTTGCCACCGAAGAAAAAGAGGTAAGCTCGAGTTTATTAGGTACCTACCTAGATATGGTGAGGGTTCAAGGTACAACCAGGTACCTTCAACAAGCTGGGGAAAGCTGGTTGTTGCTCGAAGCTCCTTGGGCGTGAAGAAGGTTGGTTGCTGCAAGGTACCTCTAGCTCAGTCTCAGCTACCTCGACAGGCAGGCATGGCATGGCATGGCATGGCATCTCAAACCTGCAATCATTTCAGCAATGCCCACCAATGGCCTCTAGTTATGAACTATACAAGGGAGAGGCAAGGGAAGAAAAGTGAAGCAAAAGAAAAACTTGGATGGCATGGCGGCAAGCCACTGTCGTCGCCATGCACCACGTCTGTGTGTCAAGGCACGTACCCTGTAAACTGGGATGGAACCCGCTGGACCCGATCTCTGTTTGAATTTGTGCCTCCATCGTCCGAGAAGTGGGTGCCGGTAGCGGGTGGGTAACAAAACAAAGCAGGGACCACGAACAATTGCTACATGGAGCTGCATGTCCTGTGGTTCCCTCCTGGTCTTCTTCGACTGTTCAAAAGGTGGTGCGCAGGCTCAGTTCTCGTATCAATGCTGGCTTTGAAGGCTTCTATCGAGGTGGTCACTTGTTCTCTGGTGTCACGTTACGGAGTGCATGTAGAAAGAGCAGCGATGAATGGCGACAATACCTTTGTTCCCTTCCCTCTTTCTGTTTTCCAACTTTCATTTTTTTTCTCTTTTTCTCTCTTTTTCATTTTCTCTTTCTTTTCCCTCTCGCTCTCTTTGCACACTCTCCACTTTGCTGTTCCTGTAGGGAACGGAATTGTTAATCGCACACCATGCCTTTGCCCAGCTTTTGCTCCGAGGCAGACCTGACAGGCAGGTCAGTTGCTCACTGTAACTGATACCTTATTGCGAGCTCATCCCCTGCCCTTTTGGGGCATCCCGTTCTCCAGACTTGGGATGAACAAGTCGGTTGAAGCTCCGTTCTCGACCAACTGTTGCTCATCAACATACCTGCATTGTCCTATCTCTGCATTATCTCATATACGTGATCGGCTCTGCTACTGCTGCGCCAACACGCGCTGCTTCCCAAGGCCACTAACGGGGTTGCTGCCCACATGCAGGATTCAAAATCTCTTCCCTCTCTCCACTAGCACAATTATTTCGTCCCCTACGGGGTTCGACTCGAGCTCGTACCTTACGCTTCACGCCACCGCCACCACCTCAGTTGGACGAGCTCTGAGCACGTGCAGTCTGGTTTGCCCATGGACTGGGCCGAGCAACTTGGCCGGAGCCGCTTTCATGCCTCTCCACTCGGGCGGCATGCGTACCGAACCACGAGGGAGAGGTGCTCGACCTTTCATGTGCGGACCCTGCGGCAAGTCCGCTACCGAAGAGACAGCCATCCTTCATGTGCACTGCACTGCGCAGCATTGTGCTGGAGGCTAAGGTAAGCTAGGTAGGCGAGGGACCCGTCAACGACCGAGGCCCTGCTGGCCCATCTGCGATACAACGTTTGCACCACCTGACGGCTCTGCTTGTGTTTTGAAAGGCTTGGGGTAAGGTAAGGAATTTGCCTACCTACCTACCTTAGCTAGCAGGCCCATGGTGGGGAGTCAGAACCTGAGCTCGAACCTCCAGCTTGTCATTGGCTCGTGTGAGCAGGCCCCTTGTCGTGGTAGATCATCAGGGACCTCGTCTCTGCATCAAAGTCGGCCCTCTCTGCTAATGTCTCCCCGCTAAATGGCAGAAGACATGCCTGGCTAGGGTTACCCTGGCCCGCTTGATGTACGCCCTTTCCAGCAGGCCCGTCGCCCCTCACCCTGTCCCTGTAGGAGCTGTTGCTACAGTAGATGGTCAAATTCGATAGAGATGAGTTCTTATGCCCTCAGCACGGCCACGGACAGAGACAAACGCCAGCGCCGTGGCTGGTTGCCTACAGCGTCCGCTGCTGTAGCTCGAGGCCTGTGACAGGACGCTGAACCGTCCCCGCGGTCTGTTCCTCTGAACAAAAGAAGATCCCTATTACTGTATGTATGCTTATCGGCGGATTCCGGGGTGTGCTCCGTGGCCTGGGCTCGTACCGGAGCTCTGGTCTCACATCACCAGCCCAGTTTCTTGGTCACCTCGTCGCAGTACCTTGCCTTAGCCGCCGTCACCCTGCTTTGCTTTGCTTCGCCCTGTTCTGGTCTGTTCTGGGCTGTCTCGGTAGGGCAGGACAGGTGCGGCGCCGACTTGACTTGCTTCTTTGCATGACGCTACCAATCGTCGCCATGTAGTGCTCATCGTACAGACATGCCTTTTCCACCACCCAGGATACAGCCAGCCAGCACCTACAGGCACCATCTAGTAGGTGAGGTAGGTAGGCCAAGTACCCAGGTGTACCTGCGCGCACCTGTTAGCTTCGACCTACTACCATACCTAACTGGCTTGTCTCATCCCCTCTATTCCACAATAGGCAATGTGAGCTGGTCCATGCCTCCCAAGGAAATTCTTGGTGCCACACGCCCCGTACGTACCCCTCCCCACCCCTCCTCCTTCCTCCCCGCCGGCTTCTCCTCCTCTTTCCCAGCTACCCTTACGGAGGAGTACAGCAACTAGGTAGGTACCTGCTTGCTTTGCTGTGTGCTCTCTGCTTAGCTTTTGCTCTGCTTCGCTCTGCTCCTGCTCTGTTTTTGCTCCTGCTTTGCTTTGCTTCGCTTTGCTTTGCTTTGCTTTGCTCGCCCTGGTACCTTCTCGTTCCTTACCCCACCCCCTCACCCCCTCCCTCTTTCTCTTGTCCTCTGCTTGCCATGGTCAGGCAAGGAAGAAAGACAAGGTAAGGTAAGGTAAAGGTAAGGTATGTCCTGTACAGTACTAACACGCTCACACTCTTTTCTTCTCCCTCGCCCTCTTCTCACTCCCCGTCCTCTTCTGCGCCCTCACTAAAAGCCTTTTGCCTTCGACATCCACCCCGTTAAGCTCTCAGTAGAATTTTCCCTCCTTCCCCCATCTTTGTGACTTGATTGATATACCGTCCGCGACCCTCCCAGCTTCTCAAGCTTATCTTCACCATCTGTCTCCCCTCCGATATTGCTCCCTCTTCAAATGCCACTGTTCCATCCATCCGATAAAGCTATCGCCACACCCAATTGAGCGCCCGTCCTCGCTGCCATCGACGCCGGCCTCTCTTCCAACCGCGAACACCTCCTTTCTCTTCAGCGTATGGTGCGGCCAAGATGCCCCCTCGCTCGACCTTGACGTCCTCCTTCTCCATCACCGACTCCAACAATGAAGTCGTCTGCCCTCTTCGAAACCAGGACGGCTCCAGCTGCCGCAAGCGATGCATAGGCGTAAGTCTGACCCGTAGAACTCAACTCCCCGCCTCGCTTCCTCAATCCAGCCTGCCAGGCTCGTCTTCATAGTCACAAAAGCAATGCCTGCTGCTTCGAGCTTACGTCTGAATCGAATTCTAACGTTTTTCTCCTTGTAGGAAAAGAGGTACCGCTCCATGCAGGAGCATATCCGCCGGGCGCATCCCGAGCACTACATTTCCAAGCTTCCTGCGACCGAGGAGAGCTTCCTTCTGATGATTAACACTCCCCTTCTGATCGTCGTCATCTGGATCAAAGCCCTGCATCGGCATCTCAAAGTGCGCTTTCCCGTCCCTTCCATCATAGGTGTATCCCCGGTCGCTGACTTCGTGCACCAAGGCTTCCAAGATCGCCACTCCCACTATCGCGACGATGCTAGCAACCCAGGGACACCACGTCACGGCGACGACTCCGCCGCGAGCGGCAATTCAATGCTAGGAGCTGCGAGTGCAGCTGCTGTCCTTGCAGAATTACACGGCATTAAAGGCGAGAAGGAGACGGAGCTCAACGGTGTATGCTACTACTCTACCCCACCACCTATCGATAACTATCGATAGATGATTGAGCCTCGGGACAAATGTTTGCTAACTGGACCCCTTCCCAGGGTTACTACTCCGATGTCGACAGCCGCCACAACCCTCGAGCTTCTATCGAGCTACCACCGCTCCATCTCTCGGCTAACGACATCACCAGCGATCCATACTCATCAGCCAATCCACACCGCCGAGACATTCTACCTTCTTTGCTCGCCACCTCTCCTCCTGGCCGCTCCTCAACCTTGCCTCCCTTGCAGCGCCCTCTAGGTCCTAGTCGACCTAGGAAACAGTCCATCACCAAGCGTGGCCGCGAATCTCATCATAAGAAGAAGAATTCGCGCGGCTCCGCTGCTGATTGGCTTCGTAGAATACAAAATGAGGAGCGGCTGAGGCCCGGTGGTGGTGATCGAAAGGCTCTATCAGCTGAGCCTTCTGCTGATTACGGGAAGCGCTGGGAGGATCTCATTGATGCAGCCGATCAGGCTGCGTCGGCTGCTGGCGATCTAGATGAGGATCGCACACCGGTAGGCTCTCCCGGTTTCGTCTCCCAAGGAGCCGTCAAATGACGACAGCGTCCTGATGAAGGCGCTACAGGTGCCGCAATCACCGATCTCGCTTCACCGTGGCTCGATGCCGCCGTTCACTCATCAGCATTTCCAACCAAACAGCTATCAGGCTTCCCCGCTTCAGCAAGCCCTCACACCGCCTTCCTACAACCAAGATGTCATTGAGCCGTTCCCATCAGTTGAAAGCGGTGACAGCGGGGACAACTTCCACATGGGCGCGCGAGGTTTGTCAGATTCATCACCAACATACTCGGCCCATAACATTCAGATATATTGCGCAGCCTGTCAAGGAATATCCTGTCTCAAGGACTCATATGCGTGTACTGAGTGCATATGTGGACTTTGCTCTACTTGTGTCGAAGTGCTCATGGCAGAGCAAGGCGCACGAAGGAAGTGCCCACGATGCGCAACCATTGGTGGTCGGTTCAAGCCTTTCCAGCTTGACATCAGATAAGCATCAATCGCCCACCAAAATTGCCTTGCGCTCCTATTTTCCCTTTTCTTCTTCTCTTTCTTTTCTTTCTTTTTCTCAAGGCATCGATTTATCACCATTGAGCGGCGTTTTCGGGAGGCACGATTTATGAGTTTTCCCACCGCGACCAAGACGGACATGATTTCAATTCTCTCTCATTTATTTACTTTCATTCTTTCTTTTATTCTTTTACAAATTTATTTCAACTCATACTGTTTTGGATGGCATTTTGCTCTATCATTTGGATCACAATTCTTTTTCTTCTGTTGCAGTTGGTTGTACCGGGACTGGGAAATGGCGTTTTTGTACTTTGGGAGGGCTTGATGGGATAATTGGTAGCATTTTGGGTTATGATGCCCAAGAGAAGACTAACACAGCTCGGTTTTGGTATACCGGGAAGAGTCAATGAGACAATCGCTATGCACCTTGACGGTCAAGTATCTACGCATTTCATTGGGTATGTCTCTTAGATTAGAGGTTCCATTGAAGCTTGAATATACACGAGAATCATTCGTAGTTGCAGTCGAGCTCACTTCAGGTCATAGACAGGTGGCCTAGTGAAATGCAAGTTTTGTACTATTCGCATGTAGCCGTATAATGCGCTACTAACATATGCATATCCAAAGCCCCTAGTAAATAATCAACGCTTGGTGGTATCCTTAGCCTCCTTCTCCTTTTTTAATAATAAGTCTCTCATAGCCGCCCTTGAATTACGGCTGCCACCTAACTTAGGACCGCGCAGCACTTCCTCGTTGGTTGGCTTCGCGGGTTGCACTGGCTTGCGCCGTTGCCTGCGCTGCGCCATATCGTCCATGTATTGCTTCTGGAATTGCTCTGCAAGACGACTCGTCGGCAGCGCCATCCTCATCGGGAGCGTCCACCGTAGCTGAGGACATGGAGGGCACGTCGTAAACATCCACTGCGGGCACACAATGGTCAGCATCTCAAATATGAAAGTAGGGTAATGGTGGCAACGAAAGACTCACGTCTGTTTTCGTGTAGAAATTGCTCGACAAGTTGGTCTCGCTTGATGTCATCGCTGCCACGACGGTTGCGTGGCCGCCAGGGCTTCCCGTCCTTGCCCAGACGCACTCGTTTGGCTCCTCTCTGGCGACCTTCGCCCTCGGCATCGGCATTGTCGCGGCCGCGGAGCGCTTCTGAAGGTCCACCTCCATCAGCTTGCCCTGCAGAACGGGTTGCTCCCGTGGGCGCGGTTCCGTGGACTGCTGTTGCTCTGCCTTGTCGGCAATGGTGGACGGTCGGCTGTCGGAGCTTGGTGTAGCGGCTGCTGGGGCATTACGACTAGATAGGCGCGATTCTATATATTCAGTCCTTGAATGATTAGCCAGAGTTTAGGGTATCGTAGGTAACTCAGGAAGCTAGAGTGGATGAGGATACGGATGCATCAGAGGACATACATATGTTTGTCGTTCAATTCGCCAATGAGACCAGTCTGGTGTGTGAAGCGGTTCGCAATACCCGCAATGACGGGTTCCGTCGAAGAAGCTTCCGGTTCCGCTAGCACCAGCGCTGTCGAGGTCGAGCCTGCTGCATCGTCCTCCTGTCGCGCGTCCGATCTGAAGCCTACGCCGCGAAGACGGCCCTTGCGCGCGTTGCGCAACCGAAGCGCGGCTGCGACCGCAGCTTCGTCGTCCCCGGAGCCGTCTGCTTCTTCGGTAGGTTCAGGGCGCGTCACGCTCTCGTTTGCGGCTCCCTGTGCGTGCTCTGCGAGCTCTTGGTCGGTGGTGTCGTCATGGCGCTGGCGATACGCCTTGCGCTTCTTGCCGGGCCGGAAGCGGATGGGGTTCGGCGGGGATCCTCGACGCTGGGTGACTCCATGGCTGTGACCCTGCATTCGGGAGAGATATCGGTCTACATCGCCAATGGCGACGGTTGGATGAGGTTGGAGAGGAAGGGCTTCAGGCGCGGCAGCATTGATCGAGGTGAAGATTTCCGGCGATTACCCGCTTTATATAGAGCTGTCTTTTTGGAGGGCGTTACACAGCATGTCTGATAATGGCACTCCTTCATTTTCTCATGTTTAATTATTAAATTCTATGCCACGAAACAGAAATTCTATCGAAAGAGGATGATCGATCGAATATACGGGTTTTCTTATTCTTGTCGCGTTAAAACTTGGTCCATCTCTTAAAACGGCCTTCCACGGCGCTTCATCACAGGTTTCCTGACTGCTCCCTGGGTGACAATCTTCTTTCCATCGGTCACGGCCTTGGGTTTCTTAACCGACCGCTCAGACTCGGCCTGTTTGCGTTCTTCTGCCCTCCGCTTGTCATCCGCCATCTTGGCCTCGATTTCCATTTTACGATTGAACTCGGTCTCGATGATGCGCTTGTCGCGCGCCGAGTAGCCCTTCTCTTTAACGGAGTAGAAGACACCGCCCAAATCCGCCAGCCAGTGAGGGTCTACGGCTGTGACTGTCGAGACATATACCTTTGCGGTAAGGATGAGCTCGTGATAGACGACGTAATCTGGCGGGTGGCCTGCGTATAGCGCACTGGTAGGGTGAAGTTGTACAGCCAGGTTAGTGCGAAGATTGATGTATTCGCCGGATCCCTTGTACTTGGCAGCCTGGTGGTAGTATCCAGAGCAGATACATTTGCGAATAATATCCCAGTCCATGCCGCAGCTGATAAGCTGCATCTTTTGCATCTTGACAATGTCCAGGAGCTGGTCTCTAATCTCCTTGGCACGCCTCAGTGATTTAGGGTGAAGGAAGTGCCTGATGCACCAACCATCTGAGTACCCGTTCGATTTCCATGCCGAATAGACTTGCAGATAAGTCAGATGGTCGGATTCGTGAACCCAAAACTTCTCTCGTTGGGCGTCGGCCTCATCTTGCCGTTCCTTTGGACGGTAGAAAACGTTGGGAACGGAAAGCATGGATACGATTGTAATCATCTCCTCGCTGCAGCCATATTCCTCGGCAGTGATGAGCAGTTTAGCCAGACTTGGGTCCATAGGGAATGCGCTCATTTTGCGACCAAGGTCTGTCAACTCTCCCAAGTTATCCAAAGCTCCGAGCGCCCATAGATCAAACATAGACGTCGAGATCGTATCCTGTGGAGGCGGGTCCATAAAGTCAAAGTCCAACAAATCTTTGACACCCAGAGACTTGAGCATCAAAACTGTGTTGGAAAGATTCGTACGCTGAATTTCAGGGATTGTCTGCATGTAGAGCTCCTCCTTGAAAGCCTTCTCGGTGTACAAGCGAAAAGCTCTTCCAGGCCCTGTTCGTCCAGCACGACCAGATCGTTGCGAAGAGTTTGCCTGCGAAATAGGTGTGATTTGCAAGGTATCCATACCCATCTTGGGGTTGTAGACCTTCATCTTGGAGTAGCCTGCATCCACCACGTATTTGATACCGTCAACGGTCAAACTTGTCTCAGCGATGTTGGTGGCAACAATACACTTCCTCACACCAGGTGCAGCCTTGTCGAAGATCTTGGCCTGAAGATCCGCAGGCATTTGACTGTAGATTGGCAAGATGCTCAGTTTGGGGGTCATTCAAGGCATCGAGTCGCTTCTGGACCAGCTCACAAGTGACTTCGATATCCTCTTGACCTGTCATGAACACCAGAATGTCGCCGGGATCCATAGAAACATGGATTGCCAGCACCTGCTGCACAGCTTGGTCCACGTAATCCTCCACGGGTGACCGGTGGAACATAACATCGACTGGGAATGTTCTTCCGGGGATTGTGAATTCAGGTGCGTTGCCGAAAAAGTCGGAGAACCGCTTTGCGTTCATTGTCGCCGATGTCACGATCAGCTTGAGGTCGCGTCTTCTTTGGAGAATCTTCTTGAATAAGCCCATCAAGATATCGGTATTAAGTGCTCTTTCGTGGGCTTCGTCCATGATGATACATGAATACTTGTCAAGATCAGGCTCGTTCAACGACTCTCGTAGCAGCACACCGTCCGTCATGTATTTAATGACGGTTTCTCTGCTCGTGCAGTCCTCAAATCGAATGGCGTAACCAACCGTGCTACCCAACTTAACTTCCATTTCCTCAGAGACACGCTTTGCCACACTCATTGCGGCCACACGTCTGGGCTGAGTACATCCTATCATGCCCCCTTTCCATACCCGTCTTCGTATAGAAACTGCGTGAGCTGTGTTGTCTTTCCTGAACCTGTCTCACCGATCACGATAATGACTTGGTTCTCTCGTATCACGCGCAGCAGGTCTTCCCGGACTGCAAATGCAGGTAAGTATTCTCGCTGCTCGCGCAAAGTCTTGCTCTGGCTGAAGTTGCTGGCTCCACTTGATTTATTCATATGTTCGCTGAATTTGTTGCCCTTCCGCTCCGTTGGCGCGGCATCGTCTTCGCCAGGGACAGGTAGCGCAGTGTCACCGTCCTCTTCTTTCGCGCCCATGATATTTCCAAGCGTAGTTCCGACCATGCTCGTAGCTTCTTGAGCCTGCCTCTGGCGTTCTCTTTGCTGGCGGGCTTCCTTGACCACTTTGCTTCCCTTCCGACTGAATACGGCCATGTCGCTCTGGTAATCTTTAACGGCTGGGACAGGTTCGAGTTGTTTGGTAAAAATGGTGCGCCCGTCCAGGAAAGGCGGCCTCAGCTCATGGACGAGAAGGTGAACGCGGGTTGCTTCCTCATCGTCGAAATCAGAAGCCATATCCCTTCTCTGTGCGACTCCAGAAACCAGCATTCGATTTGTTTCCCAGGCATCGTTTTCCTTCTGTCGCTGCTCCCGGCGAGCGTCGTATCGGCTCGTCATCTTCTCGGCGCGCGCGGATTCTTGTTGCTCGTTCTCCCATGCTGACATTTCGTAGGACGCGAAGGGTTGTGACTGTCGTCCCCGAAGACATGGCCGCCAAACTCATCGCCTCCGTACCAGTCGCGATCCAACGCGCGCGTGTCTTCGTCCGCCGGTTCTTCAAGGTCCGCGTCCTTGGGTGGCGTCTGGCGAGGCTGCATCCGTAGCGCTGCGTTGCGATTCCCATTCTGCTCCAATCGCCTGCGCTTGGGGTTGTAATCGAATTCCCTATCCACTCCCATCGTGTCTGATGTTTTGTTGCGCGACGGAGTATGATGATGTTGAAGCTGCAAGGTAGAGGTCGGCAAATCCCAAAGCGGTTAGGAAAACAGCGACGAATAGTTGGCACCTCTAAACCAGGCAAGAATTATACAGTACTGTTTGACAAATTAGGGTATCGGTTTCGCAATTAGATGGATAAAATAAAATGCAAAATAATTCACTTTCGTATTAGAGTCACCCAGGTTTCTTTTCTGGCTAATCCTCTCATTATTTCCTGTGACAGTTGGTAACTCTTGGGCTATGCTGAACCCGTTTCCATCGGCTTCTGGTGGGCTAGATGATATATCAGAACTTGATCGGATCCATACATTCAAACTGCACATTAATAATATAGAGCCCTTCTACATTTGCCATTCATTGAGACAGCCTAGGCTTTTCCAAGACACAATAAAGTGAGACACCAACAGCAAAGCAAAAGTGGGAGGCATCATGTTGGTACCGCCGTTTTCGTGATGGTCCTGCTCGAGGTTTTCCTGATGGCGCTTATCGATAAACCCCACAGTCCAAAATTTTTGGAGATTGTCCTGGAATTTTGACCCAAGCTATTTACATTTTCACAAGACTGTCGCAGTGCGAGCAGCAACACATTCGCCATGTCTATGATTACGGCCGCCCAATGGGTGCCACGAGGCTTCGCGGCGCCTTTTCCGCAGAAGTATACTCTGGACGAGGAAGAATACGGAAGAATCGCCGAACTGGCCAAGCTGCAACTGGAAGACGCTGAGGATGATCTGAAGGAAGCGCAAGAGGAGGGGTCGGATGAGGACAACGGCGCGAAGCTGGCAGAGGATGACCAGATGCAAGAAGATACCAAGGCAGCCGGAGCTTCTACTGTCAAGTCAGAAACCAAGAATTCTCATACTTATGACACACGTATACTTACAAAAGATCTAGGTACGACGATGATGATCTCAAGGAGTACGACCTGGAACATTACGATGACGATGATGACGACGAGCCTCAGACCGAACAAACAGGCATGGGCATTTTTGGAAATGTCAAGTCTCTAGCCTACCATGAGTCGAACAAGGACGACCCTTACATCACGCTGCCCGAGGGAGAAGAAGAGGATGAGGACAAGGAAGATCTTCAGATTCTGGCCACCGATAACCTTATCTTGTCTGCCAAGGTCGAGGATGAGATGGCCCATCTTGAAGTCTACGTTTATGAGGATGAAGCCGACAACCTTTATGTGCACCACGACATCATGCTGCCCGCCATCCCGCTTAGCGTGGAGTGGTTGGACATGCCCGTCAACAAGGCTGGAGTTGAGGCTGAAGCCACGGGCAACTTCGTCGCCGTTGGCACAATGGATCCCGATATTGAGATCTGGGACTTGGACGTGATCGACTGCATGTATCCCAACGCTATTCTGGGCCAGGAGGCAACGCCGCCTCCGAGGAGAGCGAGAAGAAGAAGAAAAAGAAGAAGAAGTCCAAGAAGTCCAACGACGAGTTCCACGTTGATGCTGTCCTCGCGCTCGCAGCGAATCGCAAGCACCGAAATCTGCTTGCCTCTGGTTCAGCGGATAAGACTGTCAAGCTCTGGGACCTCAACACGACCAAGTGCGCCAAGTCATACTCATACCATACTGACAAGGTATGCTCGCTGGCATGGCATTCCGTCGAGTCCACAGTCCTCCTTAGCGGAAGCTACGATCGTACAGTCGTGGCTGCGGATATGAGGGCTCCGGATGCAAAGGCCACTCGCTGGGGCGTGGAGAGTGATGTCGAGAACGTGAGGTGGGATCCTCATGACCCGAACTTCTTCTTCGTCTCTACGGAAAATGGTGTCATTCACTACCACGATATCCGAAATGCGCCATCAGACCCCACAGCTACAAAGCCCGTCTGGACACTGCAGGCTCACGACGAGTCGGTGTCGTCGTTCGACATTAACCCTATCATTCCTGGCTTCATGGCCACTGGATCCACGGATAAGACGGTCAAGCTCTGGAACATTCAGCCTACGGGTCCTTCAATGGTTGTATCGCGCAACGTCGATGTCGGCAAGGTTTTGCTACGACATTTGCACCGGATCCCGCCGTGGGCTTCCGTCTTGCCGTTGCTGGTAGCTCAGGCTCTATGCACGTGTGGGACACCAGCACCAACGCATCTGTCCGCAAAATCTTTGCTGGACGTGTGCCGGAGTTGAAGGAAAACGTCGCCGAGGACCGCCTGGTGAAGATTGATGAGGACGAGAGCAGCTCGAGCGAGGATGAAGGTGATGAAAATGGTCAACAAGATGAGGATGACTCTATGGATGAGGATTAGGTATTGGGTATCACGGCATGGTAGCTTGGAACCTGTTTTCTGGATTATCCTTAGGAGTTGATAAAATGGCATTTGTGGGGAGCTGGGGCCTGATGCGCGTCGATGCTGACGGGTTTGGAGGGTTCTGCATCTTCGAATAGAGAAAATACCACTTCCTTGAGCGAGAACTGGGATGCTCAAACATCCTCACGGACCCGTGTGCTATTAACAATCTACAGATGATCTTCCAAAGAATGTGGTTAGAAGCAGATTCCATGCCGTCCCAGGACTCGGAGAATAGCAGCCGAAGCTAATAAAAGCAACAATCAACCAAGGATGATGGTTTTGACAGGGTTTTGTTTTATCTGAATTAGGATGTCAGGCCAAGTCAGGATATAATCCCTGCAGCATTGATTCTTCCCAAACACACAGGTCTGGGGACGTGGACAGGGGCTTTGGCGAGTAATCCTAGGCAATACCTCGAGTTTTCGCGGAGTATTAGCGTGCACGGTATCTGCACAATCTCAAACAGCAGTGAAGAGAGCACTGCCATGTCATAAGTAAGCAACGCATCGCAATTGAAGTAAATAGCACAAACAGCGATTGACATTGTTACACCAAGAGTGACGTAGGATATCTCACATGCCGTACGCCGTCGGTAACGCTGCTCGATCCTGTGGTGCGACCTGGACTAAGGCTTGTCAATGTAGCCGAGCCGTGAAACAATCCCAAAGAAGCCTAGATTGTTTCTACATGGGAGTCGCAGAAGTCATGAACAAGGTAAGGTGGAACATGTACCATGATAGAGGCCAACCACATCATTTTTTATGACTCGTAAGGTCACCCTCTCTGATGTCACGGCAAAGGTTGTCATCTGTAAGAGCATCATCATGATCATCATCGTGAGCAGCGTAATAATCATCATGATCATCAGAGGCAGCGTCGTTATAGATTGTCTTACTCAGATGTTGAGAGTACAGTGCAACTGGTGCCTCGAGCAGACAGACAGTTGCACGATTATCAGTTCGCCACCAGCCTTTTGCCCCAGGACAGCAAGGGATGGACAGCAGACCGACGGGCGCCTGCCACAGAGGAAGTGGAGGATTCTGCCGGTGCACTAAAAATCCTGAAACAAGCGGCCCGTCAGGGGTGAGAGACGAGCAGACCAATGGCATGGTGCATACGTTTCACCTCAAGGATTTCGCGCTAGCCATTTGGCAGGCCCCCGGTGACAAGGACCCTGGTCAGCTTTCGGACAACGGTGGAGCCTGGAAAAGGAAACCGATCGACACCGGGACAGCTTCAGCACAAGCTTTTTTCAAGAGGCCTTGGAGAAACATGGGACGTATGGGACCACCAAGTCAAAGCGAAGCGGCCAGTCAAGGGCTTTCCGTGATGAAGAGACATTTGGCACAGACAAGAGGCAGGCAGGGCTGAGGATATGGGGAAGAGGCACACAAGACATCAGACGAGAAGTGCCGTGTATGTGTGAGGGAGGGTTACACGGCGACGTGTTCTGCAGCAGCACAAACGTGCCACCGTTGGTTCCAACAAAGGGTTAAGAATGGCGCCACGGCATGCGTGTGATATGATATGAGAATGCGCCGTCAACGTGCTGAACGCGTGCCCCAACAACTTCGGTTCCCAAGATAGGATTGGAAGACTGCAGCACGGTGGTCGGTGATTAAGACAGCATGCAACCCATGCAGGCCCAATCAAGTCCGAGGTTCAGCGTCATGGTGGCAGGCACGGGCTATTGCCCAACCTGCATGGTGTCTGCAGATTGGCTCACTTTGGAAGCGCGGGCTTGCGAGACGTGCTTCTATGTCGGTTCAGCAAGCAAGGTCAGCACTGGCGCACGATATGCAGCGGATCAAACAAACGAGCCACAATGGAGCCGCCCGTTCCGTCCCTGCGGTCTCGGTCAACCCGTCACTCAACAGCTAGGTGACATGAATCGATCCGGGAGGCGATCATCTTCGCGATGGGTCAGGATCTGTTCGACGGTCTGGCGCCAAAGTACGGTACGGCGCGATCGAGTCACTGAAGGCGCCAAAGCTCCGGCAATTGAGGGATATTGAGGCGAGAAATTTTCTTTGTCTTCATTGCGTTTGTTAGCACGGAGCTTAAAGAGAGGGAAAAAGAGGAGACGATGGCGGGACATGAAAAAAGGGAGATCGATCCCCAGGTACAGCGGCGCTGTGATTGGCAGGCGATGCAGACGCTTGCTCCACCGAGCCACACCAGACCTTGGGCGCTTGCATGGGTTGGGCCACCATGGGCCTGTATTGTGCAGCTTGTGCCTGGGCTAGTCAGTGCAAGGGTTGTGATTGCGTGTGTGACTGGATCAATCTTACTTTTTATCATTTTCTCTTTTATTATTTTTGTTTTTTCAGGTATCAAAGTTGGTTCCGGTTGGGTTTGACGGAGAGGTTGCATTCTCGGATTCAGGCCAATGCGGCTTGTGATTGGGTCAGTATGAGAGACGAGTGCGACTCGGCACCAAAGGAGGCCAGTTTCGAAGACCATGTATGCTGTAGGAAAAGCGATCCAGCTTCCCTCTCCCACGGATCAAATATTGACTCGAGAGTCCTAGAAGTTCCCGAATTTAGGTAATGGTTTGAAAGAGGAATAGAGATAAAGCGAGAAAAGGTCACCGTGCGGCCTTGGGAGTGTACGGTACCATGTTCACGTTGCAGTCCATAGGTACCTTACCTAGTACCTACCTCCCAGGGTTGATTCACTGCTACGTTGTGCTACCGTAGCTCTGGGAGGGTCATTAGCGGGCCTTGGTTGGTGCTGGCGCTGGTGCTGGCGCTGGCGTTGGTGCTGGCTGGCTGCGCTGTTGGCATGCAGACTCGAGCAATGAGCTACCTACCCGAGGCGGTTTAGCGAGAGAGCGCCTGTCCCTAGTTGGGTAGCTGGTCCTGTACCTTGCCAAACCGGGCCCCCTCCCGTGACGTCCAAGGTCCCCTGCTCCCTGTGCACGTCTCTTTTTCCTCCTCCTCATCCTCGAAATGCTGGCTCCAGGCCACCACCCACCCACTCACACACGCCTCGACCGACCCCCAACCTCGAGGTCCTCCACACCCTGGCCTCGCCGCTGCTCCAGCTCCATATCTTCTGTTTCTTCCCCTCCCGTTGCCTCACGGGATTCTCTTGCTCCTCTCTCTCTTTGCCACCCATCACCCATTGCTGTGCCTTGGAATCCCGCGATCCTTTCTCTTTCGATTCTTTTTGTGTAGCGCCGGTCGGTTGAACTCGCCTCTCTCTGACGTGATTCCTCCTCGCCCGTCTCTTCTTATTTCTTTAACTTGACAACCAAACCCGGGGAACACTCTCCTTCTTCTCCACCCCGTACCTCTATAAGCCAGCGTGCTCGAGCACCTGACACCACACGCAGCAATCGGTATATACCCCATCGCAGGTCCGACCACTACGACTCGCCTGGACAGCGGATCACCATCGCAACAACGTTGAACGTTTCACTCCCAGCCTCGACCATTCTTCTGAACAAGGCAAAACAAACCACGAACAAGAGGACGGGCCTCCTCACGCTGTGCACTATTCCAGAACAACGAAACGTCCCGGCTTACTCAGTCACGGCACCCACGCCTCCAGCTCCTACAGCATCACCTGGTAGTGATCATCAAAGTCGCCCCAAAAGGCTCTCGATCATTACCTCTTTTCTTTGATCGTCTTATTTTACTTTTCCTTGTTTTATTTTAATCGTTCTGGGCTTCTTCTTCTTCTGTCGCCCCTCTCTCATATATCATCACCACCACCTAGGCGCCTTTGCTTCCGTTGCTCAACCGCCGTCTCGGTGCTTCTCCGCCTCCGAGCAGCCACCTTCCGCCTTGAGCCTCCGATGCAACGCTGCCCTGCAAGTCACCTCCACTAGTCGCAATCACACTCACGCCAGAGCTCGTCACGCTCTTTTCAGCGCTTTGCTCAATAACTGAACCCGCTGTTCTGTAACGTTTCCAGCACAGGTCATTTGACCCCAAGCGCCGCCGTTCATACCTCATTGCCAAGGGTGTAAAAAACAAACTACATCCTACCGCAATCGCCAACGCTTCACTTCATCGCCTTCTCATCTCACTCACACACACAACAAACATGTCGCTGTCGCGCGCATTCACTACCCGCCGGGGTCGAGCTGGAGACTCATCCGACTCTTCCATGCCTCAGCGAAGCCTCACCACCAAGGGTCCCTTGAACCTTCGCAGCAAGATCTCGGGTCCTGTTGAGCTCGTCCACACCACCAACATGCTCTCTTACAACGCCCCTGATCTTCCACGACTCAAGCATCATGGCCTCCCGTCCGTCTCCACTTCGAGCTCTGCTTCCAAGTCGGAGGATGATTCAGACACGCTTCACACGCTTGATTCTACTCCCCAACCAGCCCTGACGTCGCACCTGGTGAGAGAAGCTCGTCGCCAGACCCAAACCATCTCTCCACCTACTTCACAGCACCGCTTAAGCCTCTGCCTCCTACTCCCTCTCAGAGGCTCCCGTCATTCCCAAGCGGTCACCATCTCACACCAAGAAGGCCTCCATGGACGCTGTCAACCGCCAACAGTCAATCTCTCGCATGTCTAAGTCTTCCGACAACACCCTCTCCACCAAGGCCAGCATGACTTTCTCTCGCTCCTCGTCTACTTCCACCAACCTGTCACATCTGTCAACCCACTCGCGCAAGCTGTCGGCGCCTCCAAGGCCCGCTGCTCCCCTCTCACCGAGCGCCATGCAGACCACTCCTACCAAGGATTCTCACCCGTTCGGCCAGGAGCTCGCCCAGGTCACGGAGCTCGTGGAGGAGCTCACCGTGAGACCTGCCCTCACGGCGGAGATGGCTGAGGACGAGAAGTATCTCAACTCTAAGGGTCTTGCTCAGCTCGGTATCAACGACTATCTCAGCATCGTTGAGGAGCTTGCCACAAGCTTCTTCCCAGATACCACCCACATCAGGGTGGCTGGCCCGATGTGGATCTAAGTTGATCTGGACAGGTTTTGGAGAAGTGGATGCTCGTGTTGAGCAGTCATTCGCTTGTAAATATTTATTTCGGCCACGCATACATTGGTGAGAGGGCCGTTGCTTGAGGCTAGACGTATACCCTGGCATGGACTCGCTTTCTTGTTTAATGTGAGAGCGCAAGGTTTTGGATTGGTACCGGACAATATAAGGGTGCCACGATACACGTCCCTAGTTGGACGACATAGTACTGGCGGGCGTTCTACAAGAGGTTCGACTACAGGATTACTGTTATTTGATGATATGTATTTACGATATGGACATAATGGCAATATATGGTCCTCATTCTTGATCCGTTTCGCATTCTGTGTCTGTGACTCTGTGTTTTCCTTCCTTTGGCTCTCCGTCAGAAACTGTTTCCATGAGCATTCCGTCATAGCTCATATGCTTTGTGGGGTTTTTCATTTATTTCTCGCTCCGTCGCCCGATGTGCACATGTCCCGACAACGAACATGTGTGCCCCACCATTTCATGATCACGGAGCATCACCCTCCTGCAGGGTATCACCCGGCACAGGTCAGGCCACATGGTACTGTACTTGTTGGTTTCATTTCTTAGTCTAGTTGCTGTTGCGGTAGCTGGGTTAAGTGTTGTTTGTTTTCGTTTTTAAAAAAAAAAATTTAAATCCAATTTCATAAGTGGTTGCTCCGTGACTGTCATAACAAGGTGCCACTAGACTGCATGTTTCACTTGTGAGGGCTGTGTGGGTTGATGGTGAACCATTGGCTTACCAGTGACGAACCATTGTCTAAATTCGGAGACAGACATGTGGCATTCTCGAACTCACGGAAACGAGTATGCCTTGTAGCCTACCTCCTCATCCTTCTTCGCAAACTCCAGACACCTGCTCACGTTTCGGAATGCCATGGTTTCAGGGCGTTTGAGACGGGGTCTCTGGCTGTACAGGGTAAGTACCGCTCCTTGGCCCAAGCTGAAGATCGTGAATGTCCAAGTGTTTGGGGGCCTTTTGCTTAAAATGGCATGTAGTTCGCTGTCGTCTGGTTCTGGCAGTGTATGAAACCTGTTGAGAGCAGGAGTTGAGAGACCTGAAGCAAATGGTAAGCGCTGTCAATGAATGACACAGTGGTGATGGGCCAAGGCGCAATGGCTACTATTCTAAGCGCTGGTCGACTCCTTCCTTGCGCAGCAACTCTAGGGCCCCATCTGGGGAGCCACAATGGCCGCGTCTTCGGTCGTCATGTCTGCACATGTCAACGAAACGACTTGCAATGAGCCACACTGAGTTTACCCGAGCCGACGCCATTGCTGCGCTCAAAGGGCAGACCTTGCGCGTACCGGATCTCAAGGGCTCTTCCGCGCTTGGCCCCGAAGCCGCATCAATCCCCTGCACCCGGAGCTCAAGGACCTTGTTGACCGCACCATTCGCCAGATCGCGGTTACTCAGAGCCATGTGGAGCGCCGCTTGCGTGACGACATCGCTTTGTTGACATCTCTCTGGTATCCGGATGCTGGTTGGCATGAGCTCGAAGCCTTGGGGCTCTTCACTGTCTGGCTGGTGTGCTGGGACGATGAGGTGGACACCAACGAGAGTGACTTGGCGAAAGACTACGAACGTGCGGAAGCATGGAGGCAGAAGACCCTACAAATCGCGAGGGCATCGATAGGATTGGATGACAGCGAAAAGAAGAGCGAGGATGAGGACCAGAGCAAGTGTGAGGAAGATCAGGGTGAAGACGATGATCCGAGCACTGATGCGCTCAACGCGACGCTGCAAGACTTCGAACAGCGCCTTGTAGCCGCCGGTTATACGCCAATCCAGCGCAAACGATACTGGAGAGAACTCTCCTTCTTCATCGACAGCTGTGGAACGGAGCAGACACTGCAACTGGCAGAGAAAATACCATCGTTTGAAGACTACATGGAGATCCGCCTGGGAACTGTGGGAGCCGGTATCCTATGCTCCTCGTCGAGTACGCCCATCAACAGGCACTACCTCCAACCATCGCACAGTCCCAGCACGGCATGGCTATGTCGAAGCTGGTCAGTGTGATTCTAAGTCTACTAAACGATGTACTATCCCTGAAGAAAGAGATGGCCACTGGTTGCGTTATCAACGCTGTTACCAGTTTGATGATGAGGAAGAACACGCTTAGCGGGGCGGTCGATGAGTTATACGAAGAGATGCGCCAGGCCGTCAAGAATTTCGACGAGGCAGCAGCGTGCTTGTGTCAGGAAGCACAAGGTGATGCAGATGCAGAATCGATTGTCAAGCGATATGTCGATGGGCACAGGGCCATCGTCACTGGCACGCTTGAGTTCACGTAAGTTGTCGACTCACATTCGTTGCTGATGATAGTGTACATTGTATTAACCGAGTCTTAGCCTGATATCTCCACGTTACAACATTTCAAAACTCCTGCACGAGGACGGATCGCTGGAAGTCATCCTGTGATCTTCCCAGACCCCAAAAGCATCGCCGCATCCTTTCCCGGGTTACCATCCTCAAAATAGAAACCCAGTCCCGAGCTGGTAGAGTTACAGTAGTACAAAAAGGAAGAAAAAGCCCGTCTATGTGATATATATAAGCGCCCCTCTGTAAACCCCCAAATTAAATCAAAGAAAACGCGTAGCTATGACCTCAACGACCGCCAAGAGGCTCATATGCCTTGACGAGATCCGTAATCGTGACAAGCTTGTAACCCTGCCTCTTCAGTTCAGGTAGCACAACTCGTAGCATTGGCGCCGTCCATGACCGCCTGTCGTGACAGATGATGATGGCTCCTGGATGAACCATGCTAAGTATGTGCTTCGCATTGGTGGCCGGGTAGGAGATCTGGGCATCGTGGGGTAGACGCTGCCGAGGACGATGCGGAAGCCTCGATTGCCAAGCATGTCGCGCATCCTCCAGTTGAAGAAGCCTGAGCCCGGGCGGAAGTAGTTGTTGGGAAGGATCTTGCCCTCCGCCTCATACGCCGCAACTAGCTTGCTTTTGACCTCCTGGACCTGCTTCTCCAGCTCATCGCTGCTAAGTTTGGTGGATGGTTCGTCATGCATGGCGTGGTTGCTAAGCTCGTGACCTTGACGGACCAGCTTCCGTAGCTTGTCCTCGCGGCCCGCAACCTGCGAGCCGATGACGAAGAAGGTGGCGTGGACGTCGTTCTCCTTCAGGATCTCCATAATCTCCTCGGTGTGGGTGGATGGGGCGTCATCGATGGACAGAGCCATGACCTTCTCGGTCGTGGTGACCTCGAAGAGGACGTCGGGGTATTTGCCGCGTAAGTAGCGGATCAGCCATGGCGGAGGCTTGTAGACGCAGTAGATGGAGTAGAAGGGCAGAATGAGGAGGAGGGCCAGGACGGCGAGAGCGAGCAGGGTAGCCATGCGGTTCCGTCTGACACGCCGCCGCAGCGTGGTCGGCAGCCGGAAGAGTGACAACCGGGGCATCAGGTCGACATTGATTTTGGGGACGAGGAGCAGTAAAGCGGAGCGGCGCGCGCGGTAGGGTCTACCTGAAGGATTGTTCACCTGAATTGCATCTCCATCTATTTTCTGCTGCGATTGACAAATCTCCGGCTGCAACGGAGGCGCATAGGCGGATTCACCAAGAGAACAATTCCAAGGAGAGGGTGGGCAAGTAGTAAGGGTAAATAGGGAAGAGGAAAAAAATGACGACAGATTGGTTGATCCCTTGGACTGGAACGTGACATTATTTTTCCCCGATAAAGGCTCGAGCCAGCTCCTGGACACGGCGCGGCTGTTCTCCGTGGGAGCAGGCCTACGGATCCCAAAGCCCAGGGCACTCAGGCTCTAACTACCTAGTAGGTAGGCTCTGGCTAGGCTATAGCTAGGCTCTCTGGCTAGTGCTGTGCTTGCTGTGGACTCTGGCTAGGTAGGTAGGTACTAAGGTAGCCAGGGACGGGGACCCCAACCAGCAAATCAGCCGGTCGGGGGCGCTTGGGTCGGCTCCCAGCGATGGCTTATCCCAATCGGGAAACAAGATGGAAGAAAAGCGGCAGAATGTTCTTTGCGGCCTGTGGCTACACCGGGACCCTGGGAAGAGGAGAAGAGGCAGGCGGTGGAGGCAGAGTCGGCTTACGTTCGCAATTTCGCACCAAAGCCAGAGGGAGGGTGACATAACATGGTGGTAGTACCGTGGGTAAGTAGGTCGGTATGTATGTATGTATGTACCTTACATAATGCAAGGTGGACTGGCTGTGAGTAAGATTGCGGCCAGACGGTTCACCCGTGCCCCTTCCCTCCTCCCGCTTCCCTCCCAGGTATTCTCGTCTCTTCCCGTATCTGCCTTATTACCCTTTTCCAAAGCCGAAGTTCCAAATTTGATGCCACCGTCCAACTAATCGGGAAGCTTTGGACCCCAACACCCATTTTGCAAATCACCGGGCCCATGTCATGTCATATCGTTGCATCGCTCGCGCACTATCCATCCTTCCACCGTCCGGGTAGTCCGGTGTCGCGCACCCACCACGTCCTATTTGTCCTGGAGCGGCCCGCATCCCCATGCCATGGAGCGAACGGTCATTTCCCCATGGACCCATTGCCGGCTGGCAGGTTCCGTAAGGCTGCGAAGGCCAAGGCTCCGGGCTAGCGTGGCCTCTAAACTTGTCTCCGTTTTATTCTGATGGGCTTTCTGGAATGACTGAGCATGATGAGTGGCAGCATTTGGGGCGGCTGCCGATGTTATGTCCAAGTTTGCCCAACGACCTGAATCAATTGTGCATCGCCCGCAGCCCGTTGATCTCCCGACGGTGCTCTTAGGAGCGCGCCAATGCAACGCATCTGGTTCGACTTGGGAGCACCGAGTGGCTGCTGACCTGAAGATCAAACCAGTGGGCTTCCTGGAAGCTGCCTTTCTAGAAGCGCTTCAAGCTTCCATTCCAGCTCCAGGGACCCCCTCCCTCTCTCCCTCCCCCAGCTACCGACCACGTCAATCAATCGCTAGACTGACCAGCTAGGATCCCACCCTAAACTCCACGAGGTAAACGCACATGACAGATGATGGTCAGAATGGCCATGGGAACCACTCTAAACGAGCTCGCTAGATCTGCATTCTGGCTCAAGCTCAGCACGAATCCATGAACCATACTCGCGCGCACTCATTGCCGGTAACAAAGACTCGGGTCGATCGACATACCCTGGCGCTTGGGCGGCTCTCTGGCCAATGGATTCCTCGGCGACAAGGATGGCCTTACTACTTGCAGTAATCTCTTGATGAGCTATGCTTACCCTTTCCGGCCTGGTATGCCAGCACGGCCACAAATCCATGGCCCCTTTTGCTGGTAAATCCGGTGACGCCGTGGCGAGAGCCTGAGCCACAGGTCCACGGTCCCCTGTCACTTACACATGTCCCGCAGACAAACGACTCCATCGAATGCTTTCGGAGCGAGCAATGGTCAGCCTTGGAACTATGTGTTTATATATCTAGTTAATCATCACCCCAGGTATACCTTCCTTTCCGCCATGGCGCAAACATCGGTGCTTTCCATACCTGGTACTCGCTTGAGATATCCTTCCTCTTCTCCCTGCTCGGTTTCGCCTGAGCGTCTCTTATACCGACCGATGTTAGGATGGACAAACGATTCAACGGAGCCTCAATTCGACCCGAACGAACTTGGAGCACAGAGGCACTGCGGGGTAGCCTCGACGTAAACAGGCCAATGGCCCAGCATACATCACCTTCACGAGAGCTCGCCTCCACCGGCCTGAACGTTGTCGAAGCAGCAGCCGCTAAACTAGAGACGTCTCAGAAGAGCGCCCTAGCTCGATGGTTAGACTCTCCCGGCACTGAGGACGTCTCTCCCGTCGTGGACGCAGTATCGGAGCTCTTCTCGGCTCGCGGCGAGTCAACCATGACCTCACCGGCCACGTCTTGCTCATCATCTGTCCCGTCACTGTTTGCGAGAAAGCACTCTATTACGTCTGCATACCACCTGTCGCCGACTTCTCCACACCAAGCACAGGCACCACGAGCATTAAATAGGGCAGGGGGCCCGAGCTCATCTTCAATTCAACCAAGACAAGGTTCATCATCTACTGAGCTCCGCGAAGTTGGTGCCTTTGCGTCTGCGCCCGCGTCGGCCCAGCAATACCCAAGGTAAGATACCATTATCCTAACATTGCTTTGTGGACACGAACTGACCGTGGCGATTCATCACAGACGTCAATACAGATACAGACCATTATCAAACTGGGTCGATCTATGGCTTCCGGAAGAGCCAGGACAATACCAGGGCCAAGGCCAGGACAGGCCAACAGACGCTACAACAGGCGACCAATCAAACAATGATTCACAAGAAGGCACGAAACAAAAGGAGTAATTTACGGATAGACCTTGGTGGCCCAAGATGGGACATCAGGGATGGCACTGACTAATGATGATATGCGGAATGGGAACTTGAGCATGGATCACTTGGGCGTTTTTGGACGGATTTGATACCTTTTTTGGCATTGGTTTCTTCTTCTCTTATGACATTTATTCCTTCTTCTCTTCTTCTCATGTATTACTTTACTGTACTTTTTCACTTTTCTTCTTCTTTTTCTTCTTTTTTCTTTTTTCTTTCTTTTCTTTCTTTTCTTTTTCTCTTCTTCTTCTCTTCTCTCTTTCTTTCTTTCTTTCTTTCTTCTCTTTCTCTTCTTCTTCATTTATTTCTTTAATCATTTCATTCTTTCCTATGTATCAAAACATTTCGCATTGGAGGTTTTGCAGCATGGATCCAGGGGTTAGAACTGGCCAGTGAACACTGTTCATGAAAGATAGATTTCTCTTTTCGTCTTAGATGTTTTAGTCGGAATTTCCATTCTCTTTGCTTATATTTCTTGATTCTCTTACGTCTTTTCTACATTCTTGTAACTTGTATTTTCTCTTGCATGGTATGTTCTTTGACGCTTATACTTCTAGCCGACCTTACACGCTTGAGCAAAGGCAATGTTCAGATAAGCGACCAACCGTGCCTCAACTTACCTAAGCACTGTTCTTCTCTTTCTTGAGTTCCTCGAAAGCGTTGTGCAACTCCTCCTTCAAGTCCTCAAATCCTTCAATACCAATGCTCACCCTCAGCAAGCGCGGGTCGACCGTGTTATCGGACATGCGGCGCCACTCGATGAGACTTTCAGCACCACCCAGACTTGTGGCATGATGGAACAGGTGCAGCTTGCTTGGCAAGCGCTTGGCAAGCTCGGTCTCCTTCATCAAGATGGCGAAGACGGGACCGTAGCCTGACGGCATCTGCTTCCGCAACCAGCTGCCCTCGACGCTGGCCTCCGGCTGGAGACTGGCGTGCAAGACTTTGTCTACCACAGCACTGACGGCGCTGGAGGAGTCTTTGAGTTGACTCGACAGCCACTGCACAAGAGCTGTGGCCGTCTCGCTTTGACGCTTGACTCGCAATTCAAGACTGCGAACGGAACGCAGTCCAAGCCACCCCTCGAGGCTGCCCATCACGGAGCCGAGGTACACACGATCCCCAGGAGGCGGTCGAGCCAGTCCACGTGTTTGGGGTTAACGGCCAACACACCACACAGCATGTCGGAGTGGCCGCCGATGTACTTGGTGCCGCTATGCAGGACAATGTCGGCACCGAAAGCGAAAGGATCAAGTAGCGGTGGCGGGGCGAATGTGGCGTCGACAGACAGGTACGCTCCAGCAGCGTGGGCTATGTCAGCGTAGTATTGAAGATCACGGGCCTCACCCGTAGGATTCAGAGGGGTTTCAATGTGGACAACATCTCCGGCCTCCAACTCCGCGGGGTCGAAATCAAGGGACAACTGCTTAAGTCCGGTAATACGCGTGAGAATGCGGATAACACCGTGGCAGCCGTGGTAACCATCGCCGATCACAATCCGCTTTGGGTTCAGGTGAACCAACATGGCATGAAAGGCAGACAAGCCGGATGAGTAAGTGACGGAGGGGCCTCCAAGGATGGAAGTGAGCACAGCTTCGAAACGAGTAGTGTTAGAGTTGGACTCGCGTGAGTAGATATGAGAGTCCCGTGGCGCGTTGGCCTGAGACAGTCATGTCAGTCGACTAAGGAGCACACGAGGCGGACTAGATCGTAGGACGGGCCATCTCTCACATTGTAGTTCTTCGGCGGCTGAAGCTGATCCGGATCATCGCTGTAGCGGAACGTCGTGCTGACGTGAATGGCCGGCGCAACGTCACGGCTCCCTGAGATGCGGTCATCGGCGTGCACGGAGCGGGTAGCCAGCGACAGGAGGCTCCGGCGCCGTAAGGGAGCTCGGCCGGGGTGGACCCGGCGTTTTCGTTGGACGGCATTGTTGGTCCGAAGATCTGCAAAGGCTCTGGTCTAGCTGATGAGTCCTGAGAAGTTTTTTGAGCCGAGGTGAATGCTTTGAAGGGTATCAGTCAATATGACTGTGTGTCTCTTCCGCGCCGAATGGGGACTTACACGATACGCGCTGTTAGTCACTAACAAGGAGAACCAGGCCGCAATGCTCCGCGTCCACTGCAAAGAAGCAAATCTCACACACGCACACACAATCTATCTCTTGAGAAGATTTAGAGATGGTCGATATCGATACTCGTAGTCGGACGAATGATCCGAAAAGCACGCCATTAAAACTCCATTAGCTCTCGTCTCCCTCCCCACCCTGACTGATGCTTTGCCCCGCGCACGCCCTTGCGCCCTTTGGGTGGTCGTCGATGTGATGGAGTGGGGAGAACCACCGCACCCACCCCTCCGGAATCGGGCAGATTGGTGATAGCGCGTTCTACGGGCCGGGCGAGCTGCTTCCATTCGAAGGAAACGAATGTATTACGTAGTTGACGCGGAAATCTCGGACGTTTTCTCTTTTGCGGAGAAGCAGAGATCCTGGGGTAAAGGGTCCTAGTCGCCTAGCATGACGGGGTCGTTTTGCTGGGGTCTTGATCTACAGAAGACCTCATCGATGTCACTGTTGCTGTAATAGATGGGCCTTGGCGGCAGCGCCTCTTCATTGGTGCGAGATACTGTGTGCGGTGCTCTCATGACCTTGTCTCGCGACTTGGAGCCACAGCATGGCGAATTGACCCCGTTTCACAATTCAGTTCAGTAAACGACAAGATTCATTTGAACTATTATCATTATAGTTATATAAGCCGTTGTCCTCTTTGACTCGGCAATCTGTACAACCTGCAGCGCGCGAGACGCAGGACATGAGTACCCATGCGTAAGCGCATGGGCGAGTGTCCCAGACAGTCTTCTTCTATTCATAGCCCCGTTGCTTACTGTAGCGAACGTGATGCGTTCCCGTCATATGTACTCCCCTCCCCAGAACGCCATGTGCACAATGTACAATAATTCAAACCCCGGTATCTCTAAGAAGACATAAAGAGAATAGGAAAATCAGAGGATGCGACGTGATATTTGCGGAATGCTGGTGTCGCGTTTAGCGGGTGTCGTGAGATGTGACCATGACCTGGGGTTGGGGAATGGTGCCCAGCTCAGCGCCTTAGCCACTCTGACCCCTCTTGCGCCCAGGCATGTGGAAGCGGGACATGGTGGAGTGAGGGTTAGGGTCCTTCTCTTGGGTGTCGGAGAATTTGGAAAAGAAGCCTCGCTTGCGCTGCTGCTGCTTGCTGTCGTCGAGGCCGACGTCCTCAAAGGTCTCCTCTACGGTGGGTGACGGATGGTCCATCTTCCAGTCAACGGCGTTCCTGGGCAGGCGGGAAGCGCGCCGAGTCAAGGCTCTGGCGGGTTGGTGTCTCGTTGCCAGCAATGGGAGATCTTGCGGAAATGTCCTAAGCCATGAAGTTAGTTTACTGCAGTTCCTGGTTGACTGCGCCAACATGTGAATTGAGTTGGTGGCGCCAGGGGCGGCAACGGGAGGAGCTTACAAAGGACCTCCGGTAGGAGTCGAACGACTCTCTCGAGATGGAGAAGTGCTCAATGTCGCCAAGACTGCTGCGGGTGTCGGTCGAGGTTCTTGAGGTCAGGTACTTGCGAGGCCATTGGCCCTTCTCTTCCGTTGGCGAAGGCTGTGCATGCGAGTTAGCCCCAGTTCGAAGAACAGTAGTTACGAGAGGGCTGAGTAGCTTACCGGAAGATAGACACCGCTGTCATTGACAACTGCGATGGAGAAAAAGACAAGGGTTAGTCATGTGGTCTTGTGACAGGCTCCCCAGAAGGGAAGCTCTATGGCGGGAAGAACGGCGGTGCGGCGCAGGAAGCCGAGCACATACCACTCATTTTGTATTCGCCATTGTCCTGGCTCTTGTTGCTGCGAATGCTAAGGACGGAGGAGGCCTTGGAGCCGACAGTGTCGACGCGCTCGAAGCCAGGGGTTGCAGAAGCGTCGCGATCGGGGTGGAGGTTCTCGTCGACAGCCATGGCGGCGCCGGGACGGCGAGCGAAAGGGTTCCGGATAGGCATTGCGAAAGGATGAATGGATGGATGGATGTACACTAATGGGAAAGCAATGCAAGTCTTTTCAGGGAAAAAGACAAGATGGATCGTTGTCGGGGAGAGACGAGAATAAATCGAGATTCCGAGAGGAAGGGGAAAAGAAAGGGAAAGAATCGCAATGATGAGATTGTGGTATGTTGAAAGATCAAAGTCAGGCCGAAGACGGTTCGAGGGAAAGGTGAGGTACAGTACAGTACTAGGTGCACAGTAGGACATGAATCGGAGGGACACTGGCTCTCAGGGACTGGGGACAAGGAACTAGGGACTAGGGGCTAACCAAAAGCGAGGCGACGTTGGATTTTCAGCGGGCAGAGGTACCTGTACCTGTCTACGTATATGCATGTATATGTACCTGACGTGGATCTTGGCTACGGAATCGAGGAAGAAGAAGGAAAAAAAACAGGTGAGCTTGGAGGTGGAGACCACAGCGCATCGAGGGGCTGTGGGCAGTGTGGCACAGGCGGAACGGGTGGCATGAAGAACCCGCAAGAGGAAATTGATGACCGGTAATTATAGCCAGAGGTACGCCCGACACTTTGGGGCCAGGCCAGGGTTGAGAGGTTCGTTGCCATACTTGTGCCCTCAGAGGTTCTTACCTAAGGTAGGTAGGTACTTATCTGTGCGCTGTAAGACCAGTGTAACGTGCAGTTCGGCTGATGTTGGTTGTCAGTCAGGTGCTATAATGAGAAGCCAGCAGCAACGGTTCACATCTGTCGAGGTGGTACTGCGTCTTCCGCCTCTGCGGGGCAGAACTGGTCAGTAGGTACCGGAGATGGGTATGCTGCAGCAGAGACAGACGGACAGACATGTACTCTACCTGGATCGTGATGGTCGGGTGTCTTGGGTAAATTGCAAGCACATCGTCCACTTAGACGCAGACAAGGGACGCATACTGTAGCATAGCATCACCTCGTGGTCATGGCTTGCATGGGCATCCGTTCCTTGCTTTGACCGCGTCCAGGAGCAGGAGCAGGAACAGGCTTGACAGGAACAGGAACTGCGGACAGGGCGGGTCCCAGCTCCATGCCGTCACCTTGCCAAAGGATCTCGCGCTTATCGTCATTCATCCGACCGTGCCGAGGCGACGGACCATGGAGCCAACGCCCAATCTGGCCAAGCCCAGCGACCAAAACCCCCTAGACTCCGGTTCTGCGATCGGTACTTGTCGAGCCCGAGCCTATGTCAAGGTTTTTCTTTCTTTTGCCTTTTTTTCTTGGTCTTTGTCTTTGTCTTAGAGTCAAGAGTCAAGAGTCAGGAGGGTACGGTACTGTACTGTTACTACTGTACGTGCGTTACAGTAGCCGTGGACCCTGAACCATGGTCTGTCGAAACGGGCTGCGATCCTCAAAGTTTCACGCCCATTTGGAATTTTCTGCTTTCGGCAATTCCTTGTCTGACTGAGTCGTGCACCCCTGGTGCCTTTTCCTTCTGCTAACGGAGGCAGATCTGCACCGTGCTGTCCCTGAGGCAAGCCATAAACGTGGTTTCTGGAACAGACCGGTGTAGATCTGCTGCAGTACTGTAAGCCAAATCTACAGGTACACTAATCTTGTACCTGAACAAAGCCCCGATCGTCTGCTGTAAGAAAAGACGCGCTCACCTACCTACTTACCTACCTGTTTATTGGCATGTAACTATTGGCCGTGCTTGGTAGCTGGAACCACGTGATTCTACGAGATCAATTGTGTTGGCTCACCCTTGACGAGCAGGGCAAGGCCAGCTTCTCCATGTAAGTAAGCGACTGGGCTTTACGAGTTGTTCATCCATTTCAGTTGCTCTTGTCACGTACGTACACGTAGACAGAGGTAGGATCTCGTTCTTCGTACACTCTGACAACTCTGTTCAATGTCAGATAAAAGCAAGCGTTGCTTCCTCTGTGCTCTCACGCCTGAAATTATTGATAATATTATTTCTCATTTGGACTCGGTGAGCGCCTTGGGCAACTTCATTGTGACATGCCGCCTTATCCATGGTCATTTCAAGGGACGAGAAATACTCACCATCCAACGTACCATATGCGATGAGCTTGGTCCTGTGTGGAAGGATGCTAGATTTCTCAATCTATTCCCTATGGCCAATCCTGGCGACAACATAGAAGAGCGTAATGTGTATCGAGATGGGATTCATACCATGTCAGAATTATACATGGGCATGTTAAAGGATGATGGTAGCGAATTCAACCCAAATTGGGATGAATTAACTCAGCTCTGTCAAACGCTCCATCAAATGAACTTCCTTATAGACACCTACATCAAAGTGCAGATGCGCTGGTTTGGTGGCGAGGACCAGCTGCTGCACCACTCCCATGCACAGAGCGGCTGCGGAGTGCTACGCGCTTTCTATCGACGCCAGATCATCTGCAACGCCTGGGCACCCACTAGACGCGAGGTTTCTTGGGCCACAGACGACGTAGCTGCTATAAGCAATACTTGTAAGCGCCCGGATATACGGTTGGGCCTCTTTGCTGCCTTCCAGCCATGGGAACTACAACAAGTTGATCATGTTGATTGGTTTGTATCAAATATGTGTGTGTCTCTATGCCTCGCCGCGGAAAGAGCTTCACAGGCCATCGGGGAGGATGAATTTGGCGACATGTTCTCGTGTGCAAAACGTCTAACACAGTATATCCATGAGCATCCAGATATCGCCGATGCTGCGCTCCACACCACATTGTCACTATTGCAGCGAGACAGCCGTGAAGCACTTGATGTTGTGCAAGCATATAAGCCATTCCAGGATCGCTATCTTTTGCTGTGTCTTGACAATGCTTGGCAGTCTTTTAGGGCAGTGCATTTTCCTGATCCAACCAGAGACCGTATTGGACCACAGTTACAGCAGTATCAAACGACAGAGGAAAATCCAACAGAAGCGGAAGCAGTGGAACAAGAAAGTGGGCAAGGAGATGATGGTAGGGAAGAAGCCAAGGTCGAGTTCATTGGAGATGCAGTCGACTCGCCGCCTTTCGGTTGGGTGTATGCTCTAAATGAGCGCTATGTGAACTGGTTTGGAACTGGACTTGCCAATACTTGGCGAACGCCTTGCAACAAGCAAGAAGAGGAGGGTTATTTTGCTCGTTATTATGTCCTACGAGCTTGGAGAGGTATTGGGTTTGCATTGTGGGACAAAAACGCTTTGTGGCTCTTCAAGATACGAATCGACTGGGGATTATGCGAGCAGGTTGGGCTATAGACTAGCGATGATTGGTACGGTGGAGGCTCTTTCTTTCTAAGTAATAGAGGCCTCATGTGTGATGCGTCACTGTATGCCATGAACCCCCAATTCTTTCTGCCTTTCTCATAATTCAACAGGTATTCTGTGATCTTAACCTATGATGAGCACTCGGCATCAAAGAGCACTTACTACCTCCAGTTTGGCTCCTACATTTGAGAATTATGCAACTAGTAAACCGAGGTCACACAATGGTAGTCTTTTCAAATAAATCTGCAAGTGTCCATACTAAGTAGTAACGTTATATAATTGGTCCAACCCAGGTGGATGTTCAGTTACAAGATGGCATGGCAGCTGGATGTAACTTGGCTCATAAACCTGTAAGCCACCTCGACGCGGAATCAGATAATACAGAGCAAGCGCATGACTAAGGATTTTACTGTAAACCAACCTCCTCCAATGCAAGCATTCACAGATACGAACAAGTCCGTCTACAAACCCACTTCACCATGCACGTAATCAACACCCCGACTTGGCATTTCCTCCTCCATCCACTAGCTCTACTCGGAGCCACGAACCCATGACGCCAACACCTTGGCCCTCTTGGTTCCCCTCATCTGCTCAATACCCTTCTTCTTGGCCATGGTAGCCTGGCCTGCACGCACATACCTCTTCGGGGCATGGTGGTTCCGGTGCTCGTCCGGTGCCTCGCTGGTATGGGTCAAACAATGTTTGTCTTTTGTCACCTGGTGTGTGTTTCGTCGTCTTAGACTAATGTTAGGCTGTAACGTGTGACAGTCTTTGGTTGTTTGCACTAACGTTATTGCCTAGCCTCCATACGGTAATAGTCTATCCTATCATCTTGTCGTTATTGATGGAAGCCTTACAAACACTCAAGGACCTATTCAGTTGTCCGTGGGCGTGAAATCTACCTATGCCAAATAATCGACCGTGGTTAACTTGTAGGTAAACCGGGGCCTGCTACTATGATGTTGTTGTGTTACACTAAGACACGTATGTGCTTTGTAAGGATATTGACTACAGGAACCCTGACCGATCAGAGTGATGAAGACGGCTCTATTTCCCCAAATTCACCATACTCTTCAACAAAGTATGCCTCTGGCCCTGACCCGCCAAATTGGTCGTGTTCTTTCAGTAAATCTCACCATGTTGGTACTACTAGCAGTAGCTGCTATGTCTTATGCCGACCATGCACGTAACCGTTCGCAACATAGCCTCGCAAAATGTTTGCTCGTCCACATTTGTCCTAGTTGTTATTCGACGAGTGCTTCTACCGTGACGGCTCTTTCGTAAATGAATTGTGATGGACGCTGTTCGGTATATCAGCATGACGCCCCAGTTGCGAGCAGTTGGCACACGACTCTATCATGCGTGACCTCTGCTGAATTGTTGGGTCAAATTGAGGCGAAGCTGCGAGGAATTCTACGCTTTGCAGGCCATTCAAAAACTCGCAATATGGTTGCACTCTTTGCCGTCATACAGAACTGTTTCCGCCATAGACACGTCAAATAAAGGCAGCAACGGCGCTCCTCGGCCTCCTTCACCTGCTCTTGCCTGAATCACAGCTCACACACGTGGCTATGGCCACATCACCAGGCTTCCAAATCTTTAACTCTTCGTTCTTGGAATCTCGCCTCTCAGTTTTTGGACGCACAGCCGCGATTTTGGACCTTTGCCTCGTCACAACCAGTGACGGGCATCGGAGCAGTAGCACCCTCTATCGGTATCCAACAGACTTCGCCATGAACACCTTCTTCCTTGACTGGGAGCTGTGGCAGAAACTCACCTTTGTAAGATTGCGTTTCACCCTTAAAACTGATATCAGCCTGTAGGTTTATGTCTGACAGTCGATCCCATAGGTCTTAGCCTGCTGCATCGTCATCGTCTTCGCCGCTGGGCTCTTCAAACTGTCACGGACGAACCGCATCATGCGTCGACTCCATGAAATTGACGAGGAAAAGCGGGCGAGAGCTCTGGAAATGCGTCATTGTGGGATCAGTTCATGGGGTCCAAATGAAATACCGTTCGGCGTACGAGCCATTCAGCGCGGTATTGAGGTGGAGGGCATTTGGATCTCGCCACCTACTAACCCTGATATCAGCCAGGATATCTCGTCGAGTACGCTCGTCGCTGACCATGTGGAACCGAACAAGATTCAGAATCGCTGGATTGACTTGAATCCAAGTAAAGCCAGACGCTCGAGATACGCCTCCGATAACTCAATTCTTGATCAGAACATAGCAGCCGACATGCACGATACGACACAAACAACACTGGTGGCCAGCATTGATGAACCTCTTTTCCCCAAGAGGAGCATGGCATCACCGGAAAACGGTCGAAATCGGCTTCCCTGTTGATGATGCTCAAGTTCGGACGTACATACCCACAGGGGCACTGAGTAGTAGATCCGCTGGTGGTGCAGGCCGTCAAGCCAATACCAGGCATGCTCAGGTCAGGCATGCCGTCGACAACAACAGGCGTAATGGACTAGTGGCACCTCCCTCACGAATACCTATCCCATCCCGTCATGGGGGTGGTCCAATGTTGTATAGCAGAGCAGGAAGACAAGCCTACCGATGCACAAGACAGGCAAACCGAAACTTTGTCGTTTTGCAAACAAGTAGAATCCCCAATCTTAGACAGGCTTCGTCACGTCGAAATAATGCGCCTCATAGTATAAGAGGCACCGAACGACCTACGCTGCGCAGGAACCAGCCTTCATCATTGGGAGGGGTCATATCTGAATAACTACTACCAGCGGCCGAGTTATATAATCGGATGTTCCTAAGCTATACTTTAACAACAGCAAAATGAAATGGATGATTTTATTTGACACCTGTCGCATTATACCTACATGCACTGTATCGTGCTGTTGCTTAGACCCGTCGATTATCGATATCCGATGCTCGGAGGAGCCAAGTGCGGAAATACGCACCATAGCCGACCAACTTGACGTGACTACCGAAGCTATAAGCGAACTGCCGAAATCTGGTGAATTCGTACAACTTGTAATTCGACTGTAAATCCCTAAATCCCATTTTATCATTACTTAGAATTTTGCAACATGGCTGTGATTCAGGAAGCAGCCACAACCGGCTTCAGCAATGCCCAGGCCTATGACGCCCATCGGCCATCGTACCCCACCGATGCTGTTGAGGGTCTCCTGGCGCACCTAGGAGTGTCTGGCAAACCACAAAGCAAGATCATCGACCTGGCCGCGGGCACGGGCAAGTTCACGGAGCTTTTGGCCCAGCGGGACGAGCAGTATGATATCCTTGCTGTAGAGCCACACGAGGCCATGAGGCAGACGTTGGTGAACAAGAACCTCCGGGGCGTCAAGGTCCGGGAGGGAACTGCCGAGCAAATGGATGTTCCAGACGGATGGGCAGATGCAGTCGTTGTCGCACAGGTTAGTTTTGAGCGTGGCTGCTAATCTTTATATTGACTATGTGTTCTAAATCGAAAATGGTCCGTATAGGCGTTTCATTGGTAAGATGTGCCACAGTTCTTCAACGATTACAGGTTGATTGAGCAGTTTCAAGGTTCTCCAACATCCCAGCCCTGAAGGAGATACGCCGTGTTCTCAAACCAGGTGGTAAACTGGCCGTGATTTGGAATATTGAGAACTGTAAGTCGATTCAGAGTCCCGTCTTGCCTCTGGCCGTGGCTCAACTCTAAAATTCGCATGGTGTAGACAACAAGCCCCAATCGTGGCCGGCAGAGACGCAGTGGGAGGAAGCTATGAACGCCCTGATCCATTCACTACCAGCTGATGGCGCGCTGCGATTCAGGCAGTATGTGTGGC
The DNA here is from genome assembly GCA_020081605.1 of Albifimbria verrucaria. Classification (NCBI taxonomy): domain Eukaryota; kingdom Fungi; phylum Ascomycota; class Sordariomycetes; order Hypocreales; family Stachybotryaceae; genus Albifimbria; species Albifimbria verrucaria. Next base: position 3,238,120 of record JAHREC010000018.1, read on the forward strand.
CGGACGTGTTCGATCAGCAGGGGAGAAGCCACTCTTCACCACGCCGCTGCATCAAGACTCCCTGTCTTGGACGGTAAGACTCACGACAAGCGCGCTGTGGGATCGCATCAACACGCTCAGTCAGCCAGCAATCCTGCAAGGCGCCGACAAGGAGGCGTTCCGTACGAAATTTGCCGAAATTTTGAAGGGCGGAGACTGTGACTGGAACGATGCGGGCGAGGTACTGATGCACGGCGTGACGCACTATTCATGGACCACGCGGCTGTAGAGGTTAGAGTGTTTCATGTGAGGCCTGTGAGGTTATAGACGAAGATGTTTTCTAGAGAGTACATGCATTCTAGAGGTTATATAGCATTGGCTGGGGAGATTAGACAACAGAATCATTACATATAGTTCAAGAGGAGCACAACTGATAAATCGCCTGCGATAGTTTGATCATTGAATAGGGTTGCATATTTCATTTCATTAGTTCTTCATGAGTCTGCTGAGATGTACATAACTGTAAAAGCCATTGTCAGTTCCACTCCAGAATAGCATGTGAGCCGTAAAGAAACCCTCACTCACCATTGTTGCCGCGCACGAAAGCATCACCATACTCCCTCCGCTTGACGCCGTTGACGTACTCCTCCGTCTTCTCCAGGGCGATGTTCATGTAGCCATCGACGGACTGGAGCTCTCCTACAGCCGCGAAGCACGCGGGGAACGTCAGCTCTGGGCCAATTCGCAGGTTGGGGCTTGGGGAAGCGGTGCAGACTCACCCTTGTAGACGACGCCGGAGTTGAGCTTGACGGTGACGGGGTTGCCGATGATGTCGCTCAGGAAGCTGGAGGGGTCCTTGCCCTCGCCCTGCGAGATGTTGCCGTTCTCCATGGCGGGCGTACTTTTTCTCCGCTGTGGGTTGTGACGGAGGGAGTGTGTGATGTTGCTGGCTTGGATGTCAAGGTTGAGTGAGGTGAGGCTCGTGCAGTGGATTTCAGGTCGTCCTGGATAAGGCGATAAGCCACAAGCTGGCCCGCACTGTGGCTTCAGGTGCCGCTGAGGTACCGTGCCTTGCGTGCCTTTGCCAGCTGCGCTGCGCTGCTCTGCCTGACGCTGCGCTGCACCCCACTAACAGAAGTGACGCCGCGGGGAGACCCTGTTCTGTTAGCGATGCACGAAGCTGAAGCACGCGCCGCTCAAATGTTGCGCTACACGCGCCAAAACACAAAGCAGGCTGTTGCCCACCACCCAGCAACGCATTCAAAAGCAGGCTGCATGCCTGAGCTCTCTTTGCTCTTCTCCAACTTTTGCATAATCCCAGCTGACCGGCCTTTGCCTCGAACGCCTCTACGACTCTCCTCTTCGCATACCGAACCTTGAATACCACCCGGCGCAAAACTCGTTTGCCTCACTTAGACATCCCATCCATCTATCTACCATGGCGGAAGAGACTGCGGTTTCGCCCCCAAGAAGAAGAAGCTGCCATTCAAGCCCACCGCCCTCCGCAAGGCAGCCGCCCCAAGCGGGACCGCAAGCGATGCACAGAAGAAACCCCAGGAGGCCCAAGACAACGACGATGCGCTGGAGCTGTTTCGCCGCACCAAGGAGATGGCGCCAATCATGGCCGCCGACCGCGAGAGGCGTCTGCTGAGGAAGCAAAAGCACCTACAGGAGGAGGAAGAGAAGCGCCGCGCACAGGAACAGCGTCGGCAGCCCCGGCTGGTGAAAAGAGGGCCCTGGACGAGGACCAGGCATCGGAGCAAACGTCTCGCAGGGAAGAGGGCGACGGCGAGGCTAGCACGACGCAGCTAGACCGGCCTAGGGACGATGAGCAGCACTCTTCTAAGACGGAGGCCTCGAAGACCTTGACTGCCCATAGCAGTAGCTTCAGGTTTGTACACCTGCTCGTACTATCATGCGATGAAGTGAAGACTAAACTTGCCGTTGTAGAGAATCCGCCACCCCACCACCCCGAAGCGCTCGAGGCAGGACTCTACACCACCATCCCAGACAGCTCTGGATAGTCCCAACCAGGTACACAATCTGACCGGCAGTTCGCCTTCAGCTCGTGTCTTGCGATCCAAGCGCGGTAGTCCCAGCAACTCGGAAGACACTTCCCTAAACGCCAGCGCATACTTGCGTCTCGCAACGTCCCCATCGTCTCGCTGGATTCAGATTCAGACGAGGATGTAGTACCCCTCCCTGGACCATCTTCTGCACTGCCGGTGAGCCTCGAGGTCATCAACCGCGAGCCGTCCCCGGAAGATCCCTTACCCCAGGCTGCCCCTGAGGACGAAGAGGAAGATGAGTTCGCAGAGTACGAGCGCAAGGCCGCCGAGCAGCGTGCGCGCGACCTCGCTGACGCCGGCAAGGAGCACATCCACATCCTCGTCACGTCCGACGTGCCCGGCACTGAGCAGTGCTATGTCAAGTTCCTCTTCAACAAGCCGCTGCGCCTCGTGCGCGACAGCTGGATCGCCCTGCAGCTCAAGAAGGGCGCCGTGCTGCCCGCTGACCAGCGCGAGGATATTCTCCTCACCTGGCGCCGCAAGCGCGTCTACAACTCCTCCACCCTGCTCAATCTGGGCATCCGCCCTGCTGGTGACGGCCGGGTCGCCGTGGACGGCTTCGGCAGCGAGGGGCTGAGCGAGCAGCGCACGCGCATCCACATGGAGGCCTGGACGCTGGACCTGTTCCAGAAGATGGAGCGGGAGGAGGAGCTGCGCCGTCGCCGTGAAGCCGGCGAGGTCATGTCGGTGGACGGGGACGACGGAGATGCCGCGGGTGGGGAGGACGGCGGTGACGAGCCGGAGCCCCTGAAGGAGGTCAAGCTCAGGATCATCCTTAAGGCGCGCGACGTCGACGACGTAAAACTAACGGTGCGACCCGAGACAACCGTCGAGACCCTAGTCACAGGCTTCCGCACCCAGCGCAACATCGAGCCTGAAAAGGAGGTCAGCCTGTGGTTCGACGGCGAGCGGCTCGCAGACGACACCACCATGGCCGACGCCGAGATTGACGACATGGACTCTATCGAAGTACACATCAAGACCCCCAGGACAGGGGTGGAAGAGATATCAGACGATGAATGATTCACGGACAGAACGAAAGAGTCTCATGGCAGTTTTTGGAAGGAGGGGCAGTGACAGGCGTTGAAGCGAACACACGGAAGAAAAATTTACTGGTTATTGATACCCGAGAGATATTCTCAATTAGTCTTTAGATATGTTGACCCATGTTAACACCGATCTTCAAAACCCAAAGATTGCAACCTTTTAAGGATATAAACACCTATCTTTCCCTTTGTGACCTACGGCTCGAGGACCGCCTACTTGGGTATGAACAAGTGCCGAGAAAAGTCGGTCCTAGTATGTAGTAGCAATGCAAATATATATATACAAGGGCGTCGCCCTTCCAGCATTATAAGCCAGCCCGCAGAACCACAACACCACCATGAACTAATTGAAACTCCGTAACGATGCAATGTAAGACATAGGTATATACAGGTCCATCATGGACGATGGAGAGTCTACGATGTATGAGACAGTTTATAAGCGCTCGACAACGCGTGAGCCAGCGCAGGCTCTTGAATCGATGCAATCTGCTTGGCGACAGAGTTTTGCGTGAATTTTAGGCAGCGTCCACGATTGGTAAAGCCGTAATCTCGGGCAATGTAGGCTCAGGCGAGGTGCAGTAAGACTCGGAGGACTTGCGCCGCTCAAACTCATGCTGCTTGGGGCGCAGATCAGGCAGAGAAAACAAACCAGACGCATCTCCCTTGCCGGCCAGGCCATCCAACTTCTTGGTATTTGCGCGATCCGAGGTTTTCTTGACGGCCTTGAACGGAAGTTGGGTCCTCGCGGCGTCCGTCTTGGCGGGTTGCTTGGGCTTGCGGGCGCGTGGCTTGGTAACCTTTTGTGACCCGGCGGCACCGAAAGAAATCTTGGCTTGCTTCGTCTTGCCGAGGTTCTTCGTCGCAGATATCTTGGGGCTGGGGCGGGGCGTTGGGATGCTTTGAACGTCCTCGACCTGCTTAGACTTGCCACCGATATGAACCTCGACCCTGGATGTCTGTGAAGATTCCATGCCCTCTGGCTTGACAACCTGGTAATCGTCGCCGATGCTGCAATCCCACGGTGGTAGAGCCACGAGGCCGGCCACGTCGTCGCACTTGGATCGAACAACAAGATCCCAGCAATCCTTGAACTCGACTCCCTTGGGTTCCGACTCGACATTGATCCAGGCCGTAAATCCATCTCGTCGGCCGCGGGTCACCTGGCAAAGCTCCTTGACAAGTCTTCGGGTGCCTGGGACCTTGAGAGAGGTGCCAACAACAATGACAGCATCCGGACGCGACTTGAGATCTGCGCTTGAAACATTTCCAATAGCCTCTTCGTCTGGGTTGTACTCGTTGTAGAGAACGAACCTCGGTCGCAGCCTGCCAATGCCGTGGCTTCGTTTGCCAGCGTGTGCGGTACGAACTTGGTCCATTTCCTCGCACTTGCTGCAGAGGGGCGCCTCAGGGCCGTCGAAAACGTCTCCATTGAATTCCTGCAGCTCACTGCACTTTGTGCAAACCATCTTTTCAAGGCCTCCATGCAGCTGAATCGTGGCGGGCCATGGCCCCTTGGGCGTCAGGGGTACGCTGGTGGCCAACAGGGGCATCCTGGTATCGAGGCAGTCGATATTTTGAGAGTACAGGCGGAGCAGGCGCCCTCGTGGGCGAGAGAAGCCAGCAGGTGGTGGAAAGGCGTGGGCTGGGCGTTTTTTGTCATGTGGGCCATCTCCTGACCATTGTGTGAAAAGACTGGGTCGAGGAGTCGTGCTTGTATACAGATGCGTCAAATAAATGCTTGCCCGAGGCCTTGAGCTTGTGCTGGGTGCGGGCGGTAGCGAAAAGACCAGTGGAGGATCGAAAATCGGGAATGCCAGCGGAAACGGAGATACCGGCACCAGCAATGACGACAATCTTCTTCTTCTTGCGCAGGGCGGCGAGCAGACGATCCTGCTGGTACAGATCCTGGTCATCCATCTCGTCGTCGGGCTTGGTGAGGTCGAGATACTCGGTTGTGCGTTCCTTGGGAGGCGGCGCTACCCGGCGTCTCTTGGCGGGGAGGGCCCGTTTGGTCAGGGGCGTGACGATGGTCATGATCGCTCATGGGTTCGCTGGGCTTTCGGGGCGACTGGGTGCCCGAGGTGGTGGACACGGGCGTGGGGTAGCGCTTGTTTCGATCCAGAGGCGCAGCGGAGGAGAAGGAGAGCGAGATCATGGGCGAAGGCGAGTTGGGAGGTGAGGGCGTGCGCGAGAAGCTGGAAAGGGGAGGACGTCGAGGAGCCCTGTAACGACGACAGGGGCTTGAGGAGTCCATGGCTGCTGAGGTGGTGAGGGCGAGGGCTCCGTGGTCGTGGAGATCTGGTGGTGGTGGCGGTCGCGGCTGCCCTTGGTGTTGCGAGGCCTCGGGTTGGCGATGGCGGTGGAGGAAGGGAGAGAGGACGAGAGCAGGGAGGTGGGAAAGTCGGGAAAAGGCCGCTGTGATAAACTAAATCATTTCGCGCCTATGTTGCCAAAAAAATTCTCTGTCTGCTGTTTGTGAAAGATGGCCACGAGTTGGATATTGGCCGCGTGCAGTTTGGGCTGAATGGATAGACAGGCAATACCAATGCACAAGGAGCGGGAGGGTGAGAGAGAGGTAAAACAGAGGAAAAAGCAAGAAAGAGAACAGCGTCGCGGCGGTCTCGGCCTCGTCCTCGTCCTTTGGTTGGTGTTGTTGTTTGTGTAGAGAACGAAGAGAAAGAAAGAGAGAGAGAAGTTGGGTTCGAGGTCGGGATCAAGGCGGAGTCCAAGTCCAAGTCGGTTCAAGGGGTGTGCAAGGTTTTGGTTTTCGGTTTTGGGACTCCCCACTGGCCATGACCACCTTGAATGTTTACTGTACCGTACCGTATGTGCGTGCATGGCCAGCCCGGTTCAGTCTCAGGCTCACCTCACCAACCACCAGTGGACATTGGCCAGCCGTAAGATCGCTCAATCACCGCCCATTCGTTTGCCCGTGCGTCGTGTTCTTTGCAAAGGGGCCCCGTGTTCGGTTGGCTCGCCGTGTTCCTCCCGATCAGGGCGGCGTCATGGATTTAATTCCTCCTCTCCATCTCGACCCAAGCAGCAAAGCAACCTCGAAACTGGCCAGAATTAAATGCCTACCTACCTACCTTTGCACGTACCGCCCATGTACCTTTGGAAGTGCTCGTGCCGTTGAGCCATGCAGCCTCTACCTGCTTCTACTTCTACTTGACCCAATTCATTGCTGAAACTAACAGACGTCTTATTTGCCCTCCTTTATTCCTCACGCCACGCATCTTACTATTACGAGCTAATGTAAGCCCTGATGTCACTCTTGGGTGTTATGCTGGCACCCGTCAAGGCGCAGGTGTCTATCAAGCCGCTACTTGTACTTGTGAACTTTCCTGGCGTTTAGTTCTAGTTGATCCGCACTTGATACCCTGAGACGTATTCTGTCTTGGGGTTTAAGATGAATTTGCATTCCAAAGACAGGTCTTGAATTGAATAGGTGCATTGAGGTAATTTTGTCTCTTTTTCTCTCTCTCTCCTAGTTGCCTACTTTCTTCTCGTTCCAACTTCAATTGCAAGACTGCATACAGTACAACCCTGTGCCCTCCATATCAGCCTCTCAATCACCTACAATATCAACCCACCCTCTCATGCTGAGTTGTTGTTCACGCTCGCCAGGGACCGTCCCACATGGCTTTGCCCGTTGCCCGGAAACAGAATGCATGACCGCATCTCACCCCTGACGCACCAGGTTTCTCCCCAAGTTCAGCCCAACATCTGATTGGCCCGCGCCTAATCGCGCTACCTGCTGCAGCTGACGTGCAGCATCGCGTCAATCTCGCGGCCGTTGGCTCGCTCGCTGATCGCCGTTATTTCTCATCTTTTGGGGTCGCATTCAAGGCCTATGGCATTGCTGTGCTAAATACATTGCCTGTTGCTGGGTATAAAATTAGCATAGCAGGTGGGTAGCAAGAAGAGCAATAACAGTAATATGGTGACTGTAAGTATCAACCGTGGAAGGAAGAATCCATAAATATTGGGTGTTCATTCGCATATACAATCAAAACAAGTATTTAAATACACCCTTATAGTCTTGAAATAATTCTACGTTGTTGTTTTCTGGTTTTCAACGAATGATCCCATTAGACAAGCCCACGCCCTACATTCTGCAGTGCTTCCTACGTCTTCACCACTTACCCCTTCTTCCTCATCCCTTCTCGTCTCTTACGAAGCGTCCGCTACATCATCCACCATGAAACGGAACTTGGCTCGATTCGTCCTGGTTTGTTGGATATAAATATCCGGCAGATATTCATCCTCTTTCGTAAGAATCGTCATCCCTGTGAGGTACGGGTACCTCTTCGTCACTTCGGCTGTATCCGAAAACAGCACAGCAGTCTGATCCGACATGATGCCGCGTCTACAAGATCTATGTAGATACTTCAGGATGATCCCCGTAAATGGAACCAATAATGTCGCCCCATACCAGGCATATAGTCTGACAAAAGACACGGAAGCTCGGAGCCGGGGCATGGCTGGCAGAACAGTCAACTGTGCAGTATCGGTCGCCTCATACAGCGCATGCAACATGTCCCAATTCGCAGTATACGAGATGCGGATCAAAGTAGCAGTATAGTCGTCCAAGTTCCTCCAAGTTGGCAGTTGCGATGTGTTCATAACCGCAACCTGCGTCATCGTGTCCGGCATTAACCAAAGAGCTTCTCGAGTCCAGATAGATGGCTGAATTGTGCCATCAGACATCTCATTGACAGCCCCGGCAGTAGATGGGTCGTATTCCACAACCTGCGGCGTGACAAATTTACTACGAGGAGCATGAACAACACCGGCAGTAAAATGAACAGTGCCCCTAGCAACGCAAGTCTCATTCAAAAGGTTATCGTTCGCAGGAAAGGCTGTCAGCACTTCCTGACCGAAGGACGAAGAGTCACCAAAGGCATTAGGAGCGATGATCTGGCAACCGTTTGTTCGCTGTCTGCTAAGTGTCACAAAAACCGTCATGTTGCCTGTCCAAATCGTAGCCTTAGGGAAGTCGGCCTCAGAAACGTTTCCATCCCTATGCACTACCGAAGGCGTGTCCCAAGTATCCCCAGGGCTAAAGAGAACAGACACGCCAGATCGGATATACGAGAAGGGTGGATCGTCGACAAGACTCAGCTCGGCGGCCTTGTCACGCGCATATGCGGCGGTCTCGTTCGGAACAGGGCCTTGAGCCCAGGTGATGCTGTCAATCTCAATACAAGGGATCGTTGCGTCTAGCAAGGTCGAGTTGACGGGGCAATGCCCGACATGACATGTCTACAGGCAGTGCCTCCCAGCCGTGTAGCCGTCCGGTTCTTTTTGTATTGTACATCCTCGGCACCCCAAGCTCTGCTTGCCATACCTCCTGCTGTCCGTATAGCGCTACGTCTATTCCAACTCTGCTCGAGGTACCAAAACCACCCACGGGCTTTGGCCGTCGGATCAGCACTAGGAATGGTGACGGGCGCTCCATCTTTGCAGCAAAATTCCAATCAACACTGCCGAGAGCTAGAGGCTCAATGAAGGGCTGGGGAATGAGAAACAAGAAAAGAACAGCAGCGAGCCACTCCTTGCCTCGAGGTCGCTTCCGGGCTGGAAGGCCCGACAGATACTGGGAGAGATGCTTGATGCTCAACCCTTGGTCTTCCAATAGGATGAACACCACACGCCAGGCTACCATTCCCACCCAGGATAACCGAAAGTAATCCATGATCTTAGTGCTGAGCGACAGCAAGGTCGTAATGTCTGAGGCACGGAGAACCAGCCCTCCTTCTTGATGTCTAGACTGGTGGGAAAAAGCAAGAGCATAATATCCATTCACAAAGAAAGATGTGAAGAAAAGAATGGAAGTGCTCAGAATAAGATGAACAAACAATGGAAGCCAAATAGAGAAGAACCGGAGAGTGTCCGATTCACCTGGGCGATGTGAAGCGCCCTGGCGTACACCGCGTTGCCGAGGGGTATTCATTGATACTGATATTGAACGAATGAGGGGTGTCAATTTGGGTCGAGTATGATTGAGCAGGTTGACGGGGACCACACTCATCGCCAGGGTTTATATCTTCGTTTGCAACGACAATGGCCACGGAGTTGCTACCCGTCGTACAGGGCGAACCCATCTCATCAGACTGGTCTGTAGCTCCGCAGGGCGAGCCACGAACGACTCCATGCCACGAAGTTCCTATGCTTGATTTTCCATATGAACTTTAGTGGTCGGCAAAACAATATACGCAAATCACCGGGGTTGGGTAGGCATTCCCAGCTGGTTGAGATGCGTGGACTCACGACAGGCAACAGTTGATCCCAGCCCTGCGCATATGCGCTCAGCAGCAACGGATCTTGGGCATCACAACCTAGCCAAGCTCGCCGCCGTCACGTCGCCCTCCAATCAATATTTTTATACTTGCCTTGCTGCGGTGAACCCACCACGATGTCTGCCACGACTACCACACACGAGCGATTGGCGCGGGAGCCGGACAACGCAGCGCCGCACGCACAGCCAGCTTCGGGCAGCGTTTCCTATTTAGCTGAATAGCATGGATATTGTAGGTAGATAAGAGGAGGTTGGAGCATGGGGATGACGGGATCCGAAGGCGAGGCGAACATGCATATGTCACGCGAGACGTATCGACAGGGGTGTCAGTCGGAACGAGCACCGCCTCTCGAGGTCCAATGGATGGGTCCTCTTTGAAGGATTCATCAAGAACTAGGCAGAAAATGACAAAGTGGTTGTCTCCTCATAAGGTGCTTTATGAGGCAAAGGTACTGAGTACAGCGTGAGGACAGAGGTTCCGATTGGCATGTGTTCAGTATGTGGAATTGCTTCCACGACACCAAGTTTCGCATTCGGTTTCTTTCGAAGTGTATCAAGTATACGAAGTCTTCATCTGCCTCGTTCACATGTATTTCCGACCCATATCATAGGGACAATTCAGAGTTGCACTCAAATATCTGAAAAAGTACATGTTGCGAATCAATATGCCGATAGATGTCTAGAAGATTTACGGTGTTGTTACATAAGTATTACATGGACAATGCCTTCAGGTCGGCAAGCTGCGGCCACCATCTTGCGGCCTCACTTCCACAGAGCGTCGCCGCGGGCCCCCAATCACATTGATGACCGTCTTGGGCCGCTTCTCCTCTTCGCTTGCGTTGCCCTGCTTCTTCTTTTGAGACCGCCCGATCAGCTCAATGCCCACAATGCCTGCTGCGATACCCGACATGTGCGATGCAATGTCCACCTTGAGTCGCGCCGTCTTGCCAAACGCTGTTAGCTGCAGCGCCAGGATCATGGCCAGGAAGATGATGCCATGCACACCGTTCTCTGGCAAGCCTCCGAACCGGAACCCGTCCTCGCGATGCTCCCAGAAGTACGCCGACAGGAGGCCCAGCGTCGCGCCCGACGCACCCAGAGACGTCACCGTCAGCCAGCCGCGCAGCGTGTACGCCACCAGACTGCCCAGGAAGCCGGTCGCGCCACAGCCCAGGAACAGCGCCAGGAACTGTGCTCGGCCCAGCTCGTCGTGCAGTCCCGTTCCCACGAACCACAGCGGCACCATGTTGGTCAGCAGGTGACTGAGCCGTGAGTGCGAGAAGACGGACGTAAACAGCGTCAAGGGCTTAGGCGTAGCCACGATGAATATCATGGTTCGGTTAAGCAGCTTCCAGAGCGGAGGCACCCTCCACGCCAGGTAGACCATGGCGTTGATAGCGATAATAGTTCCGACCGTCGCTTGCGCAGGAGTCACCTCGGGGATAAGCCTGTACCGCGCTGCAGGCTCCTCGTAGACTGTCGCCACAGCAGCTAAGAACCCAATCACCAGAGCCACAACGGTAGCAGACGGCAGGATGCGCTCCCACGGACGAAGCTGCGGCGGCTCAGCCAGGTCCGACTGTGCCGACTTGTAGTACTCGGCAATGCGCGGGTTCGCAATCTCTCGTGTCTGTTCCCCAACCTTGGCCAAGGGTCCGGCAGGGCCACCTTCAGCAGCCTCCTGGCCTTGCGCTCCTCTTCCTCGAGCTTCTCCTGGGCCTTTCGCTTGGCGACGTTGCGTGCGCGTATCTCGTCGAGTTTGCTTCGTCCGTAGACCGGGTCCGGCTTATACTCAACAGCCTCGGGCTTGGCGTCCGGCTCATCCGTCTTCTGCTGCTTCTGCGCCGCTTGCTCCATCTCCTGCTCCAGTTGGGCAAGCTCGTCCTCCGCCCTCAACCCAGCATTCAAAACTTCCTCAACGGGAGCCTTCCGACGTAGATACTCCAAAGCCTTTGCGACCTGGTCCTCTGTGAACTGTGCTGTGTGAACGGCAAAGGCCGGGTCGTCGAGCGTACCGGCCACTCGTCGTCCATGTAAGATTCGTAGTAAATGGTTTGCCGCTTTGGTAGAAATTCCCGGCCAAACAGCTGCACGACCTCGGTCCCTGACAGGTCCTTGGCGCTGAATTGAAGGCCTGTCGAATCGCGGTAGTCCTTGGGGAGATCCTGGTAATCACGAATAATCTTTGGTCCAAAGAACGTCCGGCGATGCTCGCATAGATAGCCGACGGTCCGGGTACGCGACAAGGCCCACGCATCTCGTGAAGCCGATGCACCGGTTGCACGCACTCTCCCAGCGGCGTTGCAGGAGAGCCATCGCATCGAAGTGGTCGAAGCCCATCGCGGCGCCGTGACGGAACCGCCTTGGACGACAGCCCGCAGCAGGGACCGCGAGGCATTGGGGCACAGGAAAAGACTCATTGTGACGGAGCTTGTCGAGGCGCCGTTGCGCCTATTCGTCAGCGGATGCCTCTGGTATGGAGGGTCGATCAGTCCAGTCCGCAAGCTGCATGTACATGGAAGAATTTCGTGCTTCACGAAATTTTGGCGCCAGTCCAGACATGGCTGACGTTTGGCCAGAGCCAGAGCAAGAGCAAGAGCAAGGGTGCCACCAGCCAGTTGATCCACGCCACGCCCCTGTAGCCTTGCCAGAAGGGAACCCCACCATGACCTGCTTGCTTGCTTGCTTGCTAATGATCAACCTCGAACTTCTGCGAACAACCCCCCATCAGAGATCTTCCCTTCGAACCCGGCGGCCTGCCTCAAGCTTCTCATCCACAGTCCCCTTCGGCTCCTCACCATGTCCGCAGACACACGGCCCATATCCCCGGCCGGTTCGCCGCAGCCCTCAAGGAGCTGTCCGTCAACATGCTGCACCTCAAGGTCCTCGAGATCCGCAATTCCATCGCCCACCTCCAATACTCCAACGACCAGCTCGAGCCCTTCGCCAAGGGCTCTGCCACCGCCATCGGCGACAGCAACGCGGGACCCGACCAGGACTGCATCGACGCCATCCGCGAGAACGAGCAGGTGATCGACCGCATGATCGAGCGCATAGCCCTCGTCCGTGCCGAGGTGGAGGAGCGCGGGGTTAGCTGGACGGAGTTCATGAGCAAGGAAGAGGTCGAATCCCAGCAGCAGCAACAGCAGCAGCAGAACGGAGAGCCGGAAGCTGAGCCCGCCGTCAACGGCCAAGCCAACGCCTCTACATCACCGCCCCGGCATAGCGCTTGGTCGGACGGCACGTTCCAAACCGGGACCATCAGCAACGGCCAGGTTCACCTCGATCAGACACCCGGCCAACCAAGCGGTGGCAGCTTGAGCGACGAAGAGCTACGACGGGCGCTCGAGGCACGCATGAGGGACCTCAGCAACGACGATGACGACGCCGACGGAGGCATGCACCTTTAAAAACAATTCAAGAGATGGGTATCGCATGGGCGGCGTTCGGGGCTTGCTTGCATGGGTTTGATAGCTGGACAACATCTTCACGGTGCGGGAAAAGGATACCCAACAATAACGTAGGACATGGAAGATCATAACAGAGAATTACGCACTATTCTGTTTCTGAAACGGACTTCACATGTCACAAGATGCATGAGGAGAAGTTCTCTCTCACAAATGAAAATAATTTGCCTATGAATGTTGTACCATACAGTGATAAAGAAAACTCCAGAAGAATCCCCAGGAATGCGCCGGTCCCAGACACCCAATGCTGGCCCCAAAACACCGAATTTTTCCGTTCTCCATGCCATGCCGCACAATGCAGAAGAAAGCTGCACAAAAGGAACACAAAAGAATGATACATGCTGAAGTTAAGGATGGTACGCTTGTGCGTTGCTGATGTAAGAGACCTCATATGGTCTAATCTGTGTCATCACCAACAGGTGACGCAGTGCCCGATAAGGTCTTGATCTTACTGGACCTTCGTTGTTGCCTTGATAGTCTCATGGAACTGCGGCTACTGTTTTAGAATCAGCGTCAGTGCTGAGAATGGTTGGTAGTTTGGGCCGCTGAGCCACCCGGCCTGGTTGACTCGAGTGACTGATAACCGAGTCCTTCCTCGAAGGCCGTGCCGCAGCCTCGTCTTCCGAGGTATCATAGCCCGGGGAGTAGCCATGGGTCGTAGGGGGCCGGCTCGCCTTTCGAAAGGATTATCGAACGATTCGTCAGAATCGGCGAGTGACATGCTCCTGCTTCTTGCCAAGCTGCGGGGACGGTCCGAGAATAGTGACTCAATGAGCTCCTGCTCGGTTGGTTCGCTGCCAGCCCTTGCCCTCGATCTAGCCATCTTGTCCTGTACCAAACGGCCCAGTGGCAGCTCGTCCCCAGCTGAGGATACCCTGAGGCTGGATCTGCTCGCGGAGCTGATAGCACGGCTCACGGGAACTTTGCCTTCCATGACCTTAGCTGGAGGTGGCGGTTGTAACATCCATCTATGAGCGTCCTTGTGTCCGGGCTTGTTGCTGACGACGGGTGGGTGGTAGTCGTTTACGGGTGGGTTTCGGGGGTAAAGTAAAAGTCCTGGCGTTCCTGTTCCGTGACCTCTTTCTCTAAGCCCAACGTTGATTCTATCAGCCGGCCGGCCGAGTCTCGAGCCTTGGAGAAGGCATCCTTCAGCTTATGTGCACCATGCTTCTCACCCCATAGCTCCTCATCCTCACGTTGATAGCCATGGCGCCTGTTCCAATCGGCCGCAGGGGTATCGTCTTCTGACGCCCCGGCTGCATTATTATTGCTGCTCGCATCGGGGCGGCTCGTCTCGGTGGTCGTGTGCTCCAAAGCTGTCATTGAGCCCTCGTCCCTGCATGAGCTGGTTAAGCCGCGCTGGCTAGAGTTTTTGCTGCCCGACTTCTTTGGTAGCGACGGTCCCATGGTGATCTCCTGCTGCCAGAACGGGTTGGTGTTGAAGGGCGAGGGATGTTGGTAGAGCCCGGGCTGTTCCATCTCAAACTTGGCCTTCTCCTCCCTCTCTCGCTTGGCCTTCTCCTTGGCCTTTTGCCGGTGACGGACCTTGGCACATGGCGTGCAGGCGACGAAGTAGAAGACGGCGGATTGCAAAGCGACGGGGAAAGACATGGTGAGGGCCTGTCGAACAGGAGCAGTAGGTGTCTAGGCTACCGTTGCAATGGCTGGGTACGGAATCAATGCATGGGAGACGGGAGGCCGGGGCGGGAAGGGCGGGAGTATAAATCGGGGAGCGTCGAGGGACCACGGCAGCGCTAGAGAGTCAATGGACGGTTTCTAGAAGCAAGCCGGTCGCCTGACGACGACAACAGTGAGGATGGTGAGAATCGGCTGGAATGGCTTGCGACTGTAAAGAAGGGGGATTGGGGTGGGAAGGGTCCTTGGCGTCCGTGCCGGGGAGGGAGGGGGCCTTCGTTTCAAGTCGCGGGCACCGGTGTGGAAACAGTTTCGCACTCGGCAAAACGACCCGTGATGTAAAAGTTCATGGGATTGCGACCGGGGAAAGGCCAAAGGCTGACGATGCAGCGACGGGATTATGGACGAGTACGAGGACGTAGGTGAGCGATGTTGAGAGCGCAATGAGTAGAAGAGCGCGCAACGCAAGCAGCAGGGCAGGGGAGGGGAGAGGACATGGAAATAGGTAGGTAAGTAGCCAATTCGTGGTAATTAAGGAAGGCGAAGCGGACACAGCCAAAAAATGGCCATGGGTGCCTTGCCCAGTGCAGGCTACCTACTAAAGCTGGGTAAGTACAGTACTGCCCGCGCCTGGGTGGTTACGAGGCGCACCTTGTACCACACGTACGGGGATGCATTTTAGTGGGCTTAGCAGCAAACAAACGAGCAATTTCCAGAGTGCACCTTGGCTGAAATCAGCAAACGGACGCATACAGTGGAGGTCATCGTTAGCACGCCCGTGCCGTACCTGAAGGCGGCGTGTTTACCTGACGCATTACGCTGCATCCCAACAGGCGGGGAGCGCACCAACAGCCCATGGCATGGGATGCTACGCTGCGGCATACCACACCACATCGCAGCGCGCACATCACGATACAATACGGCACGCAGCACAGAGCAGCAAAGGCAGTAGGACAGCCCAGGTACCCACGCTACTGTACGGTACGGTGCGCTGCGGTACGGTACGATACGATGGGGGTGGAGGTGGTGGTGGAGGTGGAGATGGAGCGTGGTGATGGTGGTACCCTTGGTTCCCTTGGTTCCCTTGGTACCTACTAAGATACTCTTCCACTTCCATTTGCAGCGCAATCTGCACCGGGGTTCCGGCACGGTGGGCGCCCGCTAACCCCTCTGGGGTCTTGGGCTCGCCTGTGAGTGGCTGAGCTCGCGAGTGTCACCTCATGCCATCCCAGCCAACCCACTCGATTTGGGAACAGGGGGTTTTGCCATCCGTCAATCAGTCAATTGATCATTACATTCCACTCACCCTCATATCGATAACACACACACACATCCGTCACCCAAACTTGCTTTGCGTTCTCGAACGTTACACACGTCTAGCCTGCAGATGATGCCAGCCCAAAGGCATGACGGTGGCGAATTTCGAACCCTTTGCATTGCAGATCTCGGCCAAAAGCAAAACAAAAAAAGGCAAGCAAAAAAATAAATTACTAAAACAAAGCCAAACGATTTGGCCGCCGACAAGCGTCTGCCCCCAAACAAGAGGTGCTACCAAAATAACAACTTGTGCTACCGTACACGTACGACTACTGACTAGGCAGAGAGCGAGGGCCATGTCAGCCCAGCCTACTATGGTACGGATTAGAACAAGGACAAACACACCCTCGACAAAAGGGCAGCAAAGATTCTCGGCGCAGCGTCTGATGCAAGTCCTCGCTCCACTCCTGTCCACATGGTGACACAACGACTTTCAAAAGGAAGTCAGCAAAAGCAAGCAAACAAGGCCCGGGATTGGGCCCCATCCGATCCCATCACCTCCGTTACGTGGCCAATTGCTGCCGTGCCAAGCAACTTTCGACAACCCGAGCCGCGAGAAACATTCCCCATTCGCAACCTCGACGGAGCCTATTAGTGCGTGGATCCGTTTGCTCGGCCATCGATGCCGTCGTCAAATTCGTCCTTTAATCAATTAGCCTGAAGCGTCCTGGTGGTGTCCTCGGTGGGGGTTGTCGCCAGAAGCGAGGGGTTGGTTGTCTGTTATCCTCCTCCTCCTCCTCCTCCTCCTCCTCCTCCCCATCGTCAATCTGCTGCTTCACCTTCGATCCTCGTTAGGCCGGCCTGCTTCATGCATGTGTCAGTCGCCGTCTCCATGCCTGCGAAGAGCCAACCCCAATGGGATGCCATCACATGCCCCAATCATCTGCGCTGCCAAACGTTGATCCCACCGTGATCCGCCGTCGCCCGGAAGTCGTCTCCCATCCCATCCATCACACCCTACTGTCAGGCCCACGTTGCCAAAGCAAACCTCTCCCCGCTCTTCCTCCCCTCCCCTTCCCAGCGCCTCGTGGTCGGTCCTGCAAGGTCCCAACCAGAAGCCTTTGGGTCATCGGCGAATGTCGGTTCCGGACACCATCTTGCATCGGCCCCGCCCACCAATCATCAGCTCCACCACCGGCAAGTGCCCACGATTGCGTTGCTCTGTGGTGTCTTGACCTGCTGTGAGACCTCCCAGTCCACACCTCCAAACAAGAAAACCCATTCAACAACTGTCTACCCGTGTTTGTCTAGTCCGGCCCATGTTGTCTCTTACGCTTCCGCAACCGGCCCGCGGCCCAGATGTCTTGTGACATATGGCCAAAGCTTGTGTCTGTCGCTCAAACATGGATTTGCCCCCGGCACCATAGTCACAAGTTTATAGCCCAGCTTTGTTTACAGGTCCTCTATCTCAGCAAATGCCTAGACGTTGCATCCTATTTCACGCTACGCACTTAGTGACCTCGTGCTGGCTCAGTCAACATCGCTTCAAACAATTGCTCAAATTGCTGTCGTGCCTTGGGCAGACTTTTTAAAAGGTTACATACATACACAAAAGGTCTCAACTCCCGACTCACGCCACCATTCACAGCCATCGATTCACAGAGACCGTCCCTTCCCTTGGTATGACACCCTGCCCCATTCCCATTCCCATCCCTTCCACTCTCCTTTGACGGGAACACTTGTGTGACCATGGCAATGTCTGCCACTGTCGATACCCCGTTTGATGAACCAAATTGACTTTCAACGTCCTCGCCAGCGCACATTCGCGCTCATCACATCCTGCCTCGGTCCAGTAACTTTTGGCGTTGCTGTAAAGAAACCATCGAGATCCAATCTCGAGGGCATTAGAAACAGGAACATGACTATAGGAAACTCCGCAATGCTTTCGGCTGATACATATCTTATGAGCCTCGTGTACAATGGCCAATATCCAGGCGTAAATCTCCTTCAATGGCGATAGAAGTAGTTGCCCGTTCTGTGGCGGCAAGCTGTGCCACGCTTAGACATCCCACTCCTCTTCCTCCTCCTCAGCTGGCTCATCCTTAGTCGTCAATGCCGAGAAGGAGCCGAAGTTCTGCTTGGGGCCGGCTTCGATGATGTAGTGGTGGTGGAAGGCTGCTTGACCGCGGCACTGGGGCGGCTCTGGGTAGGCTCGTCGCCAGAATCAACAGAAGAGCTCTTCTTGGCGGGCTTCTTGGAAGACTTGGTCTTGACCGTGCTCCACTCATCCGCCTCGTCCTTGAGCATCTCCAGCTGCTCCTCCTCGGAGGGGAGCGAAGACGCCCAGTTGCCCTCAGCAGGCTTCGAGTTGGTCTCCTTCTCCTGCTTCTTGCTGGGGCTTGCTTCTTGCTGGGGACCTGCTCGAAGGTGTCCAAGGGCTGGTGCAGGACCTCCTCCGACTGGGCGGTGGTGCCGTTGGGAGCTCCCTGCTTCCATGCCGACTTGTTGCCGTTCACGGCGGCCATGAACTGAGAACCGTCCTTTGCGGCGCGACCCTCAGCGACACGTGCCTGGCGACGCTGCTTCTCTTCCAGAGCCTTGCGCTCCTTCTCAGCTTCCTCGCGGGCAGCCTTGGCAGCCTCGGCCTTCTGTCTGTTCTGGCGCTGCTTCTTCGTCTCGACGGGTTCAGCAGGCTTGTTGGACTTGGGCTTCTGCTTCTTCTCGGTGGTGTCAGTAAGGCGGATGACGGAAGGACCAGCGCGGGCGGGCTCGAGCATGTCAGCGACACCGCTGACGTCAACAGGATCAGCTTCGGGAGAGACGACAGGTGACTGATCATCGTCGGCATCAGCACCAGTGGTGGAAGAAGGGGTAGAAGTCTTGTCCTCGTTGGCACCAGCCATCTGGTTGGCACGAGACTGCTTGACCGACTTCTCCCGCTGCTTTCCGCCGTCGGACTTGTTGACAAAGGTAGTGCCCTCCTTCGCCTTTGCGAGTTGCCTGGCAAATTCACGGTTATCCACATCATCCGAGTTGTCGCGGGCAGATGCGTTGCTCGGCCGAGTGGTGGTCTCAGAAGGCACCTTTTCTCGCGCGATGGCCTTGGCAGCTTGCTTGGCCTCCTGGATTTCCGACGCAAAGCTCTCCATTCGTTGCTTCTTCTTCTTATCTTCCTTTCGGGGTTCGGCTTGAGCAGTCTTGACGACCTTGGTCTGCGTAGTTGAGACACGCTTCTTCGTCTTCTGGGTGGATACGTGGTAAATGGCGTAGCCGACACCAAAAAGGGTGGCATAGCCACCAATGGTGTAGAGGTAACTCATGCCCGAGTCAGCCATGATGATAGTTGATGTGCCGGTCGTTGCGCTGTAGCTTCGATCGGGTCCGGCTCACTGGGGAATGAACCCGTGAGTTTGGATGATTTGGTCGGGGGTTAAGGGAAGCTCCAAGGCCGAGCGTCTGCCAGGAGGAAATTCCAATGTGCACACTGCTTCCCGGCGGGAATTGGATTGTGCTTCAGCAAGGTAATTCGGTGGATGGTTCCAAGTTCACAGCTCGAATTGATGCGTTGGAGAAACCATGTGGCCAAGGTATGTGCTTCCGCTGGAGATGCGTGGCGAGACCTTACAGTGCGTCACGGATCAGGCCAGCAGAGGATGCAGCGGGCGGGAGAAGCTTGAAACGTGGCCAAGTAGAGGAGTGATGAGGGAACGGGGAGAAGAGGGAAAAGAAAAGAAAGAATAAAGAAAAAGGCGAGAAGTGATGGAAGCAGAGGCTGGGTGAAGTGGTGAGCCTGGCCAAGGGAAGGAGGGAAGGTAGAAAACACCAAGGTGGCTTCAAGAAAGTCCCCAGGTGGTTCGGCAATGTCGCAGGTCAACACCTACCCTGATGGTTACGAGTACCTCTGGGGCGCAGCGGCCGCGGGCGAAAGTCGAGGTAGAGGTACCGGCAGCGCACGCGGCCTGTCGCGTTGCCGGAGATGTTCCACTGGTTTTTGCAAGGGGTAGTTACCTTGCCTCAGTGGGCTGGTGCAGGTACATCACCTTACCTTATTAGCACCACTTGCTGGCCGGTCTCCCTTTCGGTGCTTCGGTGGTAAGCTGCTCTGTACATTTCCCGTATTATTACCTCGCACCCATCATAGAAAAGCGCTCTGCCAGGCCACCGACGAAACCCCATGTCGCTGTAAAATATTACTTACCGTATGTAGGTACAGAGTACGGATTACTGTAGCTCAATTAAGGTACCGACAGGTACCCTGCTAACCTGCCAACACAAGGTACTGTACCTCATATCATTTAGGTACCTTATATACTATACTTTCCACCAGACAGGTACCTTGCTGAATTGCGTGCATTTACCATGTCATTCCGCATGTCCCGCCGGATTGGCACATTACCTCTTGAGCGACGTGCTGACTGAGTGTCGCACTGCCTCTTTCTTACTCACCTGCTACTGTATTGTATCAATTATTACACCACCTTCTTCCCACTGCCTCGGCCTGTTCAATCAAGGTGAGATTTGCTGAACACTACCTGGTACGTAGTGTAGGTACTTATCTGAACGTTTTAAACACCGCAACGGTTCAGTCACGTGTCATGCTAAACAAACTATCGAAAAGGGAGACAGACCTTGTGCAATACTTCAAAAACAACAAAGATGACCTAAACAGGCCTCGAACCCTTGTAGTTTACACGAGCATGCGAGATTGACTTGTTGAGCTCTGATTGCAGGGAACCTTATGCGCGGGCAACTGCATCACGATGCAGCCACCCTCCTTGAGTGGTCCCAGCTGCCGTTGAAAAGCATGTTCAATCGGTAGAGCAAAATGGAATGAGTCCGTGGTGGACAATGGGCTGAAACCCGTACCTCTGTTCACTTGGGGGTCTCACAACTTACAAACCCATTCAGCGTGGCCTAGGAGCCAAGACAAGACAAGACGCGAAGGGTCCGACAATTGCATGCCAGAGGCCAGGGCCGAAGTGACCGAGTCTCGGAGCAAGATTCAGGATCGAAACCTCTACATCGGTCCCGCAACTCAATCTCATACAATAAGATTCGCTTTGAAGTCCTCCCGTATCCGGAATTCAATAATAGGGGTTGCCCTTGGTGTCCCTAGACCGCGATGAACTAGAGTCTTTGTAGTTGTTGGCACTATGATCGTAGTGCAATGCTGCATGTGTGAGCTAACCGAGGTTACCATTATCTTTTCCCACCTACCGAGATACACGTCTCCCAAAGCAAGCAATTGACAGCAAATACCCTCAATATCAAAACAGTATCACTGCCTGCTTAACATCGTTATCATCCGTAGATCACAAAACACTTATAAGGATCCTCATGCCTGCGATAAAAAAATTGGCATGCGGCGAATGAGTAATTCGCCGCCGCCAGGAACCCCCACTTCTGAGAACAGACTAAGATGAGGGGCCCTCAAGCATCTCAATAGACACATGAGCTTCAACGTCTTATCAACGAGGCCTGCGATTCTTGCAACGATATCTTTATCTCGCTGATAAGCTCTCTCGTACTTAACCGAGGCTTTGGGCACACGTTTAGGAAGTGGTCGTGATACTCTAACTGAGATACTATACTACTCAAGTTATCAATATGGCGCCGAAGCAAAAGATCATTATCGACACCGATCCTGGTGAGTGCAGTCATAGCCAAGTGCTTGAACAGAACCAATGCTAACAGGGTTAAAGGTGTCGATGACACAATTGCCATGTTGCTGGCGCTGAGCGCCTCTCCGGAAGAGCTCGACGTGGCCATGATCTCCGTCACTTACGGCAACGTCCCGCTGCAGAGGTGCACATTTTCCTCCCCTGACCTCTCAACCACCCCTCGTGACTAACCTGTCCTCAGCTGTCTACGCAATGTTGTTGCTCTGTTCCACGTTCTGGAGAAGGAGACGGCTTGGAGAAAGGCCAACGGCCGTCCTGAAGGCTTCGAGGCTATGAAGGCCAGCAAGCCCATCGTTGCCGTTGGCCCTGAGCATCCCCTGGAAGAGGAGGAGCTCATGGCTGATTACTTCCGTATGTTGAAAGATTGTTCATCATGTTCTTTATAGTCGGTACCAAACTAACACGTGTGCTCGCCAGATGGAGCTGACGGGTTGCACAATGTCCATGATGCCCACCCACACCTCTCACCGGCAGACACTTGGAAGTCCCTCTTCACGGACAGCTCAGACAGCTCTGTGGACCCTGCGTCGTTCTCGCCGTACTTTACACCCTCCAAGGTACCGGCGCACAAGGAGATTCTCCGACTCCTCAAGGAGAACCCTGCAGACACAATCACCATCCTCGCCGTTGGCCCACTGACCAACGTGGCGCTTGCAGCGGCCGAGGATCCGGAGACTTTCCTCAAGGTCAAGGAGCTGGTTGTTATGGGAGGCGCGGTACATGTCGACGGCAATGTGACACCCGTTGCTGAATTCAACTGCTACGCTGATAGTGTGGCCGCAGCCAGAGTCTATGCCCTCACGGCTCCTATTCCCCAATCGACCATGCCGCCTATCCCTCGGAACGTTTCCGACAAGATTTCAGTCCTCCCGCCGTATCCTGAAAAGCTATCTCGACAGCTGAAGCTGACCCTTCACCCGCTGGACATCACCACCCCCATCTGCTGACCAAGAGTTTCTTCGAGAACCGCATCAAGCCCTTCGTCGATGCCGGCAGCCCCTTGGCCCAGTGGACTGCCCATTTCATGATGGGTACCTTCAACAAGATCGACACCATGGAAGGCAACGGTAATGAGCCTGGATTGTCCTTGCACGACCCTCTAACGGTGTGGTATATGTTGACGTACGACGACCCGCGGTGGAAGGTCACTGAGAAGCCGGAGGATATTCGAATTGAGACAACCGGCCAGTGGACCCGCGGTATGCACGTTATTGACCGACGTGACAGAGCGAAGCCCGGCGAGGCAGCGGCGGAAATCCCTGAGGACACGCGGAAGGAAATCGACGTTCTCACCGTGGACGACGTTCCAGGAGACACCATGGGCTGGCTCAGCGTCCGCAAGGGTAACAGGATCAACCGCCTTATCGGTTCTCCGGGCGAGGACCTGTTCAAGGAGGTTCTGATGGACCGTTTGTTTGGGCAGATTTGAGCTTCACTTGAGCCAGCTCAAGCCATGTCAGCTCGTAGTGAGAACTGTAAATGAAAATATTGGGCCATACCCTTTAAAAAACCAACGCATGTTTTGAATTCCCGCACTCAAGTCATCGTGACTCGGTGCATCAACGTAAACAATCGTAGCACCCGACTGGGCATCGCATCGTATAGAAACCTCCCAACTTAAACGTGTTTAATGCCTCCGATTGCTGAGCCTTTGACTTCCGTCCAGTTGATGCTCTCGTCGAGCTTTTCGTCTACCAGTCCGACGGAGCAAACATTGTCACCTCGCACCAGGTACAGCCCCAGCGGGATCTCTGCGGATGGTTCGTGGTCGTCGGGTGTTCGAATGATGCGCTCGGATGCGCTGCTCAGAACCTACGAAAGTATGAACATTAGCTTCGTGTGACGCTGGGCTTTGTCTCCGGGCTGCTTCCTAACCAGATTCGTAGATTGATCACAAGCTGCCAATGTTCCAACCAAAATTCGGGAGTCGGCCGTCACAATCAAGACCTTTTCTATAGCCACTTGGTTAGCACCTAAGCTACAGCTGGGGATGGGTCCATTCATACTGTTGAGGTAGGATCCTAGACTTGCCATGGTTGCTGTGATTTGACGTAATGCTCGCTGGCGAAAAGCGGGTGCTTCGAAGGAAGTGATAGCTCGGATGTAATGCTGAATGTCTGGAAAATGATGTTTGGGGTGAAAGAAGGTGAGCTAAGAAACCTCTCCGGACCCCTCGTAGCTAAGTAGCCTACCCTGTACATAATGCTTGTTGTAACCTAGCTACTAAGGTAAGTAGGTACCCCATATTGAGCCTCCATCACGAGGATGCCATTGGCGTTACAAAGTGACTGTGAGATGGTTAGCTATATGCATTTGACGCATGATGGGTGGGAGTTTTTCATATCGCGTTTCCTGCCAAAAACGAGTAGAGGACTTAATCAACATGCCAAGCTACCTCCATCACTTTTGGTGACTTCGAGTATCAGGGCACATGATGTAGGAACTGTTCCAACCACTAGGGCGGCAGATAGCTAGCTATACGAGGAGCCGCTGCAGTTAACCCGAAGAATTGATGCTTGATTCCACATAACTTCTACCACTCTTTACACGAATGTGACCATTTGATTGTGTCCAACGCAACTCGTCTTAGTCTATCAAACCGCGTATGCATTTTCCCGCCGGTTCAACAGCACGAGTGTTTCATATTGAGATCAGGAACCTTTTTTTGAGTCACGGAAGCAACGGTGACGGTATAGTCGTGTAATGATACTCCCTTTAACGGTCCGAAGGTGAAAGACACGTAGTCAACTGGTTTTCTCGGCCATTCCAAGTCCTAAAAGACTCTGGATACATGGGGCCCCTACGTGTATTCAAGCGCAAAGCGACCTTCTCAGCAGCTCCATGGTAAGGCAATTCGGAGCTGTAGTAAATTCCTCTTCGGCCCGATCCAAGTCTCAGGATAACCGGGAAGATGATGTTTCCATTGAGTCGTCATATGGTAGTCCCTTTGGAACCAAATACATGAAATGCCATTGTGAGTTTCTTTTTATACTGTACTCTTGATACTGTAGGGTTTTTATATAAAGAGAAAGCATGGTTATCTCTCCAAATCCTATTGGGCTTCTCTAAGCATCCATGCTCTAACCTATAAACCTTTATTAGTCTTAAGATCAGTCCAGTCAAGATCAAGCTTCAATATGTATATTTACTACAATATCTTTACTTTATTTATTTTAGGCTTCAAGGAGGCCTAGGGCTGCTTCATGAAGAGGATATTGTAGAGGGCTTTCAAGAAATTGCCCAGGTAACCAGGCTACGACACTGGATACTTGAAGTGATGCATTGCATGAATGAACAAGAACCCCATCACGCCCGCAAATTGGCGATGCTGGGGCTTGGCTTACGGTAGGGGTACCACGGGGAGTTCCTCCTGGGGTCACACAGTTCTCGCCTAAGAAACGGTGCTGTTGAAGACTGTTAGTACCCTGATTACCTCGGCGATCGCCATCGTAGGCGATGCTGGCGTGACGCCCCTCATGAAGATTTTCCTGACGGGCGTCTGCCAGTTTCTGTGCAAGCGGTGACCGCTTGCGTAGCGTAGGACCCTTCCAGTAGATAAGGTAGACGGCAACTACGAGAACCAGAGAAATGGCAAACCGAAGGACAGCACGCAAAGTCATGCTATGTATAGACCTCCAAATACATCAACAGCAACAGATGCAGACCTATGGCACCGAAGCTGTGACCTCATATGCCCAAAGGCAAAACAGCAATTGAGAATTGTTAGAGAGTTTCACTTAGTACAAGATATGAGGTCAGTAGGCAGAAGGCGGCATCTGTTATGTTGCAGGACTTTTATGCATCGTTCAAATAATGGAGAAGTAATCGTTGACTGTCCGATGCCCAGCTATGTGTCTCCTAGTACCTATGTGTCTCCTAGTACCATGGGTAGCGTGCGATTTGTTGTTGGCTTTACAACGAAGCCCAATCCTGTCATCAATATATTGTATTGAAACACGTAACTGATGGCCTCCCGCAGCATACGGTGGGCGAGCCTGGATTATGAGTTGGCTGGCTTCCTCCAGACACCACATACGACCATAGCTGCTTGAAAACATGGGATCCCGTCCGCTCTCCCTTAATTAAGCAAGTAAGCGGCAGATTAGTAGTTGGGTCGGTGACGACCAGCGAACACCGGCTGTTGTATGTTAATTTTTGCTCTCTCCAGTTTGGGGCTGTAAGACCATGATAGCTTCACTTAGAAGCTCATCTCAGCACATACGACCATAGATGCATGAAAGCATGGGATCCCGTCCGCTCTCCCTTAATTAAGCATGTAATCGGCAGATTAGTAGTTGGGTCGGTGACGACCAGCGAATACCGGCTGTTGTATGTTTTTCATTTTGCTCCAGCAGATTTCTTCTCCAGGTGGAAGCAAAGTGCCTTGCTAGAGTGCTGCTGTAATGCGAGGTTTGACGGAGGAACGATGATGACATTCAATTAACATATGCCCTTCTGAATAGGGCCCCTCCATTAACCCCTTGTTGATAGGACCACTGCTTGGGGCATTTGGCTGTGGGAAGCTCATACTTTGCCTTGCTCATGAAGGACGAGAATTGCAGGGCGGGCGAAACTTTTGTCCTAGCGCTATATGAGAAATGCATGGATGGAGAGGCATGGAAAACTTGCCAGCTATGGACGCTGGAATTATGAGAGCAAATTATTGAGCAGGGACAAAAATCTTGGAATCTAACAAGGGAAATGCCATGTTGAGGGTCTTCACCAAAGCAGTGCAAACGGACACCAGACAACATTGGGAACGGGGAGTATCACCAAGCAAACAGCACCACTCGAGACCCGACATTACCTTCTCGGCGCGCTGGCCAGAGCACCACCCTTAACTATTCATACGCTCCACAGACAATATTACACAGCATTGACTTCTCTTCTTCACTGCGCCGGACAAGCCAACACAAGCAATGAAAAGGTGGGTTCGCGTCGCCTGGAGGCAGTGTAATACCAGGGACACTGTGGGCGGAATCATGTGCAAGCACAGAGGAAACCGCCCTGAGACCAAAAATAAGAATAATCACGATTGGTCTCCTTAGAGACCTTTCAGAGATTAAACTGAAAAGAACAGATACTACACTTGATCTAAGCCAAAAGGCAAAGAGAGCTAAAGAAGAAAGAAAGAAAAATTCCAAAAAGTTGGGAGACGCGCCAGAATTATATACTGCCTACTAGGCGGTGAACGAGCACCTGGCGGCAGAATAAATCCTGGGAAGAGCTCCACGATTAGATACGTGCCAAGTGCAGGCACCAGCCTTCTGCTGCCTGGCGCCTGTCGGTTACCAAAGAGGTGGACCAAGGTGATTAACAGATATATTAGACAGGGAATAAATATCCACTGTTCTGTTCGCCACCGCCATTACAGACATTGCTCGACCAACATACTCACACCAGGGATATTACTTGTTTCACGTGTCGGTTACAGTTCTCGCTAAGCAGGCATCATATGGCATCAATCGAGATTGTGAAGAGAAACCCATAGTGTATACAATCCTATATACTATCATTACTGTATGCCACATCGCTGAATCTAGATGTTGGCGAGCCCTCCAGCCACGAGAAGTGGTTCACTACCCTCCTGTGTGAAAACCCGACGCCGGTGGTGTTCTCTGGGCCTCCCATGCCATCGACGGCCCTGGTCCAGGAGCCACACCTAAAGTACACACAGCCATGGCTGCATTCAAATAATCAAATAGTACCCAGTCGTTGCATTATTCGTGAGACGCTTGCTTTGCAGTACGTCAGTCCTCGATCACTTCTCCTTCGTCCTCAGGCTCAGGCAGCCTTGGCTTCTTTTCAACCTTGCCGGATTCTGTGTCCGCGTCAAGGTCAGTTTCCTTCCTCTTAGACTGAGACTGGGACTGAGAACCACCATCGAAGTCGCTGGGCCGTCGCCGGGTGGAGTCATTCATATCGACATCTCGATCACCAGCTCCGTTTGTCCTTGAGTTAGGGCTGCGACTAGCTCTATCAACCTCCATGGGGTTCCTGCATTGGACGAGAGCGTGTCTGTCTGACTCAACAGCGCATCGCCCCTGCGTCTAGTCTGTTCCAAGTGGAAGGCGGGCGATGGCAGCGACGGGTTCTGCTTCTTAAGCGGATTCTCCGTGTAGAACTGCTGCATCACCTCAATCGCCTTTGTGCACCGCTCTTCGTCCCCTTTCAGATACTTCCACCAAGGATCACCGTTTATGTCATCAATTTGCTGATTTGTGTGAACGCTGGCAAAGAAAATTGCGCTAATGGCAACGTCTCTCGCCTCGATTAGAAGTGGTATGGCTGTCAGGCAAGCATCGTTGCAAAAGGCCCAAGCTGCTTGCCTTAGATGTTTGTTGTGAACGATATCTAGTTGCCCCAGGAGTTCGAAGAGGTGGCGATAAGGGTTGTCGACCATGAGATCAAAAGTTAGCTGTTCTAGCATAACCTCTTCGTACGTAAGGATACTGTCACGCCACCGCCAATACTCCTTGCTCTGCTCATCAATAATGAGTTTGGCATTCTTTTGGGCCACCTTGGCAACGGCTATGATAATGTCTTTGGTCTTTCTGCAGTTCTCTTCGACCTTGTTTGCCAAGAACAGCGCGGTCGCCGCAATGTTCTAACGAAGCATACATGTTAGCGCAATGGTCTTGTCTCCTGGCAAGGACGCACACAATGACCCAGACGGGCCACCTGGCGCACGAGTGACTCACGTAATGATGTATTCCACCCTTTTCTTGGACCATGCTGTAACGCATAAAGAACCTGTGAAAGAAGACGCCGGCAACCCATAGCGTGATCTGGGGCAGGTCCAGCATAACACCCGCCTGATAGATGAAATTCACGCCCTTGGCTCTACGCAGCCTCTCTTCGGAAGGCGGCACTCCTCGACAATGCTTGGTGTACTGACGACTTCATCGGCGGTGAAGTACCACTGGCTCAAAGTCGCCATGGGGGTCTGGGCTCCTGACCTGGAGGGAGAAGTGTGGGATGGTCGGGCTTGTGGCCGGGGCGGGGACATGTGAGAGGTAGCCTGTGGAGGAGTCGGAGCAGCGGGAGGAACTTCGCGGCGGCGAGGAGGTGATCGCGACGACCCGTCGTTGCGTGTGGCTCCGGGGATGCTGGGTGGCTGATAGCCCTCTCGGGGCGGGCGATAGCGGTCTATGCTCGCCATGGCCAGCGGAATTACGTCGGATTGGCGCTCGGGTTGTCGAGACGACGGTAACTGTTCATGGGGAAGAGCTCCGGCTCATGGGCTTGGCTCGGCTCGTTTGCAGGTAGCGTACGTCAGGTTCAAAGAGGTTGTCGCAAAACAGAGGGGACCCAGTGTTGCTAGAAAATCCTTATCTAATCGCTCGCCAACCAATCAGCGGGCCGTGTTTGTTCACCCAGCCCCGACGTCAATCAAGGAACTGGCCTATGGGTACCTCGATTTCCCGATCTCCAACACGACATCTTTGTGATCGATATATCGTCATCATCTTCCGATCCGGCAATGTGGAATCAGTGCTGCACCGCTGACCAAGGCACGAAGGAGGGGCGCCGTAGGTGAGTGGAACACATGCACAGGAGGGTTGGCCGGCTTTCAGAATCTGTTCAGCGCCTTTCACCATAGGCACGGGGTATCTAGTGTATCATACAGTTTCCGTACATGTTGCATTGCAAGGCCGATTATGTATCAGACACCCTCGCCGTCGTTGCGGCCCCATAGCTTCACTGTCCGATCATGTCCGCCACTGACGATCCATTTTCCGTCTCTGCTGTAGTCAACGCTGGCGACAGGGCCTGTGTGACCGCTCAGCGTTTGTACCAAAGTCCAGTCGTCAGCTGAGAATATCTTGACCTGTCTATCGAAGCCACTGGAGACGAAGAAGGTTCCTGAGCTCTTAGGAAGCTGGGCGCCCTTATCGTCCAGACCCGGAGGGTTCCTGTCGATTGGCTCGTCCAAGCCCTTGAACCACCGCATATCAGAAACCGCACTTGAATGAGCGCCCAAGCCGCCCGTCATCTGCACTTTTCGCACGTCCCAGCACTTGATCCAGCCATCGGCAGACCCAGATAAAACGCGATGGCCGTCTGGACTCCAATCTAGTGCGTGGATTGGCTTGATGTGGCCATCCATGTGACCGTCTAATATCATCACGGTCCTGCCTGACCTCAAGTCCCAAATTCTGCCAATGCTGTCCAGCCCGGCACTTGCAAGCAATGAGCCGTCCGTGTTGAAGCTAATTGCGTACACACCCTGGAATGGCCCTCCTGGAGGAGCAGTTCTGTGGTTGTCTCTACGTCCCAGAGACGCCAAGATGTGTCTTCGGATGCAGAAGCAAGATATCGGCCCGAGGGATGGAATTCAACACGGCAGACACGCTGCGAGTGACCCTGAAGAGAGGAGAGGGGGTATCCTGGTTGAGTGACCAGAGATGGACCATGCCCTCGGCACCTCCAGACGCCAGGTTTACGGAATCAGGGAGACACCTTTCTCCGGAAGCGTAGCTCCAGGAAACCAGGAGAGACCACTGATCTTGTTTGTGTGCCCGCGATAGGTCTTGCGTTCTGCCAATGTTGGGATCTCGATGAGTTTGACCTGGCCACCCCAATTGCCCACAGCTACGAGCTCTCCACTTGGCGAAATTCTGGTCATGCTGACGTGCCTTTCACCGACTGTCTGACTGCCCTGCAGCTCGAAAGCCTGCAGTCTCTCCTTGATTTGCTTCCGGAATTTGACGTGAGTACGTAAAGGAATTGTCGACTCCGCCTTCTGGAACGCTATCCTGCGCTTAGTCCGGGGCAAAGAGAAGTTGGCGATATCAATGCGCGCCTTCAGCAGCTCGTCGCCTCCCCGAGAGTAAAATTCCTCCTCTTGCTCCTCCGCTTCTTCCTCGTCTGCGGCATCCTCCATGGTTATATCTCCGCTCTCGAGACCCGTCATCTCAGCCTGGATGGTGAGAAGCTCTCGTAGTCGATCTCTGCGGTCAGCGGGACCTTCACCGAACAGAGTGACGGGCTCGCCCATCTCTCTGAGCTTGGCGCGCACGCGACCATCATCCGTGGGCACGGCTATCGTGGCTGCGAGACGCTTGCGATTGAACTGGTTGAGGATGGCGGACGCCTTCTCGGTAGACACGCCAGAGCCGTCCATGGGAATATCGTAGTCATGGTTATCGGGGAGGTCCTCCAGAGCAATGCCCGTGGTCGGCTCTGCCTCCTCGACGTACGCTTGACGGGACAGGTGCATCATTTTGGGCGGTTGTCGTTGCGACAGCTGGACGTGTCCAAGTAATTGAAGGCAATGCGATGGCTGACGTCGTTCAGACCAGCCGCTAGAGAATGATGGTGGAGAGAGGAGGATGTTGGGTGAGCTCTACAGGCAGGGAAAGCTCCGAGCCGTGTCGCTCTTGACGTGATGGCCTTGGGAATTTTAAAGTCGATAAGATCTGAGGACCGGGTTGGTGTAGAGAGGGATTCCTATTGGCGGCGCCATGCGTAAGTACCTTGGCCCTGGCCACTGGCAAGGCAGCAGGGAGCTCAGTGCCTAAGAGGCTTCCAGTAGGCACCCTGGAAGCTTGGGCCTGGCCATACCTGTGGTAGGTACTAACCTACAGTAAGGTACATGCATGAGTTGACTGAGCGTAACATGCAGGCCCCTGTAGGAAGTCAGTGATAATAAAACTGCTTGATGCATCCAACCTATGCGAAGTAAAGAGTTTGTTGTTTTTCCCTTCTTCCTTTCCATTTCCTCTCGCTTATTCTATACGCGTTGTGGCCATATTTTCGTGGACGCGATGCATTCTTACTCTTTAGCTTACACGAGGACATAATGGGACGCCAGCCGCCTTATCATGGATCTGGAAACTCGGCTGGCATAACCATAACCATAAGTAACCAGCTGAGCCTGGAATAAGGCTCATTAGTGGAGCTCGCCCGCAGCTAGCCCTCTGTAGCCGTGGGTTTCGGCGGTGATGGTACGATACATAGTACTCCCTCAGAATGGACGGCAGTGAATGTTTATATTGTCGCCGAGCATCTAGGGCTATGCACAGATTTGCGGCGCGTGATTACGATCGATGTACATTGCAGGTCCGTCACGGGCATACGGCACATGCAAAATGCAAGCGTGGCTGAATCGGGAAACGGAGGTGAGACGGAGGTCTCAGTGAATCTCACATACGCGAGGCAGCGTTACTTGCCTAAAGGACATGTTGCTGCCGAAGGGTGGGAAACAATGGATCGACACAGGATTGTTCGGTTCAGTATAGGCATGTTGTAGAATTTCCATGCTTTCCGCGACACGCAGACGTGGGCGGGTTGGTCCATGGTTGGAATTACAGTACAATAGCTGTGCGACAACCAACGAGCATCAGCATGGATCGCGCGCAGCCTGGTCCCAGCCTGGTCCCAGCCTGGTCCCAGCCCAAGACCAGACCTGACATGACCTAAGCCCGTATCTCACCATGGAAATAGGCCATCCGTGCATGTGAATGGGTCATGAATTGGATTTGATGACATGAAAGAAATCGAGGCGAGGTACCGGTACCCCAGGGCCGCAGCCCAACCAGGGCAATGCACCGGTCACCACTACCCAGAGAGGAAAAAAGGAAGAAAAAGGCCTAAGACTTGGCACCCCAGGTCTTGTCGCATCCCACCTTTGGCAGGTGCTAGCCCGTGCCGTAGTGAGGTAAGGTAGGTGGTAGGTAGTACTGTGCAGTACTGTACCTTTTTTAAAGTGTATTCCAAAATTGAAAACTCGGCCTCACCCTTCGCTTTCCCTGCCCCGGCTCTTCCTCCTCCTCCTCTTCTCTCCTACACACCACGACCTCGAATCGAACCCTCCCGTAACCCCCAACAAGCAACCGCCAAATGCATTTTACACAAGACCAGTCCCCCTTCGCAATTCTTTCTTCAAGTTCCAGATGCGTGTTTGCAGCCAATACGGAGTCCAGCCTCTCCACGATTCCGAGCGCCGCGCAGATCCGGAGCGACGTCGAGGTTCGCCTTGAACATAACGACGGGCACGCTTGACGGGCCCGATAATTTCTGTGAAGCGATAACCTTTTTTGTGGCAATCGCCATGATAAGCCCCGCCCCCGCCGCCATCACCACGGTGCGCGGCTTCCAGGCGACTCCCGTCACCTCGGGCGACGAGGATTCGGATTATGGAGTATGCGACACTCCGCGCCTCACTTCCCTGCGTGGACGTCGTCACATCGATGATGTCGTCAGTGCCAATTGCAGCCCCGTTCTGCGAGCTGCTCCCTCACCCACTGTCTCGGGTATTGCCAAGTTGAGAAAGCAAATGGAACCGCTGAGCCTAGATGGGTCGCCACGTTCCAGTTCTATGTCGCGTGGTGGAAGTCACCACGGCAGTGCTCTCGGTACCCCTCGGCTTTTACCAGTCGTTGTCAAAGTAGAGAGCGTGGACGCAGCGATGACAGCAGCGACTGCTCCGACGCTGGCAGCACTAGCTACGAGGTCAATCTCGAGCATGATTTTGTGAGCGAGAGTGTCCGTGAGCGGGCAGGCTTTCTGGAACCCTTGGAGGGCGGCCTCAACCCTCACCGGAAGATGACCTCTGAAGATTTCCAATCGCTCCGCTGCCTTGGAAAAGGCACATATGGCACCGTGCTCTTGGTCAAGCAGCGAGGAACTGGTCGGCTCTACGCGCAAAAGCAATTTAAGAAAGCATCGCTTGTCGTGCATAAGAAGCTGATTGAACAAACCAAGACGGAGCGTCAGATCCTCGAGTCTGTCAATAGACACCCTTTCGTGGTGAAGCTCTTTTATGCGTTTCAAGACCACGAAAAACTATACTTGATTTTGGAGTACGGACAGGGCGGCGAGCTCTTTACTCACCTAAACACCGAGAAAATGTTCTCTGAGTCCGTGGCCGCATTTTACATGGCGGAAATGCTTCTTGCCATATCTCACCTGCACAACGACCTCGGAGTCATCTACCGCGACCTTAAGCCCGAGAATTGTCTGCTCGATGCGGATGGCCATCTCCTCCTCACCGACTTTGGATTGTCCAAGGTTGCCGTTGACCCAACCGATAGCTGCAACTCAATGCTGGGCACAGTCGAATACATGGCACCAGAGGTGATTCAAGGCAAGAAGTACGGCAGGGCTGTGGATTGGTGGTCCTTCGGTGCGCTTGGCTATGACCTCATGACGGAAACCCTCCTTTCCGAGGCCAGAACAATGCAAAGATTCAGGAGAATATTGTCAAGCAGAAGCTTGTCTTGCCTTACTTCCTTAGCCCAGATGCCAAAGATCTGTTGACCAGACTTCTGCGCAAGGATCCAAACAAGCGCCTTGGATCCTCGATGCCCAAGGATTTGCAGACACTTCAGAAGCACAGATTCTTCAGGAAGATTGACTGGAAGAAGCTTGCGGCGCGGGAGCTTGAGCCACCTATTCAGCCCATGATCACCGATCCTGAGCTGGCTGAGAACTTTGCTCCTGAATTTACCGAGCTTTCTCTCAGCCCGGTGGTGACCACGAGAGAACACTGGCCAGCAAGTGCGCCGAAAGACGATGTGTTTGGTGGCTTCAGCTTCGTTGCCTCCTCCAGTTTGCTAGAGAGCAATTATTTCCCTTGCAGACACAGACCTAGAAGCGTGATTTAGCAATCACATGAACTGTGATTAGGATAAAAGGATAGTTTGTTGGGAGACGACAGGCGTGACTTGTCAAGTTGGTTTAGCCGGTTAGCCAGTTTGTGACTTGTGCTTGGAATGAAGCACAATTTGGAATCACCCTGCAGCAGCATGATGCGACTTTCTCTTCTTGCTTTTGAGCTAGTTCTTGTTAGGGATATGGAGTTTTTGTCAAATTTTTGCTTTTATTGATATTAGACAACACAGCGAGTGTTGGAAAGAAAAGTTATTTGATTGTTACTTGTTCCAGACCACAACCACGTGAAATGAAGAAGGGTGGCAGTGGCATCTGCGATAGGTCACATTTGGAGAAAGTTGGGGTTGAAAGTTACAAGTCAGCAAGGTCAAGCGACGTTTCAAGGCAGTGTATCATGAACTCTCCACGTAGCAAAGATGAGACGAAGGCGGTCGAGACGACAAACAGGACGCCTGCTATCCACCGACTTGGGGTGGGGCCGTGGACTACGGGGTTTGCGGGGAGGGCTCGGGTCGAGAACAAGCATCATGGACCAGAGTCGGGAGGATACACAAGTAGGCGAATGAAAGCGTAGGTAGCGTACAACTTACCTATTCAGGTTTCATGTACCCGTGCGTCGGTCCTGGTGCCAACACGATGGCCCCTGCTGGAGCCCACCGGGATACCGACGTTTGCTTTTCCCGGTTGCTGATTGCTAAGGCTTTCGTAA
This sequence comes from Albifimbria verrucaria, assembly GCA_020081605.1. Classification (NCBI taxonomy): domain Eukaryota; kingdom Fungi; phylum Ascomycota; class Sordariomycetes; order Hypocreales; family Stachybotryaceae; genus Albifimbria; species Albifimbria verrucaria. The sequence continues at coordinate 3,272,882 of JAHREC010000018.1, forward strand.
ACATTGATGAGGCGCTGCGTCCGCGTCATCACCCACCATCCCGGGTCCGTTCAATGGCAGCTACTGTTGTTTCAGCGATAATCCCCATCTTTTGCTCTGCCTCCTTGGAAAGTGCTTGGCGCTGGGAAAAGTTAATCTCAACGTCGGTAATTGGGCGAGGTGCGAGGGACGCATCTCGATACCGCTTCGAATACCAACCAAGCCTCCGGCGAAACATGTCAAGGGCGGGAGAACGGGCGGCTTCGCTTGGGGATATCGTTTGATCGCAGCGGTGACACTGATACAGTCAGCCGAGTAAAACGATCGCTTCCGTCCGCCATCACAACGTGGGGGCTGATTGTGCAGCTTACACAGCCTGATCACGGCAGCCCAGAGTGAACTGGAAAAGGAAACATTGCATCTTTCAAAACAGGGGATCCCCAGCGAGGAGCTGTGTACGGTATGATTCCGTTCTATGATGATGGAGGTCACCTGGGCAGAGAACTGAGCTACGCGGTTGCTAGAGTGGCTGATAGACTGTCAGTGTTCTTGCGTGGGAGGCGCACGAAAGATCCCACCAAGATCCATGACGAGGCTATATTTCCAGTCTCGGTTTGAGCTCGACCATGCAGGGGCACCGGTCCATGGCGCTCGGCGTTTGTGTACTATGGTTGAGGTCTAATGAGGAGAAAGGACATCACCATCTCGGCATTCGAGTGCCGTTCTGGCATATGTCGATGGTTAATTATAACCTGGAAGAGGCCCACTCAGAATTGCTCCACTAGTGTAAAATAAGGGCCTTTGGTGGTTCATATGACGGAAATTGGCAACTAACTCAGCGCCCAGTCACTGTTGCAACGCTTTGATCCTTCAGAGGCAAAGCGGAAAAATGAGGGAGGGAAAAGAAAAGAAAGAAGAAAGGAAAAAGAAAAGAAAGTGCATAAGAAAGCCTGCCGCCAAGCTCAATGCTCTTGATCAGCAATTGCCTTTGATCAGCGCTGCAATTGCTCGACAATCGTGGCCGTCCTCAGAACAAGTCCGTCGGTCATTATGTATCACACCGATGTGCAATCGGAGCTCTGATATTATCTGGGAGGTCCAGACTGGGGCGCTCGGACGGTTAGATAGCCCGGCGGCTTGGAGATCATGCCTCGCCGGTCAGATTGAGCTAGCCCAACACTAATCCGGTCAAACAGCACGGTCGGGTCGAGCCAACGCCAGGCCACGCGGCTGTACCGCCTCTCCAACAGCGACAGCTCAGATGCGTGACATGGTCAAAGAAGCTTAATCCGGTTGGGGTCGTCCTAATCCCAGCCTGCGCCAGGCTTGGGACTTGCATCGGACTATTCCTTCCAGCACTGTCTCGGCTTGGTGGTATTCCATAACATGGGGGCGGCTTGTTCTGCATGGGCTGTGCTGGTCAATGGCAGAAGCTGAAAGCCTGTGTCTGTGAATCGGTTGCTCTCTCGACCCCGGTTTCAGTTAATTGGCACACACATTGGAGGCACGGCCGATGACCGAGCCCAATGCCTCTGAAAGGAATGAGGATACGCCATGCCCAGCATTTCCTGCAAGGATCAGCCACCCATCATTGGAGAGTTATGGGAAGCTGGATGCAGTGAGATGCAGACACTTGCTTCCCCGGTACGTTTCCCTTCCCCAAATCCAGCGCCACGCGCCTGGTGGCACACGATAAGAGTTAGAGCCCCAGCATGCCAAGCTAATTCTGACGAAGATGCCACTGTTTGAGCACAAGCTTCGGAAGTTGCCATGACTTCAAATCAATCACCCCTTGCCAGCCCTTAAGCCCTAGCCTGTGGCAGTGTTGCAGCGACATGCCTTATTCAAACAGAGGCTCCGTATAGCAAACGTAACCAACCCATCAAGATCGTCACCACACGGCAGTGACATGCTGACCCTTGGCTCGATCCTGGTTCGTCGGGGAGGAGTACAGGGTTGCGATCCCTAAGCCTACCTTCAGTGACAGTTTTGTTTGATAGCTTGTTGGCACTCCCAGCCCAAGGTGGCTTTGAGCATTGGCCTCTATGCATAGATAAAGATGGCGGCGCCACCCGTCCTCTCCTAGAACCTCTCGCTCAGCTCCTGTGAATTGTACCATTAATACTGTAACTCCTTTGTGTTTAATCTTGGACTGTCTCAGACCTTGTTGTCTGTATTGGCACGCAGGGAACACCTCAAAGACTCCGTCGGCATTATATCTTTTGAGAAAATCAACCTCTTGTTCTGAAGGTGCCATGGTTGACACGATCAAGAAGGCAGTGGGTGTCGCCACTACGCTTTGTACGTTCTATCCTATCTTGAGCCTATACCGAATTTCGACATGAACTAACCGGTGCGGCTTTCACTTTCTAGACGCTGCTACTGCATCTGCAGCACTGGCCTCGACCTGCGCAGGTAGCAACAAAAACATCTGTTTCCAATGGGGCGTACCAGAAGCCGTCGCTAGCTCTGGCTCAGGCAACGTCTATTTCCAACTTCGAGCGCCAACAGAATACTCATGGATCGGACTCGGCATAGGCCGGGCCATGGCTGGGGCCGAGATCTTCGTCATGTACCAGGACGGCAACGGCAACGTGACGCTCAGCACTAGAAACGGCCAGGGCCATGTGATGCCCAGGTACACTGATCGAAGCGATGTCGATCTTCTGGCTGGCTCCGGCGTGAGCAACGGAGAGATGATTGCGAATGTGCGTTGCGGTTCGTGCAGCAGTTTGGATTTAAGTGGCAACAACAACTGGATCACCGCTTGGCTGCGAGGTGATTCACTCGCGTCGTCAGACCCACGGGAAACAATCTCGGTTCACGACGACAATCAGCAGTTGACCGTCGATTTCGCGCAAGCAAGAGTAAGCTCCGATACGAATCCTTTCGTAGAATCTGGTGGCAACGGAAACGAATCAAAGCCTCCGCCATCCAATTCTGGTTCCGGTTCCGGTTCAGGCGGTGCAGTTCAGACGGGCGGGGGCGATAACACCAGCACCTTGATCCTCGCCCATGGTATTGTCATGACTATCGTGTTCGCCGCGGCGTACCCTCTCGGAGCACTCCTTATGCCCATCGCCCGCAAGTGGTACATCCACTCGACGTGGCAGACTTTGGCCTTCCTGGCTATGTGGGCTGGCTTTGCTCTAGGATATGTTTCTTCCAGCCGACTCGGCATTGTAAGTAGCCCAAGCGCGTGTATATTACGCAAAATGCTAACATTCTGCCTTGCAGTTCTTTTCCCAACCACACACGAGATTGGGAACGCTGGTTTGTGCCATGTTGGGTGTGCAGCCCGTTCTAGGATGGCTTCACCATCAGCACTATCAGAAGCATCAGGCGCGCGGTATCTTCAGTTACGTCCATATCTTTTACGGCCAGACGCTGATGCTCCTGGGCATTATCAACGGTGGACTTGGTCTGCAGATGACTGGAAGCCGCCTCGGTTTTGTGATTCCATATTCCGTTGTCGCCGGAGTCTGCAGCGCGCTGTACATTGGTGTCTCTATCTTCCGTCATATGCGCCAGGGAAGGGCAGTACAGCCACACCGACCATCAAAAGCATCAAACGGTTCCAACGAATAAAAACATGATGAGTTGGCAGAGTCGAGTGTCGTTAATGCCGGAAGGGGAGCGTTGTTGTGAGTCCATCTAGTTAGCGCAACCAATGATTGGGAATCGTCTTGTTCCATTTGTCCAGCTGTATATAGACTAAAACAATATATTCTGTGGGTCATTGTTGGTATACGTGACCAGATAAGACAAACATTGGCATCTCTGATTCCTTCATGGTGGTGACTTTGTATGTTGGTAGCGATCAGGGATCGGAGTAGCCGTTCAAGGCATGAAGTAAACACTGAGTAACCAGGGTCCAGGGTCGTGCTAGGTGCTGGAGCATTGAGGCCTTGTTCATGACTGGACGAGAAGTCTGGCTATTCGTAGTGTTATTTACCGAAGACGAGACTCCAGGAATACCAATTGACCCCGACATTGTTATTGTCGCATCTGTTTCTTTCAGGACGTCCAGTGGGATAGCCATCAGGTAAAAGCGAGATGCAAGGCAAACAGTCGTATCCTCAAGGGTAAGTGGATTACTGAGGATCGCATCCCCTGTGACGAAGTGGGTCACGTGCAGGACAGAGCTGTTAGCCGCCTCCCCATTTTAGCCTGAGGCCGAAAATTCTCCATGATGCTAAGGTATCCCAGCCGTTGACCTCACGATTTTCACAAAACCCTCAGTCCATCCTCCCCAATCCGGGTATCAATTGAGCAACGACCAGCCATCCAAAATGCTCATGCAATTGACTCGGGCTACGGTAAGCTGCTTCAAGGCCTCAAAGCCATTCACCTTCGACTCCCACCGTCCAGCCGCTGACTCCTTTTCCCTCATTTATAGCGCGCCGTCGCGACCGTCTCTCGAGCCGTGAGGCCTGCTATTCAGGTGAGGAGCTTCATTGCTCCCACTGTCTCCCGCAGAGGTAAGATGAGAACCCTGATTTTCAGCCGATTTGCACATTCCCGGAGCCGCGGAACTTGATTGTACGCCGACCTCAGGTATCCAACTTTGCCGCAGCTTTGCCAGGAGCAAAGCTATCCGAGATCAAAGATCCGACTTCGTCATAACATGAAGACCATTGCATGAAGGAAGAAGAAGGAGAAGAAGAAAGACACCACACCATTCCTTGAACGCACACCGCCACAATCATGCCGTAATGAGGTGCCCTTGCTGACACGTTGCCGTCGCAGCCGACTTCGTCCAGGAGCTTTATCTTAAGGAGCTCAAGGCCTACAAGGCCCCCGCCGTCAAGGAGTCCGACGCCGATGGCCAAGTCCAGATCTTCAACATCCCCAGACCCCAAGTCCCCGAAGAGGCCGACCTTGCCGGCAACCTGAAGGAGTACGAGAGCATGGCTGTTGAGATTGAGGGCCAGGACGCCACCCAGTCTGCCTCGGGTGCTGCTGTTCTCCTGACTGGCTCGAGGCCGAGGAGGAGGAGGCCGAGCACCACTAAATGTTGATCGTGGAAGGTGATAGACGGAGAGGCGATTAGTGATGGGCGTGGAAGACGGAAGTCAGTCCTGCCGATCTGACGGTACTGTCCAAAGGCGGGACTGTTAGGAGACGGCGGTTGGTAATCCTGTGTACATTTTACCTCAAAACGACCTCAGTGCAGTGTAGGAATCCATTACGAATGCGACTTCTTCGAGCAATTCAACACAGCAGATACCCGTATGTCGCTCATCGACTATCTTACTCGTGAATGTGTCAATGCTTGCCCATCCGAGCATAGCGAAGATCATGAAGACAATGATTAAAATATCCTAGAGAGTATTAGAGTCTGACATGTAGGCGAGCATTGACTGTACGACTTGGTCTCTTACTGCAGCATCATCACTCAGTATCTTTATCTGACTGGCAATTCCGTGGTCGGAGATACAAACCAAACATGGACCTTCCTCGTCCTCACCAACGATATTGGGTATCACTATGCCAGCAAACAATACTCACAACAAAGACCTGCTGTCCAAATGTCAATGTACACCCGAGAAGCTTTGATTTATGTGGAACAGCATATGCACTGATATCGCTGTAACACGGCAGCCGTATAAGATGGTGCAAGGAGAGCATCAGTCCACCATTGTTCCGTATTCCATCATAGGTGACAATGACGACTGTGGCTCATCTTCTCATTATTTTAATTGACCACTTGTAAGAAGTTCAAACGGCGGCTATTTGACGGTCACATGGCAAGGCTTAGGTGAGTAATTACTGATGTCAAGTTCAACTAGTCATACGAAGGTTCAAACGTGGCGGCCCTAACTGGACTTTCGACTATGGAAGGGACAGCATAACCATCCCGACGAAGATACATACAGTATAGATGCATTTTTGGGAAGCGTACCAGAGGTAGCTTATTTGTTTCTGGGTAAAATCGGGCACTTCATAAGCGCGCTCTGCTGTCGCGCCAAACGAAACCAAGAATGGTTTCCATGAAATCCCTTTAGCAAACCAGAACGCCATCAATCCCTTTTGCTCAACTACCCTTGACCAATGCAATGCCAAATCCCACCAACAACCGATGAATGCCTTATGTAACCCGGTCGTACCGACTTTGGGAGGATATATACCTTTCCCCTATTACTTGTGGCTTGGTTAAGCGAACCACACCCGGTATCGCAGACAAGAAACGCCACAGACGAAAGAGAAGTATAGCAGTGCATCATGGGGCTATTACACATCAAAGTGCGAACCTCCAACCATATGCTCGTCGTGAGTTGACGTCTTCACAATGCCGCTCATCCTGTTCGCCTTCCTTGGGTCAAAGTCGTCCACATTATCCCAATCATCATCATCGTGGTGTGCCTGAGCGTCATCCATGTCTTCGTCATCCATACGCGCCCTGTCGCGCATATGGTCATCGAGAGCACTCTCATCAACAAACGTAAAGCCCTGGAAGTTGGCTTGAACAGATGGTGACAAGGGAGTAGAAGCGGCGTAACCTCGCGCCAGCGCAGCGGCACGTTCGTTGAGAGAGCCGTTTTGTTCCAAAGCTGTTGTGAACTCAGGGTCAAAGTATGATACGTCTGTCTCAGACTTCAGCTTCGGCTTGAATGGGGGTGATTAGCTTCTTCGAAAGGAGATCCCAGTCGATGTCACCAAAGAAAGGATGTCGCTTGAGTTCTTCGGCATCGTCGGTTGCACCAAGTCGATGCTTCGGGTTTCGGTTCAGCAGACCCTTAACGAAATTACGACCCTCTTGAGAAAGCGTATCACGGGGAACCGAACTTTGCCGAAAGCGATGTTCTTGTACATCTGCTGAGTGTCCTCGGCATAGAAAGGGCTCCAGCCACAACACATTTCGAAAACCAGTACGCCAAGTGACCAAAAGTCAACCATCTTGGTGTAGCCAGATTCGTCGAGGAGAACCTCGGGAGCCAAGTACTCGGTTGTACCGCAGAACGTGTTCGTCGTGTCATTCTTTGTCAGGTTGGCCTTGGAAAGACCAAAATCGCAAAGAGCGATGTGACCGTTAGCGTCGAGCAGAATGTTTTCTGGCTTCAGATCGCGATACACGATATCATTGTCGTGAAGGTGCTGGATAGCAAGGATTAGTTCAGCAATGTAGAACTTCGCCCTCTTCTCGTCAAAGCGACCCTCTTTCTGAAGATGCCAGAAAAGCTCGCCTCCCGACATGTAGTCGGTGACCAAGTACAACTCCGAGGGGTTTGGAAGGAGAATTTCAGGCCAACGATGAACGGAGAGTCGGCCATGGCCGTTCGAACGAGAATGTTCCTCTCGCCAACTGTGTGTGCAACTTCCTTCTTCTGCACAATGACCTTCTTCTGAAGCACTTTCATGGCGTAGATGCGTCGTGTATCCTTCTTGCGAACCTGATAAACCTGGCCGAAAGTGCCCTTGCCAATCAGCTTCAGGATTTCAAAGTCGCTTGGGCCAAAGTGCTTCCTCTCCGTGCTCTGATAAGTCGCCTCGACATAAATCTCGCCTGTTGGGAAATTTTCTGCCTCGGTGTTGGCATGGCCCTGCAGACGGAACCAGCCCTTAACGGAACCATCCTTGTCCCTAGGAGCTTGCAGATCAACGTGTCCGAGAAACTCTTCGCCGGTGGCGCTATGGTCATAAACTGAGATGTTGACCAACATATCGGAGCCGACAACATCACTTCAAATTCATGTTAGTCGCACATGGCACGGATCAAATAAATGAGGACATTGGGATTGTGGCACATACAAGACGGCTTCCGCGTCCCATTTTGGCTTCGTGAAAGATCCACGTGCCGCTCGGTTTCGAAACGTATTATAATCGGAGATGCTTGTATTGCTGCTCTGGCGACTCCGCATAGGGATGGCCATGGGGGTTCGGCCAGAATCACTTCCTTGTCGTTGGATCGGAATTCCGCCCAAGCCAGAAGGAGGAACACTCAGGGATTCCTCCTCCTCAGCCGGATGAGGCCCGCCGGAAATCAGTTCGCTTCGCTGAAATACAGCCACCACATATGGATCTCGACATTTTCGTAGCCCTCGTGCTTCGGTGATTTTGATAGTCAGCTTGCCCTTGGCTGTGGGTGGCTGGCCAGCGGCTGTGCGGCGCGGTGTTTGAGTGCCACTCGTATCGCCTCCATCGTGGCTCAGTCTGCTAGGTGTTTCCACTCCTTCGGAGCGAGAGGGATGGGCGGCAGAGAGTGCTCTCGTGGGAGTCGGCGGACCGCTCTTGAGAAAGACACCAAGAGTTAGCTCCTTAAGTCCATCAAGCGTAAACCACCGGCTAGAAGAGGCTTGTGTAGGGTTATGTTCTGGAGGAGTGGGAATGGGTTTTGAAGGGGATTGGGGCTGTGATCCGGAGTGGGCATTGAGAGAGTCATGCAGCCTGAAGTCTCTGCCGTCGCTTGCAAGTGTGCCTGAGGGAACATCAGCGGTGCGACCATTGGCAGGTTGAGAGGCGGCCGTCTTCTCAGTCGCACCTGGCGAGCTGTCCGAAACGTTCGGTACAGCTGCAGCCACATCTCCACGGGATCGACCTCCATCTTCAGCAGTGGCATCACCAGAAGAGGACGGTAAAGAAATAGGCGGGGTTGGAAGGGGTTGGGGAAGTTGTGATGCTGCGCTGCAGCGCCAGACGGATCCCCAGGGTTCGCGGGATGCGAGGAGGGAGGTGGAGATGTATCCGTCTTCGAGGACTGCAGAGCAGCGGTTGCGGAAGCAGGCTGAGGGAGTTCAGGTGCCTCCTCGGCGGGACTTGCGACAGTCCCGAATTCACGTGCGGCAGGGAGCAGATCTCGCTCGAAGGAGAGTCTTGACGAACCTGGCCGAAGTAACTCATGATACCAGGCAGACGTTTGTCCTGGAGGTCAGGCTGGGGCGTAGCGATACCGGATCGTGGCGTTTCGAAACCGATGTGGTCGGCGCCATCATCGTCGGTTGCTGCTGTCCTACTGTTGCTGTCAACAACCGGCATGGTGACGTCCTGGTCTAATGCAGAGTATGTAGAAAGATGATGATGTTGTGCACAAGGTGACGCGCGGGAACTGAGTGAAGAAGTGGGAACGCTAGTTCATGACTGCTGCCAAGAGAGCCACCAGACACGGCAAAGATAGCCTGCGATGATCTCGGAGAGGAGGATGTGATAGAAACGCCGGAGGGGCACTCCGGAGCGAGGCTTGTAGGTGCGGTTTCTGGTCAGGAGAAGGGGAAGGAGGTGGAAAGAGAGCAGACAGCCAGGGCTTTGGAGGAAGCGAAAACAAAGGATTAGAAAAACAGCATTAGATGCCTTGGGAGAGGGATGACGAGACGAATTTTCGCAGCAAAACGACCATGTGTAAGAGTGGGGGCAATGTTGAAGGCTCAATTCATGGCGGGGTTTCGGAGGACGCAGGGACGGAGGCGTGTCGCAGGCTGGTTAGTGACGAAGGACCGGTTTTTGGGCCCCAATGACCCAATCGCTGATGGCGGCGGTACCGGTTACGGGGAACGAGTCAGGCGGCTATGACAAGGGATCGTGAAGGGTATGCGTGTTTAGTCCCCGCTCCGGTGAAAGAGACAACGGCCCATCGAACTGGGAGGTGGGATGGCTGGCTGGCGGGTTGGCTGGCCTTGCTGCCAGCCAGCATGGACCATGCTTTGCGAAAGCAGCATCCCTGGCGAGGCCAGCAATGGAAGGAAACGGATTGGCTCGGGGTGTATACACGAGCGTGCGCTTGGCCAGACGGTGTCGAGAGAGGTAGAGAAGGGCCGTAGGCGGCGGCAACCGGACACTGGAACTAGCCATAAGGGGACTGACTCGCGGTGGAGGCCGGCAGCTAGAAAACAGCTTTTCCCGAGCACCGACTGAGGTTCAGCCAGCACCATCGCCACCCAGCCGAGGGCGACGAGGGCAGGACAGGCGGAAAGGTGAGCAGCTAAAAGCTTGCATGGGCAGCTCCAATTTTCACCCCACCAGAGCCGATGCCAGCGCGTATCCCGGTAACCCAAGCTCTTGCACAGGGCAGCACCTCTCGCTCGAGAGGAGACTGACTGCTTATTCGAGTGCCACTGAGCACGGAACCCAAAGAATGAGAGACGGGCAGGGTGCGGGCGGATTGCGAAATTGCGGAGACACCAAAGACAGAGAAGAGGAAAAAAACGGGGTGAGGGGCCACAAGGTGTAAAGCACAGTCTTACACGTACCTTGACATCATCGCTTGGGTGGCCCTTCGCAGCAGGTCGAAGCCACCGCCAGCATTGGCATGCGCTCCTCGGTGCCCGACATGGTCGTGGAGGCGGTCCTGTCCACGAATGGTACGGTAGTGGAGGATAGAAGGCGAGAGAGGTCGGTGGAAGGGATGGAGGGATAGGCCGGGAGGGCGTCGGGTGCGCCTGGAAACGGAACGGCGCGGTCGCGAGGATCTTGAGACGATTCGACTGACTGAACTGACTGATGGAGAAAAAGAGAAATGGATGATGGGGAGAGGAAGACGTCCCTTGGGGGCTTAAAGATGAGGAGAGAGGGGAAGCTGGCTGAGGGAACGGAAGGTTATGGCGCCCTCAGTGCAGTAAACCAGGCACATACAGTGTGCTGTTACAAAGCGATAGCAGGGTGAGCGGTGGCCCATCAAGGCCGTGTACAGTAGTAGGTACCTGCCACTTACAGGTGAGCAGCGTGGAGGGCGGGAGGCCGACAAGGTAGGTACCTGGACTAACACACCCTACTCGACATTACCAACCTGCCTTACCCGATCCCCTTTGGCTGCCAGCCCGTGTGCACCTCTATCAATGGTATTTGAAATACGGCCTACGTTGCGTTGGTCCATTTGCGGTAACTCAGCTCGTCCTGGCCTCGGTTGTTGCGGCCATGGTCTTTGCGATGCCAGGTTACCCGAGCTCTTGGCCCGTGATACTGCACCTCGCGTATCTGGACGGTACAGTACTAAGGTAGGTATACATGGTATGATAAGCTGCCGGGCAAAGCAATAAAAAGAAACTACACACCCTGGGGCTATCAGGTAATCAATTCGCCTTTCGACTGATATCTTCGTTGTCGTCAGGCGGGGGTGAGATTAGCTGATGCAATTGCTCTCAAGATCATCGGATGGGATCTAGCCTGGCCACACATGTAGATGTAAGTATGACTGACCCTTGTGCTTGCTATACCGTCGTGTTCGATGAAGATGCATGCCTCGCAAACTTGTCAGCCCGATGTCAGCCTTACCAGACAACCGCGCTGATCGTGCGAGTCGGAACCTTGCTGAGAACTCAGCTGCCTCGCGAATTGCTTCTGGGGAAAGCATCGTATGGTTTCGAACATATATTGAGTTGGTACCTCTTTGGTGTGTCTGAGACGAGGTACCTTTTGCTTCGTCCCGCCTTCAGCCGTGCGCCTGCACTGCACTGTACTCCTCCATCAACTCCGACTCGTCCCTCCGCGCGGATTTCGTACCCGCCACAGTGCGTCTCGCAGACGCTCCTCAAAGGAGCTGCATGTCCGCTAGAAACTCTGATCCTACCTGTCTGACTTCCCATCTGCCTCTCTCGGCCGGTGGAGATGTTCCAGGTGGAGACCTTCTCTCTCTCCCTCCGCTTGCTGCAGCTCCGTCGTGCGAATGGCGGGGGCTCCTCTACATACAGTAGTACGTAGTGGCGATGGAGTGATTGGTAACGTTAGATGCGAATCCCACCGTCGCCCGAGGCGACTCAGACGGCAGCTTGGCTTCGCTGAGTGGATGGTTCTCGCAGGCAGCAGCTTTGGAGACTTTGCTGGTTGAGGCAAATGATACATGATTGTACCAGGGGTGGCCGAGTCTCACTGCAGCTTTCTGATGTGTAGGATCCGACGCCTTACTCGAGGAAGAGAGCTGTAAGAGAAGCTATGGGAATGGGAGGTATCAAGCTCCCAGACTAGCGACGGCTATCCTTGTCCTAAGCTGCAGTCTCAGCATCGCCATACGGTGCCAAAAGGGTGCTGGATATCAAGTCATGGCTGGACTTTCAGCTGCCCAGAATCGTGCCAGAACGTCTCTTCCGCGGACCATTTTGGACAGCCAGCCTTTGCCTTCCGATCAGGACCGTGTTCTAGAGCCCTGCATGCCCCCAGGCCATCTACGACGACTGTCCTGAGATACGGATTCGGAACCGCCCTCTTAGTCTCTTCCACAGGCCCGAAACTAGAGCGATCCTATCAGATAGGTAAAGTAGTCTTTGGTGCCAGCCAGAGGGCGCCACCCCATGTTTCTGTATCTTGGTTGACCCACGGCTCGGCGCGCCCGTTGATGCTGGTGTAACGAGTCAGCACTACGGAATTTGAGCCAACTCTTAGCGACAATCTTGTCTTGCTTGACACTTCAAACTTTCTCTGAGGTTGACAGAAAAAACCGGTTCAAGCACATTCGGCCACGCCGCTCTAGATTTGCACCAGAAGCCTCCTGGCTAGCTCCAACAGCCATGCGACGCTGGTGGAATCCCCTCTGCTGCCATGCGGCTTTTCTCCAATGACGGATCTCGCTCGTCATCTATATGGCTCGCGATGCAAGGTTGCTCAGCCTCGCCAAGTGCAGTACAGTACTCTAACAACTGCTTACCTCGTCTCAATTGGCCCAGCACCTCGGTCTGCGGTCGTCATACTTGTCCTAATGCGTTTGCTAAGCTTATTGTTCCGCGAGACGGACTCGTGTTGGCGCGCGCAATAGCGTTCCTTGGCCTGTACGACTCAGCAGCTGCGTTTCCTCTCCAATTTCTCATCATGCCTCTTCGTGCCACATTGGGACATCAGCAGCATCGCCCAGACGCCACCGCTGTCTCTACGCCATGCGCCACCTATGACTCCGCAAGAACCCGAGACATCCAGTAGCCAGTAGCCAGTAGCCAGTAGCCGGGCGTGTGGCCCGCCTGGAAATAGGCTTGGACCCAGAACGGTGGGTTTCGATGGTGTGCATGTTGTTTTGCGATCGATGAAACCCACCATGACCGAAAGGTTGTTTACATACTGCTATGGACACAAGTCTAGACTGGAGGCCAAGCATTCGTTTAATGCGATTGTGTCCAACTACTTAGGAGTAAGAAAAAGACGACCATAAGAAAGGCTCCGTGCAAGTAGACGCCTGCGAATTCGTTAAAAGTCGACACTAACAATCAGGATAAGCCTACAATTATATTCTCATGTGAATCCATCAGTCTAGTAATATTCATTCAATATTCCATACAATAATATCAGTATCAATATCCAAGCCTAAGCCATTTCAATCCTTCTTTTGCGTCCCACTTACCAATGTCTGCGTTTCAAAGCCACCTATACCGGCGTGAAGAGTCTCAACAACATGCGACCATTACGTATGTAGACATTTCCTTGCTTCTTCTCTGAAATGCCTATGAGTCAATATGGACCGTACAGTCGAACAGTACTTCACGTGCGAGCGGTAACAATTTAGATTGGACGTTGCTTGGTTATTAAGACGAAGATCATATACCTGATTGGACTGTTAACATCTGCATAAGTGATGTATACGACACATTTACATGTTGTTGCCATAGTAATGCTGATAATTTTTTTGGCACAAGTAGACCACTTGCTGGTTGTAATTGCTGTAGCTACATAGGATTGATGGTCAAGTGGTGAGCAAGAAATGAAGGACAGCAGATCGTAGGCCTTAGAGACCCCTTAAAAGATCCTTTGTCAAAGACCAGAGAAGCTTGTATAATATAGTATCTATTAAGAATACAGTCATATAATTATGTATAGTTATTGGTATTGTATGATTACTTTGTCAGAGTGTGGTTCTGGTGTTCATCGACTCTCATTCTCACTTATTGATACTTGCGGTCTCTATTTTATTGCTACCTATCTTGCATTACCTACATTACTTGACGGTGTACTGGATGACTCGTGTTGTTACTCGGTAAGATGATACCCCTTACGTGGTACTTTTCCCACACTATTTTGATACGCCTACACGAGATGAAGGACATGCCCAAATGCACTCACCGTATTGCCGCATTATGTGCTCTTGTGAAGTACATGGAACTTCCTCGATTATATTTTCTCGCTTGGACGAGGTTCTTGTGTGGATCACCTTAGACGGCCTACATCAAGTTTTGTACCTGCGATGGACATGAAATTAGACCTCGGTTGACCATTTCAAGAACCATCAACAAATGTTCCTCTCAAGAACCATGCCGCTATTTAGTCGATTTAGACGTTGGCCCGAGCTTGATCTCGAACGATGCTTCTTGTTGACAGTCTAAATTAGACTCGTCTCTACCGTCACCTGAGCTCTTAGGTTCGTTCAAGCCTCAAGTGTCATGGATATGTAATTTTGCATGACCTCTTTGAGTAAGACATGGCAACCTCTGGCCGGAGTTGATACGCCATCCAATCAGTATATTCACGACGGCACATGTGAATCCTAACTTAGAATGCTTGGCATGTGCTGGCTGATTTTGTACATTAAACTTCACAAAAAGAGACAATACTTGTGACTGATCTAGCCATTATGTCTATTTGGTAGCTCATGCACCTATGAACCATGGCTTTACAGGAGCTGCATATAGATAGTCAAGTGTCAGCCTCGACACGTCCATTGGCCTTGGGCCATTCTTCTAGGATAACATTACAGTTACGACCCATACTTCTCTCGATAAGTCTTGATCATCCCAAGCCACTTCTTCTCAATCTCTGGTGTTACCCCGGGTGGATACTGCTCGACCACCTGCCGAGGCTGCAATGGATCTGGGTACCTCTCTATAAGAATTCTTTCGTCAGCAGGTCCATGTTTGAATGAAGAGTGTTTTGCCAAATAGCGGTGGTGGCATGGCATGCTGCACCAGGGGAAAAGGGAGGTAAACGGATGGCTAGGTCATCTTACTCATGGTAAAGTTTTGGTCCACGAGCCTCGTCCTCGCATTGTCGTACTCTTGCTTGACCCTCTTGGCGTGGGCAGCAATGGCACTATCTTGGTCTTGCGGCTCAGCCATCTCCTGCTGATACTGTGCTAGCCGTTGCGCAGACATTGTGGGCGATGAAGGCGTGAGGTGATGCGTCTATGTGGAGGGTAGCGATAGCGGGATGAGATATACAAAAGGCGTAAGCTGTGAAGGTGCCCTAAGAACGGTGCATGTGATACCGGTACAGGGACGATTGCAAATTGGGTTAAGGGGCTTATTTACTGGACAAGTTGAACAAAGAAATTATGCATCATCAAGGTGTGAATCAAGATAAGGCAAGGTAAGGGGAGATGTTGGACGGCAGCTTCATGGGCCGCCCCACCATCGTGGCTCCCATCCGGGGTCCAGCCAACCCCGCCATTTCAGTGCTGCTGTGCTCCATACTGTAGGTACTGTAGGAGGTACCTGTTCTCTCAGCTAGCCATGCTCAGAGCCTACCGTACCTGCTCACGTCCATAGTAAGCTAGGCCTTCCAGCAAGGGACCCTCGAGGTACACTGCACCGGTTCTGTGGACAACCTGTACATGAGCCCCTAAATTGCCAGGTACCTGCCTACCTGTAGTACCAGGTATGCCTATGCCCAGACCTAGGCCTGGCCTTCAATGCACTGAGGAATTTCAGCCCTGTGCGCTCAACTGCATCCCGCTTTTCCGACGTCAACCTTCCAACCATCCCTGCGACTGTCTTCGTGATTAACCCGTTTGCCAACTCCATCACCAACAGCCGTTCGTCAATTGCTGCCGTTCGCTTCGCCCTCTCCTGACGCCCTTTTGAAGTACACCTTAGTCAACGCATTTGTTCCAGAAACAGAGCTCATCGCTAGCCATGGTAAACAAAGCGTCGGTGCCCGATGCCTGGGAGGATGACTGGGAGGCTCAAGCCGACCGTGCTGCTGAGCAGGAAGAGACGCAGCCAGGACCTCAAGCACCAGTCTCGAAAGCCGAGCGACTTGCACAGCATACCGAGGCCAATCGCAAGCTATGGCAATCAGCGTGAGCACTTCCTCCTCCCAAATGCCGTCTTCTGAGAGACGAGGCACGTATCTCCTGCCAAAAGCCAGGTCACTTATTTCTGTGCAGCGAATCTCCGCAAACGTTTCATTATCTCGAGGCCAGCAATAATGTGCCGCTGGCCACAAACTTCAAGCCTCAGGTTAAGGTCCTGAGCCGTAAGCCAGTAGTTGCAAAGAGGGATCCAGTAACGGGCATGTCTCAGCTGTCCCTGGAGGGGGACGACGGCGAGGACGAGGCCAAAGGAGGTCCAGCTTACGCCGGAGGAGATACGTGCCAAGCAGAAGCGTGATCGCGAGGAGAAACAACGAAGGTATGACGAGGCCCGGGCTAAGATATTTGGTGACTCGGCACCGTCCTCAGGGGCGTCGTCACCAGGTACAGTCACACCACCGCGATCTGAAGGTCGACATACACCGCAAGGGAGGGCTCGTGGTCGTGGTGGGGGCTACAGAAATACCGATACCCGTCAGTTTGATAACCGACGAGCCCAGCCCCAATCTGGGTCCGCGAGGAGCTCTACGATCCCAATTACGCGTCTAGAGCCGATCCTCAATTTCAGCGGCGGGGAGGTGACAGCGACGCACTGCCTCGTCAGTCGACTCCTCAAGATACTCAATCACAGCAGCAAGCAATCCGAGCCCCACGAGGTCCGGACGGAAGTGGAAGGGGTGGTTTTGGCTTCGCGAGACGTGGCGGTAAGGAGAGTTGATTTTCTATCAGCTACCATCCACCACCTACTTTTCCAGCCAGCTGGACAACCTTTTCCGTGTCAGTGGCAGTGTCCTTTCCGACATCGCTAATGACCTCACGATAGCTCGTGAATGCTAGTCTATCTAAGCCTATGCCCGTGATGTGGGACCAGTGCGCCAGGGTATCATTTATGTACGATCGCGAAATGCCTCCAACAACGTCTGCAGACTCCTGGCTGCTCTCAGCTTCCGATTCATCCCCTGAGAAATACGCCTCGTCAATCTTCGCAAGCCACTCTTTCTGCTCCTGAGGGCCCGGCTTTCCTGAAATGCCTTGCCGCTCGAGAATGATGGGATCGTCAACCTTGATCTGTCCACCACCGTTGGTGCAGCCGCCCGGACACGCCATGACCTCGACATAGCTGTACTCCAGCGAAGCCGACTTCGCAGTAGGGCGCCGCGCGCTACCGAACGGCTTACCGCCAGGCATGCGAGATGGCTTTGCCGGCTTCAACCGACGCACCAAGTTCTGAATGTTTCGGAACCCGTAGTATCGTGCTGCTCGGAACACAGCCTCACCACCAACCGTTACTGAGTACTCCACCACGTCAGCATTGCGACCGCGGTTGATCTCAATCACCGACCCAGGTGATTGTGCTGCTCGGCTTTGCAGCATGTGGTATAAAAAGCCTCCAGAAGAGCCCGCAGCGCGTGCGGGAGCCCGGGCATTTCTAGACGGGAAGAGGAACTCGTGAAGCTTAGGGTCGGGAAAGTGTACGGGTGTAGGTGGAACCGTAGCGGGCACGTCAAAAAGTTGAGCCCCTTGATTCGGCGAGCATCAAGACTTCCTTGCTTGTGATGACGCAGTCCACATCGCGAACTCCCTTGCCTGGCTGTCCCGTGCCCGCCCAGACTTCGTCTGTGAGCTCCTCTCGACTCGCCTCCAGCTTCTTATCAAAGCACGGCATGACGGCCAGATGCCAAATCCTGCTGGGCGGAATGCCCAGTTTCCGACTAAGCGTGGTCTTGAGAAGCGTACCCATGAGGAGCCTGTGGGGACTTGACTTTTGAGAGATGAGGGAGGACATAAGGGTGAGTCTTCTCGGCATAACAGACCCAACCAGGGCAAGAGGATGCGAGAATCGGAGCCGTGGGTGTAGACAGGCCTGGTTTAGGTGGCGCAAGTACCTCATCTGCTCCTAGAACAAGAGTGGCCTCTCGGGCAACGTTGGTATCGACTACCCAAGTAAAGCCATTGTTCCACTTGCCGCCGGTAGTAAGGCCGCCGGCCCCGCCAAGCAGGTTCTCCAGCATGTAGCCAGCCTGCTCATGCGATGCATTTCCATGGGCTGCGGCAAGGTTGGCCCTCGCCTGAGGGCTGACGCTGGCCACAAACAGCTTGGCATCTTCATTCTCGAGTCCTTGTACGGCAAAGGTGCCGTCGGTATCCGAGCGGACAATTCGCAGAGCGGGAGCGGCGTCAAGGACCGAAAGCACTTCGGCATGACTCTGGAGACTGACTAACACGGCCTCGGCCGATGTTACGCAACCAGAGCACGCGAGGCAGTCGGTGAGGGAGATTTGGGCGGGAGTGTTGCTGGAGGTATTCGAAGAGGCATGTTGGCCATCGAGGATGACTTCGGTCTCGTTGGCAGATTGCGACGGGGTAGCGGCGGGGAGAGTCTCGACAGGCTTGATGCAGGCAACTCCAGGAGAGATGAAGTCGTTGAGGTCATCTGCGGAGAGGATGGCGCTCATTTTGCCTGACTTGCCGCTTGCCCAAGCGGAGGCTTCGCTTGTGTGAGGGCGCGGTCGTAGATAATGTGGATGATGGTTGGAGGACGGAGATATTCAAGACTGGCAACAAACTGCGCGTCGGAGACTCGAGTGGCAAAGTGATTTGTTAGGCGCAAGGCGACAGCAGCGCGATAGATGCAGAGCGGGAAAGACTGAGAATTATGCGACCAAAAGGGTCGAGTCAATGTAAAGGCGGATTTGAAGCCGAAGAGTTGAGTCGTTGCGTCGTAGTCATTAAAAGGCGATGATTGGAAATCCGCGGAT
This sequence comes from Albifimbria verrucaria, assembly GCA_020081605.1. Lineage (NCBI taxonomy): Eukaryota > Fungi > Ascomycota > Sordariomycetes > Hypocreales > Stachybotryaceae > Albifimbria > Albifimbria verrucaria. Next base: position 3,291,554 of record JAHREC010000018.1, read on the forward strand.
GGTACGTGGTGGGGTTGCTGGAAAGAATTACCCATTTCCTAACCCGCCACCATGCGAGATCGGACAAAAGATAAAAGAAAGCCCATGATTGGCCAAGGGACCAGCAGGGACCGGAGATGCGCTACCTACTAACTTACCTACAGAAGGGGGTCCACGCCACTGTAATCCGTACCTGGTGTGCATACCGTACCAACATACCAACCTATCGCTGGGTACAGGTAGCCTGTCGGTTTTTTTCTTTCCCTCTCTTTAGTTGGGCCTTGACACCCAAACACCTGACAGTACCCACCCCTAGACAAGGCAAGCCGGAACAGGGACCGACTGGGTTTGGGGCGATCAGGGCTCTCCTCGCTCACTCACTCACTCACTCACCCACCCCGGCTCCTCGGGTGGTGACGTCGTTTCCGCCTGGGGCTCTCTCATGTATACTGTAATCGAGGACGCGTAGTGACGGTAGCACGTCTCGGCGCTTTATAACAACGAACATCCCATTGTACGAATCCTGCACAGCACTCTGCAATCGTATTCTGTTTCTTCCCCAATTTACACAGCATATAACCCCCTTTTCCGTGAAATACCCAAACGCTGCGCACCCGCTCAATCCCATCATGGACGTAGGTCTTCCGCCTTGCGAGCTCGCATGCACGTGAACAACCCGGTTGGACCGGGCTTCATGGTTGCAATGCACGGCAATGGAGGAGAAAATAAAACTGACAATTGCTTCTCCTGGTCCAGTCTGTCGCGACGTATAGCTTCGGCAGCCTGGCCTGGCTGACCGCCCAGGCCGTGCCTCTCATCGTATGGCCGTCCTTTGTCGGCTCGCTGCTCCGAGCTGAGCAAGAGAACCCGAGCAGTAAGATACATGTCCAAGGCGGCCTCTTCGGATTAGAATGTCTAACTAATGCTGTGCTATTTCTGTAGGTCTAGAGACGTACTTTGCACAATCACTTGGGTTTGCGCTGCTCACGCTCGGGTTGGTCACGGTGCTGCTGTCCGGGGCCGTGCCATTGACCTCCTCCGTAGACAGTAAGTCATCATCCCCAACCTCTGCCCTACAACAAAGCTTGCATCCCTACAGACGTCTACTGACATGGAATCCACTTCCCAGCACCTACCAACAGCATCTCCCCATACGCCAGCGCCGTCGTCCTCATCTCCCTCCTCCACCACGCCGCCAGCGCCTTTTACTGCTGGGCCCGCTACAGCTGGACCGGCGAGACGGGCTACATGCTCGGCTGCATCAGGAGCTCCGCGCTCGCCGTCTTCGGCCTCTACTGTGTCATGTTCGCCGGCGACTCTGCCATGATCAGCAAGCACCACCGCTTCGACCAGAGCACCAGCGGCTTTCCCTTCAAGAACGCCGAGTCCTACCGGGCCAAGAAGAAGGCCCTGTAGAGAGAAAAGCATCAGATGAAGGCCATAATGTATTGCTCTTGTAACACAGTAAATAAAGAATATAGAAACAGACGCGTAGCTCTGCTCGTGACGAACAGTGCCTTCAAGACCCTTTCCCATGCTCGTGCTCCCGTTTCCATTTCATAATTGAACACACCACCCCAACTCCAAAACGCCCCCTCGATCTCTAAGCTGGAACGTTACACTTCGACAAATAGACACCAAGTTTTTCCCGCTTTACAGAAGGCGGCTGCAATCATCAGCTTCCCGAGACGGCAATTACGCAGTCACCTCCTCTGCAACCTTTGAGCCGTTAGTCAATGGTTCTTCCTCCTTCTCCTCCTTCTCCTCTTTCACCTCCTTCATCTCCTCGTCAGCCTCCACGCCGTTGCTTTGCGTGTTCTCCCGCGGCTCCGACGCTTTTGGGACCTGAACGTCTGCCAGCCCTGAGAGGATGGCCTGTCGTCGCTCGTGCCAGTCAACCTCGCTCTTGATGACCTGAGACAGCAGAACCTCCTTCTCCAGCCACTCCTTGTAGTACATGTTCTCCCACTCCTTGCACTCCTTCTTCAGAGTCTCACTAACATCCTCTGCCCACTTTACCTCCCAGTAGCACTTGCGGTAAAGCTTGTCGACAGGGTAGGATAGCTCCTCAGCATCAAAGAGTTCTTCGGGAAGAACCGTGAAGTATTCGGGGTTTGCCTCATCGCCATGGCCTGATTCGTCATCGTCTTGAGCGCCGTGCGACTGGGGAGTCTTGATGATAATCTTAAGCCTGCCAGACTTGCCAGTAGGGCCCGCCTGCATCGATTTAGGTACCGGGTCGGACGGGCGCAGGGCCTCGGTTTCGTGAACGGTTCGCATGTGTTTGGCCAGGGCATCAGACCTCGTAAAGGATCGATCACATTCTTCAAGCGAGTTAGTTACGGGAGAGTTTGATGTATGAGGACAGGTATGGGCTCACCAGGCAGGTAGCAGTAGAAGGGCTTCTCCCTAGTGTGGCTTCGCATGTGCGCTTTCAAAGCATAACCGCTAGCATGGGGAGGCCTTTGCGGTTGCAGCTCCGCCATTCGCACGTGTACTTTTTCTGTCGGTTTTCGATGTGCGAGTTGTGTATGTGTTCGACCAGCTTGTCCATGTTGCCCTGGTCGCCAGCTGGGCAACCGTCCCAGTCGCACACGGTGACCTGGTCTTGGAAATCATCGTCATCTAACCGCGCATTGACCGGCGAGCTGGGGATATCGCCGGAGGTGTCGGAGGACACGTCGGACAAGCCCTCTAGGGTGTCAGGCTCGGGCACCGTCTCGGGCTCGGCGTCCTGCACCACGGCTGACGAGGTCGTCGACCCGGCATCGAGCCTCTGGCGCTTGGACGGGCGACGCGCCGCCTCGTCATACTCGTGTCCTTCGTCCTCGTAGCCTTCGTCCGACTCCATGGATGAGAGCGGCGAATCCGGAGGCGAGTAGTCGGCTGGCATTTTGGCGCGCGTTTCGTTGGTGAGTGGCGCGTCAACCGTTGGAGCGGAATTGGAGATGACAATAAGGGGAAGCGTGAGAAAGTCAGACAATGATTGAAACGCTGCGGCGCATAAAGAATCTTGCTGGAGCGCGGCCCGGGAGCGCGGCGAAGGATGGCTCGATGAATGGAGATGGAAGTTGGTTGGCCCAGCTGGAGAGGAAAAATGCGGTTTGATGAGAGCTTCACTTCCGTATACGTACAGTGCGAGAATGGAGAAGAGCTGCTCAGCTTGTCTCATATGCTGATGAGCCTACAACAGCCGCGACCCACCTCCACCGAAAGTCCGCAAAGACACTGTGCAACGCTCCAAATGCACAGTACATCCAAGCAGAAAACCCTTTTCAACCACATTCTCGTATCTTTGTTCTCGAGTGAATCAACTCAACCAAGGCAGCACTTGATTCCGGACTGTGCAACCACTTTGCATAGATATCTCGGCTATAAATATGGTCTTCGTTTGGCAACCAACAATAATCCACTACATAGATAGAGGTGGCCTTTGGTTGCTTCTCCAACTTTTGATTTTCCAGTCGTGTTTCCTAGCACTGGACCATTCCCATGAAATACCATCATATATACCATACCAACTCCAAGCCTGTAAAAAGTCTAATACTTCAGCAAACATTTTTGTAACCTCAACTACTAAGCGCGCAGCAAGCCATCAATGGCTGGAACGGCATTCCACACCCTCTGCACGGTGACATTGGGCTTTAAGATGATTCGAGGTCGAGGAGCCTTTTCTCTAAGCCTCGCCCAGAACTTGACGTCTTTGCTTCACGGCATCGGCCAGCCTGTCCAGCACGGTCACAGTGTCGTCCCAGTGAATACAGGCATCGGTAATGCTGACACCGTACTTGAGACCTGATCGGCCCTCCGCAGGGACCTTTTGGTTACCTTTGATGAGGTTAGCTTGATTCCATTTAGGTAAAGAAGAACAATGATTCGACTTACCTTCGTTGATGTTGCTCTCAATCATGACACCCATGATGGCGGTCTCGCCCTTGGAGATCTGCTCGGCAAGAACCTCAGCAACCTTGGGTTGGTTCTTGTGATCCTTGTTGGAGTTGCCGTGGCTGCAGTCAACCATCAGGCGTTGGCTCATGCCCTTCTTAGCGAGGGCCTCCTTGGCCTCGGCGATGCTCTGCGCATCGTAGTTGGTGCCCTTGGTACCGCCACGGAGGATGACGAAGCAGTCCTCGTTGCCGGTAGTACCGACAATGGCAACGATACCGGGCTTGGTGACGGACAGGAAGTGATGAGGGTGCCTGACAGCGCCAATGGCGTCAATGGCAACTCCAAGAGACCCATCGGTGCCGTTCTTGAAACCAACGGGGAAACTCAGACCACTAGCCAACTCACGGTGAAGCTGGCTCTCAGTGGTACGCGCACCAATGGCACCGGCAGAGAGCAGATCGGCAAGGAACTGAGGAGAGATGGTATCGAGCATCTCACTAGCAATGGGCATGCCCTTGGAGGTGAGGTCTACGAAGAGCTGACGGGCCAGGCGCAGACCCTTGTTGATCTGGAAGCTACCATCAATATCGGGATCGTTGATCAGACCCTTCCAACCAACGGTGGTACGGGGTTTCTCGAGGTAGGATCGCATGACAATGAGGAGCTCATCCTTGTGCTTCTCTTTGGCCTCCAGAAGGAGGTCGCAGTAAGCAAGGGCAGCCTGGGGTCGTGAATAGAGCAAGGGCCAATGATGACTAGCAGGCGCTGCTTCTTGTCGGTGCCCTGGACAACGGAGGCAACCTCCTCACGACTCTCAATGACGGTCTTCTTGGATTCGGGCGTCTGGGGATCTCATGCTGCAGCAGATCAGGAGCCGTCAATGGGTTGTAACCACGAACTGGGAAGTGGTCAGCATCAGAATGCAGGGGGACAAGGCAGAGAAGCACTGGCTGTGTGCCTGCAAAGGAGATGTGACGCACCTCTCCAATCTTCAGAGTCGGCCTTGTTGCCAACGTTCTTGTTCTCGATGAAGAACTAGCCAGAAGTTGTTAGCATGGCCAATGCTTGGTGCGTAGAAATGACATGGGATCAATGGAATTGACGCTTGAGAACGGCACGTAACTCGCCCAGCGTAACAACGCATTGAGCGCTTGGGTAGGAGCTTTGTGACGTGGCGTGGTATGGCATGAGTAGAGTCATCGCGGGGTTGACTTACAGACATGGCGGCGATGGAGGGTACGGAGAAGAGGGTGTTTGGGGGTATCAAGATGGGTGATCGGGCGAGAGAGGGACCAAAGACAGGCGCGCAGCGCAGAGGAGGTGCCTTGGAGAAGAAGCCGAAGCTGTGCAGCAAGAAAATTGATAAATCAAAGTGATGGTGAGTCAATGTGGAAGACGGACGTCGAGGAGGCAAGAAAACTAAGGTAGATCAGCAGAGCTCCGAAATACGGTCAGGGTCAGCTCATGTTACTCACACAGGTACCTAGCCAGGTAGCCAGGTACCTGAGTCCGGTAGCGCCTGGCCCGCCAAGCGCCGTGTCCCTAGGTACCTATCTAAGGTAAGGTAAAGTAAGGTAAGATAGTAAGGTAACTTAGTAACTGTAGCTACTAAGGTGAACTGTACTGTAGGTACCCTATCTTTGCCTTCTCTGCCTCGTAAGCACCTTGTACCCGCCTACCTCTACTGTACTCTGTAGCTTCGTCTTCCTTTGGTGGGGCTCGCTAATGCACCTCAGAGGGACCCTGACAAGCCTGGCCTCGAGACGTTGCTCTGCGCTTCCTCCCTCCGTCTGCGTGCCGGTTGGTTCTGGCTTGGTACTTTGTACTCTGTATTCCCTCTCCCAATCGATTGGACACTGTCGAAATGAACCACCAGTGATTGGTCAATTCTTCGGCGGCTTCCGTCGAGTCGCGCCGATGCGGCCCACCAACGTTCGAGAACGCAAGGTCTACCTGGACAACAACACCCTCTGAGTGCTCCCACTAACCTACTATACCATGTACTGCGCCTACAGGAATTCAAGGTGCTGTATCACTAGGACTTACACCTACCCTCCTCTCCACCTCCAATCGTCCTCTGCCTTGGTTCCCGTTTCCACCCTTGAATGATACAATGCGGATCCACAAATCCACCCTGATCCATCCATGTGCTCGTCCTCCGGTTTTAGCACCGCCGTTCTTCTTTAGGCCTGCTGGTGCGTCATAACAAAGCCATGTTGGAACCCCTGGCCATGCTCCGAAGCTCGGGTCTCCACCGCCGGCCAGCCCGGTTCATCACACCGTTGGCCCGCCGGTCCGCTCCGATAGGGTCATGTATTAACCAAAGGAAAATTGCCATATCTCGATGAACAGCTCAGAAGAAACTTATTGACCTACCCAGACCATTGCCAAGAGCTCCTGGATTACTATCAGCTTATCAATAAACCAATCTAATATATTCGTCAAACTTAGCGTTTATCCTACTTTCTTTTCTTTGTTAACGCAGTGTTCCCACTCAGCCGGACAGCCAAGCCATACGAAATATTGCAAAACGTTAACAAATGCTCAATTTATATCGCAGCTATAATCAAATATTATATCTCATCAACCAATAAACTCATCTTGTACCATCATCTCCCACGGCCTTCCCTCCTTCCAGCATCTCTCCATCAGCTCCTTAGCTCGTTGTACCTGTGCTCAATTTCGGTCATTAGCGATGCTCATGCTGAACAAATTCATCGGCCCCTTGTCTTACCTGCATCATCCCGCTGCTCTCTAGGCTTTCGAATCGTGCCATTACCATAGTCTTTTGTGAATCAACTGCCGTCTCACATCCAGCAATAAACATTGGGAACAAGAAGCCCGTCTCCCCTGTACCACCTGTTCGGATATGCTGCATGCAGTTCAAGACCTCTTGTACTGGGCCCTGGACATCGACGTGCCCTGATGGCTTGCCTAGCACCCGCCGGTGGAGATGCACTAAGCCGGCCCAGTGAAAGGCCCTATTTGTGGCCTCCATCTCAGCAAGATCGAGTTCGTGGATTATGCTATTCTGGAGATGGCGGCAGGGCTTTAAGGGCTGTTCGATGCTTTCTAACAACGATTGCTCTAGAGCTCGCGCTTGCTCTGTCGTATCTGAGCCAGCCACCCAGTCCGGCCAAATTTGGCCGTCTGGTCCAACCCGAGAGAAGTCACTGCGTCGTGCTAGTTCTGCTACTTGGGACAGCAGATAGGCGGCTCTCTTGGTAAACCCCATGATGCAGGACAGCTGATCCAGATCCATATCAATGACGGACTCCTGAAGCCAGCCCAATGACGGCGCGGCACTGTGCGGCCCCATGCTCAAACTTGCAATTATGTCCAAGTATGCCAGCCAGCTCCATAAGAATGCAAAGCCTCTGTCATCTCCTACAACAGTGCCATTTTTGGAGGAGTCTGCAAGTTGCTGGGTCATCATGTCTCGAGCAAGTCCAAGGTGTTGTTGCCATGGTATAGACGACCCGAAAGCACCAGGAGACACGACCTCGAGAGAAGCTAGCATGATGGCTGTGGCCAAACTGGCCGTAGATGCTGAGTTGTGCGGCTCGTTGAGTGTTGCTCTAAGTGCTGGGAATATGTCCTGCACCCACTCAGCCATTCGCATTGCTGGCACCTCTACCTGAAGCAAATGCGCTCGGTGCGATGCTGATGGTAGTTAGCATTGTGCTAATCACAAGATACCCAATATGCAAAGGCTCGTACCAGAGTATGCTAGAACTAGGCTGAGGAGATTGTCGCTTCTAATGGCCAGGTGTGGCAATATGGTGCGGAACGGATTTGTGCTAGGATCGTGATATGGGACAAGTGCTGTTGAGCAATGTTAGCCGGCTCAAGCCATGCCCCTGTTCATAAGGAAATACGTGCCCTTCGCTGTATGCTCTAAGAAGTGATGCTTCACCAGTCAGTATCACTGTTCCATGCGTGTTTCGCGGGTGCCTTCGTCCTATGTACTTACAAAGTACTGTTTGAATAAGTTAGTCAGAGATTAATGCTGTGCTGTTGCAGGGCTTACCAGTAGATTCATTGGGTTGTTTCGGAGTCTTATCATCATCTGGTCAGAACGGCGCAGGATCCAGTATATCGGATGAACGCTTACTTGTCAGGCAGAGGCTCAAGGTCCCAAGGGATCAGAATAGGCATCGTTTTGGCATGGAACGCCTGCCCCGAGGAACTGGTAAGGATGCATTTTACATCATGCCCGGGGTTTGTAGGAAGCGGTTCCTCTAAGAGGTCTACGGGTCCTTCGGCAAGGTCATTTGGCCAAGCATAGACTCGCGAAATTGCATTGGCATCGTCATTTTTGACTATGTCTTCATCTGGTTTCCATAGGTCATAACCATAGAATCTTCCAGCCTCCCAACCTGCCGGCCCCAAGCTGAGCTCATGCTCAGTATGACTGTGAAGACTCGATGCGAGATCGTGGGAAGCAGGCCGCGGCGAGAACTCAGAGTAGTCACTGCTTACCGTGTGCCAAGTCTCGGGAGACTGGGCAAACTGGTGGCTAGATGGCCGCACGTGGTGAAGGTAGTCATCACTGTACGAAGACGTGGCGCTAGGTGTCAGTGGGACGCTTACCATCAACGGGTTGACAGGCACGTAAGTTACCAGAGGGCTTGAACCTGGGATGAGCCCTGGGGAGGACGACGATAGGGAGTATTGGGGTAATCATCTAGACATGACATGACAGATTTTGCTCTCTTATGGCGTCGGCGAAACGATTTGATGCCAAGTTGTGTCGTCTGGAGATACAAGCTAGGCGTAGCACTGATGCCTCGTCGTCTAGCCGAGATCCTCGGAGGTTCAGCCTGTGATTTTTCTTGCTCGACGTCGATAGAAGCAGTATCGTCGTGTAAATGACAGGTGGAGTGCGCACCACCGGCAGCATCCTCAGGAGTCCCAACGTCTTCAGCCGAGGGAATCAAGAAGCCACCGAACTGAACCGTGTCCGCATCCTCGTGAAACGAGCTCAGCAACCCGAAGTGATTAGGCCTGGGTTGATTTGAGTGTGGTGCAGGCCTACTGTTCTGTCGAGGTTGATCGCCGGTCGTAGTAGGTTGACAAGGGCTGCACGGTTCAGCACTGCCTGTGACGGGGTGTTTGGCTCTGCGGCCTTCCCAGTTGAGTCGGATGCTGTAGTCGCAAACATCTCCATTCTTGAGACAGCTGCGGACCGAAGGCTGTTAGCGGACAGTTGCTAGGGCAGACTCCATGCTCAACAACATTCATCTCCTGCAGGAAGCATCCGGCTATAGGCGCTCCATGGAACTCCCAATTCAATTTGCTGGTGGTCTCAACTCAACTTGTTGCAGGTCAGGTGCTCTTCGCCACATTTCACCTTGCGTCCTTTGCATGGCCTAGAGAGTTGTGAGCTCAGTCTCCCTAGGGGTGCTACGATGGCCATGATGCCTCGGTGGTCATACCAACATCCATTACGGCTGCGACGCTTCGGCTGTAGAGCGCCATTCTCTTTGGGGCGCGGCATACTGAGGCCTATGTGTCATCCCTATTGAACGGCAACGGTGACGACTTCGGACGCCTCTGGAATCACAAGGCACGAGGACAGAAAGGAGTGGGGTAGAGTAAATAGGAATACGAAAGGGAGGCATGCTATGCGGTCGAAGGAACGGAGACACGGTATGTTCGAGTAAGCCTCGGCGAGGCCCGGGCCGTGCCGATCTTGGTGGTCAATTCAAGCACGGAGGCTCTGCTGAGGCTGGTGGAGCTGATGCTTGGGTGTAGTAGCAAAGACATGGGAAAATCACCGAGAGCGCGAGTGAAACTGGGGAGATTGATATAGCTGGGCCGAGAGTGGTCACGAGAGCGTTGATCCTGGGGTACAGCGGCATTAGAGGGCGTAATGCACGACAGCTGGACCCTCGACAAGCCCTCAGGTCAGGCATGAACATGGTAACGCAGATGTTCGTTGGTCGGTTGAGTCTCGTTGCTTCCGGCCCTCGGCCATGCCTTGTGGCTGAAGACATCGGGTTGGCTGCAGTCAAGGAATATTCTTTGGAAACGTGGGGGTCCGCGCCTGTGCCGGGGGCAAGGGATGGGGCCCGCCATCAGGGATCTTGAAATTTCCTCTTCATCTGTCTTTGCTTTTCTTTACATGATGTCGATGTTGAGAATCTTGATGTCTTCCTCGGGCTTCTCCTTGTGCGTCCGCACGCCCTCAATCTTGTGGATGACGTCCAGGCCTTGAGTGGCGCGCCCGAATATCGTGTGCTTGCCATCAAGCCAGGGCTGCAGGGGTTGTCAGCGGGGTTGGAATCGGCGATGATGGGTTCGGGTCGAAGTGCGTGACCACTTACCGTCTTCTCTGTAGTAATGAAAAACTGGCTGCCATTAGTATTGGGACCTGCATTGGCCATGCTCACTGTGTACGGCTTGTCGTGTTTCAGGCTGCTAAACTCGTCTTCGAACTCCCTGCCCCAGATACTTTCACCGCCAGTCCTGTCACCGAGGGATCACCCCTGGATCATGAATTTTGGAATGACTCGGTGAAATATAGTGTTGTTGTAATAGCCGCGCTTGGAGTGGGTAACGAAATTCTCGACAGCCTTCGGTGCCGCATCGGGAAAGAGGCGAATATAAATATCTCCATAGTTGGTATGGAGAATTGCCGAGGTCCCAGTCTCGGTGGCCTTAGCTTGCTGCTCCTTCTTGTGCCCCAGCACCGTCGGTCTCTCGTTTTGGATGTCTCGTGTGGATTTGGAGAAGTCTTCGTCATTGGTGAACATGTAGAAGCGGACCTTGCCGACGCCCGTCGCGACGAGGATCGGGTCTCTGGTTTCGGATTCTTGTAGTAATGGATTGCTGGACGCGCCCATCTCCACCGTCGTAATGCCCTTCTTCTGCGGTGCCCCTTGATAGATGCCCAGGTTGACGGCGCGGAAGTTCTCATCCTTGCCGTACACCTTGACAACCTGGTTGGTGTAGGTGTTGAGGACCTTTATGCCAAGCATTGAGCCGTAGATGATGAAATTGCTTGATTCGTCAAAGATGACATTAGACTTGTTCTTGAACATTTCCTGGCTCTCGATTTCTCTTTCCTGGGCTAGCCTTCGTCCAAACTCGACGTTATCAAGCTTCTGCGCAGACGTGCCGGCCTGTTGCATCTCCTCAATCACCTGCAGTGACTCGTCATAAGTTCGGTGTAGCTTGGCAGAAGCGAAGTCGAAGATACGTATTTTACGATCGGGCAAGGAGAAAGCCGCCAGTTGCTTCCCATTGGGGATATCGTCAAGCTTGCGGGTGTTGACTTGGCCTTCTTGAAGTCAAAGAGGTTCGTCGAGCTCTTGAATGCGAAGACGTTGTCAGGCTTCTCATAGTTATTGCCCGGTTCCCAATATTCAACCATGCCGTTTTGATCAGCTGAAACAACGCAGTTGTATGCCTCGTTGTACGCCATGAGGTGAACTGGGCTTCGGTGGAGGCCCTTGATCGTGTGGATGGGTGTCTCGTTTTCTCCTCTCCCATCGAAAATATGTATCAAAGGCTTGCTACTCTCAGATACGGCCAATAGCGGGAGCGATGCGCCTCTCTTGTGCACCCAAGACACGCATTTCGGCGTAAAGCCGAGAGTCAACATCGAGAGAAGATCAAAGGTAATGACATCAAAGATCTTGATGGTGTCGTCCACGCCAGCAGTCGCAAAGCTACGCCCATCCTGGCTAACGGACACAGACGTGATCTCGCCGCTATGGGCCTTGAACTCCTTGACAAACTCAATACCCTGAGCAATCTTTTTCCAGAACTTGACAACGCCGTCGACAGAAGATGTGATGAGGAATTCGGTCAGGGGTCCAAGTGACGAAGAGCAGCTGCTCCTTGTGCATCAGCGACCTCGAATATCGTGCCGACTTGGGCAAGGCGGCGACATATAACCTCTCGTGGGGCAAGACACGGCGTTTCTTCTTGGGAGCTTCGGAGGGTAGCTGGGGACCCATATCATCGTCGGAAGAGGTGTCTGCGACCTGGTTAGAGCGGTTGCTGGCAGGCAGTAGAAGCCGGCGCAAACGTACCTGAGCCATCTTGCTCGGCAAACTGCGAATGGCTTCGCTTTTGCGACCGATTGTCATCCTCACTCGCCGGCTCCGCCATTTTGCTTAGAGGGAAATGAGTCGGGAGGAAAGTAATTGCTTGCGCGGCGCTTCGTGAGTGGGAGAGGTCGGACGCTGCCTGTATGTTGAGGTTATCCAAAGCAAGCTGCGCGCGGCGAGCAATTGCTACCCGTGTATTTTCAAGTGGTCAGTAGAGGTACCAGGCCAGTCGCGAATTGCAGTAGGAAGTACCTTGCCTAGGTGAGCGAGGTAAGTGGATAGGTAGGTACCTGTTAGCAGCCAGTAGCTCACCTAGATCCCATCTCAGCCACAGCCGCAGCCGGCAGCCTTACGCCTCAGATTGACAGCCACTGTAAGCCAGTGGGAGTTGGGACCTGCAATTCGGGCCTTCGGGACAACCAAGTGTTGAAACAGACACACCAGCTGTCAACTCACTTGCCTGAGGTACCTACAGTATCTACCTAGTCCAGGTACAGTACCTAAGAACTTTTCCCTGGTGGTTTCATGTGGGAGAGACACAGATGTTGCGTGCGTCTCCTCCTTCCAATTGACTGCCAAAAACCTACTGTGCCTATCTATAAATCATGGACGACGATCCAGAGTAACAAACTCCGTGGACTATCCTTGTCAGAACCTGTCAATTGGGGAAAGCCTGGCATCGCGTGACCTTGATCCGGCAAGTTGGTGGGTGGAGATCTACGGATGCTTCAATTGCCCCGTCTCGGCTTCTGGTGGAGTGGTGACGTCCGACACCATGGCACATCTGGGACTAGGGGATCCTTTCGGGTTCCAGCCCGTCTCTGAAGTAAAACAAAACCGTACAACTACTCATACATGAGCGAACTGCGAATCTTTTCCTTGTTTCCGTCATACCTTTTCAGCGTTCCTCGTTAAGCGTATTTGAACAAAGGCCATTGTATCCGTCGACGTCGCCAACAATCACAGCTATAACGCAGGAACAGACGCCCACAAGGCCAGATATCCCCATCATGGCTAAGCACCGCCTTCAGAGGCTCACTTCGCCTTCGCCGGCAGGCTCTCTCCTGCTGCATCTTCTCGGCGCCGCCTCGTTCTCCTACAGCTTCTACTACCTCACCATATGGGAGACGCCCATGTCCAAGGCCTACGGCTGGCACTTTCAGTTCCTGACCATCATCGGTCTCACCACGTCCTTTGTGGCCTTTGTGTTGGGTGCTCTGGCCGACATCACCATGAGCCAGTCGCTTTTCAGGGCCAAGAACGCGGTGGCGGTCGTGGCCACGCCTCTGGAGGTGGTCATCTCCATCCTGTACTGGGGCATTCGCTTCATCGACAAGAAACTGCTGTTCCCGCCAGAGTTCGAGCTGCCGCTTCTGCCGGATGTTGGGTTCCATCTGGCTCCCGCCGTCCTCCTGACGCTGGATCTTATTCTGTTCAGCCCTCCATGGACGATTCCAGCATATGGAGCAATGGCCCTGAGCACTACCCTGGCGCTTGCCTACTGGTACTGGGTTGAGTTGTGTTTTAGCAAAAACGGCTGGTGAGTACAGCTATCTGCTGACATCTATATCCTGGACACACCCAATCTTACATGCCACAGGTACCCTTACCCCATCTTCAGCGTGCTCTCAATCCCGCAGCGTGCCGGGTTGTTCGTCTTTTCGGCATTCTTGGTTACCTTGTCTTCCAGCGGCCTCAAATGGGTGTATGGAGTCGTCAACGGATACGAAGGGGCTCGAAAGGAAGCGCACAAGCCCCTGAAGAAGGTACAGTAAGTGAGCATGGTGAGCTGATGCTCATGCGCCTGGGTCTGTCTGTCTGTCTGTCTAAAGGGAAGCCATTGGAGTGAGAGAGAGCAGTTCATGACCTGCATAATGAATTCATAGACGGCACAGTTGTGTCACATTGCATTATCCATAGATCATAGACTTCCTTACCCGTAGCCCTTCGAATTTGACCCTCATTATGAGGGATAGCCATGTATTCCTGTCAATTCAACCTCGGCATGATCTCATCTTGCACAATTGCGTTGCGACAGTGAATGAGGGTTGCCCCACCATCATGTGGTACCTCGTGCGCCATAACACTCGCAGTGGTGGCCCAAGTACCCTCAGATATGCCTTAGCTACAGTTGGCGGGGCTCATCATAGTCACTACGCGCTACCTATTTGGACAAGAATATCACTTCTTTCAATTTCCGTTGTCAAGACCAGGACTTGGTTAGCAACCCCTACAGAGCTACGTGCAAGCGTATCCTGCAACTATGGATATTGACGATATCCTTCATTCCGTCGACCCGGACTCGCACGGCACGCCCTTGGCCACGCGCGACTTGCAGGCCTTGACGCGTCTTTGGGTTGCAGAGAGGTCGGCGCCTGAGCTCCTCGAGTAAGTCTTTGTATGCCGTGGCCCGAGATGATGCTCGACCTGACGAGATAACCTAGTTGGCCTTCTGGCGGCTTGTTTGAGCGGGTCAATGCCAACATTAAGTCTCAGATTGAGAAGATTGAGGACATGACTGGTGACATGGACCCCAAGACCAACTTTGCCTTGATAGTTATTCAAACCGAGTTGGAACGATACAAGTTCCTTGTGAGAAGTTACTTACGAGCTCGGATGTCAAAGGTGAGCCTGATTGAGTGTTGGCCTCTGCCACGTCAAAGGGTACTAAATGTCTGACCAGATTGACAAACACACTCTGCATTATCTTTCAACCGAGGAGCTGAGGGCACGCCTTTCGCCCACCGAACTCGCGTACGCTACAAGGCACCAGGCTCTGCTGCACAACCACTACTTGTCATCCTTTCTCGGGTCCTTTCCGCAGCAGCTGCAGAACCTCAACGACACTGCAGGCAACGTGAGCATGATCGACAGCCCGGAGCTTGACACGGCTGTGTTTATCCGTATGCTTTGCGACAAGGATGTCCATGGTAAGGGCACTGATGCCGATGTCACCTTACCAGCAACCCAAGGGGATATTCTTATTCTCCGATGGTCAAGTGCCAAACCTCTGCTCGACGCAGGCGAAGCAGAGCTGGTATGAGCGGTAGCTCTACTGCCTAGGAAATTCAATGACCCGAGGCCTAAGGCCTAGGCTTGAAGCACGCCGAGATCGTGGGCCTCGCTTATCTTCAGCTCATCCCTGCTGCGTCCTCTTGTACAGAGTCCACGCTTCAAACAGGCACGAGTTTACCTACCCAGCAGAGGCTCTTTTCACACGGCCCGACGACGACTCGCACATACCGCAATGCATATCACGTTCTCAAGCATTGGACTATGCAAAGCCCTCTTATTGTGGCAAGCCATAGTGTCTGCCACCTCCATCTAGGCACACCAAAGGTGCATGACCGAGGCTACCAAATGCTATATACTTCGAGCCTTGTCATCAATCTATGCCAACGACACAATCGTCTTTAGCAGAATATGCAGGCGAACCGACCTTTTACCCTTCACGATGATAGCCAGATGATGCCATATTGAAGCCCTAAGGCTAGAGAGAGACCCAAATTATTCTAGAGAGACATATCTAGAGTATCATGCGTATTTATACAGTCCAGTATAGTATGCAGAGGCAAAAGCATTGTTCAATTGTCAACACTAAAAGAATATCCCTGGCAATATCAGGCCTAACTCGACAAATATTCAGATACCAGTCGGACAGTATAACTAGCCACCAAGAAAGCGCATCATGACCTCAATCGGCAAAAATGGTGATATAACATAATAGTCAGACTGCAAGGAGATACTTTGTGGTGGAATACGCTTTGATACAATGCCCTCGTCTGAGAGGATGGCGCACCTGGGGGTTTCACGATCTCTAAGCAGGGTAATCAAAATAAGATAGAGCATTTATTTACTCAATAAAATAACATCACTTCGGTGGTAGTTATGCTTCTATTCATTTATGTTTATTTGTATGGTATGTCAATGAGCCCTAGTCTAGGGAACTCTTTGCAACTTCTAATGCTCATGCTATGATTTGGTATTTGTTGTGCCAAGATGTCAATCATCTTTGCCCTGAACGCCAATAAATTGTTCCCTCAACCTTGTAAATGCAACCATCACTTGTGATGGTACCAGAGTGCAATGCGATGATAATGATGATGGTAATGGATGAGGTGGTAGAGAGTGTATGCATCTAATCCCCAGAACCTAAGGATATAGGATCCTCTCGGCATCTCGAGAATAGATGCCTGTCTGTAGCTGGTTTGATCACGTAAAGAAAAATCATGGTTGGACCGATCGAAGGTGTGAAGGAATGACAGCATTCATCAAGCCCATCTCGACCAGGTATTCTCCATGGAGACCAAGATAGCCTGCCGTCGGAGACGAGAACTGACGGCGGTGGAATGCTGGGCGAGGACTAGACCAGCGACGTTCAGGCTTGCTGTCCAAGATACTGTTCGTTCGCTCCCGCTTTGTGCTATAGAATGAGGTTGGGCCTGCTCTAACGATAAGAGCCGAGGACTTGGGACGCTCCTGTGTGATACTTAGGGAAGGGCGGATGGGGGCTGTGTTTCTGTGACCATCTCTGTAGTGATGGAGTCTATGGCGGATTCTTCCTCTGTTTCGGGTATAGCGAGGTGATCCTTTGATACATGTTCAGGTGCAATTGGTTCTGTCATGAGTGCTGAGGTGACATCAGCTTTGGGCATTGCACTTGTAACAATAGGGACGTCGGAGTCTGGGTTTGAACTCGATGAGCATTCAGCGAGAATCTCTGGCTCGAATTGAAAGAATGGTGAATGCTTTGAGTGTCATCCACAAGACACGGAGGCACCTGGTCCATTTCTGGCTTGTGTGCAATGTTGAGTGGGCCAGCTGAAGTGTTCGAAGATGCCTGGGCGTCTTTGCTCTGGGGTGGTACTACCGTTTCAATACCATCTGAACAAATAGATGTAGGTAGATCTGGGGAGGACTTCGAGCTGCCAAACGCATTTTGGAAAGGAGGTGCGTCGTAAGTCGCGTGCATTTCCTCGTGAGGAGGCACTATATCCTGAGTGCTTATGGGAGCACCCATTAAGTCATCGTCCATCAAGCGAATCCCGAAGGTAGGCGGTCCACGAGTGCCGACGCGGCTCGACTCTGGAGTAATGAGTATGCTGTCTTGAGGACTGATACTATCAGTATCTACTAAGCTTGGTGTGGATGAGTCGTCCGTCAGGTAGGCATCATCTGAAATCAGGTCTGCCATGTAGCTGTGAGCTTGTATGAACTCGTTGGATGCAGATGGCCGTCTTCTGGGCTCAGACATAGAAACTTGTCGTAGATTAGGTTGGGCCTTTCTCTTTGAAAGCGATTGTCTGGTAGGTGTAACAGGAGCTTCATCTGGCATCATTGGGCCTGATGTGCTTGGGCGGTTATCATCGGAGGTAGACGTTCTAGCATCGAACAACTTCAAGCTTATGGGAAGGTCTGCGCAGTCAAGCGAGCAGGTGTCTTTGCATAGCATGGTGATATCGGCTCGTAGTTGCTCCTTGATCTCTGTCAAGAGGCGATCTGTAGTTGCCTGAAGATGTTCAGCGTTGGACGAGTTGCTCCCAGTAGGATCACATATGACAGTGTCGAGAATGAGATGTCCACGCTTGTGAACTGTTAATGACAGGGAGGCACCGGTTCCCTTGAGTAGATGCGGAATTCCTGACTTGACACGATTCACCAGGGCTTGAGTTGTGTTGCGGTTGTGAGTGGCCGAGGCATCAAGTGAAATGCGGATGGGGTTGAGGATAAGATGACCCAAGCCTTCGATCTTGCGAACGTTGAAAGTCAAATCATCTACTGCGTTCAAGCCACGATCTGCGAGATCCCGTACGCTCTCCAACTGCTCCTTCAGATAAGTCGCGAGGTCGTCGAATTCATGAGCCTCATCCTGGTCGAACAGAACTCTACAAGTCTGAAGTCGGTGAGAAAGATGGTTGTAGTCTGGTCCTATGCTGTTCCTGATTTTGACCAGTGCATCAAATGCACCATCAACAACGTGACTGCAGCCACCACTTCCTTCAAGGCCATCGCACCAACGGTGTACTTCGTCAAATCGAATTTTGCGTTCCTCGAAGGCTACATCTAGCAGCTTTGTTGCCTTGGACAGGACATTCTCGCCGAGCAGGACGGTCAGGGAGTGGCCTGGCGGCTCTCTATCCTAAAAGAAGCAGCTTTCGAGGTAGTTTGACAACGGCTTCGTAAGAACAACTCGATGATGTAGCCCGGCGTGGAAGGGGAGCGGCTGGCATCCGCAGCTAGAGGGATACAGCACGGGGCCTGAGGTAGACCGATAGAGGGGCGGCTAGTTTCCGGACGCACGGCTACTGGATCGGTCT
The DNA here is from genome assembly GCA_020081605.1 of Albifimbria verrucaria. NCBI lineage: Eukaryota > Fungi > Ascomycota > Sordariomycetes > Hypocreales > Stachybotryaceae > Albifimbria > Albifimbria verrucaria. Next base: position 3,309,798 of record JAHREC010000018.1, read on the forward strand.
CTGCGTCGCGGAAGCCAGGGTCATGGCGGGACAGGAAGGAAGAGACTGCAAGCCGGCACTCTGCTACGACGTCCTGCTCCAGTTGGGGATCCACAGGGTCCTGTTCATAAGAAGTAAAAGTTTCTTCGGCCCAGCGAAGGCCCTGCCGGTCAATGCAATAAGTGACCTGGAAGCGCATAGGCCTGGACTGGGATGGTGCTTGGGGCGGGTCCAATGCGGTGCGGTCTCGACGCGTGATGAGTTCGGCGGAGCAGTGCTGCAGCCGGCGCAGCAGGGCTTGGCACACCTGGTCGGACGGCTCAAAACTCGGTGAGGCCTTGAACTCAGCATGATGTTCCGAGTTGAGAGGCTGGCTGAACCTGAGGAACAGACGGACGCGCAGGCTGGAGGGAGGAGACAGCGGGTGGTGCGAGGTGGACGGGCGATCCAGGGAGAGGCCCGACTTTGTCTTTTTCCTGCCGACGAGAGGAAGCTCCTCCGAGTGCCGAGGAAGCTGTAGCGGGATTCAGGATCCGCGGTGCGAGGACGCGGCTGCTGCGCGTCCATGGTGAAGCGGGCGTTGGGTTGTTTTCCTCGGGAGAGGTGTTGATGGGATGGGTTACATGTCCGAGACGGCGAGGCGAATCCGAGAGAAACCACGGCCGGGAAAGAGTGAGTTAAAAAGAAGAGATGAAACGCGAAAGGGCAGAGGCTGGGAGCGAGAGATAGCATCACCATTGACCGCGAGAGGAGCAAGGAAGAGGGCGCATAACGGAGCGGGTCACAGCAAAGTGGAGGAAGAGGAGCCACCCCGGAGCATGGTGGTTCGTCAAAGCTTGGGAGCTAAGCAGGCCAACTGGAGCTGGGCGCCATCATGCCACGGAGGCGACGCCAAGCCATGCAGGCTGATCGACCGATATTCTGCGTGCATTGGCTGACGGTGAGGACATCGCGCCCAATGGAAGCCCGGTCGTGTCTTGGTGTGTTACCCCAAGGGGACAAGATGATGTTGTTGTGTTGTGTTGTGTTGCTGCCCAGCTGGCCCTAGGGGAAACTTGGTTCAGACATTTTAGGTGTCTCATGTGATGGGCGTAGCCGGTACGGCACGCTGCACTGCTGTACAAGGTAGGTCAACCGCACCCACTAGCACGGTACCACCCAGATTTATAGCGCTACCAAGTACCTGGGCATACCGGGCTACAGGTACCGACAGGCCTGTGCCTGTTTTGTCTCTGCCTTATCTGCCCCCAATATAGGCGCGCGCCAGCCACTTGCCAGACCGTTAGGCCAACTACGACCAGGCACCTTGCCTGCGCCAGCACCGACTCGCAAACCGCGACGAGAAGTGTTAATATGGTCACAGCATCCGTCGCCAAAAATCCTCGACAGGGGACCCTACCGTGTGGGCTGATTGCAACATTATTTTCTCACTCATATGGTACCCCAGCTTTTATGCTCGAAATCATATCACTGGAAGGAGATCCATGCTCCAGGTCACGCCATGCTTTGACGGTTTTGGACCCGAGCACGTGGAAAGGGTGTCTAAATACAGCTACGGGTACCTGTACCTACCCATAGTACTCAGACAGCCAAATACAATGGAAGTCTAGCTTCGTCCAGACGTTACACCAGCTTAAAGCCGTCTGTATCGTTCAGGTTAGACAATCTTGTCTTGCCCAAGGAGGAAATAACTTAAGTTACGTAGGATGCAGTGTAAACCTCATTCAAACATCAGATCCAAACATCCAAAGCAGTTCCAAACCACATACCATAACCAGCGTTTCAACATTTTCAAACACCGCTCTTCTTCGCATTCACATGAAATACCAACTCACTCATAGCTTCGTACTACAACTTCCAACGCTACCTTATTATTATGCCCTGCATCTCCTTTGTCGCTTCCTCCGTCCATCCCTCGCCATGCATGAAGCCATGCACATAAGCCTCTCCCATAAACACGTATTCGTCTCTCTCGACCTTGCGCAGCACGTACGGGGTTCTCCTCCCTCAAGAAGCCATATCGTGTCGCCGGCTTCAACTGACACGCTGCACAAACCCCAGTACCTCTTCTTGCTCAGAAGCGGTGCCCTGGACGCACATGCCGTCGTAATCTGCGCCGCCAACGAGAACCGCCGTCGCCTGAATGCCATGTCACCTTTGTTGATGGTTTTGTTCATTCGCCACGCTTCCCACTCTGCACGCGAGCTGGGTATCCAATTACATTTCTCCTTCTTGGCTCGCGCTCCCAACACGTACAGGAATCCCATGAGCCGGTCTGCCTCTTCCTCTTTGATGACCTTCATACGATCAGTGATCATATCGGCCCATACTTGCAGGAAGCACTCCCGTGACATTGTTGCTTCCTCCTCTTTGATTCCACCGGCCGCGAGCGTTAAGGATAGCGCTTCCTGGGTTGATTGGCCCGTAGGCAGATAGACATCGTCCAGCGCCAGACACCTCTCCAAGAACCACTCTAAACGCATCTTGCCTACGTTCCCTCGCTAAAAGGTAGGCGAGGACCACGATGGCGTATCACGTCAAGTATAATGCCGTCCACGGCGAGCTTATCGCCCTCGTGGCATATGGCCCCGTGACTTGCACGATTTTGCATGCGGCCTCGGGTCGCATCAAAGCCTGAGTCAAGGACCTTGGGGTTCAGTGTCAACAGCGACCTTGGGAGTTGCATAACCGAATAATCCGGAACCCACGAGGGCAACTTCTCATCCACTTTCCTCACGGTGGTGTTTCCCACCTGATTCAGCACATCAAGTGACGGCATTCCCTTGATGAGCGCCCGGGCAAAGCGCAGGAACACGGTCGAAGCTGGCAACGCATAGCTTGGTGACCCAAACGTCTTGCTTTGGGGAAGGCAGAGCTGTGTCAGACCCAGCCAGCCATAAATTTTGTCGTTCTTGTGCGTGAATAATCGGCCTCTAAGGTAACCTGACAGCATGGAAATCTGACAGTAGGCCGCTTGTTCATCGTGAATGGATCCGAAGATGTCAACGAGGTCTCGTCTCCTGAGTTCTGCGCTCCCATCTATCCACCATCGCCGGATTGTCTGAGAAGTCTGCATCAAGTTGACAATTAACCTCCAGCGCGCGACAAGTTTTGGACGTTCCTTGCTTAAGCCTCGGAGAATGGTATCCATGAGTGCTGGAGCGGTCAACACGATGAAACGCTCCAATAACACCCAGTCCCAGACTTTGTCGCCGCACATAATCTTGGTCTCGGGGCTCATCAATGTCTCTTGCACCCAGCCGTTTGCGACGTATCTATGTCTTCCGATGAGAGTCCAGAGGTGGAACATCGAGGGAGCCAGTTTCTTGCCGCTTCTTTCCCAAAAGCAGCCTCCATGACTTTGTGTAAGCCCAACGGGTCTTCCTTCCAGACAAAGTCAGGGCCCATTGCCTCTGCTATCTCGATGCATTTGGGGGCAAAGTCCGTCATGATCCAGTCCATACCTTCTGGAGGCTGATGCTCAGATAGCCATACTATACTCCGCCTTGAGCGTTTGTAAATATTTCCCAGCAAAGGGACTTGGGCGGCCATCTCATCGCCATCTTTCTGGTTGAGACAGATATGGTCAACCCAGAGATAACTATCCTCTACTTTGATATCCATCTTATTGTCAAGATCGGCTCGATTCAGATCGCGTGGACGGTACATGCCCTTTGAATAAGCAAATTTCAAGAAACGGAAAACGTCCAGGGGCACCGCCAGCGTTCCATTATTTACCTTCACCCTCGTTGGCTCCGTTACCTGGCTTGCCACCTCTTGTACCGTGCTGCCAAATAGTTCTAGGAGTGACTTTGGAACATCTTTATCGTTGTGGGCTTTGTCCTCATTCCAGGCATCAAACTCACGACATGAGCTGCTCGCCTTGCTTTCAGACCACTCTTTAGCTATGGCTTTGTCGTATTTGGCAGCGTAGCGTGTATATGAAAGCACGTCAAAGCAGGGAACATCGTTGAGACTGAAGTGCTGCAAGATGAGTTTGAAACCTGGCGAGCTTGGTGAAGAATCGGGGACGATGAAGAGAAGTCGAACCGTTCGCGCATCTTCTAATGGACGATACAACGATTCTCCTGTCGCTTCTCTGATGCGGTCCAGCACCACGGAGAACATTTTCCCTCTTCTTTTTGAGAAAAGAGGCCTGCTATGGATGAATGCTGATGCCTGTCTGCCTGGCAAGGTGATGGTTGTTGCTATTTAACATTGATCTTTGGACCCCTGTGGATTCCCAAACACCACCATTTATAGCAATCGGGGCCAAAGGCAGTGCAGCCTCTTCCGCCTAGGCGTCACATGCAGAATTCCCACCTGTAGTCATAGGGTTTTCATTCTTCAATTGCATTACTGGGACCATCTAATTCCTAATCTCCCAAAGTCTTATCTTTCCTGAGTCGTTGCCTACTGCCAGGACATCGCTCTGTCTTCCAAAAGCAACTGCCGAAATCCTTCCCAGCGGTGTCTGTTCCGTGGGCCAGTTGCGGTATACGGTGCAGCTAGGCAGGTGAACCAGGCGAAGCGCATCCTTCTTATGACGGCTGCCAAACGCGAAGAGCTGGCCGTCGGGGAGAAAGCAAGGGTAGTGATGGGTGTGACCAACTGCTCGAAGCGTCGCGTAGGGGTAGGTCGCTCGGCAATTGTGAGTTCATCGCTTCCTTGTACGATGAATTCGTTGCGGTCGTATATGTTGGTAATGCCGCTGTTGGAACCGACTGCTACCCACCTATCCTCACCCAGAGGCGAGGGACCTCCATGTCCTCCCAAAGCCAGGACGATGCCACCAACACTACCTTCATCATTCCAGATACCCACAAATGATCGCTTTTCAACACTGTACTCTCCCACTTGACCGTCCCTTCCCAGAATCGTCATTCCATCACCGGTACTCCACCAGGCGAAATCTGCGATACCATTTCGGCTTGACAACCTTGCAGCAGCAATCCACTGCATGGATGTGACGCTGAGGATGTTGATGATACCACCACCCTTCTTTGTTGACGCAACGATAGCCATGTACCGTCCGCAAGGGCTCAGCTTGAACCGCTCCATCGTCTTGTGCTCCTCTCTGTGTCCCAACACCTGAGTCGTCTTTTGTACCACACCAGATTGAAGGTTCCAGTGGTGGAAGTATTTCCGCCTACCAGCAAAGAAGATCTGGTCGCCTTTCGGGTAGAGGAACTCGGCGTTTCGTACGTCGACTTGCTTGACTTGCACGGATGTGAGTTGAGGGTTCGGTGTAGGCTGGGCCTCGGGCGCGATGTGGTGTAGGTAGAGTATCGAAGCGGTGCTAGAAGACAAGAGAACAGGGAATTCGGGATGGAAGGATAGGCACTCGACGGGAGCCTTGTGCTTGTCTGGAATGTCACGCGTCCTCTGAATGTCCAGGACTTCAGGTCGCAGGCGTCGCTTCTTTGATCCAAGACCGGCCAGTTGGTTGACGTCCCGCAGGAACTTCTCCAAAGGCTGTGCAGACACATCCTCAGAGTCGGAGTCGCCAGATGCATCGGCTGAAGAATCTGACGCGGCAGATGACCGTCTTCTCCTCTTAGTAGGTCGGTTTGCCGAAGGCTTAGCCCACGAAGGCAATGGGTTCAAGCGCAAATATTGTTGACGCAACCGCTTGCTGTACTCGGCTCCACTGACAACATCCTCCGCCTCGGTCAGTCGAAGCTTGCGCAGTCGCGTTACGCCGGCGAGAGAGACAGCCAGCCTCTCATCGTCACTGTCATGCCATGCGGGAGCATCGCCATCCTGTGTTTTCTCTGCTGTCTTCGCGGAGGTCGTCGATTTGGCACCCGGCGTTACGCCCGTGTCGAACATGAAAAGGTCCGCATCCTCAACTTCCTCCAAGCCACCGGTGTCGGCGCCTGCTAATTGAAGTTCCTGATCCTGGTCGAGGAGGTCGTGGCCTTTGAAGAGATTCTCGCGAAAGCCAGCCTTGTTTCCCAGGACCAATCGCTCGAGTTCTTCCTCTTCATCGTCTTTGTCGGCAATGGCGGGAGTCCACTTGGGTTTGGGAGGGCCGTCGTCAGAATCAGAGTCGAAGCTTGCAAAAGACTCATTGTCTGAGGACGGTTGGTCCAGCAGCTCGGGGTCTTGTTGCGGCGCCATGTTCGCAACGTTGTGTGGTCAATGATGGTTCTGGTAAGAAAAGCCCCTCCAGATGGATGTACTGCGAATGTCTCTGGGATTTTTTTCTAAAATTTTGGCGGAGACTCTCAGCCTTGTCAAAGTTCAGTAGCGAAGTGGGTCCGAATGTCGCGCTCCAATCATCAGGCGTTTTGATCTGCAAGGCTACCGAGATTGGGGACTATCAAGCATAGGCCAACAAAAGATCACGAATAATCAGGTGGTGTCTAGGTTTAGCTATACTTCGATTAATACTATAAAGCATCATACCGATCTCTATACATCACCATACAATCAATTATATACACTGGCTTCTTACTCAGGTTGAACTCGTATGTTGAGGATCTTCTTGTACTAATTTCTGATGAATGATAGATCACTGGCGTTCAAGTCACCGTATAGTTCAATACCACACAGCTTTAATGTACACAGTCTTTAGTATGATATTTATAAGGTCTTCCGTTTGAAATGATAATTTTCACCGAATGCCATCCAATATGCTACCAAGTATTACCGTCTATTCCAGATTGAATCGTTGATCCTATTTTTGGACACTGCCCTGCTAAGCTCCTCCTCCAAACTGTTCAGGCTTGGGCTCACTGACTCTTGGCTCTTCAGAGTCAAAACAGATCCCTTCTGAGCTACATTAATCAGATTTTCTACTCGACCTCCTTGTGCCAGTCCTGAAATCAGCACACCAAGGAATGTGTCTCCAACTCCGTTCACGGAGACTATGTTGTCAACCTTCTCAGCCGGAGGATAGAGTCGCATGTAAACACCACCGACTGTAGGGTGACCGTCCATGGTACGTGCCAGAATAAAGTCGTCTTCGTCTCTATTGCGCAGTCTCGGATCGTCCGGCTTTAATAATGTGGTGAGCAGTACACCGTCTGCCCCCAGTTTGGTGATAATTGTAGGGATATAAGGAAGAAGTTGTACAGTTTGGACCGGAACGCCAGCGTCGGTCAAAGCTGCTGATGTAATATGCACGAAGCGATCGCGAGCTCCTCGCATGCCAAATGCATCGATAATCTTGAACCATTCATGGCTTTCGAGGTATCCATTGTCCTTGGCGGCCGAGTACATGGCTGCAAGCTCGTAGGTGTTGGGTGAAGAGAGGCTAATGCTGGCCTCGGGGTATAACCTCAACTTTGGTTTGCCCTTGTCGGGGCAGAAAAGTCGCATTGACTTATTGGTAGAGACAGGCTCAAAGGCGACGTTGCAACCATTCTCTCGCCCAGCTGCCACCCAGTCCCGAATTCCGTTCTCACTCCAGTTTCCGTCAACGACGAGCCACTTGGGCTTTGCAGACTCCACGGCAGACCTCCAATAGTCCTTGAATGACTCGTTGTCGAAAATGCTCATATCTGCCATTGCCACCACCAGGTCCTTATTGGAGTCATTGAAGGCTACATAATGCGCTGTTCGGCCTGCCGCATGTTCCTTTGGGTCCAGTTGGAGAATATGCGTGGTGTCAAGACCTGTGTTCTCTAGGGAGGACAGTACCGTTGAGCCAGCCCTGCAATGGTCAGTACAAGCACCAAGAGCTCAAAGATAAAAAGAGTCTTACACATCATCGCCAACCATGCTGCAGAATTTAACGTGTGCCTGTTTGCTGACTGAATGCGCAGCGAGAGCGACATTGCGCCCGACGCCGCCGATGGACTGGCTTATGCTGGAGGGATTGGAAGTATGAGGTTGCGGTGCCACGTCGCCCGGCTTGGAGCTAGAGTAGTCACAGCTAAGATCAACGGCCACGGATCCAGCGACGAGGACATCAGCTTCACGAGGTTTCTGGATATCTTCTTTCGGAGTGCTCTTGGGTGTGATAGTGGATAAATTTCTACAAGAATTAGAGCTATCTCTCACGGCAAGCCGCAGCTGCACTTACGAACTCGTCGTCGCGGTGGATGTGGGCGACAGCAAGCTGGAAAGCTCCACGGCGATGTTGGTGGCTCGGATAATGTTGGCCTCGACTAATGCCTTATTGGCAAAGTAAGCCTTGTCTCCAGTGAGCTCCTTCAGCCTGCCCAGTACATATGGGGTGTTGGCGCTTCCAGTGAATCCCTTCTCGTCGCCTTCCTTGACGGCCTGCTCAATGGCAGCCCGCATCTCCAAGGATGGGATGGCAAATTTCTCGGGAATTGGGTTAGCGAATAGCATTCCTGACTCGATGCCTAGCTTCTCCTGAGCAAGGATAATAGCAGCCGCTTCCTTCTCCGTCTGCACCGTGGAAGGGCTCTTGCTGCCGCTATCCCTAGCCCAGAAAGCCGGGAAGTCGACGTTGCCAGTTCGTCCATCAGCAAAGGTGCTCACCAAGCAGCCTTGTGTCTCAAGATACTCCAAAGTTCGAGGGATGTCCAAGAAGCCCTTGCAACCAGAAGCAATGACTGCTACTCGCGTCCTTCCCAATTCTGTGAGATCTGCCGATACATCCATTGTGTTCTCTCCACCACGGTGCACGCCACCCAGGCCACCGGTTCCAAAGACACGGATACCTGCCAGCCTGGCGAGCAACATGGTTCCGGCAATGGTGGTGCCTCCATGAATCTTACGGCCAGTCATTCCCTAAAGAAAATGTGAGCATCGAAGAATATTCAAAAGAGCCTTATGCTGGCATAATCTGGCCTAAATTCACATTGCTGGGCCAGTCTAGCTTACCATGCCAACAAGATACGAAACGTCCCTTCGAGAGACCTTGACTGCGTTTCCGGCCTCAATCATTCGGACGATCTCCTCGGGCGTCACGCCGACCTTGGGGACGCCGTCAACAATGGCGATAATGGCAGGAATGCCGCCATGGCTGCGGACCAGCTGGTCATGCTTCTGCGCCAATTCTTTACCCATGGCACCATGAGTGTAGATGGTGGACTCTAGTGCCACCAGGGGCTTGTTCTTGGCAATGGCGTCGGAGACCTCGTCGCTCACTTGAAGGATGTCCCTGAGTCCAGCGAGGCTAGCTGCAGACGTGGCCATTGTGCGGCTCTGCTGGCTGTGTCGCGAGGTCCCGACCTTAGCCGAGAAGCGGCCAGCTCCCTGGGCAGCGGGCATTGAGCAACGCCATGATGGGGTCTTTGCGAGGACGTGACGCCTCAGAGAACGCGAAACCGTGGATGAGCTCATGATGGTCTCACGGGGTCGGGCCAATTAGCCCAGTCCTGACAAACGCGGTTCCTCCCGGTCGATTCGGGTTGATCTAGCTGGTGCTCGACTGGGACTGGCCAAGATGAGTATTTAATGTTTGGTAGAGGTGACCGAGGTCTAGTGCAATTGATAAACTAGTGGGAAGCGTTGTCGGAGCCTGCCGAGGTGTAGGCCGGTACTTCTCCACACCGAATGACTGTACCGGTGAAGATATCAGTGCTACAATTTGCTGATAAGCCTGTGGGGATACTTGCGGGTTGTACTCCGTACTTCAGGGACCAAGAAGCACGTGAGCTCTAAGCCTGAAGACAAGGGTCCATTCAGCAGCCAATCGACCTCGAGCCAAGCCGCTGGATTCACATCTGGGTCCCGACGAATCAACCTGAAACCAGCCCTGCAGCAGCAAATGTCCCAATGTCCGTCTGATGAAGCAGTCAAGTCTGCAATGCCATGCAACATTTGACACACTGCCGTCATCCGGCTACAGAAAAGTACTTCAAGACCATGTCTACATGGCTTCAAACCAGGCACCACAAGGCCACACAACTCGGCATGCTCAATGCACAAGTATTTATGAAGAGTTTGCAGCATGGTCCGCAAATTATATGGAGCAGTTGGCCAAGACTTTAGCAACCCATAAGTTCATATGCGCTGTGCGTTTCGACGTAATTGGCACCGGAATTGCGGCGCGGGCATCATCTCGGTTGGCAGCCCGTGCAGGGGTATCCCGATGAGCAGCAGTCGACTGTGACCCGGCCCGCCCTGATCCCATTCAATGCAGTGGTGTTTCGCGATCCATGGGAAATAAGATAATCTATTATCGATTCCCTCTTGAGGGGTTGTGACGTGCTGCGATTTTGCGTAAATTCTCACCCATTCTCCTATCCCTCTCATCGTCATCCGCCACACAAGAATCATCATGATATCACGACATCTTGCGCCTTGGGCGCTTTTGATTGCGCAGGGCCTGGCGACTCAGAATTTCACCATTCACAATGGCCAGATCTTCACGCCCGGATTCGCCGTATTGAATGCGCCGCAGCCCGGAACACCCCTTGGTGGCAGTGAGTAGTGATTTTTATTCCCTCGTCGTGCCTCCACATCCGACTATATGCGCGACTAACGAGGGTACATGTAGAAACGCTGCACATTTCTCTTGATGTTACCGCCAACGGCAAGCTGGCCTTGCCGCCGATGGAGGAGGATAGCCCCAGCCAGATCCACAACATCACCATTTTCCTCTACAGCTACAAGACGGGCAACAACTTTACTGTAACAAACGGAACTGAGGGCGAGAATGGTGCAAGCTTGGGCGACATCATGCGCCAGGAGGAAGGCAGCACAGTAAAGCATGTCAATTGGGTATGGCCCGACTGCCTTGTCGGCGACGGCAACAGTGGTGACGATCGCGGTGCTTACAATGTGAGAAACGATTATGTATCCCTACCGTTCCTTTATCGTGGGCTAACGTATGCCGCGCATAGATTTCGATCCGACAAAACTTCAGGCTCAACGACAAAGACTACTACACAATCTTTGACGTTCCGATTTCCGTGACGAACAGCATTGAGAAAAGCGACGACCGCCCATCATGTGACTCGCTGAAGAACGAGCTATTGGAGGAGAACCCGAACGACGCCGACGACAATGAACCTGGCGTGATGTTTGCTCCGGGCGACGCGACCCAGGTCGAGTTCGAGCAGGTCAGCGATGATGACAAAGGAGAAGGGCTTGGAGCTGCTCCGGGTGCATGGAGTCTGAGTTGGAGCTTGTTGGCGATGTCTGTGGCCGGTGCAGTGGTGGCCGTGGTCTAAAAAGCAGAGGCTGAGCCTTACCCATCAACTATGGTATGTGGTTATTATTGAGAAGCCGACAAGCTTCGCGGCTGGTGTATATATTTTTGCAGTCAAAGCACCGTACATAATGTAGTGGGAGCAACTATTCTTGGCCCGCGCAATCGGGCCTCAAGTTTGCCCCGAAGTTCTAAAGCAGATCATGACGATTTATTCTTGGGTCTATGTGGGTGTTTAAATGGCATTGGGGGCGGAGAAACAAAAGGCCCAATATGGAGGATGAAGTGATTACCTAAATAGGTAAGCAATATAGGCCTTGTGAGAATGCTACCAAAACGTAATGGAAGTAAGGCTTGTAGCCGAGGTCCCACGTATGCGACCAACATGCCCATGGCGGGTAAATAACGAAGATTCAATTCAAAATGCATTAGCGGCTCATGTTAGCGAGCAAACTACGTAGTTTCGATATCCAATTGTAAGGCAGACCAGTCAGTTTCTCTCACAGCGACTTGGTGCCTATTTTGCTTTAAGCCGAAGCGCAGCCTGTGCAACAAATTACGGTGCCTACTAACTTAGGGGGCGAGGATCTCACAGGGCCCTAGCGGGGCTAGTGACGAGCAGCTTTCCTACCCCGGATTTGGCCCATTTCCTAAGGCTGTTCTCTCTCCAGTCCCCTTTAAGCTTCCCGCACCGTTGGAGAGCAAAGTCGTTGCCTTTGAGTGCTGCAAGCTTGCACGTACCTCGGCAGCGGGCCGCACGGGGTCTGTTATGGCTGCGGGGGCAGATGGACTGGCTGCTTGTTTTAAGTTGTTGTACTGTAGCTTTTTCTTGGGGGTAAGCTTGCTGGGTAGTTGCCATTCACTTGGGTTTTAAAGATAAAGTCGTCGGTCGACTACCTTTAGTTGGTCCTAGCTAAACATCGACATACCATACCTACCTACTTCTCCCTCCACTTTTCTTCTCGCGATATACCCAACGGCGAGCAAGTGTCGACAAACCCCGTGGTCTTCCTTCATATTCTTAATCCAATTCGCTAATACTATTCGCACACGCCTCAGCCTCTCTTCACCATGCCGATGCACAAGGGATTCCTCCCGCGAGAGGGCTTCTGCGCCGATGTCGTCTTCAAGCTCATCCGCAACAGCGCTCTCAATCCCGCCCTCCTTCTGCCTCTGGTCCTGCTAGCCCGGTACACCAAACGCGGCCAGGACCTCTCCATCCTGCACCCAAAGGCCATGCGCGCCATCGTAACGCTCCTTTACACCTCCCTTGCCGGTACCGTTGGCAACTGGTACTCGGACAAGGTGCGCAACAACTGGGTCACCGACAAATACGACTGGTCCAGGGAGATTGTCCTGGTCACGGGTGGTGCTGGTGGCATCGGTGGCAGTGTGGTCAAGCTTTTCGAAGAGCTGGGCATCACTGTTGTTGTCCTCGATGTTCAGCCCCTGACGTTCACCGCATGTACGTACTTCAATTGAAGCCCGAGTCACTTGTTGCCTGGAGGGACCACTGACAAGTGTGTGCAAACAGCTTCCAAGGTCCACTACTACCAATGCGATATCAGGTCCCCGAGAAGCTGGAGGCTGTTGCCGAGCGCATTCGACAAGACGTCGGCGACCCTACCGTCGTCATCAACAACGCCGGTGTCGCTCGAGGTAAGACAATGCTGGAGGCGCAGCCGGGAGACATCCGCTTCACGTTTGACGTCAACACATTGGCGCCTTTCTGGACGGCCAAGACGTTCCTCCCCAACATGGTCGCGCGTAACCACGGCATGATCGTCACAGTCACATCGTACGCTTCCTGGCTGACCACACCCAACATGGTCGACTACGGAGCGTCCAGGCCGCGGCGCTGGCATTCCACGAGGGCCTCACTGCAGAGCTGACGACGCGGTACAACGCGCCCAAGGTGCGCACCGTCGTCGTCCACCCGGGGCACACCAAGACACCGCTCTTCAAGGGTTACGACCAAAAGACAGATTTCATCATGCCCTCTCTTGAACCCGAGTCGATCGCTGAGGCCATCGTGCGGCAGGTGCTCAGTGGCACATCTGGTCGTGTCGTGCTGCCAACCGCTGGTCACATGCTCGCTGGCTTGCGCATGTTCCCGATTGGTACTCAATTCCCTGAGAGCCAAGGCGCAAGCTTTCATGACCAACTTTGCCGGACGTCAGGTGGTGAAGGATGTCAACGCATCATACGATGAGAAAAGCAAGGATAGTCAGAGCGAGAGCACAGTGCTTGTGTGAGAGGAAGGGGTGGGAATCAAGTGTAAGGGAGACGTTGTGTTTTGCTTGTGAGGAAGACCCATATCTGCCATGTCCTGGTGTTATGATTACCCCTTCTTCGTTACGTGTTAAGGTCTCTGGATGGGGTAATGTTTGGCAACGATATCCTCGTCAGTTTTAGTTTTTTGGCCGCGAATATGACTTCACCTATGTGTTAATTCTGGTGAAGATATACATTTAGTGTTACCTGCATTCGGTGTGATACGGCTGGATGCTTGCGGGATCTTTGTATTGATTCAATTTGTGAGATCTTGGCACGTGTCAGATGTCCTAGTCATGCTGGCGTCAACTTGACGACATATGATGTGTTCCGGATTTAGGACGGTCCAAATTTCACCATACGTAGACGAGAGGAGGAAGAGTCGGTGTCGACTGGCCCAATATGGTTTGATGTAGGGGATGCAAAGGAGATTGGCTGCATAGAAGGATGCGAGGCATGCAGGGACGCGAGGGTGAGGGTGAGGGTGAGGGTGAGGGGTGTTGGTAGTCGATGGCACAGACAGTGGTGGCAGAGATAGTGGTCGTGGTTGTCTGAGTGGATGACGGAGCTGCCGTTGTGAGACATGGTGTTGGCAGTCTTCCCGGTCGGTGGGATATGTGCGTTGCTGGTGTAAGTGGACTGCAGAGACATGGCGAGGGCGAGAAAGCAGGACAATGCACGACGGTCTGTTCCAAGTCAGTAGTAGATGCTTGTGGAGGACGTAAGTAGGTAAGGAGATAGGTAATGTAGGTCGGCAGGCAGGCAGACAGGCAAACAAAGCAGTGTGTGGCTCCAGATCAGCAGTCTAGATTGTGGTGCGGATGGATCTTGGGCAAGTACCGAGCGATGGTACCCGCCTTCTTTCCGTGCTTCCATCGTTCATCTACAGTAGCGGTTCGAGAGGGGCCCAATCACGGCTGGGATGATTGCGGATGGCATGCATGCCAGTGCTAGGGCAGGAGCCGTGTTAGTGTCGCTGGCGAGGTGGGCAAGGTGGGCAAGGTGGGCACCACGCGATGGGCGGCCGAAACAGGCAAGGCGAGCTGATTATTAAGGGAAAATAACGCCGCATAATCAGACCATTTTGCTCGTCCATCTCCAACAACCGCCCATCATGTCATGCCACTTTTCTGCACGCCTCGGTGCCCTCCCCTGGCGCCCGCCTCTGCTGCGCCCTCTCTGTCGCTCTCGCCCTCTCCCTCCTCCTCCAAGCCCAAGCCCAAACCCTCCAGGGCACTGACTGACTCCACTGCACACCGTGTGCCTCGCTGTTTCGTGCCCTGGCCTGCCCCAACCTGCCCTGTGTTGCGTGCTCTGACAGGCCATACGGGAGCGGCGCAATCCGCTCGTTTCAGGGCTCTTTGAGCGCCAGCGTGCCAGCACCAGCATCATCAGCAGCGCCAGCACCAGCCAGATCTTATGTGCAGCACGCCGTAGGTACCTCCTGCACTGTATCCGTACTTTTTTTCGTCTTCTTTTAACGCTACCGCTGCTCTCCGGCAAGTCCCCATGTTGATCGCTGGTGGGGTGTGAAGGGTAATGGCCACGGAGGAAAGACCCAGGACCACTCCTCGGTGTAAGGCCCCGTTGTCTCTCGATAGCCTCAACCTTGCTTCTTTTATCTGCTTCCTGCAACCTCTCCCTTCTCATCTCGCCTCCTCCGTTTTGCCGTGCCGGCGCCGAGCACCCTTGCCGAGCCCGAGCTGTGCTGTTGTTTGTCGTACATCACCGTCTCTTGGCCGTTTGTCCTCAGCATAGGTCAGCGCCGAGGTCGTGTGTCCTCTCCAGGTCGGCGTCGCGACCCTCGATATACCTCCAAGATCGACCTTCTGAGACATCAGTCCGCCTCCGCGCCCCTTCGCCGTAGCACGTCCATACAACCACCTCGAGAGGTTCGTATTCAACCCCCGCCGCTCTGCGCAGTAGAGATATATCTCCAGCCTCGCTCGCCACCTCGACCCTCTCCATTCGTCCCATATTGCGAGTCCATACCGCCACCTGACATTGTTCTACCCTCGCCCTTAGAAACCCTTGCGCTTCGCTTCTTCCAATGACGACGACAACCGACCAATCCCTCTCCATGGGCAGTCCCAGCGCCCCAGAGCTAAACAGGGACTCGTCCCCAGACTACAATTCGGCCGCCTTCACGCTTCTTCGCAGTATTCCTGAGCCTCCTCTAGAATGCCAGGTCTGCGTCGTTGGTGCTGGTCCCGCCGGCCTGATGCTGGCCACCAATCTCGCTCGCTTCGGTGTCAAGCTTGAGGTAGTCGATGAGAGGTCGGATCCAACACCCGTTGGCAGGTACGCGCAGCCACCGCTGGCCCATTATCCCGGGCAAACGCCTTGCCAACTAACACCGAACTTGACTTCAGAGCCGATGGTTTGCAGCCCAAAACGATAGAAACTTTCAGGCAGATGCGTTTGGCCGACCCTCTGCTCCAACGAGGTGTCCGCGTTTTCGACATTTCTTTCTGGCGGAGTACGGCAGAGGAGCCCTTGCGTCGACTGGGCCGCGAAATTCACTACCCGCCCGTTATTGACGTATTAGACCCTACATTCTCCTCGTTCATCAAGGCATGGTCGAGAATCTGTTCGTTGAAGATATGAAGAAGCACGGCCAAGATGTGCGTAGAAACACAGCATTTGAATCCTACAGCGTTCCAGACGACAAGACGGGGCCCCTGCGTGTCAATTGCCGGACGAACGTCACCCAGGACAGGCGGACGATTTTGGCGCAGTACCTCATCGGATGTAAGCTTCATGCAACCCTTACGGCGTTGCACCTGATGGCTAACTTGTGTAGGTGATGGTGCTCACTCCAAAGTACGCAAGAGTATTCCTGATGTAAAGGCCATTGGCATGTCCCAGGAAGCTATGTGGGGTGTGCTGGATGGCGAGATCATCACCGACTTCCCCGACATATGGTCCAAGACCCTCGTCTACTCCCAGGAGCACGGTTCCATTCTTATCATTCCCCGCGAGAGGAACATGACCCGATTCTATATCGAACTCAAGGCCAGCGCCAAGGCTGACCTACGCATGCCCGGTCAAGAGTTCGTCATGCAGCGAGCCAAGCAAATCATGGCTCCCTTCAATGTGCAGTGGAAGTATATCGAATGGTTCGGTCGCTACAAAGTTGGTCAACGCGTGGCTAGCAGCTTCTCCGACACTCACGGACGAGCATTCCTCGCTGGCGACGCCAGTCACACTCACACGCCTAAATCTGCTCAAGGCATGAACACCTCGATGCACGATTCGTGGAACTTGGCCTGGAAGCTCAACCTCGCGGTGCGCGGGCTCGCAAAGCCACATCTGCTAGCCAGCTATGAAGAGGAGCGTCGCAAGATTGCTCTGGATCTGGTCAACTTTGACTACGAGCATGCGAACCAGATTGCTGGCGGCGATGCCATGGCTCTAGCTGAAAACTTTCGTACCAATGTGCGCTTTATTTCTGGAATTGGTGCTGAATATGGCGCCAGTTCCATCAACCAAGCAACAAGCGCAGAGGTTCCTTACGTTATGGGCGAAGCCAAGCCAGGATGCCTGCTGCCCCTGCCAAGGTCACTCGCTATATCGATTCAAACCCGGTCGACATTCAACTCGATATCCCCATGCTGGGTCAGTTCCGCATCTACATTCTCACCTGGGACGTGCAACAGGCCGGTCCGTTCTTGCAAACGTTTTGCCAGGCTATCGCCTCAACCAACTCGTTTGTCAGCCAGCTGTCTGCTGCTGCCAGTGCTTCCTATGCAGCTCAGCCGAGGCCATCGGCACCTGAGGACATTTATATCCGACCTGAGAGATACACGACAGTTAGCCACTTGTTCACATTTGCCCTGATAAGTAAGTCTTGCTTGTTCACCCGTCGCTAAGAAGATGCGCTTACCTTAATACCCAGCTACCATGCCAAAGTCTGAAGTGGAGATTTCAGACCTGCCGCCCCTACTTCAAGACAGTCGCTGGACGTTCTACCTAGACGACATCCCTGAGCAGGACACCCGAGGTTCTCTGTGCACCAACAAGTGGCTTGGCAGCCTTGGTCCTACCGAAGTTGCCATCGTCAACGTCCGCCCTGACGGATATATCGGATCTGTGGGACGCTGGGAATCAAGTGTCGACACCGCCGGCCCAGAGGCTGCCAGGTGGCTAGACACATACTACGACGGTTTCATGCAGATCCCTGGCCGGAAGCCTGAGTAAGGCGGTGAGCCAATGAGGGAAGGACGCGCGACGGGTATGGCTAGAGAGGCATATGAGCGGAGTCCTCACTTTTACGTGTCATTTTGTGGGTGCATAGGAGTCTACGTCTTGGTCCTTTTCTGCATATACCGGGTATGCTCAAAGTCAGCGAACGTTTTCTGTGATGTAATCAGATGGAAGAGACGGGCAAGAGGTAAACCAAGAAACAACCTTTTGGTGGGATATTTCAGCTAGCGATGGCAATGATACAGTGTTGTATGGCGGTTGTTCCTCACGTCAGCTGGCTTTGCAGTTACCAAGAACATGTCTTGCTTAGTGGTGTGATCAAACATGTAAATGCCTGATATGAGCACCAAACCCCTTTCACATAGCATATTACACCGTCATACCACCGCTCCTGGGGTTTATTGATTGGGTTAGGTAAGACTCAAAAACGCATTTTGCAAATCACTCTACATTCATTGGGATGTTTTGTCGTCTGTTCACATGGAAGATCACGACTGGAACCCAACACTACAGCTTGATCTCTATATAGAAGTCTCTATCCAAGAGATATCAAAAATGCACAATCGTGATATGGCTATGCGTATCCTCACCGATAAGCCATCGCTCATCACCGCACATGTACCCCTTGCCCAGCAGCTCGGTCCATATGCCATCCGCAAACTGCACCTCCACACCGTCCGGACCGTTTGTCCGCGTCCCCCTTGCGACGCTTTGACTGGGTCGGCCCCTCGTTTCCGCGGGAGGCACGCCGTCCATTGAGACATCGCTGCTGCTGTCACTAGTTATGGTTCCGGCGTCGTCTCCTAGAGAGGCGCTGGGGAGTCGATGCCGCGGACGGAGAGTTTGGGCCGCATGTGCACCGATAGCGTCTCTAGCATGAAGCACTGCCGGGGACTGAAGCGGACGCCTGCTGCTACGTCGAACACCTCCACCACAGTTAGGTACGGGAAGTCGTCGTGGCGCCAGCAGGGTGCCCGGCCAGGCAACGTCCTAGTGGTGTCTGCGTCCAGGCCGCGCTGGGGTGTTGGCGACAGCCGCCTACGGCAGAAGTTCATGCTGCCGTTATCGCTGCCATCGCCACCACAGTTATCCTCCCAGCGTGGGCCACTGCCTACGAGAGGTATCCCTGTGGATCGTACATGGTGAAGGCGTGGTTTCACGAATGTATCTGTGTGTATGCCCCTGGACCACCGATGGTCCTCTTCCAACACGTATAAATGTCCCTGCGGCGACGCCGTACGCTCATCCCAGGTATCATCATCGATTTGAAGTCCCGTCAGCCTCGGTCTGTCCCCTTGATGGATGCCGAAGAAACCGATATCATCGCTTCTCATAGTTCGAATGAGATGCGGCCTGCTAGTCGCCGCCGATGAGGGATCTCCCATGTCCCAAACCATTAATGAATCTTCATACGCCAGCTCACCCATTTGATCCCTCCACGTATATACTATATAGTGTCTTTCATTATGTGTTGAATAAAAAATGTCGGCCGAGGTTATATCCAAACCGTTGGGCTGTATCGTCCACTCCGAACGTAAGCTGAACAACCATGGAAATGGAAGATCAGGCTCGCTGCTGCGCTCTACCATTGGGTTGATGTCATGAGTTCGCGTCACCACATAAGCCGTAACGGTGTGGCGAAGAGGGCCGTCCGCAAGCTCCAGATGCCTCTGATACGGCCAGTCGCACCACTCGAACACCAACACGCCATGGCTGAGCCTAACACGCCGCACAGCTCTATCAGTCGTTCCAAATGGCACTATAACCTCTGTCCCAGTGGATAGGTCTCGCGCCCTGTACTCCAACCCATCGCCATCCTCCACTGATGCTGGGTAGATAAGCAACCCGTCCGCAGCCGCGCAAGTCCACAGCGGCTCCTCGTAGTGAAACGGAGCCGTCGTGTTATTCAACTGCAGATATCTTTCCCACTGTGCCATCGGCTTTATCCGCAGGCTGGCGCTCAGAAACGGGATCTTTTCCGTGTGTCCTGGTATAGCATTGCCCAGATGATAGTACCGCCTTGCTACCCGCGCAAACACAGCAGCCCAGTCCGTCGAGCCCAGCCCACCTCGCTGTCCGTCCTGTACTCGGGCTCTCAAGTAACGACCTTCCAGAGATCGCGGGAAGTGAACGAGAATGAGGCGCATGCACAAGTCATTCTGGACGAGTGCATCCCGAACCTCTGAAGATAGGCGCCGGCACACGATGATGTCAGCAGGCGGGATACATGACCACAAGTCGAGAAATATCGAGTACGGCAGCTCGGTAAGCTTCATATTCCAAACTTTTGGACCATAGTCACACCTATGCAAGCGTGTGTGGAGAGTCGGCGTCGGTAAGAGGTGTTGGTTGTATGGAACAAGATATGTACGTAATCTATATCCAGCCTTAGGACAAAAGGCATGGAATTTTGTCACACGCGCCAAACCACTCTCTTGGGCCAGAACAACAACTTACCAAAAGCCGATACGGATTCCACAGGCTACACTAGCAGACGATACTCTTTGCTGAAAGATGTACGAACTGTATACACCTTCTTCATCTCATACGGTGATATAAGTTTGGGGGTATATGTATAAAGTCACACAAATCAGATTCAGATGCATTTCCATAGGCCGACCTAGTTTTTTAATTTCCAGTACCTATAAACATGCTATTTCTCGTAAAACGACAAGCCAACCCAGCTGAACAGTTTCCGAACTCCGTCCCAGCCTACTGCAGGGTGGGCATATGCACCGAAGCCTTCTTAGCCACCGCATCAGAGCTCTGCCACAGCGCCGTCACTGTCTTCAACTGCGTGTAGAAGTTGATGCCAGGCTTGCCGTAGAATGTGCTCGCACCACCTCCGGCGATACTCTTCTTGTTACCGGTGAAGGAGAACATGGGCAGAGGCACGGGGATGGGCACATTGATGCCGACCTGGCCGGCCTCGATGTTCTTGCGGAAAGTCTCGGCGGTGGCACCAGAGCGAGTGAAGATGGCTACACCGTTGCCGTACTCGTTCTTGTTAATCAACTCAATTGCATCGTCGATAGTCTCGACGTTCATGCAGACCAACACGGGTCCGAAGATCTCCTCCCGGTAGCACTTCATGTCCGGGGTTACGTTGGAGATGATGGTGGGACCAATCCAGTTGCCATTGGGGTACTTCGCGGGCTTGAAACCACGACCATCCAGCAAGATGGTAGCACCCTCTTCCTCGGCGCTGGCAATCAAGCTCTCGATACGGTCCTTGCTCTGGGTGGAAATGACGGGGCCAAGATCAGCGCCCTCCTCGAAGCCACCGTCAACCTTGAGCGCCTTGGCCGCCTCGGCGAGCTCAGGAAGCCAGTCCTTTGTCTCACCGACCATAACCAGAGTGCTAAGGGCCATGCATCGTTGACCTGCGGCACCAAAAGCAGCGCCGGTCACGCTGTTGATGAAGTGGTTCTTGTTGCAGTCAGGCAGCACAGCGGCGTGGTTCTTGGCACCCAGGTTGGCCTGGACTCGCTTGCCATTGGCCGAGCCGCGGAGAAAATGTACTCTCCGGCCTTGTTGCCGCCGACAAAGCTGATGGCCTTGATGGCAGGCTCATCAAGAATGAAGTCGACTGTTCGGTGGGCACCGTGGATGATGTTGACAACGCCATCAGGGAAGCCAGCCTTCTGGCACAGCTCAGCAAGGATCATGGCAGCGCCGGGGTCGCGCTCAGAGGGCTTAAGGATCAGGGTGTTTCCAGTAATGGTGGCGATGGGAATGCACCACAGAGGAATCATAGCGGGGAAGTCTGGATACCTGTTAGTGGACAGAAAGCCTTCACAATGCTCAATTACGTACTGAATGGGCAGATGGCGGCAGTAACACCCAATGGCTCGCGGTATGTCCTCGTCTCCATATCCTTGGAGACTTCCAACACCTCACCCTTGAGCAGCTCCGGGGCGCCAATGGCTGCCTCGGCAACTTGAGCCCACGCAGGACATCACCCTTGGCATCAGCAAAGGTCTTTCCCTGCTCGAGGGTGATGCTAGCGGCCAGGCGGTCCCAGTTCTCACGGATCAGTTGCACGAAGCGGAACATGATCTGCTGGCGGGCCAGGACGGTGGTGTTCTTCCAAGACTTGAAGGCCTTCTCAGCACTGGCAACAGCAGCCTTCATCTCCTCATCGGTCATCTGGGGACACGGGTGACGAGGTTGTTGGTGGCCGGGTCGGGAAGGTCGATGAACTTGTCCGTCTTGGACTGGACGAACTTGTTGTCGACGAAGTAGGGCGTGTTCTCAACCTCTTGGATCTGCTCGTGGGTCGTAGGGAAGCTGGTGGTCGTTGAAGCCATGGCAGCAATTGGGCGAAGCTGCTGGGCGGTGGCGTGTATTCTCCTCGCCGCCGAGGCGGTTTGGCTGTTGGAAACCATGGCGGCGGCGAGCTTCGAAGGGCGGGCCGTGATGGAGATGGAGACGGGAGAGCGGCCGACGTTGGCAGGCACGCTGCGAGAGATGAGCCGACGCATGGTGAAGAGCCGCAGGTGGACGTCCTCAGTGCTTGACGAAGGAAGGTTTGGGAAAGGCGGGTTAGCCAGTATCGTGGAGGGTCGTGCCTCTTACAAGAAGGGACCTCAACAGCGACGTCGCAGGTCCCTCGGCTTTGGCATTACGTTTCGCAAGTACCTTGCAGCAGGCCTAGCCCACCGTGGAGGCGGGGGAACCGTGGGGTAGGTACCTATCGGCAAGATACGGGCGGGCATAATAACGACATACTGGACAACCGGCCATTTTGCAATCTAGGCTTACTCCGAGAGTAGACTTAAAAGAAATGTAGATTAATAAATAATTGATTAAAAATATAAAAGAATAACTATAATGATGATGAAAGATATTAATACTTATTTAAAGAATATTAGACTTATTCTTTTATCTTTTTATTACTTTTGATTGATTTATATTTCTCTTGATTATACGCCCTGGTGTAGTCGTACTACTAAATGGCCGGTTGTCCAGTATGTGGTAATGCCCGCCGGTACAGGACGCGGATCCCTTAGCGTAAGCAGATAGGCTACTAGGTAGCTAGCTAGATGAGGAACACGACGTTACACGTATCATTCTACAGGTTCCTAAGTACTTATTTGCCCGCTCTACTTTTCTTCTTCGGTGGGGATGACGGAGGTGGTACCCTCATCACCTCTAGCATCTTGGTTAGGGACGGTATATACTTCTACTCCCTAAGCCGATGCCGCTACTTGCCGAGCCACCTCTAAGCTCGGCTGGACGGAACTCGATATCGAGGAGGCGAGAAATTTGGTGAATGCCATCACCATTCCTCACTACACCGTTTCCCATGGTTCCTCCCACTAATAACACTCAATCACCGTCACGTCACAATGGCTTCACAAAGCTCCGGTTCAAGGCTACAGTAATTGCATTTGGGTTACACATACGCCATGCTGTCAACTAAAATCGGCAAGAAATCGCAGATAACAGACTAAACTAAGTAGCGGCTCCAAATCAGACGTTGAATAGCTTAGGTATTCTTGTTGGTGGTTTCTTTTCCATTCCTTCATCGCTCATCCCATCCATCGACTACAGATGGGCGTCCAGGTTGATCCTGACGCCGGAAGGCGGTATCCGCTCACATGTAATGCACACTATCTATTCCACTCGCCTTCGCCCCCTCCAATCGGCCCTTGAATAGGCTTACGACTGGCTACGGGTGGAGCGCTTGGTAACCTCAGCCTTGGCCTTCTCAGCACCGGTAGTGGTAGCCTCGGCAGCCTTGTCCTTAACGTCCTTGGCCTTCTTCTTGGCATCAGCGGCAGCCTTCTGGACAGCGGGCGACGAGCCACCGACGTTGACCAGGGCGAGGATGAGGGCAATGAAGGAGACGAAGATGGCGCCAAGTCCACCGGCAACCTCAGGGACGAACTTGATGGCCTCGATGGGGTCCTTCTGGGCAATGGTGACGAAGAGGTCAAGCTTCTCCTTGACGAAAGTGACGGGGTCGTCGAGGAACTTGAGGTCCGAGGGGGACTTGGGAGTCTCGTCAACCTTGGGCTTGTCAGCATCGGCCAGAGCCTTCTCGGCCTCGTGCTTGATGTAGAAGGTCTCCTTGGCGAGCTTCTCGGCATCCTCAACGGAGTGACCGATGTAGATGTTGTCGAACAGGATGTCGTTCTGCATGGTCCAGATCTCGAAACCAATCTGAAAATTTGTCAGCTTTGCGTTCCATGAATGTACATGATTCACTGTCAACTTACAGCACCCATGGGCTCCAGGTTGGCGGGGTTCTTGTCCTCGAAATAGTCGGGGTTCTTGATCTTGCGAGGAGCCCAGACTCCCTTGTAGGCGGGGTTGTCAATGAAAGGAGCAGTCCACTTGCCCTTGTAGTCGGGGTTCTTCTTCATGGGCTTGGTCCAGGGGCCGCATCCAGAGACATCGGCGCACTTGGGGTTGGGGACGGTAGGGCCAACCCAGTCACCATCCTCCTCGTCATCCCAGTCCTCAGGCTTCTGAGCCTCGGGGTCGGGGATGGTCTCGGCCTGTTCTCGAGCCAGTCCTCGGGCTTGGTAGCCTCCTCGTCGACAATCTCGAAGGGGCATCCTCATCCCAGTCCTCGGGCTTCTTAGCCTCGGGGTCGGCGATACGGGCCTCATCAACCCAGTCCTCGGGCTTCTTGTCGTTGGCGTCGTCAATCTCCTTGGGAGGGTTGATGGCAGGAGTGAAGTCCTCAAAGAGAGAACCGGACTTGGTCTCCTCGCCGTTCTGCTTGATAGCGTAGGTGTTGTTGGGGTGGATGACCAGGGTGTAGAGCTCGGTGGTCTTGACGATCTTGGCGATGGGGGAGTAGACAGGTGCTTCTCCTCGTACTCACCAGTCTTGGGGTTCTTGTGGTTGATGATGAAGTGAACCCTGTTGGTGTGGCCGCACTTGTCAGGGCCGAACATGACCACGTAGGGAGTGGCGTTGCTGAACTCCTCCTGGTGCAGAGCCTTGTTGTCACGCAGGAGCTTCATGTAGGCACCACCACACTCGAGTCCCTCTGTGATTGGCGTGTTAGCGCATTCCCGTACAGCTCAGCAAGCGGCTTATCTTACTCTGAAGCTTGACCTCATACTGGACGACGAGGGTCTTGCCCTTGTTGTCAATCTTCTTGGGAACTTGGCAGAGATGGCGTGGTGAGCGGCGGGGTTCTTGATAACGAGACCCTTGTCGCCGTTGATGCCCTTGTACTGGTAGGGCTCCTCGACGGCCCATTCACCGACGTAGGCCCATTCCTCGGCCTCCTCCTCCTTGGAGGAAGAGGTGTCCTTCTTGGCGTGGGAGGGCTTCCAACGCTTCTCCCAGTCGTCCGTGAACTGCTCGAGGAAGTCGGCCTTGATGGAGGTGGGCTAAACGAACGTGGCATTAGCAATCAATGGTCGGGCGAGAAGGCGAGGCTGGGACGAGGGCAAACGGCAATGCTTACAGTGAAGTTGGTGAGCTCAGGAGCAGGAGCAGCAGCCTCAACAGGCTCCTCAGCGTGAGCGACGCCGGCGAGGAGGGCAGCCGAAGCTGCGGCAGCGACAGCGTTGAACTTCATTTTGGGTGAAGGTAGTGATGGGGAAGCTTCAGTAGACCAAGCGCACGGCGCAAGCGGTCGACAGCTAAGTATGGAGCGGTGGGAAAGTCGGAATGACAATTGGGAGATGCCCAGCGCTCGAGGAAGGGTGTCCAAGAGTGAGGTGGGAGAGGGAAGGGAGAAGAGGTGGTGAGAGGTGGCGGCTTTAGAAGTGGAGGAGCTTGGCCGTCTTTTGAGGACACGTAGATGGAAGCTCAGGTAAAGTCACCCAAAATTTCGGAGTTGCAAGGTAGAAGGTGGTAAGAGGTGATGCGGGGCCGCACTAGTGGTTTGCAGCAGCTCGCAGGGTGCCTCAACAAGGTACAGGTACATCGAGCACGTCAAGGTTGCTTGACCAACCGGGTGGGAAGCCCAGAGAGATGCAGGCCAGTAGGAGGTGGCTGATTGGGGTTACCGGAGTGCCTGACTAACTTAGTCCCTTGGTACTAGCATACCTACATCCACCTTTTTCGAGATTGTCTGCAGCAGTTAGAATTGGGGACGGTTCGGCAAAAGAAAACAGTTACGTGGGGACAGATGCAACGGGTTCGCAATCGCACGGCCGCGAGCTCCCATCATTGCATTTGGCGTGAATCAACCAGCGTTGCCCCGTCACATGCAGGGCACACACAGCACAGTATGGCTTGTCGTTGATGCCAGATTGTAAAGAAACCAGGTAGAGGTACATTGGCTAGCGGTTGCCAGACCGCGGTATCCGGTCAGCGACCACGGGCGGGTCATCCTCCAACACATGGCACTTGCACTGGCACTGGTGCTGCCCTGCACTGACGAACGGAGCGTTTCGTGCCAGTCAGGACGCCTGGGCTACAGTGGCCTCCGTCCCCGCTGGGCTAGCTTGTTCCCACTGACGGCTGCAACCTCGATGAACGCTTTGGCCAGGGGACAGCCGTCTCATGGAAGACTCCAGAACAAGTCTCGCCCAAGACGGTCGTCGCCCTCATCCGTGGTGCACCGGGTAAATTGTTGGGACATGGCGTATGAGACAACAGGTTCCCTGCTGCACTGAACGGAGGGATTGTAAAAGGCATTGACCGGTTGCCTCGCTCAAGAGATGTTGCCGGCCATATACACAACAGCCGGTCCATGTGCCAGGCTGCGTCGCTCCAATCTATTGCCCCATGATACTATCTGTCCTTTCGGTAAATCTACCTAATGCCACCTTAACTCACCTACTCCCCAAGTACCTACCTACCTACACGGCTGAATCCATGTCTTGGTGAGATGACCAGGATACAATCACCAAACAGGAAAGAGGCCAGATAATTCTTTGGCGATGACTTCAGTTGACGGCGACGGAAAAGCAATTATCTCAGCCTCAGCTCGTGTAACACCTTGGCCTTGGCTGTGAGCCCATGTATTAGTACTTGTACTTGGTGAATCTTCATCTATACTCGCCCCTTCAGCTGTCGTCACGGAGCCGGTAGCTTAGCTTAGCTGAGCTTCAGGGCGGGCTACTTGATTAAAAAGGCGAAAATATTGCCGTCTCCTTCAAATGATAGAAACTCGTCTCTGGCAGCACCAAAGTCCGTGCGTGCGTGCGGAGCAAAAGAGGCCATTGGATTGTTCCCGCGCGCCGTCCGCCTTCGCCTGCAGCATGAATTGGCCTATCACAGGCCACAGCTACCATCTGAGCTTACTCCAATTAAAATGGCATTCAGGTCATCGCGTGTCTCCCACTAAAGCACCAGCAGCAGTGTCATTTCGTGTCCGAGTGCGGATAACAGCAAGCAATGTTGAAATAACGCGTCACAGAAAAAGAGGCACAAGATAAAGTCTTGGAAAGCATGGTCCGTTATGATTAAGTACTACTATCTGGGTAAATAGACAGAGAATAGTTAAAAACTTGCGCTTGTTGTTCGCAATAAGGGTCATTATTATCCAAACCAGGCGTGCCAACCACATACCTTCGCGGCTGCGGCGCACCCTAGATTTTTGTCCTGGTACTCATTACATCCTCGTCGCCTGCTCTAGAAAAACACTCGATATGCTACTCAAAGCTTACAGAGCGAAGACAGCAGCCAGAAGACCGAAGAGGGTGGCGGAGGAGGCGACCAGGGCGGCGGCGGCACCAGGAGACTCGGTGGACTCGGAAGCACCACCGGTGCTGGAGGGGCTGCCGCTGGTGCTGGTAGAATCCTCATCGTCGTCCTCAGAGTCGGCGCCGGAGGAGCTGGGACGAGCGGCACCGGAGGTCTGAGAGCCGTCGGCCTTGGAGCTGTTGGAGCCGTTGCCGTTGTTGTTGGGGCTGCCGGTGGGGTTGGGGGTACCTCGGAGCTGACGTAGAAGTGATCAGAGATACACTTCTGCTGGCAGTCGGCGTACTTCTTGGTCTGCTCCTCGGTACCGTTGCCCTGCTCGCACTTGGCCATGCACTTGGTGGTGTCGTTGACCTGGTCCTCGTTGGGGAGGGGACCTGAGAAAGGGTGTTAGCATACACAGACACAATATCCCAGACACTTTGCGGGATCAACTTACAGTGATGCAGCGAGACTGGCAGTTAACGTCACCAGGAGTGCACTTGTCAACGCAAGCGTACATGGACGACTGAACGGGGTCCATGGAGAAGGTGGGCGAAGGAGCCTGGGTCTTGGTGGCCGAGGGAGACTGGGCAACGGCGACGGCGGCGAAAGCGCCAGCAACAGCGATGGTGAAACGCATCTTGGATGATTGAAAAGGTCCGGAAGAGAAGAAGGGTATTATTTCTCAAGCTTGTGCTTTGAATGTCAACGAGGACAGCGAGTGAATGAAGCAGACGGACGTGAAAGAGCGTGCAAACGAAGGTCGACAGGTGTGAGGAAGGAAGAGGGAAAGAGAACTGGAACGCACGAGGCCATGCCCGTGCTTTAAAGGCAGAAACGAGCAGTCCGGGGAACAAGCTGGACGATGGGTGGTGGGCCACGCTACCGCACCTTGCCTTGTCTTTTCCTTTCTCTCTGCCGTCGTCCCAAGGCCAAGGGGACCCACGACCGACTCAAAGTGGTTCTGGGTGGGCGCCCTCGGGTGGTCGGAGCGTGCGGTCCAAACAAGTCAATGCGACGCAGGCCTTACATTACGGCCCAGGCTGCTGTCCAGTGCTATCTGCGCCGTGGTGCTGGCTGTGCAGAGTTGCCGGGTGCAGATCGGCGTGTCTGGGGAAGCGCCTGACATGGGCAATTTTAATTACTAAAAGCCACGATCCAGGAGACACAATTTTACCATCCTGGTCGAGGTGTGTGACATGACCAGACAGTCTGGTGCTAGCTGACTCCGTTATTGACGACCTTGACGTTATCATGAGTAGCTCATCGTGTCATGTCGTAGGCACGTGAGAAGACTGTTCAAAAACAGATCCCGTATACTGCACCACGGCCTCCTCAACGAACGATCAACCGCAAACCTCCCCTTATGTTTACCTTCGCTAACAATAACAACAACAGATTTTCTCCCCTTCCCGTCCTGCATCCTTTACCCCTGGGCGACATGACGTTCCAAGCACTGGCAACCTTGCCGACACTAGCGCTTGCAAACACCCATGTCGATTGGCTGCAACGCCCAGATGTCTCAGGGGCTAGGAGGCCAGGGAAAAGCAAGCCACCAACCTTGTTGGTGTGGAGAGACCTGGCCAGGAATTTTCCAAGTCGCATGTTTATGCAACCTCAAGCCAAGCGAACCTGGTAAAGCACGGCGCGCGGAAGCGTGCACCCTGGTCATCCGCAACAGGTGCGTAGAGATCGATCGAATCGGCCGAGGCCACGACGTGAGTTATCCGAGCTGCACAAACATTGTGCAACTAGCAAAAGCACAATCCACAACCAGAGAGGGGAGACGTGAACGAGAGAGGGAGGAGATAGCGGCGAAAGTTGGGTGCGCCCAGAGAGTAGCCAAGTGGCATGGTGAAGCAGCCAGTCGCTCTGGGGGCTGGATCGTTGGACGGCAGCGCCGTTAGACCCCATTAACCTGGCAACCAGCGTGGAATTCCAGCGAATGAACGAGCTACTACGTCGAAGCTCGACTGAATGCTCTGGAGAGCCATCGAACAGACTGACGTCCGTCCGAGACTAGCCCATTCAACAGTTGTGCGCGCGCCCACATTCAGCCAGCGCAGCATCCGATCTGCCTAGCCTCCCACCCAGTGTGGGTACCGGGAGGAAGGTTTTTGTGCATGAATACGAGCTCCGGCGGCGAAAAAAAAGCAGCCAAGCGCTACCAGCAAGAGCCGCGTAGCGGGATCACAAGCAACTATAGGTGGTGAATTGGCCGATCAGCAATGCCCGATTCTGTCCTTTTACGAGGTAGGGTGGCACCGAGAAAGCCCATCATGCATGCCACAAAGAGAAAGAAAATAGACCGACGAAGCGTGGCCGTGCAAAGTCTAGGCTGTTAGTGCTACACAACGTTCAGCTTCCAGCTCACGTATGCCGAGGAGCCGTGCCCCGTGTTGAGTGTGGCTTCAAATACGGGCGATCATCGCAGCAGCACAATCGTCTCTTTTCTCGGAGGATCAGATCAATCCTTTCACAACTATTCCTGGCCGTCCTGGAAATTACACTTCTGCGCACATCACCCAGGTATCTGTCATAGACAGACAGACACATGTGATTTCTCAGACACGGCGCATGTCAATGCTTTTTCCCCATCCTCAGTCTTCCCCGCCTTACCTCTCCGAGTTTCTGCCCATATTTGTTTCATTCTTATTTCCATTCTCTTTCGTTTCCTCTTTTTGTTTCTTTTGCCTGTCTCCCTTTTTTCGCCCATAATTTCTCAACGCAAGGGACAGCTCGGCCACTGGCGCATGTTTAATGCCTCTGCGTCGAAGCTCATGCGCCTGAAATGAGGCATCAATTTACTAAAAACAGAGCAGAGCCATTTGCAACGTACGATGGGCGTGACTAAGCATGGACCGCATCCCTTGCTGGCTTGAGCCAACTCCAGTTCTTTATTCATAGCTTCTCGAATTTGGAAATTTCGTATGGAGGCCATATTGCTGTAATACCTCAAGATTGAATCGTCCGGCTTCGTCACAGATGTGATGCCAGTATAAGCCGGGCTTCTACGGGCACGTTGATGGCTCCCTATGGATAAGTGGTTGCAGCCTGTCCCACTGATAGTGCCTCGACCCCACCAGACCCCAATTGCACCATCTGCGGATATCTCATTGTAAGTTCTGTAGCTGGTAGAAAGAACCTCATTTTCGCTTTTGTGCCACGAGATCTCGCCTCCAAAACGGGTCACCCTCCGCCACATCGCATCTTGCATTGGCGACGGCATCGTGAGACTCTTGTCCACTCTCAATCTCCATCATTATGGCGTCCAACGACCAGCAGGCCGTCGAGAAGCGGCAAGCTGATGCTGAGCAGAACCCTGACCAGCTCATCACATCAGATAACCCTGAGCACCCCGCAAACCTCATTCCTTCGCTTTGCGCCAAGTTCTGGAACCTGGGATGGGTGACGGGCACTGGTGGCGGTTGCTCAATCCGTGACGAGTAAGTATTGCTTCAGATATGTCCTCTCACTGAAAATACCTTTACACGCATCAAGACCCTTCCTCACCCTGTATCTTGAGACAAGATATATTAGCACGTCTCATCACATTATAATTCATATGAATCCAAAGCCCCAGCACCATGGAACTAACATGTCACTTCCAGTGATCTCGTCTACCTTGCCCCTCTGGCGTTCAGAAGGAACTCATGAAACACACGGACATCTACGTCCTCTCCTTGTCCGCCCAGGAGCCCACTTTCAAGAACCGCACCTATCTGCGGTCTCCTCCGGTCTACAAGCCGTCTCAGTGCACGCCGCTCTTCCTCGCGGCCTTCACCCGCCGCAACGCCGGCTGCTGCATCCACACCCACTCCCAGTGGGCCGTGCTCGTCACCCTGCTGCTCGAGGCGCAGGGTCCCGGCCGCGACAAGGTGTTTGAGATCAACAACATCGAGCAGATCAAAGGCTTCGGCCGCGGCTTCGGCAAGACCGGAAACCTGGGCTACCATGATACCCTTCGTATCCCCGTCATCGAGAACACCCCGCATGAGGAGGACCTGACCGAGTATCTCGAGGCCGCCATGGAGCAGTACCCCGATACTTATGCCGTTCTTGTTCGCCGTCACGGTGTTTACGTCTGGGGCGACAACGTCCATAAAGCCAAGACCCAGTGCGAGAGTCTCGACTATCTGTTCCAGCTTGCCGTTGAGATGAAGAAGCTTGGCATCCCATGGATCAGCGACATTGCCCAGATTGCTCCCTCGTAGAAGCTGAGCAAGCACAAAGTTGATGGAAAATTATAATATTCGGAATTATGAGAGATGTGGTATGATCCAACGAAGGTGTTGGTGTGGGCTTGATTCAATAGCTTTCCACATAAACAGCCAAGTTGATGAAAAGTTTTTTATTTTTTCCTTCTAGACTGCCTTGGTTCTATAACTCGTCCCGTAATCTCGTACCGTCTTCGTGTGTCTCTTCATTGACGATTTTGTTATCAACTGGCACTTCTCCATCCACCTGAGATTCCTTGGGTATTGAGCCCAATTCCTCGGCCTCGTTTACAGAATCCACAATCTTCTGAACTGTGTCCATCACATCATCCGAACTCTCACTCTGGCCGCTCTCTGCCGCCGGGTGCCCGCCCTGAACGGTTGGCAAGTCCTTGTCAGGAGTCCCTCCACCGGGATTCCCCGTGCACCTCAACAAACTCCGTCTGGCCAGAATCGCTGGGGACTGCCTTGCTTTGCAAAACTGCACTGCCGGCCTTGGAACCTATGCCAAACATCAATCGCAAAGGCAGCCATACCAACCACCAGAGAGGTCCGTAGAGCAATCGCCGGAAGAGCAGCCATGCCCCTGTAGCTAACAACATGTAGAGTGACGTCTGAAGATACCACGTATCGCTCTTCTGAGACCGCAGAAGCGTACCGAGAAGATCCTTCGAGCTAGCAAGCATCGTATCGAGCGAGGAATACGACTCATCCAACTGCTTCAGCGCAGCAGACGATTCTGTCAGCGTCTGGTGCGCAAACTCGCTGCGGAAAGCTCCGCAGCTATCAAGTCGTGCGTACGCCGCAGTGCGTTGGTGACGTTGCTACTCGCGCCAACCGTCTGCTGGTCTTCCTCTGACAGGCTCGAGTGCTGGTTATGGTGGTGCTGGATGTGTCGTATGCGCTGGTGTTGCGGCTCCGGGACTTCGTCGCTGCCCTGCGCGGAGGCTGTTTCAGAGACGGGCATCGAGTAGGATTGGATCAGAAGCTCTCTTTCAAGCTTCTGTGCCTCCTTCAAGCTTTCGCCGCGGCCAAGCGGGCTTTTCGGAATGCAAAACGGGAGCTGTAGTTATGTGAGCTACGCATCACGGATAACCAGTCCATATGTGTGTGTATTACCTGACCAACTCCTTGGCCAACCGCTGTGCCCCTTCTTCAAGTCGCGCCTTATCATGTCCATCCGGCCTCAAGTACTTGATCTCCTCGAGGAGCAGCTCCTGATCCTCTAGTCCATCTCGTAAAAGCTGGCTGATCTCCGTGCTGAGTTCGCCGCTCACGCTGCTGTCTTCGTCGGCATCGAGGGGTACGGAACCGGGCTCAAACTTGAGATTCGCAAGCCGCTCGATCAGCTCCTGCAGCTGAGTTGTTGTTTCTTGCAGAGCTGCAAGTCGCTCCTGCAAGCCCTCAAATGACATTTTGGGGATCAAAATAAAACAAATGCCGTTCCTTTATTCTTTCTCGCGCATATCTGTCTGCTTCATCGACAATGACGAAAGGTGTACATTGGGTCGACAGTGGGTCGCTGTCCTCGCTTACAGCGATAAATGCATATACTGAAGTTAACCAAAATCCAACCTACCCTTGGCGATGGAAAGTGAGGAATTGACTGACGACCGCGATCGGGCCATTCTATCGTTAGGACAACGCCGTCTGGGCTCAACACACCGTCAAAATGATCACCAAGTTTATGACCGAGGTTTCGGCCAAGTTCAACCCCTTTTCGCCCTGCGCGAAGCCTGCGCGCCTCTTCCTCACCTTCCTCCCTCCCAAGGCTCGAGCGAACGGCACGTCCATCAGCACAACTATGCTTCCTCGAGACTCTACCGAGCCTAGCTCCGTACAGGTCAAATTCAGTATGTTTTCGAGTCGATAAATTTCATGAAGACATGAGCTAACAAGCTCGTGCAGAGGACGGCAAGCAGATGAGCTTCAACTGCCAGAAGTACAGCATTCAGGGCTTGGTGGAGGAGGTTGATCGACACTCTCGACAGCTCCAGAAGGCTGCGGACCTGACGGACTAATCCTACATACGACCTCGTCTCGAAAGTAGTGTATAAATGGCGTTGGGGCAGCAATGGGTTCAAAAGAGTTGAAGTAGACATAGACGACGCATCACATTGTAACAATATCACGGACTTTGAGCTTCTTATTTGTATATTATGCCAAGTACGTTGGCACTTGGGCAATTCTACAACTGAGATTTTTTAAACTTTTCAACCCTCGAGTCGACGTCCTTGACTTAAGCGGAGGCACCGCTGATGAAGAACCACTTGTCGATAGAGCTGTCAATCTTCTCAGCGGGAAGCTCCTGGTGAGCAGGCAGAGGAGGAAGGTTGTTGGGCTCAACGCGGCTAGGAGAGTGGGCGACGGTGGTGTTGGTGCTAAACATTGTTAGTCGTCGAATGACTCGAGTTCATCAGGTAATGACTTACGTAGAAACACCGCCAGGGGCGGTCTTGCCAGTGATGAGACGCTCCCAGGCCTCGGCGCACTCACGGACGACGTCCATGGCGTAGCTATTCATATTGTTAGCCATGCAATAGAAGCAACACAGGGTTTGATCCTATACACACCTCTTGTTCTTGCACTCGCCGGTGAAGGCGAACTGGTTCTCGGGCTTGCCGTCAGGAATCTTGTAGATACGGAACCACTCGTTGGTGGCACGCAGAAGACCGGGCAGGTGACGCTCGACATCCTCGACGTCGTTCAGCTTGGGAGCCAGAGGGTCGTTGACGTCAATGACGATGACCTTCCAGTCGGTCTCCTCCTCGTCGAGCAGGGCCATGACACCGAGGACCTTGACCTGCTTGACCTGACCGGTGTAGCCAACGAGCTCGCCGATCTCGCAGACGTCGAGAGGGTCGTTGTCACCCTTGGCCTTGGTCTCGGGGTGGACGACGTTGGGGTCCTCCCAGGTCTATTGGAATCGATGGGTGAGCAAGCGGAAGTCGGATGGGGCACTGGGAGCTTGAGCTTGAGAAGCTAACGTACCTGGGGAAGGCACCGTAGTTCCAGAGGTAACCCTTGTGGGGAAGCAGTTGCGGACGAATCGAAGCTTGCCCTTCTTGATGTCCTGCTTAATGGGGTTGAGGAGCTCCTCCTTGGAGATCTGCGAGAGAATTCTTCGTCAGTAAAGCACTTGAGGGGGTACGGGGACGGAGTGGGGTTATGGAAAAGGAAGCAAGACGTGGTCGTGGCCGTTAAGGACAACCTCGTTGCAGCATGGCAATGGACGGGAAAAGGGATGAGCGTACCTCGAGCTTGGCATTGGTCCATCGAGGAATCTCAACAATCATGTTGAGGATGGTCTGCTCCTGGTTGGCGTAGAGGGAATATCGTGGAAGGGCGAGACGGGGACGCCATCCTTCTCGATGTAGACGCGGTGCTCCTGGGTGTAAGGAGCGGCGACCTTGCGGAGGGAGTAAGGGAAGCCATGGTGGATTGAGATGTTGGGGCAGCGTTGCTCGACAGGTGACGAGCAATCTGAGCAGTGCGTTGGGAGGAAATTTTGGCGGTTTGGGTCACGGAGGACTGAAGAGGAGGGAGGGAGAGGAGAATGAGCAGGAGGATGGAGGGGCGGGGTACGAGTGGTGTGGCCCATCCCACGGCCGGTCGTCGCAGAGACGGCTGCAGCAGAGGTAGAGGCAAAGGTAGCTGCAGCACCTCTATAGGTGGGTGCCGCTGTTGCTGCTGGCCCTCCTGCTCCCCTAGTGCATGCGGTGAGGAGCCCGGCGTGATTGGTCCGCTGGGGCGATGGCGACAGGTGCTGCAGGTGCTGTAGGCGCTGCAGACACTGCTGTCGGAGGCTGGGTCGGAGCAGCATGGAGAAAAAAATGGAAAGGGAAAAAAAAGGCTGCGATCAACAGTGGGCAATGCAGAATCTGCCCCCGTGCGGACGGTGATAAGACAAGTGTTACACGAATTAAAACATAAGGAGCGGACAGGCTACACGGGCGTCACTGGCCTGCTACACCGAGGAGGACAAGGACGGTCGCGAGTCTTTGCTGTCGTGGTTGGGTACGGGCATGGAGAGTGAAATCCCTATGAGGCCGAGAAATTGTTTTCCTGGCTGGCGGTAAGGCTGGCTGGCCTTAAAGTCGTCCTGAGGTAGGCACTGGCCCAGCAAGTAGGTGCCTCCTTGTGAGTGGTGCCGGCCGAGAAGCCCCTGGACACCTAGGACGGGAGCTTGTCTGGGCACTCCCGAGCCTCGGGAACTTGGCGGGTACCTAGCGTTGCCATGGCCCGTGTCTATCGTAAAGGTACCCTTCAGGTCCATTTCTTGTCGTCTTGTCTGTTGTCCATTATACCATTTGTCCGTATTGTTGAGCGGCCCATTCACGTAGTCTCTTACGCTTCAGTTATAGCAACACTGACCGCAGGGCTTATCTTCAAACAAAGTACGGTGATCCTAAATGAAAGGGGTGGTATATCAACTCTGCTACCTGGCGCAAGTCATTGCTTATGCTCCCATTACCAACCAATTGCCGCCAAAGAGCATGAGAATTGAGACCAGAAAATGTCCCAATCGGCCAAGCCGCCACAAATGCAAGTAGTGCCAAACCGCACCAATATTACACGAAGCTGAATACTAGTCTCACAATCACGCCATCACTGACGATACGGGCCATCCCGAAAGATCCAATTTTATGCAGGGTTATAGGGTAGTTGCTGTATCTCCGCTCAAGATCAGCCATAGTCTCAGTGGCCAAATCCAGGCCCAAGATATCAGGCAGGGATGTGTCTCTTCCACTTGTATACAACCTCCGGCAGAGATATCCATTCGTATTTAGTTGAGGGGCAGCAAAAAGAGGAAAAATTCAATGCTAGAATAAGAGGAAATTGCAAAAGATAAGTTGACCGACAGAGACAGGATTCGAACCTGTGCGGCCGAAGCCATATGATTTCTAGTCATACCCATTAACCACTCTGGCACTCTGCCTTAACAGCCAATTGTTGCTGAGACTGCAACGAAACACTGATGGGGCATCCTGTGCCTATATTCTAATGCTCACAGCATGTCGATTCAATGTTTGTAACAGAGGTATATTCATTATAGTAGACACAATCAACTTCAATCCGCGCCTCAACCGTTCAATTTGTTTCTCATTGTCCGGCTCTTTCTCAAATAACCCTGACCGCATAACATCGATAACATAACCTGTAAAGGAAGAATAGATGGATTCGAACGAGACCATTTCCCTCCATTAAGCGAAACTCGTACACATATCGGCGACCACAGAAGGATTCAGTTTGGGTTTACCTCACACTTAAATCATGCCGCAGTCTCAGACGTTGGAATGGTACTCTTGGTGGTAGCATCAAGGTCAGGTGGCGCAAGAGCCGTTGTGGTCGGCAAGGACGCAGCGTCGTCGATCTCTGTCGTATCTCTCGTATCTCTCGTGGCTCCTCTGATGCTCGACGTGGGACTCTGAACGGGCGTGCTGAACGCCTCAGGCTCCGGCTGCCAATCTCGGAGGTCATCCTCGGCATCGTTAAGGATCTGGCGGGCTTGAGCGCCATGTGAATAAGCTGCCCTAGTGTCTCCGGGTACTACGGGGTATCATCGAGTAGGTTAAGTAGACGGCGGCCATGCTTAGCAAGGATGATCTGCTTCTCAGCTCGCTCAATGGTCGCAGCAAACTCGGCAGCGTATGCTTCCTTGAGCTTCTGACGGGTCTTTGCATGGGTTAGCAAGATAGGCAATGGTCATGGAACGAGCTGCCTGCACGTACAATATTGGTCAACTGAGCCTCCGCCACTAGATTCTCAGCCTCGGCCCTGACGAGCTCCTGCTCTAGGACGACCAGCTTGGCGCTCTCAGGTTCTTTCAACTTGAGGCGCTGAATTTCGTTGGCGATCTTGGTCTTGCCGTCACGGCTGGGTTGGACGCTCTTTTCCGTGTTGCGAATCGCCTTGAGCAAGGCGCGGGAATCATCCAGGGCATGCGAGTAGCCTTCCTCCAGCTCGCCCATCTCGCTCAGCACAACGCCGACCTTGTCGGAAATGTCGCTGATGCCATCGTCACCGGTCTCCTCTCCCCATTCCGAGAGCTGAGTGGCGATGGAGATGCGCTCGCGACCTGCCGTCTCATGGGCCGTGATGAGGTTGTTCTCAGACTTGATAAGGCGGAACAACTTGCGAGAGAGTTCAGGCTGGACGGTACCCCGGAGAGAGTTGAAGGAGAAGCCTCGCTTGCCGCCACCACCGGTTCCTGACGAGGAGGCGTGCTTGTTCTTGCTGCGGATGGATAGCGCCCGATTCCTGGGAAAGGGTGAGGTGTTAGCCGTGGCCTCGTTAATTGCGGTGCGCCATGGATAAACGAAGCTGCCTGTGAAGGACCCATCGCGACTGGATCGAGACATGCTGGTCGCGATCAAGATAGGAAGTGAGTGGGTAGCTGTGCAGGGTTCCGGGATGGTCGGAAGAGGCGATACAAGGTCCGCAAAGGCAGTAAATTCACCAAGAAGGGTATCGCGAGGGTGGTAGATTGAACGTACATGATGGCGGAATGCTCGGACAAGAGCAAGAGGTCAAGCTCTTCCCATGTGTTAGCTCGCGATCTTCAACTGCGACGGCTTGCTCCTGCTCTGACTGCCTATGACACGAGCGCCGGTCGAATTGCGTGAACCTAGTGTCGATGGAGACTTACAAGATGAATTACTAGATAGGGTAGGTGATCGATGTAACGTGGCCTGGAAGCTATCGTCTGGATAGGAGAGCAGGGAATACGAGGACCAGGTAAATATGGTAATCTGGAGGTATGGAGCTTACAGGATGGATGTCAAGCTGGGCGATGCGATGGCTTGGTGTTATGTATGCACCTTACCTTCGCTTGTCTACCTTACCTTACCTGAGCTACCCGCGCTTGCCATGGCCTTAGCACTGGAACTGCAGCCCAAGTGCCTACGTATGAACCACACATGACAGCAGTCATCATAGAACAGTCCCGTCATGTCTGCTAAAGCCAAAGCTACGGCGAGACAAGAGAGCACCGAATGTGGAATGCAGCATGATGTCATGCACCGAATGGGCCAAAGAGGGCCCCTCCCCACCAAATCAAGCCAACCCATCCCCATTAGCGAATGAAGCCGCCCTGTGGTTGGCTCGGATTCTCCCTCATCCTCACACGCCGTGCTCTGCGCTGCTGGGATCTGCCCGCCGACGATTACCTCATTGGTTTCACTGGGAAAAGAGACATTGATTGATATACACCACTGTATCATCGTGGTTCATTGTTTGAGCCATCTAGAACATAGCCCTGAGTCGATATCCTTGCCGTCGTCTGCGTGAAGATGGCACAATTGTGTCCATACCGAAACCATCAACGAGCTTGTACCCCAAAAGAACTGGACTCGTCACCCGTCATAACCTCTCGTCTTACGCCATATTCCGTAGAGCCGTCTTGGCCCTGCATATATAAAGAACCCAAACCAAAAATGACTCCAAGCGCGCCCCTCCCCGTCCGACCCAGGTGCGTACGTAACTCGTCCATGCTATCAAGCCACCAGGCAAGTGCTTGTTCCTGATCGAAACATGTGACTCCTCACCCCGCCAAAGACACGCTTAGTAGCGTGTCGTCGTTCTTTCGTAGAAAACGGGGTCGCTGTCCCGAGGTCTGGAATGCGGGCCGGCGCTGTATGACCGCCGCGTAACGCTCGTGTAGCTTACACGGGGCGAATGGTGGTGGTGATGATGGTGGTGGCCATGGTGATGTTTGTGTCGCCTCGCTGGGATGATTTCCTCGTGGTAGTAGTAGCTGGTGCGAGGATCGTCTCGGAAGCACATCTTGTCTTGAGCTTTTTCGATTGAAAGTTGCTCGACTTTGTTGTGTTTTGTTTTGTAGGCGTTGGGTGGGTTGTCGGCGGGATGATTGAGGTGTGCGTCCTGCTACTTTTAAAAGAGCTCCAAGTGCAGTTTTTCTACTTTGAAATGGGACCAACCCTCTGGTAGCACCCTGTCTTTATACCTACTTCCAAGTCTTGCTTACCAGCAAATTCTCGATGCCTCCCTCAGCTGATGTGTTGCTTCGCCCTGTTCCTGTGCCCAGTTGCAGGCAGGCCCCTGCTCTACTTTAGGCTAGAGCCGGTCCTGCAGCCATCCCTGGAAAAAGGCCCCTAGAAACGACCCCAATGGTTGTGACTAATTATTGAATTCTGTACGAGGAGAGGGGCCTCGAAGGTTGCCTACCAGCTCGGTCCTTGGTACCTGTGTTCGTGTTCCTGTCTGTGGTGCCTACTGTCACGGCCTGCTCCGTTCCTCGAGTAAGTGCTAGAGGTGTGGCTATACCGCCCGTGATCCAATCACCGTGCACAGAACCTGCCAACGTTCACCGCAAGCATGTAGAGCCCTGCCTACGTATATCCCCAGCCCCTAGCCTTTCTCTAGACAAGGGAACCAGGCAGAGTGCTGCTTGCTAGACCATGGGTATGTGCCAGCGGACCCTGGTAGTACCAGATGACGTCGCGAAAGCACTTCCGTGTGAAATGTGGGGCCGCCTCGTTAACCAATGCCGAGCCGATGTCGCCGTATTCTGTCTGCATCGTTCGCAATATAGCACATAGCAAATATGTGTTATAGACATGAACAAGTTCGTTCTCGCCATCTAGGCGGGCTTGGCGTCAGGAGAAAACATGATTTGGTTATCTTCAGTCATTCTACGTCCCTCTACTCATATGCCTAACTGATTGCATCGTTTTGACCGGCTCACGGATGAGAGCCCAAGATTTGGCAAGCGGTTTTTGCCATGGAGTTTAGATGGCGCAGGGACCTTAGGAAGTCAAATAGTCACATGAATTATTTCCCAAGGCGACATTTATCCCTAGCCATCCAACCCTACCCCATTCAATACTTAACCTTCCCAACCTTTTGAACATTCCCTTCCGTGTTCCGCCTTACCCGAGATCATCCACCTAAGTGTACATAGCCTCTTGCGTTATCCAACCCACATTGACCAACTTGGCCTTTGTAGTATGGGATTGCTAATCTTGAATGGGAAGATTGTCTGAAGTTCTAGCTGCCGCTTTACCGAAGTTGGGTGACACGATTCCATATGTTGAGAGTGAGGTGAACTTGCTGTACTCATGGAATGCGCATACTCCCACTTTCGTCCTTGCCGGTAACGGTTAAAAGTTGGCCTATAGTACCGTCGCCTACAATTTGGAAACCAAAAATACTGGAAATATTGCGGCAGGGCCGGATATGAGTATGTTTGATTCGTCGCTGGCTGAAGAAGGCGTCACGGGCACGGGGCACCTAGACTCGGGCTGTACAATTCATCTCTTACGTGTATTCTCCCTGCATGAAATGCTGATTGGTATGTGAGTTCTCAAGACCGCTTGGAATATTTAGGGCCGTCCTGGCCCCAAGACCTTGATACGAACGACGCACTTGCTATCGCGTAGTAGCTGTCAAATTTGAGCGCTTCTCTTGTTGCGCTAAGCTTCCCATCGGTTCTCCTGCACTCAACACGCAAGCTTCCCAGCATCTGTTCCAGCACATGATAATCAGAAGCCTGATGATGTTACATTTTTACAAGACGCTTATGACTGCTTGCACCGTCTAGATACCAGCTCTTCTATATACTCCATTTGCCGCCTCATTTCTTCGTAGAGAATCCCGTCTCAACCTTGCCGACCGCCCATGCGGTGACGAACACTGCCAGCATGCTAGCGAAAATCACAATAGGCTTCCTCAATGTTGCCAGCAGCGGAGTCTCGTACGAGATGATAAGGTCCCGGTCCCGGAACTCGTCCACCAAGTTGCGGGCCTTAATCGAAAGGACGGTGCGACCAATGGTGTCCAAGTATGTCTTCTCAACCGTGACGGCAGTTTCCAGAATGGATGACTCGGGGATTCCAGTGTAAAACTTGACGTTCCTGCGAATGGTTAGCTACCAATGGAAGAAATTGATTGCCATGGAGTTTCTTACTCTGATCCCTCGGGAAGGACCACACGAACTGTAACATGCTCATACTCAACACCTTCAGCCTGCTTGGGACCCTCGAAGAAAGGAACCTTCAGGATGTGGCCTCCAGTTGCGGTCTTGCGAAGGAAGTTGGCCGCGTTGGAGTTCCAACCAATCGTGAAGGGTACTTCCATCCTCCAAATAAGGGGTAGCGAGGCTTGAGCTCTAGGACCGCCTCACGCTTGTTGCTGCGGAAGCGAGATGTAGAAACGTTTCCGATGACGTCTGTGAAGTAAGGGTCCACACTGCCAATCTGGAGGGGAAGCGGAGCTCCTTGAGCGCGAACGAGTTGGGGTTGAAGAACTGCGACTGCTGCCACTTCACACGGTTGAACTGGCTCGAGAGGTTGGCACCCAGGTGGTACATGCTGTACCTCTCCTCGAACGCAACGTTTCCACCCCAATGACTGACTTCAATGTCTCGCTCCAGGGTGGACATGTGAGTGACGGGTTTGGAGAACTCGAATCTAACCTGCGCAGGGAGGCTGCGCCGGCTGGCTTCTCGTCAAAGGGACCATATGTGAGTTTCGAGCCCTGCTTCTGAGGGAATGTCTCGGCATCGCTGTTGCCGGGAACTGTTGTGTAATCGGGGATGGTTGAAGATGCTGCCTTAACCTCGGTCTTCTGCTTCGTGGTGGAGTAAGCTGATGGCGCGTAGACGGAGAAGTCGTAGACGAGGTACTGAGGCTCATCTTGCTTGATGGCGGCAGGGAGGGGCCTGTAGGCCTTGAGGTAGTAGAAGGTGATGCCCAGAGTCTGCTGGCCTCCAGCCTTCAATGGAGATGGCAATCGGATGCTGTAGTACTGGATATCGCTATTCACGTAGGTAAGATTTTACACGTCAACGTATTCGTGCATAATGTACTCACCTGTGCGGATCGTACTCAACGGCCGAAACCTTGAAAGGCCCGGCGTTGGCGTCCTTGCGGTCCTTGACTTCGAGACCTCCAACTCGCGACATTTGGTCCGCTGTGAATGGCAGGTAGTAGACGTCCTGCGGCTCGGACGCGACATTCTCAATGAGCACATTGACTTGCTCTTTGACATAGTTCTTCTCTAGGGAGATGACGTGGACGAGGTTGGCGTTCTTGAAGACTTGGGGAGGCTTGAACTCGGCGGGCAGCTGGACCTTGGAGGTGCCCGGTGTTTCTGAGGGAGAGCTGGCAATGGCGGTGGACAGCAGGCCGACCAAGGCCGCTGCTACTGAAAACGGCTTCATGTTGGCGAAGAGTTCGGGCGGCCGCTCATTGATTGCGCGTGCCCCGGATTATGGAAGAGAGGTCTAGTTCGCTAACGCCAGGTCCTGATACAAGCTCGAAAGGCATACGTTGCCATTCGTACCCAGGAAGCTGTGGTGAGCTCCAGCCAATCACGAGCTTGCGACTCTGAAAGCGGGACAACATTCTGCCGGCAACGAGAGGGTCACAGTTCTGTACCCCACAAGGGGAGGATTCTGGTGGTGAATATAGGTAACTACCTATCTACCTACAGAGTACATTAGGTGCCTTTATCTATCTCTCTGGTCAGGTAAGTCGTATGTAGCGTCTTATCTGTAGCAGTTCTCGTCCATTAAGACCTGTTACCTGTGGACGTGGAGCAATCTCCACATGAGAGGGACACGCATTCAACAACGTCTCAAAGGAGCTCTGAACTCTCACTCTCTAGCTTACTAGTGGCGTACAATATAATTGAAGGGCAAGAGACTAGCCAAAATTCACTTTCAATAATGGGCAAGTGGGAATTAATGCGCTTACGTGCTGTTGCACACCCACAACGTGGAGAGAAGGGATCTCGCCGAGGCGGCGACGTTCTCGGCGATATTGCGGTACTTGCTTGGGCTCTAGGACAAGCTGAGTGACAAAAGCTTGTGGCTTCAAACTAGCGATGGCCTCGCTCAGATGTTGTCCGTGTAGGGCTTAATAAATTGGCAGTGAATGGCAGGAATGGGCAATTGGAAGCGGTCGATAGCCTCTTTCAGCAAAGCGCGGTAAAAGTGCCGCGGACTTTGTGGCTCACGGCCAAAGGTGGTGGTGGGTGGTGGCTTTGCCTTCACATCAGCTAGGCTACCTACTACCTACTATGTACCGGATCCGACCAATGCAAGGCACGCTAAATCCAGGTACCTCGTGGGATTAAGGTGTCAAGGGACTGGCGGTGGGCAGGCCGGTGGTCAGGCCGGTGCCAGCTGGTACCTGGAGCTGGGTCGTTGTTTAAGGTTTCCAAACTCCCAAGCTCCTCATCACCTTACCTCGCCCTTCCTCTCACCTTCGCGACTTACCACCCAAAGACCACCTCGTCGCCTCGTGCCGTTGTCGGACAGCACCACAACACCGACCTACTCCGTTACCATCCCAATTGGCCACCGGTAGAGACACACTGTCTCACATCCTGCGTGAACTCTCCTGACACGCACCCTCCACCAAGCTACTGCTCCCAACGTCTGCCCCGCCAAACCCCGCGAGCATCCAACGAAAATGGTTGGACTTGGACCACGGCCGCCTCCTCTAGAAAGGGTATGTTGAATCTGTCTTTCTCCTCAATTGGCTTTTTGCTTGGCGTCAACTTTGTTTTCTCGGCCCAACCTGTTGAAGCGCCGCCTCTGCAGGTTTCCGTGGCCTGCTTCGGCGCGAGACGCGGGCTGGGCTTCTCTCTTCCCTCCACCTGCGTATTGTCCAAATGTCGACGCGCAGCCACTTGACTCCTAGTGGGGTGAGTATGGTTAGGAGCTGTGGAAATCCAAGAGCTTTGAGCCGCTGTGACGGATGTTCCGGCGGATCCTTCTCTACGACATGGGAGCTGCGAAGTGCTCGTTTGCGGTGCCACGCTTCCACATGAGTTAAGCCAAGAAGCGTCTGGTGATCCAAGCCGGAACTGGCTCCTATCTTATACTGCATTAAGGGTCTCTCTCAATGAATTGTTGACTAGTGTCTCACGTTATCAGTTGCTGGGGAGATGCTATGTGACATCATCATATCACTTGGCCCCTCTATCAACGGACTTGTCATAAATACGGCCAACGCCTAGCTTCTGCCCCATCCGTTTCTCGGAGGTAGTTTTGCTGCTTGAAATAGCATTCTGGCTACGATAGCATTGTACCTTTCCAGCGTGTCTTCGACCTTGATTCGAGCCCGCTGTTTTTTCTAATTATTGTGTCGCAAGACTATGAGCTGACGAGTCACTATGGCAGGGTCCAAGACGGATATTCCAAAGGACCTCCTCGAGCAGATCCGTCAGCTGGAGCGGGAATTCACCGTCCCTGTTGAGAAGCTCAAGCAGATCACAGACCACTTTGTCTCCGAGCTCACAAAGGGTATGTAGAGCTACCCAGCCATCGTTGGCCGTCATCACTCACAATTCG
This sequence comes from Albifimbria verrucaria, assembly GCA_020081605.1. Lineage (NCBI taxonomy): Eukaryota > Fungi > Ascomycota > Sordariomycetes > Hypocreales > Stachybotryaceae > Albifimbria > Albifimbria verrucaria. Next base: position 3,354,475 of record JAHREC010000018.1, read on the forward strand.
TCACAATAGGTCTGAGTGTCGAGGGTGGTAGCATTGTCAGTTCAGCTCTTGAATTCCGCTTTCGTTGTGTGTATTGCTGACACTACTGAACAGCCCATGAACCCGACATGGGTTATGTCCTTTCCCGATGGCCATGAGACAGGCACATTCCTCGCCCTTGACATGGGCGGCACGAACCTGCGAGTTTGCGAGATCACCTTGACCGACCAGAAGTCCGAGTTCGACATTATCCAATCCAAGTACCGCATGCCGGAAGAGCTGAAGACCGGAAACAAGGAGGAGCTCTGGGATTACATTGCCGATTGCCTGCACCAGTTCGTCGAGACTCATCACGGTGACTGCTCGAAGCTGGATGCCATCCCACTCGGTTTCACATTCTCCTACCCCGCCACACAGAACTACATCGATGAGGGTATTCTGCAGAGGTGGACCAAGGGATTTGACATTGCTGGTGTAGAGGGGAGAATGTGGTCCCCATGTTCGAGGCCGCACTGGCCAAGCGGGTAAGTGACCATGGTTACTGCGTATAGTTCATCACTCACGACTTTCCAGGGAGTTCCCATCAAGCTGACGGCTCTGATCAACGATACCACTGGCACACTCATCGCCTCGGCTTACACTGATACCAAGATGGCCATTGGTTGCATCTTCGGCACTGGCTGCAACGCAGCTTACATGGAGAACTGTGGTTCTATCCCTAAACTTGCTCATCTGAACCTGCCTCCCGACTGCCCTATGGCTATCAACTGCGAGTGGGGCGCTTTCGATAACGAGCACAAGGTGCTCCCTAGGACCTCCTACGACCAGATCATCGACCGGGACTCCCTCGCCCTGGCCAGCAGGCCTTCGAGAAGATGATTGCTGGTCTCTACCTGGGAGAGATTTTCCGCCTGGTCTTGGTCGATCTGCACGACAACAAGGATGTCCACATCTTCGAGGGCCAGGATATTGCACACCTTCGCAAGCCCTACACCCTGGACTCGTCTTTCCTATCTGCAGTTGAGGAGTAAGTTTTGCCAGACGCTGGTCTTACAACAGGTGCTGACATGTCTTTAGGGATCCCTTTGAGAACCTCCAGGAGACGTACGACATGTTTGTTAACAAGCTCAACATTACTTGCACTGCTCCGGAGTTGGAGCTCATCCGTCGCCTCTCCGAGCTTATCGGAACCCGAGCCGCGCGCTTGTCCGCATGTGGCGTTGCTGCCATTTGCAAGAAGAAGGGCTACGAGAGCTGCCACGTTGGTGCTGACGGTTCGGTATTTAACAAATACCCTCACTTCAAGGCACGAGGTGCTGTGGCTCTGCGAGAAATCCTTGACTGGCCCGAGAAGACGAACCCGAAGGAGGAGGACCCAATTGAGATCCTGGCTGCCGAGGATGGTAGTGGTGTTGGAGCCGCCTTGATCGCCGCCTTGACCTTGAAGCGGGTCAAGAATGGCAACATGGCTGGTATCCTGCACCCCGAGAACTACAAATAAGCGCCATGAATGAATGAATGAAACCGCGGCACAACGATTGAACAAAGAGACCCAGAAAGTAAATGAGTCGAGGTAGACATGCATAGACAGGCGGCCGGCTACAGTATTTGTACAGGCTCTATCTATGAAATCAAAATGCCACATGTTGAAGCCATGAAGTATTCTTCAACCCATGAATGTGCAGATAGGTAATCGATACTCTGTTGCAAAGTTAGCAGGACCGACTAGTGATGAGCAAATTCAACTTACTGTTAAGTGTCCAGTACCGCCTGCGCACACCCTCCCACTCTCCCTTGCCCTCCTCGTTCAGCCCAGACATGTCGACATCGCTCTCTTCCCACTCAACATCAAGTCCTGCTTCGGTGCCATGCATTTCGACAACCTTGGTATACACATCGTAGCATATTTGCCTATCGGCGCCGAGACCATTGAAGAAGCTGAATCGTCCTTCTTGGTCCAGGAGAGCGGTAACGTACTCTGTGAAGAACAAACGAAGCTGGGAATAATCCTCTCCAAACGTATCGAAATAGATTGCGTCGTACACCTCGCCCTGTTCCATGAGCTGTGGCACGATATCCTGCCACTTGCCCCCGTGCACCTTGTAGGCGCCCTCTTCAGGTCCGCTCCTCTCCCACGACGAACCAAACTTGGAGTCTGGCTTGGAGAGGTGCTGTAAGACGGAAGGGTGGGCTTCAATGATGTGATGGCGGGAGGGCTTGAGCTCGGCGAACATGCCATCGACAATGCCCATGCCAAATCCAATGTTAAGAATACGCTTGCCAGTCTCGGCATTGGGAATCAAAGCGGCAACGGATCGTCGCATGATGTCCGTCTCCCAGGACATCATCACGCCGTTGAGGTCGGAGTCCAGCAGTTTTTCGGAATCATAGGTAAGCTCGGATTTGAGGTACTCGTCGCTTGTGACCTGCTTCTCGTTTGCGTCGGGGGCGAACTTGGCCTCGCCGGAGTCGTTTTCCGTAGCCTCGGCGTCGGCGCCATTGGCCTCGCCTGCATCCTCTTCCATGGCGACATCACCATCCTCTGATCCAGAAGACAGCTCCTCGTAGCCGTCCATTAGGGCAAAGAGAAGCTCAGCCCGCACACCGGCGTCCACACACATGTTGTAAAGGGTCTTTCGCCCTAATCGCAGAGCCACGCAGCCGGGCGTTTCGTTGTTGCCATCGACATCGTTCCAGATGGCGCCAGAGAAGAAGAGTTCCTGAACTACCTCCCTGGCCTCCTCGACAGAGCCATCTTCCTCAGTGTCGTCGGCATCAGCATCGGCTGGCCCGCAGGCTCTGATGGCAGCGTGGAGCGGGGTCTCGCCGGTCTTGGGGTCTTGGGCGCTGGCTTTGCCACGGACGTCGAGCAGTTGCTTCAGACCGCTGAGGTCATGAGCCCAGGCATGATGGAGGATATCCCGCACATCCTGGGGGCAATCGGAGGATATGCGGGCGGGCAACGAGTCGTCGATGGGAGCCATGATGCTCGAGGCTGTGGAGGGGCTGCGGGGTCCTGCTGGAAGGGTTCTAGGAAGCTCGGCTTAAGGTGTTTGCCGAACCACGATACGAGGGAGTAGTGTTTACTGTTGATGGCTAATCTCTCAGAGACACGTGGGAGACCTATTCTAAGGCTTGGTAGCGGTCCAATATGTTGTACTCCTCTCAGCGACCCAACGTGGTTGGTGGTTCAACTCAGTATGGCTTTCAGTCGACAAAAAAAAAAAATACTGAAGAAAGCACTAAGGTACTTAGAGCTGCCCCGCTAAGGCGGGTGGTTGTTCTGGATGCACCCAGGTAAGAATGTGGCTACTGAACATGGGTGACAAGCTAGTGCGTATAGGAGCACCTTGCTCTACTTGCGCCGTCCGGTGGCTTCGTCCCAAGTAGACCATCAAGCCGACCTTCGTGTTTTAATTGATTGCTCTTAGTCTCAATTGCTATGCTTAAAAGGCGCCAGTGTTGTACGCAGCACGCACACTTGCCTGAGGTACATCTATGGCAGACACCAATGCGGAGAAGGTACAGATACTTGTAAAAATAAAAAGCTTCACACTGAAGAATCTCGTGCATTAGTAGGCACCTCCAGGTAGAACCGAATACCAAAGTACGGTGTTCATTACATGCTATTGAGAATCCAATTGCTTGACTATAACCTCGTAATGTGGTGCTTTCGAGACAATGAAGAGAAGATAGGGAAAAGAAGAAAAAGGTAAAAGAAATGACATGACGCCACCATGCATCAGGCACATCTCTCACGTTGTCACCAGGTTGGTTGGTTGGGTAATAAACAACGGGCTGTATATCTGCCTCGGTGCACGCTTGGGGGCTAGACTTGTCCATCAGGGCGAGTAGGTACGCTAAGAGCCTTGAACTTTAGCGCGCTGGGTCCCCAAGCGCAAGTGAACTGGGACTTGGCCTTGTGCTGGAGAAACCCCACCTCCAGCCCCTCCATAGCTAGCACCTAAACGGCTTTAGCTCCCCAGGCGTCTCAGCACGTTGCCCGGACGGCCTGCTTCCATTGGCGAATGGATTGGCCTCTTTCGGCCAGCTCTGGCAAAGATGGATCTAAGAAGACCCCTGTAACTGAGCTGGTGCAGCGCTGTAGGTGCCATGCGGCACGACCTGCCGGCAAAGGCATTCCGTTACTGGTCCATTACCTCAGTCCTGTTTACCTTTTCGTCACCTAACGTTAGATTATCCTCTCTACTGTACGTACCTTGCAACAGGGCGTCGTAGTCCAGTCCCGTCCAGTCCACGAGCCCTTCCCATTCCCACCTGCCGACATCAATCAGCCTCAATTGATTTGAGCATTTTTACTTGCCCTCTTCTCCATAGCCAGGGCGGAGCAAGAACGCAGAGAAAGAAAAAGAAAAAGAAAACTCAAAACATCGTCGCGGTAAGCTCTTTTCGGTGGGCTCCTCACTTTTTGCCTTTGCTCCTACGGCCGCCCAACTCGGTTCGCTCAAGCTAGCGCCCGCAAGGCTTGATCTTCCGCTCCCGTCTAGCTTGGCCATGCCCACATGCTGATTGTCCAAGACCTCAAGACTCGCCAGAAGACCTGGACATCCAACCGCCACTCCTCGGGAACGTTTCAGGCCAAGCCCGGCGTCATCGTCATGAAGTTTGGCGAGCAGCTTCGCTCCAGCGTCATTCGCGAGTACCAGTGGTACTACATCGACTACGATGGCCTCAAGACCGACCTGAGGCACGCCACCGGCCAGGCCCAGGCCCACGGCGGCAACGAATGGACCGAGGACGACGAGACGCGCTTCGTCTCCAAGCTCGAGACCGAGCTCGAGAAGGTCCATACCAAGCAGCAGGTCAAGGCAATGGAGATCTCGAGGCGCATTGCCGTCAGCGAGCGCGAGGTTAGGGACGTCGTCAACCGCCTCAACGAGCGTGGTCCAGGAGAGAGTGGCCCCAGCGAGGAGGAGTTTATGCTGCTCGAGGAAGACCTCAGCGATATCATTGCCGACGTCCACGACCTGGCCAAGTTCGTCCAGCTCAATTACACTGGCTTCTACAAGATCATCAAGAAGCACGACGTGAGCTTGCCCTCTCTCTTTCCTCCCTTGCCCCAATCGCGTCATGTATGCAAATGACTGACCCTTGGTAGAAAATGACGAAATGGCACCTGCGACCCGCTTTCGACACGCGACTCAAGGCCAAGCCTTTCTACAAGGAGAACTATGATGCCTCTGTCATCAAGCTATCCAAGCTGTACGATCTTGTGCGTACCCGTGGTAACCCCGTCAAGGGCGACAGCGCCGCTGGCGGTGGTCAGGCTAGCTTTGTCCGACAGACGACCAAATACTGGGTTCATCCGGATAACGTGACGGAGCTTAAGCTCATCATCCTGAAGCATCTTCCCGTGCTGGTTTTCAACGCAAGCAAGGAGTTTGAACCTCAGGACTCTGCCATCACTTCCATCTATTACGACAACCCCGATACCTGGGATCTCTACGAAGGCCGCTTGAAGAAGACCGAGGGAGCGGAGGCTATCCGTCTGCGATGGTACGGCGGCATGCAGAACGAGACCATCTTTGTCGAGCGCAAAACTCACCGAGAGGACTGGACCGGTGAGAAGTCGGTCAAGGCACGATTCTCCATCAAGGAGAAGAACGTCAACTCTTACATGAAGGGCGAGCTCCTCCCCGCAGCTCTTTTCGAGAAGGCCCGAAAGGAAGGCAAGAAGTCGGAGAAGGCAATTGCTGAGGATGAGAGACTGGCGTCTGAGATCCAGTATTCTGTCCTGAAGAAGGGTTATAAGCCCGTCTGTCGCTCGTTCTACAACCGTACCGCTTTCCAGTTGCCGGCAGATGCTCGCGTGCGAATCTCCTCGATACCGAACTGACCATGGTGCGAGAGGACAACATCGGCCGTCCCCGATCCGGTGATAACTGGAGACGCATGGATATTGGCATTGATTACCCATTCTCGCAGCTCCCACCGGAGGACGTCGTGCGCTTCCCTATGCTGTGCTGGAGGTTAAGCTTCAGACACAGATGGGACAGGAGCCACCTGAGTGGGTGCGCCAGCTCATCTCTTCTCACCTCGTAGAGGCTGTTCCCAAGTTCTCCAAATTCATTCACGGAACGGCTTGCTTGTTCCCGGACCGCATCAATCTGCTTCCATTCTGGATGCCACAGATGGATGTGGATATCCGCAAGCCTCCTACTCACGACTTTGGCATCCGACGCCCTGGTCTGTCAGGTACTACGACGACCTCAGACGATGAGGAGGAAGATATGGACTCTGACGACGAGGACTCCCATCCCTCTCGTTCTGGCCCCTCGAACGGCGAATCCAGCGCGCAGGGTGGTATCCGTAGCCGTACTGATGTCGAAGGGCAAACCGTTGATCTTCCCAACGCCAATGAAGACTTCCCCATTTATGACTCTGATGATGAGTACGATGAGGATTATGAGCTCGAGGAAGCCAGACGTATCGGTGGTTGGCATTATTACTCAACGCTCTTTACCACGAAGGGCCGCGCCTTGGGTCAAGGTGCTCTCAGCCTCGTCAAGGGAGTTGTTCCCCACCCCGTGGCAGTGCGATCCCAAGGAGCGAACGTCAACAAATGCTTTTGGCGATGAGCAGGTCCAGACCAAGAAATTCAAGGCGCCACCAGGCAAAAAGATCTATGTTCCAGTCCGTGTGGAGCCAAAGGTCTACTTTGCTGCGGAGAGAACATTCCTCGGATGGGTAAGTACCTAGCAGATTCGCAATGACATTGGCAGGATACTAATTGTGTGGAACAGCTCGAATACTCTACTTACATAGCCACGATTGCCGTTACCCTTCTCAACTTCGGCTCACATCCCACTCCTGCCTCCTTCTGGGTATCGGGCATCTTCACCTTGCTGGCCATTCTGAGCATCCTCTACTCGGTTGGAATTTACTTCTACCGTAGCCATGCCATTCGCAACCGCAAGGTCGCAAAGTACTACGACCGATGGGGCCCTTCGGTACTGTGCGGCGCTTTATTCATTGCAGTTGCCATCAACTTCGGCTTTGAGGGTCGGGAGAGGTCTTGGTGGTAGAGTATATAATTCGGAATGGGGACTCAACAGAGCTGCAAACACCAAACGCGAGCAAGTACAACACGGTAAGCCTGTGCACCAGTATCGATACTTTTGGATGAAATGGTGGCTAGGAAAGAAAGTACTAGGCCAGTGTCTCAGCTGGACCACGGAACGGTCTCGACCATGGGCTGGGCCATCTGGAACGTTAATAACCGAGTGGGGCTTGGAGGAAGCTGACTAGATTGGTTCGAAGCGTATTTAGCAACTAGCTGTAAGTTAGAGAGCGATTGTATAATGGCATACTTTTGTGTATTCACGTTGGAGATCCCTCCGGTCGGTCGGCCGAGCTGAAGCCGCTAATGCTTGGGCACGTTACATATCAGCACTTGCAATAGCATGATCACGGACGCCACTTGTGACCCTTGAAGATTATGGCCATTTCTGGTATTTAAGCTTTATGGGGGTTATTGTGGAGGAGGCTATCCTTTCGTTGGTAGCCAGACTGGCGGTATGACGAATGGCCTGTCTGTTCTGAGTACATAAATATCGACCGTGTCCCTTTCGTGCCACTCTCATAGCCTTGGATCGTAGTCTCGCAAGGGAACCATTGATCCAAAGAAGTCTAACAACTTGAGATATTGGTTTGGCTTTGACTCACCGCCACAATGGTTATCTTGACGACTCAATCGGAATTTGGGTGTGCACCACCGCCATGCACACCGTACTCCATCATCACGAATCTGCCTGGTTGGGACACGGTTAAAAGGGTTCGGGATGGAGACATGAGCGACGTGGCCAGAGTCAAGAATATTTACCCTCGGTTTGCACCAATGCAGTTTGCCGGTCAGGTAGGTGGAATGGCGATACCCGTGGGGACGTCCCATCGAACTCATCTCGCTGACATTGGTGATCTCGCAGCTCGGAGCAGAGCTAGCTAAGCGACTCGACAGGGAAGGCCAAGGCGTCATGTTATACTTGAACCCAGAGATGTGGCCCTATACACGTGGGCACGTCACCAATAGCCATAGAAAGGAGCATGTCATGAAGCCCGAGGACATTGAGCTGAGATGCGTTGATGTTGCCGGACATCGTCTGTACCTTATTCTTTACAACAGGATGCAAACACCTGGCATCATGCTCACCTGGGGCAATGCAGGCCTAGGACTTTCCATTCGTGGAGCTGAGCAACTCCTCAAGGATGTAGATGGGGTGAAAGAGGTGCCGTATGATGGGCAACAACCACCACCAACACCAACATGGACGCCAGAGGGCCCGGCTCACCAGGGCCTGCGGGAGCGTATCTCCTCTATACTTCACCGAGCTGCCATTGACCCATCCAAGGTCACATGCAAGCCTGAAGACGTCTACCTCTACCCCACGGGCATGGGTAGCGTGTATCAGACTAGCAACCTGCTGCTGAAGTATCGTCCGGGTACGATTGTGGTGATTGGCATTGTCTTTCACAACACCCATCATCACCTGGTCGAGGAGTGTCCCAATGGCATCAAGCATTTCGGCGCAGTTGACGAGCCAGGCCTTGACAAGTTTGAGGCTTGGCTGGCCGAGGAGGCGCAAGCCGGCAGACCCGTCAGCTACGGTTTCGTTGAGATACCGGGCAACCCGTGTCTGGACACTCCTGACTTGGCTCGTCTGAAGAAGCTGGTATGTATAGACTCCTGCGATTCGAAGCATGGCCGTTAACATGAATGTAGGCTGAGAAGTACGGATTTGTCCTTGTCGTTGATGACACTGTTGGTTCCGCCGCCAACATCGACGTCTTCCCTATTCCGATATTGTTCTTACCTCACTCACCAAGTCTTTCAGCGGCTTGGCCGACGTTATGGCCGGATCTATCGTCCTCAACCCTCTCTCCTCTCACTATGCAGCGCTTTCGCCACTGTACCGTTCCAGCCATCACAACGAGCTGTTTGCTTCTGATGCTGAAGTTCTCCTTTCCAACTCGGAAAAGTTCCTCGAGCGTACACCCATCTTCAACAGGAATGCCTACGCCATGGCCTCGTTTCTACAAGAGCAGGTCTCTGACCCGGAGTCGCCTGTAACGCTGGTCCAGTATCCGCCCTTGCTACCAACCAAGGCCAACTTTGACGCACTGCTACGACGCAGCACCCCAGAGCTGCCCGAACCCGGTTATGGCTGTCTCTTGACGGTTCTGTTTGAGAGCCTAGAGACTGCGCAAGCATTCTACAATAACTGCGGTTTCTATCCATCACCTCACTTGGGAGGGCATGTGACGTTGATGTTTCCGTATAGTCTGTTGGTGTTTAGCAAGGACCCTGAGGAAAAGAAGTATATGGAGCAATTCCAGGTGAATGAGGAGAGTGTCAGGCTGTCGGCTGGGTTGGAAAATGAAGAAGACCTAATCGATACTCTTCGACACGCCCTGGAAGCTGCCAAAGCTGCCAAGAAGAATAGCAAGTAGTTTCGGAGGACTCGAGCAGAAGCGAGAGATTGGGAAACGTTGAATTACGGTATTTGGAAATTGCCCTGCGATCCAACTAAGCCAGCCAGCTTCATTATTCTTCATGAGGTTGTATCAATAGCATCTCACTAGTATCGTCTGGTCTTGGTTTGCTAGCGATTCAGTCTAGGCTTTCAAGATAAATGTCATATATAAGTATCTATCAGCTTTCCAAATCTTGTATTTCATTGCAAGGGTCAAAGAGGCAAAGGCAACTAGAGATCTAGCAAGCTAGGAGTAAACCCCAAGGATTATAAGAGAGAGTGTGGATTACCACTTGGCATCTAGCATTAATCGACAATCCATACCTGGTCTTGTGGCAGACTGTTCAAAATAATATCATGAGAGAACAGCTTAGGTATCATGATCCAAACCCAATCTCTAAAATCCGGTCCAATACGCTCGCCTACAGCTTCCGCAAACTCGGGCGTGGCATCCCAGTACTCAGTTGCGGCGCTTTTCATTGCTTCTCTCATCTCTGTTCTCAAAGCGATCCACGCCTCCGAAGCTTCGTCTCGATCTGTAGCGCTTGCACATCGTCTAGTTACTTCTAGGCCTGCCAAACGCATTGCCAGATGTCGTAGGCCTTCTACGACGATTACATCTGCGGAGCTGAGAGGGCTTAGAATCAAGGAACGAAAAGAGCGGGCACGCAGCGTGTGCGGCTCGTCATGCAAGTCGGATGCTACATGAACTAACAAGCTCAAATGTGATGCCTTCTTCATTTCTGCCGTGGGTGTGCTAAACGTATGAACATCGTTGATTAAGGCAGCCTCGCCTTTATGTATGCTTTCGCAAAGACGATTTCCGATTTCTCGGAACCACTTCTGCTCTTCTTCGTAGCTTCTCTGCGACAAGATGTGCTCGGGATCTGCGATGCGCAGCCACTGTCCTGAAGACTCATTTCTGGCATAAAGCATATCCTCCCTATCCTTGACCACACCTTTCCATGGATGCAGTGGGAGATCAGGAGCTAATGGTCGAACATGTGCTTTATAGCCAGGGAAGATTACTCTCAGGCCATGTTCTGTGAGCACCCCAGTGCTGGAGGACTTCATTTCAGCCATGAAGAATCGAGCTGCTTTGACGTGTGCATCGTAGACCGACTCTGTAGAGAGGCCTAGCAGTGACCTGGGGCCCAGCGGAAACCAGGCTTCTGCAGCGGATGGTCCTCCGTGAAGATGACACGAGGGGGATTCCTCCATGCCGATTAGCCAGTTCTTGCCAAACCAAGGCCATTCTATCCTCGTGTGTCTCCAATGCTGCAATGCGTCCAATGTCAAGAGACAACAAAGTGGCGAGGCAGATTGGTTCGTCGGATGGCACGGTAACGGTCCGGAAGTATAAGGCCCATTGCATTTCGGAGAGTCGCGGCTCCAAGTAATTGGCAAAGCTCTTGCGGTACGCATCATCGTCTTGAGCCCCCAGAAAGTGTGTACGCGACGAAGCTGTTTACAAAGTTAGCAATACGGTTTTACCACACATGAACAATGGATGTAACGTACATCTTTCTCGACGTCTTGGAGGATAATGTGTAGCCGCACGTCGAGCTTGGCTTCCTCCCGGAGCTGACGAACAAGATCATAGTCGCGAACTGCACGATCTGAAAACTGAAAGCATAAGGACTTAGATAGTGCACCCTCTTCCATGTAATTAGCAAGATGACATAAGTCAAAGGGAAGCGAGAAGTACGCCCATACCTTGTAACGTCCATAGTCTCCGCATCCAAGCGGATGTTCCAAATATACGCAATAACGTCTCTGCCGGGGTTTCTGAGAACTATAGTTCGAGAGTGAGGAATCGAGGACTAGGACATGGGTAGCACTGGAGTATACTTCTGCGATCCTCTGCAGAGCCAACCACTTGGTGTGAGGATCTACAGGGCAGCATAAGGTGTCGATCCACAGTCGATAGCACTTGCTCTCCCCGAAGAAGTCACGATGTCCTCAAGCTGAAGTACTAGCTCTCGGAGACGAGCCAACTGACACTGCTGGATTGCATTCTCGTGTGGGTTTCCTAAACCATCTGCCCAAACCTGTGTGGTTGAGTAAGTAAATGAGAAGGTATAAATGAAGAGGAAGATGGAAATACAGTGTACGTACGTGAGAGAGTGCAACATATTGGTGACCCGGCTCATACTCCTCCACGGCTACTGTTGTTCTGCCATCTTCTCCTTGCATGAAACGTAGAATGGGAAATGTTGATGTTTCCAGAAGCACTCTTTCTATCTCTGACACATCCACTGCATATTCAGGACATGAACAACCTGCTTCTGTATGAGAGAGCTCATACGTCCGTAGGTCGATCTGAAAAGCCTTGCAGGCTATATGACTGCATGCGGAGTGATCATGTCTCACCGCTTGCCTGTCAAGCTGTGCCAGGGAACATATCGTTACAAGCCCCAAGTGCATGGTTAATGCTCGCTCAATCTCGCTCGGACACCAGCCTGCTTCCAACATGCTATTACGCAGCCTCTGGTTCTTGGCGACTTTGTTCGTCCAGAGAAACACATTCGGGTTTGCTTTATCGGAAGGTTCCGAGTCGGATACCACGTCTCGGCTCGGATGCTGTTGTCCACAGATCACGAGAGCTGAAGAAATGATCTCTCCAAGTCCAGCAACAGACATAATAACCCCAACATCAAAGTCGTCATTAAAGATGTTGCCGACCATACCACGGACAAAGTGAAGACACTCGCGGAGATGAACGATGCATTCGAGTCTGATGTCCGTTGCCGTCATAAGATGTCTCAGCAGGGGACCTAGTTTCTCCATGATCTTTGCTCCGTTCAAAAACCAACAACCATCACGCTCCATAACCAACTCTTGCTTCAACGCCGCAAACTCAAGCTCTGCCTGTTCCTGGCTCAGGCCATCCCGGCGGTTCGGCCCTTCGTTAAGGCCAAGGAGCTCCGCTGCAAGCCCGAAGTAGAACCACGAGAGATAGAGGCCTTCATTCTCCTCTGCTGGACTTGGGTATATCAGCTCCGTGTAAGGGATATGAAGGTCTTGAACTGGCTGTCGCAGTACAAGAGGTACCCTGCTGAGATAGCCATGCCGGGCTGCAAAAGTGAGGAACTGCTTGCAGTCCCATGGTGGACCAACGACATACTTCGTAAGATGAGAAGCATCCGGCGACTTGATATCAGCAAGGAAGTCCATAAAGTGAGTCGCAACACAGAAAACGACCTTTGACACCGAAACTTGTAGAGAAGAAGTTATCAGCCCGTTGGCTAGGTTTTGAATTGTACTGGTTAATGCTCAGCTGAAGGGCTGAGTCCCATTTGTGAGGGGGTGAAGCACCGACTCAGCCCCATTTTGCTGAAGACACTCCAAGAATGAAGCCTCACTGCCACAGACAAACAAAACAAGTCAGTCACAACCTGAAGAAAAGCTATGCCAATATTAAATGGACAAGGCTGAACCCTCTAGGCAGTAATGAATTTCACCACGTACGGAACCAATCATGTGCAAACATACAACTTATCAACATTTCTGGCATCTATGCTGGTATCCCTCATTATCCTCATCGCAAACGTTAAACCCCACGCAAATCATATTCTACATGTCAAATCCTCTGATCCGAGGTACAGGTGAGTCAACTCAGTCGGAAAAGCAGCAAGCAAAGACCCAGAACCAACTACTGAACGTTTGTCACCCTTCTTATGCTCCTCCTCGCACCCTCGCCGCTGACTGTGATGAGACCCTCGCTCTCCAACGCGGCCATGACCTGTGAAAGCTCGGCCGTCTCGATTGGCACAGTAGCGCCTTCTCCTACCCTTCTAGCCACATCACCCCAGCGCACAGAGTTGCCGTTTGCGGTGAGCTCGTCAAGCAACCTCAAGACAGTCTCCTTCAGCTCGGACTGTCGCCGGCGGTCCGCTGCTGAAGTACCTTCGGTCAGCAAGCTCAAGTCTATCCTGCCCTCACTATCCGTAGCAGCAGTCTTGAGCGCACTCTGAATCAAGCGGTTGGCCTCGCGCACATCGTCACGGGTGACAGTCTCAGAAAGACGCATCTTTGCGTGAGCCTCGGCAAGTCGAATCATACTCTCGAGCTGTCGAGTGGTGGCAGTGATACGCTTCTCAGCAGCACGCACATCCTGTCCAAGTGAACGCATCGCCACGTAGCTTTCCACAAGCTCCTGGCCAGCCTCTGGGGTAATTTGTGGGTGAATCTTAGCTTTAGCGTAAGAGATGTACGCACTCAGCTCCTCGACTGAAAGGATATCATTGCTGGAAGGGGCAGAATGAGGCTTGTCCTCGAGGTAAAGAGATAGCAGATGCTTGGCCAGCTTTCGATCTGTTCGCTCATCAGGACGATCGAGCATGAGGTAGACAAGATCGAAACGAGACAGAAGAGTGGGAGGAGATCGATATTCTGCGGGACAGAAAGATCGGGGTTGTAGCGACTGCCAATGGGGTTGGCAGAAGCCAGAATGCTGGTTCTCGCATTGAGGGTAGTGATGATACCGGCCTTGGCTACAGACACGGTCTGCTGTTCCATAACTTCGTGCAGCACTGAGCGGGTTGCGTCCGACATCTTATCGAACTCGTCGATACAGCAGACACCGCCATCAGATAGAACAAGCGCGCCCGACTCAAGTACCAGCTGGCGTGTTTCGGGATCACGGGTAACGTAGGCTGTGAGACCAACTGCCGAAGATCCCTTACCGCTTGTGTAGACGCCACGGGGAGCAATCTTGTGGACATAGCCAAGGAGCTGTGACTTGGAAGTAGATGGGTCACCGCACAAGAGGACATTGATGTCGCCTCGGTACTTGGGACTGCCACCCTTCTCGAAGGTCTTGTTGGCTCCACCAAATAACTGCAACAGAACACCCTTCTTCACATCGTCCAACTCGTAGATTGATGGCGCGAGGGATCGTGAGAGCAAATCGTAAATATCGGGACGGGCAGCTGTCTCACGAATCTTGGCCTCTTCCTCTGGAGTAATGACTCGCGTTTCTTCGATGCCGTTCTCCTCTTGATCGGCGTCTCTCTCTCCTTCAATACCAAGCGTGGAGGGTCAGCTCCCATACGCTTCTTGTCAACCTTCTGCACATGTAGCACATCCACATAGGTCTTGTATACGCTCTTGATAGCCCGTTGACGGGGTTGACCCGAACGGGGCTGACTCTGAAAATTCCGGTAACTTGGATGCGGTCACCAGCCTTGCAGAAGTCGACAAGCTCATTGTACACACAGATGGAGACTGAGTGTGGTGTCTGACCCGCTGGAACAGCATCAGGGGTTTCTTGCAGCTTGATGACTTGCTTGTCTTCGAACGAGCAGCGGTTGTGTACGATTTGCATGGAGTTTGAGGAAGCGCAAATCTTGCGAGGGCACACTGTGGGTTCCCGGATCTTGCCCCGGTCCAGGCCAACGTTGACGGAGTGGTTGCAGACGTTGCAACGGAAGAATGCATCCTTCATGTCAGGAATGACAGGTGTAGTACGGATCACAAGACCCTTGATTGAGACGAGACGATCCATGTCTGTTCCAGTTAGCACATTTGTTTTGCACAAGTTGTTCTAAAAATTACTTACCGCCAGGATTTAGGTCACGCAGATTAATAGTGCTGTCGAGACCGAAGGGTCGAACGACATAAATCGAGGCTGAGACCTGA
Organism: Albifimbria verrucaria; assembly: GCA_020081605.1. Lineage (NCBI taxonomy): Eukaryota > Fungi > Ascomycota > Sordariomycetes > Hypocreales > Stachybotryaceae > Albifimbria > Albifimbria verrucaria. Next base: position 3,369,588 of record JAHREC010000018.1, read on the forward strand.
TCCTCGAGGGATGGCTGCTCGGGTTGCGGTCGAGGGTGACTGCCTCGTCAGGTCTATCAGAGCTGGGGAACACAGGTTCCGAGCTCTGCCCATTCTGGTGCGTCTGCTGGCTAGTGCTGCTCTGCGATGGCCGGCTTCTCAGAGATTCCGCTCTTGCGATTTCGACCATAAGATCGTGGACAGACTGATCCATAACCCAGACAATTTCCTGGGGATACGCCTGGATCTGATGCCAGAGCTTCCGCGTGGGAGGGTAGAGGTTGAGGTCAGATATGTCGAGGTATAGTCGAGTAGTACCCAAGAGCAGCATGTTCTCTAGGGCCTCCCAGTAGGGCTTGGACTCAGCGTCAGGAGCCGCTCGCACCTCGGCATCGGACAGACCGTCACGGTACATCTCGATACTTTTGCGTAAAGTTGCGCAAAAAGTCCTTGAAAGACGCAAAGGTATCGTCAATAGAGACGGTGGTACCCCAAATGAGACTCTGGCCCTGTCCTCCCAGTGCATCAGCCTCGGAGGTGTCGGGGTTTCTGTTAGCAAACGAGGCAGCATCTGATCCATCTACTGGGCCTTCACGGACAACTCGGCCGGCATCGTCGAGAACAACACGTCGTGCAGCACGGGGTGTTCGTAGGGCGTCGGAGTTAATATCTCCTCGTCTGTAAGCCACTGAGCTCCCTCGCTGTGAGCCCACGAACAGGCCGCTGCTTTCACTGCGGAGTTCTGATGGGTGTCTCAAGGATCGCCCTGGACTGGAGCTAGGGTCATATCGAATTGGGGATGATTCTATACTTGGTTAGAAATGTGCGTGATAGACTTGTTATTCATGGAAATTTACCTCCTGCCAGACCGCTAGCCCTCGGTGTTCGTTGCGAATCTTCATCGGTCTGGGTCTCATGCCTTAGCGGTGAGCTGGGGGTAGCGGCATTATGGCCATTCGTGCTTTGGCTGTTTGTCATGTGCCTCAGAGGCGATGAGACTTGAATGTTGGGAGTGCCATCCTGCGACAACAGTCCTGGGGCGGGCGAGGACTGGAAGAAGATGGGGCTGGAGACGGGGAGCGAAGGGGGTTGTTGTTGTTATTGTTGGCGGCGTTCCCTCGAGGGGTGTTGCTGGCTTCTGACTGACGAGCAGAACGACGAGGAGTTCCTGATTGAGAACCCTCTGCGGGCGTTGTGAAGGCGATGACATTTCGGATTACCACGAGGCCTCGCGCAATGTTGACAGAGAATTGGGATGCTGGCCGTTGCTAGGGAGCTTGGTGGGATAAGGAGATATAGTGGGGAGAAGAGACTGGCCAAAGGGCACGCGTCGTAAATTGCCCACGCGTAAAGTGGTTTCCAGACGCGCGCTGAATGTAAGGGCAATAAATGGTTGGCTCGTGCGCACGCGCTGGGTTGGTACAGTAGCCACTAGAGGTACCTTAAGTACCTCAATAAAGGGTACATTGCGAGGGAGCCAAGGTACCTACATCAGGTACCTCCCTGTGCGACCACGACAGCACGGAGAAACATCGCGCCGGCTGTCAATTGGAAGTGTGGCTTTTGGAGGGGCCATTCAGCAACGCTGCTACCCTGAGGTATACCGACTGGCATCAATAAGACGACACCTCCGGCCGACACATAGCCATTCCCACCCCAACCGCCCAACATGTCTCCCGGAATGACCCTGTTCTCCGTCCAGGCGATCCTGATCCTCAGCTCCGAGGACGGATCCCGGATTCTCGCCAAATACTACTCCTCCCCACAACGCTACAGGTATAGATCCTCACCTTCGCCGAGCCCCTACCTACCGTCCATGTGCATTGCAACGGCTGACAGAGCGCTCTCCAACTATCAGGCAACTCCAAGACCTCTTCCAACCCCTACCCCGATCTCAAGTCACAAAAGGCCTTTGAGAAGGGCCTGCTAGACAAGACGGCGAAGCAGACCGGAGACATTGTGCTCTACGACAACCGCATCGTCCTGTACAAGCTCGAGTCCGATGTCATGATCTACATTGTCGGCAGCGTCGACGAGAACGAAATCCTCCTCTACAACACCATCCTTGCCCTCCGTGACTCTCTCCACCTTCTCTTCAAGTATGCTCCCAGCGCACCACCTCCCCTTTGTCAATCCACCCCCATGCGTGCTGACACAGATCCCAGGCAATCCGTGGACAAGAGGACAATCATCGAGAACTACGATCTGGTTTCGCTCGCCATCGACGAGATTGTCGACGACGGTATCATCCTCGAGACCGACCCCACCATCATCGTACAGCGAGTCAGCCGTGCGCCCACGCAAGACGTGCAACTGGGACGCATCGACCTCAGCGAGCAGGGTGTCAACAACCTGGCGCAGTTGGGCAAGTCGAAGCTGGCGGACTGGTTAAGGCAGGGTCTGTAAAAGGTGGTTGAGCGAAAGTACTAGAGATCAGTGTGTCGTGATTTCCATCACGACTAAAGCGCCTCACGAAAGAGCTACGTTGTCACTTCGGCTGGTGCCGATTACACGAGTATCATAATGAATCTATTTTCCCCAAAAACGCTTATGCTCTAATGTCGGATGCTGCTTTGCGCAGCCTATTCATGACCGCCGCGGCGATGTCAATGCCATCGTCTATCCCATCCACGAAAATCACATCGGCCCCGCGCCGGTCCAGAGCTCTCAGGGCCGAAAAGAGCCCTGAGCGATTCCTCTAGTGTCCTTGCCCAAATCAATATCTAAAAGTTCGCCTATGACGTTGCCGTTGCCGTCTAAAAGATCTCCTGCGAAGATGTCAAACGACTCTTCTGATTGTTGCTCGCTTTTATCCTTGGAAGATGATGCTACTTGCAACTTGCCAGAGTTGAAGCCACCGGCAGCTTTCCAGCGCTGCGTTCGTATAAGGCCTATCCTCCTCTTGGGCTCTGCGGTCCCTGCTGATGATGCCCCATTCACTATGGCCTTACCGTTCTCAATATCTTCAAAAGTCACACCGTCTGAGCCAGCTTGATATGTCGATTCGTAGAGAACCACCCTGGCTTTGGGGCTATAGTGCTTGTATTTCATTCCGGGCGCCCTCGGAGCTGCTTTGCCTTCCTCGCTTTGATCCTTGTACGCCTTCACAGCGTTCTCCCAGCCTGGACACGCACGGAGCTCTTCCATTGCAACACCACCGGGTCGGAGAACGACGGGAGGGTCGCATAAGCCATCGACGACGGTGCTTTCCACACCGACCTGACATATACCTCCGTCCAGAATGAGTTCTATCCTGCCATCCAGATCGTCCTTGACATGCTGCGCCATGGTGGGCGACGGCTTAGTCGAGGCGTTGGCAGACGGTGCAGCCAGGGGCACGCCGGCCAGCTTGATGAGTGACAGTGCGAGGGACGAGGAGGGCATTCTGACACCGAACGTCTTGAGCCCAGCTGTGACTTCGGGGGCCAGCCTCGATGCCTGGGGTTGGGCAGAAGCATCGTCAGAGGGCCTGGCCAGAAACGCTCTATGAGTGGCCTGTAAATGCTCGGTATCTCGGAGTCCTCGCCTAGGAGGCCTTGCAGCATGTGTAAGTCAGAGACGTGGACAATGAGAGGGTTGTCCGATGGGCGTCCCTTTGCGGAATATATGCCCTTTACCGAAGCACTCCTGGTAGCGTCCGCGCCCAGTCCGTACACCGTCTCGGTAGGAAAGGCAACAGGGGTGTTTTTGGTTCTGAGGTATTGCGCCGCATGCTCGAGAGCCTCGATAGCCTCCCTTGGCTCAGAAGCAACCTGCCACTCATCTAGTCGCGAGGCCCCTTGAGAACTCTTGAAATGTCCGAGCGGGTCCTTGTGAGGACCTTGACGATTTGTGTTTCCATGGCCAAGTGTGCTGCCCGCCAGGCAAAGCCACGTGCATGCGCTGGTCTGGATATAAGTCGTGGCGCTGCGCTCTGATGCGCCGATAACAGCAGCAGGTTGCAACGGCCTCGTGAAATGAAAACGTCCTGCTTGGGGCAAAGGCTTGGACAGTAGCGTGCAACGACCGGGAATAGGGACGGCCGCATGCAAGAGATCAGGGCAAAAGTCGTGGGGAGCGAGAGGCCGTTTTGTAATAGTTGATAAAATTTACATGCATATCCAGTTCTGACTCAAGTGAAAAATTTCGGCGCCAACGCAAGGCTTCCGCTCACCAAATGGCCGCTCATACAAAGGTCAGGCATTTGCCTCAAAGTAGCAACTGGTGACGAAAGAGCCCAGCGTAGGTGAAGCTTGGCCTAAACGACCCACTAAAGCTCTGTGCATAACTTTTGGGGCTGCCTTCTTTAGTCACATCATTAACATAATTTACAGTTACAGTAGCAAGGCATGGCTTCATCATGTTCGAGACGCACCAGCCCACACGCAACATGGCTGCTCAATACTTCATTCTGCCTTGCTGTCATTAAACATGGCTCCGGCATTATTCTCAATCTCTCACTAGACTCCTGGCTTTTCTTCTCTCTTCCTCCGTGAGCACCCACTCAATTCCGCCTTCGTCGCTGTCGGCCATCAACTCCGTCCATTCGTCGTCTTCCATGTTCGCAACCATCAGCAACTGCGTCACCCTTGAAAACACCTCCCTGACGCCATAGTCTCCTCTTGAAACGATGCCCACAATGGCCGTGAAATCTCTTTCTATCCGAATGGCACCCAATACTGTCATCTTTCCACTGTACCCTAGAATTCTCTTTTCCAATATCTTGGATAGGTATCGCGCTGTGTTGTCCAAGAGGTTGCTGAACGTTCCGGAGTCATCAAACGCCCAATAGGCTTCATCAGTTGATCCCATCCGTGCTCGAATCGCCGAGGTACCTGGTCTAGCAGGTCTTCCTCGTCCTCATCCATTTGCTCTGCGATTTCTGCAAGTTCGTCTTCCGTCAAGGTGTAGTCGGCATCCCGGAAGGTGTCGCTCAGTACAGGACGGAGCCGCAGCTTGACCACCTGGTGGAAAAGCACTTGAACACCTTCGTTCAGCAGCTCCGTCGTCTTCATGACAAAAGTCGACTCCAACGTCTGCAGTGCATTGGTAACAAATGCAACGTCTCTCTCAAAGGGAAGGACGCCTTGAGCGCTTCGTCGTTTACTGCGCTGTTTGGTTCGTGCTCTGATATACCCAGCAGACTGTTGATTATCCTTCTCAGATATTCATTGGCCATGTCGAGACTGTTGATCAATACAATAAACTGGATGATCTTATCTTCAGGGGAAGCCTCCTTGTATAACAGGCTTCGGGTAAGCTTCGTCTCTCATCTTGCGCTGTATCATGCCCACGAAATCGGATCCCAATACCCGGCCAATCGTAGGAACCACGGACGCGATCACGTCCCGCTGAGACGCAGATATAGATCTTTGGATGACTGTGTTAACCATGTACATGACATCGTCGACAGCCAAGATGATGTATGGCGCATTCCCATCCAGCTGCCTGCTAAGGCTCAAGGATAGTCCACTTGGGTACTCGTCCATCTGGAAAGCCTTCTCCACCGATCGCCGGAAAAAGAAGGTTGACATGATGTTGTAAGGAGTTGTCAGCTTCCTGATACTTTTCGATACAGATTCGACTTGACCAGTAACTCGGGTATTGTTAATGTGGAGTCCACTGGCATGTCCGGCTCCTAAAGATGATGAGATACAGCTAGGGCAGCAAATGCTTGTGGTTGAACTTACCTTGCATTTCGTAGAAAGGAATCGGGTGTACAGCGCCCAACGACCCAGCATGACAGCAATTTCTCTGAGCAATCCGTCCACTTCCTTCATGTTCACCCCTCATCCTCGCTATCACGGCCTGCGGGCCCGCCGACTGCCGGGGAGTTGACCCTTGGTGTGCCGCCCCGAGGCGGCTGAGGTAAAGCTCTGTACCAGGAACGAAAAGGGATAGCTCTTGACGTCGGTCAGTTTCCTGTCGATACCTCGCTCGTCACTCCAAGTATCCAAGATGATGCCGCCTTGGACGTCCGCCTCTATCTGCAACTTCTCAATGACCCGGACCATCTTGCCCGAGCCGTAGTGGCGCTCCACCAAACCACCATGACTGTCCACGATCTGGGCAATATGCTCGAAGAGCTTCGTCAGAGCATTAGCATAAAAGAAGCCATCCTTGCGCGTCTGTCCTCCGATGCCATCCTTCAACGTAGCCCGCGCGGTTCCCGCCACTCCTTGGCAAACGTATTTTCCATATATGTCCAAACCCACATCTGCCCTGTCTATCAGAGGAACAGCTTAAAGAAACGTGTCACCTTGCCTCCATCGCCTTCTCCAGCTGCCTTCTCAAACTCGCGCAGGAACAGCCCACAGAGCGATTCCCGGGCATTTTCGAGAGTCACCCAGGGCGCATCGGGTACTTCGACAGTCGGCACGATGCTTGCAGCGAAGCTTCCTTTTATAATGTCCTCTGGTATTTTACTGGCCCGAGCAAGATAACCAGCTGCCGCTTCCCAATCCTGCGGTGCACCCATAGACCCAACCACGCCGTGGACACAGGCCTTGAGCTCGGCCACCTGCTCGACAACGCCAAGTGTATCTTCCACACGGCTTTTCTCCAAGTCGAGTTCCTTTACTTTGTCGCTCAGACGTCCTGCTGTCTCTGCCGCCGTCGACAGCATGTCGTTGCCTACCGATCTCGTAGCGATGACTTGGGCACCGAGGCCGGCCCGCAGGAGGTCCAAGCGGCCTAGATCCCAGGACAGGTCTGCTTGCGATGCTATAAGGGCATCCAATCGGGACATTATCGAGGACTCGCGGGTGTGCAGCGCAGCCAATGCGGCGCGCAGCTCGGTTTCGTTGGTGGCATCTTGAAGGCCATACGTGGGGTTTACGGCGACAGCGTTGTCGTTGTCCGTGCGAGGAGGACGCCGTTCGGGAGAGCAGACATTGGCGATGAAAAGGCCCGTCTGGCAGGCGCATAGCTGCTCGAGCTCGACGTTGTGGAAAGGGGTCCGGCAGCTATACGCGTAGCTTGTCCCAGTGTAGAGTGGTGTTGAGGATAGGTATGGCCCAAGACGTGGGGTGGGTATGCATTTGTACCTACCGCCTGCTCCCTTGCTGACCTCCCATCGCTCAGAATAGACATACCACCAACTCTCTATCTTTGACTACACATTTTACAGGTTAATTGGATTTTTAGAAACTGTGCTTATAGTCATTATTGCCATAGTATAGGAAGAGATCTTTTGTTCTACCCTAAGACTCTCTACGCAAAGGCTATGGCCTACTTTTGAAGCTGGCGCTAGCACAATGACAGATTACAGTATGTACAACTGCAAGCCAGTTTCTCAACTTCAGCACTGACGTTGGCAACACCGGGAAACTGACAACCGTTCATCTATACCAAATTCAGCCGTCAATGCAGGGTATTTCTAATTATGTCTATTCCTTTAGTATCATTCGTTTCTGTCTCTATTCGAGTCAAGCCCTGTTCGGCTCCATGTTTTATACAGCCTGGCTATACCCAGGTCCTATGCGCCTCCTCCCATATATCCAATACTTTCGGAACTCATCAGCCCAAAACACCGTGCTACAAAGCAGCACCAGTCTACCGAGGTCAACAAGTGATAGAGCCTCCGTTTGGAAGACCTCCTGAAGTCCCGGGGCGTAGATGACCAATAGTTGGCACACCAAGCTCAGGGACACTGCCCAATTGAACAGGTTGTTTGAGAAGAGTCCTACCTCTCCTCGAAGAACTGATTTTGACTCTGAGCGGCAGCTGAGAGCATTAAACATATCGAACAGGACGAAGCAGGTAAAGGTCATGGTCGTATCGCGGCGTGTTACCATGCCGTCTGACATTTCGTGTTTGTACACAAGCATGGTGCCCATCATGATGATGAACGCAGATGTCAGTACTCTCCTAATAAGACCTCGTGTAAGCACGGGGTCGTTGCGCTTCCAGGGCGGTCTATTCATGACATCGGGATCAACTCGCTCCACGCCGAGCGACTGGGCAGGGGCCCGTCCATAATGATGTCTAATGGAGATCTGTTAGCTATCAAATGCAAGCCGATGGCTACCTTGTGTTAGGACTTACTGATCCAAAGAATCTGCATCGCGTTGAGAGGTGTCTTCAAACCAAAACAAGTACAGAGAAATACCAAGGCCAAACTCGCTGCGCTGGTGCTCAGCTGAAATGTCAAAAAGTTTTGAATGTTGTTGAAGATTCCCTTGCCCTCTTCGATAGCCCGGAGGATAGTTGAGAAATCATCGTCAGTCAGAATCATATCTGCGGCTTCTTTAGCCACATCGGTTCCGTGGCGACCCATAGAAATGCCAATATCTGCTTTCTTCAACGCAGGCGCATCGTTAACACCGTCACCCGTCATAGCTACAATATCTCCGCGAGCTTGTAGCGCTCGCACGATCTTCATCTTATGATCAGGATTGGTTCGTGCGAAAATGGTTGTATGTTGAATCGCCTGTGCCAAATCCTCGTCGGACATAGCATCGACCTCATCGCCTCTTAACACCGGCTTGACCGTCCCTTGTCCAGATGTGTGTCCACTGGCAACGGCAATCGTCATTCCAAGCTGCTTGCCAATAGCAAGTGCAGTAGTCTCGGCGTCACCAGTTATCATGATCACCTTGACACCACCTCGCATCAGCCTCCGGATTGAGCGTCCTACGCCAGGTCGAGGAGGGTCGCTCATTCCCACAAGGCCGGCAAATGTAAGACCCTTGTATAGATCTTCCGGTGACTGGGTCATTGGGCTATCGCTTCGATCAAACCCAGCCGTATCATTTCGTGCACCTCCTGTGGACCTGCTTCGCGATGACCTCGACACCGCGCCGCTTGCGAATGCCAGGACTCGAAGACCCTTCGATGCCATGGTGTCTGCTGCTGCAAGTGCTTCTTGACTGCGTGCAGCATCGAGAATAATTTCTCGGCCGCCGCTGTCAATGTAAGAATCGCATGCTGCTAGGACCTTCTCGACCGATCCCTTCATATACGCAAACTCCTTTTCGGTCCTAGAATCGGCACCGATAGTTACTCCCATCCACTTGCGCTCGGAACTGAATGGCGTCTCACTAATCCGCGGACCAAGAGATTCTCGAATGTCATGCTCCCGGAACTTATCCAAGAGGTCCAACATGGCCACATCAGTCGGTTGGCCAACCCACCTAGTAAAGGTTGTGGGCTCTTCACGGCCGAGTGTGGATGACAGGACAGCAGTCGTTCCAGCTCCTGTTTCCTTCATCGCAAGACGACCATTGTTGGCAATATTTCCGATGCGCAAGATGCGCAAGCTCGCTTGATTGGTCTTCGCCTCCAGTGTATCGCTGTCAGACCCAATATCCAAGGCTTCACCCGTGCCAAAGTACCACATCTTTGTCGTTGTCATATGGTTGGTGGTGAGAGTTCCTTAAGCGCACTGTCAGTATAGCTCACTACAGCCCAGAATCACGGATCATACCAGTTTTGTCAGTGCAAACAACATTGACTGAGCCAAGAGTCTCAACTTTGGGCATCCTACGGACAATTGCATTGTGCCTGGCCATTCTGTGAACTCCCAATGCCAGCGTGACGGTTACAATAATGGGCAGACCCTCGGGAATGGCGGCGACTGCTAGGGAGATGGATATGGTGAAAATGTCCAGTAGTTTCTTGCCTTGGAGCCATCCGACGAGTGAAATGAGACCAATGACCACAAATGAAGCTTTGCTAAGTTGTGACCCTAACTCATCCATTGAGAGCTGAAGTGGCGAGCGGGGCTCTCTGTCCCCGATACGCTTGTGGCGATTGTACCGAATTGTGTGCTGCCTCCAGTAGCGAAAACGATGCCCTGTCCATGTCCTGACTTGACCAGTGTTCCCATGTACGCAATATTGTTCTTGCTGTCGCTGACCTCACGATCTTGGTGCATGGCAGGTGAAAGAGACCCGTTGCTTGAGAATTGACCAAGTCCAGGTGTGAAAACCGCTTGGGAACGTGCATCGGCGGTGACCCTGACTGGCTCCGTTTCGCCGGTAAGATTTGAAGCATCTATCGTGAGATCGGCAGCCTTGGTGACGCGGATATCGGCCGGTATACGATCGCCCGTGGTAAAAAGTACCAAATCGCCCGGTACAAGCTGAGATGCCATGACTTTCGATGACGTTGCTTCCAGGGCATCCTCGACCGGTGTGCTTGTGCCTGACACGCCAATATTTTGGGTTTCGGCATTGCCATTAGGCCAGGCCTTCGGCAAGTTCGATGGTTTGGAGGGCCCGCGGACTAGGTGGGCATGGTTTGGGACAAGATGGTTCAGGGCCTCTATTGACTTCTCGGATCGGTATTCTTGAACGAACCCGACGGTCACAACAATGGTGACTGCCACGGTGATACTAAGGGCATCGTCCATATTGCCAAGGAGCATGGAGGCTCCAGCTGATACCAGAAGTAACGCGATGAGTGGCTCTTGGAATTGCTTCACGAAGCGCAACCACAGGGGCTCCGGGGGCTCGTGTGGGATTTCGTTAGGGCCATGATCACGAAGTCTGTTCAGGGCCTCGGTCGCCGTGAGGCCATGGGTTAAGGAGGTTCGCAGTCGCGCAGCAGTTTCGCTCGGTGTTGCAAAGGAAAAATCGTCGGCGACGCTCTATGTTTTGTGATCAGAATTGGCTCGCGAAAATGTTGCAGGGGCTAAGATTGGCACCTACTCGTGCATGCGCCGACGTTGTCCTGACATGGCGGGAAGGCCTAGAAGGACTGGGAGACCTTTCATCCTCGAAAGGCTTATTCGAGTGACCAACAATCAGGGGATATTTGCTGTGGGCAGAAGTGAGTCGGCGTGGGACCCTTCGCGTCCCTGCCATGGCAGCTGCATCGTTGTCGCTAGATTGGATAGTTATCGATGGGACGGAGAGGTGCACATTGCCTGTGGGTGGCTAGGATGCGCCGGACGTCATACGTGCATGGAACAGCAGCGAATAGGTCTCCGTGATACCTAGGCGTATTAGTTGCGCAGAAACCAAAGTGTTGGTACCAAATGAAAGTTGCTTGTCATAACGGTCATCCGAGAACTAGAAGTAAGGAAAAAGTGTCGAGATCGATACGTGGTGATGTAGCTATAATTAAGCTAATCCAGTCTCGGCTGTGAGCCAGGACCAGGGAGGTCAACCCAAAAGGACAAGCTTCACCGTGTCGGAGGACCGTCTCCATACCAAATGTGGCGCAGGAGTCCACCAAGCCCACCATTGGGAGATTCCCAAATGGCTTACATGGGTAAAGCCGTTGCGACGTCGTAACTACGTCGTCGATGAAGTAAACTACTCGAGTATCTAAGCGTCCTTACTCCGGCTCATAATTATTTTAGTATAGAGACACATTGCAAATCGCTAGTGGTTTGAAACCCTGCCGGATGACAAATGAAGGATGTGACAATAGGAGGGCTGAATCTCAGTCATCCGTAACCGACAGGCCATCTAAGGGTGGCCCCTTATCGCTTACACGGCCAACGATGGTTGGGGCGGCCACTTTGCCAAGCCAAGCCAGACCAAAGTCCACAGAAAGGCAACGACAGGCGGAACTCCCTCCTAAAGGTAGAGCACGTAAAGTAAGAAGGTTGAAAAAGAAAAAAAGAGAGAAAAAGAAAAGAAACAAGAGACAGACAAAAACCCCATTAACAACCGCAACAAACTCATACCAGTAGATCTGGAAATATCTATGGGCGTACACATCCTAAACTCTAGGGTAGGCGCCTGGCGCCGACGACAAAATCGCCGGAATCGGAAAATCCTAATCCGGTCAATCATTGCTTGGCACCTCCGGCGTAGGTACCTCTTACGTGAAGCCACCGTTCCCAGCCACGCCATTTAGTCACCTCAAGATCGACTCCTCGACGCTCAAACCTGGTTTCTACATCCACGTTTGCTTCTAATCGCGCCCGCGCTCATCACTGTCGTCGCCGCCAACAGCGCGCGCCCTGTTTAAAAGCACGTTTCTCTACGTGCCGCCGGGATTTTTTTCGCTTCATGTCTTTGCGCTGTCACCTCCGCGCGTGAAGCAGATACCGCCACAGTTTTGGCGCCGCTTGTTTACCCGACCGCAACGCGCTCCGCACCTCTTGCTCACTGTTTACCCACGCACGCTGCATCGCGCCCACCCAACACCCAGTCGCGATCGCACCTCTTACTTGACCTACCGCTCGCTCTCGGAGCCTTGTTCGGCGTCCACGTAACCATTCACTCACAGTCCCAACGGGACCCGCGCATCCGTCATGCTCTACCCTAATGAAGCTTTGGTGACGGACGTGGCCCTCGGGCCCGTCTGGGCATCGGCCAAGCAGGGCAGTAAGCTGTCCAAGAACCATGTTTTGCAATCCAATGTTGCCAACAGTGTCGCGAAGCTCATGTCGGCGAGTCAATGGCCCATTAGCTTGCGTCTTCACGCCCACATGTTGCTTGGTGTCGTGAGAATCTATCAACGCAAGACGCGATATCTATTGGATGACTGCAATGAAGCTCTGCTTAAGATCAAGATGGTTTGTCTACACACCCAACGCGTATGAATCAAGACTGGCGCTAACCATGACAGGCTTTTCGCTCAACTGGAAACAACGACATGGCCGTTCATCTTCAAATCGCGAATCGCGAAGCTCTTCTTCTCCCAGACAAGATCACACCATACGATAACCTGGACCTGCCACCCCCACCTGATGCATCATGGCTGCTTTCACAGGTAGACGACGTCACTGCTACGCCCGTTGGCCGAAAAGGTCGCGTCAGTAACATGCGCGACATTAACCTGCAAGAGGAGTTCGACAACAGCCAATTCCTACAGGAAAGCAACGGAATTGATGAGGATGCGCTTGCTCCAATGGAAGATCTGGAGCTTGAATTGGATTTTGGTATTGATATTGAAGGAGACCCTAGCCAGAGCATCGAAATTGGACGAGATGCGCCAGCACCTGGCCCGGTGGAGGACGATGTTTTCAGTGAATTGGACATCATGCCCCGCCACAAGGACCTCCCCGAAGGAGAAGCTTCCACTGCTATTGGCTTCGGAGACGATGGCATCCGGATTGCGGACGAAGAGGGTGACATAGCGATGGGTGACGACGACTTTCAGTTCAACGCTGGTGATCAATCGACGATGGCTGCCATTTCCGCTGGCCCCGAAATGCAGCGTGCCAGGATTTCCGAGTCGCCCTTGTCTGACATCGACGAACAGTTTGCCAAGGAAGTTGAAGCGGAGTACACGGCACACAACACCGATCTCTACGAACCACAGGAGGATGCTGAGCGCACCCTTGTTCGTCGACCGGCCCAGCGCGCACGAAAGCAAAAGCTTCTGATGCCCGATGACGAAATCGCTCTGTCCAGCACGCACATCAAGCAACAGCAAGTAGACAGGAAGAACATCATCAAGCCTGCATCGTTCCTTCCTCGAGACCCCTCCTGCTGTCATTGATGGAAATGCAGAAGAACGGTGGATTCGTGTCTTCTATCATTCTGGAGGGAAGAAGCGCCGCATGGGCACCAGAACTCCGTGGTATCTTGTCCTTGGACAGCGTTCGTGAGGCCAACGAGCTCAAGCGAAAGCGAGACAGCGGAATTGCCGATGTGGAGAGCGACCATGGTGCTACCAAGTCACCCCGCCTCGAGATTGGCGACGACACCGACTTTACTATTACCGGTAACGACCCGGCAGACCAGACTCTAGGTGGAGACGGCACCATCTTGGACATTCCTGCCGACGAGACCCTCATCCATGGACAGGATGACGATATGGGCAGGGATGCCGGAAGCCCTATGCCTGCATTCGACGACACAACCGCGCCTCTCGTTCACCCTGCCGACAGCGGCCCTGTTTCTCTCGGCACTAGGCACGCGGTGCACATACTTCGCGACATCTTTGGCTCCGAAGCTGCCAACAGCGCAGAGAAGAGGAAGAAGTCGACGGTGGTGTTCCAAGATCTTGTGACGGAAGGAGAGACCACCAAGGCAGAGGCGACTAAGATGTTCTTTGAGTGCCTGGTGCTTGCTACCAAGGACGCGCTTAAGTTGGACCAAGGCCCTGGTCTGGGCGACCCCATCCGTGTACGAGGAAAGCGAGGCTTGTGGGGAGATTGGGCTGAGCGTGAGGCCGGTGGTGAAATTTCGAACCAAAATGAGCCGGAGCCCGCTGCAGTCAGCGCCCCTGCTGTTGCCGTCGAGGCTTAATTGTGCTAGAATGTTTGGATGCAAGAAGCAGCGGCTCTTTTGTGCCACTGCCTAATCAATTGGTTCCCGGATGCATTGTTGAACATGTCCTATTTTGTCGTGGGTCTTGGTGGCGTTGGACGGCGTTTAGAGATACCAAATGGCGGCTGGATCGGATTCGGCACCTGAAGGAAAGGGGATAGGGAAAATGGGAGTCTGCGCCTTGCGACTTCAATCTGGTTTGGGGGTTGATTGGTTTAGATCAACTGCTTGTAAGGGCTTTTGTACGGTAGACGTGCTTAAACGAGATCATGCAAAGAATCTGTAACACAGCGATGAAGAAGTTCGATGCGTGACATTGCACTCCAGTTGATATTCTCCTTTGCTGACCACTATGTGTTTCGACATGCTTTCCTTTACCGAATATAATACGTAGTTGGTGTCGCGTTACTGGACGCGTCTTGCAGCCTTGGGTATGCGGGATGGTTTCGGCCCCGCCACGAAACCCCGCGCTAAGGTTAGCAGCTACTCAACATCAGCAGTTCCAAGCTCGTAGTTCCTGTTCATCCTGGCTGTTGTATACATACATGCTTGGAGGTAACCTACACCACAGAGGCGTATTCAAGACAAAAAGTGAGCACGCAAGCTGAACTAGCATTCGAAATACCTACTACATCTGTGCTAATCGCCAAGTTCTTCCTAGGTACGCGATTGTCTTCCATCAAACCGTCGCAATGCCCCCACCATCCCAACTCGCCATTGCGACCAGCTCCGTCCGTCGCCTGTTGAAGGAAGAGACCTCGTACAAGAAGGAGCTGGTAGACCAAGAGAAGAAGGTCAAGGTCTTGGAGGAGAAGATCAAGAATGGCGATGCTGACGAAGATGGCAACGGCGAGTTCATGCTGAAGCAGCACGTAAGTATCATACCCAATGCCTCTCGCCCCTGAGCTAGACCATTCATCTGCGGGTTGCTAACATCAGATGGATTTGCAGCAAACAGCGATCCAGGAGACCAAGGCCGTATTCGAACCGCTTAGAAAGCGCATCGTCGATGCCGTAGCGAAACTCGAGGATCAAATCGCCATACAGGACAAGAGCGGTGGTAAGGAGGATGAGATAGAGCAGGCCAAGGCTACGTTGGCAGAAGCGAAGGCATCTTAGATGGCATCGGCATTACGAGAATATGAAAAAGAGGGTCATTATCCTGGCCCATGCTGCAGAGTAAACAATATACCATGATGGCGGAGGTTAAGGCCTTCCAAAGCATAAATCAATATTTCTATGACCATTAAACTCCCCAGGGGTATCCTGATGTACCAACCATTTGCGTGAAGGAAACGCATGCTAAACCGTCCAAAGACTACTCATCGACCTCCATCTTGCTCCCTTCATTATCTGGCCCATCCGCTGCCGTTCTGGGGCTATCCCTCTCCTCATCGCCTTCCTTCCCCGATTCACCCATCTCTACATCTTCACCGGCACCATCCTTGCCTTCATCGACGGGGTAAGGCGTACCGCCCCTGCTAGGGGCTTGACTGCCACTTCGCGAAAGTACGCCGGCATGTTCTACGACAGGACGAAGGTTGTCGGATACAGGTGTGTCACGCATAGGTGTTCCAGCACCATTTGATATCGCATGTAGGCGTTGACTCGCGTCCGCGTCACCCTTCGGCTGGCTCTCGCCGTCGGGCCGTGGTGTCGCATTTTCGCTGGGTTCGTTCCTTGGTGTTTGTCCGGCCCTATCAGCATCTGCTTCCTCCTCGTCGCCTTCATTCATTCCTTCGCGCCGGTCAACTTCCTCTTTCTCATCGCGAATCTGCCTCCTGAGCAACATGCCCTCCTCCATAATGCGGTTGAACTGGTCTCTACGCTCTTTCCATGTCTCGCTATATGTCTCGCTTTCTCGTTCGAGCTCTTTGCATTCATCTTCCAGCTTTGCCAGGTTTGCAATCTGATCCTCGCGTGGTCGTAACAATCGGTTGGATGTGATCTTATCAGCTAGCTCGTCGAACTTCTTGCGCTGGGCCAGCTTGGCGCGTGCCGCTTCCAACTGCTCGCGCAGCTGCGCGTTGCTGTCCCGCACACCCTGGCATTCGGCAAGGATACGTTCCTGGTCTGCTTGATAGCGCTCGCGTTCGCGCGCGTTGGCGTTGAGCAAGAATTGAAGCCGCGCTATACTGCTGTCGAATGTTGCAAAGTCCAAGGTGAGGTCTGCTCTCAGCTGTTCACCGGGTCCGCTAGAGGACTGCTGGTCGCCTGCGTTGGTAGGGGAGGGGCTGCGAAACATTGCCCGCAATCGAGGATATCGCCCCGAGTCGTTTTGTTATTCGTTTGAATGGCCTCTCTTCAACGTTCAGAAGGCGGACCTTGTGAAGCTCGAGCTCGTCCTTGTCATCTAGCAGATCCCAAGACGCCATGGTCGGCAATTCTGGAGGAAAACGAAAAGTCTCAACACACGAAAGAAATATTGAGGACGGATTTCTAGAACGGGCTGGCCTCTTTTGAACAGCGTTCTAGGTCCAATTATCGATGATATTGCAGGGCTTAAGCTGAGAACAGGGCCAGAAAATGGAATGTGGTAGCAGCTCCAACTGTGATAATTGTCAGCCTTGCAGGATATGGACCTTCAACCAATCAAAGCTATGTTGTGCTGCTGACTAAGGTTACGGCTAATGCCAAGGCGTCATTTGATTTCTGGGGCGCCACAGGCCTGCCCCGTTTGCTTTCATCATATCATACATATCACAAACGTCAACTCATCCCACTTTTACAACCTCGACCACTTCAAAAACTGTGAGGGCAAATATTGCTTCGGAACCCATGACCACAATGTCGGAGGAAGATAGAGAGCTTTTGGCTCGTATCGGGCAGCTCGCAGGTTAGTTATACGCTCCTTGTCTATATATCTGCCCACCTATTCTAACTTATCGCCCCATAGGCCAAATAAATCGACACAAAAATCAACAAGCCGGAGTATCTTCTGCACCGCACCGAGGTGCTCCCCACTATCGACGTAAGCCATTCTGCCGGGCCATACCCAGGCGAGTTTCTGACAGTATAAAGACAATACCTATCGACACTCTGCCGCACCATACCACCAGAGAGGTTACCGAGCTGGGCGACCGGCTGGCGTTCACCGCCATCGAACCCTGCAGTTAAATAATTCGGCACCGTCCACGCCTTCCACCGCTTCTCCTTCAGCGTCGACGCCAGATGCTTCGGGCTGGGTATCAAAGACTGATCGACACAGACAGTTAATCAACGCCAGCGTCTATGAGAAGGAGAGCCAAAACCGTGCGAAGGCTATTGAAGAGACGCGCCAGCGAAAGCTCATCGATCAACGGAAACGGGAAAAGAGGCGCATCAGACAGCTTCTGGGTCTTCAAAATGGATCTGACCCTTCAGCCACTAACCCCAATCCAAGTGTAGGAAAAAATGAACTTACGATCAATGGCATTGTTTTTACAGTTCTGGATGGTGGCAAGAAACTCGCAAGATCTACGAGTCAGTCAACTCGAGATATAAAACCGACAGCACATGTTACTCACCATCTCTTAGACGATCCGAATCCAGCATCTGCTACGCCTAAAACAGCGGTTGTGGCCGGGGTCAAGTTCCACCGGACCAAAACTGGTAACCTGGTAGCCAACAGGATTGTACAAACCCAGCGGTATGTCTCTGATCTCAAAGGAGGCAAACAGGCTAACCGGAGTAGTCGATCTGGAGTCATCAAGAAGGTCGGCGAACGCTGCAAGATCTTCTCAACGACCGGTAATTTATCTTTTGTCCCGAGAACGGAGCGGCCGAAACACCAATGCTTTGGAACGCCCTGGTACGTATCTGGGCTTTACTAACCACGAAAAATATAGGATCCTGCCCGAAGGGCCCCATGTGCCGTTATGTGCACGATCCAGATAAGGTTGCAATTTGCCGGGATTTCCTTAAAGATGGCAACTGCCCTCTGGGTGCATCGTGCGATCTCTCACATGACGCTACACCTGAGCGCGTACCGAACTGCTTACATTACGCCAAAGGCAACTGTACCAAACCGGACTGTGTCTACACTCACTCAAAGGCCGCGGCAGGTGCCCCTGTATGCAAAGACTTTGGATACTATGGGTTCTGCGACCTGGGCGCCGAATGCTCAGAGCGCCACGTTTTCGAATGCCCCGACTTCAGCAACACTGGGGTCTGTAAGACGAAGGGTTGCAAACTACTACATCGCGAAAGGGCAAGCGTCCTTCGTAATCAGGCAAAACCTGAGGATATGGTTGAAGACCTCTCAAGTGACGACGAAGTGGCTGATTCTGACGATGTGGACTCGGATGAGGTAGCCGAGTTCATTGAAGCGGAGTCGGACGACTCGGATTTTGAGAACCCCAAAGAATTCCTCGCCATCTAATATGATACCCCTAGGCTTTCCCTTGCATAATGGTATTGTCACGAGAGGACAAGAGAAACTGATTGTTAAAGTATCGGCATTCTCCCCAGTGTGACCGGCGTCTCGGCGTTGATTCTGCTTTGCATAGACGGCAGGCTTCTTTGATTAGCATGAAGTAGCGACAGGGTTGTCGAACGTGATTATATGCTCATAGCCGAGCTGGCATAGGCTAGCACTCGGGGTCTCCGAAGACGAAAAATGAAGGATACGATGCATCACGAAAAGCATGATCGTAGGAAGAGAGAGAAATGAAAAAGAACGAACAGAAAAGAGAAAAAAGAAAAGAAAAAAGAAAAAAAGGAAGGAAGAAGAAAAAAGCCGACCTATGTGCTTAATGATAGATAGCAAATAGGGATTAGATCTTTGGAATGAGAAGTGTCTTTTAATAACTTTGGTGAGACATTCGAGGTGATAGATGTTGGTCTCTAATGGGACCCTTAAAAAACACGGCAATTTGCCTAGCAGCAACTGCACTTGTCTTAACCAAAAGATGGAGCGCAACATTGTAGATGGTTACACACATGTCAAGGAGAATTGGTATTGTCGAGATTGGCTTGGCCCTGTAGCAATAACGTATGCTTTTAATAACACAGTCCGTCTCTTGCTATCGTTACCTGGTGTCACATGATTCCCTATGGCCAGCCCCGCCAGAGGAGTTCTATACTCTGAGTGACTTGGATGCAGCACAATGCTTCATCGCTTGTACTTATACAGAAGCCCTGACACCAAATGCACTAGACCACGGATATAGTCCCTTACAAGGCCACGAATAGGGGCATGGGGCTGGCAGATCTTCTCAGGGGCCCTTTGACGCGCGCTAATAGGGGACCCTCAAAGCGCCCCGCGATGGCCTCCCGTCCATTGGACGTTCGCACCACCATCCGATCTGACGTGGAGATAGGGGGCGGTTCGCATTGCTGACGGCTTGACAAGAGCAAGCCTTTCTATTCGTTTCGATTCTCGCATTACGACGCACTGAAGCCCTGCACTGCCGCTGTGCATCGTGCACCGCCGCCCCCAGTCAGCCCCTCCTCGGCGTCCTGGACGAACCAGCTGAAGGGCTGCTCGCCGAACAAGGCGCTTTCTTTCAAAGGCCGCATTAGATTAAAACTGTTCTTTCCCCGTCGCTCATTCATTGTGGAGACGAATTTTAAAGCGAGCCCTCATTTCCATAGCGAGTTTGACGATTGAGATACCATACGGGATCGTGAGCCAAGGCTTCTCTCTGCCACACCACTCACAATGGGACTACGCGATCTCATCAAGAAGAAGGATGATGTGGGCCGAGGGCGGCGCCTCCAGACCTGGACACGGCGCAGCCCTTCAACGGGCCTGAGGTCACTTTCATCCGCTCAGATACTCACACCCAAGATTTCATCCAAGCACCTGGCGGACCTGGGAATGACAACTACCTGTCTGCTGCCCCGGAACCCCACAAGAACCGCCGCAGTCTCGACGTCTTCCGTCCGGGTAGCCGGTCGCGGAGCCAGTCTGAGTCGTCACATTCGGGGACCGGCCACCGCAGGCTCTCGGAGCGACTGCACCTGAGCCGCGCCCCGCCCTCTTCCGAGAAGGTCCCCAGAACCTCCCGGACATCGTACTGCCCCAGGATAACCAGGACAAGGATGCCGCTGAGTCGCTGTGGGAGAAGCGTGCCACCATGCTGGCTACGCAGAACGAGCGCGCCGCGAGTCGACCATCGTCACCTTTATCGCCCTTGTCTCCTCTTTCTGGTGAAGCAAGAGGCCGGCTGGGTTCTGTTAGTGGTCCGAGCCGCAGCAGGTCCCCAGCACCAGTCATGTCGTGTCATCCAAGGCCATCGATGAAGACATACAGGAGGCAATTCGATTACATGAGGCGGGTGACCTCGAGCAATCAACAAAACTCTTTGGCCGGCTTGCAGATCCCGAGGGTGCTAACAACCCCTCAGCCAGGTCCTCTACGGTCTCGCTCTAAGGTATGTTGATGAAATTTTCTACATAATACTGAGTGGCATCCACACCGACCCATCATACAAGAACCCAACTTGCAGAATGCCACTAGAAATTATTGCCATTACGAATAAGGACCATATAGGACTCTACTAATCTTCGACTCGTTTAGGCACGGCTGGGGCTGTGCTCCAGATCTACCAGGCGCAATCAAGTATCTGTCCGCAGCCGCTTCTAATGCAGCATCTGTAGAGCAGTTGGCTCTTCAGGCCGGTCTCAAGAAGGGCGGAGCTGCTAAAGGAGAGCTGGTGCTGGCCATCTTTGAGCTAGCGAACTGCTTCCGTCATGGCTGGGGCATCCCCAAAGATGCATATGCTGCCAAGCAGGTTCGTACCAAGCCCGTCATATTAACGCCGACTGGACTAGGCATGCAAGGCCAAGACTGACCCGCGTAACGTAGTACTATGAAACTGCGGCGAATCTGGGTGACACCGGTAAGTTCCATCGTACGATGCCATCTACGGCAGGTCATAGCTAATACCGTTACGTACTATAGATGCAATGAACGAGACGGCTTGGTGCTACCTCGAGGGATTTGGTTGCAAAAGGACAAGGTTCGTATCATTTTCATCACTGTGCTTGCTGCGGGTTGAGGGCAGGCGGTCGAGGCATCGAGATCCGATTCTTGATTTGTGCCTTACAGCACGCTGAAAGAGCGCAGCTGAGCCCTGACTTCGTATTGGTTCTTGTCGATGCCCGACCATCACTGCATGTTTCTTTTTGGGCACGAATGAAGGCACGCGCATCCCCACGAGGTGGCATGCAATCGATCTATCATATGAGGCTGACAAACAATCTGTCGCAGTTCGCAGCTGCTCGCTACTACCGACTGGCTGAAAAGGCTGGAAACAAGACACTGGGCAACTCATGGTACGTGACGCACGCCAGCCCACCCTATTTTTGCCAGGGTTCCTTTTCTTGTCATGCGCCCTCATGCATGCGTGTACCGCCCTGTTGGGAGCGACTTGAGACTCGATCTGCATTCTAACATTTGACCACTAGGATCTGGAAGAGAAATATGACCCGTCGAGTGAGGGTAAAAAGGAAAATAGGAATAGCGGAAGAGAGCACCTAAGTAGTGGTGTGATGATACGTGGGCGGCTCTACAGCATCGTAACATCGGGCACAGCCGCCATGTCAATGTTGAGACAGCAACGTATGTCTCTGATGTAATGTGACAGGAGCGGCAGATGTTGCACATCATTGTCTCGGTATGCACATGGTTCTGCAGACTGTGGGGTTGGTGATGAGACATGCAGGATAGCACAGAGTCATGCAGATATAAGTGACGGAGATGGATATAGCTGAGTATATTCACATAATGTAAGGCGCGCACTGCAAGATCATCTGTCGACTAAATTGTTGCCCAAGGCGTCGTTAGGCATATCTAGACCGTCTCTTTGAAGCGATGTTGAATGGCAAGGCATAGATGGAAACAATTGACATTGTCAGCACAAACAGCACTGTAATTGAGCGATGATCCCACTAAGCAGGATTTCTCTGCACTTGATCGTCAGTAATCGTGACTTGCACCATATGCAATTACAGTATGCTAGAGTAAGTACCCAACCATGGCAGTGTTAAGCGCCCGCAATGAAAGCCCGCGCAGGTTTTGAAACATCTGAACAGGCAGCAATATCCTACCACGATCGAATTAATCGTCGTAAACTGTCTGCACGAGTCTCAAAGCATAGTAGTATACTTCGCATTTCTGCAGTGGCCATGCGGTGGATAAGATCAGGCAGAAGGTAGACGGTTACCTAGAATCCTTTGACACGTGACCGGCTGTGAGTCAACCTCATCGTTCTGCTCTGTGGATAAATCATCGCGTGCTAGCCAGATTGCTAGCGAGGCAATCAAGGCAGAAAGAAAGAAAGAAAGCCGTCATGGGTGATAGCAAGTGTCTGTTGTTGGATATTTTGCCTACAGAGCTTCTTACTGAGGTTCTAAGCCAGGTTCGTGAATGCCGTGTGTAGAGGTGCCGTGTGGTATGAGTCACGTCTTGGCATCAGCTCTGCTAGATAGCTAACCACTACTCAGGTCACGAACGTAGCTGACATACTGAACCTATGTCTTGTCTCAAAATCATTGAATGCACTAGCGACGCCTCAGTTATTTCGCGTGGCTCCAGTGGTTGTTACCGCGCCGCGTCGGTTCAAGCTTCTGTCTAACTTCTTGGACAAGTATCCACCTTCCCGGTCCGGCCTCCGGGATGCCCGGCGCCTTGAAGTCCGGCCGGACGCCCCGAAGAACGGGAGCGGCGTTGCTACCATTATGCGAATTTGGATGTGTCCGATGATCCGCATGATGATCCTTCTGACCCTGAGAGAACAATAGAGGTGACAGAGGATGTCAAGGCTGATAAAATTGCATCGCTTCTGTTACCTCACTTGGAGGCTGTCAAAGATGGCAACTTGGACCATTTCGGGTATGATTGACTATTCGTATCTAACATCTTAATGAGTCTTGTTCAAACAAAATTGCTGACTTATCTATCTAGTTGGGATATGGCAACTTGTATCCCCGCCGACATCCTGGGCCCCGAAGGCTGGCTACCTCGTCGTCACAAGAATATCCAAAGCCTTCGCCTCGTGCTGCCCGGGCCTAATTTCTGCTCTAGTCCAGAATCAAGGCCAAGGACTGCTATCAGCCTACGCAACTTCAAGCAGCTTAAGTCGCTGAGCCTGCGGAGCTTGGCACTTCCGCTCCAGTTCGAGGAGACTTCTTTCGCACTTGTGCAGAATGCTGACCACTTGGAGCATTTGGAGTTGGCTTATACAGAACGATTTCGTGATTTCTCTTTGGGTAGCTTTGCTGAACACATACTCAAGTCACGACCTGCCGATCACGACCGTCCTTTCGAATTAAAGGCTTTACGTGAACTATCGATATCTTGCATCAATTTTGGCACTGCAAACTGGCCAGAGTTGAGAGATGCCTTCAACTGGGAACACCTCTCCCGTCTCACCATCCGCAAGTGTGAGTCCGCGGGCAGTTTCATACACAGCCTCGTCGAATCCAACGTCAGCGCCCGCCTCAAGACATTGGACTTTTGTTCCTTGCACAGTCACATCGAGCGCGATGGTAAACTGCAACGCTTCTTGGGTTCGTTCAGTGGCCTTGAGAGTGCATACCTACACCTAGAATCCGACTATTCGTCTATGACACATGATTATTTCCGAACCTTGGCTGAGCACCACGGTGCAACCCTCAAATCATTGGTCTTTGAGATACGCCTGTGGCGTAGAACCGGGGAACGCGAATGGCCTGGCGATCACAACGATATGGGTCTTGGTGGCATCAATGGCATGTCGGAATTTAGGCACGACAATCCATTGCTACAGTTACGCAAGCTGGAGTGCTTAGGATTGGGAGCCCGTCCCGATATATTGGTGAGCTTTCTCCATTGAATGCTTTATGTCCCTATGTGGTTACTCTTTGGGCTTAAATTGCTAACTAGAAGATTTGTAGGAAATCATACTCGCACCTCTGAAACAGAAGTCGGCAATCAAGATCCTTCACGTACGAGTCCCACCCCTTCCGACCCAACAGCACCTACGACGAGGACGTGTATAGAGCCGACGTTAACAGGGGCGATGCTGGCTTTGGGTCAACCGGAGTAATGGAGAGGACACATTTTGGGCCTACCGCGCCGGCAGAAGGAGCTCCATTGACACCGCGACCTACTGTGCCGCCCACCCTAACACCTTCTTCAAGTTCGCCAACTGGGTCTTCAGCGAAGCAGGAATCGCGTCACTCGAGCTCCTCGTCTATGGTGACTGCAAAAATGGTGCTGGCTCGACCCATGAACCGTTTTTCATCAAGAGACGTACGGAACTTTCTGACGATCCAAAAACTCCTCGGTGGGACTTTTACCCTCGCCGGGGCGGAGAAAGGATCTTGTCGTTGGACGGGCTCCTAAACAAACACGACGGTTTCCTGAAATCAGCGTCCATGTGGAACTGATGGGGTTTATTCAAGCGCCTTGGCCACCAAGACACATGATTTTATGATTTACAAGGAGAGTATCGAGAATGAAATAGCAATCTGTCAAATTCCATGTGGAATTGAGATTTGGCCAGGCGGAGGGAACTACTTTATTAGGCTGGCTTTCATAGACCACTGTCACAACGAATGTAGAGCTTGGGCTTAACATACTTACACAAGGAAAGTCAAGACGATTTATAAGTGGACTGTTTTTTTTTGGATATACAACGAGCTTTCGTTACCATAGATAGATTCTTAAGGTAGCTAACAGATTACATATGAAAAAGGGGCACAAGCAAATGTCGAAATACTAAACATTGCCGTGTGCGGTAGAAAGACAGCCTAAGAGGTTGTCGAGCAAATTCATCAACATTTCATATCCGCATGATATCGTCGTTCCGTGAGCCCATTCCATCGTGGCCAAATATGGCGTCCACCACCCAGTGAGGGCCTTCCATATCAACGCCAGCGACCATCATCACAAACCCTAGCATCCCGCTGTCATCACGGCGGTTGCGCTGCTGAAATCACAGTACCCCCACCTGAAGAATACAAATGCACTGGACTGGAACCTGAAACATGAAAACCATCTGTCTCTGCCTATACAACCAACCTCCATTCACACACCAATACGTAAGACGCTCAATAGGAGAATAAGTATTGAGAAAGGGCCGAGACGAAACAGAGGAGAATAGATAAGGAGAAATCGCAAATTCAAAACGCTCGCTCGCTTGCTAAATCCAAAGCTTATCGAAACCGGTAACAAGAGTTGAACAAAAGAAAAGGATAAGGAAATATGAGTGTTGCGTGAGCAAGGTGTCTGTAGCTAGACAGTTGGTGTTGGTTACGCGGGAGCGTGAACAAAGTGTATGTGCGGCAGGAGATTCCATTGAAAAGGGTAGAAAGAAATAAACTTTGGAGTAAACCAATAAAACTAAGATCGCGTGCCAAGGAAATAAAATCGTTGAGGTTCGTTATCGTGAGATATTTTCTGTAACGTTCATCATGACCTTGCTTCGTTGCATTGCTGCTCATTCTGTGCGTTGTTGCATTCCGCAAACATTTTGGCAAAGTTTCGAACCACTTCGGTGGGGACTTGGTCCCAGAGAAGAGATCGAGTGTATACATCGGCGGCGCCGGTTTGTTTGTTTGTTGCTCGCATTGCTGCAAGCGCGTCGGCCAGGTTCTTCCGACCCTGGCTGGTGCTCCTTTCAGGTGCGTTCTGTAGGAAGTCCTGATCGCTGATACCGTTATATTGTGCTGCTGAGATAGAGAAGATCTGCTCGTGGGTCTGTTCCTCAGTTGGCCGTGTCAAAGAATCACCGAGCTCCGAGAGCATGGATGGTGCAACATGATCGACACCCATGTGCATGCCACCAGATGACCCAGCGGTATCCATCCAGGCCGAAGCTGAGGGCTGAGGGGCAAGAGCTTGTACGCCGCTGGCGTGGGCATTGACACCGGCGTCTTTCAAGACGTTGTTGAGCAGTGTCGCAGAGGCGACTCTGACATCCTCGGAAACACGTGGGATGGCAGGTGTTGAGCGGCTCGACATGACAAATGCACCGACCAAGAAGAGCATGAAAAGCAGACCACCTTGAGCGGCTCCTTCTCATCTTCGGACTTGGCAGGCACAAGAGACATCTGTTGCTTGACAGGTTCGTGCTCAGTCGGGTAATCGTTGACCATGCCAGAGTCATCCCACACGTCACCCATGGCCATGCCATCGACATTGCCAAAGCCACCGGAAAAGGCGTTGGCTCCAGAGATTGTGGCCGGAACGGCATTGCTCTCGTACTGCTGGATGTGCTCAGTGAGAACGCCAAGACGTTTCCTGAGCTCGCCAGTTTCGATGGTGTGAGCACGAATCATCTCGTCCTTCTCCATGGTCATGTTCTCGATGTACTCGACACATGTCTGCTTCTCAATCATGAGCTGTTCCATCTTTGCTTTGAGACTGCTAATTTCATCCTCCATGTCAGCCATCAAGACGGTGTATTGCTTCTTCTCGTCCTCAAGTCGCTCAGTATGGAGTTTCTTGCGTTGTCTGGAGTCGAGACTATCAATACGTTAGTAAGTGAACGTTAGAGTTGGAAAGGTCTGATGAGAAATCCTGTAACTTACGCTGCTTGCCGGTTGCGCAACAGGCGTTTTTGCTGCTTGAGCTCCTTGATCTCCTGATCGTCGGTTGACTGAGAGATAAGTTGATCAATGTTGCTCAAGTTGCGTTCGGCAGGGATATCGAAGCGAGCATTCTTCTTGCGGATTCCATCGCCACGACGAAGGTCGTTGTGGGATCGGATAGCCGGGCTGTTGGGGCGCATCTTCTTGCTCATGGCTTGATTTGAGGCCATCCACTCCTTCTGGGGCGAGGTGGGGATGGAATGGCTAGCGGGACCCAGAGCGCCGAAGATGTTGGCGGCGGTGCTGAAGGGAGTTTGGCCTTGCATGGACTGTTGGAAGATGGATGCGTTCGCATCATATTCAGATGGGACAGCATCGAACTGTTGCAGGGCCGCAGGGACGGAGGCTGAGTGGTCCATGGACCAGCCAGTTGACTGAGTACCGTAGGATTGAGCATGGTCGAGGCGCAGAAATGGATTGTTGCTGTGCTGTTCCAGGAAAGGATTATTCGATGGCACAGACTGCATGTCAACGGACTGCCAGTCCTCTGTCTTTGGGGAGAAGAGCGCTGAGCCACCAATGAAAGATTCTCTTCGGCTATCAGCCATGGGCGGCGACAGTTCCAAGCCCGAGTCGATGGCACTGTGATCCATGGCGTTTTCGTCCAGGACGGTTTTCTCTGAGTCTTCGAAGAACTTGTGACCGTGACTAGTATCCACTGTCAAGGCGCCTGAGCGATAGTACGACTGCATGGGCGACGACGAGGCCGGAATAGCAGGCTCTGAAATTGCGTAAGGTAAAGGATACGGTAACAAGGAAGAAGCCGAGAAGGACCAAGGGGGTCTTGGCGATATATACGATGATGCTGTCAAAAAAACCAGCGGATGTCAGTATATAGCGGTCAAGACTGAAGACGGGCCCAGGCAGGCGATATTTTTGGCACCGGGTCCGACAAGTGGGGTTTGCGCGCGCGGTGGCTTGGGGTGGCAGGGAAGGGGAGGAAAAAGAAAGAAAGAAAACGGGATGGCACAGCTAGCTGGCTGTGGAAAAGACGAGGGCCGTGTAAAAGAAGCCGAACAAGAGCGGCATGAGGGGAGGGATATGGGGCATATGTGTGTGTGTATGTGTGAAAGAAGAAGAGGAGGCTCAGAGAGGATATATAAGTGGTGTAGGGCAGAAAGAGGAAAGAGGAGGAGGAGCAAGCGGAAAGAGGAGGTGAGACCGGGGAAGGGTAAGTACAGCCAAGGTAAGGTGGGTGGGCAGATGAGTGGGGAAAACCGGGCAGCACAGGCTCGAGGTACATGCAGAGATACAGACCAGAGCCAGAGCTGCCCGTACCTTACCCAAGGAAAAGGCGAGGCAAGGTACATGGGGTAAACGCGGCGAGTGATGGTGGTAGGCCGCAATGCAATGCCTGGGGCTTGTTGACCACACACACAACGCCGTCCCAAGCAAACGCTGGTTGGTGGTGGTACCGGCCCGGTGATTTTTGAGGGTGGGTGGTATTGATGCTGGTGGTGTGTGGTAAAGGGCTGGTCGATGAATGAATGACGGTGGGGAGGCAGAGATGGAAGAGGCAGAGAGACGGGAGAGAGACCCCAGTGTATGCGCGAACAAAGATAGATGCTTGACTTACCTTTTTATGACTGTGATTTCGTAAAAGCCCGAGGTTCGTCGTTCATATGGCGTGGTGTAGCTAAAGGCGACGCGGGCGGGGAGCAATAGCAGACAGTAAGATATAGGGCAAGGTCAAGGAGGATAAATGATAAATGCAAATGTAAGATCAAGGTCCGAGGCGATAAGATAGCCGGCCGAGATGGGGAGTTGAATGTTGATTTGATTGCGAGACGAAACGAGGCAAAGGAAATGGGCAAGGTAGAGGACGACGTTTGGTTATGTACTCTGGCAGCTCCAAGGCCGCTATCCAGAGACGCCAGGGCGGGTCCGGGTACCTGAAGCCCCGGCGAATGCTAAACGGCAGTACCTGGACCTTGGACTTAGACTTGGACTGGGACTTGGACCTGGCCTAGGCTGGACTTCCATGTCAGGTCGATGGAAGCTTTTGCAACGGCCTCTAACCTTGACCAGGGGTGTCGCGTCAACCTTGATAGTGCCTCCCGGTGCCTACGGCTACTCCGTCCTACGGGTTATCTACTCCGTGCACGAGAAAATAAATAATGAATCAAGCAAGCTCGCAGATCCGCGAAACAACCAAACACGCACATACCAGAGCAAAACAATATTCGTTTTCCCGTTCCCTTTCCCTTCTTCACATCCCGTCCATCTGCAAACACATGCGCCCTCCTGGCATACGCCGTGATACCCACCAACGTCGTCCTGGTGGTACGTCGACGACCTGCCCGTGCACACCTAGAGGTACCTGCTCGACCAACCAGACCCCAAAGATCACATATGCCTAAACAGACATGATACCGAGACCGCTCTGCCCATCTGTTGCCTCTCACGACGAGTCGTTTGTTTGTTGGTCACCTAGCTCAGGCCCCAGCGTGGGCTTTCACATCAGGCCGAGCATGAAAATGGGAGTTTGCTTGCTTAGCTCGCAGGCTAGTGTCCTGTAAGGGTACCGGGATGGGCGCAGGGCATGGATGGGATGACCACGGTCATGGGCGATTTGCGATGGGAGTGGGCTGCCGAACCCACTCTGCTCAAGGGCTTCCATCACATTTCTCATCCCGTCATTGACGGACGGGGTGGGAAAATGTGCACAAGAGTCTCTCGTCCCGGGGTACCAGCCCAGCCGTAGCCGCCCACACACATCCCCAAGTAGCTATCTACCTTACCTACCTAGTCTATCTCATGGTTGCATCCAGTGGCACCAGGTCTGGGTGGTCATCTACTGCTACGGACGATTGCTCCCACTGGGAACTGATGAGCTTGGGTCGCCCAATGAAGACCTGGGTCGCATCATCTATGCCATATTCGGGAGGACAAAGTCATCTGCCCTGAATTGGGTATCAGCCCTCCTCACCATCACGATCCTTCCTCCCAGGTCGTGACATTCGTAATGCGCAGACTCCTGTGCCAAGCATGTGTTTCGTAGCACCGCCTTGGTATAATTCAGTTTCATGGTCCGTCAAACCTCCATCCGCGTACAGAGTCTGGATGGTCCACTCCGACTTCTTGACTCATCCAGTAGCCAACACACGCTGTCCGCCCCCGACATCGCCCACGGACGGACAGTCAGTCAGTCACAGACATCGTCAACAAACCCGTCCAGTCGTTCGTCGTCTAGAGACCTACCTACCCACAACCCCACGCCTCGTAACCTCAATGGAAGGGTGTTGTTGGTCAGCCTGACTGGACATGCTCCCGGGGTAAAATGGTCGTTTGTTTAGGCGGTGGAGGACGGAAGCGACACGCGGTGAGTGTGTGCGTGAGAGGGAGACAGTGAGTGACCGAGAGCGTGCAGCCAATGTGCAATTCTGAAAAGACACTCGGGCCAACAGAAGCCATACCCTGCTCCCGTGGTGGTATCGAGGCAGGTTGGGCATCAAAGGCCCCGCCACCTGACGGTCATACAATCAATCATGCCTCGTTGAAGGAAGACGCCCAGAACCGCTAGCAGCACGTTGCAGCCTGCCCGAGTGGTCAGCAGCGTTGAGCAAATCGCAAAGAGCTCGATTTTTATGCATCGCCGATTGCTGCGATATTATTTGCCCAAACGTAGTGATTTTGAAGGCCTCTTTTTCCTCGTGGGCAGCAAGGTTGGTTTCAACATTGTCTTGTCCCAGAAGCAGCATGTAGCACCCGCCCACCCGTCCACCCGTCCCGTTCGCCGTACGTACCGAGATACGAGGCGAATGAAGAGCATCCCATTGCAAAACGTCCAAGCTTGGGCGGTGCTTGCATCAACGCCGCCTGCGATTATTACTGATGGCTTCAGGGACCTGGCGTCGCCCGCCCGCCTGCACGCCCGCCTGTCTCTTGGTTCAAAATTAGCATCCTGGCGGGTCGCTTCCCATCACCAGACTGCGCATCCAGCATCGTCAGCCAGTCGATGGTTTGACCTCAACGCCGGGCCGCTTCCTATTGCACGAAGCTTGCCCGGGGCATCTGTAAGCCCAGTGGCAGGACCTCAGCAACACCAATGACCAAAGTCTGATGCTTCCGTGGGTGATTTCCACCGGTAAGCCCGGGTCATCCCATCACCCTCGACTCTCTGGTTCGCCAAGGGAACTAATCAAAGTGCCCGGAATTCGACAAATGCCTCTCTTGCATCACCGGTGCGTGGATTGGCGTACATCAATCTATAACGCACCTCTCGTTGGTTACCTGGCGGCCATCAGGCGGCATGTTTTGATGATCTTAGATGTGCAGGAGGCATGATGGAGGAGCATCTCCTTGCCATTTGTGGTTGACATCTCCGGGGCGCAGCATGTACCTTTGGCGGTGCGCACGCTGCCGAGGTACTTGGGGCTGCCGGTGCGCTCAACCCACTGACCATGCCCAGCTGACCCTAAAATACAGAGCTAATAAGGCAAGCCACGGTGCCTCCAGCTTGGCTGCTGCGAATCGCTTCGCACCTCACAACACCACATTCACCATGTCACCATGCCACCGACCCGACCTTTTCCTTCCTCCC
The DNA here is from genome assembly GCA_020081605.1 of Albifimbria verrucaria. NCBI lineage: Eukaryota > Fungi > Ascomycota > Sordariomycetes > Hypocreales > Stachybotryaceae > Albifimbria > Albifimbria verrucaria. Next base: position 3,400,827 of record JAHREC010000018.1, read on the forward strand.
CAATGCTACGTGATCGCTTGATCGCCAAGCCGAGCACTCTCCAGCCTGTTCAGTCCTGGGCCACAGAACATACGAGGCCTTGTGTGGCGGCCAGCCTCTCCCTCCTCCCGAGCCTGATAGCTATCACACAAGCTCCACTGTGCTTGTGGTCGCATATCTGGCCGGCCCATAGGCGTTACTGGCTCCCATTTGTCCCGAGACCCTCGTGTTTTGGTTTGTCGGTGTATCTTCTGATCGCTTCGCTACCATTGCTAGTCAACAACCCAGCCCCAAACGCGTACCTCGTCGCGCCAGAGGGGCCCTCTGGAGCCCACGCGTCTTGATCTAATCTTTAGATCCTCGTCCTGCGCCCCTCTAAGGCTCTACGTCAGGCACCGATGGTATTCGGACTCGTCTGCCGAATCATGTCTGCGGCTTTGCAGTCATGGCCGCTCCGTTGATGCTCTAAGCGCACCGCATGCCAGGCGATCCCTGCGGACAGTCCAAGACCCATCTCGCCCATCCGGCTTCTGCTTCCGGCAAGAGAAAACCGCACCGTCCGGTCTTAATCGGCTTTTTCCAAGGCCAGAAACCTGAATCTGTCAAGCTGCAATCCCCACCAATCGCTTGAGTGAGGCGGACCGATCTGACGCACTCACACCCACACACGCACACATAAACTATTTGCGCGAAACGTACCACCAAGCACCAGTAGCCGATTCCTGGGCCCTTTTTTCCATTTAGCTCGTCCCTCAGCCGGGCTGACTAAACTTGCTCACCTCGTCAGTCTCATCTGCATCTTGGTCATCTGGGTTCGGTGCCCAGATGCGAATCTTTGGGTAGACCTACAATCGCTCCTATCCCATCTTAGGACCGTCGATAGCGCCGTGATCAAACGCGCAGTTATTGGGCGACGGACTAATCATCGAGGCTAAGGCTCAGCTGGATCTTGCTCCCACCATGTCTGTGATGATAATTGCATCACCACTAGTGGTCGCCTCTCAACATACCCGAACGTGACCGTGGTTAGCCAGACCTATCTTTCGATTTGAAAACCTGACCGTCTTTCGGTGTCATCGACCCCGGCACCCAAAGCTGGAGAGGATGTTTTAGTCTATCCGCCTGACAGCTGGGCTCCTGGTCCCTGGGCTCCATGCTAGTGGATCTATGGGGTATCCCAAGTCGGATTAGATCGATGTTTGCATGGCATCCCAGTGAGGATCCCATGGCTTCACGACTCGTCTCAAGGCGATGGTATCCTGGCCGACGCTCAATAAGCGGACTCAATCCAAGATGATCCATTTGCTCTTCTTTCCAGCTAAAAAGGTCAGAACCAAGTTTCAGAACGGATCCGGCCCTGAGCATATGCCATCATCCACAATTAACAGACAGGGCCCCGGACCTCAAGAATGCGGTCAACGCTACATCCTGGTTCACCGCGAGAATCTTTTGTTGGAACTTTCCAAACATACCAAAGCTACGACAACCCATGGACGAACGATGTCTGAGCATTGTACTCCACAAGACCAAGGCTGCTAGACAGGCAAAACCACCAGTCGGACACCTCCCGTCAGCAAAGTCTTCACGTCTGTGGAGTCGCCGGCATGCAGGCCCCTGAATGGATTTCTCCCAATGTTCTCTGCTCAATGAGCTTCATCATCGGAGTTGATGACTCACAACAAAATATTTGCGCGTCACTATGTTTGATCTACCTCTGCCAAGTTTGCATGTGAATCTCCCGGACGACCAACCTCCCTCTGATACTTGGCTCTCGGTTCAAGTGCAGCGGCGGTGAAGGCATTCGAGCTAGTGCCAGCCCAATGGAATCCAGCATCAAACAAACATTGCCTCTTGTTCCACAGCTGATTGACGAGAAAGGGCTAAAAATCCAGACCCGATCTGCACCAAACAATAGCGGCAGTGCGCAGCTCTGTGGCAATCCATCTATCCGTTGGCGGTGCAAAGCCCACTCTTCGCACATCGAGTCTCGAATCGCGCCCGAAGCCTGGAACTCTTGCTCTCGCTATAATGTGCTGCTTTGATAGGCCATTCGTATAGGGGTAAACATGGGTAGAGTTTTCTGTAATCCTGCTGGTCAGCCTGGGGTGGCTCAGGTTGCAGCATCGCGAGAGAGAAGCATGATTCTGTAGGCTAGAGACATATGACCACAGCCCCAATAACCTCCCAAGTAAACACACGCCAGTCAATTGACATTATCACGATGATGGCATTAAAGAGCACGAGGATTTGACAAGTTTCATGCAGATTCTGCCAAATTCTAGTCTTCTTCCCACGAATGCTACTCGTTTGTGGTCCTTGTTGTCAGACTCACCGCCTATCTGTCCAGTCGCAAACCGTGCCCAGAATACATGACCTGAAACGAGGGCATCAGTGCATACTGCATGCTTTGGGCGACATGCGAACCGCGAATGCGGACTGGCCGATCAATAGCGTCGGCTTGCCGCTGGATAGGACGAAAGAGCTCCGATGCCGCCTGCGTAGACCCTGCATTTGCCACTGCGGAAGGCGTCGCCATCGACTCTGCCGTGCCAATCCTGTGTGATACTGTTACGCAGTTTCATGGTGGAAAATGCAAACTTGAATTGCACATGAGATCGGTTAGGATGCACTTGCGGAACTTGCACAGAATGATCACAAGACATGCCTGGAACCACGTTATACAGTTTCAGAGTTTTGGTCATAACGGGGGCGTGATTTGTCCGAACAAACCATATACTCGTGACTGACAACATAATGAGAGGCAAAGCCTAGTCCATTTAACAAGGTGCCGTAGTTGCACTGAATACCTAGTATGGCTACATTAGTGATAGTATCACAGCTTGAACGTTAGTGGCGTAGAGAGGATGTGTCACAGTGTAAACGATCGAGTTAGAGGATAGGAATACCTCGCATCCTTGTGAGATAGTTCCTACCCTCCAGTATCTCTGATGCTCCCAACCGCAATAGATCATCATAGTTGGCCAACTTTGGAGGTCATTATACGAACAGAGACATCGTTGATGGCTCAAGTAAGCCAGTCTGTTTTGCCAAAAGGCACACCAGCGAAAGTCTTCAGTACTGTTTCCAACCATGTCGAGATTTCCTATCTGGCGTATTGCATTCTTCTAGCTTGACATGTGGGATGCTTCACACCCCAGTGAGTGTCTAACATTCTCTTCGCATATTTCTCCCACTGTTTTTGTGACAATCCCTATACACGAACCATCATATGACTTTTGGCAGAATAACTCAGCAAACCTGTTGCTGTGGCAGTCTATAGACTAACCGACAATGATGCCTTTGGAATCTCTTTCGTAGAGCTGCCTATGCAGTCGTGAACTCGGGCGGCAGTGCCTCTTCAACGTATACATTGAGGGAAACGACCCAGGAGGCTGTGACCAGCAGATAGATCTTCACTGGGCGGCTCCAGAAAGCTGCAAGAGGCGTTCGCCTGCCTGAATGTTGGCATACTCATAAGCTTTGGACTCCGGGGAAAGTTCCGTTCGCCGCCCACAGATCGATGAGTGGCTGCATGGGCTCCAGCTCCTGAGGCTTCAGCATATCAAGGGCTGTGGCAGTAAGAACGAAATGTGAGAAGCAGCTGTTCAATTGCTTCTCTAGGTTGAGGTGGTAGAAGGGATCCACGAAGTGAGCCCAGTAGAGGTGAGAGTAGACTCGGAACATTTGACGGAAGATCATCTGGCAGACGTCAATGAACTTTTCAGGGAATCCGGATCGCTTGCCGATCCAGTCTGGCTCCCTGGGTTTGTCAACTGCGAGAGCGAAGCTGCGGAAGCGCTTGGTGGGGTGGAATAGGAGATGCCCGAAGGATCCGTCGGGAACATGTTTGTGTCGTCGATCTTGCCAGAGATCCAGCGCTGCATCAAGGTCATGTACTCATGTGCAGGGAGCTCAACGGGCTCTCGGCGGCTGTTGAGCCAAGTGAAAGAATGGTTGCTGGGAGGAATAAGAATCAAGCTAGATAGGGGACAATCAGCATCACTTACGCGCCAGCAGATGTGCGAGGACAAGTCGTAGAGTTGCAAATTGTGGTTCCGTCATCCTCCTTCTCGTGAACTACGCGCACAAAGTTCCAGAGGTTGCGGTAGTGCTCAACGACTAATAGCTAAGTCAGTATGAAGGAGCTTACGGAGAGGGAGCAAGTGTACTGACCTTGGTGGGCAATCCACTCTCCCTGTTCCACCGTCTTTGGTCTCGCGCTCAAGGTCATGAAGTTGCCCTTGACGATATGGCGCGCGTACTGGGCATTGAGCCACAGAGGTAGAGGACGGGGCAAGTGGTACGAGTTGATGATATCGTCGCCATGGGGCAATGCGCCACTGCCATCGTCCATGCCAATGGTTTGCGCCAGAGAAGGCGAGTTGGGCAGCGGGGGCACTTTAGGCGCAATGACTGACGAAGATTGACTGCCTTGAGAAAGGTTGTCTGTAGACCCGGGCTGAGGACCTCCTGTGGTAGGGCTTTTCTGCTGGCCGGTGCCAGGCTTGGTAGAGCCGCCCCGGAGACGGGCGTTGCTGAATCACATCGTTAGTCCAATTCCTTGCAACGAGAGAAACCGACAAGGAAGCCAAGACACAAAATGGAACTAAACTGAGCAAGTCTTTGAAGAAGAACGAACTGCCACTGCCCAACGCTAGCCACTGCAATCACGCGAGTTGTTGCGCCCTTGACCCAGTCCCTAAGCCCTGAAGAAGTCCCACGAGGACTTCTCCTATGATAAATGGGGCCAATTGACGCCAAAAGAAAACATGATGAATTCGGGCGTCTTTGGGGTGAGGATGGTGCATAATCGTGCAGCGGTTCAGAGAACACGACGGCAATCCTGCTGGCTCGCATATGGAATGCAGAGCAAGAGACGAAGGTGGTGGCCAGTCTTTACGACAGAATACGACCGTCCAATGGATTCCTCCTGCAACTTGATGTACCGATATGCCTGACAACACAGATCAAAGTCCATCTCAGGTCACTACCGAGGCTTGATGGTGGGGTACGACAGCCAGAGCAGCATGGCTGGCAACTTGGGTCCCCGTTCAGGCGAGCATAATGGCGGAAGAATATGTGTACGAGTCCCTCTATGAGTATATATGAGAAAACAAAGTACTTACATCCCGGAGAACAGGTTGGACATGGTTGATGGTGTGCAAAGGCGGGGTGAGACGGTGATAAAGATAGGAGGTTGAATTCAGGAGAGGACCAGGCCCCTTGGCAATGTCGTCGAGCGCGGCGGCTCTAGCAAGCAAGTCCTAAGCTTGCGGATGCACAGGGTGGCAGGTCGAGGGGCTTCGGGTGCGGAATCACCAAGGAGTCGTCGTTGATATTGGGAGAAAGGGGATGCCGTCCTCAGACAATGAGTTGAGGAGCACAAGGAACAAGGATGCCCACTTACCTGCCAGCTGGAAGGTGCTGAGCGTCTCAACCTGACGCGCTAGGCCGTTCTGAGGAGTCCAAGCGAACAACTGCCGCCAATTAGCAACGGTAGCCTCGAGGAAAAAGTTGGGCCAGGCTTGCCAGGCCAGTACGGCTGTGGCGCAAGGGGCAGCCGTTCGAGCACGCTGTGGCTGATGCTAGCCTTCTGGCCCTTACAGCAACGTACTCTGTACACATAGTACTAAGCAGGAAACCTTGGGTGCTCAGCCTCAGGCTGCACTCGCCCTTACCCAGCTGGTACGTACCTTCTTTCTGAGCTTGCGCAGTGTTTGATTGGCGCTAGCAGATCAAGCATCTACCTATAGTCGCCAAGCCGTTTGGACAAAGTGCAGCAAGACTTGAGTTGAATGCTCAGCGTGCGAACCGGCTCAACAGCACCGCATCCTCACACCTGCGAAGCTTAGCATTTCATCCCAGTTTCTGTGCGCCGAAATAATCGACAGTCATGTCCGACTCTGAGGATCCAATTGACCTCATTGACGAGGGCGGTGATGATCTCTTCGGCGACGATGGCGACGACGATGTCGCGTCGCCAAAGGCGAACCTGCGAGACGATGATGACCTAGCCTCCGACCGTGACGCCGACGGCTATGGTCGCGATGAAGACGATGATGAGGACGCACAACAATCACGCGAGACCCAGGAGAGGGTGGTGATGGGTGTTCGGACCTACCGTCACCGAATCCCCAAACCACAAGATGGCTCTGTGAGTCTTTCGTTCATCGCGACGCGAAATTTAGGCTGCGCCTTGCTAACATCCCCTTCAGCTGCGGGTTCTGAGGGTTCCCGAATTTGTCAGGTTCATGCCCACCTTGTACGATCCCGAAACATTCGAGCCTACCCAAACCGATCTTCTGCATGCAAAGGCAGGCCTACCGATACATATGGTTCGCGCAACCAGAGACCATAACACTGGCGAGTTGAAGAGCAACGCCAACATTTACCGATGGAGCGATGGTTCGGTGACTATCGGCGTGGGCGATGAGCACTTTGAGATTCAAAGGAAGTCGCTAGCCCCCAAACCTGACGAGCCTTACAACCAGGTTCTCGACGGACACTACTATGCCGCCGCAGCCGAGCTTAGCAGCAATCTCTTGATGACCGTGGGTCACATCACGGAGCAATATAGCATCAAGCCGAACAAGCAAGCAGGAGATGACGCTCTCTCCATTTTGGCCATGAAGATGGCTGAGGCCAGTAAACCTGCTCGCGAGGGCGACTTCATCGTCAAGACAACGGTCGACCCAGAGCTACAACGACGACGAGCAGAAATGGCGGAGAAGGAAAGAATGAAGGCTCAGCGTCGTCGCGAGAACGCGGCGGCCAAGATGGATGGTGGCATGGGTGGTCGTTCTCGCGGCGCTTTATCAATTGGAGATCTCGAGGGTGGCCGTCGCTCGACTGGAGGACGAAAGAGAGGTGCTGGAGGAACGAGATCAAGGAACCGGGGCCCAGAGTATGACAGCGATGACGAAGATATCCGCCGTCACGAGGACTACAATCTCGAGGACGATTTCATTGCGCCTAGCGATGAAGAAGAGGAAGCGGAGACTGGGGATGATGACGAGGAAGAGCTCCTCGACGACGAAGACGACCGTGCTCCCAAGGCCAAGCGACGGAGAACTGCAGAATCGGACGATGAGGATGCTGAAGGAGATGACGTGGAGCCGGCAGCTGAAAGCACAAGCAGGAGCCGACGCAGGAGGGTCATCGGAGATGATGACGATGAGGATGAGGACTAAGACATGCTGCTCTAATCAATCACGCGTTCTAGTTTGCCTATTATGTATAATATTTACACCGCTAGCATATTGAACGGGCCGGAAGGATACCAGTTCATTATCTTCCCAAACTTCAAGTGCCATTGAATAGCTGCGGCCAATTCTTGTCCCGTGAGCCCCAACACATGCTTACCGTGGAATATTTTCAGAGCAAATTCGCAGAGGCTCCTTCTATCATTCAAGCAGACGACGTGAATCATGCGATTCTTAGACATTAAACATTGACTCTCAAGGCGTAACTCAAGAGGGAGCTGAGGTTGCTTGCGTTGTGCTGAACCAAGACGTGGCGTTGTGGCTGGTAAGTGGCCCCTCTCCCATGTCATTATCACATGCTTTCTCCGACAACTCCATCATCAACCTCGACCGGACCACATGGGATTCCATTTCCCTAATCAAAGCCGTCAACAACCAGCTGTCGAGATTACCTGGAGACGCTTGGACCTTTTCGAGCATCACGATGCAGTTGGATCGCTCTAGCATCCAATAGGTTCTGCTCACAAGCAAGGGTCACCGTATCTTATGATGCCGTGTCTCTGCCACGGATTCCACACGTCCCCACCGGCAGGTTGGACGTTGCTTGTGATCGACGACGCTCCCTCGGCAAAATGGGGTTGATTGCGGTCGTCGTAGACGTCGCCAGTTTCTGGCACCAGGTATGCCTGCACCCGTGTCTTGCTCCCTCGTCTGGGAAGAGAAACGAGCTGTCCACCGCGTCGATGAATGTTGTTCTAATGCCATTACAGAAGCTGCTCAGCTGGTACTCGAGCAGGAATCCTGTCGAGCTATGGCTGGAGCAGCTACGCACCGCTGAGGCCTTTGAGGACTGGGAAGAGGCCGCTCTCCATCTCGACAATCTCTTGGGCCTTGATCTCTGGTGCGATTTCTCACCCAGGAACATGTTCATCACCAGCTGACTCAAACGATACAGGAGAAACAACCCAATCTCAAAGTTTTATGACTGGAGGCTCATCACCGAGCGCCTCGACTCTCTTATTGTAGCTCGGGAAGAGAGCAATTTCCAACAACTCGTCAACCTTCTGCGCTCTGGCCTCGTACGCAACCTGGGTAACGTGACGTCACCGAAGCTATTTAATCGTGCATTCGCCGGCACGAAGCATTTGATTGAAGAGTATATAATTCAGGTCGCCGAGTCGGTCGAAGACATTCGCGCCTTGCCTACTACTGTGGCTTCTGGTCTACATGGCAGTGGTGGCGCGTTAACGAATCAGATGAAGCTCGATTTTATTCACGACACTAGACAGGCATTTGGAAGGAGTTCACTTGTTCTTCAAGGAGGCGCCATCTTCGGCTTGTGCCATCTCGGCGTTGTGAAGGCCTTTTTCCTCAGGGGCTTGCTCCCACGTATCATCACAGGCACGGCAACGGGTGCGCTCATCGCCGCCTTGGTCGCGATTCATACAGAGGAGGAGTTGCCGGCCGTACTCGAGGGCGATGGGATCGATCTATCTGCCTTTGCTTCGAAGCGGATTACTGATAAGGGTGGTGAGCTTTCTTCGGGTCAGACTTTTGCGTCAAGCTGGGAGACTCTTATGCGAAGAATTCGACGGTTCACTCGTGAAGGTTATTTTTGGATGTGACGGTCCTCGAGGACTGCGTCAGGGCAAACGTCGGCGATCTCACGTTCGAGGAGGCGTATAACCGAAGCAAACGAGTGCTCAATATTACTGTTGCAACCGAAGGGCAGGACGGAGTACCTACTCTCCTGAATTACTTGACGGCCCCCAACGTGGTAAGTGTGGAGCATTGCCATAAACAAACAAGCAGGTGTCATTGCTAACACGCGCCCGCCAGTTAATTTGGACGGCCGCAGTGGCATCGAATGCCTCGTCGCCCTCGCTGTACGGCCGCCGTAAGGCTACCGTGCTTTGCAAGGATGCTCACGGTAACATCATCCCCTGGGCTCCGGCCAATACAACAGATTTTCATCACTGGACGCACGCTTCTTACAATGACCGTGACTCGCCTCTACGACGCCTTGCCGAGCTTTTCAACGTCAATCATTTCATCGTTAGCCAAGCACGACCATACCTAATTCCCTTCCTGCAGTCAGACATGCACGGCCCGGCACTAGTCGAAACGCGAAGCAAGACGACGCAACTTTCGGTGTATCTAGCCCGCATGGTAGGTCTGGAAATCAGACACAGGCTGCGCCAGCTGGACACGTTGCGGCTACTCCCAGCAAGTATACGTCGTTTCCTGGTGGACGAGCAAATCCCAGCCGCCTCGATGACACTAGTGCCGGAAGTGTCAGGGACCGACTTCGTGCGCCTGCTGGAAACGCCGACGAAGGAGACGCTGAAGTATTGGATCCTGAAGGGTGAGAGGAGTGTGTGGCCAGCTGTGGCGGCCCTGAGGATCCGCTGCGCGGTCGAAAACGAACTCGACCGCTCCTACCAGGTGGTACGAAAGCTCAAGGCTGGGGTCTGAAACGAAGGGCCAGCATGGCTAAGGCAAATGAAATCGAGCGGTAATGAAGATTGTTGGTTTCAAGCATGCATTCGTCTGGTGTGAGTGGAGAAAGGGTGGCAGGCGTTCATCTCAACGGCCAACCCATGACCGACCGGTTTCCTTGCGATGACTACAGAGAAACGAATGGGCCTATATGTCAGGATCATACTATGATGCCATTGTTGTCGTGCCCATTATGGACTTGCAAATAAATTATCTCGGAATAGATGCAGTTCCTTCAGACTTTTTCCTGAGTGTGCGAGCCACACATCCAACCCTCTCGGCGACAGGATTCATTTCCTTATAGAGTAAGAGCAACCATACATCCGGCACACGCAAGGCGAAGCTCCAAGGACCGAGCATGATACGACTCCGCCACGACCTAGCCGGAGCGAGGTTCCCGCGGAGCCTCCTGACGAATCTGTGCAGCCTGGCATACATGCGTCGACCCTGTGGGAGTTCGGAAATTGGAAATCTAAGCCAAGCCGGGTGCCGGTTAACACCCTATGATCTTCACTTGGATGACTTTGACATTTTTATCACTTGCAATTTTTGCATTTGCAAACTTTTGCACGTTGGCCCGGCCCCTCCCCTGCAAGGCTTTTTCCCGGGGATGAAAGTCTTGCAACAGCCCTGCCCGTTGACATGTTTTCTTCAGAAGCGCTCATCTGTTCCAGCGAGACGACTAAGCAAGGGCATCAAGCGACAGCGTGAATGTATGCCTTGCGTATTGCGATTGCCAGCTTACCCCCAGGCAGCATGGGTTGGCGAAGTGACGTGGACGAATCATGGCCCCGGACAACTACGAACATTGTGGAGCAAATCTCTCTCGGATTCCCTTGCTTTAGTCCTGACGCCGTGCTTAAGGACGGTGATGCGGTTTTGTGGCGTTGAGTGCTCAAATCTGGCGCCGACTGAACATCCCGGCCGCCCACCGTCAGCCTGCCCACCATCCCGGCATGGTCTGGAGGTGCCGACGGGGTGCTGTCAGACCTTAGCCTTGCGCCACTAGTGGGATTCTTTCTTTCTTTTTCTAGAGCCCATGCTCTAGGTCGTGCGAGTTCGTGGATGGTGTGGGGGCATCTGATGGCGGTCGGTCACCACTGTTTACGGAGAAAGTTCCCGGTCCCTTGCGGGCGTATTGCTAGGTGGCTGTCGCCAAGCCGAATGGGGGTGTATGCTATGGATCACGGCGGGAATAAACCATCTGGCTCTTTGGCGATGGGAAATTACGTGGTCAAGGGGTGTGCAATTCTACTCTCCGCAACAACACTCCTTGACGTTGGCCGGAAGCTGGCCGGAAGCTGGCCGGAAACATGGGTTAGCCTTCCAGCGGTCACTAGTGTGGACACCCGTCGACAACGATTCTGCAAGATCGATGAGTTGGAGGAAGTCCCCACCCGCAAGAACTCGCTACGCGCGCAGGGAGTGTGTGGTGTGAATCGCGTGTGTTGACCTTCCAGCCAGTTCCGCAACTTGTGTTGATGAGCGGGGAGCAAAGGAATAGCAGCCATAAGAAAGAGCTGGGGAGAGTGATGAACTATGTATATGAGAACTCGTTGGAAGAAGAAAATACAAACAAATATGTCGGGATTAAGTTTGTAGTTGTGTTGTCCATCCAATTCCAATCCTGTAGACTATTCATGATATGGAATTTTCAATATATCACCGTAGCATTCATACTTTGTGTAAGAATCCATGATCTCTATGGTTTGCAGTCCTTGACCCCTCCCTCCCACCTCTCTTCCTCTTTTACACCCCTCCTCTCTGCTTGCCTACCTTATGTCTGCCTCTGCATGCCTCTACATGCCTCTACATGCCTCTACATGCCTCTGCATGCCTCTGCATGCCTCTGCATGATTCTGCATGATTCTGCATGCCTCTACCTGCCTCTCCTGTCCTCTTTCCCCTTTCGATTTTATTTTTTCTATTTTATTGTCTTGTTTTAATCGTATCTTCGTCTTACCGCCGGACTTGGTTCCGTGTCTGCTGCAGGCATAGTGGTACGTGCGCTGGAACGAGGAAATTAGGAAGTGGATTGTTTTGAAACCGTCCCATGTTGGAGAGAATCGTGTACATGCCGGCACATGAAGTCATGTTCGTTCGCCGGGTAGTCAGCATCCAATGGGAGAAGAATCCTAGCTGGCTACACAAGAGTCGACACTCGGGGAGACAGCTGAAATCTGTCGATGGTCTAGCCCACGTGCACCAGGTGATATGTCCACTCCTCCATCTGACCATATGCGATGCAAATAGGAATTGCAACACTATTACAACCATGATCTGGCCAGGGACTTTCGTCTTTTGAGCCCTGAGTGCTGATCTTGCAGCCGCTTTGCGGTTCATTCTCATTTCCTACATCGGCATCAAGTACCGATTTTGAGAACACTCTTGAGTTGAATATAAGTCCCAGTCATTAGTGCCTCGATGAAAACATCAGTGAGACACCTGCCTACGCACAGTAATGTCTACAGAGCCAAGCGAACGAATGCTGGGGTGAAATGATGCCCAGAAAGTGTAGAGTCGGGCCACTCCATATCGAAACAGGCTGGCCAGGTACGGGCACACCAACCATCTATCACGAATGTAGGAGCACCCTTGCATATCAGCCAGGGTGGTGACCCGCGGACGGCGGCTCTCATAGCACGTACAAACTCTGGTTTAGGATGCACTCATGAGTGTAGGAGTACCCTTGCTCAAGGCCAGGGTGGTACCCTAACAGTGTTGAGGGCCAAACAACCAAGCTGGGCTGCAACTGGTGCCTTGGACCTCATCAGCGCTCTGGAGTTTTCCTGATTCTGGTTTCACCCTCGTCCAAATCGGGAACTCAGTCGGTATAAGTCCTTTGGCCTGTCATGGGGGTTACAATTCGTACTCCCTGTCATATCTGGGTCCTGATGTCTCCCCTCGGCGGCTCAGCCAATTTTGTTTAACCAGCTGACATAAAGCTTAAGAACCACGTCACACCTGTGATTCTCGGGTTACACCCCGAGGATTCTTTGACACCCCTACCTTGTCAGCCTTCTTCCCTACCTCAGGTGAATGCCGTAAAGGAGTGGGAACATTCGGGTACCGGCCAAGTTCCTTGCATCTGCTACAACTCAACCGAACCTGTGCTTTGTTGTTGGGACGATGGCAATGACATGAAACAAAGGATTTCTCGCAGCTAGATCGTTGCTTTAGTTCATGCCAACCATGCCCAGCACTATAATAAAAGGGGATCTGGTCAAGAAACGAATACGATTCGCGATGGCCCTGCGTCAGTGCCGTGTTACTGTAACAAGCACGGACGGCATGACAAGCGCGCGCTCATGCAATAGCAAAGTCAGGTATACGTGCCAGGGTGCAATGTTGAGGCGAATCGATCGAAGAGCAGGGGAAGAGCTTGGACAGGGAGTGAAGAGCTGGCCAGTTTCCTCCGAAGCGCATGCGACGCCAAAGCGTTCGATGCCACATCCCGGGCCAGAGCTCAGAGCAATGTGGAGCTCGCTACAAGATTCACGTCCGTCTCCAGTTGAATGGCAAGGGTATGTGAAACTTCCCAGTGAAAGACCGGGTATGGGAGACACCTGGTCATGTACGGCTTTAACCATGCTGCTTTTGATGGTTGAGTGTTGAGAGTAGTCATGATACGGGGGCGCGAGCGGGAATCCCTGAGGCCCTTACCTCAACCCCGAGGCACAATATCAGATATCTCCCAATTTAGACTTCAAAATACCCAGAACACTCCTCTTATTTTAAGCTTCAACTTCGGTATCTTTGAATGGCTTTTCTCTATTGGGATCTATTTCACAGAGCTCCAGACCCAGGGCGGCCCTTGATTTGAAGACTCTCCTCTAACACCTAGCCCGATGCTCAACTCCCATGCCTCTTTGGAGAATCAGAGGAAAGATGCATAGGTAGGTAGAGATGAAGAGTTTTCATGCTCCCCCGGGCACATGACCCGAGCGGATGGCACTCTCGAAATGCACCCCTCCTCCTTTTCCCCTCCCTCACTTATCATACCGTCACCCCTTCCCTGCAAACTAGGCTATTTACCTTTTCTTCTCTGAGAGAATGAAAATCTTGGCGGTGAGTTGTTGGATTGACGTGATTTTCAGTCACAAGTCCTAGTTGGGTCCCGCGTGCAAGGTGTGCCGTTCTTGTCTCTTCCCTCCTCAGACTTTTGCTTTCATGGAATCAATTATTGGATTCTAGATTATTTTACTATAAGAAGATGATCCTCCTTTGGTCTTTTCCGATGGAGTCTCATACTCGGTATTCCAAGCAATCCTGCGAGTGGAAGCTCTTCATTTCATGAGGCGATCGTTCTAAGCTTCTATTCATTGTCCTCCACCTGCGTCTCCTGAGGACTTGCATTGATTTCTTCAGCCTGCTTAGGGTACTGCGTCTTATCACAGCATTCGAATTGGTTCTACTCGAGATAAACCTCTGAGACACTCTACCCAAGCGCTTTGAGCTATAGCCCTATCCAGAGCCTACTCAACATGACTTCCCGACCCCAAAAGAACCAAGCCCCTTCTTCATCTAATGAAAAGAAGACGAAGACTACTACTAGAATCGGTCGGCCAAGAGTTCCTCGAAACGATCACCTCAAGCCAAACGTTCTCTATGCCCTTGACCACGGGAACCAAATTGGTTTCTTCCTTTCATCGGCTCGAAGCCCTGAAGATATCCGCCTGACCACCTCTGTCGGTGGACCGAATGGGGGCCGTTGCCCTAACACCGAACGAGACAACAAGGTTGACGCTGGAGGCAGTACTGGCACAGTACTCCCAGTTGATTCTGCGCTTAATCAGGGGAACCCGTCAATTACGTCCCAGGCGCAGCCAGTATGTCCGACGGCATCCCCAGTCATCAGCCATGGCCAGCCGCTGGCAGAATACCACCACAGCACTTGTGCTGAGCTTAGCTGCCAGAACCTAGCAATGCTAGATCTCATGAACGAAACGAGGGCTGGGCATCAAATCCAGGAAGCTGTGTCTTTCCTCCACAGTGACACCGAGACCGAGCCTGCCCCCGACTCTATTGCCCCTTCCCAGGGAAGTGCTACCGACAGCAAAGAGCCCAAGGTGCCAGAGCCCACCAGCCTGAATGACGATTAAGACATAATTACCACCTCAGTGGCGAATACGATCGGTGTCGAGGAGTGTTGATGATGATGACTACAAGAAAAAAATTGGAGGTTTGCTTCTAACAGCGAAGCGTTGAGTGTTTAATATTCCACATTGTATTATTTTATTCATATATGAACCCGAATAAACCAACCGCTTGTTATTTTAATCGAAAGCTCGTAAGCACAATCGATAAAACGCTGAAATTTGTGGCTCTATGTTCTTTGTCTCGTGTGTTCTTGTCTGGTGAGGCTGAATAGGATATAACACTGGTATTTCCTATCACCAATAAATGGAACTTCTGTCATCTTGATCTAGAAGAACTAGATTGTTTTTATTAACCATAGTAAAACACCTTTTGAATAATGCCCATGGACTGAAGAATAAGCCTTGTTTAGCTGGTTTGATTTCTGCCAAGCGAAGGTGGCTGTGTTAAAAAGTACACGTACGTATATCCATCGAGAGCAGGCTTAGAACTGAAGCCTTGCCAATAGCCAGGATTATGGCCATATGCAATTGTCAGCTCGGAACAGGCCCGGAGACTGAGATGAGTGTTGCTGCGGTGTCAGTGATTCCCAAGTTGGCCTTGGTTGACGTACCAATGCGCTAAAGGCAACTATATGGTTCGCAAAGGTTGAGCCTCAAACTAGACCGTCTTGAGAGAGACAGCAGTAATATAATGTCCGGCACAGACATTTCAACGCTCTCCTGAGCCCGTAGGTTGCCACACAGATATACTCGAGTTGGCTGCTTGTCCTTTCTAGGTAAGAAGCGGGTAGGCCACATGGCAATGAGCGCTACTGGTGCCATCGCGGCAAGGGTGCCCTGCTACGTCCTTCGTCTATAATGTAATCCTTGTTAGCAAGGAAGCCTCCTGGTATAGAGACTTCTCGCTACAAGTCCATTGCCAGGAGTGTAAGGCGTATAAGGGTATCTCCAAGGGGCTTGGAAGTAATTGACTCCGGTGAGCTTCGGTCATTACTGGATGCTTAGGCCAAGGTTGGGCAATCCACAAGTTGCAGGGTGGGTGGATAACGGTGTTCGTCGAGCCTTGCCTCTTGCCAGTGACAAGTCTCAACGCGTCAGCGATTCTTCGGCCAAGGCATCTATATTCTCAATCTACGGAGCTGGGCATAATTGGAATTTCGTAGCATCTCTTTGATGTGATCGAAATTTGCGGGGTACTCTATGCTCTGGCCGCTATATTAATGCCTCACCATTGCCAGAAAGACCCCAGTCAGGGCTTTTTAATCTTCCGCGTCTGATCGCGCCAAGTCAGGCGAGTTTGCAAGAAGAGGCTTGGGTACAATATGATAAGTGATGAAACCATACTTGAAGATGATCCGCAGCAAGCAACAGGGCGACACCCTAGTCGTAGCCACAACCATGTCCACGCTTGGCTCCAAGTTCACTCCATGCCTAAAGTAAGACACGGGCGAGCTTCCCTACAAACCCCTCATAATGGGTTCGGTGGACTACAAGGGTGCTTTTCTCATAGTGATACGCCTTAGTTCTCCGAGCATCCAAGATGGTATTCCTGCTCACTTGACGTGTCGGCTGACGCCATTACTCCGCAGCAAATCTACCAAGAACTCTGCTAGATGAGATTTCAGGGGATGAGTTGATCAGCGAGATCATCCTGGCTGTTTCTACTATTGCTCTTGTAGTGCTTACAACATGGTTTCAACAACACCTTACGTAGAAACCAATTCGTCACTATTCGACAAGGACTCTTCCTCGTTCTACCACATCAAGGTAAGAGAAGTATAGAGGTATTTCGCACAGATAGGTCAAATTGTATTCATCATAAGTATTGATAACATTGAAACTCAGGGAAGAAGTAGACACAGCAAGGTACAGGGTACGCCACTCGAGACGGAGATTTCAAGGAATATGTCGTGCACCTATGAGGTCGTCCTCGACCCTGTATGTCGGCTAGCACTGGCCCTAGTATTATCCGATATCTTTCTACTTGTAGCTAGTCCGCGTGCCCCCAAGCATCAGCACCATCCACCTTCGACAAAACTTGCCACTCGCACCCTCAAAGGACCCTTGTCTCCTCGCATGTTCGCTACTGGGTGCGTCTCTTTGACGTGGATAAACGGCTGGAGTGAATGGAAAGTTGAACTGGCGGTGGCCGGGCTACTTAGCTGGCGATCATGCCCTCAGGGGGCTCCATGTAACATTATGCCTAGTCTGCGAAGAAATGAAAGGGCTCAAATACCGTGGTCCT
Source organism: Albifimbria verrucaria (assembly GCA_020081605.1). Classification (NCBI taxonomy): domain Eukaryota; kingdom Fungi; phylum Ascomycota; class Sordariomycetes; order Hypocreales; family Stachybotryaceae; genus Albifimbria; species Albifimbria verrucaria. The sequence goes on from JAHREC010000018.1 coordinate 3,417,851, forward strand.
TGAGATTACCCTGTTCCATGGTGGCTTCCAACCGATCATTTATGGAGTAGGGATAAACTCTCTCGGACCAGATTCAGCCCTGATCCTAAACAGCAGGGGAGCCACGTGTTTCGCAATCTGCCGAACAGGCTACTCAGTAACAGTAGCCTCGTCAGCTGTATCCGTTTTAGTTATAGTGTTGAGATATACACGACGGCCCTGTGAACCAACCCTTGCCCAGGCGACGGAGCTTCCGGAGAAAGCATTGGGTCAGACGACACTGGGAGTAAAGCCTGGGCGAAAGACGGACCACGCGAGACCCTTGTCCGTTGCTGGGACATACTGTCCGAGTGGCCCATGGTGCAAATTTGATCCGACGCGGGGGTCATGAATCGTCATCCCTGTGGGCGCCCGTATGTTGATGGGCGTGTATACTAAGAGCAAATGTTGTGATAGACGACGATAAGGACGGATAAGATGATGAAAACGTACCAGCACCTCTACAAGCCTTCCATGGTTGTCTGCCTCTTTGGTGGGAGCGGTCAAAGACACCCCATCCACAAACTAGAAAAAAGGAGGCAGTCTTGTATCTTCTATCGAAAGATGTACACCTCCCCAGACATGTGCCGACAAGGCCCATAGTCTCTACCCTATCTCGGTTGATCATATTGCCCCCAGTGTAGATCTTATTGGAGATGTGGGTGTTGTTTCTCATCACACGGTCGACACGCTCCTTGTTTGACCCGACACGATGAACAGCCTGGTGAAGACCCTGACACGAAAGTGAGCCTTGTAAGAATAAACTGATCTCCAGCGTCACACGCGAATGTTTTACTTTCAAGACGAGACACGATGCTTTGGGCGACCCCTATTATTTGCGGAAGCGTTTGGTAGAGTAGGGTTCACGCCACAGACCACAGTTTTCCTGCGTAGCTTGACCTCCAATCTACTTCATCTGCCACTGCCCAGCTTGACGAGAGCTTGAGGGGTGGGGACTGGCGCGTACCCCGGTCCTCTGGACCTGAACCAGCGATGGTGACCGGCGGTCAAGGGGAATCGTGGAGTTAGTATGCTGGATTGGTTCAAGTATGCATGGAAAACAAAAGCAAAGCCAGCGGGGATTGGAATCACATTTGATCAAAAATGAAGATAAAAATAAAAGTAATGCTACTGTAGAACATCCCATCCATGGCCAAGGCTATACCCATAAGAAGAGGGGCTTTCCTTTCTTCCGCCTAATCAGACTGGCGCTTGGGCATCTGTTATACACAATATACTATAATGTTTGACAAGTTTGCTTAGTAGTTAAGTCGAATTGAACCAAGGAAACAGTCCTCTCAAGAGCCCGTATTTTCAACATGTTGACAGAAACCGCGGCGGTGATGAGCTACAACCGCCCTGATGCAGAGAAAGAGAGCCAATCAAGGCTTCGACTTATTGCTTTGGGATTAGACCTCTTTCATTGGTTCCACCGGGTAATTCTGCCATCCGGTTGTTCTTCAGAAGCAATTACCTATTTATGTACCAGTGGGTATAGCAGTTGGTGATCGTTGTATTGTGTAGGGTAGGTAGGTGGCTAGTTGCAAGCAAACGGGGAGTCATTGACTGGCCCCTGTTTTTGGTGAAGCCGCTGCCCAGAAGTGCAGCTACTGACTGACCTTGTATTCTGCGGTTGTTGTGAGCAGGAAATTAAATGAGCGAACCCTGCTACTGTGCAGTTGTTGCCCGCGGGTGTAGCCATTGGCTCTGTCCTGTCCCCGTCCTGTTCCTCTATTGTGTTGTGTGCAGGTGGATGGTTGCTGCACCTGGAATAAATTGGAGTAAATTGGCAAGGCCCTGTCAACGTCATTGTGCAGTTAAGAAGCAGTGAGGCCACCAGCCCTGTGCCGGTACCTGATTGTGGCTACACTATGGCTCTCGGCCGTCCTCTGTCATCCTGGGCAGTCAAACACCTACCAACCACCAATCAGATGATATGCAGCTAGCTATACTATGGTACTGTATGCACAAGCCCCGATGGCTCGCTGACGCGGGACAGACGAGATTAAATGAGTTTCGGTGAGCCTAGTCTCCACTCCGCATGTTACGATGCCTTCGTCTACCGGAACACAGTCCTACGAGATACCTCAGGACTGCAAGCATTGCTACCCTCGGCGGACACAAAGCCAATAAGGATCCTACACATGCGCCAAGTATGTCCCGTTGGGATCAGGCACGCCTTTGTCGACAAGGCTCGGCCATGTGCAAGCCAGGACTCAGCTGGTGACAGATCGCCAGATCTACCAAGGCATCTTCTGCTTGGTACAAGCCTCTCGCCCACCCTTGTTAGAATATCCCCGGAGCCGGGGTTCAGAAACAACCCGGTGCTTGGAGATGGGTTGAGAAGAAAATCAATCATCCGATGCTCACAGTTGTCCCCCACCCCGGGCGTTCATCATTCAGGTTATAGTGACCCTTCATACGCAGCGAGCCTGACGCGAAATGGGAACTGGACGTTTAATTACGACGATCGCTCCCCAAAGCAACCATGTTTCAGCTGGACGCAATTGATGCTGGAAAGGGATCTCGCTCGTGAGGCTTTTCTCGCTTTCGGCATGGCACTCGACAGGAAGACCCGATCATTCGCGTCCATGATGCTCTGGCAGTGTGGAGCCATCTCTCGCACACACATCTTGCCATGTTGCATCGCAGCCTCGCCCTGGCCCTCGGACGCCCGCTGCAAAGTTAACGGCCCCAAACTCAATATGGGGTGACATGTTCTGTGAGTGTGAGCAATTCTAATGCCCAACACTCGACAAGCATGAGTCGGCCACCCCTCCAGGGCAGCTCTGTGCAGCTGGAACGTCTAGGGCAGAGTAGCCCCCAATCTCCGGGGGCATGTGCAGTCAACAGTCAACGGATCCATATCTGTTGAGGGACGCTCGATCCATGCCCAGACAGCCCTGCCGGTGCAAGTGGAGGGTCGGAAGCGGGAGGAGACAGGCTCGATGTTGATTGTTGTCGTGTGCCACTTCAGCATCAGCGGCGTGGGAAAAGAGAGCTGATGTGTACCAGTACGGCAGGCTCCCATTCAAACTTGGCGGGCGACATGTCGGCAAACGAGAATTGGGAAAAGTAAAAGGAGAAGGCTACGCTACGAAGAACAACGCAGAGCCCGGAGGCGTCAGGCCTGGAAAACAGCTCGTCGGCGCCACGCACGGCCGCCGTCCGCATGTCATTGAAACAGTCTCATCTAACTCCTCCTACGCTTCTCTTCTCCCGTACATCTCACACCATCCAAGCACCTCATCCTCCAACTGATCTACCCATCCATCCGCACACCCACTCACCGAAAGCCGGTCTCCATTTCATGACACGGCAGATGGAGGCCTGTAGCGCAACCCACCGCAGTACAGGTGTGGCGTCTGACCTCATACCCCTCCGGAGTCCTTGAAGGGCTTTGGCAAGCTGACACGCTGTTCCTGTCTAGGCGTTCCCTATGCTTCTGTTCCAGTGACCCTTCGCCTATGCAAGCCTGGAAGCCTCACATGCTTCATAGCACGTGTCTTGCCTCCAGTTTCCGTTTCAAAGAGTCACAAAGTTCAAGCTTATCGCCTCTATAATATGCCGTATCGTCGACACACGGGCAAACTCAAGGGCTGTGGCACGAAGAGCAAGTCTGCAGGCCTCCAGTGGGGAGCTTGATGCGGACATTGTTGCTGCTGTTGATCCGGATGTCTTCGCTTTCCATTGCGCGGGAAAGTGTAACCGGTCACGGTATTGGGTTTTCTTTTTCTCTTTGCAGTAATCACATCGTTGTTATGAGGATGTTATACCCAGCGCCTAAGCCATATAGACTGACACGGGGCTTCGCAACTTCGCCCCATGTGGCCTTGTGGCCGTGTGGCCGTTTGCCCGACACGAAGTAGGTAGTAGATGTGCCACCCCCTGTGGTCCTCCTAACGAGGGTGCCCTCCATCCTATTCGCACACCTAGTACTCACCTTTTCTTCTCCCCGGTCGAGGTTTTGGCGGTGAAGAAAATAATGTCGGGATTTTCCGACCTAATCCTAGTTTCACTCCGCCTAGTTGAGTCATTCTGCTTTTACTTCCTTGCACCTACGGCTACCAATCTTCTGAAATCAAGTCTCTTTTGCTTTTTACTATGAACAACGATTTCTCGGACCGCTCAAGGACGACTCATGGCCCGCTACCGTGCACAGCTGCTGTAGACAGCCCTCTGTCCGAGCAGTCGATGGCATTTGGTTGGCCGCTTCGTTCCATCACTCGCACATATTCTCAAGATACCACACCCCTGTTGTAACTCCTGCCGGCGCACTATGCCGATACGTGTTTTTTGCGCCTTCGCCACTTGGCTGAAGCCACCGCGATGCGCTGTCCGAGCAATTTCTATGGTCACTATGTATTGACGCAACGATATGATCGATCACCCCGGGAGCGTCGGGTCCTTTCTTCGGTCCTAAGAAGAAAAAAAGCAAGGCATTCCTAAATTTTGTCGGTTGAAAGCGGCTCCGAGAGGCGGGCTGAAGGTGGAGGTTCCCACACACTTGACCACCGGAGTCAAATTGGTTGCTTCCTCTCATCAGCCCGTATCCCCGAGAACAGCCACCTAGCTTGTTAAGCTGGCTATCAGGAAAGTGGAGCACAGAACATCAATATTGAGTGAGATGGTAAGGCCATTTCGAGACAAAGCGGTGCGGACTGCCGGCTATGTCGACGCTTCACCGTACAGAGCTGGCCAACTACCCGCCTAGTGCAAGCAGTCATTCAGCGACATACACCGGACTGTTCTTCTCCATACCTGATCAATTGAGGAGTATCGCTAGAGAACTGGCCTCAGGCTCACGTGCGAAAGCCGTCCTTTATTAGTTTGTTCATATGAAGCCCCCATGTCAATTTGTTCGTAAGGGATGACAGCAACATATATATAAAGGCTTCTATCTTCGACACACACAACTTTTTCTGAGGAGAAAGAAAATGAGCTCCCTATAGAATATCTGAGATAAACTTATCCATCAGTGCTCATGACGGCAAGAAAATGGATTGCACTGGTTAATTGCTATGGGCTGACAACGTTATGAGACGCTTGGTGTGGGTGGGGCGGACGAAGGCCGATGCTGGCGGTGGCCGTGATTTGACCAACCCGGACAACCCCATGTAACATAGGGCCAAGAAATGAAGGACTCGGCTGTCGGAGTCAAGGTCTGCGGCCGTCTTGTTCCAGTTCCTAGTGTGTCGACCAATAATTTTTGAGGACGTGGTTACACGGAGCAGGCCTGCGCCTAGTCCTCAACTTCGGAGCTCCCCATGTGTTTGTTCTACGCTCAACTACAGCCTTGGCGATGTGTTTGGGCTGCTTTCCGGACAGGGTACTGACTTACCCGAGCTTTGTCAGTCGTATCCGTATTTGTTTAATCGTTGCGTTGAGGTGCCTGGGCTGGCCATACTCGCGGCCGGGGTCGGAATGGGACTCCTTGACAGCGGGCCTCTGAAGACATGTCCGGATCAGACGACGAGCATTTGGAGGAAAGTCCAAGGCCAATAACCCCAGACAGGGACCAGGGAGCCTCGTCTGGTGACTGCGACTTGCCAATAGAATCGACTTGCCAGCCCGTACGTGACCCGACACAAAGGGTCGAGGATTCCAATCCCTGGGTGGGCTCGCGAGCTAGCTCATGGGCTTGGGCGGCAGGAGACGGGGTTAATTAGCGACGATGTTGGCAACTCATCGGTGTTTTTGTCCGCTGTTCACGTTTGCTCGGAGAGGTAGAAGACTATCCATGTTGACGTAACGAAAAAGAGGCTGTATCCTCCCTCCCAAAGGCATGGAGCTAAACGAAGAGTCAAGTCCCAGACTAGCAAAACAATCCCTCCAGAAGCGCATGAGTGCTCCGCATGTGCCATCCGCCTTTTTTTTCCCTTGCTCGTGCGGGGAAGGGAGGGGCTTTCTCCCTTTCTTTTTTTTTCTCCTACAGTGGCATCCTTCGGAAACGGTTGGCCATGGCAGGGATCACCATGCCTGACTCGCCCAGACCCCAGTCCATGGCCTGTTGTTCCTCTCGCGACGTGGTCGCAACCCGTGGGACAGGTCTTGAGCTGGCGTGGCTGGATTGTTTGCTTTTTAGTTGGGGTTCACGCTAGGCAGGACTGTCTAGTTACTGTAGTTGTGTTACCTGTCATGGTTAGGGTATCGAGATCGCGCTCTTCAGGCACTTTCGATCTAGGTTTAGGCCAGAAGCTGTCTCGATGCTCGACTGGCAAGCTTTTTATCTGTCGTTCAAGTACCCCACCCCAGCATTGGCACACGCATGAGGGAGGAGGTGCCCGTTGGTTGAGTCCGGCAACGGATATCGTGAGAGCCATACTCTCCTCATCTTGGAAGGGGCGACTGTTAGGATTGACGGCAATCTGCCTCGTTGTGGGGAAGTGGGAGGAGCCAAGCTGTCATGGAAATTGAATTGATCAGGAGTCTGGGCCTCCTGCATAAGTACGAGGCAACCGTGACGCAGTTTCCAAAGCTCGGTGTGTCGTGCTATAGGCGGTCGGCATCCATAATGAGGCTGCCCCTGCCAGCAAGCAAGCCGATTTACTCAGGTACTCAGGTATCCAGGTACCTGTCTCGGGCCTTGTAGATCATCCTTCCTTCCGCCAACCACCCTGGTCCATGCAGACGCAGCCGCAGCCGCAGCTTTAAGTAAGGTACTAAAGTACTAAGGCACGGTAGGCAAGGTAAAAGGTACAAGGTAATCTTGACCCCAGGTTCTCCCCACTTTACCAGTCTTGCATGAGCAGGTACTTGGCAGTGCAGGCCTCTCGGAAAGACATGTCAATGACCAATCAATATTCATCAACATCGCACACCATCCCAACCCTCCCAACCATCCCATCGCATGCCATCCCATCGCATACCCTGTTACCATTCACTCGTTCGACACGGCTGTGATTCGCATGAGGTAGCATCCGCTTCAACGCTCCTCGGAACATGCAAGCAGCTCGTTCTCCACCTTGTCCCTGTTGCTTGACATAGGATGTAACCTTCGTGCCGTTAGGCTGTGGGCAAACAAGACTGAGGTACGGGCTCGCTTTTCTACTCCTTCCAAGACAACTCTACAGCATTTGATTGGTCCCTGTCAATGTAGATGCTGCTCCCTTTACAGGTTCAGCTCTCAGGTTGCCATGGGGTAATCTCCCGACGTCGATATGACACCCCAGTCCTGGCCGGCCCGGGCATTGACTTTTTTCTCCTCCCCGAGGACGGCCACACCCCAACTGGCAAATCATTGCCAAATGTTGGCTGGAGTGGGTGGGATTGCCCCAAGGTATGGCTAGCTAGCTGTCGATCTAGATCTGACGATGGGCACCGACTGTCCTCAGCCAAGACCTGGCCACTTTGGCACAATACTTGACGGCAGGGTTGCATAACGGCCTGGCTTTCCTGTCGCCGATCGTCTGCAGCGATTTGGTGTTGGTTCCTGTTCCATGGAGCAACGGGCTTCCACTTTTGCGGGCGCACCAGCTTTCCTTAGTGCCATGGCCTGCCTCGGCGTCAGAGCTTTACGAAACAAACAGACAGGTTCGGCGCAGAAGAGCCAAGTACCGCACTGCACCAATTTCCTTCAAGCAGCTATGTTTTAGTTGGGTTCAGGTAATGCTTAAAAAGCACCCAAGAAGCGAACATCCTGTGGATTGAATCCGGGGCAGCACGCAACGATCTTACACACATGCTATCTCTACCCGCATCTAGTCATGCTGCCTTGCCTAGCCTCGAAACATCCTCTCGGTGTTACATTACAGCCCGCACCCCTATCCCACGGTGCTTGCAGCAAAATCTTCAATGCCGCCCCCAAGTCTGGGGTGGGACGCATGGCCTGCGAGTATCCCGAGTCACCTATGGCTTGTGACCTACAGGACAACCATGCGCCGGACTGGGGATGCTTGGTTCGATCCCAATCGCACATTTCCAAACAGCGCGGCCAGCAATGCGAGTAGGAGGATGCAGATAAGATCCCGGTCACACATCTGTCTATCAGACTTATTGATGGGGTGCACCCTGCAGACGCGCTCCGATGCTTTGTGTGGGCCGGGGAGGTTGGTACACAGCAAGTGGAAAAAGTCAGAGAAGAGATTGGAAGAGCTTAGAAACAAGACTCATCAGGTTCGGAGTACGACTAGCTAATGCACGCACGTACGCACGTTGTTCGTTCAACGGTCGAAATAGTCCCGTCCGGGTCCTCCGATTGTCTTCTGCCCTTCTACACTTACCATCTCGTCTGTGTGACCACCTGTCCATCCAGCCACCTATTCCCAGACCGGTTTCATGAACTTCAAATTCCACTGCACGTCAATGCTTATGCCGGGATCCCACGCCATCCACCTCTAGCCAGTACGCCGTGTCGCACATCCATCCCTTTACTCCTCGGGTGTGCTACCTAGTCGACATCACACCAATCCCAAATACTTTGTGGGTTCCTCGGCATTAACTCCGTAGCCCGCTCACGCTGGGAGGCTCCTGTACTCCGTCGCGTACACATCCTTTGAGATTTCTTTCGAAAGGTTTGAAGAGCTGACACCGTGCGACCGCCCTGTGACATATTAACTACGAGAGGACCTAGCAGCATGAATCGGTGGCCGTATCTTTGTCTTTCTGTCAAAATGGAGGCGCAGAAATTGTCGATTCTCACTGCGCAGTCCATACCACTGTTCCGCGATGGATATTGCCACCAGAGTGCTAGCAACACGGTCTATTCTTGCTACCGACGCGCCCTGTGGTCCATCTGTACGGGGTTCTCGTTGCGCACCCCTATAAGCATCAGCTATCGAGCGCGCCTCCACTCTTCCTCACCCCCTCGGCTCACATCTTTGCTTCTCTGGGATCCTGGGGCTTCGACGGTGTGTACCTCGCGTCGGTGTGGCTCCAGTCACGCAGCAGTTCCGGCTTGGCTCAGTGGTCTAGGTTGTTCTGTTCTTCTCTCGTCCCGCGTTTTGCTTCTTTCCTCCTGAGATGAAGCATCGGTTGCAACCCCGAGGCTAGGAGTTGCGCTGATCCTGGAGATTCTCCCTTATTACCCCATCGTCTCGGAGGGATACATCCATTCTGGGTCCCTTGCAAAGCAGTATGTTGCGGCATCCCTCTTGCTCCATCACTACGTGGCAGAAGAAACTAAGACTCTCGGATACGGGCACTGTCCGACAGCTAGCATTTGCCGACGCATGAACATGACCGATCATCTACAGCAGAAGTAGCCCCCTCTTCGTACATGGCTCCATCCCTGAGCAAGATAGTCAGAGCGTCTTCCTAACCCAAGCAGCCGAAAATTGCGCAGAGTGATGGCCTGAAGCCCGAGGGGACCTGTGCGCTCGGCTTTTAGAGCCAGCTTCGGCCCTTGCGTTATCAATTGTTAACCTTAGAGGTGGCCACCTGGCTGCCCCTGAATTGTCTAAGGGCTTGAGGATCAATTTCGCAGTGTTTAGTGAGGAGCAAGTAACGCTACCTCTAAACGGAGCTCTCCACAGCCCTGCCAGCCGGATCTGCACTCCACCGTAGAAAGCAGCCTCTTGGTCACCTGGCGCAGCCGATGAGTTAGAAACCGTCCTTGAACAGCTAGTACTCACGTCCTGTTGATTAAGAATCATCACGACAATGCTGGCTTCAAACTCATCCATGCGAAGCTTACGCTAGTATATACTATAAAGGAGGCGGAGGCTGAACGTGTACGCCGACGACACTCTTCTCCTTACAGTGACATTGAGGCAGTACGTAGCCCTACTTGCGGTCCTCCCTCCTGGAGCAGTGCTGCCGACTATCAGGTGTCTCGGGTTTCCGCCCTTCGTAACCCGGGGAACGGGTGAGATGAGTTTGCCACCTCGATTGTTGTTTCAAAATTTGAGAGGATAATGGTCCTTAGAAGACGGCACTGTAACTTGATTTAAAGAGGGGACCAAATAATCGATTCTAGGTGTACAATTAGCGCACCTGTCTGTGCAGACATGCATCGAGTGGCCTCGGTCGCATGCTTGACTTTCAGTTCATGGCGCTACAGTGGCAGAACCATGCATCGGCACAATTTCCGCAGCACAAGCACAGGTACCTGACAAGATAACTGGCTCTCCGACGGCATTCACAGATGTACCTGCCCATCCATACCTTCTATAGCGAGGCCAAGCGCTGGATGGGTGAGCGGACATTACTAGGACCGTCCTTGCCTCAACAGAGAAGACGTTTTAGAGTCCCCGAGCGTGGAATTTTGAGAGTGGGAATAATGCGTTTAATTATCGTCATTTTACAGAAAGGGAGACGAGTTCCTTCATATTAAAGAGCATGAACATGGCTTTAGAGTCTTGTGTTGGGGCTATAGCTAAACCGGGAGCGAACAGTGACTAATGAAGAGAAATACAGCTATCCAACAATAACCAAGCTTAAGCGATTTCAGCACTGCCGTGGCCGTAGGAGAGCTGGCTTGTCGCTTCAAGAGCTTCTGGTGGACGGGGGTTAGCGGTACCTTCTGTATCTTAGTCAACTTGGCCAGCAAGGCAACTTTGCGAACCATCTGGCGAACCATTTCATCACAGGTTGAGCCTCGAGAAAGTGATGGAAAGGCAACGAGGCCTGCACAAAAAGGAAAGGAAAAACATAATGCCTGTTTGGGAGTCCAAGACGGCTCCACTCTCCCCGGCCGGAGCACGTGGGAAGACAGGACCGGCCCCACCCGATGTCTTTCACCCCGGCACTCGCCCAAGATAGTCGAGAAAGCTAATGCAGCAAAGTAGTGGGTAGCTGTGAACTGGGTTGTATGCCAACTAGGCCTTGGCTCTGCCGGGGCTCTGACAAAATGCTACTGGGCTATGGCGCTCAGCCGTGACATCCATGCAGAAGTCGGATGCCCTGGCCTTCTGACATTAGCGAGGAGCGCATGCATTCGCCATTGACTAGGTAGAGTACACCTGTGCACGTCGTCAACGGAGACTTGATGCTAATGGCTGGTCCCCATCGCGAATGGTGTGTGGGACCTGCTCGTGCATCCTTCCCCACATAGATGGCTCCTCCCACACCCTTCATTGCCTCCTTAACAGAGTACCATGCTGGGTCTTTACATGTCATGCGGGCATTTCAGGGGTGGATGTCACCTATGGGTGCAGGTAACAGGTGGAGAGCTTTTACATGAGGCATCCTTGTTCATGATGCAAGAAGCCGATTCTCAATGCTGCCGAGATACGTCCCATGCTGTTTGTGGGTTGTAGATGCAACCCACAGGCACACTCGAGCCGAAGAATCGGCCAAAACATGCAAGGCCACGCATCTCGGGCGAAGCTTGAGCCATATAAGCCCTAAATTACGGGCGGGCCTGTTGAGACATGAGACGAGAGGCGGGCATGGGTGGCGACTTGAGATTTGGACGAGTGACGGGACCGTTATTAGGCGGTGGGGAGATCCCGCTACTTTTCCTTCCTCACACATAATTCGTCTGTTTCTTTTGCATATGGACAGCAAGATCCATGCGGAAAGGGGCCGCAACGGGCGGCAACCAAACAGCTCCTCAGCATGGCGCAAGGCCAGTGGGACAGGACGGGTCTACCTGTTATTCGCCCACCATTCCGTCATTCCAGGCAGATTTTAGAGAGGGCAGGAATTTAACAGATGTGAATCCAAGAAGATCGGTATAGTTCAATACGTATCACACATACATGAGTGGGCAAGGGGTTGGGCTGTACAACAACAATTGAGCGCAAGCCACATCCCGGCTTTCCTTGGTCAGTCACGGCAAATGTGCGCAACCTCGTTCCTGTCGGTCGAAGGCAGCTAGGGTGAGCTGAAGAACTGCATATTCACAGTCCCAACAAAGAACCCGCCTGCCAGGGGTCCGGAATTTCGATCAGGCGCACAGGTGGAGGCAGGCGGAATGTGAACTTGTCGCAATCCTGCTTCGCTCCCAGAGCGGCAAGATTGGATGGTCCAGGAAACATGGTCCACATGAGCCAAAGACCAGAGTGTAACCCAGCAGCTTCCAGCCCAGATTCTGGCAGATTTTCAATTAAGCTTGGCTGGCCTTCGGTGCTTATTGCCAATGACACGTACCAGCTCGCAGACTCACAGCCCCGCCACGCAACCGTCTCGGGTTACGCCAGGCACATACCCTTCTCGCTAATACTGGCTAACGAAAAGTGGAATTGCCTGAAGTGGAAGGTTTCGAGGAAGGCGATCCATCATATTGGGCCTCGTCGACGGCGGAGGGGGCCTGTGCTCAACCGACTGCCATGAGCTTTCTGTATTCGTGCTTGTCATGCATCCTTGGCGACAGGAGCGTTGACACCGTTGCGTGTCACGTCTAGATTTTTCGCGTGGTTCCCAAATCCCATCCTGTTAATGGCACGCCATTACCAGCTTACACTGGGGTTTTTCCATGGCTATTATTTTGCTATGCTGTAGCCAGAGCGGAGTGACACAGCCTTCCAACACAGACTCTGTCGACCGGTATGGGCTATCAGAACCAGCAGCGCCATTGGAGCCGCTTACAAGGTATGAGGCGCCGATACCAGCATGGCACACTCGGAGCCACGGTAAGACATGCCATGGCATACGTGGACTAGCTAGTGGTGAAAAGATGTGCAGGACTGAAGAAAAAGCAATTCAGAAAGATTAGCTGGGCGCTCTCAAGTTCTGCTAGTGTGTCGATTTACTCCGAGGGCAGGGTGGGGAGTGCCCCTACAGAATACACCCCTCCCCAGTCCTTTCTATCAGAAAAAGTCGTGCAAACCCTTCCTCAGATCAGCATAAGAAGATACAGCAAATCTGTGTCCGTGGAGGCGGCGGTGCCACGTCCGACGCCAACAGCAAAGCCCTATGCACCCCAATGTGGCCTCTGGACCCTGGTCGATCGTTTTGCGGGAGGGCTTGATATGATCTGTGCCTCAGGAACGCCGCCTTTCTCATGTTCTTCCTCCTCTTCTTCCTCCTCGATTTTCTACTATAAGAACAAAGGTAGCTCCCAGCTGCCATGATGTTGTTCCCTCCAGCTTCTCTCACCATAGCCAGTCACCCCTCTTCCATTCCCCAACTCTTCTCCCCTAGCTCTTTTATGTCTAGTTATATTACTAGTTCTTCTCTTTCTCTGCTTATACAGCATCTCCGGGGATCTTGTCTCTCTATCTCATTTAATTACATGCTTATCTTGTGCCTACGGGTCCTGTGCACAACTTGTTCTACCTCAAGACTGCCTCTGGCTATCTCCTAGCTCCCCATCACACTCACAATGGCTCTTCATCCCCAAGCAACTGAATCCTCCGCTTCCTCTTCTCGCGGCGAAACCAACGGAACTCCCAACGATACGCAAGATGCAGTGTCTCGCGTGGTCATTCCTCCGTCTAGTTCCGCCCGTGCTGTTGAAGACTTGACCGAGGATCGACCTCATGTTCCACCTTCCGATACCACCGAGAAAAGCATGCTCGACAGCTCCTCTGGCCCCGCTCAAACCGCACATCAAGTTAATGGCAATGTCCATGAACTCGACAGCGAGAACTCAACCTCTTTGATCAGAGAGGATAGTGAAGACACCATTACCGATCGTCCATTGCAACCTGAAGAGAGCCTGTCGGGGAGAAGCGCTTGCACCCACCGCCGATGGCCCTCCTCTCGCTCGCCCGAGAGTAGCAGCGAACGTAACGAACCACAGGAACCGCTAGCTGATAACTCAGCTTGCGATCATGATTTCAGTAATATTGGCACTTGGGTTCCAAGTCAGGATACCGACGCCAACCATCATGGGGGTCAGATATTTCTGTTTAGAATGCTGGCATCGGGCATTTTATAGTTCTTTGACTGTGTTATACGTCTCTTTGATGAGGGAACAGTTCGAACGCCGGAGGGGGTTTATTATGGGCCTCGTTATTCGACCAAATATATATAGGGTAACAACTTTGATCATGCACTTTCGTGCAATGGTCTTTTGCATCCGTATAATAATATTGTTTGAGGCCAGAGCAGGACTCAACGCAAGGCTCGGGGTTACAATCGCTGAGGGAGTTATCAGATGGACAGTCATCGCACTGTGACAAGAATGTTACAAGACGGCAAGGGAAAAGTTTTTGTTTGAGTAGTTAAATGTATTTATTGTTTTAAGTTTATCTTGTTCTTATTGTTTTTAGTAAAAGTGACTCGATTATTAATTTACACTGGATTGTCTTAGTTTTATGGGAATACCATATACGATAATCTATATTATAAGACACGGAGAGTAGCCAGCTCTGGTATAGTCGCCTATAATATCGAGACTACTACCTACCTATGTACCTAACCATATAGCAGATCAGGCTCCATTCCCGCGTATATAGCATAGGTAGGTGTGTTTATTCAACCAGGGACAGGTCCGTCAGGACAATATGGTATTCACTATAGTAGCCTAAGAACCTTTAATTAAACATAATTAAATATTATATAGCTATATTCTCTCTGTATATACCCAGAAGCTTATTGTATTTAAAGTTCTAGGTGATGGAGCTTCCGGGCAAAGCATTGGGTCAGACGACACTTGGAGTTAAGGCTGGGCGAAAAGGTGGACCATACTGGAGCTTGGTCCGGTTGCTGGAACATACTGTCCGAGGTGGCTCATCAGGATAACATCGACCCGATGTGGAGGGTTATGGAGCCTTGTCCCTATGTGCGCTCTTGGAGTATGCTGGTGGGCTTCCATGCTGAGGAAGTGTGGTGGGGACGACGATGATGACGGCTGAGATGACGGTGGCTCATCAATACCTGTACAAGGCTCCCATGACTATCTGCTTGCCTGGTCGGAGCGGTCAAAGACTCTAGCCCATGAATTAGAAAAAGGGAGGAAACATATTTCGTCGAAAGGCATACGCTTCCTTCGGACATTTGCCGACCAGGGCAGGTATCTTCAACCCCCTCGGCTTGTCATCTTGTGTCTTCGCGTAGATCTTGCTGGGGATGTGGGAACTCACCTCTCACCTCAAAGCCAGCATGCTCCTTGTTTGATCCAGACACAGCGAATAGTTTAATGAGGACCCCGGCGCGAAAGTGAGTCTTGCAACGACAGGCCAATTATGAGCGGCACACACCAGTGTTCCGCTCGAAAGAAGAGTCGCGACGTCTTTGGCAACCCCTGTCACCACTTTGTGACGGGCAGTGGCACTAGGACCTGCATCCTCGCGAAGGTGTTTGGTAGAGTACGGGTTCACACCACGTACCTCAACTGTCCTGCATGTAGCTCGACCTCTAAGCTGTTTCATTCGTCACTGCCCAGCTTGACAAGAGCTCGAGGGTGGGGGTTTGGTGCGTACATCGGTCCTCCGGGCCTGAAGTAGTGGTGGTGGTCGCGTAGTGGTCGCGGGGTTGCTATCCTAGGAGGTTCGAGGTTGCATCGAAGACAAAAGCAAATTGACGCGGAGGCGGAATAACATTTTAAAAGAAACTTATATAGATACATAAATATGTTTAACAGATTTAATGTATAGGTAAATAAATAACGCTCTTATGGAGGATCCCATCGATAGCCAAGGCTAGGCTCATAATGGTAGTGGTTTTTCTTTTTGTTCTACCTAATCAGGTTGGTGCTCAAGGTCGCCGTTGCAAGCAATATTGCACGGTGTTTGACAGGTTCGAACCTGTCTTGTGGTTAAGCTGGGTTGAGCTATATTGCCAGTTTTGAGAGCTCATATTCTCAGCATGTTAAAGAAAACAACAGTTGAGACGGAATCTATCCGCCTTATCACAGAGGAAGGAAACCAACCAAGGCCTCGGCTTGTTGCATTGGAGAAATGAGACCTATATTCTTGCCTTACTGGGTAATTCTGCCATTCTGTTGTTCCCGAGAGGTATTGTTCGTGTGTCAGCGGATACAGCATAATCATTGTATCGGGCAAGGAGTTGCTGGCAAACGGCAAGTCACTGTGCAGTAAATGATCCCTGTATTGTGTCAAGGTGCAGGTACTGACCTCGTATTGTGTGGTTGTTGTGGGCGGGGTTTTCATTTACCCCTTTACCGTGCAGCAGCAGCAAAAAAACCGCGGTCAGTGGCACTGTGTTGTTGTGCGGTTGTTGCAAACCCAGCAATTGTACGGATTATTGTGCAGTTGTTACAAATCCAACGATTATAGCGTGTAGTTGCTGCCAGACCCTGCACTGTTGTGCAGGTGTTGCAAAAGCAAGTGATGCCACTAGTGCCTGGTCATGCAGATCGGACTCCATTCCCACGCATAAGTGGGTGTGCTTGTTCAACCAGGGGTGGTTGGGTCCGTCCCACGTCCAGCATCTGGCAACTTACATAGTAATCATCGTGGCAGCCCAAGGACCTCCTCCGACTAAACGTCAATCAAATGCTATGCAGCCACATTTTCTCCCAGCAGCTCGTCGTGTCCAATGCCCTGGCAGAACAGAAGAGATTGGGTGCGTTTCAGTGTGCATACCTAGCCTCCACTTCCAATGTTGCAATGCGTTTTCTTCCCAAAAGCAACCCTGCCAGGCACCACGAGACTACATGGTTGCTTGCGGGAAAGGTAGAACAACGAGCATCCACTACGCGCGCGAGGTGTTTCCTGTTGCAACCACACACCCCTCGGACGGTTGGCAAGCCAGCTGGGTGGCAGGTTATCAGATCTTCCACAACATCTGTCACAAGCTTCCTCCCCTCCCCAAAGCTGGGGTTTAGCGGAAACCCGGTACTTGCGGATGGGTTGAGAAGCGAATTGACTCGCAGGGAATCATAGCTGTTTTCCGAGTATCCATCACCCAAGCCATTCTGACCCTTTATAAGCAGCGAGTAAGACGCAAGATAGGAACCGGACGTTTAATTACAGCGGCCGCCTCGCGAGGCAACCATGTTTCAGCTGGACGCAGTTGATGGTGAAAGGGCCCTCACGCGCAAAAACACCTTTTCTCGCTTTCGACATGGCACTTGGCAAGAAGTTCTGCTCATGGTGTCTCACTCTAGCTTTGTCGAGTCGTCACTTTCTCACACACATGGTGTAGTATTGCACCGTGGCCCTTCCCTGGCTTTTCAGACTCCAGCTGCAAAAGCTCATCGGCCCCAAATTGCACGTGGAGACGGGCTGGACTGCGAGCAAGAGTATTCGAAGGGACGGCACTCCATAAGCATGACCAGACCATGCTCTTCTAAGCAACCCCGGGCCAATGTGGAACGTTTAGGGCAGAGTAACTCCCCAGCCTCGAAGAGCACACCATATAGTCAATGGATCCATGTCCGTTGGGAGGCTTAAGCCATGCCTGAACAGCCCTGTCGTTTGGAGGGAGGGAGGAAGTGCGTGCCGATCCAGTATGGCAGGCTCCCGTTCAAACTTGGGGCGGCAGGTCGGCATACGCGAACTAGGGAAAGGAATAGACCATACTGAGGAAGAACAACATACTTGGAGGCGTCAGGTTTGGTTTAAAGCTCTTCGGCGCACGGCCGCTGCCCGCAAGCCATTGGAACAGTCCCATCTAACTACTCCCACCCATTTCTTTTTCCGCACACCGTACGCCCACCCATAGTCCCATCCTTCACTGATATACCCATCCACCCACCCACACCCACCGAATGACGGGTTTTCATTTTGTGCCACTGCATATAGAAGCTTGCATCTTGTCTCAACGTCATTCACCAATGTTTGGATGTAGCATATATCCTACACCCTTGAAGCTCTTGACGGGTTCTGTCCGCCTAAGACCTTGTCCATGTCCAGACCCCTCCCTATCCTTCCTCCACAATGGCCCGTCGCCTATGCGCGTCTGGGAATCCTCACATGATTCATAGCACGTGCCTCGTCCCAGGCTTCCTTCCAAAGCCTCGTGGGTTCAAGCTTGTTGTAGCTCCCCTGTGCTATGTCAACGATGGACGGGGCTAAAGGACTGTAGCTTGAAGGGTGAGTATGCATGCTTCTGTCGGGAGGGGGTTCGTGTAAACATCACTGTTGTTTATGATGCGGATATTGGCGCTTTACATTGCGCGGTTAAGTGTAACCGGTCAGGGTAATAGTACCTTTTTCTTTTCTTTTCTTTTTGTGCCTTCATCTCACCCGTTTGTTGTGATGTGGATAATGTCTATTTTGATGTGGATAATGGTCGCAGCGCTCGAGCGACGCAGACTGGTGTCAAATTTCCCGGTCTTTGCTCCCGCCTTGTCTTTTGCCCCCTCCCTCCCCCTCTCTCTCTCTCTCTCTCTCTCTCTCTCTCTCTCTCTCCCTCCCTCTCCCTCCCTCTATCAGGTGTTCCTCCTACTGAGTGGCGTTCCCTTTACTTGCACGCCCATCTACACATCTTTGCTTGTTTTGGGCTCTGAGGTTTTGGCGGTGAACAAGATAAATTCATGTTTTTTTCATGAAATAGTCCCAAATTGGCTTCGTCTGGTCGAGGTTATTTCATCGTCCTCTCTTTCCTCGTATGATGTTCAATCTCTTGGATCGAGTATTCGTTCCTGTTATGCTATGAGCATTATCTCCTCCTTTGGCGGTTCCGACAAAGCCTTACCCTTGTTACCATGTACAACCACCATTGAGAACCTCTCGTCCCAGCAGTCGGCAACCTTGGGTCCACCTCGTCGATCTGCCGTTAGCGTATCTCCTTGAGTATTACACAATCCTGTTGTGTTTCCTCTATGCATGATATCTTGGTATATACTTTTACCGTGACCTCTCGGCTGAACCTCTTGGCTGAAGCCCCTAGTACCCTCTGTCTAAGCAATTTTCACAATGGTTGCCATGTATCGACGGGGCGACATGACCCTTTATCCACTGGAGAGTCCGCCCCTTTCTTGGCCAGCAGGAAGAATAAAGTTGAGGCGTTTATGAATGCAATCGGCTCGGAGAGCCTCGGAAGGGTGGACTGAATCCCCGGATTCCCATACGCTCAACCCCGAAAGTCGAATCAGTTACTCCTCTGTTAGCTCGTAGCCACGACAACACCCACCCAGCTGCTCCTGCTCGTCATCAAGAGATCGTAGGCAGGCCATCTTGACATCAAATGAGAAACCAAGGCCACTGAAGACAAAGCGTCGCCGCAGCACTGCCATCCATCTCCATGCTGCACCATGGGGGCTATCTAGCTTTTTCCTGGCGCAGCTGATCGTTACAAGAACAACCACTAGGCTGTTCCGCTGCATACTACGCAACCGAACGAGATGTGTCATTAAGGCACTGACCCCAAGCTCACCTGCGAAAGCTTGTTTTCTTGGAGTGCCTGCATGAAGCGGAGGCCAAAGAGCCATACCACGACTGTACATAATCCTGCCCCTTCTGCCCTATTTCAGGGCCGCGCTACCGACCATCAAGCGTCTCGTGTTTCGGTACCTAAAAGTCTAGATAATAAGTGGGTTGCATGCGCCATCTGTATCGTGTACATGTTATGATAATGGGAACTAAAGGCACGATTGGGGTCCTCCCAGAGTAAATCATGCATCTCTTCCCCATGTAGTAGTATTATATCCCTTTGTGCAGACTCCAATTCACTAGCTGCAGTCGTAGTCATGGCTTTTTGGTCTGTACCAGTATCTGAGCATTTATACGTGGAGAAACTACACGTTCAACATGGACACATGTTTCTAAGGGCAGCGATGACTTCCCCATGGGCAATAGGAGATGAGGGTTTCCATTGATACCTCTGACAGCAAGATTAAATATTGCAATGATTGGTGGCAACAATCAGCAACATCACTTCAAGCTTGGTGGTGGTGAAGCAAAACATCTCGTACATGATAAGCTCATTTAGAATTGCATTACTATGTACTTTGCATATGCCTCTTTTCTTTTCACTGAACAAAGTTGAGAGTTTTTAATTAGGGAATGCAACACTGCATGCGTGGAGCTGGGGTAGAGGTAGAGAGATACCGAAGACCCGTCGCAGGCTGACTGGTAGGTAGAAACATGAATGTCTACTAATCCGCTAGCCTGGACGTGTTCAGGGCCGGGCGCTTCAGGCTCTCTGGCATTTCTCCTCCTGTAGCAATGATTTTCCATTCGAGGTGAGGTGAATAACGTGGCGTGGTGAGATGGGTTAAGGCAACCGGTGGTCGCCCGTTTGGTTCGCCCGCCAAAGTTAAGCCTCGGGAACTAAGATGAGGCTACTTCAGTCGACGGGAGCACGGGCTTGGAGGCAAGGCCTGGGCGACACTTGAAAACGAGGTGTCGGCCCCTGCTCTCTCCAGATGAACAAAGTGGGCAGGCCACGTGGAATCTGGCAGGGTATGGCCGCAGGCTGTGTGGTGACCACCGACAGCAACAGCTTACTCACTCAGCCATTCTGGTCAGTCATCAGTCATGTCTGAGTTCTAGACAAGAGATTGGAAGGCCATCGTCTTGGTAAGCTTTTTGTCATTTCGGAGGTCGATATATGAGGCGGAATAGTTAACATCAGCAGTGGTATCCGTATGGCTGTCAGAGAGCTCGTGCAAGTAGTTCATATGGTGATGGGGTATAATAGAAGCTTTGTGCTATCCTTTTCTGCAGAGTCACGGCAGAAATTATTGTTGGAGAACTTGTGGGCAAGACAGCGATGGTCCATGTCCTAGGATCCCAGCTCCCACAACGGGAGCAGGGGAGGTCTTGCAAACCCATGTTTCTTAGCGAGACAAGAGACGAGAAACAGATCCGGCGACGAGACTCCCGGTCAGCTTGAAACCGCGCAGAGGGTGGATATAACTCACCGCAGAGGGTGGGTGTAATATACCGCGGGAATTCTCTGGCCCGCCTGGGAGGGAGCCAGCAGACTTCACCGCCCAGTCCGGCTGAAGTCGAGAGGGTGTGGCGCTGGGGACTTAATGATGATGCGCGATGCACAAGTCGGAGCGTTTGCATGAGTAGGATCAGGCACGTATGCCACCTTAACCTACTTGGCAGCCGACCCTGGGATTCACACAATCTCGTTACGATGAAAAGTCATTTCTATCGGAGGCGATGCGCCGGTATTTCGCTCACGATGTGGGAAGACTAGGCGCAGAGACATAACACAGAGTTGCAACTCTTGGGATGACCCTAACCGCCATTTTGATGCCAACCCATGTGTGACCCCTGGGCTGTAGACAAAGATTTCTAGACACTTTTTCGAATGCGACGCCCGATAATCATCTGGGTGATTGTAGTGGCTTGTGAATCTCCTCTCTTCTCTGTAGCTGCGTGCTGATTAAGCTTGACCAACTGCTTGGCCCAATCATGAGGGAGCCGTTGGCCGACCCATCGCCTCACCAAAGGGAATGGCTTGGGACGGACAGGCCCTCCCCAACAGGCACAGACTCTCGTTCTGCCCTTTGCTGTCGTATTCACCACACATCTACCATGGCGCACACGCTCATACCGTACAGCACACGCACACGCCCACACACAAACCCACACGCCACACACACGGGCATCCGCATACAAGCGCGCATCCTCACCACCGTGGGGTTTTGGTAGCCCAACAGTAGACGGCGTGGGATGGTTTTACCGTCAACCGGCATTTGCCAGAAAGGAAGCTATCTGGAAAAGGCAATCCCTGGCCCCGATCCTCTGACCCTGTGGGAGCCTTCGGCACTCATGCTTGACATCGCATCTTGGCGACCTGGGGGTTAGCCTGCTCGGTTACGACCCGACTCTCATCGTCAGCAGCCTGGTTTCGAGTCTTTGTCAACGGCCCACCATGCCACTCGACTTGTGTTTCACTACGCTGTGGTGAGAGCATGAAAACACGGCTCTTCAGTGTATAGTGAACCAGGATAGCACATCCAACTTGGCGATAGAGTTGGACCACTTGCAGGATTCGGGACGGCCATGGAAGAAGGGAAACTATTGGATCTACGGTAAATGGCCAAGGCACGGTACTCAAATGGTGGGAGATGTGCTCAAGTTCTCACACACGACTCCGAGGCGCAAGCCTGATCCCCAGGGCAGCCCTTGTCCTTACACAGGCATTTTTGTGGACAAGGATTCGAAGCCACAATACAACGACCGTCTTGCGGGTGTCAGCCGTTGATTTATGGGAAGGGGGACCAGACAGGACGCCAACAAGAACAAGAAGAAGAAGGGAAGCGCAGGGGTGGGGCAGAAGGCCAAGGGGTGGCTCCAGTGCTTCGCACCGTTCAAACACCATGAAGCCGTATAAGCCATCACTCAGATGCCCTACCCGACGAGGCACAGGTATCGACGTACGCCCCACGCGCAATGCACCGCAAGCATCCTACACCCTCACATGGGTCTTTTGAATCCATGTCCTTTCTTTTCACAATTCTCCAGAATCTCCCTCTCTAGAACATTCACCTCCAGCTACTTTAGTTCCTCGTCTATAAGAACTGCAGCTCCCAGTTACCATGAGGCCGTTTTATCTTCCTTCTCTCGTCAGAGCATCAGCGAGCTTTGCTTCGTTTTCTATTACACACTCTCTTCCCTGCCTATCCCTCATAGGGACCAACCTCCTATCACTAGACGACTATTTGTTTTACTTCCCAGCGGCTCCAAGGACCACTCAAGCACTCCTCTTCCTCACCCTCATCCTCCTTGGGCGTTTCTTTGCTCGCCATTGACAGGCATTGCGTTTAAGTTGCCTTCTTCACGCCAACTACCCACTACTTCTCAACCCCGGCAGCGTACTCACCATGGGTTGTTCGACTAAGACAACCCAAACCTCTGCTCCTTCTCTCGACAAGACCAACGAATCTCCGAACGATACAAAAGATACAGCACCTCATATTCCCCGACTAGTTCTCCACGCAGTGTTAAAGATTCAGATGAAGACTGGTGTCATACCTCCCTTCCGATATTGCCAAGCAGAACATGCCCACCTATCCCGTTGGCTTCGTCCGGAGCACGCATCCAATTCATGACGAGGATCATAAACTCTGCAGCAAGAACCTAGCCTTGCTAAGCATAATCGGGAAGAAAGACTCCACTACCGATCGCCTGTTACAATACAAAGAGAGCCCGTCAGAGGGAAGTGTTGGTACCCGCCGTCCATCCATCTCCGGTCGCTCATCCGAGGGCAGTGGTGGCCTTGACGAGCCCCTTGACGAGCCTTGGACGCCGCTATCCAGCACTTCAACTCATGACAACGACCTCAAATCTGTAGGCTCTTGGACTTCCAACAAGGATACCAGTGTCGACCATCATGCAAGGTCGGGGCTTGGTATCTAGGGGCCCAACATTGAGTATTTACATAATTTTCCAAATATGTGATATGCCGTTACCACTAGCTGCAGCTCGGCTACCAGAAGGGTAACACTGGCCTGGTTATTCGATCAACTATATGTACGAGAATAAGCTTGGACATGCACTCTCGTACAATGGAAGGGCTTTACACCCCGATGAGAATATTGTTTGACGCCAGAGCAGCAAGTTATACATTGGTTTAACGTACGAATTATAGTTACATTCATAACTAAATGATGATCACGGTCGCCCTTGCGCCAGTTTCTTATTTTTTTTTTTTTTTTTTTTTTTTTTTTATCTGTTCAGATGCAAGGCTCGAAGGTTACAATCGCTAAGGGGTGTTGGATGGACGGTCATCGCACTGCGGCAAGGCTGTTATAAGGCGGAAAGGAAAAGTAATTGTTTGAGTAATGAATGTTATCAACCTAAGTTTAGTTATCTTTTGTTCCTTCTGATGGAAATGATTCAATGATTAATTTATTCTGGATTTTCCCGCTTACATGGGAATAAAATGCTGGAATTTTTGTCTTGCAAGACGCTGATAGCAGCCGCCTCTGATGTAGTCGCCTATAATTTAGACCACTGACTAAGAAACATTATAGGCATCCACCACAGAGCCCATCCTTGAACTGACGACCAAACATCACATTTCACCATGGCAGTTCAGATACTCTCTGACCTGCATCTCGAAGCGGAAAAATCCTACGATGCCTTTGAGATCACCCCAAAACACCATACCTTGCACTACTAGGCGACATTGGAAATATCGCGCACCACAAAGACGAGCTCTTGGGGTTCTTGACCCGGCAGCTTAGACAGTTCCGCGCCGTGCTCTTCGTACCTGGAAATCACGAGGCTTATCATTCCAGCTGGCCTGAAGCCCTCCAGGTTCTTCGCCTCTTCGAAGAAGATGTCCGCAAGGACGCTTCGTTGGGCGAATTCGTCCTGCTTGACCGCACAGTCTTCCGGGTGCCGGATACCAACACCGTCATCCTCGGCTGCAGCCTGTTTTCTTTCGTTCCACCTCAAAGCCACAAAGAAGTTGGCCTCAAGCTGAACGACTTCCCTCAGACGAGCGGCTGGAACGTCGACGCACACAATGAGGCTCACAAGCGTGATGTTGCATGGCTCAATGCGCAAGTTGCAGACCTCGAACAGTCCGACGTCAAGATTATGATCTTCTCACATTGGAGCCCATCAACGGATGCTCGTGCGACCGATCCAAGGCATGTCGGAAGTTCCATCTCGAGCGCTTTCTCAACAGACTTGTCCAAGGAGCCGTGCTTCAAAAGTGGCAAGGTCAAGGTCTGGGCGTTTGGCCATACGCATTACAACTGCGACTTCGAGCTTAAGCGGAAGGGTAGTGCTGGGCCATTGAGGCTGCTTGCTAACCAGAGAGGATATTTTGCCCAAGCTGCGAGATATGACGGGGAGAAGATAGTCAATGCGTGAGAAGAAGATGCCCAATGCTACACAGACGAGTGCCCGACTGACGATAGACTAGAGACGATACCCAAAAGACAGTGCGGCCGGGGCTCTTGGAGTATATAATTAAAAGTTTGAAGGCATAGTATGTCTATATTAGAAACCTTCGCTGGTCAAATTACCTTAAGTTCATGTATTTCCCATCCAATAATTCACCACATACGGTCTCCCATAGCCAAGTTCCAATCCGTTTTTTTTTTTTTTTTCTTCATGTTGACCCTGAACAAGTTCTTCCATGCCGCATTGATCCAGCTAATCCCGGGCCGATATATTATACCCAAGTACTGCCAATCTGTGTGAACTTCGCAAGTTGTAAACGTCAGAGACTCTGAGCCTAGCATAATCTAGTCGTAGTCTCAGCCTGCCCGCAGCCTATCCTTGGTATTATGATAACCGTGGCGCCAAATAGGCCGCGAGGCGGGGCACCAGATGAACCACCGGGTCTGGCTCGCCGTCGTACAAGGGAAGACAGACCCGAATATCGCCTGACGCTTTCTGCTCGCTCGTCAACCGAGACTCTATCCATTCGGGTAGGGTCGCATAATAGGCTGCGATTTTTGGCTCAAGAGGCCAGTTGCCATGATAGTAGCTCATGATAATCAGCTTCTCCTCATAGCTCACCGGCCGGAGCCGCGCCTTGTTGCTTCCGAATATGATGGTCTGCACACTCGGGCAGCTTTCCACAAAGTCCTTGCACACCTGGGGCAGCTTGTGGGATTTGGCCACGCCCACACGGCGATGTGCTTGAAGGGTGGTAGCCCACTGAATCGCGACTTGCACAAGACTTTCCTCGCGTAAGAGTCACTGCCGAAATGTATGACCGTTCTGTCCAAATTGATCCATTGACGGCCCATAAACTTTACCATATCGAGGCCAGTCAGGAGATCGGCCTGTCGTAGATTTCCTTCAGCAACTCCCGGGCATGCCTACAGGTCAGGCCTGCCAGGTGCGGCGCGGGGCCGATGTAGCCCAAGTCGTATCCGAGAGTTGGTGAATATACTCGAGAGAAACCAAGATTAGACCAATCTATACTCCATACGGACCATGCGCAGAGTGCTTCGATCCAGATTTGCTGTTGTAATTCCGCGGGCAGGAAGGAAAAGAGAGGAAGCTAACAGCAGCTGTCGATCTCTCGGCCATGGTTGGAATTCGGAGACGAGCTTCGACTTGGGCGTTTGCAGATTGGTGTTGGTGGTGAGGGAAGACAGATGAAGTTGAACAGGTCCAGCAAACATCGAGGCCTGGGCTATTTAAACTACCTACCTACCAGTGTAAGTCAATCAAATATGCAATTACCCTCCGCAATCAACACAAGCCACTGGGTTTCAATAGGCTGCCCGAATCGAGCGTGTAACAGAACACGCCGAGGTCATTGGCTGCATGATCTTCGAGCCGCTGCCGGTGTCTTGCCTGTACCAGGAGCCGACGTCGTGTCAGAATCTACAGCGTACCATCCGTCATGAGCACGGCGATCTTTCGATGAGATGAGATGAGATCATGTAGATCTTTGGCTGAAACCTGAAGGTCGCACGGTATTTCTAGTCGGGACGGATGCGCAAAACTTGCTCCAAAGAAGCTTCGCTCGGCCTGACGAGACTTACATGTCTCAAGGCGACTTGCGCCCACGAGAACATGAATGAAGAGGCCACAGCTCAAAGCAGCGTGGACGTGGCTTCCACCGGACGGATCGCACGCCACAGTGCTAGTACAGCCAGCTGAATAGAAGCGCTTTGCCTCAGCAGCCACTCGGGTTCTAGTCGCGGCTAGATGCAGTGGTCGTTGCAACAAGCAGCTGTTAGTTAGTAGCTCGACTTACTAAGATGCTCAGCCCAACAACGTCTGCGTACCCAACAGTAGGCAAAGGCCTCGCATACGAATCTTGGTATCCAGAAACTAAAACTCCAACTGGTTGAATGCACGAATGACAAATGTGATAATCACCTATACATTGATTTTCAACGAATAAACCCCCTGTAGCTTCCTTGGTCGTTGCTTCAAGGTACGAGGATGGGTCGTTTGTGGCCTATTTTCGCTGCCGCTAACCAAGGATCTGCAGTAGCGATTCGTATCGCTCTCCACAGCCAATCGATTAACGAAGGACCCTGATTTGCATATTTTGGGCACAAGGGCTGGAAGTCAAAGGCTCCTAATTAATTGTCGTCTCGCCCATGACTGCAACATGACGTAAAAGTACTGGTAGAGATATCACTTCGTCAAACACGCACGCGACAGCAAAGCAAAGCAAGAAGGTATTAAAATGTATTATGCGGTTGCTGGCCAATCTACACATACAGTTTTAATTAAGTGCAACCCCTCTCCACGTCCTCCATTACTCTTATTTGATTTACAGGTAGGCAACGGCGGCGGCGGCGGCAAGGATGAGACCGAGCTGAGCCTGGACACCAGTAGCACCGCTGTCGGCGATGCTGGTGGTGGAGGTGGAAGCGGCGGTGCTGGTGCTGCTGGTCTCCTCGTCTGTCGCAAACAGGTCAGCAACAGCTCAAAAGCACGGGGTTTTAGTTAACTTACCAGAGCTGGAGGTGGTGGCGCGGTTGCTGGAGGTGGTCTGAGGAGTGGGAGTGACAGCGGAGGTGCTGGTAACCACGGAGGTCAGGGTGGTAGAGCTGGTGGCCTCGCTAGAGGTGGTCTCGGCCTCGCTGGAGGTGGTCTCGACAGCAGAGGTGCTGGCGGGAGTGCTGGCAGGAGGAGTGCTGACAGGAGTGCTGCTGGCAGGGGGCGCCGGAGCCCTCGACGTCGAACTGGGGAGAGAAGTTCCTGGAGTTGTCGCTGTTGTCGACGATGCGAATGGCGTACGTGTCGGTGGGGCTGCGCAAGGTCAGCCAACTGCAAATGCATGGACTAAAAGCACACTCACATGTCCTCATCCAGGGTGAAGGTGAAGCTGTCGCCAGAGGCCTCGGCGGTCAGGGTCAGGAAGGGCTTGAGCTTGCCCGAGGGACCGTTGTCCAGGGTGATGGTGCAGCCGTTCTCACAGCCAGAGTACCTGAAAAGCGGTGCATGTTAGTTAGGACTCGAGACGGTGTCGGGGTGGCGGCAGAGGTGACGCACTTGAGCTCGAAAGGCTCGCCAGCAACAACATTGTAGTTGGAGTTGAGGAGGACGGGCTTAGCCAGGACGGCGCTGACCGAAGCCAGGATAGCAACAGCAGAGGTCTTCATCTTTGCGATTGGGTTGACTGAAGTTGAACGGGAGCGTTGAAGAAGCGACGACTCGTCTGCAGAGATATGGTCAGCTTTATATAAAGTCTAGGCCAGGCGCGTTGTGGTGGGATCGTGTTTAAATTGGTATGAGTTGAAGGTGCGGCTCAAAAGAGGGGGCTATGCAATGCAGGCAGCTGGCACAGTTGCATGAATTGCTGATGGGCTGGCTCGGGCCAAAAGGTTGGCGGAAGAACGAAAGGTGACGACGTCGGCGACGAATGACAGGTTGTTTGATGACCACCCAGACATGGTAACCATGGCCGAGGCCTCGTGTTCGAGAGAAACGCCGACTGACTGGGGAAGATCCTGGGTTTCGCCGTCGGTGCTCCCCAGAAGAATGTTGTCGCAAGTGTGTAGAGGCGCAGCAGCAGCCTGGGGATGTGTAGATGCGATGGGACGGGACGGGATAAGATGGATCGTGATCAACTTACGTCTTGAAGTGTTACGCGCGCGGAAAGGAGTGGATGAGGCTCGGTTGAAAGAGTGGACTGCGCAGGCGTGAAGAAGAAGAGGAGAAAAGGGAGAGACGGGGAAGGAGCAGGATGGCGATAGTAAATAAGAGGCTCCTCCTCCCTGGGCCTCTCCGTCTCTGGCTGTCTCCCATGTCCCTCCACAACGCATCTTCACCTGCACCACTTTTCCTTCCACGGAGGCGCGCGCACGCCCCCGAGACAGCCACGCCCCTGGTCTAGTCTGCTCTGCTCTACTCTGCTCTGCTCTACGGCCTCTCGTTGGTGTGAAGAGCGTCAATTCCTTGCCCTCGCACGCCCCTTTCTCTATTCTGGACGGCTTGTGCGACCAACCCAACTCGCGGCCCATCCGTCCGTTGCCATTTCAGGCGGAGCGAAGAACCCCAGGAAATTGCCTTGGCTTTACTAGTCCCATCTTTTGTGTCCGTGACAGGCATGTCCTTCGTCCAGGCCACTGACTGACTGCAGATCCGCCCCAGCCTTGGAAAGCCTACCTATAGTTGCGTCGAATAGGCTGGCCGAGAGCACCTATCGACGGGCAGCACCACGGAGAAGGAGTTGTTGTCCGGCGCAATCGAAAACAACCCTCGATTCGTTAACGTGCTAGCGACTCGCGTCAGGTAGAAAAGAAACCGCTTCCCAAAACACCGCGCCAGCGTCTGGGGACCGAGCCATCTTTCCTCTCCTCGACATGTGCCGCTTCCGTGGCTTCCAGCTGCCGCCCACGCGTCCTCATTTATTGTCAAATTTGCCAATAAGCCAATTCTCCTGCATCTCCGAGCAGGGGTCTGGCCTAAACTTTGGCGCTGCTGCGTTGCTCTCATCTCTCTCCCCTGACTAGCACTAACGACAACAGGATCCATCAAACCCTCGGGCCAACCACAGCGCTTCAGCTCCACACACTGACCATCTTCCATTGGCTGTCTCACCATAAACCCAAGATATTTCCTGTCGATTAAGCCCCTGCAGCCCATCTCACTCTTGCACGCGCTGGAGCCAAGTTTGCCCCCAGTCGCTACAGTACTAAGGCCAGTAGCCTCATCCAGAACCCTTAGCCAAGAAGGCCAAAGTGATCACGCCCACGAAACCAAGGTCGTTACCCATGCTCTTCCTTTCCCCTTCCCCTTATGGCCTCCCTAGTTGAGCCTCCTCGCCATCAATCGAAGCCTGCTGATTCCGTCCCCTCGACCGCTGACGTGACGCAATCACAATTCCTCTTGAATCCTCGAGCGATAAAAGCACTCCAGGGGTAACCCGGGATTGTCTGTCTGTCATGTTAGTCACGACTGACACAGTGACTCTCGCTGCAGTTCACTTGGATATGCGACTGTTCATGTCTCGCCCACGATGCTAAACACGGTGCATTGTTGATGTTTTGCCACTATTGTATGGGTCGCCCAAGTTTCTTCTTTTCCTTCACTCGCCATGCAAATTGCGCCAAGTTCGTCAGCAGCAGGCACTCTGTGCGTGCAACAGCAACAGGGAAGCTTGGCTCCGCGGCCTAGAGACATGGGCTACATTGGCCCCACCACAACAAGGCTGCTGCTTCATTCCCTAAAGACTGAGTGAGAGAGAGCCATGACATATTTGCTCAGCGCTGCTATCCGCCACGCAGTCGAAAGCATTCACTGTGCTGTGCTACAGTTACAAGGTGTCTGGCATCTAGCACCGTCAAGGGCATGGCACATTGGTTCGTCTTGACTCGTTAATTATACTATCCGACTGAAAAGCTAGTGACAATGTTCCGACCGCAACCGCGCTTGGTTCGCTCTGTACCATCCAGCCCTTCACATATTTTATTGCATGCTATACGTTATCGCCTGTCACATCCAGGCGTGCCCGAACACGTAGGTCCATCAAGAATAAGGGAGCCGCGAGGCTCAAAACAAAAAGCAACACGAGTGGCTCTGATCCACTCTAGTGCTCCAGAAGACGCAGGCTACCCTGCACAACCACGTTCTCGAGGATCGAACCGGGAGGAATGTCAATCGTGCTGCCCTCAGTGGCAACAATGATGACGGTTCCCTTGAGAGTGACGCCACGGCCCAAGTTGACGGCGCCAGTGATGGTCAGATGATCCAACTCCAAGACCTTGGGAATGGAGGGAATGCGCTTCTGGAAGTCGGAGACCTTCTTGAAGTCGCCACCGAGCTTGATCAGGGAGCGTCGCCGAAGCGGGCGGCGCTCATCTGGAGCTGGCCGTGCTTGAGCGTGTACAGGTCAGACTTGACCAGCATCAGGTCAGAGCAGGTCTTGACAGGCAAGAAACGTCTACGGGGCACGTTGACACCATGAGCGTTGTTGAAGTGGCGGATAGCCGCACCAACGGCCGTCTCGAGCTGGACGATGGAGATGTCTGACTCTCCCTTCTTGTCTCCGGGGATGGTCTTGCCGTTGGGGATAATCTCCATCTCGAGCTCATCGTTCTCCACAACGCGCTTGATGGCATGCAGGTTGAGCCAGATGTTGTTGGTGTTGAAGTACTTGAACTTCTTGATCGACTTGAACTCGTTGACGTGCTCCTTGGGCACCTGGGCAATTTCCAGCAGGCGGACCGAGCCCTCGTAGTCAATGATGGTACCACCCTTAACATCAGCCTTGGTCTTGTTGGTCAACTCCATGATGTACTCGGCCTTGGTCTCGACCATGTGCTGCAGGATGCGCAGGTCGACGACAGCGCCCAGGTTGTCGACGTTGGACAGGAAGACGATCTCAATACCACGCTCCAGCAGCTTGTCAAGAATGCCAGAGTTGTACAGCGACTCGAAAACGTCACCGTGGCCAGGGGTACCACTCGGTGATGGGGAGTCGATGCTCTTGGGAACAGGCAGCAGCGAGTCCTTGTAGACACGGGGGTAGCGGGACTGGTTGAAGGTGAGAATGTCGACGTTGTGACCCTCGTACTTCTTGATGATGGCCTGGGTGTCATCGTTGGTGTTGAAGGAGTTCATCAGAATGAAGGGACGTTGACGTCGTAGGTGCGGTTGAGGTACTCGATCTGTCGAACGGAAAGGTCGAGGAAGGACATGCCATCACGGACCTCAATAACAGACTTGGGACCAACGCAGCCCATGGAGGTTCCCAGACCACCGTTCAGCTTCAGGACAGCAAGCTTGTTGAGGAACTGGACGGACTCGGAGTTGGCGAGATCCTCGTAGTCCACAACCTGGCCCTGAGCGGGAGGGGCAATGCGATCCCAGTCGCTGTCCAAAGATTATTAGTATTTGGCTGACAAAGCGAAACAGACAGGAGTTGTGAGTGAGACCTACACAGCATTTCCCTTGGCCTTGTCGTTGAGGTATCGTCGGAACAGAGCGAAGAAGTTGTCCATCTCAGTCTCGAAGAGCTGGTGCGGGGGTTAGCCGATCATGTCTAGCTGAAAATGGCCAGAAATTGCAAACTCACCTTCTTCTGCTCGGGGTCCTTGACAGTCTCGGCAAGGTTGGTCAGGGCATTTCGCATCTGGGCAGCGGCGACATTGGTCGAGGTGTTCTCAAACGCCTGCGCATTTTCGGTTAGCTGGTGCTGGTCAAGAGCCGCTGTACGGCTAGGCATGATAATCAAGTTGACTGTGGGCAAAACAAGTGTGAAGAATGAGATACGCTGTGCAAGCGCTCAAGCAAGGGTCTTGAATGTTTCGGCTCTTTTGGTGGTTCGCCAGGTCTGCGATGTGCAGGATAGATAGTCGCACCGGGCTCCTCTCTCTAGTCGACACCTTAAGATGATAATGGTGCGACGCAGTGAAAGGTGTTCGGGCCAGCTAGTGAATGCAAGCCGACAAGCGATAAGAGCAGATGCCCAGTCACATCATCATCAACCCCATGGCTTTTGAGCAGCCATTGCACAGCCAC
This sequence comes from Albifimbria verrucaria, assembly GCA_020081605.1. Taxonomy (NCBI): domain Eukaryota; kingdom Fungi; phylum Ascomycota; class Sordariomycetes; order Hypocreales; family Stachybotryaceae; genus Albifimbria; species Albifimbria verrucaria. The sequence continues at coordinate 3,449,968 of JAHREC010000018.1, forward strand.
CTAGCAACCTGCGATCTCCACTAGACATCGCCAACCCCTGGCAGGCCAGTCGCGGTGTGTGCAAGAGGGCGGTGAATATGGCATGCATGGCCATTGCACAGTCGCAAGGCCACAAAGTACCGAGCCAGAACCTTCCCACCACGGCATGACGGGAAGGGAGGCGAGGCGAGGCGAGGCGATAATTTGCAGAGGCAGAGAGAGAGAAAGGACGAGCAGGAAAAGGGGACTAGACTACTCACCATGTGGCTGCGCGTCTTGCCGTGACGCCTCTCGGAGCCGGCCTCCTGGTCATTGCCATTGCCGGGCTTCAGGTGCGAAGGCAGGGCACTCTTGATCGCCGACGCCATTGTGTCTGTGTGTAGAGAATTGTTGGATTCAGGACAGGAATAAGATGGTCTGTCGATTGCGAAGGGAAACAGGAGGTAAATGTAGGTTGCTGAGTCGAGAGGAGCGAAGGCGGGGCTTCTCGAGGCCTTGGTGGGGTTATCTGGGAGCTTCCCTCGCTAGTGCGTCGAGAGCTACTTTAGAGGCAAGGTGAGGTAATGGAAGAAGGTTGTTGGTCAATCACGACCACCCTGTTCTTTGACGTCAGGTTGCTGCAATCAAACCGTTGGGGTGTCACCAGACAGCTGCCGCCTTCCATGCAGCGCTTGGGAAGGGATCTACTCACCGACCAAAAGCCTAATTAATGTCGATATCTGGGGAGAAGAGACGGACGGGAGAGGGACGAGATGCTGAGAAAGGCGGACGGGAAAGGCTTCAAGTAGGCGCTGGGTCCCCAACAGCCAAGTCAAATACGAGATGATTGTCCAGGGGGATGGATGAACAGATGGATGGATGGATGGCTGGATGGAGAGGGAGGCGACGCAACCACGGAAACGTCCAGCCTTCCATGTTTGCCAATCTTGGGCAGGCAAGGTCTGTTGCCCATTGCTCATTTCCGGCCGCCACCCCTTGAACGTGAATATTTGCCATGATAATGGATTAGCTGAAGAGAAAAAGCACGGATATGGCTGCGTGCACAGCTGGTCCCGAAGCGGGTTCGTCTCATTCGCTAGACGACAAGGAGGTGGAGGGGCAGCTTGAACGGATGGGCAGGGCAAGCAAGCAAGCACGGTAAAAATGGTGCCCAAGGAAGGGGTGGTGGGAAGATGCTGCTTGCTGCTGCAGAGTACATGCGTCCGTCTGAAGATGACGGTGCCAAAGCATGTAGCTCGTGATTCTAGACCAGCCCGGCTCTTTTGCGATCCAAACGGTGCAGCGTCCGTGTCGAAGCCGCTATCGGTCAAATGTGGAAGAGGAAAAAGAAAACAGAGCGCCGAAACATTGGAAAAATTACAATAAAATGCAATAAAATACAATACAAAATAAACATAAAAGGCAAAGGTACAAGGCACCTCCCTGCCCTGCCTCTGTCCATCGACATCGGCAATTGGAGCAAAATTATCCGTCTCGTTTTGGTAATCACCTACCGAAGTACGTCATCTACGCTGTCTGCTACAGCCTACAGGTCTATGTACACTTGAAATGAAACGCTCCCAACACATACGCGCACACATACGCACACACATACGCACAGTTAGCCTGCCACAACCACCACCACCATTGACTCCTGTAACCCTGCCTTGTGAGCCACCAAAAATTTCTCATATCGTCTGCTAGACTATCGACTTCAAGGTGCGACATGTCAGCAATCAAGCCCCAATGGGCGTCCGTGGCCCTCTAGACGGACAGGACGGACAAGACGAACGGACGGTCGAGATCAATAAAGTGGCGCGCGATTTACGGTGAGTAGCGGGCGGCTCAAAAGTGGCTCCAGCCTGCAAAGTCCCATTATCGATTCTCGAGCACCGCAGCACACATGTACCGATTTTGCCTTACCTCTGGCGGAAACGGACTCGAATCTTTGCAAACTACCTGGACTAGCTCTCCCTCTGCCCCCACTCCGTACTGGTAGTGGCGTGGCAACCGACCGGGATCCTGGCCACTCGTCCACGCTAGGCCTTCATATCCTCATCATGCCGTTCTTGATCGTGATCGTCCGGCTATGTCCTCGAGGTGGACGAAGCCCTCTGCAGCATGAGGTAGGGTCCATGCATGCGCCCACGCATGAGCACCGTTGGAGACATACAGCATCTACGGCGGCCTGTCCAGGAGTGTGGAACGGTTCCTTGGAACAAACTCGCCTTCCTCGCAATTTGTGACGAGTAATTCTGTGAGGTGACATTGATAAACACTTGAGCCATCCACATGCAATCGCGCATTCCCGTTAGCACCCGATGCCATCGGGACAATGCCGATGCTCTGCCGCCGCAAACGGTCTCAAAGCACAGGGGTGCCAGGGTGGAATGCATACTATTGGCTCCTTCAGCTCAAACATCCCTCAATGTGGTCGATATATTGAGCCTCTTGGGTATGAGTTGAAATGAAAATGCGGTCAAAAAACGCATGCCCATGGCCGCCACAAATTTTCTGACCGACCAGGGAATGGCATAACGTCAAGCAGATTGCTGCAGCTGTCACAACCATCATTTGCATCCTGGTTTGCCGGGGCGCAGCAGGGCAAAGGATGGTCCAAGGACAGGTCGATCGGATCTCCGACGTGGGTAGCATTATTGCACATCCAACGCCTTTGGGATGGTTGCCAAGTAAGCCGTTGCGGTAAGATCACCGGCATGTTTTCGAGTCCTGCAACCACTACGCATTCAATCGCCCAGCCCAATGTTGCAAGCCTCACATGTCGCTTCATTTCATGAGTTGCGCTGAAAAAGTAAGGCCCCTATGTGCATGAGTCTCACACTGCACGTGGGGTTGGCATTGGCTCTCCTGTTCAGGCTATTTGGTGCACCACCCAACAACTCATGGGGACACAATCTGGATAACATCAGAGATAACAAGAGTTTAATTGCTCTTGGAAAAGAGAGAAAGGGGTGAACTTCGAGTTTGTCAGCTTTAATGAGCCTCAGCTTGCTCCCTGAAAATGATGGATGTGAAGGTATTCCGGATTCGTCTATGTTGGTGTAGTGGCCGCCACACACAGCGAGTGTTGACCACACGAGTCTAGCGGAGGCAACGTGAATATCCCACCACAAGTTAACTTCCTCCTAACGTGAGGACTCGTCGACGCAGCTATGAATATGGCCCTCGTATTGGTCTTGCGTAGTTTTACTGTCGGATCCGTGCGAAAGACGGCCAGGCGATCTAATAATATCATCCTTTTGCTAGTCGCATTCGCACGTACAGAAACGGCAAGGAGACCCCTTAGTGGGGTCCAATCCCTCAACGTCCTTTCATGAACGAAAGCGTTCGCAGCCCGTCGTCTTCGTCAACCCTGAAAACAGTTTACGAATTGCTCAATTTAGAGTTGCCTTTTTACTTCACCATTCTAAGCCTGTAGTCAGTGGTGCTGATACTCGCTCCGCGGATCGTCCGGCGTCATAATATTCGGAGAATTCGGACAATGGGATCATACGAGAGCAACACATTGCCGTACTGGCAGGTCAACATCCCAGAGCAAGACCGGACAGCCGAGTGTCCGGACTTCCTCAAAAACCTGACCGATAAGGACAGAGGCATCATCGGGACCCCGGACGCCGAGTATCGCCTGCAGACTTGGGAAGATGTGTGCCGATTCGTGAGCACCAACCGGCTGGAGCTCTTCCAGCGCCGGCCCTCCGACCTTCGTCGCTACAAGGCCTTCACGTACAACCTTGCTAAGCGATACGGCAGTGTTGCCAACTTCATTCTCACTCAGCGTCTTGGGTGGGAGGCCCCGCTGCAGCCCAAGGGCAAGCCGTTCCAGGAGCCAAGCGATATCAAGATATTGATGAATGACTGGCCATATGGGATCGAACCCAGGGTAACACATTTGGTGGTCTGGGTCAAGTTTGCACTAGAGGAAGATCCTGCAACGGGTGATCTGACGGACCAGGCGAGAGCCGAGATTGAGTCCTTTGTTACCAAGACATTCTGTCAACATGTGCCTCGATCTCAAGTGAGTAATATATCGCTGAATTCACGGATATCTGCATTACGAACGCTAACAATCATAGCTAATATGGTTCAAAAACTGGGCGGGACTCAAGTCGGTCCACGCGGTAGAGCACTTCCACGTCATGCTGCTCGACGCCGAGCCGTCATTCATAAAGGAGGTGACAAACGGGGATGTTGCACAGTGTAACCGACCAGAGCTAGACATGTCATAAAGAGTCTACATCAATCAAGAATATAGAATCATATCCCAGTTTGGTTCATTTGACGTGTAAACGATGCTGCTTGGAACAGTCCTACATCATACGCTGATGAATATGTGCTACACTATCCTCGAACATGCAACATTAAGGTGCAACTGTCACATCGTTTGTGTTCGCCCTTAGCTCCACGCAAACCACATCAGCTAGCGGCACGGCAATAGGCTTCTCCAAGCCGATAGTCAAGTGATGTCCTGCTGAATCGGCCGGCTGTCCGCCGGAGGATGCCAGATATTTCGTCATGACAACAGAAAGATCCGCAGCCAGCGCCTCGAGTGTTTCGTAGGACGAGGCATCCATCGCCTATCGAATATATCAGTCAAGTCATCCTCGGCCTCTGATGTTGAATACTTACCTGCTCGACTACTTGTTCAAGTCCGCAGTAAATATCTCCGGGGCTCTCCAGCCTGTCCACCCCGATATTTGCCACAACAACCTGCCGTCCCGTCCGTTCGTTGTCATTAACACCTATCAGCACTGGGAGTCTCAGTTCTTGAATCTGGAGGGACAGTCCGCGTGTGTGCATAACCGAGCGGGCTCCTTCGTCCTTGAAGCTTGCGCTGCCGGTGAGACTGACGGTGCCACCCAACCTCGACGCCTTGGGCAACTGAAGACTGATACGCAGGTTTCGAATAGCCGACATTTTTAAGAACGGCTCCTTCTTGTCGTCGGCTTCGTGTATCCCACCAAGGTTGAACCCAGTGAGATCAACCCATACGCTGTTCAACACGTCATAAAGAGAGGGTAGTTGGTTTGCGGTGCTCTCCTTTTCACTTTAGCCAGACTTGCGAGAATGGCTTTGCTGAGCAGGCCATAATGAACGGTGTCTGCAGATACCGCGTCCGTGGAGGACGACGAGCCAAAGGGTTTGTCCAGTGAGACATCTGCAGACACAAACATCGGCTGTAGCTTGCCGCGTCTGCCCCAGGAGTCGCTAGGTCCTTCTGCGGTGCACTGAAGGTTCTTGACACGTATCACGGCGGGCACATCGCCCAGTGTGGTGTCGATCTCGCGTAATGACCTGAGTTGGGCCATGTTGATGAGGCTCTTTTGGAGGTTGCCCAAGGATTATCAACACCAGGTGTATGTTTGTAGTTGATGACCTTGGGCGACAGAATGCTTGACAGAAGCCCCTTATCCTTTTCTTCAGCTGCAGAGCCAAGAGCTGTGCTGTAAGATGTGGTTGAGCTGGTTTGTGACGTCGTGATATTGCTCTTTTCGGGTCCGAGAGAAGTGGATGGAGGTGAGGTGGGGCAATTGATGAGGCTGCCTCTGTACTACGACACCCAAACATCATCGCATATCACCGTACTGAATGCATGATTGAGGTGTCGCTAAGCACGAGACTATCAGATACGAAGGTGTAGGTAATATTATACTATGTATTGACCATATTTCAGCTAAAATACGAAGCATCTGTGTAGTTGAGGTCAAAGCAGACTGATATGATCCATTTGTAGTTTGCATCTATTCAAGCCTCACCCTGCATCCTGTTCAAATCAAGAGATGCACTCTCCTATACATAGAAGCCATACAAATTATCCATGGGAACACTTACATTCCTGAACATGCTTATTACCTGCGCAAGCACTTTGTCCATCTCTATCTTGTGATGGCATCACTTTCTCACCTCATCAACCTACCTACCCTATACAGAATATGAGATAATTTCTTGCTCGTTCAACCCTGAACTTAATTGCATGTAATAACCTCAGCCGTGGTGAATTATCCAACAGTCCGGCAAAAGTCTACGCATGAACCATGGTTGACTTGGAAATTGACAAGGGCACCGGAAGGGTGAACCACCGCGCTGCCGCATCTAGACCTCGTCGTCCATCAGTCGACTATCGTTTCGGAACTGATTCACGGGCAGCCGAGCCGGCGGGAGAGCAGCAGCCCCGTAACTCAAAGTCTCATCTTTGATTTGTGTTTTCTTCGCCCACAAGGCCCTACTCGCCCGGCCTGACCACTGTGCTCGGATATGGCCCTACCGAGCCACTTGCCGTCATGGTTTGGTGTCAGGTGAACCAAACATTGAAGATTTCTGGCGGGCGACGATATCTGGACCCATCTCACGCCTGCGCACGGATCCTTTCGTGACGGGAATGCTACAAGCCAAGGACTGCCCCGTGCTTCACACTGCTGTTTCACAAGTCAACGTCGGCTGTCTTCGACGGCGGCACATCGCCAGTTGTGGCCTCTATCTCACACCAGACAAAAGCCTCTTCCCATCAATTGACGACGACGCGGAACAGGCCGGAGTAACAGCCCGTGGTTCCACGTGCGTTTGGGACCGAACCTTATAATACCAAGCTCAAGAGGAGCTGGCCAGCGATATCAACGCACCCGTTCGTTGGCCCGCTATTTCACTCAACTCGAAAGGCTGTCGCATCTTGCCCTGGTCAACTTTGAAGCCGTACCGTTTTTCCTCTTGTATCGTGAACCTCCACCGTGTTTTCAGTTCCCATACCGCCTTGTCCCATCCGTACATTGGAAAGGCTCGTGCAGCCACGCTAGAAGAAACGAAGGGAAGCTTGGCGCTTTCGACGAAGCTCGGGCTGGAACTAAGAGCCCTAATGGGTCGCATGAGGTCCTGTTCCGGTGAAGCGCAAATCAAAGCCTACATCGTCACTTCTGGTGCTGCAATAAGTCCGAGCGACCGGGCGAGCCCACTACTCTCACTCCGGAACGGAGGAAAAGCCCTCTAGGCACGACGATCCCTTGCCCTTCTTCGCTCCCTGCTCCCTCGCCAGCCTAAATTCACCGATGACAAACAAAATACAAGCATCTGGTCTGTGGTGCAGGCTTCGCTGATCGACGTCTTAGAACCGACTCTTCGTGCCGAACCCGTGGTGTTGGTAGGTATACCCACCGATTTTGTTGCCAAGGCTTTCAAAGTGCACGACATCTAGAACCTTTCATTGCTTGCCTAATGGAGAGTGCCAATATCCAATTATTGGAAGACCAACCAACAGCCAGAGGCCAATTGATGTTCTGGCCATTCAGCGCCAGGCTTCTGAACAACTATTGCCTGACATGCGTAAACCCCCTTGGCAGAGAGCAGTGTCTTGCAGCCAACATGTATGGCGTTCCACTTCACTCCAATGTTATGAAAATGGAGCTATTATGAAGAAAGTCTCTGAGTCTCAATGGACCATGCATGTTCCTGGCCTAAATCTCACCCGCATGGGCTCCGCGTGTTTCATGCAGCGTGATAACCTGGTCCTCGCAAGAAACAGGAGAGGATCTTTCCTCGCTGAGGCTCCATTCCACAGCGCTCTCTCGTTTAAGCTGTGAGCGCGGACCACCAAGACAATTGTCCAAAGCTTGAATCTGGGGATCAGGTCCCCGGCGAGTGGGGTCGGGCTCGTCTCGAATTGTTTGGCCCAAAGAAAAGAGGCCACAACTGTCTTTTCGCCGACGGGAGGAGAGTTCGGTCAAGAAAGGCCTGGCGGGAATTCACGTTGGGTGGAGACGCCTTCCTCGGGACTGTGTCTTAACAGAGTTAGCGAGGTCCCAGGAACCCAGCGTCCTGCATTTCGTGATGTGCGGACCCCTTACCCACCACGACGGGTGGTGCATGAGAGGTCCCACTCGTTCGATGCACAACCCCTTCTGTCTGAGGACCGGTGTGATGTGGGTAAATAACGGGGTTGCAACCAAGGCTTCTCTCACGCCTGGCAGCACACTTCCAATGGGATTGTTGCCCGGAAGTCTAGTAAAGTGGTCCTCCAGGATAGTTGAAAGTTCGGGACCAGGTCAGCTTGGCAGCGTAGCATCTTGAGATGGGTGCTTGTTTGGTAAATGACTCAAAGAAAACCGTGGCGCCTGGCCACGGAACAGCCTGAAAAATTGCAGAGGTTCGTGTCAGATCAGTTGTGACATGGTTTCTAGAAGCAGAGTTCGATCAAAGCGTTCCGTACAACCGAACACACTCCATTGGCATGCAGCAAGCCGCCTTCGATGAGAAGTCGTCACGGGATCCTCGTCACAATTGAAGCTCTTCATTGCTCGCGTGAGAGAAGGATTTGCCCGGATGTCGGCGACCATAACATAAGTTCCATCCCCGAGATTCACATATTGGTGGGTCTGGGGAAGACTTCGATAGTCTCCCCAATACCCTGCCTTGCCACAAGATATCCACCTCTCTGGTGTTGTCACAAACAAATCTGACAAGCTTTGGCGAGCTCCGACAGTCACAGACATGCAGAGAACTGGGGCAAAAGCGATTTGCCTCCATCATACCACCATGTTGGTACTGTCAGCAAAGAGGGTTGCATTGCTCATTTACCGTATTTGCATGGTGCCGATGTAGGCAAGGTTTCTCAGCTCTTGGTTGACGAAGTTGAGTTAGCAGGCTTGGGTTTAGAGCATAGGCCAGCTTCATCATACAACCAGCCGCTTTTGAAGAGTTGGACCTACAATCCCCGGCAACTACCCTGACGTAGCATTGGTATGAACACGAGTATATTGCGCCATACCAAGTCCAGAACGCCTATATAAAAAAAACCCCGGATCCACACAACACGTAACCAACAAGGAATACGAATTCAGATGCCAGCCCAGACCCATTTGTAGTAGCTCTTGATCGTAAACCGGGCAAAATATCTTGTTAGTTGTTGGTAACTCTTAACCATGATTGACAAGACCCTTGGCGTACAATGCTGGAAATAATGCCGCACCTCGATCGATAACCTCATCACAATAGCAAGGGGGTCAATTTACGCCGACATTAAATGATGCGGCTGCATCTGCCTCCGCATTTGGTAGCCTCGTTACCCGAAGCTCGGGTTTGTGGGAGGCGAGGAGATATACCGACAACTGCCTAGTTACTGTTATATGTGTTTGTCTGCGCTTCTTAGGTCTTTTTGAATGATGTTGATGGAGAACATAAGGACTTGACTTATAATACCGGAAACCCTATGAAACAGAACCTAGTGATGGCCTTGAAGCCAGTTCGATTTGATGACGTTACTGTGTTCACAAGCAGTATGGTCTTAAGCCGCCATAGCTGCTCTGCTCTACAATCAACATGCTGCGCTCCTCTCCTCACCATCAAGGGTAGTGTGGAGCCGTGCGACCCAGCCGGACGGGTGTCGGTCGGACTATCCCTTGACTCCGGCGGGAGCATTTCCCAAAGGAGCATGCATGGCCGGCTTGGAGAAAGAGGCGTTGGCTGAGCATGGGTTAGATGGCGGCTGAAATGCAGTTTTGCGACTTGCCATGCTGCTGGGAGATTGTTATTTTCCGTGCGAGGCAAGTATCGCGTAGGCTAGACCCCAAGAAGGCTCAATATCTGTAAAAACTGACAGGCACACTGTTCGCCACGAACCCTTGACGGAATGTTCTATCATGGATGTGTGGACTTCTCTAGCAAGGATGGGAGGGCTTGGAAAAAGCAAGTAGTGTATGTACTAGCATTGCTCAGCCATGTGCTGACTGCAGCAAAACCGGCGAGGCTTTTTGGCGAAGAAAAAAAGAAGGCAAATAAGAAAAAGAAGATGGATGCCCAATGCTGTAAAGTGCCTCCAAGTAAGCAGGGCTATCTTCAAGCCATCCACAGCGTGCCATGATGTAGGGATATACGAAGTTCGTGACCCCAGGTTCGGCTCAATGGGTAGGGTAGTGCCTTGCAGTTGATCTTGCCTGGCGCACACGCACACGCACACGCAGGCACAAAAGAAGACTGTCTGTCCCCAGGCGAATGCAGGCTCGGGGACATTTACCGGGCGCGGTAGCTGGCAGCATCAAGCCTGTCAAGCCATGCAGCTGAAGGGAGGTGGGTGGGTAGAAGACCGCAAGCCACCAACCGGATGGAGAAGCCCCAAGCCGGGTTCCTGAACAAACCGACGAATATGCAGCCAGTAAGACCAGGACCTTTTGGTTGAAGCACATGTGGATCGTAGTAGGGCAAGGGTTGGTGAGAGCTCTGTAAGGTACGCGCTATTGGCAGGACCTGGGAAAAGACAATGCAGTTGGTTGTGTCCGAATTGAGTGGATAGATAATGCCTATAGGCAGCATGAATTAAGGTGAACTGATCTAGACGAAGCGAAGCTGATCTTGGAAGCGGGAAGAAGCTTGGGCCTGGTTTGGATGATTCCAGTGGCTGAGGGCTCGCTGGTCATCTCTCAATGCATTTTTCCATGGCCGGTCCATGGGTGGGACAGGGATGGGGGTGTCTGCAACCCAAGCGAAAGACGGGCCGACAGACCAGTCACAGAGCCGGCATGCTTTCTCGGGTTATGACAGGCTGAAAAGAAAGACGCGATCACCAGCAGAGCGTCTACGGGGACCGAGACGTCACCTATTAGCTGGCAGAGCTTGCTGGGCCATCGATTGCTGGGGAAATTGTTATGACCATTCACGGCCGCGATTGGGGAGCGAGTCGTGCTTGAATACGAAAAGGAAGCACAAAGAGCGAGTCTCGTCCAGTATAGTCCAGTCCTTGGCCTGTCTTGTCCTGTCACCGCCAAGAAAACTCCGAGCTCGCAGCGAAGCAAGAGTAAGCAGCGCGGAGGAAGGGATTGGCTTACTCGTGTCCGACTCGCTGATGGTTCAAAGACTGAACAGTTGATCGCATCTTCGCCTGGGGCCGCTGCCAGGATCATTATGGTTGCGAGTTCGATTGGCCCATGATGTAGTATTGGTCAAGGGAGGCGACATAGATCATCATTTCCAACGATAGACTGGATGGCACCTAAACGTTGAGACTCAGTCGCCGTAATTTCCGAATGTACGTAGTTACGAGTGCTGTTGCATTTTGGTGGAAATAGAGGCGTTTGCAGGCAAGATTGCATTTGACCAAGGACTTTGGATAATGTGCAGGTATTTTGGTTCAAGGACTTTGGTGTTTCATAAGGTTGTCTAGATTAGTACCTGGGTAGGTACTCTGTAGGCAGGTAGGGCGTTCTTTAGAGGTGCAGTTGCTGGCTTGGTGGTAGCTGCTGCCTCTTCCAGTACCAGTGCCTATTTCGGTACATTGGCAATCAGCCAAGGCAAACCCAATGTACCTTATTCATCCGCAGTGCTGATAGCTTACTGCTGGTACCAAAATAAAGGCACACGCATGCCTGGATGGCTTACACTGGCTCACTGTATGTAGGTGGTACCAAGACGGTTGGCGTTCAGATATTTTAGGTACCTTACCTCAGGCAAGGGGCTGAAGTACCTACCTGTAGGCTGTAGTACCTGTAGGCGCCATTATGTCCTGAACGTCAACCACACCACACCCGATCTCGACTCCATGACGCTTGCTGGTACGGCAGCTGTCGGCTTCTCATTAACCTGCACTTAATGGAAGACACGACTGAAACTCAAAGGGCCCGTGAAGTTTACCTCGCCCAAAGTGAAGGACAGCACCAGCTCCACCGCTTTGGCGTGGCGCCCAAGCGAGCAAAGCACAAGAAATGGAGACTTGACTCTGTCGACGTCCGGTGTTACGAGTCAAGCCACTGTCAACTTGGAGGCCCACGGGCTTCTAGCGTCCACCTGCCATGCGTCACCTGCATAGCAACTAATGTAACTAGACTAAGGCACGGAAGCCAAACGGCAGTCAGTTTGGCAAATTGCCGAAAAAGCGCACTCGCTCGTGCCTCTTTTGATTTCCCAAGGTACCAAGAAAAGCAAACAGAAATAAGAAACATCCTGCAGGAACGCATCTTATCGCAGCCATCGGAAACATACCTAAGGTATTCCAGAAATATCTCAAACGGGACAAGGTACAGCGTCGCATCCTCTGCACGGATTGACCAGCCGTGAGTCAGCCAACGTGGTTCAACCAGGGTCGCACTAGAGGATGCCAGAGATTGTGAGCGCCATCACCTGCGTAGATAGTACAGGCGGCACTGAGATTGGCGACAGACGCCGCATCGCGACCGTAAACCGACGGCAGAGCTAGCCAGGTGTAATTTGCCGTGGTCCGGTTTTCAGATGGTGAGCTGCAACCAGGCCACCCATTTCCACCATCACATCGCGGCTTGTCCCACGAACGATGACGGATAGCTTCGCTAGGCCGCACTGGAGTCACCCGGCGATCCATGCATGTCTCAAGCGACCACCACCCTCCACCCTCTACCCTCTACCCTCCATGCTCATGAAACTCCCAACTCAGATTGCCTTTGCGTGCAGCTAGTCCACGTTGCGATATGACACTACCGACAGCGCACGCGCACAGTCACGGCAAAACAGATGAGCTCACGGACCAGGCGAAGGTGGGCGGATTTAGAAATGGCGCTTGTCGTGTGCGTTATCGCGCCTGGCATGGGCGGTTGACTTCCTCCCTCTTTCAGTAATTGAGTGACAATGGGATTTGTTGTTCAATGGCGCTTGCTAACTTCAGGCAACTCTCCGGGATGCCATCACCGGCGCGACAGTCAACTGCCACGACGTAATCGGTCACATGGGAGCCTTGTGCCAAGTCAATGTAGCTAAGGTTGACGCACGCGAACAGTAAGCGTTGGGCGTTGTGGCTTCTTCTCCCACCGGTAGCTTTGCTGACCGTGGATGTTCTGGCCGTCTCTACAGCACATTTAATATATCGACAATTGCTGAAATTGGAACCGCCCCCATCGCCTCTGCCTTACTTGGGCAGGCCCGAGCTATCATGGGGTCCGTCAATCTGCCTTGGTACCGGTATGCTGCAATTGTGCAGCTTCACAAAGCTTCTCCTCAACGGACAAGTCCGAGAACAGAAGCTGTGTTGGGCCTGCCATGTGAGCTCTGTGTCAACCACATGGGAAATCAGGGAACCGCCCAGTTGGACTCTACGACTTGCCTGACCTGGGAGGTGATGGCCAAGAGCACCAAACGACTTCCGGCCGAAGATATGAGAAGGGGAGGGGAGGGGACATTGACAAGACAGCAAGGGTGCCGTACTGGAGGAAAGTAGAAAGAGGATGGATGGATGGATGGATGGGAGGAGGATGAGGAGAAGGGGAAGCGACCGACTCCGCCAACTACGAGCCCCACCATGCTGGGCGATTTTGGGGCGATCGGCTTGTCCAGGGAGTCCCTGAGTGGGACAGCTTGGACAGTTTGACCCCTGGATGGTGCTGAAAGTTTGCCCTTCTACAGGCATAGCACAGCACAGCAGAGCGTCCTCGCTCTCGGCATTCTTTCTCTTCTGTCAACCGACCTTGGTGTGGGCTGGGCTGGGCTGGGCTGGGCTCGTCCCCAACCGCGTCGGCCTGCTGTACGGGAAAGCTGACGATTCATGCAAAACCTCGACTCCACCACACCCCTGTCTCCCCTTCTTTCCGCTTCTAGACCCCTGTCCGTAGCGTGCCTCCGTGCTACCAACACTTCATGCAGTCGCTCGCTGCGTCTTCCCCAACCCGCACCCCCTGCCGGTCCATGATTCTCGATTACCCTCCCCACTGGGTCCTCGCCGAGCAGCACCCCTCCCTTGTCCTCCCAATCAACAGCCGCAGAGGCTACGGATCCGTCTTGCTGGTGAGGATGTGTCCTGGGATGCCTAGGGTGCCCACACCATGATGGGCCGCGCGATTGGCCTCTGCCGCGCCCAGCTAGTACTGGGGCTAAGCGGAGGCAGCATTTGCACAGACAGAGAGTGCTGCCGGTATTCGCTTACACCATGGAGACCAGGGTTCAACTGGCATTGACAAACTGCTCTCAACTACTTTATAGACCACCCTCACCCTCCCCTTCGCGCGTGGAGCCTCGACGGAACCTTCTCTCGACGTATTGCTTACAACATATTTCCCCGCGTCTTCGCTGCCCTCTGACACGAGGACCGCTTTGTGGCATCGAGAAACCGTTCATCGTCCTGGCCTTGCGACTATGCCCGGCCCGCTCGTTTCGTAACTTCCTCGCTGCCACACTGCTTCTCTCAGTGTTTCACTCACCGGGTCTCCCCGCGACTCTGTATTATCCAAGAGAGCTCTGTCCGACCTAGGCTGACTCGTTCACCCGCTCCACGAAAGCTCTTATTGACCGGTGCTCTCGACAGCGGAACCTGGTCCATCTCATACACACACATCTCGGCGAACCCCAACCTGATCTGTCATACTTGCTGGTCTTCAGTGACAATCTTCGAAAGGAAGTTTCTTAAGTAGTGGGAACGCCAAGTGGGAAGAAGAGGAGGAATACTAGGATCTATTATTGTATCGGAGACTCGACCGTCGTCGAGCCAACTTTCACCATGGTGGCCAACGTAACCCTCACCATGTGCCCGGAACCTTTCTTCGACCTGGAGCATTTTCCTGCCGAGGGGGCTGTAAGCTAATTCGACAAGCTCACAATGGTCAAGGAATATCTTGCTAACCTCAATCGCAGTCGTGGACGGACGGTTGTGCCAAAAATTCGGACCTGACCTGTCTTGCTGCCTTCCCTGCCCAATGACGGACTGGGTCTATCCGGATAACTTCACCACCCTTACCTCTATTGGTGACTGGGTAGCCACAGTCAGCACCATCTGCTGCTTGTTCCTGCTTCTGTCGTGGTTTTGCCTACCGGTTGAGAAGACGAACCGCCACTACCTCAGCATCTGCCTCACCATCCCAGTTGCATTGATGAACGTGAGTTGCTCAATCATCCCATCACCTTGACCACAGCGCTAAAGTGCCAATTCTCAGCTCGGATTCGTCATCCCTCTAGCTGCTCAGCCCGAACAATGCTTCAACGCCATTACTCCCAACAGCATGCAGACGAGCCACGTCTGCGGCGCCTCCGGAGCCATTCTTCTGTTTGGCGGCTGGGGTGGTGTCATGTGGGCATTCCTCCGATCGCTGTCCCTTCATTTGCAGATCTGCTGGCAAGTTCTTGTCGGCCGTAGCTTCATGATCTTTGCCCATGCGGCAGGATGGGGCATTCCCATCATTGGCCTTGTCCTTGCCCTCGTCTTCAGTGGTGTATCGTTCCGTTTTGGTGCAACCTGCCACATTAACCACGAGAACAGTTTGGCCGGATTCTGGATTCCTCTTCTCATCTTCGCAGGCCTAACTCTCATCATCACTTTTGCCACATTTGGCTACTGCATCAGGGTGTATCTTGCCTCGCTCGGTGACAACAGCGCCTCCACCGAAAACTCCAACCTACCGACCTACACCAACAGCTTGATTACCATGACGCCCCGTCAAGCGTACCGTCGTGTGCGACGTGTCATTTCCCTACAGTGGCGTGGAATTGCCGTCGTCCTAGTCATTGTGATTGATGTGTGCTTCTTCTCAGTCGTTTTCACTTCCCTGGATCAAAGCTTTCAGAGAGTGACACACAACCCGAACATCGCCAAAACGTGGGTCGGCTGCTTGATAGAGTCGTCCGGTAACAAGAACAAATGCCTCGAATTCGCCAGGTCTCTCACCATCAACGAGGGTACCGTCACTGCAGTTCTCCTGCTACTGGGGGTAAGTCGCTACCGGCTTGTTACTGCCGATGGAACTTGACTAACGCTTCTTCTTAGCTCAACGGTGTTTGGCTCCTCCTGTTCCTTGGACGATGGTCCATGGTGACAGGATGGAGAGACCTCTTCATGTCTCTGTTCACACAAAGCAAGAAGGAGTTCGTATCAGTTGATGCACGATACGATGGGGTAAAGACCAACGTTCGTACGAAATGCTCTCCAAAGAAGCGAGCACCGTGGTAACACCGGTTTCGCCAGTGCAATTACCGAACAGCGGGCGTAGAACCCCAGATTACTTCGGCGAGACGGCCAGGTACCAAGCCCCGTCGCGTTCCTACTCGAACCCGCGACCTCCGCAGCAACCGTCGTGGGACCCACAGCAGACCTATGCCCCCGCAGCTGGGTCCTACAATATGAAGGACATGAACCCGCTAGGAATGAACAAGCTGTGATGGAGGCCGACACAAGAGCCCGAAAGCCCGAGCGTTCCGACTTGCGATGACGAGACGCCAGAATTACGAGACCGAGCCTACGGCATGACGCCTAGATGACAGGCGGACAGGCATAAGAGGACTCACGAATCATGCGATCAAGCATTAAAAAATAACATAACAAAAAGCCAAAGCATTTTGATGAAGTGGAGGACATCATAAAGGATAAAAGGAGGAACGACAATACCAGGGAAGACCAAACTAGAGGAGTTTGCATGAGCAAAGCTCCACAAAGCACCCGCGTGCTCTATTACCGAATGCGGAGTCGTCGGGACTCCAAACACCATTACAGCATCATGGCATGGGGGATTCAAAGTCGGAACGCCGGGATTACTTCTGGGCCGGAGATCACCAGAGGGCAAATACCTCCGGGATCGATTATGTACATACCATATATTTCTACTGGCAAGCGCGGCGTCAGGGTCATTGTTTTCTTTGTACGAGGAATGAAAGGGAAAGGATACCTCATTAGGATGGGCCTACGGAACGGAATGGAAAGGAACGGATTGGCTTAGGCAGGACGCAAGAGCCTGAAACTCCCATAAAGTTCAATAGGTGAAGAATCAATCTTCTGCCATAAAGATTACCCGCAGTTCCCGAGCCGTGATAAGAGAGTATAAGGCAGTTAGTGCATGCAAAGTTATTCGATGTAAAGCTTATGCGCCATGAGTGGTCGAAGAGGCTCCGGCGAGTGGATACGGAAAGCCAAGCCAAGCAGGAGCCGGAAGCGGCGGGATGACGGCGGGCTTGTCAGATGTACATTCATCATCAGCTGCACCTTGCGTTGCACGCCGACGGCACGGTTATTGAAGCCAAATAGATTAAACTGGGCATCAGGAGCGAAGGAAGAGCCCTGCAATCTGGAGAACCAGCTTCGCTTTATCTTTCTTTTCTTGGCAGGTAGCGGGTGAAGCGGACGAAGGTGTGTCCGAGCTGGGCTCGTTCGGAACTTCGGAGACTTGACTCAGCCCTACGAAGCATGAAAAATACAGGTCGAAAACCAAGAAATGGCGTTATAGCACGTAAAAGCAGCCGCATGATGTGAAGCTACGGCAAGTGGGCTCCCATATAATCCACCTTTGGGAACGCCGGTCTAGTCCGGCTGGGCTCCTGCACTCAGTAAAGGAGCTGTCCTCCGGCATCCTCGGAAGATCAGCTATGACGGCCAAAGAGAACTGCTCGAAGCTACGGCGGAGCTGTGGCACCGAAGCCGTCTCTCCATGATATAAAGTCTTGAATGTGCCTGGCCAAGCGGGCGGAGGTTTGCTACCCGCCCTTTTCTCATGCCTTGGCGGTTTCCTCTTCCCACGCGGCGATGCATACATCGTGAGATGCCACATCTGGGAGTCACGGCTATCAGTCCATTCCCACGAATAAGCCTCGAACACTTGTGACGACGAAATTTTACAATCCTACTACACGCTGATTTCGACCGTGAAATACGAGAAAAAGTGACAGACGAGCAAAGGGTGGAAAAGATCAGTGTCGTGTGATTGATTACTACTTTGCACATCCGTCCACCGTGGGAAAAGCCCTGGTTCAACGTCTGCGGCGGTTAATGGACGCCCACAAGACCGATACTCTGGCCAGCGCAGCAAAATAAATTGAAAACCGAAACACCACGGAGGATACTTACGGGTACAAGCTGACCCGCGCGTCATCACTCGAGAATCTTTGTATCACCTGGTGCCTCTCACACCTGAACGAGTGATTGAAGTCGCTCATAGGGTGGCCACTAAGTTAGCACATACCTACAGCACTAACCTTACCGACCTTATCACTCTACTGGGCTTTAGCACTCGGCCATGGCTGGCAGTGGGGCCTTCCGCCTGCCCCGGTTGGTTGGCGTGTCGTCCAGGCCCAATCGGGGCCGTCAATTGGTGTCGCCCACTAGCAGTAGCAGTGGCAGCAGTGGCCGCAGTGGCAGCACCAGCACCAGCAACAGTAGCTCAACCGCAAGCAGCACCTGTACCAGCCCTGGTCCCACTAGTGACGGCACACGGCGATTCTCACCATCGTCGCCTGCTGACGATGGTGCCATCGCCGCCTCCGCTCCTTACCATGACGATTCCCACGGCCTGTCCGATCCAGAGGCCTTCTACTACCCGCAAAAGCCACTCCCCGCTGGGCAAACCGCCGCCGCTCTCGCCGCCGCTGCGCCATGTTCTTCCTCATCCTGCTGGTCCTGGTGGCCAGCATAGTCGGCTACATCTACAGGGTTGACGCGGCCATTCGCGTTCGTTGGAAGCCAGACCAGGAGACCTTGGAGTTCTCCCAGAAACCACTGCCGCCCCCTACGAGGGCACGCGGATCAAGAACTTCGAGCTGCCGCTGCGCACTCGCGGTCGCTACATCGTCGATGCCGCTGGTCGCCGCTTCAAGCTGGCCTCGATCAATTGGTATGGTGCCAGTGACGAGCTTTACGTGCCGGGCGGGCTGGATATCCAACACCGTTCCGTCATCGTCGACACTATTAAGAAGCTTGGCTTCAACAGTGTTCGCCTTCCCTACGCGGATGAGATTGTCATGAACAACCCCGTCGTCGACCCCAAGGTCGTCAGCAAAAATCCTGACCTCGTCGGCCTGCGGGTCATGGACGTCTTTGAGGCTGTGGTCAAATCCATGACGGATGCTGGCATTGCCGTCATCATCAACAACCACATCACCAGCGCGACCTGGTGCTGCGGCGCCGACCCGTGCGATGCAGGCTGGGCCAACGACCACCTCGGCCCCCTGTGCCGGGTTAAGCAGACCGAGGAGCAGTGGATAGAGCACTGGGAGACGGTCATGACTCGGTTCATCGACAATCCACTCGTCATCGGAGCTGACCTTAGAAACGAAGTCCGCGGACTCTGGGGCACGATGCCGTGGTCCAAGTGGGCTGCCGCTGCCGAGCGTTGTGGAAACCGCCTTCTCGCCATGAAGTCCGACTGGCTCATCGTCGTTGAGGGCACTGAGTCTGCCAACGACGTGTCCGGCGCCGCCCTCCGGCCAGTCAAGCTGAGTGTTCCGAACCGCTTGGTCTACTCGGCACACATCTACTCTTGGTCCGGCTGGGGCAACATGGATGGTCGCTTTGCCCAGCGTGACTATACGTCCTTCCTTCGGACGATGCGGCGCAACTGGGTGTATCTGCTGGAGAATGACATTGCGCCTGTTTGGGTCGGTGAGCTGGGTGCCGGCGACAGACCATCAGTTGGTGAAATCAACTACTGGCAGAACATGTGGCGCCTGCTCAAGGACATGGACGCTGACTTTGGCTACTGGGCGCTCAACGCGCGCAAGCCGCATGACAACGCGAGGGAGACGTACTCGCTGGTCCACGACGACTGGGTCACTCCTGTGGTTGACTACCGCATGAAGGACATCACCGAGCTTATGAGGCAATGATTTTGTAACGGAAAAAAAAGAAGCCAACACTGGCTGGTTGGTTGTAACAAATTACATGATATAGGTTTACAGGTTTTGGATTGACGGCGACATCTGTTGGAGATATCCTGTTGATATGTGCTTTGTGTGCTTGGGTTTGGACCATGATTTTCGATAGCTGCAATAGCCATGCAATTTCCGTCCACGTGTTGACTCACAGTTTTGGGGTGCTACCGCAATACCGAAAGAGGCCCTCGTAGAGCTGCCGTGAGACGACCCTCAATGACATTATTAAGAGGACCCGAATTGGCTGATCATGGTGGTCGGTGATTGATGGTGTTTACCGTAGCGTAGCGTTCGGGTCCCCGTTGCCACACCCGGTGGCGGCATCTTATCGATAGACCTAGTGGGGATACAGAGCTACCTTCCCCCACATTGCTACCTTATCAGCTCAGCTTCATTCGACCTCGCGCAACACGATATCTTAGCTCTGCGCAACGTACAGTTGACGCAACTATCTGCGACTCACTGAGCAAACGTCGACCTTCCAGCATGCAGAGTTGCCAACTCACCAGTTCTTCATATAAGAAAGCCGTCCGTCTTTGATATTCTGTCATGACCTCTGATGGATAGCCATTACCCCCTCTCGCAAGTTCTCGCGCCTCCTGGTGGGGAAGTGCTATGCGCAAACGGCGACTGATCGGGTGAGCAGCATTCCCTGACGCGAATTTCCGGAAAATGTGCTGCGGGCCATGGCTGACAAAGGCTGTCCTTCTCTTTCATGACAATAGTTTGGTAACGGGGCCAAAAATGCCGTGCGCGACCGGGAGCGGGCCGCCTTTGGCCTGCCTCCGTTGAGCGGCGAGATCCCCTTCACATGGCCTGGCATCGAGTCAGACGCAGAGGAGGAGAGGGAGCCGTCCATATACAAACGCGTTCCCAGTATGCAAGCGTACCGAAACAACTTGACGGCATTGTCTCAGATTTACAACGTATGGCATCGCAGCTGTTCGCATGAGCCCCAACTCTTCAAACTAACTATAGAACACTAGCTCTACCTTGTTGCCTACCAAGGCCATATCTTCGTGTATAGACCACGGAGTGTTCCTAAGCAAAGTTTACCTGCAGACCCTGATCTAAAGTTGAATCCTAAGCAGAGCAAAGTCGCTCGCTCCATAGGCGGGTATCTCGACACACGCAGACCGCATGTTATCAACCACATGACAATCGGGCTCCTAGGTGACAACGAAGCACTGGCCGTTTGCTATGATGATGGCGATGTGGTTGCGTACTACACTAAAGAAATTGCAGACCGAATATCGCAAATATTGGACGGACCCGGTGCGGCCGTCGGAGGGGTCAAGAACTTGGACGTTCCCGCCTTTGGTACTAAACCGAGACCATTCTTACACGAGAACATTGGAAACTCTGCTTGGGGTCTTGCAATACACGCTCAGTCACGCCTCATTGCCGCAAGCTCAAACCACCATGAAATTACGGTGTTCGTGCCCGCCATTACTAGGGAGGAAGATGCCAGTGCCTCGCCTCATGGAAGTTGCGAGTGTGATCAATGCTGTCACAGCGTCGTGGACCGTCTTCGGCGAAGGGTTAGAAACTGGCGAATCATAGTAGCCCTGGGACCAGACGCCGATAACATACCGAATGTTGCATTTATGGACGACGAAAATGGCGAAGCTGAAAAGGTGTGCGCTGTGGATATCAATGGTGTGGTATGGCTAGCGCATATTTGGGAGCCCTTAAAGCTTCCCATGCGTATCCCAGGCTACAGGTCGCTCCCAAGTGAGGAATTCTTTCATGACTCGTCACGGTGAGTGCGCCCAGTACTGCGAATATATCCGAAACTGACTCTGGCGTTCTGTAGTGGATGGGAGTGGCCCCGCTGCAAGACAGCAGTTTTATGAAGGTAAAGACGGTGGAAGATATGCTGGGAGTCGAGCCATCTGATGGGGATGTGTCTATCCCAACCGTGGAATGCCCACAACCGATGGTCAATGTGCGGAAACGTCTACGTGATCTACCCGACAACCCGTGCCGACCCCGAGACGGTGACCCCAATGCTGGTCGACCTGACAACACCCTTCATGGGTTTATTCAAGACCAGCTTTTGCATGTCATTGCACAGGCACAAGTAAACGTCGATGATGAGATATCATTAGAAGGGGCAGAGCTCCTACTGGACCAAGTCGGTGATGTTGAATGGGAAGACGAGGATATGAATGAGGATGATAACGCCGAAGATGATGAAGTATTCGACGACGTTCTTTTCGACGACGATTTCGATGAAGCGATCGAGGAAGAAGACGTTTCAGAGGTGAACGACGATAGCAGCAGTACTGACGAAGAAGACTCGCACGCCGAGGCAGTTACTGAAGAGAGCCCGGAGCAATCAAACCAGAGCAACACAAACGAGGCTGCTCCATCTCAGTCATTTGCGGCGACATCCGAACTCCTGGCTGAGCCCTTTCAGCACGCGTTCGGGCAGCTTCATGAAGCTGTGGGCCAGCTTGAACAAGCTATCGATTCATTGGAGAACTCAAATGTTCTCCCTGGAGAATGGCCGACAGGCTCCTCAGATATCCCTGGCATCAACCGTTTGCCACCCCTGCACAGCCGGCGGCTCTCAAGAGGTTCTGTACTCGGAGAGCCAGCTGTTCGTACCGAGATGGTTTTCTTCCCACACAATTGTACGTCACATGTACTGCCGGAGGAAACATGGCGGTTGGTTCGATTCTTGAAGCGTGGTGCGGGCAGCTCTAAGCATGTCGTCGGGCCGGAGCATATGGGCGAGCAATCTTCTCAACGCTACCACCTATTACGAACTTACGAGAAGGATTTGGAGTTACGAAGCCTAGGAACAGAGAAGGACAAGAATCGTAGGGAGATCGGAGTGCTGTGTCCGGATGCCGTCAGATTTGGCGGTTTCGTGGAGCCGGGACTTCGTCATTACTTTCATGCAACAGGCCGCCTGAGCATGCTGATTCACATACCGGAGCTTTATCTAGTCGCAATTGGGTCCCCAACGGGGCGGGTTGTATTGTTGACTCCAACGAAATTAGCGTCACGAACGCAGCATTCTATAGGTGTTTGGGCATATGGATTTCGAGTGGAGCATATACTTCCGCGCGAGAGCGACGAGAAGGAGTTTAGGAAGACATTGCGTCCGCTGCATGGGTTGGCCGTTGGGCGGTTGCAGCAAGGGAGAAGCTGAGCGTGCACAGCAGCGCAAACAGGCTGATGCTTCCGAAGCGGTACAGGCTGATGCTGCATTATCGCACCCACGACATATTAACGTACGAGATTGAGCGCGACGGCCAGACTGGGAAGCTTTGCATATTTTAGGATAGGCTGAGAACTGCGCTCGAGTCGACTGAGAGAGTCATGGAGCACAGCTGCTGTAGGATTAGCGAGGTTGACTGGGGAGCTTCTTGCTGAAGCGGAAGCGCCAGCTTGCGAGTGGAATAACGGGACCATGCCTAATGAGTGAGGAATTGAAAAAGGGTCAGAATGCTTCGGATAACTGACTATTTCATGTTTCGTAATTTTTGCATGGGCCACAGGCCTTCGTGGGGTGAAGTGATTTGCTTGGCTCACGATTATCTGAGACATGGGCCAACTCGTGATGATGAATTGCAATCGCTCTACTACGAGTGTACTGCGGGACACGAGTTACCGAAAAGACTTGCATTACCTTGGCGAAATTGAGAACCGGAGATATATGAGATGCACGGAGAACGGATAGGCTCATCCGGTAATGAGGTCAAGTCTCGGCGGCGACCGGGGTGAAGCGGAAGCCCCACCCGATGACCAGATCAAAATTGATATCCTTCGCAATGGCACGGCATCTCATTGGCTACATGGCGGCGATGATAAGGTTAAGTGAGGGTGGTGTGGTGCGGTGCGATGTGGTGTGGTGGTCTCCTTCATGCCTCGTCCTTTGACATAGCCTTCAGCCTTGACGCAGGTTGGTCAGATTTTAAGCAGGCATTTGCCTATCAAGTCAAAAGCGGAGCTCAAGGGCGCGCCTGAGATGTATGATGCCGGCGAGGGTCTCGGCAGGGCCCAGCTGCTGAAAGAGCAAGGCGATGGCTGAGTGATGATCATGGCAGCTGAGGCTATAGTCGGTCTTGGCTGTCGGGATCACTTGACGAGAGCAAGAGTGATGAGGCGGGAGTGATGGGTATAGTCAAGATAACGATTAATATATGGCAAAGGGTTCTGTAATAATTTATGTGCCAAAGTTATCAAAATGAAGTGACTGAAACCAGCTGAAACTGTGCGGATGGGAGGTTGGCCGTTTGGTTGGACGGATGGGCAAAGCAGAGGGCACGCCAGGGTGTGGGCAGTAATCGAGATAGAGACAAGATTGATGGATGCTGCATCGTGCATGTAGTAATTGCGCGCGAGAATGCTTGTGGGTGGCATCCCCAGAACTTCTCGAAGGGCTCGGACGGTGTTCCAAAACACTGGGAGGAAGACGTTGGCAGCTCAACGACAGGGTACGATACAGGCAGCCAGCCAGACAGCCACCATGGGGGAGAGAGGGCTATCTCAAGACACCCCAGCGGCATTGTATGTAATCGGCGACGATGTTTCTTTCTTTGTTGCGAAAGGTTTATCGACCGTACTGGATTATCTAAGCGCGACGCCACCTTGAGTCTGTTTGATGGGCTCGCGATTAGGGACTGGGGGCAAACAGGCGTATGAGGACCAAGCAGACGCAAAACCATCACGAAATGACAAGCCGTAATAAACAACAGGGCAGACGCAAATCAGCACCAAGGTAGGCGGTACGTACCGGCGCCCAGGTGGACCCCTGACAGGCAATGCGCCATCTGCCATTGGCCGCAGCCTCACAAGCCCTGAGGGTTCGCTATCAAATCTTGACCAATGCACCAGAGTAATGGCTTGACCAAGGCAACATTCCCATGACACACATCATCTCAAAATCTCAAATCTCAAATCATCCGCCTCCGTCAATCAAATCGCCCAGGCCCCGGGCCTACCTTGCCGCACACTCAACCTCCTACCGCTCGCAATGTACCCCAGATAATATCAGCCCTGACCCACCCATTGGTCAATGGGCGACGCCGAGAACGCAGCTCCTTACTGTACTTTGTTCTCTTATCTTCGGGTAAAGCAGGTTCTGACATAGCCCATCGCAGGAACGGGCATTACACGGTCCTTGATCCTTAATGCGGCAAGAAATTTCGTCGACGCCGGCAAAAAGAAATGACGGAAAGGCGGGAAAAACAGGGTGTGCTAGGCATGTGAATGTCCAAACCGCTAAGCCTTGCAGCTCTCAGGATTCGATTCTGCCGTCCTCGCGACACATATACTCTCCTGGCGGCCTCCTGCAAGCAAGAAAATAAAAGCTGGGGAATTAGGATGCGTCCTTGTCTCTTCCTAGCGATCCCGAGTAGGCGGGAACATCGGACCCATTCCTGGCGTTGTGGAGGGGCGTGTTATCCGTGGTCAGTCAGTGACGAAAGAAAGGGTGGACGGATGGGATGGGCTTCTATCAGAGGGCGAAAAATGATTGACACCACGAACCCGTTTTCGGACTGAATCGGACGACGCACAAAGGGCATGTGAAACGAGAACGTCCAGAGCTTGCATGACGGGATCAGACAATGCTCGCCTCCCATGCGCGCCTGTGCTGGCCCAGGTCAACGGCAAGGAATCTTGACTGGTGGTCTCATATTCTAAAGCCACCACGGCGCCATGGCTCAATGGCCTTATCAGCAACACCGCCGGCCTGTCCAGATCGTGCCGTGGGACAGGCCATTGAAAGACACAGAAACTCTGAATATGTGCTTCTTTCATCTCGCTCCTCAGCCGTCATGCATGACTTCCAATCCGTGACCCTGGAAAGAACATGGTCCGGATCTTGGCCAAATACATACGCTTCACCCCACGTTCGGTGATAATCCTCATCATCTTCACCTCGCCCCCTCCCGTTTTCGGTCGCTTACAGGAACTGCTCCGGCTGGACTGTCCCTCCACACTTCTCTTCACCCCCGTTGTCGCGTCTTGGTCTGCACCACGCGACGCAGAAGAAAGAACAAATGGTGCCTGACAGATCCCCATCGTCATGGGGTGCTAACACGGCTTCGCCTTTGGGCGCCCACTCCGGCTTCTAGCTATCTAAGGCAGAGAGCCAAGGAAAAGAATCGGAACCTACGCGCTGAGCCGTATTTCCCTTATCGCAAAAGTCGCAAGCCTCGCTCTCCACGAACAGGCCTAAATAAAGCCACTCTGGAGCTCCTGACTCAGACAAAGGGCCCCAAAGGCAAAAAAGAGAGAGAGGCTAATGCTGATAGAGACGGATTTCTGGGGAACCCCCAAATGCCGGATAACCAATGGATAAGACGCCAGGGCAATAATGCTTTGTCTCTCGGTACACACCCCATAGATAGGCCATTGATACTGACAACAAGTTTCTTCCTCATCATTGTCGATTACAAGGGCTGACTGAAGAATTGCCTGTTCAGATCGCGCTCGTCCTCATATTAGAAAAGACATGGAGGCTGGACCCAAGACCATAGGTCGGTCGGCGATTCCTGGATCGCCCTCACAAACTGCCTGCTTTCCGCCGAAGGAGATATCGTGTCGCCTTTCTGGTTTCCTCAAAGTAGGGGCGTGCTCCCGTCATTGCATGTGGGCTGCGGATCCCTGGGAAAACGTCCCACACCCTTGGCGTTGCTGTGTATCCATCTGTACAACTTTCTTGTCATGGCCTCTCCAGGGATCTGCCACCGACCTTATCTCTACCACCAGGGAAGAGGAGGAAGGGGTGTGTCATGGTGGGTGTCTCCTCCGAAGCTGGAGGACTCTCAATGGGCCTATCTCTTGTCTGTAACCTCTTTACGAGGTGAACTCACCACTCTTGGTTTATATAGAAAGCTTCCCGGCTCCTCGCCGTTGACTCCTCCCCTTTCCCTTTGTGTCTCTCATCATTCCCCATCTTGTACATTCCTTCATCCGTCGACACACTCCCTCCACCCTCGTCTCAACCTTAAACAAGGACGGAAAAGTCAACGGGGATTCGACTGTGAACATCGGCGACACGCACACTCCAATTGAGGTCGTCGTCCTTGGTGCAAGAGGGGAAAACCCAATCTCAACCGACACTCTTCGACACGCCGAGTGACAGGGCTTTGCTCGTTGCTTTACTTTCCTGAACCTCAAGCCACCCGAGCCGTCAACTTACTTACACGGTCGATCATCATGTCTTACACCCACACGGGCGCTCCCACGCCCTTTAACGGCACCGATGAGATTCTCGGCGGCGACTCTCGTACGTTCCATATCCTTACTTCATCATCATCTTTCTTCAACCTTTATCAAAATGTACAAAGGACTAACCAAGGTCTTACCTCCTAATATAGGCACCGAGAACCTCAACCAATGGTACCAGTCTGGCGACCAGTCCTTCATCATCATCAGCGCCTGCCTGGTGCTGCTGATGATTCCCGGTATCGCCTTCCTCTACTCCGGTCTCGCCCGCAGAAAGTCCGCCCTCTCCATGCTATGGGTCACCATGATGTCCCTCAGTGTCGTCGTCTTCCAGTGGTACTTCTGGGGTTTCTCGCTCGCCTTCAGCACCACCTCCAACAACCCTTTCATCGGTGACCTCACCCACTTCGGTCTCATGAAGGTCTGGGCCGCTCCCTCGGTCGGCAGCCCTCTCATTCCCGCCCTCCTCTACTCCTTCTACCAGATGATGTTTTGCGGTGTCACTGCCGCCCTCACCATCGGCGCTGTTGCTGAGCGTGGTCGCGTCATTCCCGGCATGGTCTTCGTTTTCTTCTGGGCCACCATCGTCTACTGCCCTCTTGCCTACTGGGTCTGGAACCCCAACGGCTGGGGCTTCAAGAACGGCGTCCTTGACTACGCTGGCGGTGTCCCCGTCGAGATCGGCTCCGGTATGTCCGCCTTGGCCTACTCCTGGGTCCTCGGCCGCCGCAACGAGAAGATGATGATGAACTTCCGCCCTCACAACATCTCACTCATCACTCTCGGTACCGTTTTCCTCTGGTTCGGTTGGCTCGGATTTAACGGCGGTTCTGCTTTCGGTGCCAACCTCCGTGCCGTCATGGCCTGCTGGAACTCTTGCCTGACTGCCATGTTCGCCGCCATGACTTGGTGTCTTCTCGATTACCGCCTGGCCAAGAAGTGGTCCATGGTCGGCTGGTGCTCCGGTACCATCTCTGGTCTTGTTGCTGCTACCCCTGCTTCCGGTTTCCTTGATCCCTGGGCTAGCATCATCCTGGGTGTTGTTGCTGGTGTTTGCTGCAACTTCGGCACTAAGGGTAAGTTGCTCACAGTTCCCTCTCCCATTTATGCCACTAACATTTTATTTCACAGTCAAGTTCCTGATCCGCATCGACGATTCCCTCGACGTTTTCGCTGAGCATTACATCGGTGGTGTGGTTGGCCTCATCTTTAACGGCTTCTTCGCGACCAACAAGATCACCGGCCTCGACGGTATCAACGGCGGCCTCGCCGGTGGATTCCTCGACGGCAACTACATTGTTATGGGCTGGCAGTTCGCTGCTATCGTTGCCGCTAGCGCCTACGCCTTCGTTGTCTCAGCCATTATCGCCAAGATCATCGACTTCATCCCTGGCCTCAAGCTCCGTGCCTCTGAAGAGGCTGAGCTCCTGGTATGGATGACGACCAGCACGGCGAGTTCTCGTACGACTACGTCGAGGTCCGTCGTGACTTCCTCGCCTGGAGCCCCCAACGTGACGCCCCCGCTCAGGACGGCGAGGCTCTTGAGCCCCAGCACGGCATTCAGGAGCATGCTCACATGGTCAACCCGACCTCGAGCTCTTCTGACGGTCCTGTCGACGAGAAGTACACCACCGTTGGCGAGCCTGAGAAGCGAGACTAGACTAAAAGTCTAATGTCTTGTATTTGTGCATTCTTGTTTACTATTGCCATACTAGCCTAGAATATTGCTGCTTAGGGACTTTTTCATCATTTTGTCATTTTTCTTCACATTTCCTCATCTTATCAAAAGGGAAACGATTCGTACAGCCGGTACAGGAGTATAGGAAAGGGTCTTTTTATTATTACTAGTCTTAGGGACAGTTTCTATACCCGCATGGTAGAAATGGATTTATTTTGTTATTGACCTCATCGGATCACATATTTCACAGGCCAAAATGAATGTGTATGGTGATCTGAATTACATGCCCGGAACTAATTCCCTTAATAAGTGCTTTTATCAATCATGTATAAGGTGTGCGTCGCCTGGTCTCCGTCCTCGGAGATGCGGATTCCCGCTAGACCAGAGCTTGAGATACAGGCTTGACAAGCCTATTGCGCAAACATTCCTCCCAGGATCTAGACCCCACTGTACGAGAGAGATGAACCAGGGTTGGCTTTGATCTTAATGGCTCTCGATTGCGGCAGCTAAAGCCAGGACGTTGAAGGCCGGACTCGCCGCTGGACTAGTGAGTGCGGCCTTCGATGTTCCGGTTCTTGTTCTGACTCGGACAATTTCCGGGAGGGTTTGGCAACGGTTTACTCGGCTGTTGGTTTTAATATCCAGCCGCAGGAAGGAATACTTGTTTATACCACAGTTCTCTCATCAAGCCATGGACTGTACCA
This sequence comes from Albifimbria verrucaria, assembly GCA_020081605.1. Classification (NCBI taxonomy): domain Eukaryota; kingdom Fungi; phylum Ascomycota; class Sordariomycetes; order Hypocreales; family Stachybotryaceae; genus Albifimbria; species Albifimbria verrucaria. The sequence continues at coordinate 3,479,077 of JAHREC010000018.1, forward strand.
AGTGTTTAGAAAGAAGAGCAATTATGCGCAAAACAACTTCTGGAGAGAGCTCGACAATGATTGTTTAACCAGAGTTTCGTGCTTATCAACTCATAGGCTACTGTATGTCCCAACATAGAAGGTTGATGATATGTGTTCTAACCAAGTAAAGCTAATCCTACTTACGAGGAGCATCATCTACATGTAGAAGCATGAGTCAAGTTCTTCTGACAACTGTGAGGGATCGTTGTTTTTGGCTTTAACTTATTCACACAATGTCACCGTTGCTATCTACACATGAGCTCAGGTCCGCCTTGCAACACGCGAAAACTGCGTCAGGATCAATGCAGGTTGACTTGACGTCGGCAGTGTCAAATACTTCATGACCAGCTTGAGATAAATAATCATAATTGGTAATGTTACACATCGGTTGCAAATAGTCTTAACATACCACCCACGAGAAACTGGCTATTTAATGTTCGTTTCTAACCACTCATAGGCGACTAGGGCTTCGCTGTCATCGACATAAGCTAGGCTGTCTCACTAAGTTTGACAATCATCTCTTAGTTACTTGCAGTGTGATGCTATATAGAGAAGCATAATGTAGACAACAGCGTGACCTATTTATCCCCATATACGCAAGCTGACTTGCAACTTGTAGCTTTGTTACCAAGACCGAATGTTTCTTCTAGAACCGCTACAATTGACTCCTCATTACAAGTTTAGCTTGCCATACCAACCTTCTTAGCACTAACATATAGTTCCTGATAATTTAAGAATAGAAGCGAAGCTGTCGGTGATAAGAAATCTTTCGTTTCCTAGGACATCAATTGACACATTCCTAGCCGGTCTGTGGTGGAGGTGACCCTCAAGTTACGGTCTGTGACGGTGTGATAGTGTGTTGACCAGATGAGTGGCTTCGTCGCACTCGTGATTTGAACATAAGCTAAAATCACAAAGTCTATTGAGAGATATACGCCTATCCTACAGCAATACAGGGGTTACTCGCGTCCCCCTACCCAGAAGTCCATATGGGTTACAATAATATGAAGTTTACAACAGCTTTGAGATGCATCTTATGGTGGAGCGCCATCATTGACGTCGCCATATGACACATAAGGGTAGTCACCAAAGCAAGCATAGTCGTACCTTGCCAGACCTGCCATTTTTTCCTGCACTTTCAGGAATGTGTCAAACTCACACCAACCATCCTTCCTCGAGACATCGCATTCTGGGAAGCTCTTGCCAAGGGGAGCGTACGTTGATTTAGGATGAAATGAACGTATTTTGTCTCGCCACCTTCCGCCCATCCTTTTCGGTCAGGGGCAAGGGCTTTGGTGTTTTGATGACTTCGATATCCAATCTAGCCCCGAAAGGTGTGACATGAGCGACTGTAAAGTCATGATCACCTGGGTACTCAGTAGCCGGCAGCTCCTCGGCGAATTGACGCAAGCCAAACGCAGTTAATATGGAGGCAATGTTGGTATCGTGTGAAAAATCGAAATATAACGATTGGTTAAGTGGAAAAGTTTCGGTGCTGCTATCAAGGGTGACGTTTATTTGGGAGCCGGAATAACCAAGGGTGTGGTTTTTGAGACGAGCGATGACTTCCTGCTGATACCCCAACCCCACAGCCCTCTATAGAGAGATAATACTGTTAGCTAAACTAGACCAGCGACAGAGGTGGGGATGCTTACTCCTGTAGGGCTGTGAAAGCTGCTTCCACCGGAGAAGTATAGGTCGATTGAATACCCAAAATCTCGCCATTCCTCATATGTGAAGAGGTCACAGAACATACTGAAGCCATACGCAACAGTCTCATATGGACACATAGTTTGTGCAGCATAGACATCCTCAACAGTCCATTCAAAGCCCTCTGTCAAATTCTGAAATCTTCGAGTCGCTAGTATATGTCAGCGAGTTGGTACATCAGATAATGATGGCCTGCAGGGCTATACCATCTTTCAAGTACTTGCGCATCCAAGTATTGCGAGGCTCATCGCCTGAAGATTTGGTATAAGCATTGGGACAATTGAGGCTTCCAGCCAGGGAATTGTTAAAGCTGCCACTTTCTTCTTCAATAATGACTTCGATGGTAGCGTTGTTTGTCCTGTAAATGTAAGCATCATTTATCTTGAATGGCACGAGTTGCCAACTACCATTCTAGACCGAAGAAGCCTGCCATCCAGTTCTCGGCGGACTTGAGCATACGGTCTTGGGTCTACAAGGCATTAGTATTTGATACTGAAACAGGAGTGTGACTTCAGATCATACCGTCGTTCGCACAATGATTTTGCTCTTCGGGTTATACAAATTCCCGTACATGTAGTTATGAAGAACCCCTGCGTATCAGCGAGTTAGTTTCGTGTGTGCACCGTGTACCGGAACGGCGCCATTAACACTAACCAGAACTGAAAAGCTCTTCCCGACCTCGGGGACAAGAATGTTTGATCCCAATTGATAGGCCCAGCTATTGAGAAAAGTCAGGGGCCACTTCCTTTGAATTTGCCTGATGCATCAGCGAATTTCTTGCCAAACTTCTCCACCCCCGAGTTTGATGTTGGGTATCGAGCTCCGTGGCGTGACACCATTTGCACCTGGACAATTTCAGCCCCGGCAGGAGGGATACTCATCAACACCGAAGCCAGGTGAGGGAAAGTAGGAGGAGAGGAAGCCCATCATCTGAAAGATGCTCCGGTTGCCCTCAAGCATGCCCTGAATAGGGATAGCCGTCTGCAAAGGCTCGTTGGGCACATAAGTTTTGGCAGGATCAAAGGTCCTAGTCTGAGCCATGAAGGGGCCTGTCCAGTGGCTGTCGGACCGGGCCAGAGCTCCGGTGACGTCTGGAAATACTGGGGCACATGGCCGGTGGAGCCCGGAGATGAGCCCGAGCCCGTTCCGGGTATGAAGTAGGGCAGGGATAGGAATACATTGAACGCGAGCGATATTACCGCACAGGCAGCAAGAATCAGGTTCAACGTCCTAGTTCGGCGATAATTGGCTGTCGATGGTGCTGGCGGCAGCACCAACTCAGCATCCCCGTCGGGCGCCTCACTCTGGTTGACGAGCTGATAGCCAGAGGGGTCTCCACGCGAGCGCTGCGCCTGGGACTTGGCCGAGCTAGAGGAGGATGAGGGGCCGCAGCCATCCCGTCTAGATGCAGCCAGGGTGTGTGGTAGGAGGGTCGAGAAGCTTACGCGAGCTCTGATCGATCTTTGAGATAGGATGCCGTGTGAGATATGAGACAAGATGGCTGTCAAGGACAACGCAGAACCGCGAGCGGTAGGGCGGCCGGACGGCGAGGAAAGAAAAGCGAAAAGCAAAAAAAGGAGTGAACATATGACTTCAATACCACCTCATTCCGCGTGCGTCATTCGGCTGACTGGCGTCAAGCTGGCAAGACAGAAACAGATGTGAGCAAAGACGTGGTGAGGGATGAGCGTCGTGAGCTCAGGGATGTATCCATACTATGGACGTGAGTACCTCTGACAAGTGCATAAGCATGTGCGCATTGATGGCTGTGCACTGTATGCTGGCACTGTCCACGGCTTCTGCGTCACATCATTGGACGCTGCATCCAACCACCAAACTTCAGCCCCGAAGATGTTGTCTCTAGCTTCCTTGTACTTGCACCTTTACATCAAGTATCGTCCACAAAGAAATCCCTCCCCCAATGACCATGGACCTTGCACAGCTGGAGACCTGTTCCAGGCATCGCCCCAAAAAGAAAGAAAGAAAGAAAGCAAGCGTCTCGGACCTTCCGTCTTATCGCGCCATCTAAGGCTCTAATGGCCACTCTGCTGTTTCACGCCGTGCCGTTGCCGAATCATCGACATGACGGCTATCACGATGCGCCATGCGGCTGCACATCGTGCAACCTCTTTGCCGTAAAGAAGATGCGGTTGCAACACCGGTGACTGCTGCTTGTCCTCACCGCCTGCTAATCGTGGGCAACAGGCTTGGCTACGACGGAATTAGGACAAACCCTGTAGTTCCCGTTTGTCCTGTCTGTTCCATGCCAATCGGCTCTGCATGGCAGGGCGGGATCACAATCATCACAGGGCCCAGACAAAGAAAAGAAATGGGAAAGGGAAAGGAGAAGGGAAAGGAAAAGAAAGGAGCGTTTCAGAGACATGCATCGCAATATGTCACTGATGTCCGTCATCCATAGGCGACGAACACTGCACGGCCAATGAGCATGGGCCACTCATATAAGCCATCCTCCTAACTGCCACCAATGCAATCGCATCAACGGTTGTGCTAAGCACTCTTAGACATAGGCAGCATGTCTGGCTTGGCCTTGGGCCTATATATTCCACCGTCTTATTGTTCTATAACCCCAGATGCAACCTCGGGCTTCTCCGACGGATCTACAGTGGCCATTCATAACTGCAATAAGGCGTCCTGCATCCGATGCGGATGGTACTCGACCCACAAACAATGGTCCTCTGGGGCTTGCTAGGTGGCCAGTCCCGTAATGCATACATTCATCTCATGGACGCAGTCGAGGGATATCTCACGATGCGGCAAACATTGGGTCCTTAGCCACCAATATGTCGCAAAGCTGCGCTGGCAAGTCTGACACTTCACCCAATCGCGTTACATATCCGTGCGCCCGCCCCGGAGGAAACCCAGATACGTTGCAGAGCAGGCATATCCCGTACAAGCCCAAGCCTATCAAGTTGGTGCTTACCACCCATCTTCCAGAGGTGGGGAGATCTCCGACGCAACGCTCCAGGCCAAGTATAACGGAAGAGGAAATAAAGCAGATTAACAGCGACAGGATAGGCCTGAGATCGACGTACACGTACATACAAGCACTTTTCCTTCCCCAACACCAAAGAACCGGAAGAGACACCCGCGGCGCTAGCGTGCGGGTAGCGAGACCCCATGCACGCCCAGGATATCTCCGACCATGCAACTCATACAATAATGCCAGATACGCCTTTTTCTACCATCCAATAACCCCTGTTACTACCAGCGCCTCGTTTTGTTGTCCCTTCCAGGATCTCTCTAAAGGTTCCAAGTGTGCGTAGCCTCATTCTGGCCCTATGCCAGCCAATCCGATTAGATGTGGTCATGCCATCAGTTCGCAAATGTTCGCAGGGGAAAGAAGCCGTCAGGCATGGGTTCAAGATGCCAGACCCTGCTTGCTTTTGTGTCGAAGGCACGGGACCACTCATGCATCAGGTCTGGTGGAATAGACCACCCGAGCTCCTCGTCTCGAAGTCGCATGCGCACCAGATGCCGACGCTGCTCCGATGACTGACCATTGACAAACCCCTCACGGCGGTGTAACACGGCCAGGTTGTTGATGAAATGGATGTCTCCTGCTTTGGTAGGAATCTCCAACTGAGTGGCCTGAGCAATACTCTCAATGGCGTCCAGTGCCTCCACCTGCCGGGGTGTGAGTTTGGGGAGGTGTGCTGGGCGTGGGTGGCTTGCGCTCCCCATCAATGCAGTCCGTCCGAAATTGATAATAAGACGTCCTCATGGAAGAACAGTACTGGGCGGCATTGAAATCGTGGTCTGCATTTACACACCGTGTCAACTTTCGGGCATGGATCGCCAAGCCACCACTGAGGAGTTACTTACATCGCAAAGGGCCAATCAGCCCTGCTGAGTGTCCTAAGGAGATCCGGGCGAATCGCTGTGAGAACATTGTACACGGTATAGGCTGAAGCTATGATGCATCGACCTCCCGATACTGCTGTGCTCCTTGTTAACCAGCTAACAATATCCCCAGCCTCCTCGTTGTGGAAAGTCTATGTTATTCATCAGCACACGCGTTGATCGCAGTGCGCATAGGTTGAAAACTCACAATAGAAGACGTGGAATGTCGGTGATGCTCGGCCTTCAATTTCGTCGAATCGTCCGCGACAATGTGAACTGACATGGTCAGACCTTCGCCATTTCCAGATGCTAACAGGTGCATAGTTTGCCACATACCTAGCATATTGCCTCTCTTGTCTTGCCTCCCTGCAGACTCGAGACGTATGACTGCACGCCCAGGTATATCATCGTTAGGTCTTCGACCGGATATTTTTGGGCGTCGATCCCACGGATCACGCCAAAGCCCTTCCCTCATAGACGTCGTGGCGAACTTGTCTAAGCCTTGGACCGAGTGTAGGGAGTGGGAAGGTTGTCAGGGATACCATGTCCCCGTCTAGGCCAAGAGCTATGCCCCTCGTTAGCATTCATCTTGTGCAAAGTGCCACGTCACCCAGGCTACAAACTCTTGAAGTGTCTCAACGCATCCTCGATCTCCAGAATGTCCTCTTTGTTCAGCATCTCGACGTATTCGGTCGAATCGGTGAACTGACTCCTACCCAAGCCAATTTTGAGCTTATGTGGGTAGGGAAGTCTGCTGGAAGACTCGGCAATTCTGTCGACGCAGTAGCCAGGGGCGTGCCAATGCCCCCAGCGAGGTGATGGCTGTGTCGACAACCGGGCCGGGTCTATCAAATGTCATGATGAAGTTGGATCTGTTGTAGAGCTAGCAAAGCAGCAAATTAATGGCAGCAGTGTCATCCAAACTTCTCGAAGGAACTTCAACAAAAAAATTACGAAGGAAGATGCGGTGAGCAACGAGCGAAGAATGGCCACCGCTACAGTCTTGACCACGATTTTGGGAGCTGTATGCTCTTTGATAATCCGCGAGACAGTAAGTTCGAAAACATTGTCAGGAAAGACTTGAACAATGGGTCTGTCAAAGAGCTGTTATATGGACGGAAGCCAGCGATTGTACAGAGGCGCGTAGTCGTGTCCCGTACTGCATCATGCCCTCTGGACTCGAACTTTTTTTTCTTCTTTTCTTTTCTTCCTGCTTTATTTCTTTTCAAATATGCATGACCTCCGGCTGGCCACATTTCGGCCCACGCAGGTACCCTCTACCGGAGGGCCGAGTACTGTCTGTTCGTGGGACTGAGGGACGGCAGATAAACATGCATTCTTTGATGCACATCAGGTCCCGATCATACGCCATGTTGTCTCTCCCTTTCCTAGAGGGCAGTGGGGTGGGAGAAGGGGTGGAGGAAGGCGGAGAGAACAAGAGCCCGTTGCTCGTGTGTGCAATGTGCTGGAAGCCGGATGCTGGCCCTGGGACTAATGGGAGAGAAGATCATGGGCAGGCAGTCTTCATGTGCGAACTGCGAGATCGCGCTCTGGCGTCATTAAAACAAGACCAGGCAAAGAAACGATATCCCTGAGCTGGGTGGCTACCGACGCACGATGCTAGGCATATCGCGCAAGTCGGACCACAGCTTCCCGTACCTTAGCACACCGCGAAGAGCCGTGTCTGTGCATGCATGTGTGTGGAGAATTCGGAGACTATGTGCTACAACCTCTTCGTTCTGAGACCCTCTCTCTCTCTTCCTTGTCACGCAAATCCTTTCTTTCTTTAATTTATTTTTTCCTATTTTTTTCCTTTTTCTGCTCTCTCAGGCGGGAACGCGAGAGGGATCAGGAGCAGAGCGAACAGCCACCTCACATCATAGCGCCCGCCCTGTTCCCCATGGTGGCCCCCTCCCCATGTTTGCTTTTTCCGAAAAATTGCATCGTGGCCCCGACTAGATCGTGTTGCCGGCAGCTGCGACGATTGTATCCTGCACCGGGGCAGCGACGGCAATGCCTGTGATACGTCCAGCCTTGTCCACTCCCCTGGGCGACCCCTTGGCCTATGGTGCATTCGTTATCGGGTGCAACCTCGCTCACGATGATGACCTCCTGTTGAGAAGGGCGGGCCGCCAGGCACGGGCCGTCAACCTCTTGACCGTCCCTTCTCATGGCACAGGTGCTACGCGTATCAAATAAGATGAAGGCGGCAGTCCGTAACCCACAGAGCGATCTGCAACTAAGTTTAACGGCATGTGTTACATTGTAAATCTACCCGAAGCGGAACAAGTAGTACGATGAGCGAGCCAACTAGCGGCGTAGCAAACAAGAGCATCTGAACTACATGTAACTTCCGTAGGCTATGCATGTACATGGCATGCATGCGGATGGTGTGCAACAAAGTCCATTTCCACCGCCCATCGTCCGCACCCCTCCCCATCTGAATTGGTACATCACCTTCTCTCCGCCGTGGTCAATCTAACCGACCCTTAGGGGGCAACCACCGTGTCCATGCCTCAGCCGCTCCATGAATTTCTTTTTCCAACCTGTGGCCCAGGATGTGCTTCTGCAGCAGGCCTATAGTCTAGATCTATCACCCGCCCCATACCATCTCATCCCCCCAGCCATCCATCCCTCCATCCATCCGTTGAAGGTGTGTCAAAGCTTGGCGCGGACCCATTGCTGTTGTGCATTCAAATCATGGTCCGTGGCTGCCAGCCTTCTTCGAAGAGCTGGCTGACGAAGTAGTAGTCGTCTTCGTATGCGCCACGGCGCTGAAGTTCCTCCCATTCCTGCTCTGCATGGGGATCCCGTCGGTCAGCGTTGCTCTGGCACTCTGCTTATGGATTCAGGAGAGGGTGTGACTTACTGTGCTTCTTCGCATAATCCCTGGTTGCGTGTACAAATCGGATTCGATCGTCGTCCAATGACGCTAGATTCTTCAAGTCCTTGTCCTTGCACTCGTCGGAGAAGGGGTAAAGTCCTTTGTTGCAGTAGTGGAAATGAGCAAGGAGGATGTTTGCCCTGCAAGACATACATTAGCATAGCTCGTGTCTCGCCTTCGTGCGAGATGGAGTACTTACCCAAGTGATATTCTGTCACCTCGTCCCTTCGAGCGAACCGACGCTGCAGGATGACTTGTCGTCAGCAAAACAGACCCTATCTAACTCGGCATGCAGCAGGTGTCAGGAACAGAAAGTTCAGGCTTGCTTACCTTCATGCCATGTTTGCGGGCGTATCTAGCGTCATGCGCCATAATCATAGCTGCGTTGTGAAGCAGCATAAAAGTAACTAGATACGTCAATAACCAAGTGTCTTGCTTGTTTTTAAGTGTCATCTTTTGCAACTTGTCAAGCAGTTCGCGCCTGAGCTTCGTCTGCACGTGATGAATAAGGATCAGGTCCGTTTGAGCACCTAGGACTGGAGGTACGGGGATTTTGCCGTGATTGGGGCTTGTCTCATCGAGTATATCGCTGGGCATACCAAGCGTCTCATCTCCTACTATGAAGATGGAGGTCGTTGAGAGCCTTATCGACATCCATAGTCTGAAAGTCCAATTGAGTAGCTGCAAGGCTTCTAGTGACGTCGACGGATCCCTGCAAAGGCGCCACGCTTCAAGGTACGTCTTATACAAGAGCCCGTCCTTAGGACCCAAGATTCTTGGGAAGGTGTCGACCATGGAGTCGCGGATGTACTTGGTGTAGGCCTTTCTTCCTTCCTCCAGATCCACCAAGGCAAACGGCGGGATCGAGACGGACCTTTTGGAACCGTTGTGGTCCCAGGTTCGCTCCAACTTATCGCCATCTTGTGGTACAAATCTCCGCACCCGCAGCTCAATAAATTGCCTTGAATAACCTTCTGAGAGACGAATGATCTTGATTTCGGAGGATGCCCATCTCTGGATCGGATCAGAGATGTTGTTATTCCACCTGCGGGTCCATTCGTAGCCTGGAACTGGTCCAGGCTTGTACATCCGAATGTCTGTAATTTTGTATCTCAGACAAGGAAAACGTCCAGCTTTGGACTTGGTCACCCTGTGGCAAGTGAGACAGCCACCCCAGGATCGTCTGGGTTGTTCTCGCACTAGGCCGAGATCGTTAGTATCTGCAGCCAACATGTGATTGACACCCTGTCATTGTGCGTAGGTTTGTGGCATAAAACACTTACACGTATTCGCTGCATCCTACACCTGATGCACGAGCCAATTTTCCTTGTTTGTGCCGTCTGTTCCCGAAGATCCAGGGTTTTGAAAGGTCCTCTTTTGCCGCCGCGCTGGTTTGGGAGCAACAGGTCATAACAAGGCTGCTGCTCCGACGGTGGGCCATTGCTCCATACATCTCCGGGTGCCGTATCAAGTGGCTCGCATCTTGCAATCGTCATTTGACTCAAAGAAAGCTCGTAAGGCGCCTTGCCGGTAGGGCTGTGTAGTGATGAAGGGTCGAAATCCCCAGAATTTTCGGGTCTCGAATTGATGGTTGGTCGGTGTCTACAGGGACTTTGGCGACAGGCTCTCCTGAGCCGAAATGTGAGACCCCGATCGGATAAGTCCGGTAGGTGGACTTTCGTATTTGATCGAACTCCTCCTATGATTGCTACTATTTTCGGCCATCATTGGTGCTGTCAAGGGTGGGAAGACTGGAGAAGTGTAGCTTGTTCTGGATGGTGATTCGGCGTACCCAAGAGAGTTGGCGTTTCCTCCTACGTCCACGAGTAGAGAGCTTCCGGGGCTCATGGGTGGCTGCATCAGAGGAGGTTTCTCCGCCATGTACGGCGTCTTCGGGTCATACATGGCGTTGGGCGATGAATCCGGAACATGTTGGTGGCCTTGAAGAAAGTGAAATCAGCACACTGTGCTCTGTGCATCGTGACAAGTGGTTGAGTACAAGACGCTGAGACATAAAAGCTGAGAGCAGCAGATAAGATATGGAAAGACACGAGAAGAAACAGAGGTGCATACCGCTCGAGCGTCTCCAGTCAAATCCGCAACAAGGGCACAATATCTGGCTCAGACTAGCCACGCCCTTAGCAATCGACGAGTTGTAGTACTGGGATGGAGACATGGCGTGGTCTACGCATTGACGTGGTGATAGGCTCTGGACTTCTTCATCGCGTTGGTAAGGGAGAAAGAAGAGGTGCTCTCCAGGTCACCTCGGCTCGAGATGGAATCGCTATGAGACATGGGGCTGCTTCCGCCAATTCTCCTCCGCTTCCGTGAACGTGTTTCTTCCAGTGGGATGTTGTGAAAGATCTGAACGCCGGAGGCTGTTCCATGGGATGGGCTCAATAACTGTGTCGCGTGGTGCAGACTGTAGGGGACGGCGCATAGCCGTAGCTGGCGTAGGAGTAGTCGGCCGACTGGAAACGAGGAGCCGACGCTAGAGGCCCACAGCGGGCCTGGTGGTGCCCGAGAGGATGATGAAGCTCCTATGCAGCAGTTAACGGACCGCACGATAATGGAGAGGGCTTAGATGGGAAGCGAGAGAGCATGGGTCACAGGAAGAGACAGAGAGACTCGGTGAAGCGAGGCGGGCTGGATGTGGGGTAGCGGGATGGATAATGGGGATGCAAAGAGGATATGAATGACTGGAGCGTACTAGCCAAGAAGGCAAAAGTACGGGGAGGATGATCGGTGATATATCCCATGCAGGCTGCCGCCAACCGGGAGAAGGATTCACTTACCATGATGGCTGCAGTGAGACAGATCGTGTTGGACAAGGCCGCGAAGTAAGGTAGGAGGTAGTGAAAAAAGTGCCCAGTGCTCCCAGGTACCGGCACGTGGGTAACGAGGTACAGTGTATACCGGAAGGACCAGCAGTACCAGGAGGGTACAGCAAGGCTGGCCGGTGTCGAGGGACCATGCGATGGCCACAAGCCTTGACAGTACAAACTAGGTCGCTTATGGTGTCGCCAAACTCATGGCCAGGACCAAGGTACCATGCGCGGCGCGTGAGTGGAGCGTGAGGTGTGAGGGCAGCCAGCAGGAAGATGCCAGCGGCAGCGGCAGCGGCAGGGCACAGCGCAGCGCAGCGCGCGGGCGAGCGAGGGAGAGTGTGTGTATGTGTGTGCGGGAGGAGTGGACGAGAGGGCGCCGAGGCAGGCAGGACTAGAACTGGATGCGCGCACGCCGCGAGACCCGGTAGGGTGTTTTGCACAAGACAAAAGGACGACTCAGCGGGCTTGTGTCGCTACGGCTCCCATCGAGTGGCTCCCTGGCGGTCTCTGGGCCCTGATGGTTGGTTATCCATGTGCTCGATCCAGAAGACTCGCGAAACTCCAGGCTCGCCTGGGTCGGGGTAGCAGACAGAGAGGGGAAAAGCCGAGCGAGCAAGCAAGCAGCAAGCTCGCACCCCAGAGCCACTTGCAAAAGCTCTGGCCACGGACGGGGACCTCGTATGGTTACCGTAGGCGGAGACGCGCAGGCTCTCGGCGTTTGGTGGTATTGTGGCGGAGGTACAGAGAAGGACGTTTTCTAGGACAGGCGAAGATAGTCGAGGGTTCGAGACTGGGGAGAAAAGATGAGAAGCACTCGGTGAGGGATGACGATGACATGGCTCCGTGCTGAATTGTATTTCACCGGTCTGAGGGGTACTCATGGGGTGTGGTGGCCGCTTAGATTTGGTTGCCAGCCCAGCCTGGGCCTGAGCATGGTCTTCCCTGTCTTTCCGTTCAACCGGGGAGGAGAAGGGGAGTGGAAGGGGGAGGAAGAAGAAAGCAGGGATGCGAGGTGTCGTCTTTCCGCTCATTCGTCCCGCAAAGTCCGGCATCAGCCTCAGAATCCATATCATCATCATCATCATGACTGGCTTCACCGTCTCAAAGGCCTGCTGGCTGGCGTGTGACTGCGTGCTTTTGCGATGGGCAGGGCGAGGGCAGTCGATAAGTCAGCTGGCCCCTCCGAGTGTCGTGGTCGCTTAATATGTGATGTGCAGCCGGAGCTGCAGTTGCAATTTGCTGCTTGTTAGCACATGGTCTGACACTCGGCATTCAGCTGCCCGCTTTCTGGGTGCCTCGGCCGTCATTGGCTACTTCTATGGCTTCTCGAAACAAGGCTCTTCCAAAACTCACGAAGCAGATGGCGCCCGGCCCCGGCCCCGGCCCGATACGAGTAGCATGGAGGAGAGAGAGGAGAGAGAGAAGAATGGGATGAGGAGAGCTATGAGACCCTGGAGCGCCGCCCACGTTGCGCGACGTCATGTTGTCTGGCGCTGCGACATGATTGTTGGTGCGAGGTCAGGTCGAGAGGTTCTGTATGTTGGGAACGGAGGCCAATGGCTGGCCTGGGAAGACTAAGGTAGGCATCTAAATTAGCCTATGACAAGCTAATCCCATTAGGCTGGTCACTGCTACCTGAATTGGGATTGGCGCAGGCACCGAACGGGCAATGCACCATGCCCAATCCGGTAAGCAAGGGAACGGGCCGTGACCCACGAACGGGACAACAACAGCGCTGTCAAACAACGACGATAGCGGCGACGATGACCAAAGGCAGAGGCAGAAGCAAAGACAACGGCGACGGCAGCAGAAGCTTGGACGGCGCCGTTTCGTCATGGTTGCATTGCATTTGCATCGACGCCAGAGCCTGGACCGGCTACTCCTTTTTTCTTTCTCTCCGTCTTCTTCTACTGCTGCCGTCGCCAACGCTTTGTCAACAGAGTGGCCATGTACGTGTTATGTACGGGCAGTAACGCACATACGCATCGACCTACGTAGTAGGGGTAGCTTTTGTTACATGGCATGGCAATAAGAAGAAAAAAAGCAACGCGCCCACTTTTTTTTTTTTAACCGTATGCCCCCATCTCACCGGCCCCGAGACTCATCGTGGCATGGCATGCAATGGAGACACCAACCCAACCCAACCCTCAACCAGAACCAGGATGTGCAGCAAGTAAGGTTCATGTTTTCCTGGCAGGAGGGAGGGAGCACCGAGTGGGGACCGGTGAGTCTCGGGAGCCAATGCTGGTGGCCCAATGCAACAAGCACCGGCAATGGCCTCTGCGAAACTCCCAGGGACCAGGGGATCATCCATCTGTGCAGCGGCTTGGTGACCGGTGTGGGTCTGCATCTTTGCGCCCCGTCCGTCTGGGGAAGACCAAGTCGGCCGTCGAGCGACCACACGCAAAAGTACGCGATACTCGTGTCCCAAGTTCTTGTCCAGTCTACCATACCTCGAGGTACCTGGCTCCCTGAAGGGGGTATCCGAACTCACGAATGATGCGCCTGTCCAGGGGGTCAGGGCCTTCAATCAATGTGCATTCGTTCATGATGCGGCGGTCGTGTGCGCATGTTCATGCGAAGTCGGCGACGGCGTCTCTATCCATTTGATGCAGGCATAAATTTCTGCGGGTTTCTCTTGTTTCTTTTTCTCTCCTTTCTTTCTTGATTATTGATTTATTTGTTTATTTCTGCTGTTATAATTGTAATCCACTTATTTCATTTTTTCGGCGATTCGACGCGGCTTTCGTTTTTGCCTCGGTTTCCAGTTTTTTATTTCATTTTTCTGCCTCCTCTTTTCTCTTCTTGTTGTCTCATCTCTCATGCACCTCTGTTTCCAAATCGGGGATGGTTGGCGAGTCAAGCAAGAATTGACCCCACAGCTTGGGATCCCAAGCCCCATCAACCGCCCGCTCTCTTCTCCATCTTTCTTCTCCAAAAACGACATTGGCAACCATGTCCAAGTACGTGGGCAACATGGGGGCATTTGCTCCTCGATCCGAAAGGATGCTCCGAAAGGGACATCACATGCGCTCTCTGTCGCGCCTTTGATCTACCTCAACTTGATATCATAGTCTTGATCACCTCGTGCTTCCTCCGCTTGTGATCACGCCTCGAGTCGATTAGGAGAAAATAGAATAGCGTGGCTTTACTAAGGAGCTTCCTGGCTTGATACTACTCACCTTTGTCTCGTCTTGTACAATGAGGTCGCCGTTGTGAATCTTGCAGCCTAAAGCTCTCGCATCACGTCCTCGTGCTCGAACTACCCGTCTTACCTCACCACATACCTACCTTACTACATGAGGTTGGTTGGTCGCCTTACAGCAGGTACTACCACCTTCACATCAGCCATCTCTCTCGATACTCGATACTTGTGGCATTGGTCCTCTGTACCTGCCGCTGTCATTACCTTACCCATCCTGGCTATGTTACATCTTCCCGAAAATTCCGGGTCTTATGAATACGGCAGGTCCCTGGTCATGGAATGTCAGATTTGACGCATGGCCATTCCTTCCACGAGGTCGGTATGACGCTGCTGAAGCCGATCAGAAAGCCCCATTGTTCTTACGACGGCCCTCATACATCAGCCATGGTCACAGTAATCAGCATTTACTCCTGCATGAAAAACATGGTTCGGTATTTTGGTTCAATTTGGAACCTTTGGCGAGGTGTTGTGGATTTCAGACCCCAAATACCTACCTACACTGTCAGCGAGGCTCGAATCCAGAGCCGGTGAAGAACGGCAGCGGCCAATAACCCCTCGGTTTGCTGCTTCTGTTAGACACCAACTCAAGTAAGCCACAACGCTCCTTTCTCGATTCATACAAGGCTGTGAAGGCAAGTGATCGTGTATATCTGATGTCTGCCTCGTCTAAGTACCTACCAAGGTGCCTGTCCACTGAAACACATTTGGCTCCTAGATATACCGTTGTCAAAGCCTCCTCTTTCAGGGACTTACACTTGATTACATACCTTACCCTGTTTCGTCGTGATATATCTGCCCGGAAGATTAGTAGCCCAACATGCTCGTTTTACGTTCACACCATGTTCCCTTGACTGCCAATACCTCTGGTTGGCAATCCACCACCAAGACGCCCAGGACAAGGTACCTACCCGTCTTCTCGCTCACCCTTCCTCTGCCACAACACCGACTTTGCAATCACTCCGCGCTTGCGCATTGTTGAGTAAGATAAGCTACTAGCCTAGTCCCTGGTCCAGAAGCAAGGTGGGATGAAACTTGGTTGTGGCACACGCCTAGTAAATCTGTCAATTAAACGGTTACGACCACGGTATGTCATGCTCCTCCGCGCATGGCCATGTAGGATCTCGACAAGTTCCGTTTATTATCATGTCAGTTGCGCTTCATGGCATGTGACCACCTGTATGCGCCAGAGGCCCGACGGTAGCGCAGGCTCAGCTGCGACGGGTTGCAACAGTCCCTTAAAAATCAAGGTCGAGTGCGAATGCGCCGCTCCCGTTGGTGGCAAAGACCCGATTGCTCAATCAAATTTGTCCATTCGACGCCGAGAACCCTGCGAATTACGTCCCGAGGCACACCAACATACAGCCCCCTTGGCCCTAATGATTGTTTCTGGCGACCGGTCAGAGTTGACGAGCAGCCCTGGTCACCGGCTCGCAATCGGCAATCCCGGCAGTCCTCCGTATGGCCGCCACGGGCACTCCCAGCAGCCTCTGAGACTCCATCGTCAGATGGTTGTTACACCTTTTTCATGGTCACCAGACACGACGACTTCAAGATAGCCGCGCCGGCAATCGTCGACTGCCAAGTACACGTTGGGACGACTTCACGTCTCAGTACGAGCCCAGGTACCGAAGATCCATGGTGAATACATCGAATGTGCAATTCGCCTGACTCGCTTCCATGATATGCCGCCAGTCTTGATATTTGCCTAGAAAATGATATGCCAAGTCAACCAACTAGATGCCTCACACTGGGCGGCATATCCATGACCCTGACTTGGTCCCTGGACGGAGGTGCTGATCCGGATATCACGCTTGCACAGCTCCGCTTGCCTACGGGGACCAATTCGGGCTGGTGCAATATAGGATTACAACGTTTCGTCACCGGTCTTTGTAAAATGCCATGGTCAGCATTTGGTTGTTTCAGCCGTCCAAGTTGTTTAACTTGCCAAATCAGGGCTCCTCGGCGAACTTAGTCACTCTCCTCTAAGACCCCGAATCCGCCAGTAAGCGTATATGAACATACCCCAAGGTCAGATTCCATTTCCTGGATCTCTTTTTTTCTCTTCCACGGCTGTGCTCGTAGCACGAACGCTATTGTTTATCTATTGCTTACGAATTGTCTTGCGCCCTCCATGAACACATCTCGATTGCTTGCACCCGCGTCTGAGCGATAAGTCCGGCCGATGGACGTCATATTTATCGAGATCAAGGACAAGTTTGGGTCTTCTTATTCCCTCTCGCATGCCTTGCTCCTTGGATGAAAGAAATTGTCTCGATGAAGCAATGCCCTGACCTAAGGATTCTTAACGAGTATTTCCAAGATGTCCAAAATCCATTCCGTCCTCTTTGATAGTCTCGACTCGCTGTCAATGTCAAATTAGGGCCGTTTTCAGAGAGTTAGCTGCATCACTATGTTCCCCTGCGGAACCTCTCCGCCATGGAGTTGAAGCGCGTATGAAGTAGTTCTCCTGCTCTCATACTAGGACTTGGGGCGGTTCCAACACTACCGGACAACAGAACAAGGCTATTCACAAGCAAAGGCTTTTTTATATCGATCATGTTCTACTGGCGGCAATGGGGAAGTGCTTGGTTTGGTAAGCTTCCGGGCTCGGAGAGGCTCCGGCTTAGCCCGTCAGGATGCTGCACTCGATAGGCTACACGATCTTGACTCAACTCCTTTGCGACAAGCTCGCCTTCGATCGACCCGGCGGTTTCCGGCATGGACTCTGCCACGTCGGCCACGAACAAGCATATGTGACAAACGCTGTCATCTTGGGCTCGGTGATGGTGTGGCCCTCTCATCAGGCCGGAGACGATACGGTGGCAAGACAGGCCAATACAGGCCAACATCACCAGCTTGTAAATAAGCAGTTGCCGCAACTGCCGACTAAGAGTAAGCCGGTAAAACCGGGCCTTCCATATCAGCCTCATCCCATGGCCTGACATTGTTGGATTAATGTGATCGGTCACGTTGACAACCAACCGAACCAAGGAATTGCATGCAGCGTAATCATGTGATCAGCAGCTACCCCGGATCGATGCCTCTCCAAGCGCCGTGCCTCTCACGCAGAGGCAGCCCAACTCCGCTGTGTCATTTCGCGCACTGCAGCACAGGCGCATCTGCTGTCTCAGTAAGTCGATTTCAACCACACTTGTTGGTTGCACTTACTTATACCGAGAGTAGTTTGTTTTTTCGGCTCCGACCAGCTCCCTTGCCCTTGCCCTTGCTGACTCCAGGCTCCCGACCCCGACTGTTGTTTTGGAGAACCGGCCAAACAAGGGACCATGGAGCTCAGTCAGCAGTCCATCCACGATGTTATCCATCCCACTGCAGCCTTCGTGGACGCCGCCTGCGCGCCTCCGGCTCCGTCACCCTCACGCGACGAGCCCGAGGCTGCATCATGGGAGGACTCCCCGTTGAATCCCAAAAACCGTATCGATAGCCTTGGCATCCTGAGCCGCCCACTTTGGAGAATAGACGGCTGCACGGCTTTCGGGAGCCAGTTCTACGCCATCCCCTTGTTCTTGCCCTCCCTCCACCGATGCGCATAGATGTCTTTATCCCCGAGCCCGCCAAGTTGTCCACGGAGATCCGCAGTCTGTTGGACGTTGACGTTGCATTCCACACCAGAGACGTGGCCCGAATCTCCCACCTCGGCATCACTCGGCATCTTCTCCGCATCCTGCAACACTGGACCCAGACTGACAAGGCCGCTAAAACCATTTACAACGACGTGCCCTTTGGCTCTAGGATTGTCTTGCACAACTTACCCCTCAGGCTCGATGAAGCCCGCATAACCATCGCTCGCGCGCATTACCTCGAGCGCCAGCTCCTGTCCGTCTCCTCCCTCACCAAATACTGGGGAGTGAAATCCAGTTGCCTCCAACCATTGATCTCAGCGAGGTCCAGTATGTCTCTCAAATCCACGATAGTGTCTGTCTTGTCAGGTATGATGAGAGGGTGTGGATTTTCAAGGCCTTGACGAGCTGCACCAAGTATCTCTACCACGAGCTTAGGCAGTTGCTCAGGATTCCAGCACATCCAGGCATCGTTGCACGGCCCGCGCATCTTGTTACCAAAAGCTGCAGCTTCGGCGGCAAGGTGGCCGTCGTGGGCTTCACCTTGGAATTCCATACTCGAGGTAGTCTCCGTGACCTTATTCCCTACTTCCGCCTGCACAATATGACATCCCTGGTGGACGAGACGAGGTGGTCGCTGCAGCTGTCCGATGCCCTCCTGCACCTGCGTGAGTCTACAGGCATCTTCTACCCTGATCTGCGACTTGACAATATTGTGCTCTCCGACTCTAATAGTGTGGTTATGGTGGATTTTGAGCAACGCGGTGTGTGGTGCGAGTTTGCGGCGCCAGAGGTGAATGCTATCGAGTACATTCGGCTACTTGCCGTAGACGATGAGATAGCCCCGATATTCGGGAAAAGTATGCTAACATACTGACCGGTTTGCTACCGGATTGGGAGAACATGGCCGAGGGTGAGGATTATGTCTGGCCGTCGACAGGTTATAACGTGCCGTGGGCATGCTTGACCCCTACTGAGCAGGAGGCTTGTGAGGTTTACATGTTGGGCCGTGTGCTTTGGTGTATCTTCGAGGCCAACAGCGCCCCGCAAAGGGCCGCGGTCTGGCTGTCATACCGGTGGGAGCCCCTGGACGAGTTTCCCTGCTACAACCGAACACCACAGCCCATGCGTGATCTCATCGATCACTGCACCCGTGGAAGGCAGGCAGGCCTGAGCAGGCTAATCGTCCGTGAGAGGAACCAGCTCGTTCTACGCAAGCTAGAAAAGACGGGTAAGTCCACGGCTCGCCAAGTGCAAGAGACGGCGCAGGCATGGTGGGCAGAAGAGATCAAGGCGTCCGAGACATGGCTTGCTGCCCGAGCCGAGGGCCTCCGCAGCGGGACATGGAACGAGAATTATTACGGTCGGCCAAGCCTCAGAGAGGTTCGTGATCGTATCAAGGCATTTCAAGAACAAACGAGCCCTACATCTTAGAAATATTGTAGGCTGATATGCAGGGAGAAATGGGGTGCGGCGGGGGCAAGGAGAATAGGCAAAAGAAACTTTGTTTCTGCTTGCAGTCACTGAATCCCACTTCCGATCCTGGAGCAAGCGCAGCCACGAAGGGATCGACGATAATGACAGTAATGAGTATGATTCAGTAGACATATAGCCTATATATGACAATATGAGAATTTATTCAGTGCGATTTTATTGCTTCCTGGGTAGATCAACTACCGAGGGAGACAAGGTCTTGAAGCTAAGGTATCTAATTCTTATACAAAAACTGCTGCAATCCTCGCGGTTTGCCGGTACAAGAGCGTTCAGAGCCAGCCAGTGGCGGACACGCGGATTTCTCTAGATAAATGAAAATGCGTCACTTCATCCTCTTTGCGCCTCGCTCCGGACCCTGGCCCTGCACCTGGCGCTTCAGGGTCGATCCGGTGTTGGGCGCCCTCAGCCTGCCAAGCAGGTTACGGAACTTCTCCACGTAGGTTGCAGGCGCACCATACACACCCATCTGGTCTAGGATGGTCTCGAGGCTGTGGAGGAACTGGCTGGCAGCCTCGGGAAGGAGATTGAGCTCCGCAAGGACAAAGTCAAGGTCGCGCTCACCCACAAGGCGTAGGTAAAGGTTGCGGTCCAGACGAGTCGGGCCAGGGTGGGCGTCACGATTTCGCGAAACAACGGCGGAGAGAATGCGGACGAGGGTACGGGCAGCGGAGATGGCTTCCTGTGGCTGCAGAGGCCTGTCCCGGGTATATATGGCGGTCCGGATACGGCGCACACAGCCGAGAATATGCTTCGCCGCCCAAGCTACATCTCGAGGGCCCTCGGCGAATGGATGCTCAGAAGGAGGGAGGATGAAGAGGATGAAAGGGGGAAGATGTAATGCTTAACGAATTCGAGTCCAGGTCGCGGAGGACATGCTCAACGCGCTGTAAAATCTTGCGAAAGGGGTCGTGGATGGGGTCGGTGCTTGGGCTGTGGGAAGCGAAGTAGTTGAAGAAGTGGTGGTTGTCTACCAACATCCTGAAGATTGTTTGGTCAAGGTCATGACGCTTCAAGACTTTCTTGCCAAGGGTTGGGTTTGTAAAAATATCTGGTCGAAAATCATCCGGAGGCACCGCGTGAACTGCAGAGAGTAGCTCGCGAGACTCTAAAACCCGTTGAGGGTCAAGTTCATCCTCAGGGTTGGCGTCTGGGTCGACTAGCTGGCAGTGAAGTCCGCTGGCTAGGATATCGAGGTGATGGTCCGCAATGGTGCGAAAAGGGTCACCCATCTCAACTGCACAGCCCTTTCCCGTCATGGTTAGAGGCTTGTCATCTTCGTGGTCATAGAGTGTCTGTTTCATGATCTGGTCCAGCAGCCAGACCAGATGCTCGCAAGGCCCGTCCTCCTCGCCGCAAGAGCAGCGCAGGTGGGCCCCACCATCCTCGGGAGCACGGATACGGATAGATCGGGTGACCAATTCCGTCATCTGAAAGGCATAGGTGTTGTTGATGAGCCTGCACCTTTGGAGGGCAATCTTTGGTGGGTCTGTGAAAGCATCGCGTACGACCGCCTTGGCCTTCTCAGAAAGCTGGTCGAGACGATAGAGGAGTTTGGTCGGCGACCGGATCACGTGGTCATCCTCATCCTCAAGGCCGGAATCCTCAAATTCACTATCGTAGTCAGAGCTGGACTCGTCTGCGTACTGACTAGAGGCAGCAGGGAAGGCTCGCGGGCCTGTGACCTGGTCATGGGAGGCATTGACTCGAGTGTTAGTCTGCTCATAGAATCAGTCGGAGCTGACATTGGGGAAGTCGGGACGGATGGATAGGAGGGGAGGGAGGGAGAAGAGGAGGAGATGGAGGTTGGTTACAGGTGAAGTGGGTGCTGCAGCAAGTCAAGACATGGTAGATACGGATCGGGGTTCGTTCTTATAGTTCAGATGTTCACGAGCTGAAAAGAGGGCTCCGGGATGTAAGAGACTGTTGGTTTGAAACAGAAGTGAGATGGTAGTCAGAGGGAGCATACCGCCACGTTGGTCGGCACTTGCATCATGCCCTCATGCACACGTCCACATGAAGGGGATGTGGTAAGGTTGAGCGTGGGGAAGAATGGTGCATGTCGTGGGCCGTGGCTGTGTGGTCGATATGCAGGTTAAGAAGATGCCTGGTCCCGAATCTACGGTACGGATGCACCCTGGGTGTCATAGCACCGGGATCCATGGATACCACCGTCACGTTGAAGGAGGATGCTGGTACGCCCCAGGTGACTCCGCGGCCGACCCGTCCGTGAGATTGTGCTGTTGCCTGCCACTACTGAGTCTCGGCGGCAGCACCGGACGCCTCCACTGACCTGCACTTTAGGAACTAGCAGAGGAGGCAGGTGGGTTTGTGTTGGCGGAGAGGAAGAATGGTCACTCGGGGTGGGCTATTGCGAGTTTGTGGTAACGGCCCCAGAGCGGCGTGTACATGGCAAATGGCAGCCAGAAATGGAAACGGGAGGTCACGGCCAGCCCGGCGAGCAGCGACCTCGATGGTAGATGCTCGAAAATAGAACAAGAAGGTTACGGGACTCGAGGCCAAGGCTGCAGGATGGGGGCCGGCAGCAAAGGGAGGGACGGAGAGGGAGGGAGAGACTAGGATGGAGTTAATGTCACGGTTGAGGTGAGGTGAGGTGAGGTTGGCAGAGGCAGGTTACTAAGACGGCCAAGAGAGGAAGAAGGCGTCCAGGTACAAAGGCTAGGTACCTACTCAACCTACTGCAGAGAAAGGTACGTACCTCGCCTCGGTACAGCGGATGGCACAGCGGATGGCTGCTCGGGTCTTCGAGAAAGAAGCGTTAGACGCGAATTGGAAGGCTGAGCCACATTTCCAAATCCCCTAAATTCCCCTTTCCAGAAGCCTGCAGCCACAGCGGGGCTGTGCCATGGAGCAAAACGAGAGCTCATGAGGCCCGAAAATGTGACCGCATGGCCGCGTTTTGTGGCCGGTCCACCTCGCGCCGACTCGTTCAACTACGAGGCCGCGCCTGCGACCCGGCCGGCCTGTTCTCACGGCCTGCTCCCTTTCTCCCCCTCTCATTGGGTCCTCCTGAGGCCTCATTCTCACTGCCTATAGGTGACCTCGCGGGTCGGCCTGTTCCCGCGGCCAGGCTGTCTTTGCGCAACATCATTCTCCCTCTATCTTGCTTGGCTCGCGGTAGGCTTCAGCTGTTCAGGCCTCGAGGGAGGCGACCTATGATGCCATTCTGATTTGCTGGCAAGCGACCCTCGAGCTCCCGTTGCCAATATCCCAAGTCGACAAACGGCCCAGCACACAAGAGGCGGTCACTTTTAGAAACCCCTCTTGTGAACGGACCAACAGTTCCATTTCGCCATCTACATGCATGCCTCATCTCGCTATGACACCACAATGATACCCCGTGGACCTCTCAGGCGTACTCACTTCTGGCTATCATTGAGACTAGACTCTAACCCGTAAGCCAGGCAGGCCGTCTTGGATCCCAGTCGTTTCGTGAAGCGAGCTATCGGCCTGCAACCTCATCTGCCCCGAAATTGTATGGCGAAATGATAGCGTGATCGCCCTACCAATAATGACTGTGCGCTCTTTTCATCACTTGTCGCTTAACCGGGTGAACACTCTAAGGTGTCTTCGATTCATGTCACTGCCTAGGACTCATCTGTCAACCTCGCGCGTCGTTGAACGGTTGGAGGCCGTCCTGAGCTCAACGGTCGATCTTTAACATACGCCACGTTTTACTCACTCCGGGCACTAATAATTATTTTGTCTCAAGCTGGCATCATAAGGAGCGCCCGCGTTCCTGGCACTCCATAGTAGTTCACGAAATAAGTGGCATGGCTCAGGGTGAGCAGATGTTAGCACATGCGCAACAATCTCCACGTTCTTGAGCATTGCGATAACTAGTAAGACATGGTGCGGTGTCGCGGAGAGCTGACGTCCCGCAATGTGAAGTCTTGATAATAACACTATCCTCAATCCACAACATCTGCGGCAGAAAGGTCAAAAACGACCACGTAATAGAGAAGAGATACAATCAACGAGCAATTCATCGTGACTTAGTCGTGTCGTCACGTGTGCCAAAGCAACCTCGAAGTAGAACATCTCGCCGATGGCACGAGGCGAGCAAGGCTTCCTTCTAAATAGCCGGTGCCAGAGCGATCCAAATGCCAGAAAACCACCTAACCTAGGTTGACGGCGCAACTAGGTATCCCGGCCGAAAGGACACGCTCTGGTCATGTTGGCGTGAAAAATCATGCACACGGTTGTAGGGTAGGACGTAGCCCATCGGCAAATCGGACGGCTCGAGTGCGCGGCGAGCCTCCGCCGGAGGTATCACTGGCGATGGGCGGCGAGGGTTTTCGTAGGATCGTCTTCTGTTCGGGCGACGCCGAGCGATTGGAAGACCAAGACCGGCCTGCGGACAGAGGGTGCGCAGGTTATCAACAGGCCGGTCGGATTGTCAATCGATGCCATGCTGTTTCTTGAGCTGAGCTAAAGATTCGCGACGGGCCTCCAGGTCCTCTCTCGACTTGGCCATCTTATCGGGCTGATGATATAGAACTAGACAAAAGGAAAGACGGGTCAGCAACACTGTCAAGGATCACATCGCACGCGTCGCCTCAGCAAGATGTTATGTACGTACCCACAAGGTAGCGGTTCTGAAAGTTGAAGCCGTTGAGCTTGTCGCAGGCTTGCTTTGCATCCATTACGTCCTCATAGACCACGAAGGCCGTGCCCTTGGTGTTGTTCGCGATGCCCTGTCGGACCTGGCTGCAAAGAAAGTCAGCGGCTGCGTCACAAGAGATGGGATGTCGTTGACGGAAGCGTACCGAATTGGGCCGAATTTCCCAAAAGATCGAAGAGCTCCTCGGGAGAAACGTTGTAGCTAGAAATTGACGACGGGTTAGTCACTGCGACGCGGCCGGGAGATGCCAAACGGCACGACGGGATAGGGTCGAGGTACCTCAAGTTCTTCACGAACAGAGCTCTATCACAATGGTCAGCGATGCAAAGATGGAATTGATGGTAGTGGGCGCCGGCCGTGGCAGAGCCGGGGTTCCGGAGAAACGCTCTGCGACTCGGGGCGGGCCAGGTTGGTGCAGATGCAAACTCACCGGTTGACTTCTGGGGCTAATTTACCGCCGCGACTACTCATCTCTCGATGATGTTTGTGAGGTTGTCTAGGGTGACTCAAAGAAGGTCGAAAGGAGGACGCTGGCGGAGAGGATGGAGACAGAAAAGGGAAGGGTTGTAGTAGGAGCGGAGGCGAGAGAACAAACCACAACAGGCAGAGCGAAGGGAGTAGAAAGGATGGGGGCGGATTCGGCACTGTACCGTCAGGCGGGTCGCAAGCCCACGTGACGCACCCGATGGCTGCATTCAAGGCCCAGTTTACCTGCTCCACCAGCGTCAGATAGTGCACCTCGAGTACAGGGCGTGCTATCACCGAACCACACTGTGCTTCCGATGCCGTGCACTTATCTTGGCATCAATCATTGTTGCGTCTCTACGGCCGACTTCACGGCCAGAAGCCCGGTGTGATACCAATTCGCCCATTTTGGGACATTTGCGGGTGAGATTGGGAACGATTGGCTGAGCTCCAGCTTTGCCTGGAGGGAGAAACCGGAGGGAAAAATTTATGAGCTACCACCTGGGTAAGGTACCGAGTAGTAGGTAGGTACATGTACGTACATAGACACGTTGTCTGAGGCACCGATACAGGTACCTGAGCTGAAGCCTCGTCTGATGGTGTGCAAGTACTTTGGCTCCTTACGGCAGTCGACCGCTACGGAAACGGCACCCTCTGAGCCTGGCATCTGATGTCACGCTTGGCACTCACCCTCTCACCTCGACGTACAGCCATCTTTCACCTCAAAGTCACCACCCATCACGCGACCAGGTGGTGTGCTTTGGGCTCGGAGCTTGGGTAAGGTGGGTTGGCTGTCTGCATTAGAAAGGTGGTCTCTGCACCACCATTTCACAGCTTGATTCGCTATGATGTGTTTTGCGCATCAAGGCGATTGGTGCCAAGTCGCTCGTTATAGCCAGGCAAGGTTTATGCGCATGCGGAGCAGCAAACCAGCTAGGTGTTGTATGACGATCATCAACTTCAATCGGAGCATGGCGTCTTTCTAGTAGGAAAACGCATGCACTCGAAAGCATACAAAGATAAGAATTGTGTTCTTATGTCTTTTTCTTTTTTTTGTTACAGGAGCTTAACTCAGAGCTACCTATTAGGCATCCTGCTGAGGTACTGTGCTTATCCGTAAGGAAGATAAATATGAATGGCTGGTCAGCGGAAGCACGTGACCTGTCATTCATTTGCAAAGGGCGCGATGAACAAACATTAAGATTCTCAAGTCAGCTATCGAAACATTCAGATTGTTGGAAGTTTATCATAATCCATTCCACGTATGCATTTCCATAATTCTGGGCACCCCTTGTCTAGGCCTAGCCATGATGGTTCCTGGAGACTTGAGCATTTAGTTCCTCATCACTGTGTGGTGAGCGTCATATATCTTCCTAGAATTGGCGACCTGATCGCATTCACCATCGCTTTGGTTAAGAAAATGGCGTCCCGCTTTGGCTATGATGTGCTCTATCCTTTTGATGTTTGGGACGAAGCCAAAGACTTCCTAGCAGAGATCATCGAAACACGTGCCGCACCTCAAGCAGAATTCCAGAGCCTCCTTCAAGAAAGTCTGGTAGCCGGATCCGACGATTGGCATCATTGGATAGGCTGTGCCACGTCGATGAGGGCTTCCAACCGCTCACAGCGCCATGAAATAGAAGGCACAGACGTACTCGAATACTTGTTACAGGTTGCAAGCATTTCTACGCCTATTGCGTCATCTCTTGTGCCATGGGCAGACACCGACAGGCTCATTGCTCAAGCAAAAGCGCTGGAGCAGGATGTAGAAACTCATTTGAATTTTTGCGTGACACCAAAGGCGGCGAATCAACCAAAACCTCGGCTGCTTCTGTGCCGGCTTCTGTCAAGGGCAAGTCGCAAGGCAAGACATCCCATTATTGGGACACGGATAGTGCAAGCACGCAAGCATTGGATATTGATACTTCACACCCTCAAAAAAGCCGTACAGCTGATCTATCGCAACCGAACTGTCATTATTCCGCGAATACACACCCTGGCTCACACCACCTAAACGATCCAGGCTATAGAGGCTTGGGTGAACGCTGGCCATTGCTAAACACACAAGACGTTGCATCCAAATGTCGTGGAACACTGAGCAGTTCTGTTGGTACTCAGTCATCGCCTGTTAGCAAACCCAACAAAGCTTCGCATTCCTCCAGTGTGTCGCATTACTTCAAGCCTACAAATCCCGATCCGGTACAATCACCAAGCAAACGGCCGCCTCCGGGTACGGTTTCGAGCATACCATTTCCCTCATTGGCTGCAACCCATTTCGGCATCATACAAGAGAAACTCGCACACGAGCCATTCTGGCTGCTCATAGCCATCACATTTCTCATCAAAACAAGAGGCACGCAGGCTATACCAACATTTCTTAAAGTTAGAGAAAGGTATCCTACCCCGACACATCTAGCAGACCCGGCTATCGAAGAAGAGCTTCTTGGGATGATACGCCACTTGGGACTTTCTGTAGTCAGAGTTGCCTACATTCAGAAATATGCCAGGTTATTCTTAAGACGGCCGCCAAAGGCCGGCGTCAAGTATAAAGTAAAGATGGCTGGAAAGCGTGCTACGTCTTGGTTGAATAATGTGAGAGAAACTCCTGCTGGCAGAGACCCGATTTTTGAGGAATTGAAAGAAGACGTAGAGGCCTGGGAAATTGGTCATATGACATGCGGCAAGTACGCAATCGACAGTTGGCGCATCTTCTGCCGTGATGAACTCCTGGGTCAGGCAGAAGATTGGAACGGTAAGGGCAGGAGCCCGAATTTCAACCGGAATGGATGAGAGTGCTGCCGGATGACAAAGAGCTACGCGCCTACTTGAGGTGGATGTGGATGCGGGAGGGATGGGAATGGGATCCTGTCACTGGAGAACGTGGTGTCTTACGAGCTGAGATGCAAGCGGCTGTGAACGAAGGCCGTGTTGCATATGATAATACGGGAGGGTTGCAGATTTTGGACGGGGTCGGACATGAGAGTGAGAGTACGACAAAGATGGGTTCTGCCAGTATGGAGCGGTAGATGTCCCAGATTGGGTTGTATGGATAGCATGCATGATATGGCAGTGTTCTCGACATTGTGAGGTTTGCCGCAACTTATAGAACATCAGGATGGCAGTCTCCCAAGGTGGGAAGGTCGACCAAGCCGTGGTGCCGGGTAGATGGAGTAGCCCTAGGCAGTATTTGGCAGGATGAAGATGATAGGCACTGTATCTGCAGAGCAGAAGAGGAGCTGCGGTGCCTGTAATAGCTACCTACCCAAGGTAGTAATACGCTGATTGGCTTTTACTACCCGGCATCCACCATGACAGTACCTATCCTGGCACACATACTGTAGATGGGTAGGGCAGGTAACAGGCGATGCTCAAGGTGCGGCTAGAGCTGCGCACGGCGGATAGGATGACGATGACGACGGTGATGATGATGACAGCGTAGGGGTCTGAAAGGCTGTGACCACAGATACCCGGCCCTGACGCCGGCGAGGATGCTGAGTTAGGACGAAGAGGACGCCATCAGATCGGATGGCAGCAGCAGCAGCAGCATCATCATCATATGTGTCAGTTTGATGGCAGCCGTGGGAAGATGGCTTCTATGTTTTACGCTATGGCGCCAGAAACGTAAGGTACCGTTAGCGGGTGTCTCGGGGATCTCCACTCAGGCACCTTAGGGGTAGCGGGCTGCTGCGGGTGGGTGTTACAGCAGCAGCACCATCTTGACCATCATAGCGCAGGACAGCTTAGCATAGCACGGCAGGGTGGGTGGCTGGATGCTGGTCTGGCCCTTAATTCGAGGTAGGTACCAGGCAAGGTTAGGTAGTAGGTACGTGCATCCACGGCGCAGCGCAGCAGCGAGGCAAGGTACCCTCGAGACTTGAAAAGTGGGAACCTGCTTGCGGCATGTTCGCAGTACAAAGTACACGCATCACGGGATTCCGCAAAGGACACAGTTGTCCATACTTGCACTTTCAGGCCTATCGGATATTCTGCTCGCAGCGAGGTCATCCGAGTACATCTTCCGTTCTCTTGTCTCTGCGTCAGAACTCTTAACCTCCCTCCTCCTCCCCAACCGCTCCTGGCCGATCCTCCGTTGCTGGCGCTGTCGTCGCACAATCCCGCCTCTCTTTTTCCCGCCCCGAATTGGCACCTCCAAGGTTCTAGCCAAAGCTCCATAGCTCTCCCCGGCTGCCCTCCTCCCTTCCCCGTCGCCCAACGACAAAACCCTGCCTCGACCTTTTGGTCAACCGAGCACCCTATTACCTCAGGCCAGGTAGTTCAGTCCAGACTCCAAATCCACCGACCCGGTTCGCAGAGGACACATAAGACAACCGAGTTGTCCCCGACACGACAAGCCTTCCCCCTCCTCCACAACCCCAACGAAGCGGAAACTCTGCACCTTCGACCGAACGGATCCTTCAGTCTTCCTTCTCGTGGTGTTGAAGAAGCGAAATCATGTCGCAACGCGGTCATGCCAGCTACGGCCTGAGCGGCGGTCCCCAGCCCTATGGTGCTCAATCCACCGAGCAGTCAAGCGGTAACGTCCTTGACCAGATCCGCCCTTACACCAGCAAGATCGAGGACCTGCTGGACTCGGTCAGCGAGCCCATCAAGCCGTGAGTTGCACCCGTGGCGCCCCTGCAGTCGATGGCTCCTCGCCACCAGGCGGATGCCGTCTTGCCAATTGCTTCACAACCAACCAAGCGCTAACCTCGAATCCACCCTGCAGTTACCTCCCAGCCATCGGCCGATTCCTTATCGTCGTTACCTTCCTCGAGGATGCCATCCGCATCATGACCCAGTGGAGTGACCAGCTTCTCTACCTCCACGACTACAGGAAGAGTAAGCTGCCCCGCGTACCCACGGCTACGCACTCAAGATCGCTGACCATAACCAGTCCCCAATGGCATCACCCATCTGTTCCTGCTGTTCAACGTTCTCGCCATGGTGTCTTGCTCCGTCCTCGTCATTATTAGGAAGTACTCGGACTATGCCGTCGCCGGCCTCATGGGCGTCGTTGTCACCCAGGCGCTCGGATACGGTCTGCTCTTCGACATCAATTTCTTCTTGAGAAACCTGTCCGTCATTGGTGGTCTTCTGATGGTCCTGTCTGACTCGTGGGTCCGTAAGACCAAGGCTTTCGCTGGTCTCCCCAGATTGACGAGAAGGACCGCAAGATGTACTTCCAGCTGGCTGGTCGTGTGCTGCTCATCTTCCTGTTCGTTGGTTTCGTCTTCAGCGGACAGTGGTCCCTGTGGCGCATCTTCGTCAGCGGCCTCGGCGCTATTGCCTGCATCATGGTTGTCGTCGGCTTCAAGGCCAAGTTCAGCGCCACGCTGCTTGTTGTTATCCTGAGTGTCTTCAACATTCTGGTCAACAACTTCTGGACTGTAAGCCCCGCTTAGCCCTTTCTTGTTTACGCCTCCCCTTTTACTGACAGCTATACAGCTCCACGAGCACCACCCCCACAAGGACTTCGCCAAGTACGACTTCTTCCAGATTCTTTCCATTGTTGGCGGTCTCCTGCTCTTGGTCAACAGCGGCCCTGGCCAGTTCAGCATCGACGAGAAGAAGAAGGTCTACTAAACCTGCAACGAGAGGCAAATGACAAGGATCAAGGCGCAAAGGTTACGAGGCCGAAGAAAGGAGCAATTGTCGCGAGTTTTTTTTCTGCGGAGCATCTCCGTGCAAACATGGCGGCGCAGCTTTGAAAAGTTTTCTCTTCTTTCTGAAATGCAGCCACGAGGGACAGGATGACTCGAGTTTTACTGTCGAGTACAGATATACAATGGCACATATAGAGATCATGTGGTAGCAAGTAGTGACGCCGGCACTAGCCGAGATTTGAGCTGAGCTCCGCCGCTCATTCACGTCACATGAAGAGAAGAGCATGTAGTTTTGGACATGATTTGTGACCCGGGCACCACCGACCAGGTGGACGGGGATTTCGCACTATACGAGGCGCATCTAGTGGCAATGGTTCTAGCACAGGGTTATGAGTCTAGCTTCTAACATGATTTCAATCTGACGACAACCTCGGGTTCCTGAGTTGGGCATGTCGGCCGGCCGCTCGTAGGTTGGTCTTATAGAATGTGGTTGACCTGTAGGCATGCCCATCTCAGCTTCGTCACGTGACACCGTCCATATTCATATTCATCGGAATTCAATTCACACAGGATAGATGGATGGGCACCAAACCATGCTCTCATATCCTAAGAGGCATGCTTAATTCATGACCGCACGGAGACGCCCGAAAATGCGCAAATAGGTGCGCACAGCGCGCAACTTCTCCGCCTCACTGCTCAGGTTGCACTCTTCACAACATGGGCTCTGGGACCCGATCGTCGCTCTCAGAGGCTGCACAACGCCACTCGAGTATGTCATTCTTGAGATGAAACGAACGGAGTTGGTTGCAGTAGCTGCATTGCATGTATGTATGTATGTGCGGGACCTGCGGATCGTCTTCCCTGTTTCTAATTGCTCACTAATACTGGAGGAAAGCTGTGCAGGCAAAACCGCCCACTGCCGTGTGTTAGTACGATTTGGGGAGATGATATAGGCACGTCGGCTCCTCTATTTTCTTTCTTATTTCTATTTTTGTCCTCTTCCCTCTCCCTCTCCCTCGTGGTCGTTCTTGTCGGTCTTTTTTCTTGGTGCTATCCATCGCCAACTAGGATTGCTATTTGTTGCATCTTTGTGACCCTGTCATAAAGCCTCCCCTACCATTACTATTACCGCCACCACCACCACCACCACCACGCCGTACCCATGGCCGCCGAGCTGATAGGGACCACGGTGGGCGTCGTGGGCTTCCTGGGCCAGCTCTTCGACGGATGCGTCAAGGCCTACGGCTACTTCACCACGGCCAAGGACCTGGACTCGCACAGCCAACGGCTGCTGTGCAAGGTGCGCATCGAAGAGATGCGCCTCGTCGTCTGGGGCCGCGAGTGGGGTGTGGCGGAGGGCAAGTTTGACGCTCACCTGCAGAGCAACCGCAACCCCCAGCTGCGGCTGCTGGCAACCCAGATTCTCGAGGAGCTGCACAGCACCGTCACGGACTTTGCCAGCCTCAAGGAGAAGTACGGTCTGTTGG
Organism: Albifimbria verrucaria; assembly: GCA_020081605.1. Lineage (NCBI taxonomy): Eukaryota > Fungi > Ascomycota > Sordariomycetes > Hypocreales > Stachybotryaceae > Albifimbria > Albifimbria verrucaria. Next base: position 3,510,855 of record JAHREC010000018.1, read on the forward strand.
ACGACGTGGGCAACGCCAACGGCAGCGGGGCCGGTGTCCCGGAGGGCAAGGGCCACGGCGGCAAGTCGTCCCCGTCCCCGTCGAGGAAGGGATCTAAAGATAGCGACCGCAAGACGGGCAGTTCCAAGTCTCTTCCGAGCACTGAGAGAGGTTGGAGGAAGGAGATTAGTCTACGGACCAAATGGGTGATTGGCGGTGAGTCTGCTCTTCCATGATGGCGTCTTGTAAGTTGGCCCACGTTGCTAACATAGACATCGCTAGATAAGGACAAATTCACAAATCTGTTAAAAGATTTGAAAGGTTGTTTTTGAATCCCTCTGATTCTTCATTTGTGTCTTACTAAATTGCGACTCCAGACTTCAACGATGGCTTGGAGCGCCTCTTCCCGCCCTCCCAGCTGCCTTCCTTCCAGCGCGCCTGGACTCATCAGCTCCTCGAGTCTGCCCAGCGCGACCTTGACCAGCTATCACTCCTGGAAAACGCCTCGTGCGGCATCTACCCGAAGTTGACGGCCTCGGCCAACCTCAAGAAGCTGCGCATCAACCTTGATGCCAAGCCCCAATCGGCCTTCCGGCCCACCGGCGCCCTCAAGGTGGCCCGGACCGCCCTCACCCTGGACGACCTGGACCCCGCCGCTGCCAAGCGCACCACGACAAAGTTGGGGATGTCATCGTTGAATGGGTTGACTATGACCGCGAAGCCATCGAGGAGCGTGTTGTCCACGTCCGTAGGATGGACGACCTGGCTCGGATGATGCACTCAGCTTCCGAATGCCATCCAGACCTCCACAGTGTCGACTGTATCGGCTACACTGATGACACGGCCAACTCGCGCTACGGCCTCGTCTACAAGGCTCCTGCCCCGTCCCACTCTACCCTCCACGCCCTTATCTCCAGTCCGGATCTGAAAACACCAGACCTCAACGACCGCTTCCAGCTCGCCCACACGCTTGCCGTTGCCCTCTGGTCTCTGCACTCGCTGGACTGGCTGCATAAGTCGATCTGCTCGCCTAATGTCCTCTTCTTTCCCTCCGCCATCTCCAAGTCTGCCCATTCTTCCACCGCCTCCCTCTTTCCAGACATCTCCTCTCCATTCCTCAGCGGATTCGACGCCTCTCGTCCAGAGCTTGACACGGCGCTCTCTCTCGCGCCCAAGCATCCTTCCATTGGCGACCTCCACCGTCATCCAGCCTCCCTGCGTGGCAGGCCTCACTGCAAAGCCTTTGACATTTACAGCCTCGGCCTAGTCCTGCTCGAGATTGGGCTATGGAAGGTCCTTCATTCATACTATAAAACTCACTATTCTGCTGAACGATGGCGCGATAAGGTTGTCATGCCGGTTCTGGTACCCGGCCTGGGCAGCAAGGTCGGCAGGCGGTACAAGGAGGTGGTGGAGATGTGCCTTGGTGCCAGTGAGGACATGACAAGTAGCGAAGCGGGAAAACTCATGGAAACGGTTGTCAACACCTTAGAAAGCATTAGTGTATAACCGAGGCTACGCAGACTTGAACGATAGAGATTGAGCGGTGTGGAAGAATAGTATACAAGACATTATGGATAATGAGAGATAGATTTGAAAATATGACAAGAGAAGCACAACTAATAGCATTGGTAAATCAAATACGCCCCTACACTTTATGTTCACTGGACAGCTGAAAGCTGCAACACAGCATGATAGTGAGACCAGGCTGCCTGCCGGCAAGACACTGCTTTTTATACAAATCGTGGTGGGCCGTCTTGTTCGAGAACACATGCGCCCACAATCAGATATTCGATCTGCGTTCAACTCATTGCTAAAAAATAATGTCCCATAAACTGCAAACAAGATTCTTCAACTTGTTGGTGTCTTTGTGAGATACGACTTCTAGAATGGAGTATCGCTATTCCCATCTCCTTCATCCATCCTCCGTTGATGGCGCAGAAATCTGTGACGGTATTCCTTTTCGATGCCATCGAAACGCAGACTTGGAGGAGTATGGCGCCATCTGCGTGCGTGACGACTGGAAGACACTAGTAGGGCCCCTACCACCAAAATCCAACGGTTGTAGCTTGGGTCCTGTCTATAGCTTCACTGCAACCACGATTCCGGAATGCCTTCCGGACCGTCTAGAGGTTGTCTCTTATATCATGGAGTTTGGCTTCATAATCGATGATGTGGCAGACACGAGCCAGGTTAACAAGGTATGCCGATATCGTCTCCGTATCAACTTGGGTTAATGCCGATGATGTTTAGACACTTGACCTCTACGGTGGACTGGCCAAAACTTGTCTAATGCGGCCTGATGAAGCCGCTCAGGGTGGTGGATTAGTAGGTCCAGGTCGTCTCGTTCAAGGCATCATTCAAAAGATGATGGTTATTGATCCGGAAAGAGCAAAGGACGCGATGCTCATCCTGCAAGGATATTGGGAGGACTCCCAAGGCCGCCACCGATTTGTTGATTTTGATGACTATCTCGACTATAGAGTCACTGACTGCGGTTCGAGGTATGTTATGATATCCTTGCGGAGACTATTTCATATGAGCTCATGGCGAGTAGACTCTTGATTACACTGATAATGTTCGGAATGGGCCTAGCTATACCGCCTCATGATCTGGCTGAGCTATACAAGTTGACACGGCCTGTCTGGCTCAGTGCTATACTCATGAACGACCTGACGTCCTGGGATAAGGAAGTGAAGCTAGGTCTCACATCAGACAAAGACGACATGACCAACGGAGTCTGGATCTTGATGCAGCAGTTCTCCATTGGGATAGCGGAAGCCAGAAGCCGTGTTCGGCAACACGCCATCGCTTTTAAAGATGAGTTCGTCGGCACGCTTCAAGACATTTGGAACAGGGAAGACTTATCTCACGATACACGCTGCTGCGTTGAGGCTGCGCAGTACATGATCAGTGGCAACTGGCTCTGGAGCCTGAAGTCTCCTCGATATCATACCGGGTAGAACTTGACTCCTCTGCAAATTGCTCGCATGAAGCATGTATGGTCGCCGTTAAAGACCATGAGTTAGGATTAGGCTTGCCAGACGAGACAATCAACAGGTTTGCCTAATAGCTACATGTTGAAGGAAGTTGGGAGATAGTTAGAAAACAGCACTTACGGCAAATGGTCTAAATAGGTAGCCACTCCTTCAAGCGTATGCCATGTGACAAGTGTCTTCATACCACCATGCTCTGGCGATAGACATAGCCTTTCAAACTACCAATATGCGGGTTAGCAATCACCCCAACTTGTAAACACCATGCAAGCAAAGGTTACGAAACCAGATCACTTCAGTACAGCACAGCAAGCTTGAACAAATATTCGAAATCGATTCTGCCACTTATATATAGTGTTGCACCGGTTGGGTGATTAAAGACCTTTCCTGAACCACTGTGCTACGAGCATATTCGGCACCCTGAAACACCTTTGAAAAGCAGTAGGTAATAAACAAGACCCCAAAAATACAAATCAATCGCAGGAAAGACGGGTTCGTCGCCAAGAAACGCAGTACACCATATTTAGCAATGTTGGTTCCTGCCGATGCGCCATCGCAGTATCATCATAGGTGCCAGGCAAGATCTGTGCTTGCCGCCCTCTCCTCCTACTTGAGCCCGGTTCAAGTGAACAGCCAGATAGGAGGGTTCAAGTCAACGCCGAAAATGTTGTTCTGTTTCGCCACATCGAACAAGGCAACGCCAACAAAGACGCAGTTCCACCAACGCCAGAGAAAGCCTCGTTCGGCCCCAACGCCTGTAACATGCAAAACCAGTATCGGTCGTGATGTACGTGAGTCATGATCGTTAAAAAGGTAGAAGCCGCCCTCAAGCTTGAGAGACGACGGGTAGAGTCCGAAGACGCCTGGTCCCTGGTTCCCCTCTAGGATCCAGACACCTTGCGGGCTGCGGAGGCTGCCGTCGCGGACATAGCGGTGCTAGCACTGCCGACTCTGCCGCTGGTCTTGCGAACACCGGCGGAATCCTTAGCACGTAGGGGAGACTCAGCCTGGCGCTTGCTGCTTCGAACCTTGGTCATGACACTGCTGGGAGTGCTGGCCACGCGGTCGACATGCTTCGTGCGGATAGAACCAATGTTCTCAGCATCCTGGGAAGCATCGTTGTCGATCATGTAGATGGTGGCTGTCGTCGTCTGGCTGACAGACCGTGTCTTCTCGTTGCGGATAGGAGACTGTGACGCCTTGCGGTGGCTGCGCATGCGCAGATGCCACTCCTCGTCCGACTCAGCACCCTGAGACTGCCTGTGGACGCTCACGATCTCTGTCTCTTGCTCGACGCCAACCTCCTCTTCAACGGTGGTCTGGAAAGAAGCCGAACGCTGGTAGGGGTGGTGGCGATCGGCACGAGCAGTCTTTCGTGGCTGGCCCGGAGTAGGCGCTGGCAGGTAGTCTTCCTGGACCCCAATGTTATTGCGGTCCTGGTCGACCTCGCTCAGCGGCGTACGGTTGGAGGGGCTGCGGTTAGGAGGGTGGAAGTCTGGCCATTGCGAAGAGAAGCCTTCTGCATAGCGCGGATGGGAGTGCTGGGCACAGGGTTGGCAGCAGCCATTTCCTTGCGGAGCTTGCGCTCGATGCGCTCCTCGATCCACCACTCTCGGAAGGTTCCTTGGTTCAGGTGCAGCCAGTGCTGCTGAGGTCCGACGACCATACCGGGTCTCATGAATCGCATGAAAGCAATGACTTCGTTGGCTGTAAAGCCGTGGCGGTAAATGAGGTAGGCTCCAATAAGGCAGCCTGTACGACCCAAGCCAGCTTTGCAGTGCACGGCAATACCTCTCTTCTTGATCGTGATAGTTTCATGTGCCAGACGGATGAACTTCCTTACGGTAGTCAAGGGCGGGCAAGTTCCATCATCAAAGATCATGTCGAGGTGAGTGATGCCGAGCGCCTCAAAGTAAGAGGGCGAGTACAGGTGCGAGTTCAATCGGACAACAAGACCAATGTTCTTCTCGGTGAAGTGGGTCAAAACATTCTTGAAGGGTTGGGGAAGGGTGGGATGAGCATCCACGGCATCAAGGTCTCGAGGCAGTAGCGAGTACAGCTCAGAGTCCTCGGTGATCTTGGCGACTGGGGTGTGCTGGGGGAAGCAAAGGCGAGGAAGTGAGGAGTGATCCAGTTGAAATCTCCGTGCTCGACTCGTTCGAATTTCTCGTACATGTCGAGATCAAAGTTATCAAGATCACAGCACTTCTCCTCCTTGGCCTTCCAGACACCGTAAACGACGTCTTGAACACTGATGCCGTAGTCGGCCTGGCTGTAGCCCGCATCTCTGAAGGGCATCAGCGGAGGGTCGACCTGGGCAATTGGGGCCAATGCCAGATGCGGCGGCCAGTTCTGGATCAACACCATGTAGCAAGCGAGCATGCACGCAGCGTTGGCGCGGCCTAAGGGCAAGGCGGTCAGCATCACGGACGCACCGAGAGACAAGGGTTCATAGCAGGTGTCTTACTGCGGGGTCAGCGGCGCTCCAGAAGACAATGGGGCGGTCCTTGTTTTCTTTGGCACCTAAGATATCGTGGAACTGAATTGCGAAGCGGTAGAGGTGTCCGATGTGCAGCGGGCCGAAGTCATGGTGGAAGGCGTTGTAAAGCAGGGTATCATCAACGGTGAAGTAGCAGGGAGCAGGGCGGTTGCTGGCGGCTGAAGTGGCATCGACGGTGCGCTGGGATCGTTTCCTCGAAACGACGGGCGACTCGGGGTACGGGAAGAGAGTTTCGGCAGTGGGAGGGTGGACGTATGCCGCCAGGTACAGGCGGTCTGATATAAATGTCAGCACTGAGATGGGAGAAGTTGCGTACAGCCAGAACGTCTTGAGGCTAGGCATGTTGCGAATGAGGATGGGGATAGCAATGTGAGATGAGCGATTGCCCGAGAACGAGCGGTGAAAGGCAGCGTAGGCGGGCTCGCCGGGAGGAAGACGCACCAGGGATATACTCTATGATTTGCCCCATATTCTGGGAGTGTCTCGAGGCAGGAGCCATTGTTCCAGGCTCTCGCTGTGTCCCTGGGGTGTCGTGTGAGAAGTTGTCGGCGCTTTCCAGTCAAAACCTGACAGGCAAGTAAGGGATCCGTGAGATGCGCAATGCAAGAGCAGCGGCCAACTGGCGAGTGAAGAGGCGGAAGGCGGAGGAGGAGAAAGAGGAGCTATGACGGCCAGATAAACAAAGTCGTGGTTCGGTGGTGACGAAGCGATGACAGCGTCCAAGATGGTTGGGAGAAAAACACGGTAATGGCGCAGCGCCCAAGCCCGGCTGACGTCGAAAGAATAGAAATCCAAGCTTGCGACAAGAATGAATACAAATTGCTGGATGCAAAGTCCGGCGGGCGGATGGGGAGGGCGGAAGGGGAGGATGGGAAGGGAAGAGATTCGGAGACTGTGAATAGCGACACCGGCTTGGGCTCACGATGTTTTTGTACAGGCCGGCCGTCTGTTTTTCTGTGGCCATATAGAGCACCCCGGCTCAAAACAGAGCCGCTACCCCCATCCGGTACGAGTCGCCATGGCAACAGCATGAAGTTTGGTTTCCAGATCCGCCCAGCGCCACACTTTGCTTGGCCACTGTTGTCTGTGGCTTGGTCGCTACGTCTCCAGCGTCTCCAGCGTCTCCTCTCCCCTGGCACCCCTGGCTCCTGGCTCCCCTCCCGCCTTGGGCCGGGCCTTTGCTGAGCCACACACCCATTCGCTCATCATTATCTTATCGCCATCGAAAGAATCTGGAACCCCTCCAACAATGGAGCAACCATCTTGACTTAGACAATTTCTCCTCCATTGTCGCACATCCAACCCCGGTGACGCCCGGCCTCGTCTCGTCCATTCCTCCCACTTCCAGGCCGCCTTGTCAGCTCCCTCCTTTCGAATCACCGCTTGGGGATATGCGCAACGTTTGACACCATGGACGGCCCCTCAGATACCGACTTTCCCTGCTCTCTGTAAGATCCAACCCACCATCGCCAAGCATCGAATACCCCATATGGCAACGCTTGCTGCTTAATCCCAAGAGATCCAACGACTAACCATGGCGCATCGCGCTCTCAGAGCCCTTCACGTCCCGCTTCCTACCTCGAGACTGGCCTCCACCGCGCTGCAAGCCCTCCAAGTCGATCCCGAGTTGTCCCCCTCGTCTGGCGAAAGCTATCGACGGTAGACTCGCCCGATGCCACTGCGCCATCGTCTTCGTCGGAAGATGCCGCTGGCAACATTTTGAGAGTCGAGTACAAGGCAGCCACGAACAGGATGCTGCGAGTCGCCGTAAACTCCTTCATGGACAGCCTGAAGCTGGTGCTGGAGGTTATGGAACAGCTCGATGTCGATGTTATCGGCCCTGCCGCCAATCAAGAAGCCGACTGATTCAGACCAATGAAGCGCGCCGCTCCTTTGACCGTCTCTGCCATGTGTTTATGTTCTCTTCTGCTAACGTGGTGCATGCCGATACCATGGTACTAACCGTCACCGGCACTCGTAGGTGTGAACGTAAACATACATTTGGTCTATTAAGACGTGACATCTAGTCGCAGATATCGCCTCCCTAAAACTATTCAAGTTACATCGTGGCTTAAACCGATCATGTGCGTTCTTGCACTTGGCCTTGACAACCAACCCTTCCACCTGTCCCGGTAACTAAGGTAACCCAAAGCTGACTATGTCCCATAAACGTAATCATGTACATGTTTCCCATTATGATGAAGCCGCATTGCAACCGCCCTGCCCACCGTTACGCCGGAGCCGTGTATGAAATTGAACCCTCCAATTCTGCTCCCTCAGGTTGGACCCTTCAGCTTCTCCAGCTGATCTTTCAAATCCTGCAGTTCTTGTTTTAGATCCACGTTCTCGCGCTCAAGGTTCTTCATGTGTATGATGGCGTTTTCAACTACGCTGGCCTTGCTGTTGGGCGCGTTGGCTTGTTTGTTGTCCTTCTTTTCGCCATCATCACCAGAAGATTTGCCCTGATCCGGTAGAAGCCCTGCCATTACCTGCAACGCCGAGTTGATTCGGTTTCGCCGTCCCTGCTCCGCAATCTTATGCGACGTTCGTTTTGATGTCAAGTTCGTTGATAATTCGCTGGGGTATGAGACACCTGGTACGGTATTACCCTCGAGAATATTCTGGTAATTTGACTTTGACATAAGCAGGCGAGAGGCAGTATCTTCTGCAGACATGCCAGGAGTCCCTGGCAATAGCGGCTTGATATTCGGTGATATCCTCGGTAACAGTGCGGGAGAAACATGGACTGATCCTGTTGATCGCTTCCGGCTATTGCGTGCAGAGAGTTGTGGCGTTTTCCTAGCAGAAGGTCCAGTCGAGCCAGGTCGGAGTTGCGGGCTCTGGTTAGCAGAGGAAATGCCTGAAGGTCGTGCAGTCGTCGGGGAGGGTACGGCGGAGAAACTGCTCCCCTTCCAAGGTTCGGCTCTATATGTAGCAGCTGAGCCACTGGTTGCGCGTCGATTGAACCTAATGAACGCGATGACACAGATTCGGGCAACTCGAGAGATTCGATGTGATCAGTAGCCATGTGCTCTTGTGAGTTTGCTGGCTGCTTTTTCGATTTCGAGGCGGGTAATTTCATGAGGGAGGCAGGAGTCGCTGGGGAGGGAGATTCTGTTGTTGATGCTGGTCCTCGTTCAAGCCTTGGCCCGGTGGCATAGAGCTTCCACCCTGAGCCTGGATGTAAGGCGATTTACTTGTCGAACGGCGGGTTGGAACAGGTGGAGGAGGCATGTCCGTCAAGTTCTCGGGTGACACAGAAGCGTTTTCTTCAGAACCCTCAGTGGAAGTGGCTGGCATAGGCAATAATGAAGGTTCCGAGCCCTGTATGTTCCTCTCATCCACCTCGTTCAACACTTGGGATACGATTGCAGGGCTTGGGCCAGCCTTTCGACGTAGAGGCTTTGAGATTGGCGAACTCTTGATTCCAGCTTTGCCTCTTGCCTTGGCGGCGTTCTGCCTCCTGGCCTTCTTAACCAAATCCAAACTACTGCTGCTCGGGGGCTTCAAGGTCCATCTCCACGGGCGAGTTGTTGGAATGAGTGCTGGGGTCATATGCTGATGAACCATCGTGAGCATGGAGTGCCGGTGAAGTTAGCGGGCTAAAGTAGGCGCCAGGAACTGTAAATGCACCGTCAATGTTGAAATGAGGATCCAAGGGCGTGACCGCAGGGGACACAAGCGGGGTGAAGGCCATCTTTTCAACAAGTCAGTAAAGATCGCATCAAAGATGCAAAAGAGGAAATCAAGCGAGAGCTTACATCCTGCTGGTCCTGGCGGCGTTGGTAGCCTGGGTCATAAACACCTTGCTGGTGAACTCGCTCGGCTTGCGAGTAGTACTGATTGCCGCCGGGTGTCATTTCTAAACTCTGGGGCGTAGGCGGCACGGAGTGGTTGTGGTTGGCATAGAAGGTCACGCGCTGTTCTTGAAGTTGGCGCTGCTGTTGGTGGAGCTTTTGTTGCTGCAGATATTGGATCTGGGCATCAATATTGGAGATGGCATCCGTCTGCGGCGGCGCGGGCCCCATCATGTGGGATTGCATGGCGGGGTGGCTCGGGGCTTGAGATATGGGGGCGGGTTGGTTCTGCATCATGGCATCGGTTCTCGGTATCATGTTTGAGGGATCGGAGTCGGCCATGATGGAGTCGGTGGGGTCGCGCTGCTGGGCCATCATGGGTTGCGCGGAGCCATCTTGGAAGTTGTGGAAGTCGAACTGCATGCCGTCGCCCATGTTGGTCATGCCGCTCATGTCCAGGAACTGATGGAACTCATCCTCGGGGGCAGAGACCATGGGCTGGTCCTGGCCATCCCAAGCGGCGGAGCTCATCATGGCGACGATTCGGTTTGGCGAAGTGGGACGGGTGCCCAGCAATTATGTGACACTGGGTAACCCGAAGGCAGCGGGACCGCAACGGTGAAGAAGGAGAGCGTAGGAAAGGCCGATGCGCCGTAGCGAAACAAAATAATGGCCCGGATTGCACCCAGCGCAGAGATATCGACGTGGCGGGCAGACAGATGAGCGCGTGCGTAAGTGGTCCCAAGTATACAGGCCGATGATAACTAGACCGAGCAGGATAGACGGAGTAATGGGGTCTCGTATGGCGAGTTCAAAAGGTGGTTGACGATCGGCAGAGGTCGAATAGTCGAATACCAAAGGAACGACAGTCACTGGCAGATGACGATTCTATCACGGCGTGGCCAAGACGGACATGGACCAAGGCCAAGTGAAGCGTTGGATGGCAGGCTGCGCGGGTGCGTTGGGGTCGTCGAGGGACCGCTGCAGGGCCGTGAGCAGATGGGAGGGATGCGGGCGAGAGAGAAAAGAGTGAGAGGCGGAGAGTTGGAGGACAGGCACCCGGGCTCGAAGGGCTGCCAATGACGACACAGAAGTTGATCGCAAAGATGCGATGGGAGATTTCCTGCCTCTGCTTGGAGCAGATCCAGGCTGGGGAAGGGAATGAGAGAGAAACTGGGGGTGGGAGGAACAGTTCGGAGGAGAGGACGGCGACGGTTTGGGTCGCAGTTCTGCGTCTCTGACTCTCTGTTTAGTGTTAGTGTTAGGTATAGTACTAGAGGCAAGATAGCGCCCGTACCGGCTACCTATTCGCAGGTACCTTACAGTGCAGGGTTCCAAGTACCAACCTACCTCTGAGGCAGTGGTGGGGTGGGGGAGAGAAGGAGGACAGAAGTCCAGCAGCCACCTGCGAGGACTAAACAACTGAAGACAGAGAAAAGAAAAAAATTAACGAAAATTCCAAAGGTGGAAAAAAATATATCACACAAACCACAGAGCCCCTCTGAAATCAAGGTTACCTACGGACCCAATGCGTGCACAGCTCCCGCTTCCCACAGCAAAATTCTTTCGGGACAGGGCCTCATGCCTCCCCGGTGAGCGATGCGGACACGACGCCTGGCTGGCTGTGCGGCATGGCACTGTACCTGCTGCAGGTGCCATCAGTTCCCAGCGACGCAGTGGAGGTAGCTGTGGGCACCCAGGCAAGCCAGGCAAGCCAGGCTACATCAAGCGCTAGATCGAGCATGTCTGGCCGAAGCGCTGAGTGGTTGGTTCGTCTACATAGGTAGTACCATGCTGCCGACCCGGGCCTCGATACATAGGCTCCGGGCGAGCTCTGCGCGCGCAGCTATGTCACTCTGCCTGGCAGCCCTCTCTCCGGTCCTGCACAGTACAGCCGACTGGACGTCCGTTTGAGGGAACCTTTGAAGGACCCTCCCATGCTGCCCCACGCCAATAAGTGGAAACGGCCCATCTCCGACCAGGGCCCCAGGTCCATGGACAAAATTCTGCTCTGGTTTCGGCCGTGTCTTGCCATTTATTTTGCCCCGGCATGTCATCGTTGTCGTCGTCGTCTAGATCCTCCCTAATCCGTATGCCTGTCCCTGTGTAACGGGAGGGGTGCGTTGTGCGAGGAGCCTGGTGCTGGCATCTTGTTGATCGCCGTCGACACTCACAGGAGGCCTTCATCGACAATCACATGCTGGAGCAGGGCATCCATCCACTGTATCTTAAGCTTACCTACTGACTCTGATCGGTCCTGACTACACAACAGAGCACACCACACCACACCACACCACGCCTGCTCCTCCCAACCGGTGACGTGCCATTGATGGATATCTCCGTCTACCACCTGAGTTGTGGCTTGGCTGGCTTCTTCCCGGCACAGCGCCTTGGGCCCAATAGGAGAAACGAACCCAAGCCAGAGGAGGGGAATCTAAGGGTTCCGCTATCTTTTTTACCCCGAGGGATGACTGTGCTGTACTGCACTGTACTTCCTCCATCCAATATATAGCCCAAAAGGTAAATAAATAACCTCATATTTTTTACTGATAAGTGTCATTCCCAACCTCATCACCGGCTCCTCGTCCAATCAGCGCCCTCGCTGCCATTCGCGCCGTGTCATACAAGTGCCTTCGTTTGACCAAGGATCCATCCCCAACGCCTAAATACCAAACCGATATTTTCGAGCCAAGCTAGCCCTGTTAGCTGCCCGCTAACACATCCACCGCTCTCCTCCCTCTTGGGTTCCTCCTTGCCGCTGGGCCCTGCTTGAGGCGGTAAAGCGCCATGAGAGAGATTAGCGACGGAAACACACGGCGAGGTCGATGGGGCCAAACCCATCCTGACCCTGGCCCAAGTCCAATTCAAGCGCCATTAGCCTATACTGGATGGCCGGATCGCTATAGAACAAGCGACCCCATTCACCACATCCGCGTTGTGCCAGCAACATGGCTAGTTTTGCCTCCGTTATGCCGTCGTCGTCGTCCTGGCCACCTCCGTCTTAACCAGATGCCAATGGGGAAGGCTTACTCGCTTCAGAAACACCCTAAGGATCCGTGGCCATGCCGACGGCTGCGACAGTTGCTTCGGTGCGAGCGAGGCCCCGTCCAGCCACTTTACTCATCTCGGTCCCAGTTGTGGGCATCACTCAGGCAATCCCGACCCAGCTATACGGCTCCTAGGATTCAGAGGCACATTATTCACGCCCTGCGTTAATGCTGTCTCTTCCTCTGACCCCTGCTAACCTCAAGAGTGGCTGCCACGAGACAGGCCCTTCTGTACGTAATTGTAACCGGCGTATAGGACCATAGTCTAGTCCACAGCCTGGTACAGTCGCATGACAGACTCTTGAGTTTCATGGAACGAACAGGGAGAGAGAGAAAAGCAAACAGAAAATACAAAGTGGGTATGTCAGATGTACATCGTAAGCTGCCAATTGATAACTAAGTATACGACAGATGTCTGGCATGGGCCTCGCTGGTCGTTGAGCTACGCTTAGCAACGGCTACAAATTAGTGCAGCAGCGTCTTGATCGTGTAGTAAGGCTTTCGATGCATTCTTCTACACTGGAAACGGAAATATCCAGACGTCTGGTCCATCAAGTGCTTTTCTGTCTTTTCCTTAGTTCGGCAGAGGAGGCAAGTGTCGTCTCGTATTTCCGCCTACGGAGCAAAATGCAGGCTAATACGGGACGACATCCGACAAAAGGGGACCCAAAAGCTCACTCAACAACAACAGAGTGGTCTCGTGGCCCGCTTTACTCGCCCTGCTCCGCCGGGAGATCAAAGTGCTGAGTGCTTATGCGGTGTGCCATGCTCCGTTTTGCCCCGAACTCTCTATGACACGCAGCGACAACGATATCCAGCCATAGACTTTTACAAGGATGGGCCGATTCCTGATCGACACAAGCCACCCTGACATGGTAGCTGGTCACGATGCACAACTGCACCTGCTCTGTAGACTCATGGGACTCGAGGCAACGCCCAAGTGTTGAGGGTTACATTTGTACGCAACCACCACCCCCGGCTGTTGGTGGAGATGTCTTGCAGCCGAGCAGTGTGGCCCAAACAGGGTGCTTCTGGAACGTCTACCAAAATACTTCCAACCGCTCGCTCTTCCCGCGGAAACCACGCTTGAGAGACAAATTCAGAAGAGCCTCGACGGCGATCGTGACGACGTTGGACGTCGGATGACGAGTGCCACGATGATCTACGCATGCTGCAGCGCCAGTCATCTGCTCCACTCGCGTTGCAGCTGAGGGACGGGCAATTTTTCCATGATGCACTGCATCAAACCTTGGTTCCCTTCCATTGCCTCGGCGCATTCAAGGATGTGCAAGGGAAGGGGAGGGAGGGGCGCCTGATGCATCCTGCAAAAGCCGTGGCCAAAACCCCCACGCTCCTGTTCTCATCTTAGAATCCCGGTCAAGCCCCCACTCAGAAAGACAAGAGCTGCTTCTTGGTGACGACCGTACGAGCGAAGTCAACGGCGAGCCGCAGTAACACCAGAGACCAATGTCTTCACTGCGCTCGAGGCGAGTTTGCTGGGAGCTAGTGTCTAGCATCAGGCTCGTCCGTCCTCGGAGCCGGCCTCAGCTGTCGAAGTCAACCTCCAGGCCGCAATGCATGGGTCGCTGTACTCGTTGCAACCAACAGCGGAAACTGAACCGAGATCCTACGTGATTCGATAGGTTGAACCGCTGACGCAACTCACTCAGCGACATACCGTCTGTCCTCCTTGTCACGCATTCCAAATACGTTCCGCCCTCCCCACGCTCTTCCACCACATCCCAGGCTGCATTTTGCGGGAGGAAGCTCACATTCAGAGACAATCCCTTCCTGGAACAATAAGGGAACACAAAGCCACGGGGCTAACATGCATACAAGCCCAGCATGTCCCCATCCCGGCAATCTCGTCAACCAACACCACTTGACGTGAGGCTTTGCCAGGTCAAAGACGTAAGGATGCCTTCTCGTGTCCGCCACAGCTGCCAATATTCTGCATAATCCTCGCAACACGCTTCCGCATCCTAGATGTGTGGGCGGCGCTAGCACAACTCGATTACCGACGGCCCGATGCTCTACCTCAACGCGGTCACCGAAGGGGAGAGCCAAGCAGACCGAGTGTGTAGCGGGAGCGCAGGCCAACACGGCGATACCCGACCCAGGTTTCATGGGCACATGATGTGATGCATGCTTGTAACTTGCCTCTTTGTTTTTGTCCATCACTTAGCTGCTACTTGTAGGAGTTTCCATCGTGATGTTTACTCCTATGTGAGCCAACATGGACCCATGTTTGTGACCTACCCTATACGTCCTGTCATGGTCCCATTCACATCCTGGCCTTTTCTTCCGCTGTTCCAAGCCCCGGGTATCGAGCATATACGGCCTCGACCCTTTTTACATATTTTGTGAGTGGGTTGTTAGTGGTCTTGAGTTGTGTATACCCAGTATGAGTTGTAGTTTTGGTGTCTATATTGTCACGGTACACTGATTTGAAACCCCGAGTCCACAATACTACATTCTGAGGGACAAGGACTTCGAATGGTGAACCAGGGGCCGCATACATCAAGGATTGAGGAAATGAACTAATACGCCTTGGGTCGAGTCTGAATAGGCTGACTACATAACCGTGTGATATAGAGAAACACCCATGTATATGTTTATATATCGAGAACACTTCTGGATTGTTTTTCCGGTTTCCAACGAACAATCCTAGGAAGTCCAAGGTCTATTATCTACCAAACCCTTGCTTAAGAATTACCAGCATACACATAGGAGTTGAACCCATCCGCAAACCAAGAACAGCAGATATTACGAAGGCGAATCACTAGATTGCATGCTCAAGTAGGCTTCATGATTTAAATATCGACTCTCTTGAAATTTGTCGCACTACAGCTACCTCGCAGTAGCCTCCTCAACCGCCTATATACACTCGTCCTCGTCCCCTTAGACACACTGACAACTGCTCGAGCTCCACCAGTCCTGCGCAAGATCGTCCACTCCCCATCCCCAAATCTTCATATCAACATCTCCTAGCCTCTCGTTCCCCGCATTTAGCAATTACATGCAGCAGGAGATGGTGATATCATGGCAGCGAAAGACAGAAATGGCGCCGCGTCTAGAATGTACAACAGAAAAAGAAGGGAAAAGAAAAAGAGTTAAGGAAAGACTAAAGAAAGGAAAAGATCCCGAGCTTGACATCGTACATGTGCAAGTGGAGGAATGTGCATGCGATGCCAAGTCACCAGTGCCTTGGCACCTAGGTATTGAAGACCAAGTGAATGATGGTCTAGGAATCAGGAAAGATGAAAAAGAAAAAGAAAGAGTGTGACATGCTTTTTGCCTTGAGAATCCTCTTCGCCATGCCGTGGTCCAAATTGGACCGTCCAATGGGAAGTTCAACCCTTTCCCCGCCCTTCGTCATCTTAAGCAAAGACGCCAAGGAGCAGAGCAATAAAGGGGTGTCGTGCGATATATACTGGGTATTATGCCAATGCTCATCAATTGCTGCGCTATAAATCAACAGGCTATACTCTGCCAGCCATCATAGGCTGGGAGTTGAAGGAGCATGGCTTAAACCTGGCGTTGCTCTCCGAGGTTAAGCCAACTCATGTCTGATGACTTGGAAGCCATGGCAAGTTGAGGCTGTGTGCTCACACCAGAAGGTGGGTGTCGAGAGCCGACGTTGGTGGTCGTGCTGGGTGCGAGCGGTGTGTTGTAATAGAGACTTGGAGCATACGCGCTGCTGGGTGCGCGTGCGGTACCCCAAGGCTTTTCGGAATCGACCGGATCCCAAGAGTCATTGACACTCTCAGGAACTCCGCTCGAGTATCCTGACGAGGCTCGTGAATGAGGGCGCTCGATCTTTCCTGCCATTTCCTCCTTCAGATGGACATCACCGGAGTACTGTGAAACAATGGGGCTGCCAGAGTTAACACGGCTGAGGCCAGCAGGGCCTTCAAAGTTCAGAGGCGGAACGGTTGCGGAATCCTGTGTGATGCGGGAAGCGACGGGGCATGTGCCTCTGAGTATCGGGAGCTGCGCTGTGACGCGACCGTGCCGCGCTTGGGTGCTGGCGGACCGCCAAACCCAAGAAGCTGCAGTGCGCTACCTCCCGACCAGTACTTGTTCCACCCAGAGCTCCTGCGCATGCCATCCTCAGCTGGGAGTGGGCCATTGCGAGGCCGAGGCTCTGCAACAGAGGCCGCGAAGGCAACTCCCTTGTCGTTGTAGCCCTGGAAATCCGAGGGCTCAGATGTTTGAGGAATGGGCTTGCTAATCTTGTTCTTGAACTGCTTGTGCAGGGAGCTGACTGAGCTTCGGGAGGTGTCATTGCTAGGCTTCCTAGCCAGGCCTGACTTTGGTTGACCCAGGCGACCCATAAGAATAGCAACAGAAGAGAAAGATTCTTGCGACATGGTTGGGCGGTGGCCCTTGAAAGCGCCTGCATTCGGAGGAGCAAGGTTCTGAGCGAAGGCCTCCATATCGGCCTTCTCTCCTGAGGGTGAGCCTCCGAATCCGCGTGTAGGAGCCGCCTCGGGATGGGGGCTCTGACGCTTTCGGCGCCTAAGAAGGACCAAGATAAGACCGAGCAGGACGAGGAAGCCAACGATGGAGCCAAGGGTAATGCCCAAAACAGCACCCGAGCTCAAGCCGTTGTCCTTCGAGGCGGCACCACCAGCAACAGGCACTGCGGCGGTTTCCGAGGGGCTGGCGGTGGAAGAGGTTGCCAGAATGGAGCTTCCCTCTGTGCTAATGGCGGAGCTGGTAATTGAACTGCTAGCAGAGCTGGCAGTGGTGCTGGCGGGAACAGATGAGGTAGTAGCCTTTGAAGTGGCAGAAGATGTTTCACTGGCGACCGAAGATGCCTCAGATGTGGCTGATGACACGGTAGATGTGGCCTCTTCAGAGAAGGCAGGCTGGGACTCCTTCAAAGGTTTCTGGTCGCTAAGCAGACTGACCTCGTCGGCCCAACTGTTCTGGACAACGTCGAATATTCGGATTGGATGCTCTGTATTACCTCCCGAAAAGATGACCTTGCCGTCTGGACCTTGAGCCATGGCGAAGTTGGACCTAGTCTCGGTGGGAGCTGCGGTTGCATTATACTCGGGCCAGTCGCCCAGTGTCAGATCACGCTTGAGCGAAGGTGAGTTAACGGCGGGCGTTCCGTTAGCATCCTGGATAACGATACGCTTGACTTGGTTGGGCGACACAGTCATATCAAAAGTCAAGAGGGACTTGGAGTTGTCGTCGCCTTGGACCAGAGCAGCTCGCATGATGCTCACGTCCTTGAGCGGTTCCCCAGAGAAGCTCCGAAATCTCTCCAGCCAGCGGTAGGGTTAAACAAGTATACTTTGGTGTTTGCGGGATCTCCTCCAACCATAATCGCGTCGGCGTTGGTCCACGGCAGGAGAGTAGGCGAGAGGCCTGCGGGGACATATCCATCGGCTCCCTCGATAGTAAAGGGCTCCGATGCCCGAATGGTGAAAGTCTGAGCACTTCCACCCATGGCACCAGTAGAGCCACCGTACACTACCAGCTTATCATAAGCTGAGAGGTAGGTTGTACCGTGCCATCTTCGATTCTTGGCGTCTTCACTGGGCAATTTGATCGTAGTCCACTCGCCGGTCGAGTACGTGTACTTCTGCAGTCCGTTGTACTCGGCAGATTCGGATTGTCCACCAACGACGAAGAAGCCAGCCTGTGCCGCATCGGGGAGTACTTCCAGCGCAGGTCGATCCCGTCACCTTCAAGCCCATCTTAAGTTCCTCCCATTTTGCCCCTTCCTCCAACGAAAGCGACAGAAAGCCTTCCGGGTTATACGAATAGAGTTTGTTTTCGTGCACCACTGTGCAGGAATTGTCCAGCGACTTTGGCGGCTCTGAAAACGACATTTTGACGAACTAAGCGACTCAGGAAGCGACCCTAATGACCAAAGTTTTCTCGTTGTAGTGATTAGGAACTATGGTGACATGACGAGAGGGAAATGAGGCGCTGCTGATGATCGGATCGTAACGTCGAGGAAATCAAGATTAAAACGAAGAAGACCAGGGTGGTCGCGAAATAAATTGGCCGACGCAGTTGTTGCTATGGCAGGTTAGGAGGCGCGGTTGATCGAGGCGATTCCCTCTCTTACCGTGAGCAGCAAATGATTCTGGTGAGGGTACGAATTGGAATCGAAGAGAATAAACGGCGACGGAAAGAATTGGTCCAGTCGGCTGATTTAGAGAATTGGTTCGTGTTTCTTGTGGCTTTCGGGATGACAGGGAAACAAGGTGCAGATGATTTGCTGATGTTCTGAGGAGACTCGTGTCGCAGGTTCGAATGGCGCAGCGATGTATCAGGCTAGGGGCTCGTCGGACGAGAGAAGAAGTTTCTAAAACGCGAAAGGTGATGCCGCTGGCAGCAGGTCGCGAACAGGACGGGACGGATGGTTTACGAGCAGGAAACGCGGTGACGATGGGTTGCAGGAACAGTCAACAATGGACTCCTCGTGACTCTCGTGCCAGACAGGGTGAACGAGGTGTTGGAATGGTGAAAAGGCGGGTAAGGAGGGGAAGAGCAGCGACCAAGCGGCTGTGGTGAGCAGAAACAGAAGCAGAAACAGAAGCAAGACAGGAGGAGAGAGGCAGGAGAGGAGGACCAGATCGGATTGGGAGAAAAGAGAGAGGAAGGGTGGGAAGCGAGTGCTGGGTACGCATGGGTAGGCAGGTGACAGGGTGGAAAAGGAGGTACCATGCACAGGCCTCGAAGTCCCACCCGGCGTTGGGGACTCTGGTAAGGTACGAGCAAGGTAGGGCGTGGTATGGTAGGCGAGGTAGGTACCTTTGGCCGTCGTCCTGCATGGGATGGCAGCGAGGCCAGGAGGAGCGGAGGGTACAGGTACACGAGGCAGACAACGTGCTGGAAGGGACGGCAGAGCGCGCTGCCACAGCACTGCCGGCTGTCCCTCGGCGCTCCAACACGAGAAGGCTAGGTGAGCCAGGAAGGTACCGGTACTTGAGGATTGCCTGCACAACTTGACGCGAAACTCGAGAACCAGAGAAAGAGAGTGCATTTTGGCGCCCCTTGCCTGGCCTCTGCACCAGTAGTCACAGCAGGCATGGGAGTTGGCTCAGGCGCGCATCCTGCTGGACGCTGGGAGTGGCTGGGCCGAGAGCGAAGGTGCCCAATCAGGACAGGCGACCTGCGTGCCATCGCGACTAACAATAGGTGCAGCGTCATGGCTTGCATGTACCTATCCGGGGCCGCGGTACTCGGTGTGGTGGTGGCTTCTGCAGCGGACGGACAGGTCTCGAGGCGGGTATGGGCTACCCGACTGAGCCCCTGGTACCTGACGTGCCTGGTCCCTGACCGTTTAGAGTGGACACCACGACGGTGGGTGGAGAAAAAGGGGCAGGTGCAGCAACGACGGGCCGGCCTACTCTATTCTACAGCTACCTCTTCCACTGTACGGGTACCATGTAGGAAATATCTCCCATTCACTCAACTCATCGTGTGCATGTTCAGCTGCTGGTAAACCACATCTCAGCACGGATGGTATAATACCAGCTAGTCGGTTAGTTTAATTCTGCCGCGCCCACAAGATAGCCTCTGCTGGGCGCAGTGGCCGATTTTGGAGGGCTGAGCGGGTTAGCAGCTAGCTGCGCACGATAACAGAGGCGGCGAGGCTTGTTGTTGCTCGAGGCTCTGGTGGGATGTGGCATGCACGTAACATCGGGTAACATTCGTGCCCGTGTCTCTGAATAAGACAGTATGACGTGACGGGGAGATGGAGTGAGAGAGCACAGACGTGAATAGAAGGTTGACAGAAGAGATTGGGAAATTGAAAAGCAGCAACCGAAACATCAAAAGCAACAAGGAAGAAAAAGAAAAGAAAATTCGTCCAAACAATACAAATGTTAATTTTACTTGGCTGCCACTGGACACTGTACTGAGTAACGACGGACAGCATATCGCGAGGCTGGGTCCTACATTCATCGTAGTGCCTCGTCTCGTACGCACCCATGAAATGAAGAGAGGGTCCATCGAACGGTGAGGTGGTCCATGTGCCTGCCGTAGCGGGTAGGTGACCGGGGCCGACCTGTACTATGTACGGCTTTCTGCACAAGCTTGCACAGGCTTGCACAGGAGCGGCAAGGTGCTGACAAGGCGCCTGGGACCCGTCGAGATTTCGCCTGAGGGTGCTGCAGACCCTGGCACCAACCATCACCATGGCCATCGTCACACTCGGGCCAAATCCACCCACCACTCCACTTTTACACCTGGGCTGAAACGCGCTTCCTGCGATCCCTGCATGTGCATGTGCATGTGCATGGCCTCGTTCGGCTTCTCTCGTGTTCAGCCAGCAACTATCAATCCCGTATCGATCAATCGTGGCTCCACGTCGTTGTCGTTGTTGTCGTCGTCAGACTTTGCTGCATCATGCCATGTCCATGTTCATGTACATGTGCATGTGCATGTTCGTGTTCCAACCCAACCCGTACCTCTGGTCGAGCTTCTTAGAAACTGTCTCATATTACCGGGTCGAAGAGGATGATGAGTTCGCTGCTGCCCGCTACTTCAACCCGCCAGTACAATCAATCAGCGTAGCGCCATCGACCGGACCCCATCCTCATTCCCCTAACATTGAGATCAACGCCTTGACGCCAAAACGTACTTCATGCGGCCGAGATGAACGAAAACTAGTTCGCTGTGCTCTGTACTGTATGAACAATTCGAGCCACAGCGTTCAACTCATTACCCTCGCGATCCCACTACCACAACGTATATGCGCCAATGCAGGCTACTCCAGCAGATAGATTGCGCTGCACCTCTTCAAACACACGTTGCTGACTGACGCAGCCCATTGAGCCGGCGGCGCAGGCCAAAAACTGCCTATTTTGGAAACATGTCATCAAATCCCCCAATCCTGGAGCTCGCTGCGTATTAAACGGAGGGATTCCATTGCAAGGCAAGGCAGTGAGTGCTTGCTTACCTACCTCTAGGCACGTACACTCCATACTCTCTGTACCGTATGCCGTACTGTTTACGACCCTCTCTCTACTCGTTTTCCTCCTTCACATGGCACCGTATGTCGGTGCGTCCGCGCCCTCATGGCAAATTGCCCGTTCCCTCGTCCGTGCACTGTTGCTTCTCCCCATCCATCATCTATTTTAATTACCTCTACGTCAAGGCTGCTCACAGTCAGCCTTCTTGCACTTTGGCGATCACAATACTCCTCACTCTCCTCTGCGTCAGCCTGATCCATCCAGGGTGTCAGTCTACTTATAGAATTCGTCGCATGGATCACTACCTAATCGCTCCCACCCCGACCATGGCTGCTCTGAGCGAGAGATGGGAACCCCTTTCTCTCTCTCTCCATCTTGGATCATGCACGAAATCAACAGCCCCCGCAAGGCATCCTCACGTCTTACTCGCCCTCCAAGTTTAGCATGGAGGCGGGGTAAAATGTCTTTGCGCCGGCTGCTCAACTACCGGGTTCTCAAGAACTCCTACTGTTGCTATATTCATGCGTGCTAATTACAGGAGCCGCTCGACAGATTACAGTCATTTCCATTCACGCTCGGTCCATGTTATCATCTTTTGAAGTCGTAGCCTCAAGTTTCCTAATTCACTTTTGTAATTTGACAGTCTAAGCTAGATATTGACGCCCAAGCCCATCAAGGCGCTTCCAACAATCAACAGCAGCCTACTCTTGACGCCGATCGGAACTGGCACCAGTCACGTACATAAGCGCTGCCCCATAACAACACCCCCACGGGCTTCTCTGCATCTCATGGGATCCCTTCCGTAACGAAACAGACCGGTGAATTCTCATAGGTGGATTGAGCATGTGACTGATCATCCCCATCACAGCCAGCGCCTTGAATTGTTATTGGCCCGGCACTCCAGTTGTTCACACTTCTTCTGCTTGACATCACCCAGGCTCAAACATTGGGCCAGTGTAAATCTCTTTGGCCGTGCGCCCGGTTATGGTTTCTCCATGACAAGAGCACGAAGCGTTGCGTACTTCCTATACCCAAACTTGTTTGGCTGTTTCGGTCCACTGGAAGCGCCTGACAATATGCACTCATGTTGCGCTTGAACACACAGTGTTGTGAATCCAAAATGCGATTGAACATCGTTTAGTCTTTCCTGTTTTCCGTTCAACCCGTAGCAAATATTGTGACCTGGTACATGATGACCCCTTTGAACCCGCCCGGATATGCTTGAAAACCACGACTCCAACAAAAAGTGCAAAACAAACCCCCCATCTTAATACGGTCTGTAACTCCTCCCGCTAAGCTTTCAATTGCTTCATGCAAAGACTCGCGTTGCATTAGTTTTCCAACCGAGTCTCCTATCTCGATATGCTCCTTCTAAACCCTGAGATACATAGGTCGTTATGATCAGGATTTCCAGCCACTGTTACTGCGGTGGTGTGACAAATGCTTCAGCAGGTAATTGAGCCTACGAGAGTTAGTATAAACACAGCATGTCCGTTGCTTGTTATCACATACCTTTTTTCGTTGAAGACTACTAAAGCCTTGTCGAATTCCCAGTTGACTTGTACTAGGCACATCTCTGAGTATTGAGGCACCATGCCTGTTTGCTTTGAGAGTTCGGCGATCATGGTCTGATGCTGGTTTTGGTCCGATGCTGGTTGCTCAGCCGGAGCAAAAACATTTGGTAGAGGGCTGTAGGCACGAAGTGAGAGCATATCACTGACAACTCGGATAGGATTCCGGCCTGGCTGGCCGGGACCGAGGATGAAGGTACGCGAGAAGCTTCGTTTGCCTGTGGTGTCCGTCTTTTGATCGTATTCATCGAATTCGCCGTGAACTGCGATGATCAATCCGTCGACCCCTTGGCTCTGACCACTAGGATCCACCAAGCCAGATAGTGGATGACAGTCCATGATATACTTGGCGAGATCTTCCTTGATATTGGGATGTCGGGTGGCGGGTAGACCCTTCCAAAGGTCGAAAATGACATTGCTTCCTTTGAAAAGTCGTTGAAACCTGGCATTCTGAGAGTTGATTTTGATCAAGTTTCGTGAGACTTTGATGTAGGCTGCCCAGGGCAATGGGGCAGGAGCGTTGGTGTCCCTGACTGATTGTGTATCGATTGCGAGTGAAAACTGGCTTGCATCGTCGTACAACCTTGCAGCCAATCCTTGCCGATCGTTGTCGTACGAGGCGAAAAATTCAAGCAAGAAGCTTTCTCCGATTCCATTGACGTCTCGGAAGTCTGGGCCTCTTTGCGGTATCGGCTTTGGCTTCAGAGCTTCAGCCTGAGCAGCGATCTGCTCTGGTGTTCGCAATTGCGTACCGTTGATGATTTGTAGCTTGGGGAACCACTCCAAGAAAGTGGCAAGAAAGTTCTGATCCGCACTTTCGATGGGGTTGCCAGTCATGTAGATAGTCTCCAATTCCTTGAACTTCCCCTCCAGCGCTCCAGACCCTGCATGTTGCTGATCTGGTTTCCACTCATATCCAGATTCTTTAGCTGTGGAAAGGTTGTTGCCACGACTTCAACCTGAGCCACGTCATCGATGTTGTTGTTTGCAAGGCTGATGCTTTCAATGGCATCTTGCTTTTCCTTGGCTGTCTTGAAAAGACCATCACAAATGGCCATGAGGCCCTTGAAGGTTTTCAAAGCCCTTTCTCGGTTGGCAAACATGCCCAAGCTCACCAAATCGGGATCGGCGGCCAAGGCGTCCAGTTTAAGGAGCTTGGTTTCGCCAATATAGCGGTTGCTTAGAATTGCCTGGAGCTTAGCGCGGAGCTCCTGGGTTTCCTTGGACTCGGTCGCCTTGCTCTGGTAACCGAGACCTTCAGTAGACTCTACAATCTCTAATGGAGTTCCGGCAAATGTGAAAGTATTGACCTTTAGGATTTCCTCCGCATCTTCCGCACTAGCTCCTACGAAGACATAATCCCCAGCCATGTGTGACTATCCCATGTTAGCAGGCACAAAAGAGTTGGCGATTCAAGGCGCTCAAAAAACAGAGTGCATCCGACCGGTGGGACCATCTCCCAGATATGGCGTTTCATACATAGGTTGACATCCGACATCCGGCAGAACAATGGCGCGCCGGGAATTCCGCAATGATAAACATACCTTCTTGATTATGATACGTCGTTTGGATCCTGGTGACAATCCGGCGGCCTTCCTCTCGAGGAACGCGAGCAAATCACTTAAGCCGCCGTCGGGGTTGCCAGCAGCTTTGCTTTGTTTCAATCCGTGCACGCGCAAGTACGAGAGTGGGCCCGTATCTTGTCCACGCGACCTGGTAGCCCTCATAGAGGAAGAATTCGAAATACGGGACGCTATGGTCGAGCTGTCGCCGTTGTTGAGATGTTTCAAAATGGTCTGCGCAGTTTTCGATGCACCTCGGGGTTTGAAGTCGTCGAGGATCTCGTCGATTGTTGCCTTCGTGAACCACCTGCAGTTGTGCCCGTACCTCGTTGAGCCTTGCGAGCAGTCGAGTCCATGTCGAGATCGCCATCGACGTCTACTTTGGTAGGACCACCCTTTCGTTTTTGAATACCGCCTCTCGAGCTTCCTTTGGAAGAGAGAGCGCTACTCTTACCACCCCGAGCAGAAGGCGCACTCTGGGTGCGAGAGCCTCGCGGCGCCATTGTGCTGTGAACGGTGTTGGTAGGATGTTCGCGGGGGTTGGTTTGCCGGCACAGGATGTACGACGCAAGTTGGCTCGTTATTTAGACTTTGCGATCGTTTTAAAGCTGAGCCCGAAAGCTGGTCACCGTAGAAAGGGTCCCTCGTGCGCACTGAATGGATATCGCGATGTTCGCAGGACACAAAGAAGCTATAGTTAAGAGCTGAAGATGATACGTCGTAAAGCTCAGAAGAAACAGCCTCAAAGCCCAGTAGGGAGAGGCGCGATTGTCGGTTGTCGTAACGAACAGTAAGGAGCGTTCCCTTCAGGAGGAGAGACGCGATGCTGACGGTAGGCGCAAGAGGAAGTTGTTGTTGAAGAAGGGTATGTGGGTAGCTGTAAGAAAAGTGATACAGGCAAAAGTTATTAGCGAGTGACGTTGAAGGCTTGGCCCCACTCTATGACAATCAGGCGCCCAGGCATCCTTTGACAAACCAGGGAACTGCAGCCTAAAGTGGCTTAGCTTCTTGCTGTCTGCATGGGCCATAGGTACCAAACTACAGACCAGCACGAGGTCACATTACAATATGCCTCGAGGATGTCACATGAGTATCCGTATTCAAAAGCAAATCGAACGTAATTACTAAGTTGAGCGCTGCCCAAGCCTCCAAGTATCAACTAGCAGAAGATAAATGGCTGGGCGGATTCAGCATCTAAATATGTGACTCACCGTTGGGCAGTACAAGTTGCAATTCCATACTATCACGTGATATGGTTCCATTTTCGCGTGACATGCTACGCGTCTGGTACAGTGTCGCGTGGGGATGATACATGATGTATTGGGAGATCTATCAAACGTCAAGCATCTACAAAGTCATCATCAACACAGCCACTAATGCTCTAGACTGCCGATGAGTGGTTCACGACCATAAGGATGTCATCTTGAAGTACGTGATACGCATTCCCATAACGAAAATGGATGACGAGGAATTTTGGGAAAATCTTGACGACAACGTCCTGGAAGCCCTCACTGAGCAGCCAACATCCAGCACGTCTTCTGGTCAAAACCGCGAGGTTACACATGGTTTGACACAACGCAAAACAGTTGGAAATGCGACTGCGATCGCGGAATTGGATTTTGAAGACCTATCCGATGGTTTTCTTGGCACCGATGATGTTCAGCTTGCCCAAGCAGTACCGGTGGTGTCAAGAGCCACAGCAGCGTCTGCGCCGAAACCTCGAACTACCCTGGCCCGAACTGGCTCGGGCATCTTTCGCCAAACCACTTTGTGGGAGGCGAAGCTCAACTCGAGCCACCTCGTCCCTCTCAGCCTGCAAACGGTAGGGGCTATAGAGCCGACATGCCTCGTGAGCCACCCAGCCACCATGCACTCAACGAAGATGCCATGAAAACATGGGTATATCCTACGAACTTGGGAGCTACCAGAGACTACCAATTCAATATTGTCAGAAACAGTCTTTTCAACAACACTCTTGTGGCGCTGCCCACAGGCCTAGGCAAAACTTTCATTGCGGCAACAGTAATGCTCAACTACTACCGCTGGACAAAGTCTTCCAAGATTGTCTTTGTTGCGCCTACCAAGCCTCTTGTGGCACAGCAAGTAGATGCCTGCTACAATATCGCAGGCATACCACGATCAGAGACGACCCTTCTCACAGGTGATATTCAGCCAGCATTACGTGTTGATGAATGGGAGAAAAGACGCGTCTTCTTCATGACGCCACAAACATTGCTTAACGATCTCTCACATGGATATGCCGACCCCAAAAGCATCGTGCTTTTAGTTATTGACGAAGCACACCGAGCGGTTGGTGAATATGCGTACGCAAAAGTGGCGAAGCTTATTCGTCGGTTTTCGAGCAGCATTCGCGTTCTAGCCCTGACAGCAACGCCGGGTTCGAAAGTCGAGACTGTGCAGGAGATTATCGACAACCTTGGCATTGCTCATTGTGAGATACGAACTGAAGAGTCTATGGATATTCGTCAGTACGTCCATCATCGTAACATTGACCAGGTAGTCCTTGATCCTTCAGATGAGATGGTCACGATATGCGAACTTTTCACGAAAGCGCTCAAGCCTCTTACAGACAAGCTAAGCGCCCAGAATATTTGGTACGGACGCAGTCCGATGGCGATGACGGCATATGGCTTGATGCAAGCACAACGAGAGTGGTTCAATAGTCGAGGACGCCAAGCAAATCAAGGAGTGCAGTTTATGATGAGAGCAATATTCACTGTTCTGACCAGCATCGCGCATTCCATCAAGCTTTTGAACTACCATGGCATCAAACCGTTCTACGATAACCTTGTTGACCTCCGCAGCGAACAAGAAGGTAAAGGCGAGAAAGGTTCGAAATACAAACGGCAACTCATCCAAGACTCCAGCTTCCAAGAAATGATGGACAAAATTCGCGATTGGCTAAAGACGGACGGGTTTGTAGGACACCCAAAGCTGACCGCTCTGGCTGACTGCATCTTGAACCATTTCATGGATAATGGGGAGAACTCATCTACCCGTGTCATTGTTTTTAGCGAGTTTCGCGATTCGGCCGATGAAATTGTGCGCATGCTCAATACACATCGCCCCTTGATCAAAGCTAGTGTCTTTGTTGGCCAGGCTGACAGTAAGCGAGGTGAGGGCATGAAGCAGGCGCAACAGATCAAGACCATAGAGGATTTTCGGAAGGGGGCATTCAATGTGCTTGTTGCAACCTCTATTGGTGAGGAAGGTCTTGACATTGGGCAGGTAGATCTTATCGTCTGCTACGATGCTTCCGCGTCGCCAATTCGAATGCTGCAAAGGATGGGTAGGACGGGTAGAAAGCGGGCGGGCAACATCACGCTGCTCTTGATGAGAGGCAGAGAAGAGGAACAATTTGCAAAATCCAAGGACAACTACGAAAAGATGCAACAGTTAATTTGCGAAGGTAGCCGGTTCAACTTTCGATTCGACCTATCCACGAGAATCGTCCCAAGGGAGATTCGTCCAGAAGTGGACAAGAGACATGTCGATATTCCTGTTGAGAATACGCAGGATCAATCTCTTCCAGAGCCAAAAAGAAGACGTGGCGCGCCCGTCAAGAAGAAGCCACCAAAGAAATTCCACATGCCGGATGGTGTGGAGACAGGCTTCCAGAAAGTCACGGACCTTGTCCGCCCGAAGCCTGCAGCAAGCAAGCCAAAACCTCGACGGAACCCTGAATTGGACGAATTGGCGGATGTTCCCAACCTGGAACGTGTTGTGCTTGGCGATGAAGAGCTTAAGGAGCTTAATCGATCGTACAGGGACTTGCCTTTCAACCATAGCGTGGTCGAGGAGACAGATATGCCAAGCATGACATCGCACCCTGAACTACAAAGGAGCTACGTCCGACAGTTAACTTGAAGCATGGGCACTACACTAAAAGAGTGGTGAAATTGCTCCGGACTATGGGGAATAACGCAAACGATCTGGTTAAACCCTGTCGATCGAAGGATTTGAGTAATTACCGAGAAATACCAGCGCCCTCATTCGTAACTTCAGATGGAGAGGTCGACGACAGCGATGGGGCCGGTGTACACCACAGAGGAAAGAAACGCGATGCCGAGCGCAGAAAAGAAGGAGGCAGCGACGAGGAACAAGCAGTGTCTTCTAAACCAAGAAAGAAACGAAAAGTAACGGCAGGGGCCCATAGAAGACGTCGAACAGATTCAAGCCTGGTTGATGTTGGCGTGGAGGCAGTGGAGGATAGCGACATGGATGGCACTGGCTCTGCAGAAGCTGAAGCTGGATTGCCATCTGGCTCAAAAAGGGCAAAGGTCGACGGAAAAAGAAACCCAAGCAAAGACGACGTGGCGGTATCAACAGTGATGAGATCGGAGATGATTGCGAAAGAGACAGCGACATACTTGAAAGTGATGGCTCCGACGATGGAGCAGACTTGGCGGACTTCCTCGTTTCCGACAACCACATAACCTCAAGCATGCAACATCCTCCTTCTACGTCGACATCAAACGCATCTCTTAGCCCGAGTACGCCGCGGGCGGTGGGCGAAAAGCCATTCTATGTGCCTACAGAGTTTCCAGGAACCCAAGACAGCGAGGATATGCCTGATTTAGGGACGCTAGCGAGCGCAAAGCGAGCAAGTCGTCAAGGGACACAAGCGTAATGGCGGCTAGTTCGAAGACGACTAGTCGACGGAGCAGACAAGTCGTAGATGACAGTGATGATGAGTTGTAAAACAGATCAGGTGTTGGGTTAGACATGGGCTCTGTGTGGGATTGATATGGATGGAACGGCGCGAATTAGGCAGGCAACTGAGCGAAATAGGCACAGGGAACATAATGTACACAGATGATTTCTAACGATTGCATTTATATTCGTATTACAAAAACTATAGCTATAAACGTAGATATTGGTGAGTTGCCAGATAATCGCATCTGTCAAGCTTACGAGAGAGACCCGAATATTGAGACCAATTTTGAGAAGAAGAAAACCTTGCACCTGGTTAGCGGACTGTCTTGTGGCCTTGCAGAGCAACAGCATAGAGTGCAGAAAGACAAAGAAACAATAGTAAAGTTCGACGCTTCAGAAACCCGATTTAAAAGCACTACGACCCCACCACCTGCCGGCAGGGCGACGCGGAGGCTCATGATGCCGCTGCATATGACGATGCGGCGACGAGCCGTCAACGCGCCGCTCGTCCACCGGAGGCAGCCGAGGAGGCCCCACGATCTCCCCTGCCGTGAAGCAGGTGAAACCGCAGGGTGACCCGAGGGTAGTCTCAGACGGCTCTTCCTATGATTGCAGAGGGGTTGTAAAGGTAATCATCATGGTAGCGAAGATGTGGCAGAAACCACAAGAGAGAAGAAAAGAAAAGAAATCAAAGCGTTCTTACCTAAAGATGGTTCAAGTAATTCGTAGAGCTAGAAGTTAGTAGAGATTGGTATGCAGAGAGTCTTAGCATGGGCCTGTATGCATTGTATTGAACGCAAAACGTGGCCAACGAACATCGTGAAGAGGTTGTAGAAGTAGGAAGGAGAACAGTGAAAAAAACTGACGACGAAATAAGTAGCTTCTCTGATAAGGTGGGAGCTGATAAGGCGGGATGGTCGATGTCCAGCTGTGAGCAGCCTAGCCATAGAGTACTACTTGTATAGCATATGTGTTTATCACAGCCAACAAAGTACTTGTCTAACGCCACTACCTTACCTCATGGACCCAAGCTTTCCCGCGCTGGTCCTCAACCAAAGGAACCTGACGCAAGGTCGCTACCTGGGAAGTACCCAAGTACCTTACCCAAGGCAAGGCACCCTTCAGCCCGAAGACTAAAAGAGCCAAGGTACGTACCAGACGACCCATCCATCTATAGCCGCCCTTGACGTCGTTTCCGCGCGACCTCCTCCCATCATCACCACCAGTTTTCTCCTCAACGGGGCTCTTGTATCTCTCTGTCCCTCCACATCTGCCGAGAGCTGGCCGATGAGATAAACCCTTTTCGTCGGACATTTGGAAACCACATACTTTCGCCATGGCTTGCGCGGCTGGCGTTCCTTTCTCAAGTTCGTCGGGACTGTCTCGCTTGGTCTCTTGACTGTAGGTCACCGCTGAGGCTGAACTGCCCTTTCCAACCCCTCCTCTGTCGTGCACATGCGCAACTTGAGGCAGAAATCTCTAGGCGAATTAGTTGAGCTAACAATCCCGTCACTGTGTAGGGCGTTTCATACACCGTCTCGACTCTCACCATCCCGACCCTCCTCAAGCTCCCCTCCGCCTCGTCTGCCGCAACCGCTCTCAACAGCTTGACCACCTCCCTCAAGACGCCCATTCTCGCCCTCTCATCCCTCTCCGCCGCCCCTCTTCTCCTCTCATATATCCTCTCCTCGCGCTCCGCTCGCCATCCGTACCTCGTCTACACCTCTCTCCTAGCTGTGCTCTCCGCTGCCGTCCCCAACCTGCTCCCTCAGCCTCCGGCCCGTCCTGCGTCCCAGCAGCCCGCGAAGAAGCCCGCCGCTGCCCGACCTCGCGCCATGGAAGCCAGCTACGAGGTCCTCGGCGACGTTCACAGCGAAGAAGCCCCTAGCGAAGAGGAGGTTGAAGAGATGAACGGCGAAGATGTTCAGGTTGAGTTCGACAATGCTGCCCGTGGCTTCCTTGTCAGGACAGGAATTTCCGCGCTTGGCTTTGCCATGGCAATTGTCGGAATCTGGGGTGATGGCGCTCCTCAGCCTGTGGTCTTCGTCTCTTAGTTCCCAGAATTCACAATGGCAGAGCTCATTTTACCTTGATTTCGGGGACGTGCCCGTTGCTGAACAAAACATAACTGGTCCTTAACCCTGCTGCTTCATGCTTAGAGTCCTTTTTACCGGAGTTCTGCGGGATCGAAATTTGTCCAACAAATCCTAGTAGCCTGGCGAAGAATCTCCTATCTTCACAGTGGCTAGCCTTACATATGCCAACACCTGTCTTGGCTCCTATATAGTAAAATCCTATCTATACTGCCTAGCCGACTTGACTAGTTTAAATCTTGATATGTCGTGAGAGCTGACAGTACAACAGCCTTCCGCTCATTGCCTGGTTTAAATGAACAAGTGTCATCCACACTTTCCACAGGAAATGTTATTGGTACCCCGGAGAAATGAGTTTCGTAGAATTGTGGTAATCAGCAGTCTTGAAAGCTATCAAAATATACACAAGCAAATTATCCCCTCTCCTCTCCTCTCCTTCCTCACTCGTGGTAGTTGTCGCACTCGTCACACTTCTTTAAACCGGCCTCCTTGGCCTCAGTTTCGGTAAAGACCTTCCAGGCTGAATTGCGCATACCGTCGAAGGTCCTATTCGCAAAGTCGCCGCTATCTTCCGCCTCCTTGTTGTCTTCGCCGTCTTCATGGTCGTCGGCCCGCGCCTGGATGGTGAAGTATCGGCTTCCCGTAAAGGTCTCGCCGAGTCTTTTGGCAACATCGTTGGCTTCGTTGAGGCTTACCAGACGACGCAGTTCTGGTGATTTCTCCATTGCTGTACTGCAGAGATCCCAGATTATGTCCTTCTTTTCGTGGCTAGTGAGAGAAACGGAATCCTTTTCCTTCTTCAAGCCCATGGCCTGGCTAATCTGAAGTAGCTCGAATCCTGTGTACTCACTACTTAGCCCGAGTTCCTCAGTCATCTTCTTAATCTCTTCAGGCGGCATGTCAGAGTTCTTCTTGACAAAAGATGCCGGTGGGTCTTCGACTAAACTCTTTGCCCGGAATCGCCGCATGTTAGATGGGATTTCTGAAGGTTTATGCAGATGCTGCGCCGAGACAAGGTCGTGAGCGACCTCAGCCGGCGTACGCCCCACGGCGTTTTCACGGTATAGTAGTTTTGGCTGGAAGTCAACGAGAACCTTGGCAGTCGCAAGTTGCTCACGCATGATAATGGTGTGTAAAGGAGTTTCTCCAACAGCGCCAAGAAGATGGAGCTCGCTGCCTTGAGAGTATTCCAGAAGAAGCTTCAAAACTTCGACAGGCGTGCTGGCATCAGAATACCATGTGCTACTAGTATGATAATAGCTGTAACCTGTGGCACCTCGCGTATCTCCTGAACTGACCCAAGCATGTAGTGGGGTGAGACCATTCTCCTGTAAACTATTTCTTTGCTGGAATAGATGACCCTGAAGATCTGGATCAATAAGTTCGAGCAAAGGACGTAGCCTATGGGCCGAGGGAAGACCAGCAAGAGCCGCATGAATAATGTTTTCACCCTTTGTGTTCCGCGTAGACTGATCTGCGTTTGCTTTAATAAGAAGTTTGGCATAGCCAAGTCGGCCTAGTCGATAGGCAATCATCAGAGGTGTGTCTCCAGATGTTGTCTTCTTCTCAAGCGATTCAGGATATGTCTCGATGAGATACTCGAGAAGCTCAAACGAGCGTTTTTCCGGGTTGGCCATCACTGCACAGTGAATCACCATATCATCTACCAAGTCTTATTAGTCGGTTCATGGTACTCGGGAGACTGGTGTAGCTTACTTTCGGCACCAAGCCATTTTGATATAGATCGGTCAAAGCCACCCGGGCTATCCTTCAGATGCTTGAGTCTGACATCATCTCGCGCGCTCTTGGACTTGCCGAAATCACCATAGAGTCTATGAGGTGCATCGCTAAGGAAGAATTCAACACTTTCGAGCGATCCGCCCAGAGCAGCATGCAAAAGCGGCGGCGTCTTCAGTCCGCTTGTCTTTACGGCCATATTGCGACCAGCGTTTGCCCAATCCTTTCTATAGCATCGTCAGTACAACTATGGCTCGGTGGTAATGGTGATCCTTACCTTTTCTTGCCATAAACCGTTAAACCCTGGTAAAACTTGGGCTTTACTTTCAGCTCAACGCCGCTCTTCTTGACAAGATGGTCCAGAGGAATGCCAGCTCCAGTTCGCTTGATTGCGTATTTAAGCAGGTCTATCTTATCATGCTGAATCGCCCACAGATAGGCACTTTGGGGAAGTCGAATGCCTCTTTCGAGTCATCGCTTGTTTCCTCTTCTGACTTATTGGTTGAGTAGAGTAGGCACATATCTATCAGCGCCTTGAGTCCGTCGAGGTTATCAGTGTCAAAGACATGTTGGAACAGATCGCGGAATCTGTCTCGACGAGCTTCCCGTCTTGCATCTTAAAAGTCCGGAAAACCTCGCAA
This sequence comes from Albifimbria verrucaria, assembly GCA_020081605.1. Classification (NCBI taxonomy): domain Eukaryota; kingdom Fungi; phylum Ascomycota; class Sordariomycetes; order Hypocreales; family Stachybotryaceae; genus Albifimbria; species Albifimbria verrucaria. The sequence goes on from JAHREC010000018.1 coordinate 3,544,400, forward strand.
ATGTGTGACAACGGCTTTGTGTGGGATTCAACTTGCAAAGAGACCTGACCAATGTTGTCAATGGTAAATGTTTTGTCCGCTTTTGTCGACACAATGCGTGGCTCGTCGTCATCATCGTCCTCATTTTCGAGTCATAGTCTTCTTCGCTGTCGCCTTCGTCGGCCTCCATCTTATATTTAAGCTTCTCCGGAGGCGACCACTGTGCTTTGACAATCTCAAGAATAGCCTGTGCCACATCGTAATGGCCATGAAGAAATGCAAGAGAAAATGGCGAATTGTTGTCTTCGTCAGATATGGCCATTTTCAGCGGGGACTGGTCTTGATTCGGTCCCCATGCGTGCAAGGTATGCTCCTTGATCTGATCTAGATTTCCGCCCAGGCAGCTTCCATGCTGGTGTTTGTCAGCCCACGCGCATATGAAATGGGGCCATCTATATCACTTACAGTTGAATATAGCCTTCGCGCCTCGTCTCTGTCATGTCCTTATCATTTGTAAACCTGAAGTTATATTCGAATGGCTTCGGAGGCTCTCGTTCTGAACTCGTGCTATTATTATAGCCCATGAGGTTGTCCGTTTCCTTGGTTTTGATATCAGGTTGAAGCTCTGCAAAAGGCTTGGCATCTTTAGCAAGAAGAATACTCTCGAGAGACTTGAAACCTGAAACCGTCTCATTAATTGCCTCTAGCTTCTCAGAGACGCCAGCCAGTGTTTGGACACGCTTGACATTTTCATGGTAGCTTTCCATCGACTTCTTAAATGATTCCTGATTTGCTGACACCTTCTTCTCGACAATCCAATGCTGATAGGTGCCTGGCTTGAACTTTTGTAGATAAGTGTCCACTCCTGGGGTCTCCATGGGCTCAACCATTTGCTGTTCTCCCTTATACTCCGATAGCTTTGTGATCAAGTCACGCACAAGGTCCAAGGCGGAGCGACCCTTGTTATATTGCCGTTCATATGTGTTATGCAGCATCTTCTGTGTTTCCAAAGTCAATGTATTGGCATCCGCCCTGTTTTCCAGGAGCTCAATGGCGACTTGGAAATATCCTTGGCGGATGGCGGTAATAAGTGGCTGCTCAAGGCTTTGGTTGTATCTTTCCTTGTTGGTCTCCAGCGTTCCCAATCTTCGAGAATAGTTCTCATTCAGCCGAGCAGCCTTCAACCATGTTTCAAAATCGACGTGCGCAAGTGCGCCTGCACTGAGTAGCTTGCGAACAAGTTCAGGGTTGTCAAGCACAACCGCGCTGTGCAATGGCGAAATAGTCTCGGCATCCCAATAGTAGCCACGTAAGAACAAATGATTGACAGCTGACTTCAGAGCTACCTTGTCTGATTCCAGCAAAACATCGATTAGACTGGAATTAGCCGTGGTGATGTATCGGTGAAGAGCTGTGACACCATTCGACTCGGCCTGAGAGCATGTAGCACCAAGCTTAAGGAGAAGCCGGGCCATGGACTTCGCCTTCTCCGTAGGGAGCGACAACGCCAACACCAAGGTGAGGATGGCCGCAGTCTCGTCATTATCGGCATTGGAGAATTTGACTGGGAGAATCGAGTCCGCACCGTACTATATAAGCGTAAGTCAGTAAAGCGGAAAGTAATGTCGAGATTGTTAGGGCCAGCAATCTCCATTAGAATATTGCTTCACTTACGTCGCATAGAAGCTCCACCACAGCTTCATGGCCTTCAGAAATTGCAAGATGCAAGGGCGAGCAGGGAATGTCCCATGCCAAGACATCAATCTGATAATAATCTGGCTCGTCTTCCGATTCTTCTGGGACAAGATCATCAGTGGCATTATCCTCCTTCTTGACATTGACGAAGGAGCCAGTGACGATGGAATGGCTGTCAGCGGCAGACTCTGCACCATCAATCATTTCCACGTCAGAGTCATCTTCTGACTCTTCAGCTTCACCTGAGACATCTGGTTTATCCTCATCCATAGCGTCCTCGTTGCCAGAACGAATAGGCTTGTTTGCTTCACGCTTCTTAGATTTTCTCTCTTCTTCTGCCTCTTCATTCAAGATACTCTTCTCCATCAATATCTTGATCATTTCAGTTTCACCGCGCCAGGCAGCAAGATGCAAGGCGGTTTTGCCGTCAGCCAAACGTGCAGTTATGCGAGCACCATGATCGACAAGACACTTGACCACCTCCGGGGTGGAGCACATAACAGCGAGATGAAGCGGCGACCTTCCGGTATAATCCCGCTGGTTCGGATCCGCGCCGTCTTGAGAAAGCCAGTTCAGGACGTCGTCAACATCTCCATCGACAATTGACTGACAAAGCCTGGCAGTGTTGCCAACATAGGCCATATCCGTCCAATCTTGTTCAGTCAAAGGATTGAATGAACCAATTTGCTGTCGACCAGGATCATCAATAAGGAAAGACACTTTGCCAGAAATGTAGATCTCTGCTTCCTTCTTCGCAACCTCCATCTCCTCGGGAGTCTTTGGCTCGGGGCAAGAGCCGCAACAGTCTTCAATGACATCCTGAACACGCCCAAAAATGCGGGATGCCGATGAAGGTAAACTTCACGTTTATCCGACTGGTTCCATTCTGCGTTCAGGAGTAAGTCTCTTGTATAGCAAAGCTTCTCAATCCGCTTGGCATTGAAATGCTCGCCATATGGGACCGTAAAGGTATGGTAGTTGCTAACGTCTTCTTCTGAAAGCCAGTCGGCAACTTCATCCTCATGGTAGTCCTTGAGGTTACCCCTTAACTGCTGGCGACTACGGTAACTGGTGGGTCTCCCACGTTCTGATCGGCGCTTGTTAAGATATGCTTCACGAGTTGAATGTGTCGGGAGCCGTTCTAGGACGAGGAGACGTGCCAGACCGAGCGTCCGTCCGAAGCTCCTTTCGAAGATGGTCGGGTCAACTCGAGAGCGATCCAACTCTGGCCAGTATACCTCGAAATTGCGGTGAGAATACTTGGACAGACGGTTCTCGTAGGAGGGACTTCTTCGAGTAAGGTCGACATGATTGATTTGGCTTATAAAGCTGCCCAGAGCCCTGGGCGTCACCCAGACTTGTTTTCCATCAAAGGCTCCGCCAGCTGCATCAATGTCAAAACCAGTCAGAATTTCGCTGACGGATTTGTAGACACGCAAAACAATCTGGAGCATGTTAGCTGTACGTTACACAAGGACTTGATTTCAAGTGTGCACAAACCTGAACATGACGGACAGGGTACTGGCTAGCAATGGTAATGGCGTATTTGGTACGAACAACAGTAACTTCGTTGAGAAGAGCGTCACGAATAGCCTGCTCGATCTGCTTGATCTTCTCGATGGCTTGATCATGAGTAAGTCCGTACAAGAAGAGGTCCACGTCGGAAGCCGGGCAAAACTTCTCGTGGTAATATTCACGTAGCTTTCGCTTGGTGGTTTTGAACTCTGGTGGAACAGGGAGCAGACAGTTGACAACGGAGGAGCCAGCGGCCACGACATTGTTCCAGTCAATTTCAGCCAGGGAAGTCTCAGAGAAGACATTGAAGTTTTTCTGAAACTCAGCCATGTCGGCGACAGTAGCTGGGGACCCGTGTGGGCGGCGTTTGTCGTCTGGCAGGGCCATGATATACTTGGACTTTTCTTCCTCGGATTCAGAAGCCAAGTCTCTGGCACGGGTGGTGATGAGCTTGGTGTTTTCCGTAAAGAGAGGTACGACATTGAGATAAGGGTCATTCAAGATTGGGTTCTGACGATCTTGTGCATAGACACTTCGCAGGTGAGCCTCGTATTTGCGGTAGGGCTCTATGATATCAACCAGGGACTTTTCCGGGTTCTGGGCAATGTGACTCGCCAGCTCCCAATGGGGAGCCGGCAGCTTAGGGAGGTCTGCAGCTGCCATGCTTGAGATGGATAATCTAGCCTGTCGAGGTGTGAGAATTGGACCAATGCCATACAGAATGTCATTGCCATTGCGGATGAAAGGCACATGGCAAGAATGGTGGAAAGTCTAGGTGTTGAGGCTGAGATGTGAGAAGGGAAGGCAGCGGTGTATACATACCTACAAATAGGAGGAGGGAGTGCTTCCCTGTTCATACACCAGAAAGCGAAAGACCAGATCAAAACAGCGTCAAGCTTGGCATTCGATAACACACAAACGCCTTTTGAAAAAAAAGAAAAGATGATAGCGGTGTTGAATTGAACTGCACGTGTGGTTGTTGAGGGAAGTTGGACTGACAATCAACGGCCGGGAGATGGGAGGGAGGGAGTAGATGATTTATATACAAATGACAAAGCTCGGCATGCCTACATGGCCGCTACTCGTTCCACAACATCTTGACGGTGTGCTTGTCCGTCATTGTCCTGTTCAGCTCTCGTACATAGTACGGTATAATTAGCTGAATAAGTTAGTCCCTAGTCTCCGCTTGGTAGCCGCACGTTGACTCGGCTAGGACCCTGCGTAGCTAGGCGGATTTCGATGGAGAGAGCATGCACCATGACCCATGCTTGCCTAGTGATTGACAGACCGGGAGTTTGAAGTGAGGGTACCCTGCTCTCTCTCACTTGCTCAGACGTTCATCCTGCGCTGTCTCGGAAGAGTCTACGATGGTGGTGAGGTCGGGAGACGCGCCGGGAAACGCGCTCCAGTGGAGGTGCTGCCTAAATAATCGGGGCAGTCGAAACGCGAAACCTCGTGATCATGCCTCATCGTGTCAAAGTGAGGGTCAGATAGAGGACTGGTGCCTGGCCGAGATAATCCATCGCATCTCAAAAAGCGGGTTCGGGACCTTGAAGCAGCCCAAGCTGATGGAGAACCCCTGAGCTGCAGCCTAGCCAGAGGCGCCAATGGCGGTGTGGCGCTGGTCCAAATACAAGCCGGCATAAGGTACGCCAAGCTCCCACCATACGTGTGGTGGTTTAGCCTACATCACTGTCATGGATATCGTAAATTAGGTGGCATTCAGCTGGATTGAGATGGCACGTGTAACACGAGAGCTCGTTGTGCTTAGGCATGCCTCACTGTTGATCTTGGTTATCCGGTAACACAGACGGCGTGCACGCTTCCGTCATCAACGACGCCATCCAGCTAAGTAGTAAGAAAACCCGTCCGTTAATAGGCCTGTTTAGACCGTGAATTCCTCCAAGACCTCGTGCATCATTGACTAGTTATATTTGGATTGTGTCGTTGTGCGATGGGAGTCACGGCGTGTACAACCATTTGCCAATGCTCTCATGTTCGAGGGTGCAGGGTAGCAAGTTAGTGCAGGTCCCATCTGGAGGAGATATCTGGTTCTGCTTAACCCAATGCTGCCATCACTCAGCACTAGCTCGATATATGCGTTTATGATGGGCTAGACACGGTGAAACACGGCCAATCGCGACAGGCGAGGAAAAGTAGCGAGTTCTTCTTCGGCATCCGCTGGGTTGGCCTTGGAAGCAGTATCATGTTATGTTTGTCTCATATCGTCCCTGTATAATAATACTATCATGATCTTGATAGTTTAACACTATGAAGCCTTGTGTAAGGTACAAGGCAATGTCGATATCAATTCTCCCAACATTGCCAGTTGCAGAGAAAGAGAGACAGCGAAAAGCCAGGTATTTTGTATGATCCTGAATCAACGCTTTCTCCTCCAAGGCCGGTTCCGCCAAGCTCCCTTCAGAAGGCAAGCCGGGCCATTGATTCCCGGGAAAGTGGGCCTCATCCGACAGACACGGCCGGTGGCGTAAATTGACCGATACCGCCAACAGCCGTGCCATGGCCTACAAGAAAAGTTCAAATTGCCACCTGGAAGGGAGCACACAAAGAAGGGTCAAGGAAAGAAGATTCGATTGCCCCTAAAATATCATTGTCAAAGAACTAAATGATATCTAAATTCTACCAGCCTGAAATGCCTCGACAGCTTTCCTCAAGCCCGCTTCTGCTTATTCCCTGCCATGCTTGACGCGACATCAATTTAATCACGTGACAGCGCATCAAACGCTGACTAAGTAACGCGGTGCGCGGGCTAGTCCTCGCGATCCATATCTGCAAATGTACTCTTGACCCTACCTTTGCCATTCGCCATGCTACTGGACTTGCTCAACACTTGACAACTTTGAGCTCGGCACATAAAATCAGATGTTGCTCAGCTCAGAAGTCCTGGGCAGGATTAAGCAGAGTACATCGGCCTCATGACTCGGAACAACCTTCCAGATCATCTGTCGTGGTTGCTGAACAACATTGCCATATCTAGACCACCAGCAAGACCGTGCCCGAATGCGAACGACTCTTTTCGATCAGAAAACACCCTCTCGCAGCAATCCAGTGGTCCCGTGCCCTCTCGAAAACCCTCAAATACAGCCTCAAACTACGAGAACAGGCACCCCCGAACCTGGCCTATTAAATAAGAGTAATGGATTGAGGGATCAGGTTCGAGTTGCGCAGGACCCGGTAGAACTCATATCGGAAGAGGAAGACGAAGAATTCGAGATGGGCCGGTTGACTAGCACTGCAAAGTCGAAGAAGCCGTCACTTGTACTCAAGCACGAGCACCACTCTTCACCAGCACTGGACCAGTCATGGTCACAACGACCCAAGAGCCCAGTCACATCCACCCGTGCGCTGGGTCGGACGAGTCCCAAACCATCACGAACCGCAGCATCACAGGTATCAACACCCCGAAAGGTGCACCGGACATCGACGTCACCCAAAAAGTCATCTTCAAGGCAGCCCACCTATCCGATCCTTAACCTCGATCTCACCGATTTCGACGATGATGAGTTAGATTGCATGGATTTAACCGATGGGGTCATTACCTCCTCTGACTCGACACAATTCGGTACAGGAGTGCGGACTCGTGGAGAGGAAGACGCTGTGCTGCCTGTGCCTCCGCGTAGCAGCAGGAAGCGGAAGAGCTCGGAGCTTGGCAGACAAGAGTCGGAAGATGAGGCACAGTTCCCCGACGTGTATCAAATTCTTGGGACAGATCCACCTGTTGCTACTCCAGGTAGGCGGTTGGCAAACCGTTACGGCGATACCCCAGGCACGGCAAAACGGTTTCAGACTCGGGATGAGGATAGGCTCAGTACGGCCAAGACACCGCGGAGCACCAAGCGTCAAGCGATCAAACGTGACTCAGCCATCCTGTCCTCGCCTTCAAGGCATCTGGAAAGCCGACGCACACCCTTGAAACTCGAGCCCGTGGCCCCAATAGGCTCTTCAAACAGTGTTAGAAATCTCAACAAAGTCAAGCCATCACCAACAAGCCCACGACCTATCACGACAGCTGCAGCCGAGACTGGCGAATTAGAGGCGGAAGGTGATGAGTCGGATGCGTTACCAACAGATAGCTTGGTGATTCCGGATTCCGACGATGAATACTTGACCCCCATCCCACAATGGCTCGATAGCCGACCTACCTCAACCTGCTCCCAGGATAGATGGGCCTTCTGGTCGCATCGACGTGTCCGGCTCTTCCAAATTTCAAGGGAGCATAGGTAAGACGCTACATTCGCCATCACGGCCGCCCGAGGTAGCGAGCCTTGCTACTACGGCGCTGGGCGGTGTCAGCACACCTCTTACCTCGATATCACCTGGCGATGGGGAATTAATCACCTCTACTATGCTGGCTGATCAAGAAGCTCCATCGTCGAGTCAGACTCCCCGTTTACTAAACTTATTATTAACCAACCCTGAAGCCCTGAGCCAGAAGCAAGAGTCTCTCGAGCTCAAACTTCAGCAAAATGGCCAGAATTTTATGCGAGCACTCAACGAACGCTGGCCAAAGGAGAGACGCGACGAGATTAAAGCAGAGAAGGAGCTGCTATTGAAACAGCAAAAAGCTGTTCGTGATCTATCTGAGCCATTGGAATCTTATCAATCGCTTTGCAAGCAACGAGAGACTGTAGCACAACGGGTTGCCCAAAGCTACGCAGATGGCCTCGACACAGATGCTGATGAAGTTCTGCTGGATGAGCTTACGGACCAGATCCAGGTGGTGGAACTTGATCTTCTCAGTGCTCTCGCCAATGCCGGAGTTGACGAAGCCAGCTTGCTTGAAATGCAGCGGCAGACCCTTAATAGCCCGTACAATTCGACTACCGTTGTCCTTGGTACGCAGGCGCCTCTTCACAATAGGCTTGATATACCCCGTGGACTAGAGGAGGCACAAACTGGCGCCGCCGCCCTAAGCCAAGTCATTCATCAAACTCAACTGTCGGAAGTACAGCAATCCCGCCTTTGGAATGAACCGATACCAAAGACGACCGTTGGATCACGGAGTGAATTGATTCCTCGGGAAGATAAACAACCATTCCCAGCGCCATTTCCGAGGGATGCTGGATATTCACACAACCAGCGCCAGTCTAATATGCCAAGGCAGAGCGCAGACATGATTGATGATGAGGATTTCGATCTTATGGACGATGACTTCCCGAAGCCGACAATTTTGTATCGCATACACTACCGAAGCTCCCGCTCAAATCCAAAGCAACGCCTGCACGCCAGGGCACAGCTATCTCTTATCCCGACTTGGAGGAATTCGGTGATTTGGAGGAAGAAGAAGATCTCCTGGCATTTTTGCAAGAGGAGGATCTGGGTATACCTCCTGGGAGTGTCTCACGAGCCTCACGTCAAGTCTTTACGGAGGTTTCAGGGAACGGCCCTGTATCGTCAAAGGTTAAAATATCTCCAAAGAGACAGCCGGGATCGGGCTTGCCAGAATTGAGGATCGATCTAAATCTGATGCGACATCCATGGTCACCAGAAGTTCAAAAGATGCTCAAGGATCGGTTTAGGATGAAAGGATTTCGACATAACCAGCTTGAGGCGATCAACGCAACCCTAGCCGGAGATGATGCCTTCGTTCTGATGCCAACTGGAGGTGGCAAGTCTCTATGCTACCAGTTACCTGCGATTGTTAAAACGGGGAAGACAAGAGGCGTCACGATCGTGATATCCCCACTTCTGAGTCTAATGCAGGATCAAGTAGATCATATGAAAGCTCTAGGTATTCAAGCCGTAGCCTTCAATGGGGAGTGTTCGGCAGAATACAAGAGGCAGGTGATGAGTGCTTTTAACGAGCGAAGCCCGGAACATTTCATCGAGCTGTTGTATGTTACACCGGAAATGGTCAGCAAGAACATCGCATTCAACAATGGCATGCAAACACTGTACCGAAAGGGCAAGTTTGCTCGTCTAGTTATTGACGAAGCGCATTGTGTTAGTCAATGGGGCCACGACTTTCGTCCCGACTACAAGACTTTGGGCCAAGTTCGACTGAAGTTTCCAAACGTACCAGTTATGGCCTTGACGGCTACAGCAACCCAGAATGTCATTGTTGACATCAAGCACAACTTGGGTATGGCTAATTGCCAAGTCTTCTCTCAAAGCTTCAACAGACCGAACTTGTACTACGAAGTCCGGCCAAAGACGTCCAATTCGAATGCCACCGAAAGCATTGCAGCTCTCATCAAGTCCAAGTATCCTCGTGTGAGCGGCATCGTATACACTATTTCTCGAAAACAAGCGGAAGACGTTGCTGAGAAGCTTGCTGGTCATGGTATAGCTGCTCGCCATTATCATGCTGGTATTGATCCACAGGAGAAAATTGAGGTTCAAACATCTTGGCAGAAAGGACAAGTCAGTGTTGTTGTTGCCACCATCGCGTTTGGCATGGGTATCGACAAGCCAGACGTCAGGTTTGTTATGCACCACGGTCTTCCAAAGAGTTTGGAGGGATACTATCAAGAGACCGGCCGAGCAGGGCGGGATGGGAAACCTTCAGACTGCATCCTGTACTTCGGCAAAGGCGACATAAGAGTCCTGAAGAAGTTGATTGCAGATGGTGATGGTAGTGCAGAGCAGAAGGAACGTCAGATGGCGATGTTGAACCGTGTCACTGCATTCTGTGACAACAAATCCGATTGTCGACGTACTGAGGTTCTGCGTTATTTTGGAGAAGATTTCACACCTTCTCAATGTCAGAAATCCTGCGACAACTGCAAAGCAGGACTTGTCTTTGAACTGCAAGACTTTTCAGAATACGCCATTGCCGCGATCCGAGTTGTGGAGGCTCAGCGAAAGCTCACGCCGAATCAATGCGCAGATATTCTACTCGGCAAGAGATATCCTGCACATGAAGAGGAGTTGTCAGGAGAATATCACGGAGCGGCAAAGGGTCTGAAAAAGCATGAGGTAGTCCGCATCATCGATCGCCTTTCAGCTGAGAAAGCTTTTCATGAGAACAACGTTGTCGGTAATTATGGTATTGCTATACAATACCTCCAAATAGGACCAACAGCACGACAGTTTCTCAACGGTCAAAAGAAACTGATGCTTACTATCCAAGTGTCGGAGGGCGGCAAAAGTTCCAAAGCAGCTAAGCCTAAAGCTAAGAAGCCGAGCAAGAAAGCCAAGGAGCAGGAGGCCTTAGGTATACAGTCAACGTATGTCTCGTCACCAATCAACAAGCGAAAACCACGGAAACAGGTTGTTGAAAGTGATGATGAACAACTTCCTATAGGGTCCCGTGGGTACGCCAACGACGGTTTTGTGGTCTCAGACGATGAATTGGATGAAGATGAAGATGCCGGTAGTGACGGCTTCGCTCCGCTACCTCAACATCGTCCTGCTAAACCTGCTTCACGGAAAAAGGGCCCACCAATAAAAACTGATGGACGACTACACGACTTGACGGATATCCATCAAGACATTGTTAATAGCTTTGTCGAAGAGGCTCGCAAGCTGGAAGAGCATATCCGAAATAAGAAGGAGCTGAGACGGCCACTTTTCACGGAAAGAGATTATCGTGAAATGGCTATTAACTGGACCACGACGCTTGATAAGATGAGCCAGCTACGCGGCATAGATCGAGATAAGGTCAGGAGCATGGATCCAAGTTCATCCCCACGTTGAAAAAGTTCCATGCTACATATCAAGAGATCGTCAATGCTGGGGCTGAAGCACAATTGTCAGATCAAGACCAGGCCATAGTTGACCTGATCAGCTCAGACATGGAGTTTGACGATGAAGACATAGACGATGCCAGCGCACCCGTCGAGGAGGATTCCCATTACTTCAACGCCAAGCCACGACCTGAAGTGCAGGCCTTCCACGACAGACTTCAAGGCTTCAACAATACACAGGCGAGCCAAGCTAAGTCAAAGTCTTCATTTACCAAAAGCAGTGGCAGGAAATTCTCCAGCGGCAAGAAATGGCCCAGAAAGTCTGGCGGTGGAGTCAGGAAGCGCAAGAGCAGCAGCACATGGAAGAAGACCAGCAGTGGCTCCTCCGGGACGTCCAGGCCCGCGGGCGGCGGCTTCAAAGGGATGGGAAGCTTGTAAGCAAGCCAAGTGGAAGTATCGGCCTGATGCCGCTGTGAGGGAAGACCTTGGGTCGTCATGATTGGGAAGCGTTACGGTGTTTTATGATGAAGGCGCTTTTGGGAGTTGCCATGGCGCCTGTTACGACTAGAGACACGGGTACGAATGAAATAGCATGCATTACAATGGGTAAAGACAAATCTTAGAGAAATTTCGCAATGCTGAGCCTCAGTGCTACGTGTTCTTGTGACTATATCATGATAATAATGCTGGTAAGTGGACGATTGTGCAGAACCTGCCATAGCGCAGCTTCGCAATTCTTTTCGTGATCGAGTTTCATGCACCGGCTCCATGTCACGGCAATCGTAATGTTAGAAACATTGTGGCATAATTCTCACCATCTTACATTTCTATGCCAAAAATTCTAGCTCATACAGACAGCTCAGAAACCCCTTTCTTCCTGCAGGTTGCATCTGCGCAGCAGGTGAAGTAAGTGCCCCAGAGCAGGCCACGACACATTTCTACAGAGGGCTGTCCTTGATTTGTGCGTTTGTAGCCAACGATTTTAAGTTGTATGACCTTATTATCTTTTGGTGTATTATATAACACTCTGACCTCTGTGTACGCCTTGCTATGCTCGTAAAATCTGCCTGGGAGGTAAACGGCGCGCCAGGCTTCGTTCCTGGCCCAGAATATAATATATACATGTGACACTTGGGGTGGAGTGTCGATAAACGCAAGAATTGCAGTACAATTGACAGATCCCAACTACACCGTCCTCCTACCATCAACTGTGAGATGCGTCCTTGGCCAGCTAATGTCGCCATCTTGGCCGCAAGTCTTTCGGTTCCGTGGTGGCACTGGCGCGCACTCCCTGACGAGATGATCCCCGTAGTGGTGTTGTGCGCCCCGATTCGCTGCCAGTCTTGGCCTTGGGCTGGGGCAAGAGGCTAGTCCGTCTGGAGGTCGAAGCAAGAGAGCTGGCCGGTCGACTAGCCTGCGTATCATCTACTGACAGGCTTGTCCTTGATGTCTGCAGCGATGCTCGTCGTGTCGAGGATGAGAGAGCCGACATTGAGGCTTGTGTGTTTAGCTTGGGTTTAGGTAACACCTGCTGCTCATGCAGAGAAGGAGAAGCCAATCGCTCACGGAATGACAATCGAGAGTGACCCGTCCTAGAAGGCGTTGTCTCGATCCTTGGCGACTCAGATGCGGAGCGATGCTAGCGGGCCGCGGATAGTGGGAAGTTTTGAACCGCTCGGAGATGGTGTAATCGAAGAGGTTGATCGCTGAGTGCCAGGTGTTCTCCGCGAATATGGGCTTGGGGTAGTCAGGTTCAGAGGTTTGAAGTGGTGACCGGTATCAATGTCACCTGTGTTGGTTGAGCCATTCCAGCGAGGCCGGTTATCCATGGCAGACGGAGGGCGCTGGAACCTACTGGATGGCACAGGGGTTGTTACAGAAGAGCTGGCAATCGTCGCAAGCCGTGATGAGCCTTGTCGTTTGCTAAGCTGCGATGTCGGCGCAGGCAGTGATGACTGTCTGCGATTGATGCTCTGAACACCTTTGATGTAACCTGCATTGGGTGACCGGACCTTGATATTCTTTGGCGTTTGCGGATCGAAACCGAGACTCGACATAATGACTGAAGAAGGAGGAGACGTTCCAGGAGTGTCGTGTCCGCTTCCAGTTGTTGACCTGTCGTTGGATAGCATACTCGATACAGAGTCTCTCAGTTGTTGAGTCCTGAAATCGATATGAATCTCTTCCAATACCGCATCCATCTCCCTTGTCTGGTTCTTCAGCGACTCCCATCGCGCCTGCAAATCAGAATGCAGCCGCAAGATTTCTCCGTTGACAGTCAACCGATCTTTCACGCCCTTGTCGATAATAGAGAGTACCCGTTCGATAGCAGGTCCATAGTGCGTCTTCTTGGCTTCGTAGCTTTCCAACTTTTTCGATAAAAGAGGTTGGTTGGTTAATTGTGCGCCGCTGTCGATTGCTTGCTTCAGCTTTAGCAAAGATCGCTCTACCGACTCGTGCATTTTCTGCGCTTGGCGCCCAGCCCCACGGAAAACAATGACCCAGCGATCCTCACCGAGTTCTTTGCGAAGGGATTCTGCGTCCTTCTCCAGCTTCCTGTAGCTCGCATCAAGACCTGCCCTTCTCATCTCCAATTCCTCGCAAGCTGTGGGGAAGGATTGCTCGGCTCGTGTCTCGAACACTGATAACCGCATGGGCAGGAAATCCAGCGATGCCCTCAGAGGTTGCATCCTGGCAAACAGAGCGAGAAGACTGGAGTCATCCTGGGAAAGACTTGGAGTACCTGGCGAGCTAGGGCTCATGGGGAAAGCAGGTAAGGCAACCCTGCTCTGCGTCTGTAACCGGGCCGCTGGAGGCGGCGTGTCATCAACGATGGTCTGTAGGTCACCAATGTCCACGGCGTCGCCTCCGGCAGCTGCTACAAGACTCTTATGACGTCGCTCCTCCATCTCGAACACTAGTCGTATCAGATCATCCATTTCACCTTGGATATCTCCCAGGACATTGTTCCAAAGCTCCTCCCACTCCATGGCGATCTCAACCTGACCTCGCACGTTGCGTAGGGTATCTCTGATCTTAGCCCATTCGTGAATGATGGCTTCCATCTGCGAGACTGCGCGGTTCAAGTCCTCGGCGGGAACGGTAACGATGTCTTCACGGCTCTGCAATTCCTCGATGGCGCTCACATAGACGTTGATGAGATCTTCGAAACGAGTGATTGCCGTCTCGACCTCCACCAAACCTTCCCGGCCACCGGCAGCTGCCCACTCGACGTCATCCTCGCTATCGAGACCACCAATTACTTCCGATGCCTTCGAAATCCAGCTCCGGATTTGCTCGGCGGCGTTGATGAGGGCCACAGTAGCAACAGGCGCGGTGGGAATGGCCGAAACCCTACTGGATAAGGATTCGGCATCAGGAAGCTGTAGGGAGGTCAATTGGTTGAGCTGATTGGCAAAGGAAGCTCGCGAGAGTGTGTAGATGGAGCCAGGTCTGTTATGGCCAGGAGTGAAGTAGGAACCGAGGCCGGGGACGAAGTCGGTCGAGGGTGTCGCGGGCGTCGACGGCCCTTTCGCAACAGGAGGAGTGGGAGGAGAGGGAGGCGGTGATGGAGCGGCTTCGTCGGGGAGGGAGGTAGCGGCTTGCGCTCGAGATGCTCGCGGCGGATGTCTAGCGTAGCCTTGGTTCCATTGTCGTTGGTGTGATCCGGAAGACGGTATTTGTGCGTGTCCATAGCCAGCGGAACCGGGTCGTCGTCGACTGGCGGAGGAGGAGTGGCAGCCTGGCTAACGCGCTCGTCTGCGTCGTCGGGCCTGGGTGGTGAGGAGGTTGCGCTAACACCTCTCCAGGGCCGACCACGGCGGGTGATGATGGATGTAGCAGAGCCGGCTCGATGTCGCTGGTCAAGCTGGCGGAGCTGGTCTTCGTCGAGGCGGCCGATGTTATCTTTGGGAGGGGTGACAGGGCGATCAGGGACGGCTTCAGGGGACCCAATACCAAGAGCCTTGAGCCGTGCAGCGAGTCCTGGGGAGGTTTTGCGAACGGTGGAAGCGGGAAGCTGAGGAGAGATGTAGGTTTGCGAGGGACGAGATCGAGAGATGGAGCCCGGAGAATTCGAGGTTGAGAGAGGTGGAAATGGCGAAGAAGTAGCAGCAGCAAATGTAGGGAATGGAGTCGTGTTATTCGATTCAGCTACGGGCGTGGTGATGTCGTCGTCGTCGCTGGTGGTTATGGTTGTGGTTGTGGTTGTGGCGGTGTTGGTGTTGGTGTTGGTGGATGTTGTTTTTGTTGTTGTTTTGTTTTCTGGGAATTATCGCCGGTGGTGACGTTGGTGGTGGTGGTGGTGCTGTTGGTGGAGGAAGAGCGCGTGTCGATGTTATTTTTCTGGTTTTCAGCGACAAAGTTAACAAGGGAGGCTTCTGAGGCTTGGGTGGTAGCTGCGGATGCGCTGGAAATAGAAGGCTGTAAGTGGGAGAAGTCGCTGTCCAGTGCGCTGACGGCATCGTAGTGCAGGCTTTGGTCGTCTAATGAACCGGGGCCAGCCTCAGGGCCGTTATTATTACCACCATCGCTGCTGATGGCAGCCACGGCAGAGGGAAGGGCAACGTGGGTCATTGAGGCCAGCCAATCCTGGGTCGCAAAAAGAGGAGCCCAGGGTGGTGAGAACAAGAGAGGAAGCGCAAGGAAAGGAAAGGGGAGGGCCTGTTAGCCAGGCAGAGCCAGCCAGCCAGCCAACCTAGCTGCTGTAGGAGGAGGGCTAAGCTGGGGGTCTGTCTGCGACGCCTCCGTCCGACTCTGTAGTGTCTGGCCGATTGATGGTAAACGACAGGCCAAGGAGCCCCGTAGAGTGGACAGATTTGCTGTCTGCCAATGAAGCAGGTGTGGACGGTTACTGAGCAGGCCAATGAAGTTGCGCTGCACCGGCCATAGATGCACGAATGAAGGCTCGGAGCGTCGCTCGGTGGGATCCAGTGGGGAACGTGCGCTCTCCAAGTGGAAGGCAGAGAGCGAGTCGCATCCACCACAGAGATGAAGCCTGTGTCAGAGAGGTGTGATTGACGGATCGGATGGGTGGACGGATGCCGCCACTGGACACCGCAGCCCAGATGCTTGCTGTCTCGAGCCTGCGCGGGAGGGGGAAGGGACACCTTTGGTGGGATGGTCGCGAGCTCGATCAGTCGCAAACAGGCATCGTTGGCGTTGGTACTGGAGTTGACTGGTGGGAAAGGGAAGCCCGCTGTGGCCCGGCGATGAAGACACAGAGAGGTCTTCAAGCAAGGGGTTGGACAGTGCGAGCCAAGGTAGGCGACAAACCTAGCCGGCCGAAGAAACGCGAAAGCGAACGATGGGAAAAGGAGAGAGAATAAAGAAAATGAGGCAGTTGGCTGAGAAGTTGTCAGGCGCAGTAGGTAAGGCACATCTGGAGTCTTTATCGGCCTGAAACGTGCAACACCAAACTCACTAGTAAGAAAGCTCCTCCTTTGCCGTCCCCTCCAACTAAGGGCCAAGGCAAAGCGTGGCAGACTAAGCAAAGTAAGCAGACAAGTCCTGGGTTACGGAGATGGGAAAGAAATAAGAATAAAATAAAATAAAAAGAAAAGGCTACTAGAAAAGCTTCAACGAGCAAGCCGCAAAGTAAAAGGACATGTGAGGGAGAGCCCAAGAAGGGTAACTAAAAATATACAGGGTCAAATTAGTAGTCTAGATCCATACCGGTACCTGTCCTGCCCACATGCCAGTCAAGGGTTCCATTCAATTCATTGCTTGGTAGGGCAAGGTTGGCTGCAGATGATGATGCGCGTAGGTACGTCTCTGGCACTTTGTCCTTGCTGTGACAACGCACTCGTTGTGCCGATGGATCATGAATAGAGAGAGCCGTGGTCACAAAGAACTTTGGATATTACATCTACTCAGTGTGCCTGATGATTTGCAACGCTCTCTTTCTCGTGCTGAGCCGTAATCTTATGACAGAGCAGGGTCATGTACGAAGTTCGGTTGGGCTAATTTTAAGGTACAACCCACCCCAGCACTGCGCAACGGCACGTCTTTGCAGGTGAGGCTATTGAACCCCCTAGCTTCCCTTCATCTTCTTATTAGTTGCCCTGACATGTCAAATTCTCACCACGTTCGTAATCGTCATCGTCGCGAGGCTGGGCCGGCAAGTGTGCGTTTCACCTGGTGGCTGGCCTTTTCGATCTGGACACATCACACCAATGTCTCTACCCGTCGCTCCGTCAACTGTGCTGCCGTTTGCTCGTTAATATGAGCCGCAAATGAAGACACTCTCTTTCCAGATTGGGAGGCGGACACACGTACGTACCGCTAACATTTTGATTAGAAGGAGACCTCTACTATGTATCTGACACAGCAGTGCTCCGGAGTCCCGTCAACAGGACCCGCCTGTTCGTTCGACTCCGACTAATGCTGCATGGGGTCTAGTGACGGTCCCGAGCCACGCACGACCAACGGTAGGCGACCCAGAAAACCGGCGACTCATTTACATGATGAACGCTACCGTATTGGAGCACTGGTTCGGCAGGTGTAGGTGGTGGTAGCATGGCGGCAGCATTCTGGCCACGCCACGGCCGGCACGGCCCTCGTCCTTGCTTCAGGAGACCGCCTGCTGCGCGCGTGCTGTAAAGTAAGAGCTCGAGCATGGGCCGCCGTCGTTGCCCCGGGATGCCATCATCAACCACCAGCTCACTCGCCTGCTCCATGTCATGTCGCTTTTGGTTCTCAGGGGCAGAGACAACGGGGTGTCGGAGCAGCGGAGCTTCGGATGGTCGGCTCTGCATTTTCTGACTCTTGTATTGGACTCTCGCTTCCGACCACTGTGTACAGTGTACAGAGCAGTTCGTAGCCAACTGTCCTGACTGACTGGGTTTGTTTTGTTTTACTTTGTTGACTTTGAGCTCCATCCACTGGCTGGCAGAAAGCGATGCGCAAAGCCAGCTTATGTAATGCGCTCACCACCTAATTACCTGCTCGCTTGCTTTCTCGTCTCTTTGAGACAACCAACGACGACCACCTCCTCAAATCACTGTCTGGGCTAGCACAAGCACAAGGCTCTTGGACACTCATCTGCCGTGATCTGGCCTGCTGCCTTGTCTTGTGTGATCCCATGCGCTCCCCAGACACCGGCACAGACTAAGACGGACGCGACGATGGGACCAAAGACGCAATGTAATTTCAACACCCTCCGTCCAACCACAGCTGCCTCCGGGCGAACCCCTGACAACCAGTCCAACCCCATATGGACCAATGCCGTGACCCTGCACGCTTTCAATCTCGACTTCGACCTTGACTCGATTCTCCCTCCGCTGCTTCACCACTCGTGGCTTTCCATGTAATAAGACGGTTTCTGCCACGCCGTGTCATTGCTTCTTCCCTCGTATACAGTATTCTTACCCCCAACCATATCACAAACCCCTGTGACCCCTCCGCTCAATACCTACCTGCTTCTGCTTGTGTAATAGGACCAAGCTGCTGTGCAGCCACCATCCATCTCGTCTTTTATACCGCCTCTTAATCACGCCAACCCCGTCCGCCAAACCCGGTAACCTTGAGCTGGTCTATAGCTTGCCATCGGCTCCAGCAAGTCTCTACACGTCATACGAACTCGCTCAGCGCTGCGGAAACGATCCTCGTGCCAGAGGCTTCGACCGCTCTTCTAGCACATAGACATACCTGAACCTGAACCTGAGCCTGCACATACAGATCCAGCTCCCACATGGCCACCGCAACCGATCAGCAACAAACCCCTCCCGGTGCGAATCCCTTCGCCCGACGCCTCGCCGATGCCTGCCCTCGGGGCTTACTCCTCAATCCCGAGAAGCGTCTCTACCGCCTCTTCCATATCTCACAGCTCCGGAACAGACGGCCGGTCGCGTGAGTCCCTTGGCAGCGATTTCTCCCGCCATTCTTCCGCATCCTACCGTTCTCGACGTTCAGATATCTCCAATGTATCCCGACAATCTGCTATAAGCTACGATGGGAGATCACGACGTCGTGGTTACATGCGGCCCCAGGCTACCGACTTTGCCGCTAGCGCAAAATCTCGCGAGAGTGTCATGAGCCTGGGGAGTATTGCCCACCTACAGTACTACTTCGCTCGAACTGGATTACTGGATGGCAAAGGTGGGCAGCTGGCCCGCAAGAAGCAGCAGCGGGCGACCCTTGATCTCTCGGCCTTGGACACTTCCGCCAACACCTCCAAAATGACCGGTTCGGATGCTGATTCCTCCTACGCCTCAATGGGTAGTAGTCCGGATCTCACGGCGCAGGGCTTCGGCTCCGGGAACTTAGTCGAGTCGCCTGTGGAAGAAGTAGATGAGTCTTTTGATGATAGCTTCGCCGAATCCGACTCCGGAATGCTTCCACCTACTGTGAGCACATATCATCACAGAGAAAAGCCGGTACCCAAGCCGCCAACCATAGAAGAGCTTAAGACCGACCTCGAGAATTCGCTACGCGATGCTTCCAAGGCGCTGCAGGAGGCCAAGGATCGCAAAGCTGGAACGTATCAGGAGCCACCAGACGCACCCAAATACCCAAATATGCCGGATGAGAACACACAAGGATGGTATGAACTGCAGGGCATGAACATCCTCGACGTAGTTACTTTGGCTATACGTGCTGCCAAGATGTACTACACCGCCCACGAGATGCCTGATCGGCTCGACTCTATCAAGTCCGAGAAGCAGGTGCGGGCTGATCTCTTGGCCGTAATGGAGGTGCTGAAGCAGATGGCCACACGTGGGTTCAGAGGCGGTATGAAGGATGACGAAATTGCCACCATGGACACCTGGATCAGCAGTGTATTCGATATTTTGAAGCAAGAGCAGGAGATTGAGGCCGCCGAGGCCGCAGAGCGAGCAAGCTGGGTTTGGCTTAATGAGGATTGGTCTGGGCGTGAGTTGGAGAGAGAACGGGCATTCTTAATGTCCATGGACCCAGAAGCGGACCCCTTGCCGGAATGGACGCCTGCCTCAGAGGCAACGCAGCTGCCAACGCCTTTCTTGCAAACCATGCAGAACGGCGTTCGCCTTGTAAAGCTGCACAATGCCATCGTGAAGAAGTCAAGGAGGCGGTTTGGGGCCATCCCAACTTTTCACACAGATACGCAGAAGCCTTACCGGTGCGCTGACAATCTGCGATACTGGGTTAAGGCCGCGGAGCTGCGATTTGAGATTAAACTGACAGTAGATGGGCTAGGCCTTGCCTACAACTCCGGGCCACAGGTATGGCAGGATTTTGAGGCTGCCATCCTCAAGTGGTCCAGCCATGTACGCAAAGAGATCACGAGCGAACTGAGCAGCTGAAGGACAAGCCATGGCCTGTATTTTTGAGGGCCACCTGGCAGCCTTTCAAAGGCCTGCGAATGAATTAATGTCAGACACATGGAGTTGGGCCAGTTTTGCAAGTTTAAACGATTCATATTATTACCTTCACATGGCTTGATGGCTACAGTCTGGATTCAATGGCGGGATTACTCTTTGAGCAGCGCTGACTGCCAGCCTCACAAAGCGTACATGCACTTGACTGCGGACACCGCCGGATCTACATTCTAGCATATACCCATAGCATAGGTTTAGGCGCATTTGACTCGAATTACACAGTACATTAAACATTGATGACTGCTCGAGGTCGTATATAGTTATGTTACAAAGACGGTTTCAATTCTGTAAATGGCACAACGAGTCCTGCTAAGGCAGGCAAATCACATTTTTGCATAGGGATTCATGGGACGTCAAGAGAAACTCTTTTTGTATTTTTTTTTTTTTTTGTTCTGTTTAGTTTGAACTGTAGTTGATATCCGAACCGAAAGAAATAAGAAGAAGCATGTAGTGCCTATAGACTCCGTGAAACTGTTGTTACAATATTCTTGCTAGACTCATTCAATATCAACCTTGTGAACCTCTGTCCACTCCTTCTCCGCCTTGGGCACTGTCACCACCAGCACACCGTCCTCCATCTTCGCTGTGATGCCGTAACCGTCGATCTCATCTTTCGCCGCGGAACCGGCAGGTGGCAGAGGAATAGCGCGCTCGAACATGCCGACGCGGCGCTCAGCAGTGGCAAGGGTCTGTAGGAAGGCCTCGTCACCGGGGCGGTGGATGACACCGGCAATGCGAAGGACGCCTGCCTCGGGGTCCCAGCTCACGCCGACGTCTTCCTTCTTTGCGCCGGGGAGGGCAACGTGCAGGACGTAAGCGCGGTCGGTGTTGAAGACATCGACGGGGGCTCGAAAGCATCGGCATTATCGTCTGCACCACGGTTGTTGTTGGTGTTGGAACCAGCGGTGGCGTAGTTGCCGAGCTGTTCGGCAAGACCGCGCATGAAACCAGAGAAGTCAAAGGGTGTTGACCATCCCCGTGACGGTGACCGTGGTGGCCATGCTCATGAGGGGGTGGAGGAGGAGGAGGACCACCGAAGTGATGTCCTCGACGGAAGCCGCCACGACCACATCGGCCGGGACCACCGCGGTGGCCATGTCCTCGCCCGCGTCCTCGACGGGGGCGGAAGTCGGGGCCAGGTGGTTGGCATCGCTCGAATGGCGAGAAATCGCCGTCGGAGTCCTCAGGAGTGACTTCTGCAGGATCTGGGACATCCATAGTGTCCGTAGAGTCCTCCTTGTTATCGTTGTTAGGTTCCGCTGGAGCAGCGGCACTATCACCAGTCTCTCGTGGCTGGTTTTCATTCACGGTAGTCGTAGGATCCTCGCGGTGGCCCCGATGTCTTCCCCAACCTGGGTGTCCAGCCTCATGTTGACGATACCACTGATCCCAGTGGTCCCAAGGGCCGGGAGGGCCGCCATGGGTTGGGACGCCGAAGCGGAAATTGAAGGGAAGCCGGGACCGAAGAAATCTGGAGGTGGTCTGGCACTTCGGTCCACACCAGGCCCGTGGGCTTGGTTGGGATCGAGGAGTTGATAAAGTCCCAGAAGGGGCGTTGGGGTGTCTTGGTGCAGCCATGGGGATGGTTACGATAAGTGTGAAGATGGGAGGCGAGGAGTGTATTGGGCTTATAGACGGGGAATGATATTCAAGGAGCACGACAACTACGATGGACTTATATATGAGATATCAAACACTCCAGGCAAACCGACACGTAACCTGCAAGTCACCTAGGCAGGATCAGGTTGGCACACATACGTAGGTCCTTGAGCAGAAAGTCCTAGAGCCTTCTGCCGGAGGCTCGGTGTCTCGACACACCGATCCAATGGTCTACAGCCACTTCCGGGGACTCGGCCGAGGCGAGGTGAGGCAACAGTAGGCTGCAATGAGGCAGGCAAGTTAATTGCCACGCGGCCCCCTCCATCACAGGCAAATGCTGGTTGGCCCGGCGTGAGTCAGGTGTGTTCGGGTGAAGATGTGGGGAGGCGAGATTGCGGCTGCAGGATGCAAGATCAGATAACGGTAGGTCGCAATGATTAAGTGGTTAGACTATCGCGCATTTGCTATCGACGATTGAACGGTGTTGGATGTTGCAGCATATATGAAGTGGCGTGTGATTACGTGGGCCTGGCCTGGTCCCATTTCGCATGTGATTCGGAGCTCCGAGGACAGTTCCAGCCCAATATTTGTCTATTCTACTTGGAGTCAATTAATATTTAATTCAGTTTTCTTAATTAACAGCCTTTTCCTCTTTGTTATATTACAACAAGCAATGTTTTAAAAGGGGTGTTGTGTTCGCCACCGTGGGTTACGATGTAGTCCCACCCAAACCTACCCTTACTGAACAAGATAATGGAACCGAAATACACACCTATAGTTCTCATACAGAAATAAAGAAAATAATAATAATAATAATAATAATCCAAGTTTTGCACTATTTGTTGCGTTGTTACACACTGTACTATACATTGCGGTTGGTACCAGAATACTGTTGAACCCCTGGCCAAACTACAGCCCACTCACATTCGCGACGCACGTATTTTCTCAACCCTTACATACCTAGTCATCATACCCATCTGCTGCGGTCCTGTTAGTCTTCTAGAAGCCACTGCAGCCCGGCCTTGCTATCATCAAAGTGCTTCGTCGTGGACTTGAGCTCCGGGAAGAAACCCCAAAAGACATGAGTCATTCCTGGGTAAATGTCCTTCTTCGTAGAGACACCTGCATCCTTCCACATCTGCTCCATCACCAAGCCACAGTCTCGTGCCGGGTCCAGGCCGCAGATTTGGAAGTATGTTTTGGGCAAACCACTGTGGTCCGGGAAAGCAATAGGCCAGGCTCGGGGTCGCCCGGAATAGACCCATAGTTTTCTAGTATTGGTGTTAGTGACTGTGCGTATCTGAAATGCCCTGCCGTGGCTGCTCACTTTGAATAAACTCAAGAGACTCGGTCGTCAATACCGGCGCGGTAACATGTTGATCGAAGCTGATGAAATAATCTTTATACTTGGGAGGAATCAGACTCTTATTAGCACCTGAAGGAGCCGCTGCATAGGTGCCCGTCAGAGGCGGTGACATTTGATCATCCCGGCACAAGTGCGATACAATTAATGCCATGTCACTTCCAGAACTCTCACCGCCGACGATGAGACCTTTGGATGGGTTGATTCCCAAGCTCTGTGCATTTGCTGCAACCTAAGGCACTGTGAGTGTCTGGTGAGCTGTACCAAAACCTGTGGACTCTTACCCATTTGGTGGCATCAAATGCATCGTTGATGGCCGTTGGAAATGTGTGGTCTGGAGCAAGCCTATAGTCCACATCGACAGTAACACCACCCAAGCTAGTAAAGAGGGCGCAGAGCCAAGCTTCCGTTTCGAGACCTCCAACTGCATATCCGCCACCATGAAAGACAATAAAGCCAGGAGAGCCGTCGGAGGATGTCTCTTTGGGCTTATATATCCTGGCAGCAATCTTTGACCCGTCACGAACAGGGATCTGAATCTGCTCCTCTACATGAGGGAGTGTAGCTGGGTCTGGTTTCTGCTGTGTCTGTATCATGCTGAGCATAGCGGCCTGGACCTGCTTCGTGTCGGTGTCGTGAGTCCATCCTTGAAGTAGAGGATTGCCGGACTCAAGGATCTATGTTAAATTAGAGATATTGACACGCGCTTTCGACCATGAAGTAAGATTTTGGTATAGGCTTCATGATGTGGCTTCATACTGGTTTGATCTCGAGGTGCACCTCACCGAGGGCACGAATTTCATCCACGCTGAGCATGATGACAACTTGATGAAACTGTATATAGTGGTATATATGCGAAACTCTATAAAGATACAGGGAACCGGAATGAGAATGAAAGGTACATAGAGGCTTTTATACTAGTAGCGTAAATGAACGTGGCCAAAGAGGTCTGCCGTCTTGTTGTGTCATTCATGCGCTTAGATCCCGTAGTCAGCTTAAGCGCTTGCCCTTGATGTTTGACGATAAAGAACCGGCCTTTAGGCTTGTGTAAGCTGCAGATGACAGCAAGCAGTTTATTTCCATCTCCACACGGAGGCACTTTTGGTCCCCAAATGACTCAAACTTACCAGTTCCGGGAGCTGGTAAAAGTGCAACATGGACATATTGATGACGGACAAAAAGAGCGGCTACGGATAGGAACTGGTTGGCCATGGGCGAGAGTGTACTTGCCTTGCACAAGGACGAATAGTATTTCGCAACGTCGAAGTTATAACGTGAATGCTTCTATCAGTATTCTGGTGAAATATTCTTCTCTTACAGGTAGGCAACTCCTATATCGATTATAGTCGGTAATACCTAGTTGAGGCGGTCAACATGTTTAATGTCTCGGTTATTTTGGCCAGCAGGGACCGAGAAAGGCCGAAAGTGGGACCCGGAAGCGGATGTGGAGCCAATGCCTTTGGATGGTCGATCATAGACAAGACGGGAAATGCCCAAGTTCAGATGCTGAGCTCTCGGGAGGGTTTAGTGTCAATGCATAACTGTCCCAACGGTGGTAGCAGGTTAACAGCATCGCCATGTGCTGTGGTCATGAAAGAGCTCGTTGATACAAGTAATAAAGACCAGAGTATTGTGCTGTTTTAATTGAAATGACGTCAATTTTTTTTCTCGTATCCCTTAGCAGACATTGTTTTAATCAGCGCATCGTTTGATGGCACCTACAATGACGAATCGTTGATTGGCTGCTTAGAAATGCACCTCCCCGGATGCTGCCGGGTATTACCATTAAAAAGTTCGAGATTCTTGAACATCCAACCAGGCCGCTCAACTCCCCAAGAACGTGCATCTTTGTCCACAGACCTGCATCGCCTGAAGCACAATGGACGCCAAGACTGCGACACTACGTATGTCATCCCTCGTCTCCCTTCCCCTTCGCTCAATTCTCTCTCTCATGCGCGCGGGTGGCGCAAGTCTGCTCTGCTCTGCTCTTTACCTGCTTTGCTGACCAAATCTATAGCCACGGCGACTGCGCCCGTTGCGCAATCCGACAACGTCTCCAAGCCCAAGGTAAGTCGCGCTCGAGTTCCGACACCATCGCCGAACACGATTTCGCTCTCGAACCTGTTCGACTAACATGCGATCCGCGTTTACAGCCCTGCTGTGTGTGCAAGGAGGAGAAGGCCAAGCGAGACGAGTGCATGCTGTTCTCGAATGCCAAGGACCCTGCCGCCGACTGCAAATCCCTCGTCGACCAGTACAAGAGCTGTATGGTGGGCTACGGTTTCAAGATATAATGACTGAAGGAGCTATGGTGGGACTGCATCTGTAATATTGTACGATACGGCATAGACTGGCCTGGGAAATACCACTTGATTCACCTCTAATGGCTTCTTGACTGGATGGGTATGATGTATGAACGCCCCTTAGCGAACAATCAGTGCTTCACCTTGTATATGAGCGTTGTATAAGTCACTCTAACGGACAAACGGACTTAATTGCATCAGCTTCGCTGTCTTGCTCAGGAGCAGATGTAACAAAGGCTAGCTCCGATGACTTCCATTTCCTCAAGTCGCCTCTGCATGACTACATGCCTGGAAATGCTTAAGTATTGGCCTGAAGAGACGCCGCCACCTCATCTTCTCTACCACGATACCCTGCCAGCATCATTTCCTCGAGTTCTCCCATGGTTGTATGCATCCTGACTACTACCTCCAACATCTCGGTTTCAATGTTCTTTCTCTGCTCGGTCGATTCCATCATTTGCAGAACATGTTCCCCTCGCTTCTTATAACTGGCCTTTGTTAGAACGTACTGCCTGCATTATCTTACTTGTGTGACATACGTCTGCCGTAGCCGCTGCTCCTGGTATGCCACAATGCGATTGTGCACATCCTCCAATGCTGCATCGAAATCCGCCTTCACTTTGTTTACCCGTTCGTCGCGCTTCTTCCGAAGCTGTAAAGAGTGTTAACGTGCCGAATAATTGGATACCACCAACCATTCCTACTTGCCTGGAAAATGCGCTGCTGCGCTTGCAGGACCGCGGGGCCTTGGTCTGCATCATCATAGAAAGAGGTTGTATGCTTTCTTCCAGGCATGTTCAACGAGAATTGTCAGTAGTTGAAAGAAACTTTTGACACAATGATGGTCATTCAAAATTCTCTGCGGTAGAGTGAAAGTCGAGGTGCCATAGAATTGAATGTTCATTCAAAATTTGGGATCATTTCGTGGTACTGTATCTTTTCCATTTCTTGAGGCAGGTTCCAAGCGCGTGCTAGGCACCTTCCCACTTACCCAAAGCCAGGCACGAGGTGTAAGGAAGGAGCACTTACATCACAGCTAGTACAACTGCCATGGAAACACAACATTTCAAACAATAGGTACCTAGGTGCTTATCCTCCTGTAACAAAGTGGAATTCATCACCATAGTTGCCTGTTATGTTCATGGGAATTTCGTCAATACATAGGCTGACTGGTCTCATCATATATACATCATCTAACTTGTCGGCAACTGCCATCCACTCAGTTCAGTCGCAAGCAAGAATCTATTGATGCAAGCACATATATGACCAGCATGTTTGGTCAGCCCAGGGTGATTTTATTTCATAACCCCATTTTTGATTTGGTATTATCATACAGCATCCTGCTGGAGGTGTCGTACTCTATCTCGTCAATGCAATGTCGTCTATCCTCAGAATCATCTTGACCGTCTCAGCGGCCAACTCAATGGCGCTGGTACTGACCAGCAGCGGCTGCAGCACATTCTCCTTGGAGATGTTAGTGTTGACACCGCCAGACTTGATGCTGACACCAGCGTTTCTTTCGCCCATCTCGTGGCGGTGGCGCAGGTCCGTAACAACCTTGATGCTGTTCAGACCAGCGTTCTCCGCCAGTGTCGTGGGAATCACCTCCATCGCATCAGCAAAAGCCTTCCAGCAGATGGCCTCCGTGCCAGTCAGGCTACGGGCCTGCTTAGACAGCTGAGCCGCAATCTCAATCTCTGGTGCACCTCCACCGGCAATCAGTGCCTTCTTCTTCACCAAGCAACGGACAACGCACAGAGCGTCGTGCAGACTTCGCTCGGCCTCCTCACGAATGAGAGAGTTGGCACCTCGGACCACCACGGAAACTGTCTTGCCCGTAGCCTTGGCCCCAGTGACCTTGACCATCCGTGAGCCGGATGACTCGGCCTCCTCTACTAGATCAGCTGAACCAAGCTTGTCCTCGGTGAACGAATCGATATCGGCAATGGGCTTGCAGCCAGTCGACTTGCAAATGAACTCGACCTCATCACGCTCAATGTCTTTGACGGCGAGGATACCGAGCTTCGCCAGGAAGTGGAGAGAAAGGTCGTTGACGGCGTCACGAAGAATCGACTTCTGGATCAGCAGGACGTTGCACTTAGCCTTCTTGATCTTCTTGGCCATATTCAGCAGGTATAGACGCTCCTCCTTGACGATTCTGTCCATCTGGCGGTAGTCGTTGACTTGTATCGTGTTCTCCATCTGTACATAGTCAGCATACAAGTTCACGCATATAGCATTATTGGCACGCATACGTCAGGCTTGGGAGGGCTCAGCTGGAACTGAATCAGACCTATCCGCGCCTTCTCCATGCGGATAGGACCTCCGGCATTTTTAAGGACCGGCTGGTTCAGGACAAGGCCGTCAACCAGCTCACTGTCCTCGATCGTTCCTCCGGCCTTCTTGATAATGCGGATGTTCTTAAGGTCCACGTTGTCGGCGGTCTTAACATCGATCGTCTTGGTCACGGCATTGACGGCCATGGGGCCAAGCAAGTTCGAGTATTGGGAGACAATCTTGGACGAGAGAGACGTGTTGGCGGCTTGAAGGAGGGAGGCAGTGTCGGTGAGGGAGATTGGCTGGGACATGTCGTGAAGGACCTGAACGGCAGCAGCGGCAGCTCTCTGGAAAGACTCGGAGATGACGGCTGGGTGGATGCCCTTGGAGAGAAGGCGGTCGGCAGCTCCGAGCAGACTTCCGCAGATGACGACAACGGAGGTGGTACCATCACCGGCCTCAACATCCTGGGCACCGGACAGGTTGACCAGCATCTTAGCAGTAGGGTGCAGCACGGACATGCTCTTCAGCATGGTGTTGCCGTCGTTGGTAATGATGGTTTCCCCTTGCCGCTACGAATCATCTTGTCCATGCCTCGAGGGCCGAGCGAGGTTCGGATGGCATCGGCAACAGCTGGCACATAGTTAGTCGATAGTTGTTCGAGCCGGCTCTGAGAAGTGTCCGCCTACCTCGGGCAGCGACAATGTTGGAGGAGCGCACCGCCATGGGCTTCTCCTTGTCCTATGCACAGTGGTTAGTGGGGTTGAGCTTCAAGCTAAGTGGGAGCTCGCCGTACCCTGAAGGTGGCATTTCCGGAGGCACCAGCTGGTGCTGTGGCCGGCGCGGACATGGTTGAATCTGTGTATGCTCGGTCCGCGGTCTGGGGAGATTGGTCGAGGGCGTGCTGTCGCGGGATGGCTTAGGATAGCAAGATAGGCTCACGATATCCCAGCAGCCTTGAGAATATCCCACCTTCTGCCCTACTCCGCCATTAGCACCCAGAATTTTTGGCGTCGGACCCTTAGATTATCCAGCCTCCGGCCCATCTCCCATGCCACCAGGTACATGGCCCGATTGGGCCTAGCCGCACGAGCCACAGCTAAGCGGGTCGGTGCATGAGCTCAAGGCAACTCTTGGTTACGGAATGCTTCCAGTACCTTCATCACCATCTGGAGCATACTGCTGTAGCTGAGGTACGCCAGCGACTTCTGATCCACCACAACTCCTCGAACCCCATCTCCTTGGCTTCCGTGTCATTACCAACCTCGAACCGAACGACCGATTCACTTGCACCCAGCCAGAGCCTCGCGTTAGACAGCGTCTGCTGCCTCAGACGCCACGATGGTAAGCTTCCCGATGCCGCCCACATCCCCAGCCGGCTCCGTCGCTAACCTGCGTAGCCTTCTGCGACCGGTCAGAACTGGGAGAAGTACCAGAAGAACTTCGCCGACGATGAGGTAGAGGAGAAGAAGATCACCCCGTTGACAGACGAGTATGCCCATCCTCCGCTCGCAACTACCGAACATCGGACTGATCGACCATTAGGGATATCCAAGTGCTTAAGACATATGGCGCCGCACCTTACGGAGCCGCTATCAAGAAACTAGAGAAGCAGATCAAAGAGAAGCAACAAAGTGTAGACGAGAAGATTGGCGTCAAGGTACGCTGCTCATGCCCACACACACAACTCAAGCTTCGTTAACACCGCCTTAGGAATCAGATACAGGTCTCGCCCCTCCGCATCTTTGGGATGTCGCCGCCGACCGTCAACGCATGTCCGAGGAGCAGCCCTTTCAGGTTGCGCGATGTACAAAGATCATAGCTGATGAGAAGGGCGACGAGTCCAAGAGCAAGTACGTCATCAACGTGAAGCAAATCGCCAAGTTCGTCGTCCAGCTCGGCGACCGTGTCAGCCCTACAGATATCGAAGAAGGCATGCGTGTCGGCGTGGACAGGAACAAATACCAGATCATGCTGCCGCTACCCCGAAGATCGATGCTAGCGTTACCATGATGACGGTTGAGGAGAAGCCCGACGTAACTTACGGTGACGTGGGTGGTTGCAAGGAGCAGGTCGAGAAGCTCCGTGAAGTCGTCGAGATGCCTCTGCTGTCACCAGAGCGTTTCGTCAACCTGGGTATCGACCCTCCCAAGGGTGCTCTTCTATATGGTCCTCCCGGTACCGGTAAGACTCTCTGTGCCAGAGCCGTCGCCAACCGAACAGACGCCACCTTCATTCGCGTCATCGGAAGCGAGTTGGTTCAGAAGTATGTCGGTGAGGGTGCGAGGATGGTCCGAGAGCTGTTCGAAATGGCGCGGACGAAGAAGGCGTGCATCATTTTCTTCGACGAAATCGATGCCGTGGGTGGTGCCCGATTCGATGACGGTGCTGGTGGTGACAACGAGGTTCAGCGAACCATGTTGGAGCTGATTACACAGTTGGATGGTTTCGACGCTCGTGGAAACATCAAGGTCATGTTCGCCACCAACAGACCGTCCACCCTCGATCCCGCTCTTATGAGACCGGGTCGTATCGACCGTAAGATCGAGTTCTCGCTACCTGACCTCGAGGGCCGCGCCAACATTCTGCGTATCCACGCCAAGAGCATGTCTGTGGAGCGCGACATCCGTTGGGAGCTCATTTCTCGTCTCTGCCCCAACGCCACGGGTGCCGAGCTGAGGAGTGTGTGCACAGAGGCCGGCATGTTTGCCATCCGTGCGAGGAGAAAGGTTGCCTCGGAGAAGGATTTCCTCAGCGCGGTGGACAAGGTCATCAAGGGCAACCTCAAGTTCAACTCAACGGCGACGTACATGCAGTACAACTAGAGAGCGACACTTTTATGTACTTAATAAATGTGGTGTATGATTAACAATTGCGGGTTTCATAAAAATGGTTGCCAGGTACCAAGTGATTGTTGTTTGTCCGCAAGTCTGAGATCGAGGGACCTCCCGTTGGTATCAAAGCGAAGTACATTAGGTTATGAACACTGGCGGTTTCTGTAGGTACAACTGCTAAGCTCAATCGTGAAGGATATGTTATGACACATTTAAATCGTCTTTCTTTTGCATTTATCTACGCGTGAACCTGAAGGATGATGTACGCTCCTAAGCAATCCTGAACTCCTGGCAACCTCCCTGTGTAGTAGGAAACGCCAATCCATATACGCTCGTAGGCGCATCCGTCACAATAGAAATGCCGGTATGACTACTCCAGTGTCCAACCTATCTAACAAAAAACAAAAGTGCCTACCGGGAGCGGGAGCCATGCAGCTGACATTAAGCCACATCGATATTAAGTCATTATTCGTGAAAAGCCCTCCATCCACCCATCGTCCATGTACCGGTGAGGCATCATCAAGCGCCTTCCATCCTGGATAGGCAGCCCAAACACATAACTTCTCCTTCAGCTCCTTTCTCGACGCAGCAGCGGCTGCAGACCATAGTGCGATGACCTCCTATGCCCCATCCTCCTTTAGATGTTTGCAGGTCCTCTTCGCGGCTGTTCCGTGGTGTTTCATCTTGTCGTCCATCTTGATCTCTTGATTTTCCGTCGCAGTCATGGTGTGGGTTGTTGTGTCGATTTATCAATACATCATCGATATCGTCCATGTGGAACGATCGTGATAGAACGTCATCTTCTGACGAAGCAGTAACATCGGTAGGTCCCCAGCCGGGGCACTGGCGGATGCAGACAAAGCAGGTGCGCTCGCCGCATCCCAAGCACTCGGCAAACGAGTCCAGATCGGACTTTTGGTTGGTCGACGGTGGCAGATGTGGCAGGGGAGCAAAACGGCGCCCGCCGCCTTAGACTGCAGCTTGGATGGGGATTTTCGTAGTGATCCTGGGTGGATTTTGTCAAAGAGAGGCGGCGGCGGTGCATGGGGGTAGATCGTCGTAAGTGTGCATTCCATCGTCGTTGAGAATCCTAGCCCGCTTGGAGAGAGGCATCACCTTGCGTGGGGCGAAGTTGGGGTGCTGGTTGACCAGGTATATGTCGGTCTGCTTGTCGGGGCCGTAGACCCTGTAGACGTCGTCCTCATCGTCCCATCTGCGTTTGCGCAGCGTCTGGGCATCCTCGCCAACGTACGGCATCGTGAAGGTGCGGCGAGCCCGGAGGAATGCTGGGGTGCGAGGACGGCGGATCAACTGGTGGGAGAGCGCAGGTCGGTGGCGTTAGGCCACCGTGATTCGGGCGTCGGAGAGGGAGCTCGTACGGCGGTAATTGTGAGAATGCTAGAATGAAAGATTTGGAGGACAGAATGCAGCAGGAGGAGGAGGGAAAGAGGAGTGCCTGTGCAGCATCGAGGTGCAGGGAGGTCGGGGTCGGAGTTGTTGTTATTGCGCTCTCTCGGCCTCGTTTGGGGTCTTCCTGCTGTACTCAGTACCTACAGCAGAGAGACAGGAAACTCTCTGCTTTCCCAGGCAAGCAAGGCAAAGGGAGTTCAGCGCGGTGCCACAAGCTGCTCTAGCGGGCTTTGGCTGCTGGGCCCTGCACCAATTGGAGCCTGCCAGTGGGGGCAATCCTGTAGCTTGGCTGACTAGAGGCATCAGGTGGTGTGTGTGCTAACTTATTACATAGTACTGTCGGTGCATGATGCCCAATCGCTGCGAGCACACAGTCGGTGTGTTCCATATCATTCGGAGGGCCACTTAGATGCCAAATAGGCAGATTGGTAGATGTTAGCATGACATCAACATATCCCAACTGCCGCTATAACGGTAGCATTCTGTCTCTGACTAGCCCAAGTACAATCTGGGCGCTGGCATGCTCGGTGACTGAGACAAGAACCTCCTGACTTAGAAAGGCCTCCCTCCCCCTCTCTTCCCTCAACCACCATGCCCATCAGGGTCTCAACCCAGTCGCAGCTGCAGACAAGCATTAGCAAAGCTACCTAATTAACTCAATAGCTTTCTTCTAGTCAAAGGCGAACTGCTCGCTTTTTATAATAGAACATGTCAGATCTCGAATATGCCCTGTGAGAGTGGGTTGAACCTCTCTATATGCAGCTCATTCCCACTTGGGGGTATGTTGCGACTCTCAACTGTTTACATGTCCTGCAGTTATACTGCATATCCAAGTCAATCCCAATATTAAAGCCGCAGAGGAGCAGAACTCACATAAATCTTGCGGTATGTACTCACCATTTGAGCTTCGGAGCAGTTCTGCGGCGAGCTGGTTAAATTCAATATTCCAATCATGCGCGTCGGCTCAATTGGCTACAATTCTCTCATTGCTAGGCTGGATTTAGCCAAGATACAACATATTGGGGATATCTACGTGTCGGCCATTAGATATCAAGTAAACTCAACACCGGCATCCAAGCCCGACAATTCGATTGTTTGGTGCCCACCATTTCCGCCGCTGAAATAAAACTAGGTGTAAATTCAATCCATCTCTGCTGTCCAAGTCATAACCCTAAATGTATATTCTGGGCAAGGCCACAGAATAGGTTGTCAGTTAACATGCTCGTGAAGTGTTGAAGATATAGCAGGCCAATTAATTTAACCTATCTGGTCCAGTAACAGAAAGCATTATTATATAGACACACTGAAGCTCTACTTTGCAGTCTCTCCCAATTAATATGTACGTTTCCGTCATCGAAGCTAGCAACTGCATAAGGCATTCCCATTTCTCGAAACTCCAGTAGATTGTTTTTCATAGTGTATGATCCCTTGTCTGAATTTCAAACAATTATGTGAGCATGTCTTATGGTTGGCTGTAGGAAGCATTTAGTGTCTACCTTCATCTCCAGCGGCAGTGTTCTCAGGATATCAACATCCGAAACTAACATGGCTTGGGTTTCGGGTTTCTATAGACAATTGCACATCCAAAATTGGTTGCCATTTTGCAGAAATTCTTAAGCTTGGTACAATACGACGGTAAAGTCAGATTCGTTAGCCAGCTCAGCCAATTCCAACTGAAGACGCTGTTGACATGCGATGCTTGTTGCTGTACCTTGAATATTGTACATACGAAAATCTATTGAAGAAATTGCAACTCGATGTTGTGTCTGCTCTATATTACCGGTGTTTGCCTAGGCCAACCAAGGGCTTCCGCAACTGTTTAGTAGTTCTGACAGAGCGTGGGGTCGAAATTATGGAAACCAACTCCAGAGGCTCGGGAAAAGCACCACCACATTTTTCATAAGCTTACTAGATTTTGCTCATTATTTTGCTTACTTGCTTGCTGTCGGCCGAGCAACTTATGAATTCATTTCTCAGAAGTAACTACCTATGTAAACGAATGCTGGCGTGATGTTACGTGTCGCGAATATCTAATCCATACCTACTTACCGCCAGTAACAGACTGCCTACAAATCACAAAATGAATGGCAATTAGAATCAGCCACTTATACTCAACGATAACATGGGATTCATCAGCTTAGTCAAATAGTTAATACCCAGTCATTCTATAATATTAACAATAATGCACTCGCAAGCATGACGTCTAATGCTACCTAGACTCAAGATTGTCCCCTTTGACAGTCGTAACTTGTCAGCTTTCGTGTACAGGGACACACAATTGGCCAGTAAACAGTAGCTACCAGCACACACATGTCGGTACTTACACCTATCCGCCAGAGCCGTTGCTCCTGTGCACGCCTGGCCTCCTCACGCTTATGCTGCGCGCAGGCTACCTTCTTACCCCTTGCTGCCGCCCCAATGCGGTTCTTTCCGACCTGTCAATGTGGTAGCGTCACCTAGTAGAGTCGATTCTTAAAGGAGTAGCTCTCGGGCCTTGTTCCGCCTGTTTCCAACTTTGTCACTCTCGAAATTATTCATATCTCTCCCGACATGCAGTCGACCTTCGCATGCAGGGATGGAAGCAATGGTTCCTCTAAATTATGGCGCATTCGTCCTTGAAGTGGTAGTTTGCACTCATTCTCAATTATGTGTGGGTAAATCAGTCACTGTTTACGGAGTAGTCACCGTTTATTACTAGGTAGGTATGCAACGTTGCTTTCTTGCAGCAAGAGACTATGAACAATATCGAGACGGTGTATTCCACAAACTCCCCATCTTTATCTGGAGGCGGAAATAGAGCTCCCGTAAAATATGAGACGCTCAATATATGCCTGATCTTAGTAAAGGTTTCTACTTATTGTTCCAAGATAGTATAAAGCTGTCCAATACTCAACCCAAAAGGCATCATTCCACCTGCCATACACTTTCAATCACTAGGACGAATCCCTACAGTACAGGAAAATGTTCTCTTACGGAATCACAGTTTCGATATTGGCCTGCCTAAGTGCGGTCAGCGGCCATGGTGGGGGCATGCACTACATCATCGACGATGTTGTACACAAGGGGTGCGTAGAGCACTGACTTCCCTTGAATAAGCCCCTTTGTCTCATGCTTTTGCGTGAAAGAAAAACTAATAGTCCGGTTGGAATCACAGTAACTGGGATCAATTCAAAAATACCGAAGGGAGCATTCAGCGCCAGTGGGAGTGGAACAACGCCATCACTGGGATGGACGTGCCAGAAATGGCATGCGGTAATCCCGGTCTGCTCAACGTGAAGCCATACCACGCCCCTCTACAGGCTGGCAATATCGTGAGCGTCAACTACTCTCTGGAGACTGTAAATGAGGAACTGGGGCGGCCATGGACCTTTGGACACCCGTATGGACCCATGTTGGCCTATCTGGCAGCTTGTCCGGATGAAGGTTGCGAAGAAGTCGATGTCAACTCACCCATCTGGTTCGTATTGCATCTCCACTTTTCAAGATATAACCCTCGCAGGGTTATACGTTCTACAATTGTGGAATAATCTTTTAACCATCTTACTCCTCAGGTTCAAGATTTGGCAGTCAGGATTGCTGAGCGGTAACTGGGTCGAAGGTCGCTGGGGCATGACAGATGTCTTCGAAGGTGCCAATATCGACATCCCTATCCCAGCATCTCTAAAGCCTGGCAAATACCTCTTGCGGCATGAAATGATCAACCTCCAGACCGGCCCGGTCCAATGGTTTCCCAACTGTGTGCAATTAGACATTAGCAGCTCAGGCAGCAATGTCCCAGCCAAGGAAGACCTCGTTGCATTCCCTGGTGGCTACGATAAAGTCAGTTTTACTCCTATAAACTTGGCTCTCCCTTTGTCTCTTCGGCTTCCTATTTTTCCTTGTTTGCTGACGAATTCTTGCTGTTAGGATCTCAACACGAGCTTCCGTCTCGTGGGAGGTGCAGAGTGGTTCTATGTCACACATGCCGAAGACACAGTAAGCATGCTCTACATCCCACAGGTCTTTTCCGTCGCATTTTACTGATTATTTAGTTTTATCCGATGCCAGGTCCGCCGGTCTGGCAGGGGTGATAACTTGGCCGAATGCAGACATTTCGGAATAGCTGATGGCATTTCGGGGATGGGGCCCAATGTTAAGCGGTGCAACCAATCAATGCCAAGAGCTTGACGTAGGATTGATTCTTGATAGGAATATTATGTTCTTGCTCGCATGGCATGTAGCAACTCTTGATAATCCCATAAATATCGTGCAGGTGAAGGGATATTGGCTACCCTCCCTCGAGAGTAAATACCATGCGGAGCTCATACCAGCACAAAACGTTAGGCGCTTAGATTCCGCAGCACCTCGCCTGGATTTGCGGGGCGGGTGGGTATAACAAAGCATGAACCGTGACTGGCTAGAGGAATGTTAACACGCCGTCCCTATAAAGGCCTGGGCTGTCAGGCTCGGGATGTCGTCAAGATGCTGCCCTATCGTATATATTGCGGCCGAAGGAATGCAATTCATACCGGGTGGCATAAATATGGGATAAAGAGCCGTTCTAGGATAATACCATCAAATCTCGGT
The DNA here is from genome assembly GCA_020081605.1 of Albifimbria verrucaria. Taxonomy (NCBI): domain Eukaryota; kingdom Fungi; phylum Ascomycota; class Sordariomycetes; order Hypocreales; family Stachybotryaceae; genus Albifimbria; species Albifimbria verrucaria. Next base: position 3,580,946 of record JAHREC010000018.1, read on the forward strand.
TAGCCATGCTCATATCGGCTCATCCAAGGCAGATATGGGAAGCTCTAAGCGCAGCGTGTGCCTCGATTGTGGCACCCGATCTACAGTAGGCACACAATAAGCGCTCAATCGGGCGGTCAATTCACGCTTCGTCTAGTCCTGGGTGCGAGCACAGTCATGTACTGTACGTGGGTAGCCAGACGAGCTTGCAGGACCCTTGTATGACGATTACATTTGTGAGGGTCGTTCAGAACCGTTTCACCATGGACTAGATGTATTCATAGACTGGAGGTCCCTCAAAAACTAGATGTCCACTTCTTCTCCTAGCCGTATATCACGTAGACAAAGTGGTGCTAGAATTTGATCTCGATAGAACAAAAGGTGTCAGAGTTGACCGAGGCTGTAAGAACGCGACTCCTTGTAAACATCCGATTGCATCCGTAATACATAGACATCAATTCATTGGGTCAAGCACAGATCAGGGCATCTTCAGTAGGCCAAGACAAAATAATTCAAAGGGTTCATCTGATTTACACTCTAACGTCTTCCTTTCCTCCCCGTCTCCAAATTCTACCCGCCTCCACCGACAAAAAAAGCTGTTTTAGGGGGCGACTAGTATACACAAAGGTGCTCGCGTGAGTCCTAGATTAGTGGCGGACCTTGGTCTCCTTGGGAGGATCGTAGGCCAGCTTCCTCGTCTTCAGCCAAGCCCACTTGTATCGCTTAACCCACACGCTGATAGCCCACAGGGTGGTGGTAACAACCAGGACCTTCATACCCATCTTCTTGCGGTCATCCATCTCGGGCTCAGCAGCCCAGTTGAGGAACTCGACAACGTCCTTGGCCATCTGAGAGGTCGAGGCGGGGTGCCGTCCTCGTACTCGACAAGGCCGTCGTAGAGGACACGGGCCATACCAATACCGGTACCGGGGAAGTAGGGGTTGAAGTTCATGCCGGGGGCCACCTGGGCGCCAGCGGGAGGCTCCTCAGGGTAACCGGTGAGCAGGCTGAAGATGTAGTTGCAGCCACCGTGACGGGCCTTGACGATCAAGCTCAGATCAGGGGCAGAGCACCGTTGTTGGCAAAGCGGGCAGCCTCCTCGTTCTTGTAGGGGTCAGGAATGTAGTCGGCAAGCTTGCCAGGTCGCATCTCGATGTCGCCCTGCTCATTGGGCTCGCCGGGGTACTCGTTCTCCTCGGCCAGGGCCTTGGCCTCATCGACGGTCAAGACGGAACCGACCAGGGTTCGGAAGGGGATACGAGAGAGGGAGTGGCAAGAGGCGCAGACCTCACGGTAGACCTGGAAACCTCGGCGGAGACTGGGCTAGGTGTGAGCATCTGCTGATTTTGAGCATGTGTGGACGGTGGGTTTCGACTTACGCCTGGTGATCAAAGGTCTTGAACCACTGCTCGTGGACCCAAGGGTACTTGGTAGGGTGCAGACTATCCACAAGAGTTAGCACGACAATGCTCTGTTGATGCCAGCCGGACAATGCATTTTATGCCTCAGTGACCGTGGCCAAGGGATGGACGACGACAAAGATCGACGACCGAAGACAGCACGTACCCCTCCTCAGCAGGTGTCATAGCATGGGCAACGGGCCCATAGAGATGGTAGTACCAGGCGATGGAGCCGACAGCGAGGGTGGTCGAAGCGACAGCGGCGATGTTCAATCGCGTAGGGGCAGCTTCGCCAGCAGCGCTGGAGCTAGAGGCCGCACGCTACAAACGAGCAATTGTCAGCACCAATTCAATTCAGCTCTTCCGTGGCCACGAGAGGATGCAGCCGAGGCAGTCTTTCGAGGCCAGTCGGGTCGAGGTGTCGTGTCGTGATGGAGGCTTCGGGAAGGACAGGAGCCTTGAGGCTCCGGAACCGAGGATGGTGCCATACCTTGGTAACGTTGACGGCGCCATTTCGCAGGCCATTGAAGGGCGCGCTGAGCGCAAACACGACCTTGCCAGCATGATTGGCAAGCTAGATCGAAGCCACAGGAGGAGGCCGCAATCAGGATGGGACGGCAATGGGGGAATCGGTCTCGAGGTCGGAATCTCGAAAAGGCTCAGGTAAGAGGTCATTACCTTCAAGAGAAAAACCCAGCGTCCCGAAATGGGCCGACGCTGATTGGTCCCAGTCACGTGTGCGCTAAGTTGGCCAGGTTGTAGCCGATGGCTTGGCTGCCAGCTGGCGCCAGCTGATAAGCAGTGATGAGTCAGCCGATGCACACCGAGGTACGTACCTTCCCTGTGTCTCCTGGCAACCCAAAATCACGTCCTCCACTGGCCTTTTGCCCCGCCCCACCATCATGAAAGCTCCAGACCCTCACATATTTCTTTCAGCCCTGGCTTTCTTCGCATTTTCCTTACTTGTTTGACTCTTGATTGCCCAATAGACTTATCTTCATCATAATGACCGACTCAAAGAAGCTGTTCTCCCTCGAGGGAAAGGGGCTGAAGCTGGACACAGCCGCCGATCTGGAACCTCACATCGCGGACCTCCGTGCTAACGATGTCGAGGAGGTGCGGTTCTTGGGAAACACGTTTGGTGTTGAGGCCTGCAAGCTGCTTGGTGAAGTTCTGGCCACCAAGAAGAACCTGAAGGTGAGCATTTCTATACCCGTCCCAGCATATTTCTTGGCTTATGGCTAATGATTATCTCTGCAGTCGGCGGACTTGTCTGACATGTTCACCGGTCGCCTCCTGAGCGAGATCCCCGAGGCCCTGTCTTCCCTCCTCACCTCCATCCTTAACCTGCCGAACCTCAACACAATCAACCTGAACGACAACGCCTTCGGCTTGAACACACAGGCCCCTTGGTTGCGTTCCTTGCTGCACACGTGCCCTTGCAGCATCTATACCTCAACAATAACGGACTGGGTCCTCACGCTGGTATCCTCGTGGCCGATGCCCTGTCGGAGCTGCACGCCAAGAAGGAGGCTGCGAGAAAGGAGGGTAAAGAGGTTCCCGACTTGGAGACTGTCATCTGCGGTCGAAACCGACTCGAGAATGGCAGTATGACTGCTTGGGCCAAGACTTTCGGCCTGCACAACAAGATCAAGACTATTAAGATGGTTCAGAACGGTATCCGCCAGGAGGGTATTTCTCACCTCCTCAGTGAGGGCCTGAGCCATACTGCTGACCTCAAGGTCTTGGATCTGCAAGACAACACTTTCACAATCATGGGTGCCAAGGCTCTCGCTAAGGTTGCTCCTACCTGGACGAACCTCCAGGAGCTTGGTGTTGGTGATTCTCTCATCGGTGCCAAGGGTGGTGTGCTGGTGTCCGAGGCTCTCGCCAAGGGCAAGAACCAGAAGCTGGAGATCCTCCGCCTGCAATACAACGAGATCACTGCCGCTGGTGTCAAGGGTTTTGCCGAGGCCGCCAAGAAGGGCTTGCCTGCTCTGAAGCGAATCGAGCTGAACGGCAACAAGTTCACAGAGGATGATGCCTCTATCATTGCCCTCCAGGATCTTCTTGAGGAGCGCAAGGATAAGCTTGCCGGTGATGTTGTTATCGAGGACGAGTGGGGTGTTGACAGCCTTAGCGACCTTGAGGAACTGGACAGCGACGAAGAGGAGGAGGAGGAAGAGGAGGATGTTGAGCCAGAGGCAAGGGCTGAGAAGCTCATCAAGGAGGCTGAGGAGGCTCAGGAGGAGCCCACGGTGCAGCTCAAGGATAAGGAGGTGGAATCTCTGGCTGAGAAGTTGCAGAAGACCGAGATCTAGATGCTACAGTGGCTGAATCACCTCACTACATCGTTCACTTAGACGCTAGCCGTAAATAAAATCTGATACCCTTGAAATTATTGATGCTAGATACTAGCCAAAGCAAGAGGCTAATGTTGATTTGCTACATAGATGAACATAGAGAAGCACGGTTGGACACCTACAGCTGCGTAGATATTTACAAAAACGCGATAAAAGGAGCGCCACATACCTCTGATATCTAAAGCGTCTAAGGTGTTCTGCACATTGTGTCAGCATGAGGTATCTTGTCACCCATCTTCACCAACTCGAAGGACTTTGGGGATGTTTTAAGGGATAAGAACACTGCCACCGAAACTGACTCCATGAAAAGACCGCCATGTGAATATTTCCCAAGAATTCTTTAACGAAAGAAAAAAGCATCCTTGTCAAGCAAGTTGGTATACCTCTGCTTGATTCCTTTGTCCCTACTAAGCCAACAATTTCTTGACATGCTGTTTCCTTATCGAATGTCCTACCACTGTGCCGACCTTCATGCACTCCTAGCCGGTATCAAAAGTTCTCTATGAGGTATCTTGATCATTTAATTACATAACATCCATGGCATCTATCTCCCCATAGCCTCGGCTATGTTCGAATGCGCCATACTGAGCCGCCATGGCCATCTGCTGCTGCTGCTGACGAGAAAAATCAGGTCCCATGTAAACAGGGTCAGTGGCGGTGGAATAAGCACCACCACCAGTTGCGGTGCCATGGTGGGTGTAAGAGTCCTTAGCTCGCCGTTCCCTATCCTGGCGCTCCTGGTCTCTGCGCATGAGTTCCTCGTAGCCAGAAGTGATGTAGGGCTCACTTTCCGCGTGATGGTGCCATCTTCCGTCACCAGTCTGAACTGTTGTGCCGTCAAGGCTCATGGTTTGACTCTGTTGTCTCTCAAAACGCATTTGGGCCAACTGCTCCTCTTGCTCAATGGTGGTGCTGCTCCATGCTAAAGCAGGGATATCTGCGCCGTTGTTTGGCGGGCAGATACTCCAGAGTTCAAGCAGTCTTAGTTTCTGGGACTCGTCCGCGATACGGAAAAGCTGTACTTGGGAGGGCGTTAGATTGGAGGGGTTCACGCCGTGGTTGCGGAGGATAGCTTCAGATGAAACAGTGTCACTCTGTGGGGTTCCGAGGACCGTCTCTGTGGTTCCTCAGGAGCAGATGTCTGTTGTTGGGTCGATGGCCTAACAACGTGGGCAGAATGATGGTAGTGTTGGGAAATGGAATAGACTATGGGCTGCGCAGGGGCGGGTGCGAGCTCGGGTTCTTGCCGGGGACATCTTGAGGGCTACCTCCCGGGCTTCTGGGTTGAAAGTCATGTTCCGGGAGAACAGACTAGCCAGATCATCGTTAAGATGCATGTTATGCTGCATGTTGGGCTGTACCGAGATCATTGTCTAGGAATGGTCAGCTTTTGGATATTAAGAGTTACAAGAGTAATGATGGCAAGAGAATTCTCAAGATACCTCGGTCCAAAATGCAACAAAGAGCTGAGATATGGTATACGCCGAACAAGCCGATCAGCTTCTTGGTGTGCTTTCAAGCCGTGTTTGTGTAAGTCGATTGGTCGGTTCTCAGGATCCGCCCGTGACGAGACAGGAAAGTCTGGCTTTGAAGTGGACGAGTACTGCAAACGGCAGGGCAGCGGGGAATATATCGGTGCGTTGGCTGGCAGCAACTTGTGGGAGAAAGCGAGGGATCTTGCTTGTCCTTGAAAGAACAGGGGATCTCAACGGAGGAAACTAGGTGTCTATTTGGCTAAGCTAGGATCTGCAAAAGCAATGCACGAATAGAGCGAGTCGATGCAACAAAAAGAAAGGGGAAGAGGAAGAAGCAGAAGAAGAGCCGTTCCTGAGTGGTATGGCGTCTTCCAGGCCCCGCGGTTGGGAGTGCAAGCGTTCAGTAAAAGCGGTGGACGGATCGTTGGGTTGCGAAGACCCGAACAGTTCAGGGTCCAGAAGGTGGGGGAGAGAACAGCCCAAGACGAGCTGCGTGCGGGATTAACGCCGACGAGATGGACGGTTTATTCGGTTTGAATCGAGCAAGACGGCTTGGGGAGTCCAGATGTGTAGATGGACAGATGGATGTTGAAAGGAGGAGTGTTAAATAGGGAGGGAGGAGTCGGACGTTGAATGTAATTACAGCGAGGCCACTTTTAGCTCCCTGGGAAAGAGTGAGGCATGACGGTCAGGCGTGGTTTGGCGGGGGCAGAAGGAAAGAGATTTGGTACCTGCTGGCTGTCCACCTGACAGTCATGACGCACCGGATTCCGGTGACGCAAGGTAAGGTAGGTAAGTATACCTCTACCTTTGAAACACGTTGGGGACACATGATTGTGAGGTACTGCCTCTGGGTGTAAGATATCCCACAGCCAGTACCGGCTATGTTGGTGTACTTTGCCCAGGGCTGAACGGCAGGTAGCCAGCCAGGTAGTCAGGTATACCCGAAGACAAGTAGATCCCTGCCTGGGATCATCGAGATACACGAGCCATGTTCACTTATTCACGTTCATGTCCTCATTTTAGAGCAGCCCTAACGGGGTCGAGATTGCTTGGATGGTCCCAATGTAATGAAATGAATGGAACTGCTCGTCCATCCCCCGCTCGCTTGCGTCTAGACGCCGAAGTCCCTCTTTCTTTACTGTACCCTTTAAATCCGTTCGTTGGTCAAAGGTCTCTCTCTCGCTTGATGTGACATCGCATGAATCAAGAGCCATGGCCAGAACCAACATGCGGTAGCGTCGCATCCATCACATGGCTGGCATCCTCTGCGTCGGGCAGTCGTGCATAAAGTGTACTGGTCTGGAGGCGAGAAGGTTGTGGCATCTCACATGGCCCTTTGCTTCTGGAAACATGCAAGGGCCCGGAACTTTACGCTACAGCACAGCACTGTACTGTACAGTCCTGTAATGCAGGCATGAACGGTTACGTTGTGGGGGAACCCCAGCCACCAGCCACCAGCCACAGGCACTTCCCTAAACCAAAAGCCACTTGTGGCGTCCTTCCTTGCTTCAAGCCTCAGGCACCCCCGCCTAGCTCCACGGCCACTTGCAATACGCAGCTCTCAGGTTGCCTGAAGCTCCAAGTCCACGAACCAAGCCGTCACTCTCGAACTGCATCTCCCACCATAAGCTTGTGATCCTCGCACCGCCTCTTCGTCCAAACCTCGCACCTCTACAAATCTACTCAATCAACATCTTACCAGAAGCTCAGAGGCGCCATGGTACGTCACCCCATCTTCGCCCGTTCCCTCGTGAGCTTCCAAGCTAACCCCAGTTGCTGCCAACCAGACGTCCATAGGCACAGGCTACGATCTTCTCAACTCCATCTTCTCGCCTGACGGTCGAAACTTTCAGGTCGAGTATGCTGTCAAGGCTGTGGAGAATGGCGGTACCTCAATCGGCATTAGGTGCAAGGATGGTGTTGTTCTAGCCGTCGAGAAGGTCGTCACATCCAAGCTTCTGAAGCCTGGTGCGAACAAGCGAATCGCTACCATTGACAGCAACATAGGCGCTGTATGTCCCTTATCCCTCCCAATGTAAATCCTCGAGCGGCCGCTTACCATCTCGTCATCTAGGTCTACTCCGGTATGGTTCCCGATGGTCGTCACTTCGTCGACCGCGCGCGCGACGAGGCCCAGAGCTGGCGCCAGAACTTCAAGACTCCTATCCCCACCTCCGATCTCGCTTCTCGCATGGGCGGTTATCTCCAAGCCTACACCATGTACGGATCCGTTCGCCCCTTCGGCATCACCGCCATCCTCGCCGGCGTCGACACCTCCGAGGAGACCCCCGTGGACGGTGAGGTTGGCTCAGGGCCTTTGTGCGGTGCCGGTGGCAAGGTTCCTGGAAAGCACGGTGGCCCTTTCCTTTACATGATCGAGCCCAGTGGTCTGTACTGGGGCTACTACGGTGCGGCGACCGGCAAGGGACGTCAAGCTGCCAAGGCGGAACTGGAGAAGTTGGACCTGCCGGCGGGTAACATCACCTTGCACGAGGCTGTCAAGGAGGCTGCCAGAATCATCTACGTAGCGCAAAAGGACAACAAGGACAAGGACTTTGAGCTGGAGATGACATGGATCAGCGGCGTCGATGGTCCAACTAAAGGCCGTCACGTTGAGGTGCCCAAGGAGCTACGGGAAGAGGCCGAGCGACTGGCAAAGGCCGAGGATGAGCTAGAGGATGATGATGAGACCGATAAGAAGGATGATGACAAGATGGAGGAATAACGACGTTCACCCATTCTGAGCAGGGTGTATCTGTATTATCACACGTGGCACGGTCATAGATTTAATGATTCACTAGGTTGGGACACAAAACCTCTCTGGTATGACTCTATATGGTATCTAACATAGGTTGCTACTTATTAATGCGCCTGTGAAGCGTGGTTCTGACACCAGTTGTTCCAGTCAGCGAAGAAGGAACTTTGAAGCTTAGCCTCTCCAAGCACCCAGTCCGACTGCGTCTTGGCATAAACAGCGGCAACCTGCTTGATGGCCTGCTTGTCCGCCGCGTACATGGTTGACGCAATGATCAGGCTGGCTGCGCTGGCGGCCTTAGCATAGGCGTGGGAGTTGTCCTTGCCTGCCTCCTCATGCACCTCCACCAGCAGTACAAGAAGGTCCTCGCTGCTAAGCGAAACGATTTCCTCCTCCTTGGCGGTGGCTCTGGCCTTTTTCAATCCCTTCTGATAGTTGAGGATGATCTCGCATGCACGGCTCGCCAGCGGCTTCGTGGAAGTTGTGCGAACAAGGTGCAGGAGTGGCACCAACAGTGAGAAGGTGAGGTTGTTTTGTGGCTCGTTCTTAACGTAGATGTCAAGAAGATCAAGGATGCGGTGCTTAAAGTTGACGACCGCCTGTTTGGCATCCTTCTTCTGTTTAGTCGAGTCGTTTCGACCTTTGATGTGGTGCTTCATGACCTCGCCGAGCTTGTCGTCCAAGGCCATCATCTCCGAATCAGACATGTCACCATCTGAATCAGACGACTCAGCATCAACATCTTTGTCAAGACGGTGACTTTTCAGGATCTTGCCCATAAGCTCCTCGAGCTCGATGGGCTCGTTGGAGCCCTTTTTCTCGCCATCCTCGTCATTGTCATCGGCTTCGTCTTCGTCATTGCTGTCGTCGCTGTCTCCGGCATCGTCACCATTCAAACCGACGAACTCTACATCAGAGTCAATCTCTATGTCTGAAGCATCTTCAACATCGACGACATCAGAAGAACTATCCTCGTCGGCATCCACATCCATGTCGTCTTCTGTGTTGAAGAGCTCTTTCTGACCTTGTGTGCTCTCACCAGAGGCGAGGGGACCTGTAAGCAGACCCAGTCCCTCAGCGGATATCTGGCTTGTGAAAGCATCAAAGACTTGCTGTGACACCTGTCTCATTAATGAAGATGGCCTTGCCACCATGGACAGGAGGATTTCAACCAGAAGCTCGGAGCTTCCGGCCTCGTCAGCCTTCTTGCCACCCTTCTTGAGTTTATCCGAATACTCAGCCAGGTCACTCAAGACTTCCATAGCATCAGGGTCCTCGTTGTATAATTGGAAGATGGACACAGCGTGCAGCATCGCTAGTCCCTGTGCAGGGTTTGTTCCATCTTGCTTCGATGGCTTCCTTTTCAGGAGCTTCTGCATTCGGCTCAGGGCTGCCTCCATGGCTGACTTGATTTCCTCGTCCATTGACATGGATTGTGAAGCAATTGAAGAGACAGCATTGCAGAACAATCCGAAATCATCGGTCCTTCGAGTCAGCTTCGCAAGGGATGATTCTAAGCGAGATCGGCACAATTCCTTAATTTTATCCGTCACAAGCTCCTCGGGGATCTGCTTATGTTCAGAGTATGCCAGCTGAGAAAGCTCTTGCAGGGCAATGCTTTGAATTTCCGTCTGGGTCGAAGCCTCGTCACTTCGTTCTGTGGAGCCAAGGGCGCTAAGTGACTTGGATAGGTATTCAACATATGATCTGACGATAAGTTGTTTCTCTGCAGACTCTTTGTCATTCAGAGAGCTAAGAGGTTTGCGAAGAACATCGACAACAGAAGATTCATTCTCCTGGTTGACATTTGTAAGAAGTCTGTCAATTGTCTTCGAGTTTGTGCGTTGATCGAAGTTGTAGGCTCCATTCTTTCCCAGCAAGTTCGCCAGCACCGGAAGCAGGCACTTGGGATGGGCAGACACTGTGGTTTCAATGGCCTTGAGTGCCTTGATGGCTGCGCGATGAAGATATCGATCCTCCTTCAGTGCTTGGTTCATGAGGCAAAGCATAAGATTTTTGCTGAAAAGGCAGTTTAGCTTGTCCTGCTGTTCTGAGAGACCATCAAGCATCTTCTGGAACACCATGAAGCCCTTGAACTTTTGGCCGTCGGTTGCGTTCTTAGAAAAGAATCCGTCTAGGAGTAATTAGTCTCTTTCAAATCCAAAAATAGAGGGCCGATGCACGTACCATCAACAACACGGTTCCAAAATTGTTCGAACTCGCCATCCGCATCGCCTTGGCTTTCGGTAAAATGTGCAAGTATAATATCCCAGACAAAATGCAGTTGTGCCGACCATGTAGACTTGTTGTTTGTGGCAGGTTTTTCTCCATTTGTTCGCGACGAATCTTGGAAGCTCTCTTTGAGAATGGCGGCGACGTCTCCAAGTGACTTCCTCTGCAATGGGTTACGCCAGGGCTTGACATTGATGTTGGGGTATCGTTTCAGAGCAACAAGCCAAATAGCTATACCCTCCGATGTAGTCGCCAGGCCGCTGTCAGCAATCTTCTGCAGCATGCCTTCGACTTGCTTTTGGTTCATTTGGTCCAGCGCCTGGACCAGAATCCACCCACACTGAGACCTGAGCCAAATCTTCTTGCTACCGAGCTTCAAGATCAGGTCCAGCACAGTGTCCCACCGAGACGTGTCACTGAAGAGTATTCTAGAGCGTACAAAGCACTCGAGCCCGAATAGCTGGCCAAAGAAATGGTCTCGCTCTTCTTGCCCCGGGATGCTACCGACCGGTTCCGTCTTTTCAACAAGGAGCTGAAGGATGTTCTCGAAGGTGAGGCCAGGATACTTCTTGCGAGCAAGGTCTTCTTTTCCGAGTAGTTGACTGAGAATTTCCGTGATGACCAAGCTGAATCCAAGACGTGAAGCATTTCGTCCACTGGCAAGACCACGAAACAGACGTCGGTCAAGGTGTCGTTGGATTATGGTCTCGGACGTATCATCTCCGGTGAGTAGCGCCGATACGATACAGTCTGCGGCTTCAATTCGTTCATTTCCATCTTCGCTGCCTAGCATTTCATACAATGCCGCTTCCCGCTTCCTGTCGTCACCAATTGGTGTCTCGACGAATGGCCGTTTCTCGAGGATGTCGTTGGTAGGAGCAGCTGAGGACGAGGTTTCGGTCTTTGAACGCTTCTGCGTGACAGGTGCCACGTTAGCGCCATCTTTGGCACCGCGCTTTCGTTTGCTGCCCATCTTAGTATTTGTCGTTGTAGATGAATATGGTAGTTATTGCACGAGGATCTGGTAGAGGCCGGTCCAGGGTACCCAAGGTGTATTGCTTGCTCGAAAAAAGTTACCGAGACCAAATTCTGCCGTGTTTTACCGCCTATAGTACCCCACTGATAAGATCTTATCGAGAACAGGGATCTGGTGATGATGGCATACCCTATAGATATCCCTGAACCTTGTGTAGCATCTTAAACAAACTGCAGATCAACAAGGTTGTGATATGTTAGACTTTTGCGATGTATTGTCACGAGGATAATCTGTACGCTATATTGAATGGTTTCCTAGTTTGGTGTGGCTTGCTGCATTTACGATGCTATTGGGGGCTAAGACTCATCTGAACCGCTATTGAGTTCTAAACCTGAACGCACACTACATGGGAGCTTATCATGATTACAATTGATAACCAACAGACTAAGACGGAGAATATACATGCGAGAGAACAGCGGCTCCTGAGGCAAGGGACATAGACATTCCTCACCCAAGCAGTATAAAATAAGCTGCGGTGGCAAATTGAGAACCGGAGATCAATTCGGCTGAGGTAACAGCAAGGCCGGAAAACTGGGCCATCCGGAGCCGATGGTCGAGGTCCGAACCGTGGCCGACAACACGTGACCACGCGATTTTGGGATGCATACGCAGTTTGTTTACTTTAGTCCGACACGCTCATGCGTGTTGACAAATGACTACCACGGAGCCCGACCGAAGGTTGGTAGTCAATTACCTCCACACCTTCACAGCCCCAGCGCCTCCCCACAAACCGCGATCCCTGCACGTCTTCAAACAAACTGCGCAAGGTGTGTCAATCAGCTAGCATTGATGCCCCTCAGTTCGTGGTCACAGGACGTTCCGCCCGTGCTGCTGAGTCTGGCGATAGAGAGACATGGGGGTTAGCGCCTCATTAGGAAAGTCGAGTGCAGCGAGAAGCAAGCTGAAGAGGGCGCATCATTGAAGGACAGGTCTATGGGGAGTGATTGGACAGTGAGAAAAGTGGTTCTGTGACAACCTACTGCCTGGCTGCAGCTCACCCCTACCCGTTGTCTCCCGGGGTTCGGGAATAGCGACGAGGCGAAAGTAAACAAACATTTGACGATGATGGGGGTTTGGAAAAGAGCATTGCTTCCCGGGCGTCTCGCAACGTCCAACGTCGCAAAAATGGTGGTTGAATATGCCGCCAAACATGGGCTGACGTCAGGATGTAGGAGCGAGGCTCGTAAATGGGGTGGATGGCATCATAGTGTGTTTATAGAGTGGCCTAGTAATGGTGTTCTGATGACGATCATCCATGCGCAATGGCCAGATGGTCAACAGCGCGCCAGCGCCCCTTTGGTTGCAGGCCATTTCAGCCGATAAGCGCTGGTGTTACCGATGAACCATGGGAGCGGCGCGCCATAAATCGGCGATGGGGGTTCGAAACAGCGGATAAATCACGATGTGCCAGCACGAAAACTTGCTTTCTTTCCCATAGGCGTCGGACTATGAAACCGGTTGTGTGATGGTGCCAAGCTGAGCAAAATGCCGGCGGAGGGACGATTGGGAGGCTTAGCACACGACAATTGGACAAGACACACAAGACTACTGCAACTGCAGGCGTGGCGCGCATCATTGACTGGGAAACGTGCCGGATTCTGCGCATAAGCGGACCGAAGTCGGATCGTGTTGCAGTAGGGCCAATCCTCATCACTTGAGCAACGTCAGTCTGATGAGTGAGAGCAGAAGAGAAGGCCTGCCCGTGGCGCAGATGGTGAGGAAAAGTCTCCGGCGAATAGGGAGCCAGAGGACGACTACCGGTGATCCTGAGACGGCCCAAAACAAAGAGAGGGGCTTCTCCCGGAAAACCCGAGTGAATCTGTAAAAGAAAAGAAAAATCTGACATTTCTATCACGGGGCAGGCCCATCGTACGGCAAGTTTTTGTCTAGTCGTGGAACCGGCGTCGATGGTGAGCATGGAGACCCCGGCCCAGCTGCCGCAGAGTGTAGCAACCACTCTAATCCAGACAGCGCGAGGCTTTTGCTAGTTTCTTTTTGGTTTGCCGGGCCCAAGGACTAGTGTGCAGCAGCCGGTCTCCTGGGTCTAGAAGAAGCACCAACTCTTCTCCGCGCTGAGATATTTGACGTGGCCGCCCCAAACAGAAAAAAGAAACATGCAGTTCTGGAGATTTGGTAGCCTGGGCGGTGTGTGTTGCCGGGTGCTCTTTGATTGAGATAATAATAATAATAATCCTACTGTTAAGTCCTATCTGCAAGGTCTGTAATTGCAGAACGAAACGGTTGGTCAAAGCAAACAACCCGATGGTCGTAGCGCCTGGAGGCGCCCACTTGTAAGCCGTGGGCATGGATGGGCAACCCAAGCTCTCGACTTCTAGACCTTCACATTCTATGAATTCATAGCATAAATTCCGTAGTGCCTCGTGGTTACCCGAGCCGACAAGCTCTTTTCGCACCATGGGGCCCCTCTCGCCTTAACTTGCTGTGGTTAGCCGGGACCACTGCTCAATTAATTGAGGGTTGTCGTAGTGTCGGCGCTGCGAGGTGCTCTCCAATACAGAGCAGCCTCTGGAGCGCACAGATGCATCGCATGTCCACTTAGACGGCGAATGCCAGCTGATGATCAGGAGGAAACCGACTCAGGACGAGAGCTATCTTGAAACACGTCGCCCACGGTAGAACGGGCACCAAGGATCCTCTGTGCTCGAGGCTAAACCACAAGTTGGCTCACTCAGGGACAAAGGGAAGAAACACTCCACTGCTGGAAGGCAAGCTCCATCTAACCATTTCTGATGCTCGGTCCCGCTGACTTCGAATTGGATCCATTATCTCGGCGGTCCCTTGCTTTGCATTGCCTGTATACAGCAGGTATCAAGACATGGTTTTTGGCAGGCCCTGCAAATATAGAATCCCTCGGAAACAGAGGCACCTGGCTCGACTTGATGCACCTATCCCAGAACGATAAGCGGCAGGGCTGATCAATCACATCGTACGGATGTCCTGCCCTGCTAATTTACATGGTACAGCGCCAGGCGAACATTATTCGCTGAACCACAGCTGGGCATACAAGGGATGGCGCCCATTCAAAACAGCTTGAGCAGACACTATCCAGGTAGGGCCTTGTCTCAGGAAGACCCTGGAATCGGTGTCCCTGTCAACGGCGACAAATGAGAGCAGATGGCTCGGTCGCGAAGTCCTTTCGTGGTTTCCGTACTCGACCTAGCCTCAGCACCAGAGGAGCCAAAGCCCAAGTTTGATGAGCACCAAGAGGAGCAGCAGCTATCCGCATCCAAGCTGTGACAGGGCATGGCAGAACACGGTAAGGCGCCAGGCAGGGATCATGGTGCTGACCAGCTGGGGCTGGCGACTGGAGCCCGTAGCTTCCAATTCGGGTCTTGTTCTTCGAGCTCGGTCCGGCCATTCCTTTGTTTTCTTTTTTCCTTGTTGGAGACAAGCTTGGGCTTGGCCTCTGGCCGTGCGTTGCTGGTCAGCGACTGGCGCTACTGTGCCTACCACCAGCGGTCATAACGTCATGCCTCGAGCGACATATCCGACTTGTGTCTCATTGCTCTCATTGACGGCTTGTTACGGAAGCCTGCGTTGTCAGCCCTCCCCGAGAAGGAAAAGCCCCCCATTGTTAACAAGGGAACGGGAATTTTCTCAGACGAGGGGCGTAATGTTTTAGATCTATGGACAACCGAGGATACAGTACTAGATGCTAAATTTTGAGGCTAAAGCTATGGGATAGGAAAAAGAAAAGCCGAGCGTAGACAAAGGGATATCAATTGCACACCACGCAAGGGGCGGTTGGTTCATCAAAGGATGCACTCACTCGCTGGTCACCTTGATTGATGAATTGAATGGTCTTGACAACCGAGAGACAAAGACAAAGGGGCTCCATGGAAGAAAGGGACGGTTGTGTTGCCCGGGCGGCTAGGATGAATGAGCAAAACTTTTCGCACATAGCGTCTCCAGATGCATATCTTTTTCTGTCCCTTTCCTCGATTGTTTCAACCCGGGGCAACCAAGAGATGCATGTCGTACAGTTCCAAAATGCCTAGTTTTATGTACGGATAAGCATGTCAATGTGGGCGGGTGGACGGGTGACTGTAATGCACGTAACACGCGAGCTGCAAGCCAGCCGGATTGGAACCAGCTGTAGCGACCCGGGCGCAGGGTATCCGTACAACCGTAGTATGGATGGAGGCTCAGTAGGCGTAGGGGCCAAGCCCATGTGCTCACCGCTTCGTTCTTTGGAGAGGACAATGATGTAACGGGAGCCCGTTGCCGTGGTGTTGATTATCCCACTTGGGGTCTGGAGAGGATGCAATTGGACGGGGAGCCAAACACACGGTAATGGAATAAGCGCCCACAGGTGATGGTGATGGTGCTCGGGCCAGTGGGAGGGAAAAGCCTGCTGTTCTTTGTGAGTTCCAAGTAATGAACGGGCGCTAGTGAAAGTTATGATGATGTGCAGAAGATGCTGTGCTGTACGTATACCGGTACCGTACACACATACACCGGGTATTATTATCACTCGCTCTTTGTCTCCCTCGCCCTGTTAATGGACCATTCTCCCTCCAGGGAATAACAATAAGCGCCAGTGGGATCCAGATCAATGTCAGGCCAACTCCACTTCCCACTGAGCAACCGCTAGTAGCACCGGAACTAGTAGGGGTGGAAGACGCAGACAGGACCCGCCATGCTATGCTGAACCTGCATACTGGTTTGTGCTCAGCATCATTTTGCAGCGGGACATTACTGTTGCAGCAAGCAACATGATGCCTACCACTTCCTCATTCGGCCGGGACCCAAGGTGAAGGGGCTCGCTCTGCGTTCTGCCCCAGGTCTGTGTGCGGTGATTGCTCCACTGCAGTGCAGCAAGCAGGTCAAGGTAAGGCAAGGCAAGGCAGGGCAAGGCATGGCATGGCATGGCAAAGCAAGGTTGTGTACCTTACATCGTATGTGCATGATTGTATCATCCCCATGCCTCGCCTCACGTTGCCTCGGCGTCCGTCTGCGATGCGTGACGCATGTTGTGTCGGGAGGCAGATGTTGCACGTTGGGCCGACGCAGCGCAGCGCAGTGCATTGCCATTGCATTGTCCAGACAGCACTAGGTGCCTAGGTACTGTGCCAACAGACATACATAAAAAAAAGAGGCCCTGTAAGTAAGTCAATGCCCGCTGCCCCGGTGAGGCATGACCCAGCAGAGCAGGCAAAGGCTGGAACCGGCAACCAACAAGCTCCTCTTCCATGCTGCTGTGTATCTTAGTATCTTAGTACCTACAGTATGCTAAGGCACCCCACCAGAGCAACTCACCCTCCCTGCCCTGTTGCTGCCCGCCCACCTCACTCGCTGCAGAGCCTCCCTCGCTCCAGTCACCCCTAACAACCTGCTCTGAGCGCGTGCAAAGAACAGCACACACCCCTCCCCTTCGTCTTCTCCATTCTGGCGCTCTCGCTCCAACCGCCAGACCCTGCACTGTAACTGGGCTGGCTGGCTGGCGGGCACAGGTACCTACGGCCTAAAGTACAGTACCTACTGCGCACCTAGACAACAGGCGCTGGGTCCCAGTCGCCCGTCCCCGACCCCATCCCGACTTTGTACCTACACCATTTGATCATTCAAAAGGCCTTTGCTCCCTCACCCACCTCTTCCGTTTTCACTTGCAGTCTTTGCTCGCTCCCTTCCCATCCCCTCCTCACGCCTTCACTCTCGCCAACCGCGAAGGCAAGGTCGGTTTGTGGTCGTCCGAAGTCGAAGTCGAGCTCTGCGCCGCTTTTCATTTGTGCAGCCGACGAAGCCCACCCTCGGGAGGTTCATTGCTGCACCGCCAGACGTTGCCCTGCCTGCAGCGCGTGTCCCACACCAAGAACGTTGTGGTTCTTCGCCCAGCAACCGGCACCTCTGCATGCATGCACAAACGAAAGGCGGCCACTCCCTCTTCCTCTTGCAGACTCCCTCCGCCACAGGGCCTCTCGATCACTCAACGATACGACCGTGACACGACGTTTTGTCTTTTCCTGCATTCGAGCTTAACGACCTTGTTCCCTCGTCGATTCAAATGTTCTCGTCACGATTATAACGAACCCCGCTGTGTGAGCACCTCGCGAACCCTCTCCCCAGAGGACCACTCACAGGCCAGCCACACCCAACTCAACACCATCTTCACGCCGGGTTTTGACGTTGAGGCTGCCACGGAGGATCTCACCTGGGCACCGTCACTTTCATTCAGTTGTTACGGCATCCGATTAGTGTCGCCCTATTCCTACCATCCACTCTTTCTACCCACGATATATCCTTGTCGACAAACACCATCGTTAGCATCCGACGTCAAGCTTCACCTCACTGCGTTTGCATCACAGCTTATACAACATGGAGGCGTCTTCCCCACTGGCGGCTCTGCACCGCCCCATGGCCATTCCCGCCTGGGCCCCAAGGATATCTTCCGCTCTCACCCTCACGCTCACTTCACATCCGCTGCAACATCGGCCTCTCTTAGCTTGCGTGAGCAGTTGCATAAGAGCACCGCCGACTATTTCAACGCCAAAGATGTTCGCGGCTCCTCTCCAGCGGCCAGTCTGGCTGCTGACATTTCTCAGAATTTCCGTCTCGACAGCGATGGCAGGTTAGTCGATCACCATCCGCCATGTCTCTCCCTTGCGTCATACCTGCTAACACCTCTCAGCCCTCACTTTCCCACTCCCCGGCGCGCCCTTTTCACCGCCAACATGATGGGTGGTCTAGACGGCAGAGGTATGCTTGGTCCAAAGGAATGCACAAATCGCCGACTAACACGGAACAGACTATGTGACTACGCCGCCGTTGCCTTCGTCATCGCCGGCCCCGCTGACCGAGCTCATGGAGATGTCTCCCTTGCCTCACAAGACACCTTTCTGCACCCAGATTGAAATCCAGTCTCCGACTCCTGTCTCTACCCCCGCCGCCGACGAGATCATGATGCTGGATTCTCCTGCCCTGATCACCCGCCAAAGCTCACTGGAGCCACCTAAGGCTGCCGTTGCCGAGTAAGCCTCGCAAACTGTCTTTCCTCTATGATGACCTCATTTACTGATCTGATGGATAGGCGTAAAATCGCGCCCCTCGTCGACCGTCGTTGACACGGATGAAGGGACTCACCACCAGTGCAGCTTCGGGTCGCTCGCACACCACCAGCCAGTTGCCAGCATTCCGTTTTGGCTCCGAGGCTGGCTTGACCACGTTTAGCTCTGGTCTCTCACTGGGTGAATGCTTCGAGACTGCCTCGCCGCCACAGGATCGTCGCCCACAGTCTGCCAACAGCCCTTGTGCTCCGGTTCCTCTTGGCCGCTCAAGACACCAGTTCAATGGAATCAGTGCATCAGGCAACTACCGCCATGGTTCCCCATTAACTTCCATGCACGCCGGCAGTCAAACCCCTTTCTAAGGAACCGAAAACAGTTCCGTCGTTCTTTGAGCATGTTTGAGCATCCCGCTGATATCATGAAGCCCAAGTCTGACGGAGAGGACTCTCCTGTGTCCACCCTGCAATCCGTCGTTGACGTCGAGGAGGGTCATGAGCCCGTCCTTCCTCACTTCCTGCCCGATGACCCTGCCGATACGATTCCTCGCATTTCCAGACAGACTTTGCTAGATGTTTTGGACGGCAGGTATGGTGAGAAGTTCGATCAGAAGATGGTCATTGACTGTCGCTTCGAGTATGAGTATGACGGTGGCCACATCGAAGGCGCTGTCAACTACAATGACAAGGAGTTGCTCGCCTCGCAACTGTTCAAGACTCCCATGAGTGGACGCACCCTGCTCATCTTTCATTGCGAGTACTCTGCTCACCGTGCGCCTTTAATGGCACGCCATGTGCGCTCTGAGGACCGCACCATCAACGCAGAGCACTATCCCAAGCTGACTTATCCCGAGGTTTACATCCTTGAGGGCGGCTACAGTGCCTTCTTCGCCGAGCATCGCGGCAGATGCTACCCTCCCGAGTACGTCGAGATGTCTGATGCCAAACATCAACGAACTTGCGAGCGTGAAATGGGCCGTTTGAAGTCGCGTAAGGGTCTGAGCCGAGCGCAGACCTTTGCCTTTGGCCAACGGGAGCCCTGCGTAGATGAGTCGCCCACAGGACCGAGCCGACCCAGCTCTCGTCAGACGACCCTGTCGCTATTGGGTAACTCACCCTTCTGGGAGAGCGAATCCATTCTCGCCGTATGGCATCTTACTGAGCAATGCCCAGTGAACACATGATATCCCTGATTGAGGACCTATTGCTGTAGTTCCTTGCGCTTGGACTCATTCAACCTCGTGTAACCCACCACCTTGAGCACTCCACCCATCATCATGTGCTCATACACTTCTCGCAATCCGTGCTTCTTCAACTACTCACTCTCATTAACCACGATGCTTTCGACCTCACCATTTTCTTTTCCCCTACCAATCACCGAAGCTCCGTCACATCTTTCTGCGAATCGATTCTATGCCGCTTCGATAATAGCATCTTGCTCCCCTCTCGCGCTGCTCTCTTACTCATAAGTACCAGCATGCTGCTCGACTTGGGTCGAATTGGAATTGCTATATCGCCTCTCAATCTCATCTAGGGAAGTAAGGCGACCCATCAGACTTTGACACTACCTCTCAACATGCCTACATGAGCACCCTCGATGTTGATATATACACCTACTTGCATCTTGCCGTGGTGCACTCGACTTGCAGAGTCTCGATTCTTATACTATACCAAGACCTCGCCTCACTGGCTGAGGCAACTTTCTCGTCATAAGACAACATCCTCAAATCGGATACCCTTACGCCATCGTAGCGTTTATACCCTCAAGGCAACGCCTTGTTTTCTTTATTTTGTTCATTTTTTAGGGAAAGACACCCCTAGGCTTGTAGTGACAGGACATCAGCACAACGTGTTAGATCGTGCCGTTGGTTTTTCTCTCTCTCGGTATCTTACTGACCGAGAGTGGTTGTATATGGTCAAGAAGGCCTGGTCTGTGGATGGATGACCTGGCTGTACATTACGCACTTGGAAGCAGGGCTGGGAAGAAGGTCCTAGCTAGATTACAGAAGAAATTGACGAACACTACAAGTACTCTGCATTGCCTTGCCGTTGATCGACGTTGTACATGTTTGTATTCACCTAACTCGGTGGGTTCTGTACGCAGTAGTGGGATGGCCCGCGAAATGAGCACCGACGCCTGGTCATCGAGCTCATTGAAAGTAAAATGTCATATGATGGTTGGCACTAATCTTTGATCAAGATAGTCTACCGCCCTTTCCTTCTGTACGAACAGCCGGTACGTCTGGATCCTCGCTCCAAGTTTTCACCACTCATCAACCTTTGTTGATGCCAGGACATGCAATATATAAGGGTATCATAGAGGTGCTCTAACTAGCCTCTTCCAAGGTGAAATCCCAAGGCTTGAATGCCTCTCGGAACGCCTCCACATCCTTCGTCTCTTCCTCTACTGTCTGCTCGCAGTCCTGCCAGATCAGCCGTTTCTCCAACCCCAAGAGTTTGGCTAGGACACGCCGTCCAAATTGCAAATCGAATCGAATGTCAGATGGGAGTGGCATGACAAGCGACTTGCCCTTAAGTTTGTCGTCGCCGTTGTCCGCCCATAGCCAGACTCGGAAAAAGTCACCGTAAGTAGCTTGCTCCTCCAGTGAAAGATCTTTATTCGCAAAGACTGGGTACTTTTCATTCTCTGCTTCAACGCGGAAAGCTGCCTCTGCCAGTCCGTTTTGGACCATTTCTGCCGGGACGGCGAGAAGCTGCCAATGTAGGTGTACATTGCGTTCGCGGCTAATTTCCCACGTCACGGCTCCCAACTTGTGTGAGCTCTTGCTTGCTATCATTGCCTGGATAGATTCGCGGAAGCGGTTCATTTCTTTGTATGTCTTGACCGCATCGCTTGCCGGGTCAACGATTGACCCCATAGCAGGGATTGTCGCTGCATGAGGCAAGGGGATGATGAGCATATGACCTGGAAATCCTAGGCCTTGTTCGGCAAATGCTGTTGATGTTGGCAACGGGCCTTTAGCCGTTGTGATGTATGCGTCTTCTCCAATACTGCAACACATGTGTGTGGAGAGATTCGGGTTTGACAGACAGAAATAGCATCGATCTGGCCCTGGAGGTGGAGAATTGTGGCGCTTCCGATGTCGTCGACCAGAGTGGCCGTCATCTCTAAACCGCTTATGCTGTCTGTGATCCTCATGATCTGGTCCGCGTTTCTTTTGTCTAGACACAAATGGCGACGCAGTTGCCCCAGGAGGTATGGTTGTGTCAGAAGAGTTCAGAGTGAAAGCATACATGGCCTTTGCTTTCATCTCGTTGCCGAACGGCGCCATGGAGATGAATCTGGTCACGCTAGGTGACTCGGATTCCTTCGCAGGGGCGCTCACGAAGGGTTCGCGCTCGTAAAAGAATGACCCCGGGGAGGCAGAGAAGTGGTACTTGGGCTTCAACGTCGAGCACAGATCAGCGATGCCTTCTGTACTAACTATTGAAGCTTGCTGGGTAGGATCTAATGCCACTGAGGAACCATTCCACACGCTCGCGGGCCATGAAGATGTCAGGAGGATATCGGCATTATTTGCACCGCGGAGTGCTTTAGCATCGTCGGCGCTGTGGAAAGGCAAATGCTGTTCTTTCGATTGTCCAGCCACTAGGTTCGTGTCTAGTTGCCCCCAAGCGCAACTATCCTGATACCTTCCGAGGTTTTAAAGACGCTTCGTTTCCCAAGAAAATGTAGGTTCTCGCAGATCTCTTCCTCCGCTTCAACCTTGGCGGCAATACGTGGAGGTAGTGGTTGCGTGCCAAGAGTGAAGTATGTCGGGAGAGGGACGCTTAGCTTCCCTTCGAGCAGAGCGTCAACGTTGGATTCATCTTCGGGGTCGAGAATACATCTCCGGTCAGGATAGCCATAGAGAAGTTATTCTTTGCGTGTAGTGCCGCCAGCTTCGCCAGCGCGGGCTCGAGCTGGCCATTGAGGCTCCCGAGAACGATGCTGTGGGATTAATTGTAAGTCAATTTGCTTTGATTGAGGTACATGCTTGGCGTATATGACTTACATCTTAGGAGCAGCCATTGGAGATATGGTGCTGTGCTGATTCAGAACTGTGCACAGAGCTGGAGCTCCAACTTGACGAGATTGAAAGTCGGTTCGAGTAGTAGCTATGAGATGACGGTGCACAAGCGCGTCATGATAAGCGCTTTGCGCTAAGCTTATGATTGGCTGGAAAAGGCGGTGAGCCGCCACCAATTCCTTATCGATTCTGCCCGTTTTTTACAGACAAAAATTTCGGGATGATTATGGTGGGGAATTTTTTGGCCTCGACTTCTTGCCGTGTAAGCCAGCCAGCTTCTTGGGTGCAACCAAAGCTCAAGAGCCGCAGCTTTCAAGGCAAGACTTTACAACCACCACCACGATGCCGTCCAAATCGTCGGGGCGCATCGAGAAGGCGCGGAAGAAAGGTGGCACGCCACACAAGAAGAACCACCGCTGGGAGTCCTTCTCGACCAAGATCTCCAAGTTCAACTCCTTACAGCCGCTACGAAAAGTACGACGACATGACCTCGAGACGGAAGATTTGTCGGCTGCGACTTCATACTTTCACAATGGCTTGGAGAGATGGAGCGAACTCAACATTTCAAAGGGCTTCACCTCGTTCAAGAGGGAAGTGCTCTCCATGTCGGAGAGCTTGCCTCAGATTCTGCATTTCGAGGAGCGCATTATGCAGTCACTCGTGACACATATCGAGGTACAGGACAGAGAATCATTGGAGCCTCTTCTAGATCTCCTCACTGCGTTTGCGCACGATCTGGGAGTTCGATTCGAGAAGCACTACCAGAAGAGTCTGGACATGTTGCTAGCCATAGCTGGAAGAAAGCAAGATGTGGATGTGATAGAATGGACATTCGGTGCTATGGCTTTCCTCTTCAAATATCTCTCGAAGCTCCTTGTTCCTGATCTGAGGCCAACCTACGATGTTATGGCCCCCTTCTCGGCAAATCTCGCCATCCCTCACATATTGCGCGCTTCGCCGCCGAAGCTATGAGTTTCCTGGTCAAGAAGGCAGGCGCTCCATCACATCGCGAGACTTCCCTACCTCTCTTTGTGAGCCATGTTGCTCAGGACCTGCGGAGCATGACATCGGATCGCCAGTTTGTTCTCTACAAGGATGGAATTATGACCATGTTTGCCGAGGCTATCAAGGGAACAGATGACACCGTTCATTCAGCCGGTGCTTCCATTTTTACTGCAGTTGTGGACGCAATTCCTGCAGAGGAGAAGAAACTTGTTGAAGAAGACACATGGACTGATGTCGCCTGTGGTATTTTGACTAGTGTTACGCACCATGCATCGGTGGACACTTTCAAGGACTTTGCCGACGCTGTACTGGACAAGATCGACGAAAAGCTCAACGAGACGCCGTCCACCGAATCCGAGTGGTGCCTCACTCCTTATATGAGACTTCTTGGTGTTCTTGGAGGTGTCCGGAGGGGAACCCGAATCACGGAGTGGCCTCGTCTCGTGGGACTCGTTGTTACCCTGCTTGAGAAGACAGCAAAGTCTGTGAAGGGCTCGCCGCAGGATGTGTCAAGTCTTGTCTGGAAGTTTCTTATTGCTAAAGTTGCCATCGTTTGGCATCATGCGCCAGTCGATGCCTTGATACCGTTCATGGCTCGTCTGATCCGCGTGCTCTCGCGAGAGCCGTTCATGAAATGGTTCATTCCATTCTGTGCATATTTCTGCGAATTAGACGCAAGGCGATTTGGAAGCCTTTTCCGCACCGAGTTTCAAAAGTCAGTCAAATCCTTACGTTCATTTTTATCCCTACTAACAATTCTGTAGGTTTGTTGCGAGCCACTGGTCCCATGGAGCTAACGAGGACATGCTTTGTATTCTATTACCCAAGATTGTCGAGAATCGGGGTTTTCCACCTAGCGGCGAAAAAGATTGCTTCAGACTACCTCAGGGATGGCAGGACCAGATCGTTCTCAAGTTCGAACGCTTGGAGATTTCTCCGTTTCCTGAACGAGGCCCTTACGATAAAGATCCCGAGGTGTGGAGAGGGAGGTGCCTGCCCAAGTACTCTGCTCTGCTGCGTATCCTCGAGTTGACCGCAGTACACCCTCGACTAATGCACGCATCGCCGAACTCCTTTTACGAAAGCTCAAACTCGCACTGAGGCCCTCATCCACGCTGGCGTCTGATGAGGTGCATTTTATCGTTGGGCAGGGCTTCCATGCCTATCTACGCATGAGCAAAGCCGCCGGTTCTGTTGATACCTCGTTGAGCCCCCTGCTGCGTGCGGCAGTGCCGCGATTCGCGCGATCCGTTGGCTTCTTGCATGCATACCTGGCTTATGAGCATATTCTGCAAGGCGAAGGAACAAATGGACAACGAGAAGGTTCTAGCAGTGACGGATCCGCCACAGAAGAAGACCCTGTAGTTGACTCTTTGGTTGACAACCTAACCTCGCCTTCTCACGAGATCCGGCTGGCGTCACTTGAGCTTTTGAAACTACTCAACGACACAGAAGATTCACTTCAGGTGGTGGAGACGATGATCCAGCTTGAACAGGCGCCGTTGGCACTCGACCAAACCAGAACGATTGCCATGCTCCTACGCAAGCTCGGACAACAGTACGCATCAATTGATGCCAGCAGTTGGCTGAAACATGGAATTGTCAGTCTGGTGTTCGGCATGCTGACAGTGAAGCTTTCTCCAGTTTGGGACGACGCAGTTGAGACACTGAAGCAGATTTCTCAAACTAAAGAGGGAGAAGAAATTGTATCATCTCTCACGTTCAAGTGGCTGGATGTACCATCAGCTCGATGGACTCCTCCAAACCCCAAGGCAACAGCTCAACACCCTATTTCAGATCTGATTTCGAGTGTACTGTGTACAATGCTCTTCAGCAGACAGCAGAATCAGTAGAGACGGCTGTGAATAATGCTGATGATGAGATGCTTCAATCATTCGACGACAAGCAAGGCACTGCAGACACCAACATTCCCAATGCCAGATCTCGGGCTCTCAAAGTTTTCAATGCCATACCTTTTGTTGCAGAAAAGCGCTCGCGTCGCCTTGTGCCATATTTCCTTTCCTGGGCAGGCAATGAGGAGGAGAACGCATCTAATGATGAGCAAATTCAACAGCAAGCTGCCAGTTGGTCGCTAACAGACCGAAAGGCGTTGCTCGGCGTTTTCTCACAGTTCATCAACCCCAAGGTTTTGTATCAACACGAGCAAGTGTATGAGGCACTACTACAGCTCATGGAGAATGGTGACGCTGAAGTTCAAAAGTCTGCATTGAAAGCATTGCTGGCATGGAAGCAAGAAGGCGTGAAGCCGTATCAAGAAAACTTGGAATATCTTCTGGACGACGCCCGGTTCAAGAACGAATTGACTGTTTTCTTACAAGGTGAAAACATGATCAGGCCCGAGCATCGACAGGAGCTGATGCCTGTTCTCCTCCGCCTCCTTTACGGTCGCACCATTGCGAAGAAGGAGCCGCCAGCGGCCGCCATGGATTACAGGCGACTAGGTTGGCTGTCCTGCGCAATCTCTCCGTTGAGGATCTTGGAAGCTTCCTGGATATTGCCACAGGAAAACTGAGTGGTGTGCAGGTTGTTGGCTCTTCAGTAAACCGCGATCAACTACTCAGCAACGCCCTTATCCCTGTGAGAAAGCAAGTCGGTTTCCTGAACATGATACTTTCCCTGATATCGGAGCTTGGAACCAATGTCACTCCATACATGGACAAACTGGTCAACTCTGTCCTCTACTGCCTTGGATATGCCTGCAAACATCTCCGCGACACCTCATCCAACGAGGATGATGTGTCCCTGAAGTTGAAGAGGAGGCAAGCACTCATTCATTATTGAAGGTTGCACGCTCGACCGGTATCAAATGCCTGGTAGCTCTTTTCCAGAATGCTCAGGATTACCAGTGGTCACCTTATCACGATTTCATCATCGAAGAAGTCGTTATTCCTAGGCTTCCAAATTTCTCAGCAGAGAACACCCAGGAGTATCTGGCCTGCTTCAACTTCTATCAACCTGGGCCGCACTTCCCAAAGCAGCTTTGTTCCTGGCTCCTCATAATGAAGCACTGCCCCAAGGTGTCCTTCCACATATTATCACCAGTCTGTCAGTTGAGAAGACAAAGGATGAGGTGAAGATATGCATTCTTAAGATTATCTGCAATCTTATCAGGCTTGCCTCAGCACCAGCGGTCGAGTCTGAGTACAACGAAATCATCAAGGCAGAGCTTATTGACCCAATTGCTCGGGATGCTGTGGCGCACATTGCGAAGGTGCTCAAGACTCCTAATATTAGCACGGATCTCATGGACACATCTGTTGAAACCATTCTGGCTTTTGCTACCGTACTTCAGGATTCGAATGATGTTCAAGAGATCATACCTATCTCGACATACCTTTTGCAGCAGCCTCCACGCCGCGTCAACCCTAGGACTAAAGGAAAAGTTCTCCTGGTTGTGGAAAGGTTCCTTTCTCTACCTAGTGCTACCAGGAGCCAAGATCTGGTTGACGAAGTCTACGAAACCCTATCGTCTTTGTTCAGCTACTTTAAAGACAGAGAAAACCGCGAGGCTCTTTCCCGAGCCGTGACTGTCATCGCGAAGGAGGATAGCAGCCTTGAGCCAATCGCTTCTCTCTGTGTTGATCTGAATTCATTCAAGGAGGGACGAATCGATGAGCCTGACTATGACAAACGACTTGCTGCATTCAGCAACATTAGTGGGCAGTCACAGCTCTCGCCAAAGCAATGGCTACCACTGTTGCACAACTTGATCTTTTTCATCAAGATGGACGAAGAGTTTGGTATTTTATCGTCTAACTCTGCTGACGGTCTTCGGCGGTTTATTAAAAATGTCGCTGATTGCCAGGATGAAGAACAAAAGGCAACCTTCGAGGGCTATCTTGGAAATATCCTTATGCCAGCTATCCATGCTGGATCTCGAGAAATGTCTCAAACTGTGCGACGCGAGTACCTCAGAGTGCTTGGATACCTGCTTTCATCGATGCCCCAATGGGGTCCGATGGCAGACTTGAGTGCTCTCTTGGATGACCGTCAAGAAGATTCGAGCGAGCCCTCCTTCTTTTTCAACATTCTCAGCCCTGCGGTGGCCAGGCAGCTTGAGGCCCTTCGAACATTGGAGGCTGCGAACTCAACAAAAGAAATGGGTAGTCAGATGCTTGCCCAGTTTTTTATTCCTCTGCTGGAACACTTCATATTTGATCGTGTAGACGGAAGTGATGACCATGGACTCGGTGCCCAAGCAGCTAATACCATTGGTGTCCTGGCCATGTCCCTTCATTGGAAGCACTATCGCACTACCATGCAGCGATACATCAGCTACGTGGGCAACAAACCCGAAGCGCAAAAGCAAACCATACGACTTTTGGGTAAATTCGTCGACGCCCTCGTCTCTGGGTTACCCAGTAAAGACTCTGATAGCATGGAGGTCGACCAGCCCACTTCAGGTGCTAAGAGACTAGCCACGACGACACCCCGCGGTGCTGAGCTTCACCGTGAGATTGTTGATACCTTCTTGCCCTCTCTCCTGAAGTATCTACACGAGAAGGATGAGGCTGAAGTCAGTTACCGTGTTCCCATCGGTGTCGTCATCGTCAAGTTGTTGAAGGCTCTTCCATCGGACGAACTGGATCAAAAGCTGGCTGGTGTGTTAACAGACATCTGCCACATTCTGCGCAGCAAATCTTCTGAATCTAGAGACTTGACAAGGGATACACTTGTAAAGATTGCCGGAGTCTTGGGACCCTCTTTCGTCGGTTTCATTCTCAAGGAGCTGAGAAGTGCTCTCACCAAGGGATACCAACTTCACGTTCTCTCTTACACTATGCATTCCATTCTTCTCGCTACAGTGAACACTTCTGCTCCCGGAGACCTCGACTACTGTCTCCCAGCCATCGTGGCCATAATTATGGATGACATTTTTGGCGTGGTAGGACAGGAGAAGGATGCTGAGGGATATATCAGCCAAATGAAGGAGGTCAAAGGAAGCAAGAGTCAGGATTCGATGGAGCTGATTGCCAAGACTGCATCCGTCAGCCGTCTCATTGACCTCGTCAAACCCTTGCAAGCTCTCTTGTTGCAGAAAGTCGATCTGAAGATGGTACGCAAGATCGATGCTTTGATGGCACGAATCACTGCCGGCTTACTACAGAATGCCGCCGCCGAGAGCCGAGATACCCTGGTCTTCTGCTATGAAGTTATTCAAGTCGTTTACAACAGCCAGAAGCCCGAAGTTGAAGTAAAGATCGATCCTCGAGTTAAAAAGTACCTTGTGCAGAGGGGAGCCAAGAAGAGTGGAGAGCGTGGGATGACAACCAAGCACACTTACAAACTAACACGATTCGCCTTCGACATTCTACGGGCCATGTTCAAGA
The DNA here is from genome assembly GCA_020081605.1 of Albifimbria verrucaria. Classification (NCBI taxonomy): domain Eukaryota; kingdom Fungi; phylum Ascomycota; class Sordariomycetes; order Hypocreales; family Stachybotryaceae; genus Albifimbria; species Albifimbria verrucaria. The sequence goes on from JAHREC010000018.1 coordinate 3,609,597, forward strand.
AGCATGATAGTTTAAGAACCCCGAGAATGTGGCTGGCTTCCTCCCACTTCTGGGTGACGCTCTCATAGACGGCGAGGATGAACTCAAAATATCGGCCTTCCGACTGCTTGCTGTTCTTGTCAAGGTTCCATTTTCCACGGATGAGGGTACCAATATCTACAAGGTTGCTGTCAAGGAGGCCACTAAGAGTATCTCAATGTCGACAGCTACCACAACGGAAATCTCTCAGGCTGCTCTGAAGATGCTGGCAGTTGTTCTCCGTGACCGTCGGGACGTTATGGTCAAAGATGCCGCCATCGACATGTTGTTGGGCAAACTAAAGGACGATCTCACGCAACCTCTGTACCGCCACGTCACCTTCAATTTCTTGCGTGCGGTGCTTGATCGTCGTATTGAAACTGCAACTGTGTACGACACCATGGACTATGTTGGCATTGTCATGATCACCAACGACGACAAGGACACAAGAGATCTCGCCCGAGGTGCTTTCTTCCAGTTCATTCGAGAGTATCCGCAAAAGAAGGCTCGCTGGGGCAAGCAGCTCAACTTCATCGTTGCCAATCTCAAGTATGACCGTGAAGGCGGTCGATTGTCCGTCATGGAGGTCCTGCACCTGCTCCTCATGAAGTCCTCCCACGAGTTTATTCAGGAGGTCGCAGCCACATGCTTCCTGCCACTGTTCTTTGTGCTTGCCAATGATGATAGCGAGAAGTGCCGTCTGGCCGCTGCCGAACTTCTCAAAGAGGTGTTCCGCAAGTCAGACAAGGAGAGAACTCAGAAGTTCTTGACACTGTTACGATCATGGGTGGAGAATAACGGTAATGCTGCTGTGCAGCGACTTGGCTTCCAAGTTTTCGGCCATTACTTTGAGTCTTACCCAGAAGCACCCAAGAACAAAAAGGACTTCACTCTTGTGCTAGGTCAGGCAGCCGGCATCTTGGCAGCAGATGATGTGAACGACCTCGATGCGGAGTTGCTGGAGACTCTTCTAGGAACAGTCCGTGTGTTGACGACGGTATTCCCTGAAAAGGTGTTGGCGGCACAGAACGAGACGCTTTGGAAGAATATCGCACGCTGCATGGCCCAACGGCAGCACGGTGTTCAGCTAGCGGCAGTACGCCTCATTGCCATGTATCTTGCAGACTTTGCCAAGCAAGGCTCCAGTGTCTCGGCAGAGGATACGATTGCGGGATCTCATGGACTGAGCCTGTCTCTGGATGATGTACAAGAACTCATTCGCCTGACCTTGACAATCCTTTATGGTAAAGAGGTAGATGAGACGCTAGCCAATGAAGCGGGTCAGGTCTTGGTGTTCCTGGCCCATCGCCTCCCTGCTCCAACGAGTGTGGCTGATCAAGAGGATGAGGAAGAAAAGGAGGAGAAGGAGGACGACGAAGAAGATGACGATGATGAAAGCGGGAATACTCTGGAGTACCTCTTCCAGCGCCTTTCTCACGTGCTGCGCAAGGAGATTGCACCCAGGGCAGTAGCCATCGTATCCAAGGTTGTCGCTATGGAAGTTCTAGAGACTGTGTGCCGTAGGTCTTCAACGGACCGTCTGCGACCTTCTCTTAAGACTATTCTGGTACCTTTGCAGAACATCACGGACCCGACCATTGCAGCGCCCTACTCAGCCGACGAGTTGTTCAAGACAAAGCATGAGGCCTTGAAAACCCGGGCGCAGATTCTGATGGACTCGCTTCAGAAGAAGTTTGGCACGGTCGAATACAGCAAGCAGCTCTTGGCTATTCGTGAAGAAGTGAAGGCCAAGCGTGAGCAAAGGTCCAGCAAGAGAAAGATTGAGGCGATTGCGCACCCAGAGAAGTATGGCAGGGACAAGAGGAAGAAGCTCGAGAAGGAGAAGGAGAGGAGGAAGATGAGATCGAAGGAGCAAAAGTCTATGAGACAGGCATACAAAGGATGGTAAGAGGTTCACCAAGGCTGGTGACTCGAACTGGCGTTTCATGGTTGCCCCTACGGCATGTAGCATACTGGCGGCGTTTGCATTTGAAGTCTACTTTCATATAGGAACATTATAAACATATTACCAATAGAAGGCCTCTTGGCTTTGTTTATTTCCAGCTATAAGTGGAGGCGGGTATCTGAAGAAAAGGTCTATAAAACGCCGAATTCCCATTTTTGTTGTTACAGATATGTTTGAATACAGGTTTTGTCTTGTCCCCATTGAGATGACTACACACTGGGCTCGTTAGGATTTTTGAGATGCGCTGTTCTGGGCAGGGTCCTGGTCGCTGTAATCGTCGGGCCAGAACTCGATGTCTCCATCCTCGCCCAGGCTGCCTCTCTTGACCAGCTGACCCTTCTCGCGCATAATATCCTCGATGGTAACTTTTCTATCCCCAAATATGTTGAGGTGGTCACTGATGACGTGGCGATTGCGGCAACTGGGGCAAGTGATGAGCGTAGAGCCGTGGTGGTAGGCTTGCTTGGAGACGTTGTGGTGGGAGCGGTGGCCACAAGGCTTGCAGGTGAAGGAGAGCTGGTAGTAGGCCACACGCGCCTCGGGCCGTTGGCCTTCGCTGTTGGGGACGTCGGCATCGTCCCATGGTGCGGCAGGCTGTGAGGAGGGCTCAGGAACGGCGTCGGCAGCGGCAGCGGCAGGCGGCGAAGCTGGCTTCTGGCGCGGCGGAGGCCGTGGGATGGAGTGCTTGGCGCGAATGGACGAAGCAAGCGGTCGCTGTAGTCGGGGAACGACGAGGCGAGGCGCCGAGCTAACGAGGAGGTTCTGCGAGCGCCCCAAGCGCAGAAGGTTTCGGGCTATCGAAGGCGCGTTGAATGCCATGGTTGCGAGTTGGGAGAAGGGGTGCAAGCGAACGAAGCACAAAAGTAGAGTTGAAAATGATGGATGGCGAGGTAGCTTCCAAAAATTTCGTGTACCTGAGAAAGACTGCGCATAAGGCAAGGGTCTCCAGACGTCATGCTTATGTCAGTCAGGTACAGCAGCTCTTTAGTGCATACAGTGGGCCTCGCGTGATTGGATCTGCTTTTATTAACGATTCTTTAGCATCTCGTCTATCTATTATGTTCTGCTATTTTCAGTTTCTTAAATACGTGTTCGTAGAGAGGGCAGGATTTAATCTTTGTTTCCACTACACTCTGTAGTTTAGACACTTTTGGGGGTTATTTTAATCTCGTATTTATTCACCGTGGTGAGTGGTAATGCTCCGCTGTGCCGCCTTAGATACACTTACATGAGGTAGGTCACCTAGGCAGGTAAGAGTCCACGAACACGCACATGCCATAAGGATCAAAATCCAGATTGCAACCTCTTTCTTTGTCCATGCTGTTACCATGAATGCTCCAGGCTCTATTCTTTCACGTGATAATTACTTCTGTTGAAGTTTGGTTGAGGTCAGAGTAACACCTTATCTTCCTTTTGTATGTACCACAAACATCGGCCTACAGCATTCTGTATCTTCCTCTCCTGCTACCTCTACTTCGATTTTGGACCTCCTCCTTGAGTTTTCTCGCCAGTCTGTATACTAACTTTCGTCCTGATTACGAACTTTTCGACTGTATCATCCTGTTTGAGCCTCCTACAAACCGATACCATGTTCATCGCGATACTCAAGCTCTGCCTCTTCCTATTTCTGCTCCCCTTCTGCAACGGGCAGAAGGATGATACGAAACTTGCCTTCGACATGATCAATCAAGCTCGTCAGATGAAAGGCATCAAGGCTCTTGCCTAGAATCCAGCCCTTGCCGCCTATGCTCAGTTCTAGGCGAACCAGATGGCTGCAGGACTACAACCCTTCGGTCATGCGTCAGGTCAAATCCGTCTGCAACAGGGCGAGGTCATATATCAGCAGCAGTTTGGCCAGTGCGACGCCGCCTACGATACTCCCTTGCAAGCAGGAACCCGCGTCTGGCTCGCGCAGGCCTCTCTGTACAATGACCAGCCCATTACAACAGGCCAAGAACATTGGCTTCACTGGTGTAAGTGACTAATCGCCTACTACATATTCGGTATAGAAGCGTTGTATACTAACTACGAGCAGCTCAGTGTATGTGGTCTAAATCCACCGACATGGGCTGTGCTCGCGCGTATAGCATCTCGGAGCCTTACAAGTATTACGATGTGTGTCGTTTCTTTCCCGAAGGCAATATGTTAGCACGGCAGCCTGCTCCTTAAATGTGGAGACTAAAAACTAATGCACATGGCGATAGCATCGGCGAGAAACCTTTCCTTAACCACCCATACAGCTTCACAACATTTGTGGCGTAGCAGCCTACTCAGATAGGCCACAAGGAACGAGGTGGTGGATGGATGGGCTCATGGCACAATATCGCTCCTAAGTTATATGTAGATGGGACACAGTAATAGATACGAACGAATTGGGAATAACTAGGCCTTTAAAGAATTAAAATGATACAGTCATGGACGAATGCAAGTGGATTGGCTCCTCAGACTCTCCCTGTGGCACTTTGAGCTGAACTCTATACCCGGTTAGTCCAGGGTAAGCCGTGTCGCGAAACGTCATTACATAAGCATACCTCTTTCTGGGCTAAACTGGTCCCAGAAGGTACCGAATTTTTCGAGGACACTAGAGGTAGTGCTACGCGATACAGACAAACGTCGTCGCCCATGTCGCGACTCCATAACCTGACGCCAATTATCCATACATTGTCAACGATATCCGGCCCGCCCATCACCCAACCGCTGGTGCATACATACAACAGCTCTGGTAGCAGCAGTTGCCGTTGAATCTGATTGACCCCATTCTCCGCCAAAGCCTGTGCGCGTGCGCCCTGGCGTTGTGTCGTCGCGCGCCAGCGTTACTCCCTTGCGCCAGCACGAAATGATCACTCAGGTCCCATAACCGGCACAATGGAACGATCAAGACCTCAGGCGTTCGTCTCGACGTACGCACCGCGCCTGCGAACCTACAACAACTCTCTCCTGACCCCGTGCTACCGAGCGCACCAACCGGCCCTGTCTCGAGGACCACCAAGCGAGGCACAACCATCATCAACTACGCCGAGGATGGCTTCGATGATTTGGACGACGATAGCGATGACACGCGACGGCGGCCGACGGGCCTGCGGAGCTTGAGGAAGGAGGACTCCGTCACCAGGCAGGATTTGGCCGACAAGGTCGGCAAGGAAACCAAGGCGCCAGTCGACCTTCAAGGCATCTGGCGCGATTGGATGGGCAAGAACCGCATAGTGAGAAGCGATCAACAGTGTGCTTCTCAGGCGAGCCTGCCCCTGACTCTCATCCCGATACGAATCGACCTCGATATCCCCTCCTTTATCCCACCAGCGCCATTCCCGCCCCTAATCCCAACTCCGTCGACATTTCTTTGCCGCAATACCGACCACAGGAGATGACCGCGCCGTACAAGCTGCGAGACATCTTTTGCTGGAACCTGCACGAGACCCTCATCACGACGGATCAGTTTGCACAGACGCTAGCCCAAGACCTGGACCTCCCTAATCGCGCTCTCGCTGTTGCAGAGATTAGCAAGCAGATTAGAACGCAATTGGAGGAGTATGCTGGAGTCGCTCTCCATCCACTGTTCCACACGGAACAGCAAACAGCGGCCCCGACCCAGGCTCCTACGGGCGCCGCTGTGGGAACCCCGGTGGATTCGTCTCGGCCTGGTCTCGCTTTCAAGTCTCGCGAAGATTCTCCAGCGTCCGCTGCCAGAGGCATATCGCGCCCCGATACGCCCGCACAGAATGGCAGCGTGGCTACGCCGTCACAAGCAGCCGCTACACAGGCGCCTGATGTTACTGCAGAAGCTACGCCAATTCTACCTGATTCCGACGACTACAACCCAGACGATACCTACCGTTGCATCATTAACCTGAGTATAAATTTGGCCTCGATGCTGTACACCGATAAATTCGAATGGTCCTTGCTACATCCTCCCGGCACAGCGGAAGCCTTCGCAAAGATAACGTGTGCCGACCTTGGCTTGACCGGTGAATGGATTCCAGCAATGACGCACGCCATTTATGAAGCGGTTCTGCGCCTAAAGAAAGAAGCATGCGAGGCCGGAGGTCTCGTAGCAGGCTGGGGCGGCCTGCAACAAGAGCTGCCTAATGATGCCGCACACGGCTCGGAAGCCGGCTGGAGATATGATCCGGACCACTTGGCTGACGATTGGGAGCCCAAGGTAGAGATCTTGAGCAAGGAAGAGATGGAGAAGCGGGAAGGTGACCGCGAGCGACAAGTGCGAAGACTGCGACGCGAAACGGCTCGTTTCAGTTCTACGGCTGGCATGCTAGGTGGTACTCCCTTCGGAGCAGTGGTCGAGGTCGAGGAGGAGAGAATGGGCCGAGGAGAACGCTCCAAGAAGAAGCGACGATTCCGCAGTCTGAGTCCTTTGGGGCGCTCGGGAACGCCAGGTGGACGTGGAACGCCCGACGTAGGCGGCTACGGAGGCGGAGGTGCTCTGAACGACATGGAGAGGACAACATGGCGGTGCTCGCACTGTCGCATATGGGGACAAGTGTTTGGGCTGTTCGTGATGGCCCTGCCGGCCCAAGGGTAAGGATTCTCACTTTTTCAACATGCCTGCTCCAGAATGCTAACCTTACGCTAGACGCTCTGCGCCAACTGTGGGCTCTTGTATGAGCGTGATCGCAGACTTCCGCGCCAGACTAAGAATCTGCACCTCCAAGATCTTCGAGCGGTCTAGGAACCCACTGATGAGCTCAATATACCGACGCCTGAGCGTCCTCGACCGCGGTTACCTTCTCAGTCTCCACGAAAGGATCTTCGTCAAGCCCGGCACCAGCCAGGCCTGACACCACCACGTGGTGCCCGTGCTTCGGGACAATGGCTTCCAGAGTTGCCGGTTCAGAGCACCGACAAGACGGTGATACCGCGCGTTATGCATGTTTTGGGATCTGTTTTGCGAGGACGAGCTTCGGGGGCGGTATCCGGCCGGAGGGTGCCAGAGCGTCATCGGAACAAATGTGATTTACGCTCTGCAAGTTAGGAGGGAGTGCAATACAGGCTGTCCCACCGACGGCCTTGGGTAGAGGGGAGAATTACTGTAGATTAACTAGGGAATTGTACAGCGTTCATCAGGGAGGTTGATGATTTGGGACAGGATTTCAAAGATAAGTGAGAGGCGTAATGGTCGCAATAGTTGGTTTGCCCAGACATAGGAATGGAAGCTTGTTGAGTGAGGTAGGGGAGACGATCGTCCACGCCGTGCAGCCCATGTTGTCGCATTGTCTTGACTGCCACGAGCGCCAAGGGTCTTGGGAGATGGGAAATAGCCGGCTTGGCCTGAGGCCAAGAGAGATTTGTAGATGCCAAGACGATGCAAGCCGTTGCGCCTCTTCAACCTCACCGAACATCCGCGTGTTGGACCTCACGTGCTGCGTTGTTTCTCGGAGGAGCTACGCCATTTTGCAACACGGAGGCTGGAGCGCATCGGTGATGGGAAATGATCGCTTCGTCGTCTCGAGCCCTGAGGTGTATCTGGACGGATTGAACAGCGCTGTTGTCGATCTCTCGCAGTCGACAATACTCCTTGGCGGAGGACGCAGATCATTGCCTCATGGTCTTGGCTGGGGGCCCTGGGCCCTTTGAACTTGTTTCCAAGAGATTCAACCCCAGACTGCATTTGGAGATCTCGGAAGCTTCACCTCCATGATCTCCACGTTGCTGTCGGTATTGGACCCCTGGTCCCCTTTACATGGCTAATGCGACCTTGACAAACCCTCCACCCCAGGGAAGGACTCCACACCCGAGGGCGACCGGCCGCGGTACGTGATGGGCTTCCGAGGGAGACAGGCTGACGGAGTGTTACGGTCAGACCGGGTGAATTGGTTTAACCACCATGCTGAACGGGAGGGTAGTTGCGTCGCCGTCGGGGCTGGCTGGGAGTTGCTCCAAGTCATGCCTGACATGACATTTAATATCGACCGTGATGCGCATGAAGATGTGCCCTGCGGTCTCCGACTGGACATTGCCGTATACGCCTGCGCAAGCACAAGGGACCGACTACACGTAGCAAGACACATGATGGTCGGAAACGACTCAACGGGCCGGGCATGACGGCCCGCAACGTCTCTGTCCATGCTTACAGACGCTACTCAAGCGCGCATGCTATGTATGAAACGTGGAGGCACTTCCCGACGGTAACAATGCAGAGGGTCACACTGGGACTTGCTACACGAGCCCAACTTCCCCACAGGCGGGAATTGGAATTACCATGGCAGTTCCAGAGGAAAGCCGTTTACAGTACAATACGGGTACTTGACGTCAAGGTACAGCGCCCTGCCTTTGCCTTTGCGGAGGAGGCTGCATTGCCAGGGGCAGGCCGCTGTAGGTACGTTGCCACAGCATGCGAGGCACTTCATAAGCTTGTTCAGTTGTGCCGCCTAATTTGCCATCTACACCACCAACACGGCACAACGCAGGGCAAGGCAACATAATACAACTCCAAAGTCGGCGTACAGCATTGCCACTAACCATGACATTATGCAGAAACAGGCTGATGTCTATCAATCCATCCGTCCTGTGACCTCCCGTGCTAACTAGGTAGTCTACATCCTCAAGTATACCGTGGCAAAGGCAGCCCTTAGAATGTCAGCCTCGAGGCTGTCCGTCTGGGACTAAACACTGCACCCGCCGCGTCAACTGACCGTAACGATGCTTGCAGACGGGCTCCGACTATGGGTCTCCATGCGGGGAACCGAGGACCTCCCTGGCCGTTTGTGGGGATGCGCGTCGATCTTCTCCAAAGTCATCAATCTCATCTCTCCATCCACGGGGACCAGACGACGAGTCAGAACACCCCAACCTTGCAATACCACCCGATATCTAACACGGTCCAGCGAACGGCACGTCGGGCGCTTCAGCGCGCGAGCCTACATTGGCTACGCAGCAAGGCATTAGCTCCGCATCCCGTCGTGCCTTGTGCATCTTGCTCCAGTCACACTCGGTGGAAAGCTTCCGCGAGACGGCGTGATGATATCTCCAACGAGCAAATTGTAGAGGCTCGGCTGCTCAAGCCATCCATCTCGGCCGGCTCCAGGCTTCAGCCGACGTATCTGCTCCCGCCGGGCTCTGTTGAGCTTGGATCGACAAGTTTCACCCAAGATCTGGGGCGCTTACATGTGTAGTATGAGGAGATACCCTACTTCCCCAACTCCTACAACATGTTTTGAGCCGGGACACTTCCTGGAGCCAAAGACCCGCGATCTGCGCAGCAAGCCAGTTCTTCCCTGAGACCCTCCTTCCGTCTAGTATGGTAATGGGCTCTCTTATGTCGATCGCACGAGGAGCTTACGGCCCGTAGCCCGAAGCGCCTTTAGATCCGTTGTGATGGCTTCAGAACGCGGTGCCCGATGCCTAGCTGGCAAAGATCTTCCATGAGCCTCGGAGCGAGGCTAAGGCCCGACGCTTCTGTCCATCTGGATCTTGGTGTTTCTTGACGATAGACACGTCTATAAAAGACCTTGGGCCGCACCCTCAAACCATTGTTCTCGGCAACCCACAACACTCTCGGTTCTTGTACATAAAGCCACTTCCTCACTGACACTTATTCATCATGCATCGCACAGTCGCCGCCGCCGCGGCTCTCATCGCTGCCGTCCAAGCTCAGCAGGTCTGCACCTCAACCCCGAGCAGCACCCGGCTCTTAGCTGGTCCAAGTGCACAGACAGTGGCTGCAGCGCAGTCGACGGCTCTGTTGTCATCGACGCCAACTGGCGATGGACTCACACCAAGGAGGGAACCAACTGTTACACCGGTAACAAATGGGATACCTCCATCTGCACCGACGGTGCCACCTGCGCTCAGCAATGCTGCGTTGACGGCGCCGAGTATGAGGCGACATATGGCATCAAGACCAGTGGTGACCAGCTCAGCCTCCAGTTCGTCAAGGAGCACGAGTATGGCAAGAACGTCGGCAGCCGTGTCTACCTCATGGAGAACGATGATACCTACCAGATGTTCACTCTCCTCGGCAACGAATTCACCTTCGATGTCGATGTTTCCGGCATCAGCTGCGGTCTGAACGGTGCCCTGTACTTCGTCTCCATGGACGAGGATGGTGGCCTTCCAAGTACGACGGCAACGCTGCCGGCGCCAAGTACGGTACCGGATACTGCGACAGCCAGTGCCCTCGCGATGTCAAGTTCATTGACGGTCTTGTAAGTTTCGCCACTTCTTCACTTCTGCTGCATCAACTGACCTCATACCACAGGCCAACTCTGATGGTTGGGAGCCTTCTGAGGGCGACGAGAACGCTGGTGTTGGCGGTCTCGGCACATGCTGCGCTGAAATGGACATCTGGGAGGCCAACGACATCTCCACGGCTTACACTCCCCACCCTTGCCAGAACAACGCCCAGCACTCTTGCGATGGCGACTCTTGCGGAGGCACCTACTCTCCCGACCGCTACAGCGGCGACTGCGACCCCGATGGCTGCGACTTCAACGCCTACCGCCAGGGCAACCAGACCTTCTACGGCCCCGGTGCTGACTTCACCATCGACACTACCAAGAAGGTGACCGTTGTCACCCAGTTCATCGCTGGTGACGATGGCAACCTCGCTGAGATCAAGCGCTTCTACGTCCAGGACGGTAAGGTCATTGCCAACGCCGACTCCCAGATCGAAGGTGTCACCGGCAACACAATCACCCAGGACTACTGCGATGCCCAGAAGAAGGTCTTTGGCGACGAGGGTTCCTTCAACAACAACGGTGGTCTTGCCAAGATGGGCGAGGCCGTCGCTGCCCCATGGTCCTTGTCATGAGCTTGTGGAACGACGTGAGTGAACCCCTGACCCCTTAATCACACCGCGATGCCTTTGAGGAAACCATATGCTAATCTGCTTGTCTCTAGCACAACTCCAACATGCTCTGGCTCGACTCCACCTTCCCCGTTGATGCTACCGGCCCCGGCTCTGAGCGTGGCAGCTGCGCCACTGACTCCGGTGACCCAGACGAGGTTGTTGACCAGCACCCCGACTCGACCGTCATCTTCTCCAACATCAAGTTCGGCCCCATCGGCTCCACCTTTGATGCCCCTGCTTAAACGCACCACGCTGCTCGAAGCAATGGCTGTGCGTGGCTCTAGACCGTAGACGGAAAGACGTGCAACGGAAATGAAGACATGATTTACCGCATAACTCCCTTGGGTTGTGCTTTTCCTTTCCCACCGGAGGCAAACGGGCTTTGCAGAGATGTTGTGGTGGAATAACACATTCGTGTATATATGGAGAGCACTAGAAGTGCTTTTTCAAATTGGTACATACAAATGGACTTCTCAATTTCATATATCTATAAGTGCAAACTTGTGCTCTGTTCGAACCTAGGCATTGTGAAACGAGTAGCTGTCATTTGTCCATCCTATCTCTGGTCCAAAACTTCTTTGAGGAGCAATGAGGTTTGGTAGTCGCATAAGACTCTCTGGCAAGCCATTTGATCGAACTCACAAGTACCAGCTGTGGAACAAAAGAAGGCATAGTAACACATGGCCAACTGAGGCTGTTGTGAAACTGTTAGCTCAGAACACATGCATGCGATTGAGTTGGTGCTATCCTAAGCTTCGTGTTGAAGCTTGAATTCCAGAGCAATTGTCCGACTTACTCTTTTATAGCAAGCCAAAATAAAGAAGAAAATACAAGTATACTGAGACAGTAAACGTGTAATTGGAATATATCGTCGTGCCAAGGCGTTAAACCGGAGGCTTGGCAGTAGATATCTAGGTTTCGAGAAACTCGTGTCATAGCCGAATACCGGCCTCAGTGAACAAATCGAGGACTTGAGCAAGTCAATAACCCGTAACAGATGAATGAATCGTTTCGTACCCATACATATAGCTCTCGAGGAGATTAGGACGATAGCAACATGCAAGCTCATCCTTGTTTTGAACTGGAGCTTCCTTGTGCCACTAGGGCCTCAATGCTGCACCACGAGGGTCACTGAGACGGCCCAGGAGAGCAGGATCGTCCGGATCCCACTTCATTCCTGGTGTCATACCAGACATTAGATGCCCATCGAGATTCTTAATTCTGCCGCCTGTACGCCCAGGGTATGCCCGGTCAGTTGTCAAAGCTCTTTCTATTTCCTTTCACTCCAAGACCGATGAAACCCACTGAGCTCAATCGTCTTATTCTCTTTCTCCTCGTCCCCTCCTTTCCTAGTACAAGTGCAGAAGAGGTCCAGCGCGGCGGTGGTGCTATTCGTCGTAAGGTGGCATGGGCGACAGTACTTCCTCAATCCACCGCTGAGCAAACAACGGATCAGCATCTGACTGGAAAGATTGATGAAAGCTTCAATGGGAGGGTAGCATCGTCAAATCAGTCTTCATACCCGGGTTCAAATTCCAGGTTGCCTTCCTTGCCAATGGCGATAAGGAGGTTGAGATCCAGGGCGCTCCATTCCCAGGTCCCCTGTCCCGCGTCTGGCATTGGGCGAGGAGAAAGTGATCACGGTTGATGGAGATGTTGGTACAAGTCTTTTCGAAGCAGCAGGAGTGATGCTGCACCGTCTTGGTCACGGTAAATACAAGTAACACGACAAGACCGATCAACAAGGTAGCAGAGCCGAGGAGGTTGATATTGTCGCCTATGTTGAACCTCATGACGGATTCTGGGTTGATAGTAGTTCTGGAAAGTTGTTGTCTGCTTAGAAAGAACAGCTTGAATCCGAGAAAGAAGGGTCTATCAAATGAAAATGTTCACAGCGTAATGACTTCTAGACGGGAACTGCTATCGTCGAACAATGCAACAGGGTTCTCTTTACAAACGCAAAAGATGAATAATGGCCAGTATTTGTCTATATCCCAATAGTCCCTTTATTTATGCATTTCCCATAGGCTGTAGTTCATCAATGCATAAGGCGGCCAATAGCGCTCAATCCTTGGGCCTAGTCCTCAGTTATGTCGTGCTCTAATCATTATTCCCACAGTAACCCGTATTATTCAGAACATTGTCGCTTCATTCAATCCAAGATAACGCCCACGTGCTTTTGTTACGGCTCTGCAATAGGTCGATGGTCCACCAGCTGTTATCAATCGACCCCAGGAACGACACAGAATCAAGAACGCTGTTAAGCGAAGCGGAGAGAGCAGTGTGGGTCGTTCGAAACTGTAGGCAACTGGCAAGCTCCTGAGCTCGAGCTTTCCATTCTTTACCTGACCTTACCAGACAGCCTTTGATTGATAGTGCCCTGCTGTAACGTCGAACAGCGGGTTCAAGCATGAAGAGTAACAGCCAGCCTCGAGGTGAACGTTGTTCCGTGTGATCCAATCATATGTGCCTTGGGGACCGTAACCCAGGTTCCCTTAATGAGCCACTTGCCCTCGGCAACTTCACTGATTTACGCCACCACGCATCATCTGCTCCATATTGACTCCAACCCACCGCACTTCTCTCGGCTGCTGCGGATGCTGCACATGCACAGCTCCCATTGGAGGCGGCGGAGGTGTCATCGTAGCCATCCCGTTCGTGTAAGGCTGTGGTGGCTGTGGTGGCTGTGGTTGCGGAGCAACTCCGCGCAGCTGCCGGCGATTCTTGACGCGCTCGACAGTCTCTTGAGAAATAGTCTCGAAGCTATGCTGTAGCATTGAAGCATCGTCCCAACGCTCTGCGTACTTCCGTAGGGTTTGGGGTATCAGCTCCAAGCAGCGCAAGCTCCTATCGATGTTATTCTCCAAGGGCATCCCGGGCATCACCGACCGTCTAGGAATAGGTGGAGGTGGCACTGCGCCAGGGCGCGTAACAGGGGCATTGGCGGAGGATGGCCAGAAAGCAACATGTGTTCCGCATCTCGCAATACCGCCAAAAATTGATTTGCCATGAAGTACACCTTTAAAGCATCATGGTATGTATAGAAGGCGCTATTGAGTGAGTCATGGACAATCTCATACATGGTGTCGAGATAAGCAAGCGAGTACTCGAAGATCAAGGTGCGATGGTAGTCGGTGATTTGTGGTGCTCTTTGCGATGGTGCTATGCAGTAGACGTAGCTATACCTGAGTTCCTGCTCGAACATTCGTCGGATGCCTGGTGGTAGTGTATCGGGAAGAGATTCACCCCATTCCTGCATGTCGAGGCACATCTGCCAAACAAATGATGCTGGGTCTGAAAGAGGGTTGGGATCGGACTGGTACAGCTCTTGATACCAAAACGACTGTGCCCTTCGCAACTGGAACAAAAGGAGAGCCGGATCGGCGCTTTGTGGACCAGCAATAGCATCAGATACAGATGTTTTGCTACTGCTCTGGGACGCAGCAGGAAATGCCACATTGATGGAATCATCTGTGAATGAAAAGGTTCGGGCATGGACCATACTAATAGCACTAGTAAAGAAGTCAGTATAGCTCAAAGGATTTCAATATGTCGCTGCGAGTGAGACGAATAATGTACTCACCGATCAAGAGCATAGACGCAATAGAATATCTTTCGACGCATGTCAAGGGTCGTCCGATCGGAAACAGACGACAAGGGAGGGTCTTGGTGAAAGCCAAGATCAACTATCGCTCGTGCTGTGAAGCCAATCAGGTGCCAACTATCAAAGTGTGCAGGATCCAGCATCGCGTATTGTGTCAATAATAGCAGAGATTGATTTGAGTCACGTAACCAGGCGCAAGCGCGCGGTCAGCGTAAATGAGAGCTTGGGAAACGAACTCGACACCAGTAGAATAATGTTCGTCGTGAATCCGTTGACTCTGAGCAGTGGAGCCAATGGCAAGGACCATGTATAGAAGCCAGTAGTCCGAATCTTTCAAAACTCGCTCGTCTTGGTGATAAAGATCATCCAGCAACGTCAAAAGAGAGGTTTCGGAAAAGCAGGGAAAGAGTGAGTACATGTTCGCCATATAGTACTGAACAATCGAGTTTGCAACCTGCCGAGAAGGTAGCTGAAATTGAGCCGATTCAGGAAGAGGATCATTGGTGACTGCCGCTAGAACCAATCTCGCGAACGTCATGTTGCTTGCGGAAGGCTCAAAATCTCTTGTAGTAGCATTGACAGAACTGTGGGAGAACATGTCAGTGGACCCCGTCGATTCAAGGGCGGGACAAAATCACTTACAGGTATCCAAAGTCAGAGACCAACGAGTTAACATCAGAGGTCTCTCGATTCCTGGCTGCTTTACGATGTATGGCTGCTCGAATAGTCGCTAGAGAGTCTCGCCTGTCGACTTGGGAGACAGGTGCTGCAGAATCCGGATCGTGAAGTGCCACCGAGGCTTTCCGCGACTTGGCATATTGCAGGCGCCTCTCAAGCTTCTCGATGCGCAATTCAAGGGCGGCGACATAACTGCGTAAAAAGAATCAGTCGCTGGCTAGAAGATGCAAACTGCGCCACGTATTTACCTCCTCTCCTTTCCTCGGGCAAATTGGTCATTCGCTGCAGAACATTCATTTTCGCGACCGGCCTTCTCGCAGGCAGTACAGGCAGGAAGTTTGCCATCGCACTGGAACGCATCAATTAGCGACCTGTAAACATGAGACCGATATAAGACCGACTCCAAGAACCCGGGTAGGAGGGCGCGGAAATCATGGATCAAGAAAGTACCTTTACTTTCGCAGCGCGACCTGTGATTTATTAGCTTGACCAGACGTAGGCAGAGAGAGCCCAGCGAGCCTCGAATCAGCACACTTACACCGTGAACATGCAGAAACAGGTCTTGATACCCTCAAGAGGGGATTATGAGAGAAGCTGGAAGGGCGGGGCATAGCGTAGATTCAGCGACAGTGCCGCTTGCTCCGGCGCAAAGGGAGTGGGAGACGTGACGAGTTCCAAGAGTTGAGGCGACTCGTCGCAAAGTCGAACACAATAGCCCAGAAGCAATAAACCAAGGACGGTTCACTCGATGCTATCTGGTGGAGATTGAGCTTTAGAGCTTCGCCTGGGGACAATCGCAGTGCGGTTCGAGTCGCGATGATTGTGTCGGGTCCCGGATGAAGCGCAGGGTTGCGCAGGGTAGCCGCAATGGATGCAAGATGGATGTCACTCGAATAGGAGCGGTACGAGTTGGTATGTTCGGTCGACGGCGCGGGGAGAATATCTGTTCGAGGTTGTGGTTCGAGGTGTCAAGACGTCGTTGTTGCTAGTTCACCCCGCTTCCCGCCATTAGCATCTGTGCTAGGCTGACGACGGCGAGCTCGCTAGCTGTGAGGGTGAAGGCAGGGATGAGGCTGGTAGACCGGGCTAGGATGCAACGAGACAGGAGGGGTTGAGACGTCGAAGATTCGGGCTATCGCGTACGTCTCGGTCGCAGTCGCAAAAGATGGAGGGAGGGTTTGAGGGATGTGGTCGAGACGTATGCCGTACTATGTATGTAGGCGGGTAGTAAATGCTGCCAACAGAAACTTAAGGGAAAATAGAGTGCGTGAGCACGTGGGACGTCAAAGCAAGGAGGTGCCTGATTAGGCAATCCTGAATGTGGAAATACCTTTGGATGTACGGATTAGATGTAGACCAAATGACACCTAGGCCACTATCTCGAGGAAACGACACACGAACAGAAAGGCATCTGGACGTGTCGAAGAGGCAATGCAGGGCCCTTGTATGCTTTCGGCTGGCTTCTATTTATGGTCAATCATACATGTTGGTTCTGACGCTGAGGGGCCAAAAGTTACAGATTTCAAGCATGGGTAGGTAGGTAAGGCGACCAGCTCCTTTCAATATGGAAAAGGAACTCCGTACACTTCCTTTTTCAAAGATCGAGGAAGAAGTTTATAATTCTGGCCAAGCTTCGCGTGCGTTGCTGTACTACATACAACCTAATAAGAAAGGCTGACAGAGCAGCATTTAACTTTACTCTACCAGGGCTTGTCCCTCAGCAGGAGAAGATCACTACACCAAGCCTTGGAATGATGTGGCCTACGAGACAGCACCAGAAAACCATCCCATCTTATTGGATTCTGACGCGGCACAGAGGACCTCTAGCAAATGGGGCATGGCCATTTGCGCTTCACTGCCTGCTGTAGCGAGACGAAATCCTGGCTGGGCCTTGAGGGCGCTCGTTGGCTAATACGGAGGCGAGATGGCGCACCACCTGCCGAATTAAGGTAGTACTGAAAACTGTCCAGCTCCTCACCGCCTTCCCTGTTAGTCGTCCCATGCATCCTGTTTGGCTCTGACTGCTTACCTAATTTGAATACTGTCCTTCTGAAGATTAGCATAGCGGCGATGCAACAAGACTGAAGCTGAGCTTAGGTACCTAGGTAGCTAAGCAATTACTACAGATGTACGGATTACAGTGCCCCTTTTACTCGTCGTTAAGGACAGCTGCAGGGCTGAGGACCCTTTTTCCTTTTCTAGAAATCAAGGCCATCATTCGTCACAGTCTCATCAAAGCCTGAGTGGTATTGGTATTCTTGATGAGAGCGGTTCAACTTCGACCTGTACCCATACCACTATATATGCAGACTCAACTTCAATTTCACCGCTAATCGAATTCCCGTCTTGCACCAATGCATTGTCTACATGTTATTTCTTTGGCGTTGGTTACCTCTTTCTCGAGACGCTGAACTTAAATACTAGGTACCTATTTCATCATGTATCGTGCCAAGTCCCTCTCATGGAGGGCCTTCAAGTCTCGTAAATGTTTCCTACAAATAATTTATGGAAATAATAAATCCGATAACAGATATGTTGCAGCTATGCCAATGGGGACGTCCACCATTACCGAGCATATCCATTCTGCGTACTGATAATGCTCACTACAGTTAAGAGCAGTGCAAGAACCTTCGTCATCGGCCTATCCTTGGAGTTTCACAATCATGCACCTATTTAAAGAGACTTCTAACCACCCATTATCTTGGCTGAGCCTAGGGGGCGCTGGCCGGCTGGTATGGAGCCGCCGAATTCTCATGTTCACTATGGGAAAGGGCGAAACGTCGCCACGCAACGAGTGGAACCACATTGCAGACGAAAGACGCATTCTTGGCGCTCGTCTAAAAATGGCCGCACTTGTGGTTGAGGGGCCAGAGTAGGGATCAGCATTGCCATTTTCATCTGAAGCTTGCCACTTTTGCACTCGCTAATGGGCCCCTTTTGCCTGTCTCGATTGTTCCGTTGCTCTCCTCGCCCCGCCGGGATGCTTAAAGATACCTGCCCATCCAACATGGATGGAAGTGAAGGCGATAGTGTGGGACTAGTGATTTAAACATTTGAAATATATCTACGTAGTGCCTTTCTCTTAGAGTCCTCGTCGCATTGACTTTGTTGGTTGCATTGCTATCAGTGGCATCTCAGATGCGAATTGCTTATCTGTACTCTTCGTTGACGCCTGGGTAAGACGACGAGAAAAATGATGTACTTGAAGATGTATTTAAATGGGGGCTGCAAGGATCACACGTCTGATCGAAGACTCCCAGGCTATCTTCAACTGCTGGATACTTGTAGCTTGGAAAATATGACCCATTAAGCCTCTCTTTGCATAAAAGCCTCTGGATGACATCTGATTTAGCGTTGATATGTACAGCCTGCACCCAAACTCTAGCAGACATAGGCACTTGAGGAGAATGATCACCACAGGGTTTGAATTGTGCCACCAAAGTTACAGTCTGGTAAAAGAACAGCATAGTATACCTTGCCATTCTTGACGGACATCCTGCTCGGAAGCAGAGGGACCAAGGTGACACTCGGCGTCACCATACACGCATGCTGAAGTCGCCTCTGAATTTAGTGTAGGGATGCTGCAGGTACTGCATATCTGGAACCAAGCCTAGGCCTTAGGCAGATGTGATATGTTTCAGGATTTCCATAGGCGGTTGCCCCTGCTCACAGCCACTGAAACTATTCCTTCAGCCTTGCTCCGTCCGCCAAGCTAAAGGATGTTATGCTGTATGCAGAGTACACCTGGCTGTGGTGGCTGAGGTAGCTGCTTATACCTGGCTGGTTGGTCGGCTGGTCGATGGCAGCGTGGCCCTTTTCTCTTCTATGTTTGTGTCTGTACAGACCAGACATGAAACGTCCACATTTGGGCACAAGATGGTCACCAGCCAACCACAGACAGGCTCGTCTCACACTGGAGCCCCCTAAATCTGTTTCTGTTTCTGTTCTGTTTTGGCCCCACCGTACATGGCAGATTTCCATTTTACCCTCCAGTGCCCCACAACGGGCTGGCGGGCAGCAAGCAACCCAAGCAACAAGCACAAGCAAGCCCCAGCACCCAAGGGACGAAAGGTACCTCGTGGCTACAACGTCCCAATGACAGCAGTGGCCCTACTAGCTCTGCCACTAGCCAAAGTATGTGCCAAGTATAGCTCACGTACCCGCCCGCCAGGAAGCGCGCTGGGAGGTACTTTGGGGCCCTCAACCAAGGTGAGCGAGACAAGGTAAGGTACCTACCTCCTAGAGAAGGGAATTAGACCCCAATTCAGATGAACGCCATCCCACCCTTGTCTCCCTTGGGCTTGGTACGCTTTCTTTGGCAGCCGCCTTGTCTTGACATCAATTCGACTTCAATCCCTCACACCCTGCTCTCGGTATCACCCAAGAGATGACTCTGGCGATCATCGTCTCGAAACATCTCTGACATCCCCTCGCCCCCATCCTCCGTCGCTTTCCGCCGGAATTGTTTGAAGCGCAGCAGACGCGCGCCATCTCGTCTACCTATTTTCTCTTCTTCAGCGACCCGGTCGATGCGAGCTTGAACCCTGCGTGGGTGTCCCGTCCCCATCCCGCCCCCGTCCCGCATTACCTACAATACTCTCTGTACGCTACATTACACTACACTACTGTACTCAGCAGGCGTAAGGACGTGCTGCTCCTCCTGTTCCCCGGCCCTTCTCCTGCTCTGCTCTGTTCCGCTCCGCCTTCCCTTGCCCTCACATCTCCCTTCTCGCTTTTCCTTACTCGACGCCGCATCTTGTATCGCTGCTTGCTGGTAATGCAGCCTGTCTCTATCGCCGACAGCAATCTGGCCTTGTCCCGCGCACGCGCAGCCTCGTCTCCCGCCGATCCGGCCTAAACTTCCCCTCCTTTGCTCTCCGCGGCGGGGCCTTCTCATACGCCCACCACCCATTTCCCACCACGCTGGCCAGCTTCGAGAAGCATTCGACACAGTAGCTTGTCGCCGACCTTGCCAGCCTCCATGGACGCTGCGCACATCTTCCGCCAGGGCCTGGGCACTGTCCCTCCTCGCCAAAACCAGCCATATACTCATCCCCGAAAACCCCAGTTTAATCACGATGACCTCTCCGATGGCGACGCCTCCGGCCACCGCGTCGCCCATACTCTGACCGCCTGCTGCCGCTGTAGACAGGTGCGCATCCCTTACGCCCTTTCTTTCTTGCGAATCCTCAAACACTAACTTCATTGCCTGCAGCGGAAAACACGATGCGATCCCACCTTGCCACGCTGTCTCCCTTGCGAAAGGTCCGGCTCTACCTGTGAATATCTAGATGCTGCCAAGGGACGCAAAATCAACCGTTACTACGTCATCAAGCTCCAGGAAAGGTTCGCGCCCTCGAAGCCGAGCTCGGGCAGTATACCGACGAGGATGGTGACTATCCTCGCACCAGCGAGGACATGGTTCGACCTGGTGGCATGGTTCGCCTCAATGCTAGCGACGAGACTCCTCGTTACTTGGGACCCAGCAGTGGCATCGCTATGACTCGCTTACTTATGGAGGAGGCTAAGCGCTACACCGAGACAAACCGCATCTCCGACATCATCCCCGAACTGAACGCCAGGAGACAGGCGCGCATGCAATCCGTTCACATGACCGGTACATCGATAGCTGTTGGTAGGAAGAGCTACCCCATGATGAGCGAGCATCCAGCCGAGAGCCTGCCTACGAGGGCCGTTGCCGACAAACTTGTCGAAGTTTTTCATCAGAAGGGTATGTTTGATGGAGCATCTGCTGTCAACGTGCGTTTCCACGGCTAACCAGTGTAGCTCAACTCTTTTGCCCTGTACTCCACGAAAAAACCTTCCAAGCAGACTTTGAGGCAGTCTACAATGGTGATAATGACCCGTACAAAAACTTCGTCGTTCGCATGGTCATCGCTATCAGTTTGCAGAAGCTTGATACGCAATACGCTGGGTTGGCTGACAGCTACTACGTCGCTGCTATGCAGTCCTTCACTGATGTGATCCGCCCAAAAGACCTCAAAACCCTCCAATGCCTTGTTTTGGTGGGGCAGTACTCCTTGCTCACCCCGACGCGAACGCCTGTCTACTACGTCTTGGGTCTTGCCACAAAAATCTGCCATCAGGAGGGCCTGACAGAAGAATCGACCATTGCGACTGGCTATAACCTTGATCCTCTGACAATCGACATGCGTAGGAGACTCGTATGGATTATTGCCGGCATGGAATTAGACCTGGCACACAGTATGGGCCGTCCAAGTAGCTTTGCAAAGGGCGATGATCGCTTGGATGTTGGCTTCTTTACGGCGGTTGGCGACGAGCACATTACTGAAACCGGAATTCAAACCGGGTCACCTTGTCAACGCAAGCTCGTAGCTATCCATTTCTACAAGCTCAGGATGTGCCAAGCAGAGATTCGGCGCTCACTTTATGAGCGCAAACGTCCCCAGCCGACCAACGACTCACATCCATGGTATGAGCACATGGAAAAACGTATGAAGGAGTGGCTTGACACTACACCAGAACATTTCCTTGGTGTAAGAATTGGTAAGTCAAACATGTTTACTATTCCACGACTTATAATGCAAACTAATACTAATTGATGTCATAGGTTCACCAGCCGATATCACCAGATGAAGGTTTTCTTATATAGACCTTCACCACAAGTTCCTAAACCATCGCCTCGAGCTGCCAAGATATGCTTCGAGAGCGCTGCCTCTGTCATCAACCTCTCTCATACCCAGTTGGGGAATATTGCAGAGGACATTACCTGGGTTTTCATTCTCATGTTGAACATGTCATTGAACACAGTTCTCTGGGCAACATCCTATCCTGATGTTCGTCAAGACCACACTAAAGAGGAAGTCGAAGACCTAGTCGACAAGTCTTTGAACATGCTGGAGCAGTCCGCAGAGCGTTGGCCAGGCTCTACCTCTGCATCTCAACTCTATGCTGTGCTTTCCAAAGCCTGCCTACAAAGCTACGAAGCAAGGGCAACGAGCGAGCCTCTGAGCAACAACTCATTTGCAACGCCTTTGTCGATCATGGAGTCTCACTCGTCTCCGGAGGGGTTCCCACCGCCACCGGCCACATCTCAGCCCTTGCAGTACCTCGATCCGCCAAGCTTCGGATATGTGTTCGATTCTCCCCGAGTCCATGAACAACTATGCATTTGATCCCAATTACCCACCACCACAGCCAACCTTTCGTTCCAACTCCATCTTCCGCAATCCAGGGACCGACTCTCACGGTAGAAGGTTTTCCTACTTCCCACCCGACTTTAACAACCCTGGCGACTTGTCGCTGGAAGAAGCTACACCACCCATGGCGACACCTGATCAGCACTTTACTTCACCTCCAGACTCGATCGGAAACCAATTACCAACGCCACCTGAATCCAGTCAGCTTAGTGCCTTATCAGTTGCCACTCCAAGTTCAACAATGTCGCCGCCAAACGTGCCACCATCAAACATTTCCAGGACATCGCCGGCACCCACCATCCACGCAGTGCAACACAGTGTTTCGCCCCCACAGAAGCCAATTTCCCAGCAGCCTCAACCACCGCAGCGAGCGCCGACCTTTACCGTTGCGCCGACGCCGCAATCGGCTCCACAGCAACGGCCGTTGCCGCCTCCTACAACAATTGGTGACTGGTTCTCGCCCCTCCTCCGTTCATTTCTCCTTACAATTTTGGGCCTATCAACAACTATTATTTCAATGATACCATGGCTGGAACATCGAACTTCGGAGAGCCCGGCCCTGGCATAGGCTTGCAGAGCCTGGGAGTTAACCCCGACGCCATGGCACACTTGAACTATGTCCCCGGACGCCAGGGTAGCCTCACTCAGTCACAGCAGCTCGAGCTAATGAACGTGCTGGAGACTGAGGGCGTCGGCGACATCGATGCCTTCTTGAATGGAGCAAATACAATGGTAGCTGGTCGGTGGTATTAAGCCATATAGCTTATATGATTGGGTACGATGTTTAGTTTTCTTTCATTTGAAGAGGTTGTCAGGGCAATACATGGATGGGATCATGGTATTTTCCATTAAGGAAACGGGGCGTTTGTTAGAGCGGGCGAGGGTAGTTTAGATGCACGCATATCATACACAATAGAAACACGGCTGATGTTCCTGACTATGCATTGTCCTCTTGAAGGGAAAAATCAATATGAACATGACTGATTATAGATGCCCGCTTACACTTATCCGAGAGTCATGGATTACTTAGCCCAGCGGATGAATCATCTCATAATCAGGCCATGTCATTACACAGCACCATGAAAAAGGAACATTCAGTGTGACAATCAGGCACATAGGCCTTGGGTCTAATTATCTATTTCTGTCGGATCCAGAAGCCTCTGGCTGGCACTCTCTAGATCCTGCGCACGATCCAAGCTGTCCACGTACAAGTCGCGTGTGCTTGGTTTGGTATCCTATTAGGGAGGCGAAGGGCCGAGATGGTATCATCAAATCTCGGTTCCTCTTCGTCGTGGTATAAGCAGAAGATTTTGATAAAAAAAGAGAAGGCAGGAAAAATCAAGTCATCAAGAGACGCCGCCTGCTTCGGCAAGTCCATTTTTCAATCCGTAGGTTGAGCGCCTTGCGCAGCCCACCTATTCATCAAGTTCTAACCCACCAACGCCTGCCTCCACCTCCTCGAGCTTGGTTGCTGTCCCGTTGGCCTTCTTGACCCGCTTCTTCCGCCTAGGTGTGCTGGCTATCACGGGTGCCTCGGTCACCCACTGCGCAATAGCCGTCGCGCGCTCGGTCAAGATGGGGTATTCTTTACCATCTTCTGGTGACCATCTGCGTAAGGCAGGATCGCGACCAGGGCTGGCGCTCCGGATTGGGCGGCTGGTGCCGTTTGTGATTCTTGGTGGATCATTTGCTGGAGGAGAAGCAGTCTCTTCCTCCGCACGTTTTTCCTGGCCTGTATGGAGGCACGGAAGCTGGCCTCATCCATGACTCGCTCATCATTGAGAGCGTCGATGATGGCTTGTTGGCGGATGCGCTCCTTTCGCCTCTCCTCCGAGCCAGGGGCAGCTGCGAGACTCTGTGCACTACCTTGGAGAAGAGCAGCAGCGGCAGAAGCGGCCTTTCCAGGGTTTATGTGTTGTTTTGGGGTGGGCCAGTTGTCGTAAAGAGATAACGGAGCGGGCGCGCAGAGGACCTCCCATGAGGCACCTAGACTTAGCCAGTTATCCGCCCTCCGTACAACCTCAATCCAGTCAGTGCGGGCCGGTGACCTGCTCGCCTGGAACACCGGGTACCCATCTGTGAGGCGGACGAGTCGCGCAACCATATACGCATGCCTCTGTAGCTCTTTGACAGATGTCTGAACAAGACAGTGGCAAAGAAGCAGCGAATGCAGAGCATCCGTCAGAAGAGGATGGTACGTGAGGGACTCGTTAGTGCTCGCATTGACCTCATCGGGCGGCAGACCATGCTTGATAAGATGCTCTGTAGGATAGGGTGGTAGATCTGAAGGAGGTATGGGCGCAAATAGATCAGACAGCGGATATACCGTGTGTGGCTCGGGAGGGTGCCTGTGTCGGACAGTCGGTGGTTACGCATACCATGCGCAGCATAGCTCACACGATCGTTGAAATCCTTGGCCACCTTGGGAGGTAGATCAGGCGTATACTCAAATTGAGCCAAGAAGGACATGTAGTCCTTGAGGGCGCGCTTCCCAAAAGTCTTGGCCATTCTCCGGGATTCGGCTTGGATCTTGAGCAATTCATCGTCAAGTGGCGCCGTAGCTTCACCGTTTGCGGGCGATGGTTTCTTCAGAGGCGTATCGTCGCCTTCTGGTGCATCCTCGTAGTACAGGGATCGAAACTATCAAGGACGTGGTGGCAGGCCATGGTTAAATAAGCGGATGCTCGCTGGAAGTACAGTTGGCCCTCTAAGCTGCTCGGCTGCTCCTGCTCCGATAAGATGATATCTTGAGGTCGTCTCCTAGCTCGAGGGGTTTCCTGTGCTTGCAGGTCTGTTTCTCGAGCAGTCTTGTGGTTAGGGGGTTCCGAAAGCGTAATATGGACAAGGCATGGTTGATATCCAGAATTGCGCCCTCGTAATCTGCCTTGAAGCATTTGACAGTGGCTATGGTCCGCAGCACTTCAGGTTCCCGGGGTGCAGGGCCACGATGTCCAGCAGCGGCAGCAGGGTGGTCGATTCAACCAGCTGGCGAGAGGGTATCTTCTCGTGGAAGAAGTGGACATATTTGGCGTCGGGGTCTGTGGGATTCCGTTGAAGAACGAGAGAGCCAACGTCCTCGAGCGGCGATGCGCCTTGCATAGTGGCAACGCTGCATGCGATTTCGTCCAGTCGATAGGCGCGGCTTAGCTTCTGACTCGCCTGCTCCTCATCCGGAACTTGCGCTCGCGGCTCAGCTTGGCGCCGTGGCCGGGCGGCCCCAAGCCGAGGGTATTCAGGTTGATGGGGTGCCGCCATTGACATTGGTCAAGGTTGGTGAGGCGATGTCACTAGCAGCTCTCACGGCAAGGTTGCTGGCTTCGTCGACGAGGCGTCGAACCTTGACAAGGTCGAAGAAGACGGCGGGATCGATGGGGCGGGGTCGCGGGGTATTGTAGTTGACGTTGGCAATGGCCTCGAGGATCTCAATGGGCATCTGGAGCCATGGCCCGTGGAAGCAAGAGATGTAGCGCCAGTGCCTGCAGCATTGTGAGTTAGCTCGGAGGGAGGACGGCACGGGGCGTCGCCAGGAGAAGGGTGGAAGATGAGAGGGCGGGGAGGAGGTGCAAGGCATCAGGCGAGAGGGAGGTGTAGTGTGTAGAGTGTAGAGTAGCACTCACTTGTTGCGGCAGATTATAAGTGAAGGCGACGCGGCGGAGGCGGCTCCAGACTTGGGACCCTTGCTCCCTTTGGCCGACGTCGAGGCCGGTGCGGAATCTCCATTCTTGGGTTGCGCCGGTTTTGTGGGAGGGCTGGGGCGGGCGCCGTCGAGCTTTTCGGTTTCCAATGCGGCCGAAGGTTTGACCTTCTTCTTGGTCATGATTCGATCCTGGCTCGGGAGAACGCTGGGGCCGGCGGCGATGCTCACGGCTGGGATGTGTTTGCGCGGGCTGGGGTGGAAATTCAGACAGATAGATGTACGTCGATGTGGGGGATGCACAGATAAGGTGAGTTTAGGCGCAAAAATCAGTGGATCATATCAAACCGGGGAGCGTACATATGGCATGGTAGCTCAGGGTGGCATAGCATAGCATAGGTTAGTAGGTAGGTAGGTATAGACAGGTAGACCAGACTAGTAACTACCTACCTTACCTTACCTTAGTAGCCAGCGTGAAGAGAGAAAAGAGGGACGGGCAGCGATGGCACTGAGACAGGGAACAAGAGGTATATTTGAATAAGAAAATTCTCCGTAAGGAAACAGGCAGAAGAAGAAACGAGAACCAGCAGCCGACAGCCAGCCGTGGTAACCAGTAACAGAAGACGAACGAAAACGAAAATGAAAAAAGAAAAAGAAAAAAAAGGGAAAATGAGTAATGCAGCCACAACTCTGCAGTCACTCTCATGGGACAAGCAGCTGAGGCCTCGACACTCATGTGTGGTGAATTGGTAGCCATCACGTGTACCCTCCGTAGGAAGAAAAACAAAAGGTCGACCGCCATGTTTTACCTCTGTGTGACCGTCTGAGAAAGGAATAGCAGGCGACAAGTTGGGAGCTGAAAAGGAGGAAGAAGGAAAAAGAAAGAAGAAAAAAGGAGAGAGAGCGGAAAGAGGGTGGGGAAACAAAACAAACAGGACGTGCAACGAAAACAAAAGAAGAAGAAAAAAGAAGGCAAATAGGCGCGCATACAAGCAATCCAGTGCTGATGTCTAGGCTTACCTGCAAAGAGGTACACCCTTCCCTCCCACTCACTCATTTCCTCTTCATAGTCCGACCGTACGAGGTGCGTCAGGACAAGCAAGTCAGGTAGTGTAGTAGTAAGCTACCTACTAACCTACCTCTACAATAAGCTTGCTGCTATAGCTTGTGTGTAAGTACTGTAGCTAAGGTATGGAACTAATAAAAGACATAGTCCTCCAAATGACTTGGTAATACTCAGCCACTTACTATAGGTCCCAGCCTACTAGCATCTGCCTACCTGATACCTGCAGTGGCTTATTGCCAGGCAAGTCGGTATCTATTTTCTCTGGCCTATCCACCCAGATACCAAATGCCTTCAATCGTTGGGGAGGTTAACCGGATGCGTGGGCGCAGTCCTGGGCCTGGGTACCTGGTCTGATGAGAACGGCGTGCCCGTCTGAATATTGTACCTGAATCTAGACAACCAACACTCGTTTCGTTCCGCCAGAGGCAAGGGTCCCGGCCCCCATCGAGCAGAGAGTCAAAAAGGGTGTCATTCGATTGCCTGTCATCTCTAAATGGATTCTGTGGGGCTCCCTGCCCTTGTTTGCTCCCTGGGCCCCTGCTTCTCTCTCCCACGAGCCAACTACCCCATTGTCAATCTCGGAGCATTCTGCTGCGGCGGCCCAAGTCGGCCACGACGACAATATTTCCTTGGCTCTTGGCTTCGGCATGCAATGTCCTCATCATTACGTACAGCCGATTCCTCCCTAGGCCCACGGGTAGTCAATATCTGCCAATATGTTTGAAACGTTCGATCTGCCGTGGCACTAGCACTAGCACTAGCACAATCACAATCACAGTCACAGTTACACGACGCATTCGTATTATCCGGCGACGATCAGTACCTATCCGTGTAGTACAGCGCGGTGTTCATCTCGTATCTGAGTCCAATTGCTCTATCTAAGCTATCGAATTTTCATCTGCGTGTCCATGGCACACATCTCATCTATCAAAATACAAGTCATTAATGCTATCAAAGAATAACAACACTCAGTGTCTATTCTATGCTGTCCGTAGACACCACATAGTCCGCCTCATTAAGATGTGGATAAAAAAATATGTAAAGAAAAAGTAGGTTGGCACAGAAAATAACAGAAAACAAAGGAAAAAGTGCCGTCACTCATCACCATCTCTCCCGCGATGCCAACTTAGAGGGCGAAGAAGATGGCTGCGAATCCAGCCACCATGAGAGGCACAGAGAAGTGAACGGCAGCGGCGCCAGCAACCGGAGGAGGCGTGGGGGTGACGTTGGGAGTAGGAGTGACGGGAGTCTCAACAGGAGGGTACACGGGCACGCCGGTGGGAGGAGTGACGAGCGTGGAAGAGGCAACGATCGTGGTCGGGGTGTCGGTGTTGCAGCTCTCGGAAGGAGGAGAAGGAGGAGCGCCGACCAGCTCAAAGTTGGCGCATGTCAGGCGAGTGGTGTTGGCGTAGTGAATGACAATCGACTTGTCGCCGATGAAGGCAGCGGTGCCGGGCTGGATCGAGGAGAATGGATCCGTGATGACTTTGCTGACGGGGCCCTCAAGCTTGCCGTACTTGCCGCTCAAGTCGCCAACCTCGCAAGTCTCGATTGCCGAAGGGTCACAGGGGGCTTCTGGCCACGGCCGAAGGGATCCAGGTGAGCCTTGGTCGAGGTACAGTTGCCGTTGACAGCAGCGGCTTCGTGGATGTGGAAGCCTAAAGATTGCCATGTTAGTCCTGTTGCGAGAGAGCCTATGGCATCTGTGGAATCAGGGACTTACTGAAAGGACCACCCTCCTTGGGGATATTGTCGAAGGTGATGGCGAAGATGACGCCATTTCCATCGGGGCCTGCAGTGCCGGTAATAGAGCCCTTGATGTTGCCGTCAATGCCAGCGTCCTTGAAGAAGGGAAGCTCAGGTAGAGTGGCCTTGTAGACGACGCCGACAGGGTTTCCGCTAACTGTAGTAGCAGTCTGGGCCAAGGCCTGGGCCGCAAGGGCGAGAGGAAGGACGGTGGAGGAACGCATTTCGTTAGTTGTGGAGGTGGTTGTTGTGGTGGTTACTGTGGTTGTTGTTGTTGGTGGTGGTGATGGGGTATATGTAAGTCGGTGGGTGGTAGGTCGATTGAAGAAGAGAGAAGCGGAAGAGCTGATGCTAGACAAAGGAGATGTTTTATTTGGGTATGAGAAGAATGAGACATGAACATGAGTGCGGGCAGTAGTCGGTTTTTATGTTTGGATGAGAATATGACGGATGGCTGGGTGATCGATCAAGCGAAGCTGCAAGCCAAGGGAACTGCAGATACCTGGCCAGGATGTACCAACGTGCAGGGCTGGGCAGAGCCAACCAGGGTCGGCCTATAGCACAGCACCTACCTACCAACCTACTAACGTGGCGTGCCCAAATGGGCATCATACCGTTGCCGTGCGCTGATGGGTGGTTTACCAGGGGTTTGGGTACAGTACAGCTGGGAGCTACCTGGCACCACTTTGGTGACAAGGCGCAGACCCGTAATTCTGTTTCCACCAGAAAGTCAAACATCCCATCCAAACAAAAAAGACCAAGCGCGCAGTACGTCCCGTCTAAGCGAGTGAAAGGACGCTCCGCGCCATTGACCTCAAACAAAGAAGATTTTAGTCAATTTCCAGAGCCCAATTGAAGGGAAGTTCTACGGCGCCATCTGGATAAACGGCAAGATGGGCGGGTAGGAGGTTGGTAACAAAGACTTGGGGTACTTGGTTCCAAGGTACATGCAACATGCCACTGGTCATCTTTTCCTCCATCTTCACCTCTTCGCTCCCCACATCCACGCATCCCACTGGCATCATGCCCAATCCCCCCTACCAACACTACTTTACTTGAATTATGAAAGGCGTGCCAAGAGGTGATGTACAATAAGCGCACCTGGCTTGGCCTGTGCTCCACAGGGCTTCTCGGCTACTCGAATGATGAATAGGCAACCCCTGGTCAACAGCTGTAAGTGCACTAGCTCTACCCCGGCGATCTAAATATGTCTATGACTGGGCATCACGATGGGTCCCCGATTGACGGTGAGTCTGACTGTGCAGCAGGGCAAAGCACGTACTCTCCCTCAGTCCTACCGCCAAGTCGGTATCGCGCTTCTGCCCTAACCCGAACAATCAGATGGCTGTGCCATGCCAATGCCGGCATCCGCCCAAGTATGTTTCAGCATCTCGAAGCCGTAAAACACGAGCGTGGACGGACCGTCGTCGTCCGGGCTGCACTGGAAACAAGACGATGCTGGTGAGGAGCCGTTTACCCGTTGATGGTGTCTCGTCATTGTGGCTTCGAGCAAAGATGAACATGCCGTTGCGTCCGGTCGCACAGAAGACTGCTTCTCCAAGCCTCCGCTCCGCGTTCCCGTTTGCCGTCAGCACCTTCGAGAAGCTTTGGCTCCTGCCCATGGGCGCAAAACTGCAGGTCTATTTGTGTCGTGAAATTGCGTGAAGCACACTGCCAGCACGCGCTCATAGATGTCCAATTATGGCCAACAAAGGAGGGTCCCAACGGCTTCTTGGGGTAATTGGCTGCCCAAGGCGGCTAGCTGGGGAGGGCGCGTGCGTTGTGCAAACATGTGGCTACCCTGGCCTTGGGTACTACAGTATAGGAAAACATATAGAAACAAACCAAACTTCTCTACGGTAGGCTATCCGGCTAGCCGCCATGGGTGCCTCAGACCACGTCCCCTCATCTGGTCCAACCCATCTGAATCCCAAAAAGATGAGCACAGGGCAGCTTCCTAACCACCGCTTTCTGCAGCAACCCATGTTTGGAGCCAGTCAGTGCACCACCATGATTGGCTGTGCCAGCCGCCAATGCACAAACGGCGCTTCTCCATTTACACAAGCGGATGCACCTCCTCTTCTCGGCCGGAAAGCTCCCTCATCGAGTTTGCCCTATCCAGCCGGTGGGCCCAAAGGGCCAAACGGTGCGCTCACCCTGTTCATTTGCCCATGTCTTGGCCCACGAGTTCCCTCATCAGATTTGCTTGATTGAGCCAGTAGGCTCAAACAGCCAAGCTATGCTACGGCTCCGCTCATATATTTGGATTGGCCCTGGTCCACCTTTTTTCTCCGACAGGATGTTCTCTCATCAGTTCTGCTCAATTGGGTATGGATACACAGAGGATCTGGCCAAGATGCACTCCCGTCTCATTCATCGGCCATCAGTCAGCTGAAAGCTCCGGCCTGGTAAGCACTGAATCTCTGTCAATGCGTTTGCGGGTTTCGTGAAAGGGAGTGTGCTCAGACTTGACAACAATTCAGTCGCTCTCGGATCATCCGTTCTGCGCAAGCACGCTTGATGCTGTCACAGATATAGGCTACTCCTTCAGGGCGACACTAGAATGTGTTTTCGTCGACCTGAACCAAGCCGTTAAGCGCTGTGCAATGTGCCGCGCAGTGTGATCAAGCAACCAGGCGACCAGCCAATCACCCATTTCTTTGTTTAAGCGACATCAGATAGACGATGTGGCAGTGCAGCATTCGAGGCTAAGCCTCAAGCAGCCTCGATACGTGTGGCTGAAACTTCAGCCTTATCAATGAGGCAGCCACTACTGAGCTTAGGTTGCGTGCCTCCGTCGCAAGCTACCATGGTAGATTCACGCCGACAATAACGTCACAGTACTTTGACCTTATCCTTGGCCCAACGCACCCCTCGCATCTAGACACGATCCGGTCGGACGACTTGCCCATCATGAAGCCCATCGTTAGTGCCACGAACGCATGGACCTGGTATGCTGCCCTGGGCCAGAACTCCTCAACCGAGCTCCGGACCGTCATGAATTCTAATTGAAGGAAATGCTGACCAACGTCAAGCACTGTCATCTCCGTCTTCGCCATCGTCATCCTCAGCATTATTGCGTCTCTGTATAGAAGCGGGCATGAGGAGTTTGTCGGAGGTGTAGAAGATCCCGATGATGGCAAGGCCGTCTCCGGCACTATTTTCAGTGCCGTCCTCGTCTACGTGGTAAGCTGATGCCTCTAGAGCGTCGTGATCTCCTCGGATCGGCGGAGCACCCAACTTGCAAAGCATAAGTCTGACTCGGCCCAGGTTTTCTTCGTATTCTGTGGTCTGCAGGGCCTTCTCCATGTGCGCGAGAACCGACGAGGCGCAATCTCGTTGTAAGAACAAATTTCGAATACATCGGTCGAGATAAGGAAGCAGGCGTTTTGGGATTTCCGCAAGTTTGATGCTGCTTGCTCACCTCTATGAGGGAGTGCGGTCTTTCAGCTTGCATGGTTCAAGTTAACAGCAACATTGGTACGGTCATGTACAATAATTCAACCTGGTCGATAGATTACATATACAACATTTCACCGGCACCCGACGGACACAATGCTCGAGTAAACTGCGGTGAATGCAAATTCGGGATGCGATCTGTGGCGCAGCATCCACGGCCAACAGAAGCACGGATACAACGCTTGGATGCGGCGGGTTCAACAAGCTCACAAGAACGCTTGCTTGAGGCATAAGATTACGGGGCGAAGCCATCATGTGTCTTGTTAAGCTTAGGGGCAGAGATGCTGTAAGGCTGTGATCGGCGAGGCGATGAGTTGAGCCTCAGTGCCATACCTATCTTTAGACACAACTCAAAATATGTTGGCCGTTGAACTGGGGCCTTGCACGTCAACTTTTTGAGACATCCATCCAAATACAGTACGAGTCAATGGTCAAATGGTTACGCAATGCTTTCCATCAACCATTAGTTCTTGGGAAGTTGGTGGTGGGACGTAAGCACCAAAAACTCAGCTTTATATCATGCCCTCATTGATAAAGAATGACCCCGCCGCTTTGACGCTTTGGAGCCTATAATTTTGGCGG
Source organism: Albifimbria verrucaria (assembly GCA_020081605.1). NCBI lineage: Eukaryota > Fungi > Ascomycota > Sordariomycetes > Hypocreales > Stachybotryaceae > Albifimbria > Albifimbria verrucaria. The sequence goes on from JAHREC010000018.1 coordinate 3,642,334, forward strand.
AGAAGGGTAAAGAATACCACTGTCATTGTTCCTGGTAGTAGCGACAGACCGGTTCTGTGGAGCACAATGATGTTATACTTCACGATGGAGATATGTATGATGCGAGCCACTTCCATGGCGTCATCGATCGCAAATCGGATGCTGCCCGACCTGTCCGAAACACATCATTAGGAATATAAATATCATGTCGATAACTTGAAAAGATTTTTCTGGTGGTTTTCTCATCATTGTTTCTCGTTGCAATTAGAGTAGAATCTAAAAACTCGGAATCGCAAACTTCCAAAATGTCCCAATTCGACCAAGGTATGATAGCCTCCAACGGCGTGGCCTTTGAAGTGGACTTACAAACTCATGCGCGTTCTAGACCACAGGGTCCCTGTGACCGACCAGAGCTTCCCAGGCACCACGGATAAGATGCCTGACCCCAAGCCCACCTATGACAAGATCCCCGATGAGATTGGCGGCCACGAGACCACTTACAAGGCTGCCGGCAAGCTCAAGGGCAGAAAGGCCCTGATCACTGGAGGCGACAGCGGTATTGGAGCGGCGACCGCCGTTCTTTTCGCTCGTGAGGGTGCCGATTCGACGATTGTCTACCTGCCCGAGGAGGAGAAGGATGCTCAGGACACCAAGAAGAGGGTCGAGGAGCTGGGTGCCAAGTGCTACCTATTCTCTACCGACCTGACCGTCCGCGAGAACTGCAAGAAGGCCGTTGACTTTGCCATTGAGAAGATGGGAGATATCCACATCTTGTTCAACAACGCTGCCTGTGAGTTAACGCGGAGGTGTTGCGGCACTGGCATTGGCTAACTCTTTCATAGACCAGATGATGGTTGAGGACATCAAGGACCTGTCTGAGGACCAATGGGTTCACACCTTCAACACCAACATCCACCCTTACTTCTACATCGCCAAGTACTCCCTGCCGCACATGAAGCCTGGCTCTACCATTATCAACAACGCCTCCATCAACGCGTACATTGGCCGACCAGACCTTCTTGACTACACCTCCACAAAAGGCGCCATTGTGTCCTTCACTCGCGGGCTGAGCAACCAGTATGTGAGCAAGGGCATCCGTGTCAACGCCGTCGCTCCTGGACCCGGTAAGTCATGCTCGCACATGTGCCTATCTTCAATCTACTAACTGGGCGACAGTTTGGACACCACTCATTCCCGCCACCATGTCGGAAGAAGCTCAGAAGCAGTTCACCAGCCCCATGGGCCGACCTGCCCAGCCCTCTGAGATTGCCACTTGTGTGGTTTTCCTGGCGTCCAGCGACAGCTCGTGCATCAGTGGACAGACCATCCACTGCAACGGCGGTACTGTTGTGAACGGTTAAGGAGGTTGCGTTGGCTATCCCGAGGGGATGTGTATGATGATCGTGTTCAGTAATTAAGGATTATGAAAGCGCTCAAAATTAACGCCGATTTATGACCAAGTTCAGTTAGTAAATCTTTGTCATGTGTGAAATCTCCTGTTGGGACGTGAAGCATTGTCCAAGACGTCTTTTCCGTATAATCATGGAGATGAGGTCCCGTCAGCTACAAAACGCAGCTACCCTATTGGGTCATGGTCATTAAACCACTAACCCATCACATCAACTTCGCTCTGAATCGTATTCACCTCTACTCAGCGGTGGACGCATGCTAAATCCTGGACAAGGTTCGAAATATTAACCAGGATGAAGCTGTTGAATACCAAATCACGATGCCTTGAATTCTTTCCAGGGCCGCATTTACCAAGCTATGCTATTCTTTCGCACACGTGGGCTGAGGAGGAAGTCACCTTTGAGCATCTCGATCGTGACAAAGATGTATCAGGCTTGAAGGGGTGGGAAAAGATATGTAGTTGCTGTGACGTTGCTACGTCGCTGGGCTTCTCATATGTCTGGATCGACACCTGCTGCATCGATAAGGCCAGCAGCGCCGAGCTCTCGGAAGCAATCAACAGCATGTACCGCTGGTATGAAGGCTCAGACGTCTGCATCGCACACTTGGCCGACGTCTCTTCGTCTGAAAATCCCACACAATCCGAGGTACTTATAGGAGACAGCAGATGGTTTACGAGAGGTTGGACCCTGCAGGAGCTGATTGCTCCCTCAACCATGATATTCTTTACGAGCGACTGGGTCCGTATCGGTACGAGAGGTTCACTTAGCGGTGTCATCAGGGATATTACAGGAATTCCCGAGGACTTGCTCGACGTGAAACATGATTCATCTGCCTCCCAACAAAGTCGGTTGGCAGAGCTGTCGGTGGGCGAGAAGATGCGGTGGGCAGCCACTCGGGAGACGACGCGCCCGGAAGACATTGCTTACTGTATGCTGGGTATCTTCAACATCAACATGCCACTACTATATGGAGAGGGCCGTGTGAAAGCCTTTAGGCGTCTTCAAGAGGAAATCATCAAGTCAATTGATGACGAAACCATCTTCGCCTGGAGTGCGGCCCCAACTGCAACCGTGAATAAGGAATCACACTCTTGTGGACTGCTAGCAGAAGACCCCAGTGCTTTTGGAAACTACGGAGACTTGATTCCGCGCCGGTCACAATACCTTGTGAGGCGTTCGAACCTTGGATCTATCATGTCCAATCGCGGCCTGCATATTGAGCTTGGCCTTACACCGTTTCCTGGAGATAAGTCTGGGACCATCTTCCTTGGGTTCCTCGATTGTGATTTGGGCAGGGGTGCCGTTCACTCGGGAGCCAACCTAAACGTTGCGGTTCTTCTGCAGAAGGTTTCATGGCACAACGAGACGGAATTTGTCAGGGTTCGTCCGGATGTTCTAGTCCTCGGCATGATGAACCACATTCTGCTGCCCGATGAGGTAGCGGCTATGCCTGCTGGCGACGAGCAAAAGGTCAGGCACGTGGTGCTGGCAGAGGCGGTACCTCGCCAGGTTTTCATACCGTATGGGCTTCCTGTGAGCCGCTCGCCGAAAGGGTTTCTATTCAAGCCATATGTGTATGGCGTGAAGAATTCTGTGCCCTACAAGGTAGAGGTTCTGTCCAAGACCGCGAGCTGGCATCGCTGGGTAGATAACCCCAACCCTGAAGCACATGACAATCTGGAAATAAATTTCGACCTTCTCCCAAAGAACGGCCAAGGAAGCTTGTCATGGGTAACGGCGGTTGGAGGGCTGGTGTTGAGATTCAGCCGTCCGAATGCCAAGCGAAGCTATGATGTGCGGCTTGCTGTAGGCATCGACCCTCCTCCAGAGAACCCATTTGGTGTTCCAAACCTGCACGTGGCTCCTTGGTGCGCTCTGCGGCTCCACGACGACACGAATGCAAGTTCTGAGCTCTTCGAAGCAGCAGACAAGGATGCAAGGCCGACGTACATTGACATGTGGGACCGGATACAGATTTCTTTCGACCTCGAAGGTCGATACTCTCGCCTCTACTACCAAATCAAGCTCGAAGTCAGAGGCGTGAAGACGATAGTAGGCTTTGGAAGTAGGTGAGAGTTCATTGCTTCAGCGAGGGATTGTTATACTCCAAAGCGTGCCTTCTGGCCAAACCAAGGAGCATTGCTTGGCCCGCTAGAAGCCGTTGCATTACCCAGTCTTAGGAATTTTATTGACTCCAATTGATGACTCGGCAGAGGTTATCTATTTGTCCAGCTCGATCTATGCTATTCTAAAGACTTTTTCGGATATCAATTCTTTCCCTAAGGCATCAGCTCAATCCATGTACCGGTTGTCACGGTTATCACAGTGCAGCAGCATAGCGCGTCGGGTTGTAATGTATACGCCTTAATAAACTCCGAAACAAACCGGTGGAGAATTTATTGGCGGTCGTCCATCCGTAACTTCTCTCGAATACTCTGCGGGACAGGAAAAGGCCGCTCTACAGGCACCAAGCCAAGTTTCAGGAGCTCTTCGCCTGCAATATCTGGCTGTTCATCCAGCAGCTTCTTCAGACGTCTAGCGCGATCTGTGACATCTTCAATCTGTTGGATCCATTCGGTGACCCAGGTCTCGCTCAGGCCGCCTGGTATTCCTATCTGTATACTTCGATAGGGAGCACGCCGAGCTTCACTGTGCGCTCTGGATCCCATTGGACTCTGACTTCGGTTGACCTTTCACGGCGAGGCTTCTGTTCGGCTGAAGAGCTATCATTAGGAGTTGCCGGTACATGCGTTGAGAGCACGCCTCGTTCAAGGAGCCCGTTAAAGTGTTCGTGCTTCATCTTTAGTGCGAGGATGCGGCACTGGCGTGGGTCCTTGTAGGAGTAGCCGCTCCGGTACATCATCCAGGCCCAGCTCGGCTTGACCCATGTCATCCGGCCCAATTTGAAATGGGGAGAAGAGTTGAGCTTCTGGTTGGCCACCGCGGACTCTGCGATGGTTGCGCTGTATGCTTGATAGACAGTGATGTAGTCGTCGTCGTAATCGGCACGGATCTCACGATAGGGTGTATTTGATGACATTTTGAAACGTGGTGAAAATGACTTATAGATGATCCGAGAGAGACTTGGATAGAACAATACATTCCTCAGGCATATGATTATTTAAGATGAATGTGCCGTGATGGTGTACGGTGTTGCAAATCTATATAAATCTTTACGCTCGGCATGACTCTTGTTCTGCATGAGTCTTACCGGGGTGGCTGAGGCTGCTTAAGTAGGGCAAAGACATGCAATAGTGGAACTACAAAGCATGGCCGTTTCGCTAGACTGCGTATACAACTTGAGATTTATTGACGACCTGCAAAGGCCTGGGTTCTTGTTCCTACTGTAGTTGTCAGTCCCAGTAACTACCTAGTACCTATATACCTACCTGCCTGTGTGGCCCAAAGCAAGTGGAGCAAGTTGTAAGGTCGGAGCACAAGAACTTGGCTGTGGGCTGGCCCGGCCAAGCCAACAAAGTGGGCAACTTATGACGCGTTGGTCAAGCACAAAACGGCCAGGCTGTAACCTTATGGAGCGTTGCCAAGATGCATCTCCTCAGCTGTTTTACGTTTACGTTTGTGCTTGGTCACCGGGCAGTCTCATCTGTAAGTGGGCTGCTCTGCTACGCTAAGGGAAGGGACTCGTGATCTTACCGTCCGTTGGTTGCATGTACCTCTTTTCCCTGCAGGCGAGGTCGGCCGCGGCACAGGTACTCCAGATAGGGGACCTGTAATGCGGGGAGCCGCACTAGCACTACCAGGGCAGCCCTGCAGTCCACAGCCTGCTAGGGCGGCAACTTGCACCTCAACAACTCTACCCCAAGCAGGTGTCCTAAAGTGCCCCTTCCCTACCGTGCCTACTAGGTACCTTTGGTACCCGCTGTACGTTGGTTTGGGTCCCTGTGGTTTCGGACTAGTCTAGGTGGGTAGGTACCTACCTTGCCTACTGTACCTTACCTTACCTCACCTTGCCTTGCCTTACCTCACCTTTCCCTCTCAGGTTCTCTCGCCAACACTTCGTTCGGCTGCTGCTGCTGTCAGGCGCATTGACAACCGACCTTCTCCAACCCTCCCCAGCGCAGACTAAAACGGCTCTGCTGATATTTTGAAACGTGCGTTCCTCTGCTGGACCAACTTTGGGGCGGATGCACTCCTACAGCTTCTTCCTTTCTTCCCCATCCTCACAGGCCAGGTCACCTTCCATCCCGACGATCCACGTCCATGGTGAGCTGCTGCCATACCTGAAGCTCAACGAGCACAACCCACCTTTGTCACACCAGCCCGACCACGCCCCCGACCGCACGCCTACTCCTTGGTCTGACTCCGGTTACACTGGCTTTGGATGTCTCCCCAAAACCAACCGTCCGACCCGCCCAGCCAGCCCAGCGGCGATGATGGCTCGCTCTCCAAGACACATGTCGATGTGACGACGCTCGACGACCCCTCGGTGGGGGTGGCGCATGTCAACATGGCCGAGCCTGAGCCTGGCCACCAGGCTTCCACGGCACCGGCTACCGACCACGATCCGAAGGACGCTGCTCCCGTGGAAGCGGCTGCATCAGCCGACCAGCCTTTGTCCGATTCTCAAATCGGTCAGCCGCCGCCCGTCTCCGCAAAGGCCAAGGAGAAGCAACCCCAGAAGTTGACCATTGCTACGGGCGAAGACATGTCATCTTCCACAACAACCTTGAAGCCCCTCGACCTACAACCGCAATACCTCAGCCCTGAGTCCTCCGGCTACGTCGACCCTACGCCGCCGACGCCGAGAAACTCCCAGCCTCCGTCCCGAAGCCCCTCGAATGCCCGATCGCAATACTCAGACGATCACTCGCCCTCGAGGGGACACCGAAGATGAGGACAAGCGATACACAAGCGAAGATGATCAAGATCGAGGCTCGCGGTCCGAGATTCAGAGCATCATGGAGCAGTTCAGCGAGTCCGGTGGTGGCCCCGGCGCCGAAGAGGTCATGAGCCCGAGACTCGAAATAGCGTCGCCTATGCTGAGTAGCCCTATTCAACATCCGCCTCGACGTTCGAGCCTTGAGCCTCTGTCGGCAGCTCTGGCCGGCCAACTGCAGGACTTCCAGAACCTCCACATGTCCCCGCCTTCGCCCGTCAGTGTTCGGTCCAAGGATAAGTTATTGGAAGACCAGGGACCACCTGTTCCTCCCAAAGACAGTGCGCTAGGCAACAAGCTGCAAGACGACCATGCCTCGACTATTACGTCTCCAGTGTCACCGTCCGTTCAGATTCATCGACCACCTCCCTGAACCTGAACCGGAGCCTGCCTTGCCTTTTGATTTCCACAGATTTCTTGAACAGCTGCGCAACAAGAAGGCCGACCCTGTCGCAAGATATTTGAAGTCGTTCCTCTCAGAGTTCGGTAAACGTCAGTGGATGGTTCACGAACAGGTCAAGATCATCAGCGATTTCCTAGCCTTTATCGCCAATAAGATGGCCCAATGTGAGGTTTGGAGGGATGTCTCTGATGCAGAGTTCGATAACGCACGCGAAGGCATGGAGAAGCTTGTGATGAATAGATTATACAGCCAGACATTCTCTCCCGCCATCCCTCCGCCTAAACCGATCCCTGGCGCCAAATCCAAAAGGAAAGTGGCAGACGCTTTATTGGGCCCTGGCAGGCGCGGGCAGCACCAAGAAGATGTAGAGCGTGATGATATTGTAGCGCAAAGATCAACATCTACGGATGGGTAAGGGAGGAACATTTGGATATCCCACCTGTAGGCGATAGTGGCCGGCGGTTTCTAAAGCTGGCCCAACAAGGTTCGTCTCTATCATGACCTTCTTTACATGCTTTACTAATGCGTATACTCTCACAGAGCTTTTGAAGATCAAGTCTTACAGAGCGCCGCGGGATAAGATCATCTGCGTCCTGAATTGTTGCAAAGTTATCTTTGGTGAGTTGTAATCGTAGCGTCTTCTCTTTCGTTGCATCACATTAACCACTAAGGGCAGGTCTTCTTAAACACAACAAATCCGACTCATCGGCAGACTCCTTTATGCCTTTACTCATTTATGTAGTGCTGCAGTCGAACCCTGAACACCTTGTCTCTAATGTTCAGTACATTTTGCGATTCCGCAATCAAGAGAAGCTCGGCGGTGAAGCTGGATATTACCTATCCTCTCTGGTATGGTCATACCCCTCATCTTGCATTCGATATCCTGGCTAATATGTGATAGATGGGCGCCATTCAATTCATCGAGAACATGGATCGTACTACATTAACAATTACGGACGATGAGTTTGAGAAAAATGTGGAGGCTGCCGTTTCCGCAATAGCTGAGAAGCACCAAGCTATGTCGCCTAAGACCTTGCAACAGCCCGTCTTCAACGAGAAGTCATCCCTACATCCAGGCGAAGGCTCTGCCCGGCCATCCATGGACGAGACTGATTCGCCTAATACACCGCGCCGGTCGAATGACAGCTACAATGAGGATGGTGCTGCCATCGCCGGCCTACTGAGGACGTTCCAGAAACCGTTGTCCACTATTGGCCGCATGTTCTCTGACGACAACGGAGCATCTTCTGCTGCTTCAAGTAACGCATCTCGCCCTGCTGCCGAGCAGCCACCCCTCGTCCATCTACCGAAGAGCACGGCGTGCGAGATAGCGCCCGGAGGCCTTCATCCCGGCATAACTTATCTGCCCAGGAAGCAGCAGCCCGACAGGCAAGCGCCGAGGCTGCGGAGGCTGAGCGCCTGCATCGAGCCGAGCATGCTAACATCGTGGAGACGTTAGCAGGCATGTTTCCTGATCTTGACAAAGATATCATTAGCGACGTGGTTTATCAGAAGGAAGGAAGGTCAGTTTATTTCCCACGCGTCCCTTTGCTTATCACGGTGCTCGAGTGAATCGAATGCTGACTTTGACGTGATTAGGGTTGGGTTGGCCGTCGACGCCTGTCTTGCATTATCTACGTAGCGTTTATAGAGCGAAGAATAATGTGCATGAAACTTTATATACCACATGTTTACTCACCATCTCGCATCTACACCTGTCCTTGGGATTCATGAGTATCAAGCATATATAGTCTGAAGCTAGCATTAACCCCTATTTGATGAGACGTTCGCCACGTCACGCTACTTTCCCGCAGTGATGTATGTCACGAAAACGATATGGATATGTAGATATCATATGGGTATTGTATTCTTCATTGGTCTTCTACATCTAAACCCTCCGTCTTATTTGGTGATGTTTAACCTATCGCCAACCATGTACAGATTTTGCTATGTACATTTCCTAACCGCCACCACTGAACTCCACGATTAACTGACTAGTAAGAAAAAGGGAATGGGATGGCAACCCGAGACTCGATAAGGAGTGTGTGGCCTTGTGAAAGGCGTTTTGATTTTGTTGTTTTTTCAGTCCTCAGCCAAGCTAGAACCCTCGGTACCCTTCGTCACCGTACCTGTAGCCTTGGTTCGGTTGTGAATATTGTCCTCCCTGTCCGAAGGGGCTGCAGTGTTAATCAAGCGTTGGTTCACATCGTTGGACGTTGTTGGCGTCAGCGGCCTATACATGGGTCCGCCAGATGGAGCCATGGGCGGCTGCAGACCATCCTCGACGGCATAAGGGTCCCGTGGAGAAAGGTAGCCAGAGCTCTTCTCCGTGTTGATCTTGGGGATGGAGAGCGCTGTCCGGCTCTGGCCCGAGCCCGGACGATCCAGGAGCAACGAGTTCCTGGCGTCCAAGGGCGTCAAGGTATCACGGTTAAGCTTTTCTGTATAATTGTCAGTCAATCAGTACATACTGATCACTATGGGAGAGGGACTTACCAAGCTCCTTTCTGCGCTTGCGGTGCGGGTTCTCCTTGCAACAAGCGTTGATGGCGTTCCACGCAATCAAGATCGCCAAGACACCAGTCAGAGTTGACTGAACAACGATCAGAGCAACGCCGGTAACAGTCTGCGTAGTCTGGCGGATTCCGAACTCTTCGACAAAGACTAAAATGCAGACAACCGAGAGCACACGGACAACCTGGATGACGATGTTGATGATGTTACCAGAGCGGCGTTCATAGGGACGACTCCATAGTAGCAGAACCAGCATGAGACCTTCAATAGCGATCATGGCGATGGTCTGTGACATGCCATGGCCGTCACCCACAGCGAGGGCAACACCCTTGACGAACATGTATACAATGGTGGGGACGAAAAGCCACCAGTAGCTCTTGCGGTAAGCATCGTAGAAGAGGGAATACTTGGTCCACAAGGACTTGTCATCATAAAGGGCGCTAGCATCGCCATCTTGGTTCTTGAGCTTACGAGCTGTTATCCAGATTTTCCAGGAGAAGAAGATCAGAATAGCTGTGAAGATGCCGAGTGTCGCACCAGCGAGTGCTTTGGCGGCCCAAGAGTCACCGCGGACGAACTGGAAAATGCAGTAAAGGACCCAGATGCCGTAGAGTAGCAGAATGAGAGACGTGATGGTTCGTGCAATGGTTCCCCAGTAATGCTTGCGGAAACCCTTCAGAGGCTCGGGAAGCTGCCCCAGAGCGCCCAGAGTTCGAGAACGACCTTGACAAGGAGAATACCGACGATGATGACTCCGATAACAATAGCAACAACGAGGAGAATCGTCATGAAGACGTTTGTGTCAGGAACTGCAAGCTGCTCGACATAGGCCTGGATACCGGAGACAACCTGCTTGACATCGGAGAACTGGTCCGGCTTGTCGCCTTCACCATCACCCACAGAAACGTCCACCTGGCGGGCGAGAACTTCAGCGAATACGCCGAGGAGCGCTTGATTTTGGCAGAATGGTCCTCCGGCTTGCTGGTTGAACCGTCAGAAAAAGACAAGGGTGGCATTCTTAAGGAACCCGACACTGCTGGTGGTAAGATTGCCTCCGGTTCGTGACCGGAAGTCATCGATGCTCTCCTGGAGTTGGGTCCAGGGAATAATACCAGTCGAGAAGCCAAAGTTCTTGGTAAAGCTGCGGTAAACGGGTGGGTAGTTAACAGACAGCATGCCGTTCATGGCAATACCCTGGAACCATCCGATGACCTCTGTGAAGCCGGGGCTCGTGGTTCCAACTCCTCCAACGCCGCCTCCAGCCAGGGCGGCGCTGGCGGCCGAAACTGCAGACAGGACCAAGGCGGCACCAGCGATGCCGGCAGCAACGTATGGGATTGCCGGGACATTGACCGTCTTTCCGTTGCTGACCTGTGACTGAATACAAGCGACTTCTTGGCCGTCGTCTTCTGAGACCAGCTTGAGCGTAGCCATAGCTGCAATGTCAGGAATTTGAAAGGCGATCGATGGGACCATGCTGGCATACTGCTCGGGAATCTCCAGCTTGCCGGAGGCTGCAAAGTTGCCTTTGGGAACAGGGCACAGGCGGTCAACAAAGGTGGTTGCGTTGCAAGGGTTGAACGAGTTGGAGTAGATGTCGTTGCCGTAGGCCTTGACCTCGAGGACTGCCGTGACATTCTGCTCCTTTCCACTGGCACCGGCAACATCGAAAACAATGGTCTTGTTGCTGTTGTTGTACCTGAGGTCGATCTTTTCCACCTTGATGTTTGCGTTGTCCTTGCACACGGTAAAGCCACTGGTCTGGAGGACGTCGTCGCCGAGAACACCAGTTGCCAAGACAGCAATGGCAGTCGCCAGTCTCAAGACGCTCCACGTCGAGCGGAAGCGAGCCATTGCGTCTGAGTGACTCTTGGTCGTGCCTTTGAAAATAGAAAACCCGAATTTCAAATAGGTTGAATGAAAGTTGGCGTCGATATCGAAGCGCCAGAAAGCGATAGATCGTCGGTACCGAACGAGTGGGAGTGATGGCTGCGTCTGTTAAACGGGGTTGAGCGAGGCCGTTATGTCCATGCAACTAGCGCGCTTATATACAGAAAATGTAAGTGTATATATGTATAGTTCGAATTGAATGAGATGAAGGTTCGTTAACACCAAGACTAAGCCAGCAGGAGGCCAGACAACCACATGAGAGCCTCGCTGAATATAGAAATCGGTATATGTGAATGAATGAACCAAGGCGCCACTGGGGCGGCTGAAGAGGAAGGCTGAGGTTGTAAGTAACCGCGTGAGGGCTGTCGTCGATGTAGTGAATGGCGCGAGAAGAGTGGCTGAAGTAGGCGCGCTTGGCGGTCGGCTGTGCAGAGGATGCTGGCGGCCAGATAACGTTCAGGAGTCGACGATGCCTAAGATAGATAGAGAGAGATGGGTGGAAGTATGGCGCCACTTGGGCAGCTGAAGAAGATGGCCGAGGGTCAACCTGGAAAGAAAAGAAAGAGACAAGCTCTGAGGGGCGCGGAGGCCACGAGTGTAGAGCGGATGAAGCGAATCGAGCCTGTCGAGACGAATAACGAGAGAGAGAGTGGAAGAGAGCGAGAGGATCGAAGGCTTCGAGGTGCAGTTGTGGTAGACTTGATCGAGGCCAGCTGGGTAGGAGCCCGCACCAGGGGGTCCGTTCGTGAAACAGATGAGTCGGAAGGACAGAAAAAGACCGACAAGGGGTGGCGGAAGAAGAGGGAAGAAGAAGAAGGAGAAGAAGAAAAGAAGGCGACGATGGACGCTGGGTCCAGAGACGATCCGTGGGAAGCGTTGGAGGAGGAGAAAGGAAAAAGAGAAACGTGAATATGCATGCTTGGTTGGAGGGGACGTGCTCTCGGGTCTGACCTGACCCCTGGCACTGGCACTGGCACTTGCTGGTAGGTGCTGACTAGAAAGGTGCTGGTGGGTGCTTGTGCTGTGCAGCCAGCCTGTGCTGGTACAGCCCAGTACGTACTGGGGCCACCACCACCACCACCACTAACACTAACAAGAAACCAATGCGCTACAGCGAGCCACAGCCCACCAATTCCCACCCTCCATGACGGCCCCTAAGACCTCCTGTCTGCCTGTGCCGCGTGCCCTCGCTGGACTTCTGCGACTCTGCTATACTGCATTGGGCGATGCCTCTTGCAGCGACTGGCTGACATCCGAAGTCAGCGCTTGTCTCGACAGCCAGTGAGCAAATTCCCCGGCTCAAAGTCAAACGGGCTAATGTCACCACAGCCGCCTCTGGTTGGCTACCAGCGCCCTCCCTTGGGTCCCTTTGGGTCCTCTTGGGGCCTCTTGGGGCTTTTGATCCCCCGCTGTCCCGCCCCCTTGCTAGCTTCTGCTTGGCCGTCAACATGAAACCGATCCAGCCAAGAAAGTCCAGATGACGACTGTTTGGCCAGACGTCGCCCTCGCCCTCCTCACAGCTCGTATCATCCATCCATCAACGCGCTTTCTTCTCTTTCCTCGACCATGCGTGCACATGCCACCACCTGCTTAAGGTTGGTGCCATCACCATCACCATCACGAGGACCAAGCCATGTCTCGTAAAAATAAGAATAAGACAACATTAAGGTAAAAGTAAAAGTTAAAAAGAAAAAGGGGAAAGAAAAGAAAAGAAAAGAAAAGGAAATAAACACAGTAACAACCAAAACCATGCCCATCCATCCATGCCTTGGTCCCCAGCACACATCATCTCGCTACCGAATCCAACCATCCGGGGTCTAAGCTGCCATCTCTCACATCTTGCTTGCTTTGCTTACATGCCACCGCCCACATCATCTATCGTGCTTCAGCCTTGCAACGAGCCATACCGTATTCTCTCAATCAACTCTCCTCCCAGATCCTTACAATTAGCCACTTCAACCTCCCCATCCCTTTGCCCTATGCGGCATAACTTCCCGCCTTGCCTCACCACCACCTCGCTCCTCCATCCCGCATCGTGTGCTCCGGTATCACCAGCGCACGTAGCCAGCTCTCTGCAGGCTCCGGCCCAGGTCCAAGGAGCTCGGCTCATGCACGGCACTTGCAACCGCCTTTCACCACTCCCTCAGCTAAGCCATCTGGTCCTTGCGCCTGCACCCGCCAAGCTATCACCAGGCACGGCCCCTCCGATAATCCGACGCACAAGATGCCTCAGACATGGGCTTGACAGTAACAGCCCTCGCCCAACTCCTTCCCTCACCCTTGCCGCTGCCTCTACTGTTCTCGGGACACCCTGGCATCGGAATATTTTATAACAGGAGATTGCCCACAGTTACGCGTAGCATGATGCGCTGCGTTTCAACGTTCCTTTTGCTTTCTCTCTCTTCCTTCCATCACCGGGCTAGAATTTTCCATGACAGGGAACGGATATCCACCTCGTGAGTGCTTGGGCAATGCGTCGCCAACGTGGATCACCAGGTGTGAAATCTGCAAGCCCGTTCAGCATCCACAACCTGCATGACATGACAGGCCAGGCCAGGCGCTGTGTCTCCTCAGACCATCAGTGTTGCCCACTCGTCACACGCCACCAGCTCATATCACGGGAAAGCGTCTTTGGCATCATCCTTCTGACATTTTTCTAACTGTTTAGATCCACTGTCCATTGATTGCTTGTGGAATACACAATCTCATGTATCGCCCCTCCGACCAGCGCCTGAAACACGAAACACCTCCTTGATAACTGTGACCCGCCCCAATGGAAATTTCAGCTTCAAGATACAGACAAGGACTAGGAATGAACAAAAAGCAATGTATTGGTATATCGCAGTGCATCAGCCGAAACGAGAAAGACGTGTCAAGTTCCACAGGAAAGGAGACAAAGGAAGCAAAGCAAAGCAAAGCAAAGCAAAAAAGATATGCATGCTATCGACATCAGAATCCATGTAACTGGGTTATCCAAGACGTATGGCTCATCACAACCATCATAACAAAACGTCTACAAAATCATGTCCACCACGCTTCTCTAGCATGCCGGCGCCCAAGAAAAAGGTAAGAGATAAAAGCCATAAATCATAAAAATCCCGACAAACGCCTGTCGTCCCATCCATTGTTCTGCGGCCCACCACCCTGATGTGGGGACCTCGAGTATGGAGACACCGATCCTTGGGCGCTAAACGGGCTTCCGTTGACGCTCCCCGGGCCCATGACGCCCTCATAGGTCACCTGTCCTCCCATGGGCATGGCACCCACATTTTGAAGTCCCAAGGCGTTCATCTGCTGGAACGCCTCCGCGTTGTTGTTGTCAGGCATCGGCATGTACGCGCTTCCTGCCTGTACAAACCCTGCTGACGTTGCTGGCATGTCCGGCATCGTTCGCATCCCGACAAAGCCTTGATCCATCCCGCCCACAAGTGGAGACTGCTGGAGATTCTGCCCAATGTTGTTGAATTGAGGCGTGTAAAAAGAAGGCTGGTACTGTTGCTGCCCTGTTGGCATCATTGGGTAGATGAACTGTGTTTGATCCATCTGCTGTGGGAAACCAGCATGTTGATGCGGTTGCGGCTGCTGTTGATGCTGCGGCTGTTGTTGAGGGTGTCCAAACATCATTGCTTGTGAGCTAGGGTGTATTGCGACCCCAGCGCTGGGCTGTGATCGAAGGGAGAGTTGATAAGTGACGTGGCGGAGGGTCCTGCACCGGGCTAATGATCGTATCTGCAGCCAACTCTTTCGCTTTCGCAGCGACAAGACGTAGTACTGGCAAGGAGATTTGCTCCATGTGCTTGGCCAGATGGACCGTTAGCTTCTTCCAAGTCAGGAACACTTTGCCACAGAAACGGCAAGGCTCTTCTTGTGGTCGCTTTGTCGTCTCAACGTGGCATTGCTCAACCTTTTGCCATGTAGGGTCCATGCCCCTGCTCGCTTCACGGCTGCCTTGGTCTTATGCTTTGGCTCTTGGAACTTGTGTTCACGCACAAGATGCTGGAGGAAGTTATCTCTGCGATAGCACACGTGACGACAATCATCTACATCGCAAGTCCACCATTCGAGATGGCGGTGACCCTCATTTTCGTGACGCACCCAGTCAGCCTTGCGCTTGAAGATCTTGGGCTCCTGACACTTGTCCCAGGTACAAGTGAACGGCTGCACGTCTTCGTGAACATGCTTGGTCCAGTCAGATGGCTTTTGGAACTTTTTCCGAGAATAGCAAAGTTGGCATTCAAACTCGGCCGGAAGATATTGAGTCAGGGGCATAGGAATATCTTGTGGGAAATTCTCCTGGCTAATAGCTCCTTCGATGGGGGTGGTGTCGTCGTCATCGGGAAAGTGACTAGATAAGGGTCCAGTCCCTTCGGATCTCGTTTCTGGTCCAGGATGTTTGCGGAGCCACCAAGTGCGACACAAAGAGATCCGCATGGACAGTTGGCACCAAGACCAAGATGCTTAACCTTCAAGTTAAGCAAGTGCTTGTAGCGAATGATCTGCTGGTGTGCAATTCGATCCACAAGGTAACCGTATGTCGAATCCAAAGCGGGATTTAACATCAAGACATGTTCACGGAAACCAGCAAAGTTAGCCGTGACTGCGTCGATGAGGTTTGCCTCCTTCTTCATATCGTTGTCGACGTAGAAGTCATCATCGTCGTCATCTTCATCGTCGCTAGGCACATACATCTTCTTGCCCAACGATGCAACAGGGGTCCACCGGATTTCTTCAGCATTTCCACCAGATTTGGGTGGCTATCTGTTTCCACTGCGACCCCTGGGCGAGGCAGGTCGGACTTGCTACGGGGCCGTCGTAGAGGGTTCTTGACTGTAAGCGCTTCCAAGGCGCTCTTAGGTGAGGTAATGGATGTTCCGCCGCTGATGGATCCTTTCCGCGCGTGGGTGGTACCAATCGATGCAAAATTGTGACCCATAGAGACGAGGGCTGTGTTGATGCTGGGGTGCTCTTCTTCCCCAGCTGCTAGTCCTTGAAGGTGGTACCAAGTGAGGCGTGCTGTCGCGTTTGCCTTGGGGCGATGTCTCCTCCTGTGGAGAGGTCTCCCTTGGCTTCCACGGCCCCTCTTGAGCAGCGAGCTTGAGCTTGGACGTCTTACAAGACCGCGAAGTTCCTTCAGCAAATTGCCTTGTTTGTTACCCTTGTCACCACTGCCGCGATTGAGTGAGAGTTTTTTCAAGAAGTTTCCACTGGTTACACCCTCAACATCGTAATCAACAGCACTGTGGAAGCTTCGACGACGGGTGCCCCAAGTCGCTGATCTTGAGAGGATTGAGTCTGTATCCCGGCACATCTGCTCAAACTTCCGCATGGCATCTGCAGAAGACTGGGGTTGATGACGAGGTTGCTCAGCTGTCCTGATAGGATGAAGAACCGGCGCAGGCGCCCAGTTGCGATTCGAGGCTATGATCTCGTAATCGACATCCGTCATTTGACCCCGTTGCCAGTGTAGTATGTTTGGCCAGGAACATATCTGTTTTCTGTCTGGTCACCCAAGGGGATATCATCACTGCTGTCACGGCCAGGTCGGTCAATGGTTTTGATTTTCGCATCACCATCTTCCTGCGGAATGGATAGGCCTTCGACCTTCTCGGCCAGCCATTTATCAACATCTTGGTTCTTTTCTTCAACACCACGGCGAGCTTCCTCTTCTTTGAGGCTGGGCACCTCATCAGAAGGGCGCTGATCCGGGGCCAGACCTGCTTGTCCAGTAGTATGATCGCGATTCCATCTGCCCAGTGAGTCCCGCCGCGGCGTGTAAAATTCAGGCTGCGAAGAGATGAGGTCTCCTGCTGATTCAATGCCTCCATGTGACCCAGAGTGGTCATGTTGCTCTAGAGCACGCTCAACCGTCTGGATCAGGCGACCCTGGTCGTCCTTGTCCCACACCGAGACAGTAACGCGGGGCTTTGCATGGTGGTTGCTGAAGCTGGTGCACCACCGTCCTCACTTGATCTGGAACTACTGCTCTGACTAGGGGTCCACTGAGCGGCTCCGACAGTTTGGATGTGGCTAAATGGCTTCTGAAGCTCCTGAGGTGAGATAGAGGTCGGTAACCGGCTTGGGACTTGACGTGCGTTGGTTGTCCTCACGTCACTCCGGGGAGAAGTAGTATGTATAGAAGCCGTCTGTTCAGGAGTCAGTGGGTAGGCCGAGCCGCTGGCAACATTATGCACAGGAGCGTTGACGGGGTTCTTGGTGGAGAAGATGGACGGGTCCCAGCCGGCGTCGTCTTTCAGGAAGGAGGGGACGCCGAGCTCAGCGTCGTCTAGGTTTGCGCCGAAGAAGGGTCGTCGTCGAAGTCGCTGTAGTCACTCGGCTGGTAGTTATCCGAAGTCGAGATGGAGGCAGCGGGCGTCTCAAGCTGGTTGCCTGAGGGTGAGGCGGAGTTACTCGCATGAGACAGGAAGGGCGAGAGGTGGTCAGGGACCAAGGAGGCGGTCGAGGCCAGGTCGGGGGAGATGAGGAGGCGGGATTGGGTGAGGAAGAGATGGTATGGCATTCGGCCTTATGCCTGGTGTCGTTGTCGAGGAGGGCTGATGATTGGAAGGTGAAGGTGGAAGTCATGATGGCGATAGTGGGAGACGGGGAGGGAGGGGCCGAGGGTATATAAGAAGCAGCGATGGAGGTGAACGATGCCCGAGTCGAGAGACGGCGCGTCAGGGTAGCCGGTAATTCTGGCGGTGGCCTAGACGGGTCGCTCCAGTTGTGATGTCAGGTTAGTCGCTGAGCGGATACCATGACCCTGGTGCCGTTGATGGTGGGCGGCGGCAGCGGCAGCGGCAGCGGCGTTGGCGATCGAACGTGGGTGAGTACTTATGAAGGAGAAGCAAGGAGAAGAGGAAGAGTGCCGCCCTGGGTAGGTCTCTGTCAAGCGAGACGGAAATAGCAAGCCGCCGCGGCGATGGACGATGTCGATGGAGCCTGGGGGCAGAAGCAGTGCTTGGCGGGTTCAGACGAAGAGGTGAGGTGAGGAGGAGATGAAGGAGGGTGGGATGCAGCCAGGGCTGATGCTGGGGACACGGTGAACGGCGCAGAACTTGGCGCGCGCGCAGGCGTGTCAAACGACAGCGTGTGTGTGTGCAACGTGAATGGCAGCTGGGTACACACCACCTCCGATATGTAGTGTGCTGTACGATGCGCTGCGATGTTATGTTATGTGACGCGATGCGATTGTCGTCGGCAGCTACGGATAGAGCATCGACTTGCAGTTCGTCTCAGGTCGTGGGTGAGAGGAAGAGAGGTTGGCGGAGCGAGCCGGGGCGTGGAAAGCCCTACCTGGTCGACGCCTGCGATGCGGAGGGTGGGGTTGAAGGCCAACGATGGACTCCTCCAGGCGCAGAAAAGGATGTCCTGTAAGAATGACCCGAGCCCTCCTAATCGAAATGCCTGGGGGTGTTGTCGAGGAGAAGTGGGAAGAGAATGGGGGAGAGGAAGGGGAGGGGTGGGAGGCTGAGGGTGTGCGGATGAAGAAGGGTTCTGTTGCAAAGGAGAGAGAGAATGAGAAGAAGGAGACGGAGAACCAAAAGCAGAAGCAGAAGCAGAAGCAGAGCCAGCAGAATATAGATAGACCAGGGGTCAGGCTACGCAGAGGCAGAGCTGCGTCTTGGTCTTGGAGGTGACGGGATGGGATGGTTTGAAGGTGGGTGAAGTGAGTGAGTGACCTGGGCAAAGATCGACTGAAAGTACTAGCACGATGCACCTGGCATGGGATAAGCCAGCCTCAACCCTCCCCGTACCTAGAGGCAGGTACCTATCCGCACCTCTCTCCTCGCTCACCTTTACCTCACCTGGCTTGTGCCTTGCCCTGCCAGGCCCTACCTTGCCTTACCTGGCCTGGCACGTCGATGATGACTGGGTCCGGTTCCCTACACTGCCGTCAGTCAAGCAGGTCACCCATCTAATTCTCCTCACCTGGAAACGAGTGTTGCAACCCTTCGGTGGGTGGGCCTAGATAGCGTGGCATGCTCGGAAACAGAATGAAGCTTAGCACCCTTCCCGGGGTCGTGGAGGGGGAGGGCGGTGCCTGTTGCTGCGGTACGAGGCCCCCATCAGCAGAATCGCTGGAATGGATCGCAAGGGCCGGTACCTCGCTATCTGACGGTTGACTTAGGCGTTCTCGGCCAGGCCCTCCAGGGACTAACGGCATTGATTAGGGAAGGGAACAGCTCAGTGAGGCGCATTTTCCACATTTTCTTCAGCCCCATTCCCCACAATCAGCACCCGCCTGAGCCACTAATGGCTGTTGGTGCCATGGCGCAGGTCCCTCAAGGCGTTTTTCCCCTTCCCTTCTACCTACGGCCACCTCTACCACCTGTGTACCTGCTGTATTTCTCGCCTAATTCCCATGCAGCTTCTCACCAGCCCCCTGGCCTGATCTCCTAACTCCATGCGCTCTAGCAAACAGGAGCCTTCGCCATGCTCTACTGACAGCCGCACTCGACTCCTCCACTCCATCAGTCTCCATCTCCGCGTCCAATCCAGTCCTGTCCTGTCCTGCCCTGCCCTTACCTAGCCGACCCACTCGCTGGCAGACGACATCATCAATCCTACCTACCGAACTGCACGATGCCTCGGACGGGGAGCGGGATCCGTCTCGGCCCATGTCATCTCGTGTAGCCCACTGCTTTATTGACTTGTACGTTTCAGCTCATAGTCCGTGGAAAACAAGAACTGAGCCCGCGTGCCAGGCGGCTATTGTCGTGGTTCCAGCTTGGCACGAACCAGGTCCTTTCGGCAGAGACATGCTCGATAATCAGCACGTGTCATCCCATGTCTTGAAGACCAGCACCAACGAAAATCAGGCTCCCTATTCCTATTCCTGTTCCGATCCCGCTACCCATGTCTTATCTAGGTAGCCCAGTGCCTGTCAATGCCATGCACGTTCGATGCTGCAGACCATCCGTCAGGTTGACTTCCATGACCGTTGATCCCATTCCAGCCCGCCGGTGAGAGCCGGCGCTGAACACGGCGCTCATACCAGCATAGCATCCAGTTCGCCAACGCGGCTGACCGGAAACCAATCCGCCCCAGAGTTCCCGTCCCAAACCCAAGAAGCCATGCCCGTCCTTGCTCCGTTTCAAGCTGGTGCCTCGACACACCAGGTAGCCTGATTCCGCGAGCCCCCTGCCTACATACGGAAGAGCCACTGCCTGGGTGTATGTTCATGGACATCTAGCCAACCGCTCCGGTGTTCCATTCTTGCGTGATTTTATCATATTACCAATTGCGAACTATGATGTCTGCCTGCATCGTCTGATTGAACAGGCAGTGAGTGACGTTAAGTCTTGAGTTTGTCGTGGTTTGCGGCTGAGGTGTTGAGCTCGGTTTCCCTAGGCAATACCAGTCAGGAGCCATACGACGACTGACGCACCCTACACCATCAGTTACTGTCTCGCCCCGTCCTCCATAGCTTCAAACTGCTTCACTCTCAGTCGTCCCTCGCCGAGAACTGCAACTTGCACATCTGGCCTGATAGGGCTGAGTTCGTAGATCAAAATACAGGCTCCCCGTTGCTCAAGCCCCAAAGCCTCATGTACCGCAACGGCTAGTGGAGGCCGCCTCGTCTGTATTGGCCAGGGACTTGCGATTCCACACTCAAGCCACATGCAAGCCCGATGATCGCAAGGCTGCCTCAAGAGCTACTCTGCCCCGTGTAATCTAAGTCAACACCCCCAAAGCCTGACTCTGGCGCACTGCCCACCACCTTCGCCTCAAAACTTGCAGCATCCCTATCACCCGCTGGCTAGCAATGGTACACCACCCGACTGCAACTGGGGCCTATGCCACGTTGGACCGCTGAAGGAATGGCAGCCTGCCGTTCCTGTTCTTGGATCGAATTGGCGATGCCGAGGCCCACATTGAATCTCGCCCAAGCGCTCAGCCGCACCTTTCCCTGAGTGTCAATCGTCATTCTAATTGAAGCGTGCTGTATCAACGGCATGGGTAACAATCCCAGCATGGCATAACCTTGCTTGTCCCACTGTACCTCCCGTATAGGCTGTATATTGGAGGTTAAGCCAACTTCGATAACAAGAACATACGCACGGAAAATTCACAGATAGAATTTGGTCGAAGCAATCCACTCGAATTCATTTCGATCCATTCTGGGGTTTTGCTTCACCAAAAATGATTATTCTTGTATCATCAAATGTGAGGCGTTGTGCAGTCATGTACCTATCAACTAACGCAAAGGTACATTAGAAGGTACATCGACCGCAGTGCTAAATTGCGGAGAGCCACGTGAGGACCAACCATCTCAAACACCCCATCACCATCATCAGGTGTCCGTTGCTCAATTTCCAAACATCGCATGGTTGCTGGCATAGCAATCGCTCCAGCCACGCCCGACTTGGGCATCTTTACTCTGAATGGATGCTAATGCCATGTATCTGAATTGAGGCACCTTGTATGTCCCGGGGTTTTGGCATATCTGAACCAGTTTCCATCTGTTGATGTTGAAACCGGCATCATGTTCCAGGTTCGTGATGTTGTTCTTGCGCTCAGCCCACCTTGTATTGATGAATCTCAATTGCGCAGCCGCACCCAGAGGAGCATCTGCATCTCCGCATGCACCGAGCACGCTCTGTTGTTTTGACCGCTCAAGAGTGAGTCCCTCCTGCTCGGGCTGCTTTGCGTTACCGAACATTTGTCACACGATGATGTGATAACCCGATTTCTTTCTGTTGCCCTTATATCCTTGTTTCTCGTCTCAAACTGCCTCTCTCAAGTCGAAAAGATAATACTAAACACCATCCTAGGCTCGTTGAAGTCCGTGCCGCCCAGCGCACTTTTGAAGGCGCGTATATGCGAACTGCGCTAGGTCAATTTTCCTTCTCCCTTGTCATCCTCAAAATCTTCACCGAGGAATTCTACGCCATTGGTGCTCTCTTCGCTGCCTATGGAGCCGCCGTACTTGTCGTCGCTATATATCGACGCTACGAGGGAAACCGTCAATTCTTCGTCTCGGCGTCTGACCATGGCATCCTTCGCCGTAAGTTTAGAACGAGCGGCGACACTGTCACCCTCTTGACAATACTTAGCCTCGGCGCATATATTTCACTCATGGTTCTTACTTGGCGGCTTGTTTCTTGACGAGTAAATTGCGTGAATGGAGGCTCGGATAGAGTGAGCAGCAGTTTGGCACGTATATCTGTACATTTAACAACGCTCGTGTAAACATCTTTATACATGCGCGTATATGAACAACTCTCTTAACACACTGCGGCATTCGATGTCTTAGAAAGTTTCAACCCTGTCAAATAGATCACTCACAGATGAACATGACTATTGTGAATCCCTCCTGATAGTACCAGGTCATCCGCCTTTGCTTAAGCTCGGTCTTACATTTTGTATACGACAGACCTCCAACAACTGCTTATCCATATAAATATTCGTCCCTCTTTATAATCCAAACGTTTAAAGGATAATTCCAAAGTCGCGTGCGTAATCCACCCATGGCTCCGATGCACCCTTGCGCTATCTACTGTTTTCTTTATCCTGCTTTTTCCCATTACCCTGGCACGTTTTCATGCCGTCTCAATGCCCGACTTCTTCCAGCTTTTGCTTTCTTTCAAGCTGCGTACTGGAGGGTCTTGCTCTTTCACTTGTTTGTAAAACTTATAGGCACATCATTGACCCTCAACAATGCCCATGTACAGCACACGCTTCAAATAGCATAGCCATGATACCCCAGGCCCCTCATGAGTAATACACCGGGTCATGCCCTTCAGTTTCAGGACCCGAAAGCTTTTGTCCACTTGCCTGTACTGTTTGTCCTCCATTCCGGTTGACATATCCCCAATTCTCATAATTACTTGGTACATTCGGGTGCGGCATGGTTGAGTTCGAGTTATTTGTCGGGTTTTGCCAGTTCCCTTGCGGCATCATACCGGATGGCATTGTATTTGGGTCAACCAATACAGTACCAGGTGCACCATCCACCGATGGTATTGGTTGAGGGTAAATAGTCTGGAATCCCGCCGCCCCACGGTGCTCGTTGGATCCATGTGTGTCTGTTATATAGGGGTATGATGCTGGTTACCGATCGATCCTCCACTATAAGATGCAGAACGGGCGGGTGGTTGAAACTCTGCCCAGTTAACATCTTCACGAGCTACACTTTCAGATTGCCCTGGTGCCCAGACTGGTGCTCCAGGTGGTGCCTGAGAGTATCCGGGGAAATGTGTGTGCATAGGAGCTCCCATGGAATAATGCCTCCAGGACGAGCTAGGATCGGCTTGGTTGAGCATGCCATTTGCATCAACGTCAGCCGGGACCCAGTCCGATACCGGTTGTGTTCCACCGACGTATGGTCGACTCGGTAATGACCCGTTGGGTGTATCTTCTTTCTCGATAATTAGTATCACGGTTATATCCAATGGAATTTGATTTGAAGACCCTACCATCTCCTTGTTGCGAGAAGCCTTCATCAGATGATGATTGCATAGCTGGAACTGACATGCTATCCGAAAAGGATGTGGTTCCTGCGTACTGTTGGATTCCTGTGTTATCGACTGATCCATTTCCATCTGTGACTGATGCTGGTGATGATATGGACGTTGTTCTGGTCCCAACCGAAGACCTAGATTGGATCTTGGGCCGTGGTTCCGCCGCCGCTTGTTGATCTACTGGACTGAAGTTGCAATCCTTCTTAAGTCGAATACAGTTGGTACATTTAGTCTGTCCATCAGGGAAGTGATGCATCGAATCTTGCGTCTCCGACAATGATCTGGGGCAACCGTCAGCATAGAATAAGCAGTTAACAAAGAAAATACGTATGCATACTGCATGCAATCGAAGTCCTGTGGTATCCCAACTTTGTTCTCTTCTTCTCTCCTTGTGCTCCAGAAGCCATCTGTTTCTCCGGAGTAGTATCTTGCCGAACCCCGTTTGCGGGCGTCGAGAGTGATCTCCTAGGTGCCAAGTTCGCATCTCTGGGCCCAGCTAGAGGTGCTCTGGGGTGGCCTCTGCCATCCACTGAAGATGACTGCCCTTCTTGCATGTTGAACTCGGAGGCGTACGCGTGCTGGGGTAACTCCATGGCTGCGTGACCGGACGATAATAACGGAAACTGATAAGACATGACGGTTGTCATTGGCGTGGACTTCAGAAGCTGCGCCGTCCCGGGAGTCCAGTTCTCCCAGGGCTCCGGTCTTGAGTTTGAAGGTGGGAAGGTGGCGAGGGCCATGAAAGAACTATGCAAAGCTCAGCAACCCAGTCAGACGCCCAAGAGGACCCGTCCACTATTCTAAGCTATCCCTAATGTTTTCGATCTTTCGGTGGCTGGAGTGATGGATGCAGAATCTAAAGCACCAGCGGGCCGATCGAGATGCTGAAGCCCAGGGTCAAGCTACAGAGTGTATCCGCACAACGAAGCCGTCGCTGAAGATGCCCTGGTAAGCTATATGTCCAAGACGAAGCCGCGGTTTGGGTGCTGAGTGCCTTGCTTCTGTCGAGCAAGTCGATACAGCAAAGTGCCCTGAATGAAGGGTGTTTGCTGTCTTCTGCCAATAGAAAGTAACGCCACAGCGTCGTAATACGGAGGCGTGATTGCTGAGCTTGAATAGCGTCGTGAGATAATGACTCGTGCGAAAGCCGATAATGTAGACGGCTATATCGCTATAGCCTGGGAAGATGTGTTGCAACACTGTCGACGAACCAACTCGAGCCGGGAGAGGGAGTTCCGTCGGGGAGTCCGGATGACTGGATCCACGACAGACAGAGCCTAGACAGAAGCCTGGTCGGCAGCCTTATCTGGCTCTGCTCCGATTTCGTTGGGCAGAACACCAGAAGAAGACAAGAAGGGCCAAAGCTCTCCTACACGCTTTCGTGAAAGACAATCCAGGTCAGGTGAATGGAAGCATCAAGGACATAGGATGCCGCCGTCGTACTCTTAACAATCGATCCCCAGAATCAGTACGCCTGTGAATGCCAGGTACGGGGAGGAGAAGGCCAGGGCAGTCCCATGCGGCGCCACCCGGATGATAATCTAACACGTTGGCGGCTAAACCAACAGATTTGTTGGTGCAGTCGATCAGGAGCTGCTTTGGGATCGCCGTAGATTTCGAACTGGACTTGTATTGACAAAGCTCGTGTGTCTTTGTCCCCACCACCTTTCAAGGCTATGGAACGTGTATTTGAACAATGTCAGTATGGCGTCCAGGTTACATGCGTCAACGGTGCGTGTCTTGCATCCTGGTAGGACTCAGGCAGAGGCTGGCCTTGTTACATAGATAAATATGGGGCTCAACCCCTTAATAAACGATTACGGAGTGAGAGTGTGAGGTCAGCGGCATAGTTGACGCTGTGTGTGGAAAAAATTTGGCAGCATCAAAGCTGGGAAGGGGTGAGCTCGAAAAGCGCTACGTCTGCACAGGTCTGGAGACGACGGGCTTCGAATCAACGCCGAGCATGGCGTTGTGTGTAGACACTGTCAATTCCTAGTTAGCAAAACTTTTGTATTATTATTAACTGATGTGAAACCCATCCACAGGGTGGCATGGACGGCGGGCGTGGTCCCAATAAAATGTCGGGCCAACATGCAGAGCATCGACAACCTGGCTGAAAGTGAGGACGGGACCAACTGTCAAATGACAGGATCAGAACCAGTTGACATCATTGCAGCCAACCACTTCTAATGTCCCGTATCCTCTCATCATTCCATTGCCCAGCATCCAACCTTGCTTTTCAACCTGCCAGGGCTCACTAAGAGCTGTGCTTGAGCAGACGGCCAGGTGTCCGCCGAGAGCATGTCCCTTTGGCCGTTGTCACGCACAAGCATGTGGCTATGACTTCAACGAATTATGTATACGTGCTGGCTGCGCTGGCCGCATGCGGGCTAAGCAAGGGTGATGGTCCTCAGTTACGTACAGTAGTCGGATCTCATGCGGGTAGACATTTGATTCCCCTGTTGTCATGGTGTTGCATTCGATCATCCCAACTTGTGCCCCTGGACTTGGCAACAAGCCAGGGTATAACTATGTCGAGCTAATCTCTGAGCTCCAGCACTGGGCTATAGTTCCTCGAGATTTAAGATCGTAATGCTTGTACCATGCTCTTACCTCTTACACATAAAGCCAATACTGTAAACTAAGTTAATCAGCAAGATTGCACATGTGGGAAGCTGCATGGCGGATGTAGGGGCGGATGCATGGTTCACAACAGTTAAAAAAATAAAAAAAAGGTCGTTTTGCTTTACATGACCGCTTCATGCTGTTACTTTTTGTTTTTCTGCTCACACCCTCGCCCCCTTTTCTCTGCTTTCTTTTTCCTCTTTTTTTCTTTTGTCTTTTTTCTTTTGCCCCTTAGTTATCTTGTGGCAATTCGATGGCTGTTCACAACAGATGACTTGAGCCACGTCTTCTCTCCACCGAGTAAGACTGAGTTCGGAAAGTATCCTGATCGACACTCCAGACAGGGAATAGCTTTCTCGGGTGGCCTCTCCTCCTGTAAATGAGCGGGACTGTGTGCCATTTCCGAAATCACAAGCAATCTTAGGGTCGAGGCATGCTGGTCCCGACAAGGAACTACTACTACTACGGTAACTTCATAATGGATTGCTAATATCGGTGAGGAGTGGTGTTTTGTCATGCTCGAGAGACTAGCTGTTTGTTCTGGTCGCTTCTGCAACAGTGGGTGTAGTCGTAGATGCCAGGTGCCATTCGGGGCCAGTTGCTTCGGCTCTGGGCAAAAGCACAAAGGTGGGCCGACATTGGCTAACCAAATAACTGCTGCATGAGTAAATGCGCGCCTCTGCATCCGCAGGTGATGGGCGGTTGGAATGGTTCATGGGGCTGGCTTAGGATACCATTCGTGGCAGGTACAGCTCGACCGAGCTTCTGCCATTATGAATAATGGCCATCCAAGCCCCCTCCCTTTCGTCAACTAGCAGAGTATCTCTGTGTCATTCGAGCACCATCAGGTTTCTGCCCAAGCGTACGATATGGTCAAGTCCAAAGTGAGGCCAAGCAGTTGGCCAGGCCTACCAGGTTCACTTCCGAACTGGTGTAACGCGGCTGCTGAGCGATCCGGTATCTAACTTAGATCCCTGGTAGGGTGCTGGCGTGAGGAAGAGAAAAATTGATGCTTAAGGCATGGTTCGGACGGAAAGTAGCGGGATGCAAGGGCCCCTGTCTTTGACTCGGCATGCGGAGAAGGATATCCCATGCTCGGGAGGGTCTGCAAAGACCATATGAAGCTACGTTGGGTTAGCTCATATGTGCCACAAGATGTTCTTTAGGTGAAAAGGATGTTTTTGGGCTTCCGGTCTGTCGTGCCACCACCTGCAACAGGCCATGAGGCTCCATCACCTCCCTGCTCGTCGAGGCTCACACACGTGCTGATTCAGACAGGGCTCAGACACGATAACTTTGGAGGTCAGCGCGCGGATGAGGATCGCAGAAGAGGCGCTGGACAAAGGGATAGAAGGAAGAGGGCGGGCCGTCGCAAGGTGGCCGGACGAGTTGGCTGTGATCGAGCATCGGTCGGTACGACATTGAGCAGGCACTTGATGTAGGTACGTTCAAGAGGGCATGGGCGGTGGCCGTCCATGATGGGCGACGTCGCAGTCAAGCTCTCCTGCAATGTTGCATTGCGGTAGGTATATGCTCGGGGGCAACCCTTGGTCCATAGGGTCACTATGGCGACGTGAAGTGCAGGAAGAAAAGATACTCCTTTGGATCTTGATGAGCTTACGTTGCCTTCCCTTCGGACTCGCTCAGGATGTCTGCCCTCCATGATCTGACTACATAGTGCAGTACAAAAGGAGGGCATACTAATAGGTCGGTAAGTAAGTACTACCTAGCTAAATACTACCTAGGTGGGAAGTTTTTCTGGATGAAAGGACGATGCAAGCAAGGAGGGAGGGAGAGAGAAGGAGCGACGCGAGCCAGCAAGCGAAAGGGCGAAGGAGGGGGGCGAGCGAGGAAGGAACGACGCCCGGTTTCGTTCTCTGAGTCTATCGCCAACAGCCAGACCCAGACCAGGCCTGACCGGGCCAGGGAGAAGGTACCTGATGGACTGTTGGTAGTTGGTAGTTGGTACCTACGGTATTTGAACAATGTTGGTCGAGATTAAGGCCAAGGCCAGGCCAAAGGCTGGAACCCGGATACATGCATGGCAAGGTAAGGTAGGTAAGGTAGGTACCCGGGTGTCCCTGAATGTCTAACGGGCTGCTGTCCAGCGCCTTAGTCAATCTCGCTCTTTTCTAATCTCCGATCACACCTCTTCCCTGGCAGAGGTGGGGATGTTTGACAGGTATAAGCCATTGGACCTTGCACTTCCAATGGGGACCGAAGCTGTCTCCAAAGCAGGCCACACACACCACGACACAACCTACATGCGGTTCCATGCGTTGGCTACTGCTGCTGCTGCTGTTGTTGTTGTTTTTTCTTCTTTCGTTTTCTTTCTTTCTTTTTCTCGTGTTTCCCTTCCTCCCTCTCCCAATCTCCCTCTCTTCCCTCTTCTGACAGGCATTGACAGCCTTGGCGTCCTGTGTCCCAGGTTAATCAGCAACCACCTACACTGAGTGATCCTCCCAGTGTCAGCCATTGCTGACCCTCGGGGCCATCAACCAGCCCGTCTGCCTCAGACCAACACGGTGGCTACTTGCCCGCAGTGCATGCAGCATCTATCTCACCTCATCTGCAGAATGACTGCCACTTGGAGACTCGGCTACCTAGAAGTGGCATACGCCATGCCTTCGCTCTTCCCTTTACTGTCCGCTTGCAAGACTTGCTGTGCCTTCGTTCCGACAACCGAGTGCATGCTTGCACCCGCCCGTGACCGCCCTGTCCCACAGAGCATCCAACCCAGGTGCTGCATATTTCGTCGGATCGCCGTTATGCGGATAGATGGTTTCATAAGATCGCCTCTATAGGGCCACTGCCCCAGATCCCCTTGTATGCCGGTGTCTTCAGTGGCTGAATCTTCATTCTCCCTATCCGCGCACTTGTCTCTCTCAATTTACTATGTACGAGTCGCAGCGCACCCACCCTGCTGGCCACGGTGAAATTTCCTCGTGTCGTGTCCCAGTGTCTCTCAGTCAGATCCTGCCGGGGACGCTGTCGCAGATCTTACGCTACCGCAGCGTCAGAACCAACCGCCGTGATTTGAATATACCCCGAGCCCGGTCTCATTGCTTCTTCTCGACGAACGGCGGTCTCGAGTGCATGGGACAGACAGAAAGCTGCAGAGTAGCGCGCGCGGAGCTTCGTATGCCGGCAGTAGATTTCAGGCTTTGCGTTAATGCCATGCCATCATTCAGATTATTGATCGCGGTTCCCGGTCTCGATTTCGCTTACCCTTTAGCCGGATACCCTTCATCTAAACCTGGGCCTCTTTGGAAACCACGAGCAGCAGTCCCGGCGGCCCGTCAACTTCAACATCCGGATTTTCCTCTATAAACGCACGCAGAGTCCTTACCTTTGTGTCCTTTATCCGGGACAGCATTAATGTGTTATGCATTGCCCAGCACTAGTGGGCCTCGTTCATTTCAAGAGGCCCAAGAGGCCTTCACTGCCTTGCCATGTAACTTTGCTTTTGCCTGTTTTGTCTGTCTCCAGAGCGCTCCACTCGCTCTCGTCCCTGCTCCTGTGAGTGGAGAGGACAAGGATGCCTATGATTTGCAACCTAACCAAGCCTTGCCGGACGCTCGAGAGGCAAGGCATGCGGCAAAAGTCGTACCAGGATCATCACCCTACAAGATGCTCTGAGTGAGAGAAGGGGCACCGTCAACAGCGAACATCGGACCCATCGTCATCATGGCGCCATATCGATGGCAATGAAGGACCCGAGTATATGCCACCATCGGCCAGTCGATGAATATGTTGAGAATGGTTTGTGCTCGACATTGAGGTTGCATGACGCCGACCAATAGCGGACTATACACAGGCTCCCCATGCCAGGCACGAGTGCTGTACTACATAATCGAATATTGCAACCATGATTATGAATTCTTTCACCTGTAGACCCAGTCCAATATTGAAGGCTGGAGGTTACACGTCGAATTTCAACTGCAAAAAGTAAGTTCTCGAAAGACATCCACCCGCCACATATGGTCTGATAGACGTGGGGCGTGACGCTCGTTCAAACGTCTATCTGGTCTCGCAAAGCCCACCATCAGCAGACCGAGTACTGAACCGGAGATTTTTACGCGACCAGCGATGCAATTCCGCAGTTGTCTCGCTATGGAACTTTCTTCTTCAGCGCTGTGCCCAGAAGCACCTAGCCTGCCGGGGCCGGCATAAGGACGACGGTTGGGCTTCGTATACGCCTAGATTGTGGATGGCTGTACTCTTGCGGGCCCCTTCATGAGACAGTCGTACAAAGCTTCATTAGAATGCCAAAGGCCGTACATCGGCGTACTTGAACTGCAGACATGGCTTGGCTGCCAGCGGGCGCTCGGGCTCTGAGGGCTGGGCCACACCCATCTTCAAAACAAGCAATGTGCGGTGCATAAACTGACGCAGCCATGATGCTCTGTAGCTCTGCCACCTTTGATATTGTGATGTGCACGGCCTTTGCTCACTTTCGTACCTAAACCAGCCTCTCCCGCTCCCCCATCATGCTTGGTTCCCCACAGCCGATATGTGCACAGAGCCGGTCACGGCACCGAGATCGATACTCGAAGATTAGGCGCTGCAAGTCTCGGTCACTTGCAGACACGTCATTTTCCACCCATCAATGTCGCGGTCGTGCGTGCATCCCCGTGGCGGGCTGGACATGGGGCTAGCTGTATCGTCACTCTGGCTGGCTCGCTGACAGCTCTAGCAGGGGCAGCCACATGGCTGGCGTCGTTACCCGTCCAGCTAGTGTCTTGATGCACATAACGCTTGTAAATACCGAGACTTTTATTGCTTCTGATTGTATGCCTAACGGTATGGGGCGTCCTCTACTACTGCAGCAAGACATGCGGTGAGTTTGGTGAGGAATCCCTCTGCAAGAATACGTTGCCTAGGAGTCTTTAGATTGGTGCAGATCTAAGTAGCCTAGAGCATGTTGAGCCTAGATGCCTTCCAAAGTTGACACCCCACGCAAACGCGTAGAGGTCCCACAACAAGCAGCAAAGCTCATATCTAGGCTGCTATCACGTTGTGACGGTAGTTCTCGCGCGCCTTGCCAGATGTTGACTATTACAAGGAATCGCCGTTGCCAAATGCGAACCAGACCCTCTACCGAAGATGTCAATGTGGGAAATTCGACACAGCATGTCTATAGGGTAGCTGTTGATATTACACAGTTGAGCACCAAGATGAAATGAACTTTCGAAAGAGCAAGCTCCCCATACTGACATTACCTTGCAAGATTCTGTATTTCCGTATATGGAAACCATGCACTTTGGCATCACAGCATGAACTCCGTGGCTAGATGTCTCTGGCTACGTTCACGGGTTTTGAATCATCCGAATCATCATAGGAACTTCCCCGTCGTGCTATCAGATGTCTTGGTTATAGGTTCAGACTTGTTGCAAACCGCGTTAAACCCAAGGGTGCGGGTTTAATGAAACTGATAGTCCTACCCTGTACCAAAATCTACATACCCAAGATAAGGCGGCGATCCCATGAATGAATATGGGTGAGTCCATATGTAGGTATTTGATCGATGGAGGATTGGCGTTTCGTGAGATATTGCTCGCTACCTCTTGTGGCAACGGTCGTTGCGCTGTAGGTATGTCAAGGAGGCAACCACTTTACATACTGTATTCGTATACTGTCGTGCACGCTAAGCCCACAGTGCGCTTCAGCCCCGCCCTGTACAATGGCATCAGGCGTGACTCCACTGTCAGCTTCATCACCAACCAGCCTGACTGAAGCGCCTGCCACCAGACATCAAAGGGGTATAAGCTTGTATATTGCTGATCCTGTCACCGAAGGTACACAGCGAGAATAGCTCCGCCCAGTCTGTTGGCACTCGCTATCGTCCAAAACTCCCTTCCAAACCGTTAGTGTTCTGAAACAAGCAAGACATATCAAAAGAATCGAAGGTGTCTTTGGCACCTGAAAGCAAAGAAGAATGAGTGACCTTCAGCGAGCATGGGCAAAGGCCAAGTTGAACATCCCTGGGGAACCGCTCATGGAGTTCAACGACGAGGCCGAGATGGACGACGTTCCAGAACTGCCAGAGCATGTTGATGACGATTCTTCTTCAGCGTCTTCGATGTCGTCAACCGGCACCATCATTCCGTCACCCACTCAAAAACTATTTGCTCGTCCTCAAGGGTAACGATGCCGATACTTAGAATCGTAGCATTGTGCTGACCAACCAGTAGTGTGGCTCGAGGAAGAAACCTCGAACAAATACCCTGGACGACCTACTTCGAGCGTGAGCTCTACCTCAGATCTGACACGGAGCCCGATGTCACCTATCATGCCTATCTCACATCACCCGTGGGAAAAGGCCCGCTCTTCACCATGCACCATGGAGCTGGGTCGTCAGGACTCTCGTTTGCTGTGGTTGGGTCTGAGATTCGAAAGCTGCTCCCAACAGCTGGAGTGCTTGCCATCGACTGTAGAGGGCATGGATCTACTGTTGCACCCGAAGAGACAGCCCTTGATTTGAGATTGGGCACACTATCCACAGATCTCTTGAGAATTATTCAAGCTACAAAGCTGGAAATGAAATGGAGCGAACTACCTCCAATTGTCCTTGTCGGGCATTCCCTCGGCGGCGCTGTTGTCACGGACCTAGCCATGACCGGAAAGCTGGGGTCTTCCCTCCTTGGCTATGCCGTACTCGATGTGGTCGAAGGCTCGGCAATTGATGCGCTGCAGAGTATGCAAACATATTTGTCTACGAGACCAATCGGGTTCTCAACTTTACAATCGGGGATCGACTGGCACATTCGAACACGAACTATACGGAATTCGATATCCGCAAGGACATCAGTCCCTGCTCTGCTTAGAATGGAAGAGGCGGCAGATGCAGAACGACCATGGAAATGGAGGACAAACCTGGCTGCCACGCAACCTTTTTGGGAAGAATGGTTCGTTGGGCTCAGCAGGAAGTTCCTTGGTGCCAGAGGCGGGAAGCTGTTGCTACTAGCTGGTACAGACCGACTGGACACAGAATTAACTATTGGGCAGATGCAAGGTAAGCCAACAATATCCAACCATCTATCTATGAAACGAGGCTGGAGGCTCATGGCGGAATGTGACCAGGCAAATACGCATTACAAGTCTTTCCAGAGGCTGGGCATTTCATACACGAAGACATGCCAGAAAAGACGGCATTAACACTGGTTGACTTTCATCGTCGTAATGACAGGAGCGCGCTCGTACTCCCACCGAAAGTATCAGATCTACTGAAGCAGGGCAAGAAAGTTTAGAGAGGTATATGAAGTGCAGACCTGGGACAAAGATGGTAGAAGGTGCCACGTCCGTGCATAGTGTGCGCAGGTGTTCCATCATAATTCCTGATTGCAGCTGCCAGTGAATGCATGATACGGTACGAAACAATTTCGACTTTATGAAGCCGGTAACTTGTGGCTTCGAGAAGCATTTGATTGGCGTTTCGCATTCTTCATTGCCCATAGCTCTACATGCAAAGATCTATGAAGCTGTTGATAACAACCTCAGGACAGCTCATTCCTCTACGGGAGGCAGTCTCCTAAACAAGAAAGAAAAAAAGCATCTCATTGACGACTTGGCTGGGTCGCATTCTCATAACTCATTGGGTTATCGGCGTGAAAGTTGAATTCTGATACCGAGGCTGGAGGATAGAAATGCAGGTACGGATACGCGAATTGCAATCAATTGCTTCGAGTGCTATAGTACATCGTCTTGTGCGAACCCTGGCCTGCAAACCAAATTGCTTCCCGAGAGTTCCTGCATATAGCCTTCGATTCGATTGGATCGCCTGTCGCGCTACTGGTATAGTTCAGGTCATAGTGTGAGGTAGTGTGGTAGCATTCGTCATGCGAGTCAGGTGGTGGCTGCAATGTCTCTCTCCGTATCGCTGTCTCGGCAGTCTGTCAGGAAGTTCCCCGAGCGAGCTCCCTGTCCTGTTGGGTTGGGACTATGATTTCTCCGCTTTGACCGTTTGGAAAACAAACCAACAATCTCGCCTTTGGCATCTTTTCTTTTCGTTACTGCCTCACCATTCATTCCAGTTGCCCACGATGAAGTCCATCCTCGCGCTCGCTCTCTTTGCCGGCCTCGTGGCTGCGCAGTCTGATGGCATTCCATCATGCGCTGTAAGTGGTTTTGCCCTATGATGTGTGAAAGACCAAATGCACCGCGTTCACCCCTCTCTTCGTCTACTGGGAGCTTTGGCTGACAATCGCATCTTGGTTCAACCACAATAGCAACCCTGTGTCAACGATTACACCACTGGTGGCCGGATCGCGGGCTGCAGGCAGTTTGACGTGAAGTGCATTTGTGGCAACGCCGACTTCCTGACTGGCATTGCTTGCTGCCTCGAGGACGCCTGCGACCAGGCCGGCAAAGACTCTGCCGTTTCGTACGCCAAGGGATTTGCTCGTCGCAGGGTGTCAAGGTTCCCGATCAGGTTGTCTGCAACAAGGCCGCGGAATCGAATACGTCTTCCGCCCCAAGCGGTACCTCAAACACGTCCTCTGCCCCAAGCAGTGCCTCAGAGACACCGAGCCCTGCCTCCGAGTCCAGCGCCTCTGGTACTCCTACCAGCAGCGCAGCATCAGAGACCGAGTCACCTGGTGCGGCCTCAGGACTTGGCGCCACGGGAGTGCCATTGGTGCCATTGTGGCAATGCTGATGGCTCTTTAAGCATTTTGTGAAGAAGGGGTCGAGAAGAAAGGAGAGGAAAGGAAGGGAGGAGGTAATTACATGTGTATTCTTCGACAGCGCCCTTGATAGCGCAAACTTGAATGGATGAATAACTCACCAGCCTGCCTGCTGATGAATGCAACGAATGTGAACGTATGGTTACTAGTTAGGCTTGCCGGCTACGTCTACCAGAGGATGTGTAATTTCTAGGGGTTTATGGGTGCAATTGGCCCTTTCATATGCGTCCATATTGCCTTGCATTTCTTCCAATATCATTGCAAGAGAGTGTCTTTTAATGCACGCTACTTCCAGTAATATGTCGACTTGGTAATGCAATGGATGGGTGTTAGCCGTCGGGCAAGACAAGAAGAGGACGTGCAGAAGGCATTGAATCTTACCAACTCAATCTACAGACAGTACTCGTCGAATAAACCAGAAAAACATGGAAATGAAGCATGAAGTGATGTCGTCGTTGGCAACAGTCAGACGTAGGATTCGTCCAAGCTTCCAAACCCAGCAGCCAAGACCCCGATGAACCGGGCGTGGCCGTTGACTTTGGTGGGGAAAAACCCCGCTGACATCAAGAGCGACCCCACCATGTAGTGATCGTAAGAGCTCCAGCTGCTTCATGATCTCATGGCCTCTACTTCAATCTGCTCGGCCCCAACCTCAATCTCTTGACTCCTGATATCCAACAACCGAACCTACCCTCTATCGAAAGCATGGCACCCAGCGCGATCATTGCCCCTTCTATCCTCTCGGCGGACTTTGCACAGTTTGGCCATGACTGCGCCCGCACCATGGAGCAGGGCGCCGACTGGCTCCATGTGGACATCATGTTCGTGTTACGCCGGAGCCAACCCTCGTTACATGGTCATCGCTGACATGTCATTCAATTAGGGATGGCCACTTTGTGCCAAACATCACCTTCGGCGCCCCCGTCGTAGCCAAGATCCGAAAGCATGTCGAGAAGCCGACCAAGAGTTACGGAAGAGGCACATTTGACTGCCACATGATGATTGCAGAGGTGAGGCAATAGCATTGGAAACCCCGGTCAATATGAGACAGTTCTGACATTTCGTCATGCCACAGCCCAAGAAATGGGTCAAGGAATTCCAGAAGGCCGGCTGCGACCTGTACTGCTTTCACTACGAAGCCGCTTTCTCCAGCGCTGCCGAGAGTCCCGAAGAGACGTCCGATAAGAAGACGAACCCCAAGGAGCTAATCCGCTATATCCACGATTGTGGCCTGCTTGCAGGTATCGCCATCAAGCCCGATACTTCCGTTGATGTCCTGTGGGATATTCTGGAGAGCAGTGATCCCAAGGAGCGACCTGATGTGCGTAGCCCATCCCGAGGCCCTGGGAAAGGATTTAGATAACTAACATGCTTTACATCACAGATGGTTCTTGTCATGACCGTATATCCCGGCTTTGGCGGACAGAAGTTCATGGCCTCGGAGCTACCAAAGGTGCAGGAGCTGCGCAAGAGGTATCCGGACCTCAACATCGAGGTCGACGGTGGACTCGGACCCGGAACCATCGACCAGGCCGCCGATGCCGGAGCAAATGTCATCGTGGCCGGCAGCGCAGTTTTCGGCGCTCAGGATCCTGCCGAGGTTATCTCATTGCTGAGGAAGTCGGTTGATTCCAGGGCCAGCAAGGTCTAGGTGCTGCCACCTAATCAGGGCCACATTTTGAAGTTGACCCCTCGACAACTGAGATAATGCAACGAGAAAGAAAAAAGGGTTAATGTGGATGAGAGACATAGACTAGGTAGTAAGAAAGTAGCAAGCGTTGCCGTATGTTTCACTTCTGCAGATCAACTGGTGCTCACCGTAGCGATGCGCCAGCTTCTAATTTTGACACTCAATGGCTCTTCTTACTGTATTGCTATGGGCGTGTCAAGCTTGGCCTGTTTGCGGTGCTGAGCGTTTACTTGCATGCCATGTCATGCATCGAGCCCCTCCCCTGCATCCCATACGTCGATGAAAAGGTCGATGCAGAGCACAGCGCTTGGAAAAGGCTCCCTTGACGCAGGCTGCGGGCCAATGGTTGTTTCATTCTAAGAATGACCCAAGCGACGAGCTGATGATTTGCCACTATTTACAGAACAGTTCCGGAAGCAGGGTGAGGCAAAAGGGCCAAAAGACGAAGGCATTTACTTTGTTAATACCACAACAGATAGCAAATCCATCGTGTAAATGTGTATTGCAATGTATCCCGCAGACTGGCTCTGGCAGTGTCTTGGCCATGGGATACGCTACGTAGAGATAAGATAAGAGCGCAGACCAAGGTAAAAAAATAGGCCGGCCTCATGCTGCGATCAGCCCACTTCAACCCACCCCAGTTCCAACATCAAGCTTGACTAGTGTGCAGTACCAGTTTTAACATCTTCAAACTGGCAGAATCGCACGTCAAGATGAAGAGAAAGGCGGAAACCCAGGCCAATGGCAAGAAGACCGCCAGCAAGAGGTCCAAAACCTGTAAGCCGCCCCTCCATTCACCGTCTCAAAATTCCATTACAACCTGCTGATGATGGTTGCGCCGGCTAGCTTTGAGCACCGAGGAAGCGAAGAAGCGATTCCGCAATGGCCTGTTCGACAAGAAGGTTTGGGATTCGTACACGAAGCAGTACGCAGAGTCGACACCCTACAAGCATGCCGTCATCGACGGCCTCGTCAACGACAAGCTCCTCAGATCGGTCCGGGATGAGATTCGCAGCAACGTCGAATTCACTCCCAAAGAGACCGACATCTACAAGATTCACCAGTCCGGAGACCTTGCCAATCTCGATGGCCTCGACGATGCCTCTCTGGCCAAGCTGCCTTCACTGCTTGCGCTGCGCGATGCCATATACTCCGAGACCTTCCGAGACTATGTATCCCACATCACGGGATGCGGTCCACTGAGCGGAAGGAAGACTGACATGGCCATCAATGTCTACACTCCCGGCTGCTACCTTCTCTGCCACGACGATGTCATTGGTAGCCGTCGAGTGAGCTACATCCTCTACCTCACGGACCCCGACACCCTTGGAAGCCGGAATGGGGTGGCGCTCTGCGCCTCTTCCCTGTCCAAGAGATTACCAACAAGGACGGCGAAGTTGCGAAGACACCACTACCAGACGCTGTCAAGGTCATTCCACCCGCTTGGAACCAATTGAGTTTCTTCGCTGTGCAGCCTGGTGAGAGCTTCCACGATGTTGAGGAAGTTTACCATGCCAAGACCAAGGAACAGCTCGAGAAGGAGGGTGGCCGTGTCCGCATGGCTATCAGCGGTTGGTTCCATATCCCCAGATTGGCGAGGATGGCTATATCAAGGGCGAAGAAGAGAGGAACGCCAAAAACAGCAGCCTTATGCAGCTGCAGGACAACCCTGCTCAGTACGACATGCCTCAGTCCCAGGCAGTCAAGCTAGACAAGCCCAGTGCCAGTCAGAATGAGTTCGAAGAGGCGGACCTCGAGTTCCTGCTCAAGTATATCGCGCCTACCTATCTGACACCAGATACTCTGGAGCAGATCTCACAGCACTTTGAAGAGAACTTCACCATCACTCTTTCAGATATTCTTTCCAAGAAGTTTGCGAAAAGACTCAAGGACTATGTGACTGCTGAGGAGAAGAAGTCTTTGCCTGAAGATAGTGCTGCCATAGAAAAGTCATCGCTGTGGAAGGTAGCCAAACCACCCACAAGCACCGATTCCTTTATCAGCAACCAACTGCTGCAGACCAGCTTCGAACTTCACAAGAAGAGTCGCCGATAACGGAACTGTTGGACGTTTTCCTCCCTAGCCGTCAATTCCGTCTCTGGCTTCAGATGGCCACCCGCTCAACTATCGAGAGCTTTGATCTCCTCGCCCGTCGCTTCCGCCGTGGAAAGGACTACACTCTAGCCACCGGACATGATGGCAAGGCCCGTCTAGAGCTCAACCTAGGAATTACGCCAACTTCTGGATGGGGCGATGAGGAGGAGGAGGAAGAAGAGGTCGAAGAGAAGCCTACTGACAAGAAGGGCAAGGCCAAGGCCAAGGCTCGTCAACCGGAACCTGAGAAGGAAACTGAGGAAGTGGGCGGTCATGAAGTCTATATGGCCGGCGACGATGATGGCGACGAGGATGCCGCCGTCTACAAGTCAAGCTCGGATGATGATAACATCCTCTTTTTCCAGGCCGCCTCCTGGAACAAGCTGACGCTGGTTCTGCGCGACAGTGGCACCCTCAAGTTTGTCAAGTACGTGAGCGAGCACGCTCCGGGAGACCGATGGGATATTTCTGGTGTCTTCGAGGTCGAAGAAGTGGATGATGAGGACGAGGCCGGCGAGGGCTCCGCAAATGACGAATCCGAGGAGGAATTTCAGGGCTTCTCGGACCGGGAAGAAAGTGACTCTGACTAGATGATACCAAGAGGACAATAGAGCAAGCACGAGGCAGATTGAATATATAAGCCATTTCACTTTCTTTACGTCGCTATGTATGTGTTATGTGGTGCTAATGTACATGTGATACGCTAATTTCATAAAATAAACCGCCGACTAAGTCTAGCGGGCAGGACGCGGTATGCGTCCATGGTCCATGCACCATTTGCGAGACCTGCTCACCCTCCCAGCCATTGGGCAGTGTTGTTGGATGTTGATGCGGTGATATGAGGCGCTTTCCCCATAGCAGTGTATTTGCCCACGCAGCTCCAACCAGGATAGTCAGTGCAATGACTGCCCCGAGCCCTTTGAGGGCTACAACTTAGCAATGAGTAATCTCCAAGAACCAATCAAGCTCAAGTATATCTCGGCTGCTGCCACTGAGAAGTACAGGCCAAAGGATCAGTCTGGTGCTTGAATAATAAGTTAAACCTGTTCATATTGTTTCGCACATCAGGTTGCTTTGCCCAAAAGCCGGGCTGGCGTTGCGATACGATCATACACATCTGGAAGCTCTGACTGTAAAACCTCCGCGATGTCCTCAGCATCCTGTGCATTACCGGTCTGTGCTAAATGGGTGACGGTATCATGGCCTAGGAGGGCGAGCCAGGAAGCAGGATCCAGGCTTTTCCCGCGTGTTTCTTTCTTCAGACTGGTGCGGGACACCATTTGCCGAAGGGCGACTGTGTTGGTGAAGAGTTTCATTGCGGCGCTGTGGTCTGGGTGAGTGGGGTGATAGAGGTGAAGGTGAGCGGTCTCCACAGGAACAGGCCATTGGAGTCGGTCCGCCGTAGCCATGTGGGCGTTGAAGAGATCTTCTGTAGGCGGTGTTTGGCTGAATGCCTCCACAGTCGTCATCCAAGACACTGACCTCCACGGGAGAACCAGTAGTCTGGGAAGAAGAGGGTGATTCTTGAATTCCTGCTCAGCTCGAAGAATGGTGGTTATGGCTGAGTTGAGGGACCCATGCTGAGGTTGACACTGGGCGCGAACAAGCTGGCTCAACATGTACGATGCGCTGTGCACACGCACCATTTCATCCAATGCAAGAGCATCGTCCTTCATTACGCGAGTGATCCAACCCCATGCTTCCTCTTCCAGTCCTTCGGCCACAAGGAAAGGTGTAAGCGCATACAAGAAGTTCCTGTCCTCGACAAAGGACAGACTAGACTCTTCCCCACTCGATCGAAGCCATCGAACCACCCGTGCTGCCATTCCAGAAGGCGCCAATTTGGCACGCGGTTGCATGGAAAGCTGCCTCTTCTTTGTTATCAAACAGCCAGTCGCAGCCTTGCGCGTCATGATTCCCGGGCAACGGCATGATCGAAGAACTGCGCAGGGTCTTGCTTCGGCGTATTCACAAGAGTCGAGCTAGCTGGGGCTGCATTTTTGTCGTAAAGGAACAGCGGATTGGTGAGGATAGATTTCAGATGTTGGATAGCAGCGGGATCACGTTCGGTATGTGCGGCATCGGCTTGCTTCGGGAAGTGGATGGTGTTTCGGAGGCTGGTCCATACTCGCGATCGAGTTGTTTTCTGAATGAGGCTTTAATTCCTTCAAGAAGCTTGACGGATTTTTGTGGCGAGAGTGATGTTGGCTGGTGATAGCCCTTGAAGAGGTGGTGCAATGCCTGCACCGACTTGGTGGAGAACATGGCGGTAAAGACGTCTGTGCCGGCCGGACGGTAGATTTTTGGTTGACTGAAAGACTAGGCCAGAGGCCTAGAGTCTACGGATGGAGAGGCCAGTAAGGGGCTGGCTATAACGTGCGATTGGAGGTGTATGCGATATGCTGATCAGCCAACAGGATGGGCTCACGATAAGTCGATGGTGGTTTGCTGGATTCCACCTTGGACCATACCAAAGAGTCATTATGTCATGTGATCTACAACGTCGAATCAGAGGCCGTCCGCGGTACTTGCCTTTAGGTGCCCAGTGCGCTGACTGACAGGTACCGCAGGGTTATGGTTGTGAGAGCACCTTTTTCTTAGTGGATGCTAGGTACCTATACCTGGCTTAGAGCCATCTCTCAGATGAGGTAAGGCACCTGCCTAGGTAGGTACCTAGGTAGGTAGGTAGACTGGAAGATTCCGTATTGAGATTTGTTTTATGTTCTTGTTTTCTATCTAGGTATTTCTGGCATTTCTTTTTCGGTGATTAGCTTTCAGCCCATGATAAAGCCATTGTCTGAATCAGAACATGTCAATCGACTAAGAGTATCTCACAGTAATGCTTTAGTTGGCTAATGTTTGCAAGCGTTGTGTTCATCGCTAATACTGGCCTACTAGATTGAGCGAGGAGCTTGAGTGGAGCCGTGCGAGGGCGAGCCTTGCCTTGCCTTGCCTTGGAGCCTCCAAACCCCAATGCAGCCCATACAGTGCCGAAACGGGAGCTCAGTGCTGCTCATCTGAGGAAGAGGTAGCGTGACATAGCTGTCACCGTCACGCCATCCGCCAGGGCAAAACGATAGCAAAGTCAAAATATTCCTTGCTTTTGGGATGTCGTAGTTGTCGAGTACAAGGTCAGACAGACAGAGGCTGTTTTTTTTCTTTGTCGAGAAAGGTGGTAGATCCATGGCCAGCTGAGAGCTGAGAGACGCCCGCGACTTGTTGCTCTTCAGGTGCCTTGCTTGACCTCGGTGACACAGCTGCATTTGCGGCCCCAAAATGAATTGGGGCTTGACCTCGCCCTCGTCAACGCACCGCCACGGCCTCGAGCAATTGGCAACCAACGCCAGCCGTACACGGTGAATGCATGCTACCCTGCTACTTATGGCAGCTTTTTGGAAGGAGGAGAAAGGGGCGGTTGCGAATGGCTGCATGCTACATAGAAGCACTCCTGCTTGCTCGTTTCTCATGTGCTTCAGGGAGCCACTGTAGGCAGTAACCTGTAACTCCAAGGTACCTTACCTGGGTGCTGAGGCGAGATACCGTGCTGTGGGCAGGGGAGTCGAGTACTTACCGAGGGTTCTCAGGCTGGATCGATGGATGTGCACAGCTCCAGCCGCTAGCTACCGTGATACGTAGTCTGCTCCACTAGAGCCTGCCCATGTACTTACGAGCCCACTGTGTTCAGGTACGACCACAAGTATTGGCGCGCCACGGTAGGGTCACATGTTGACAAAGGGCCCCGGCCATGTACCCCACAACAGGCAGCTTTTGTGCCCAGCAAGGAGCTGAGCCATGTACCCGACAAGCCTGAGCCCAGCGCAGCGACCCAAGCACAGTCAAGGGGCGTCACCGGCCGCTAAAGGCAAAACCTTCGTAACTTGAACCTTTGTTCAGTCTCTGGGGAAAACCTCGTGCCCTCCCCTTGCCCTCCACCTTCAACCTTTCAACGCCCTGCACACCTCTTCTCATTACGTCGTCGCATCCCCATCAACGCCTCCCAGGCATCTTGAGAGTGCCGTTCTCTTTCTTTTCCTTTCACTCGCGTGTTGCTTTGCAGAGGCCACCCTACACGGGCCACTGCAACAGCTTTTTCCTCCACCGTTGCAGCACCATAGCCGAACCCTCCCATCTCCATTCCCATGTCCGAGGTCATCTCACGGCCCTCCGCCTCGCGCGGCAGAGGCTCAGGTCGCGGTGGAAGAGGAGGATTTGCCGGTCGAGGTGGCCGCCGCACCAATGGCGACAACAAGACCGTCGATGACTCGCCCAGTGCCTTCGACGACGAGGGTGACTTCGCCGAACTCCGGAAGCAGTACGGCAACAAGACGTCTGTAATTCGCGAAATGTTCCCCGACTGGTCTGAGGCCGACGTCCTCTATGCTTTGCAAGAGACCAACGGTGACGAGAACGAGGCTGTCGCACGCATTGCTGAGGGTACGTCAACTCGAGCCATCATCATCTCCACCCAACCTCAGCACTCGCCTACCCATCATGCTCGGTGCCTGCTGGGGTTTCCATCCAACTCTGCGAGGCCACGCTGCCAAAGAAAAATATGACAATTGCTAACGAAGTGTTGCAGGCGCCATCTCCCAGTGGGGAGAGGTCTCTAAGACCAAGAAGACTTCCCGACCGAAGACGAAGGAGTCCAGCACCGCTGCCGCGGGCAACGAATCATCCACAACCGGAGCTCAGGCCACCCGTGGTGGTCGTACTGTCTCAGAGGGTGGTCGAGGACGAGGCAGAGCTTCAGACCGTGGTGGCCGTGGCGGACGCGGGCGATCCTCTAACCCAGCCACCAATGGCTCGCGGAATAAGGAGGGCCAGCAGCTCTCCGTGCCTACCGAAGAGTCTCCTGCCTACAGCGACGTCAAGGATAAGACCGACGACCAAGATGATAAGGCTGCCTCGACCGATAAGCCC
Source organism: Albifimbria verrucaria (assembly GCA_020081605.1). Taxonomy (NCBI): domain Eukaryota; kingdom Fungi; phylum Ascomycota; class Sordariomycetes; order Hypocreales; family Stachybotryaceae; genus Albifimbria; species Albifimbria verrucaria. Next base: position 3,685,906 of record JAHREC010000018.1, read on the forward strand.
GCCCCGGCGCCAGAGGCCCCGAAGCCTGCCGCACCTCAAACCAAGACTTGGGCCAGCATGGTCAGGCAGTCGACAGCTCCTAAGGTGGCACCCAAACCCAAGGAAGCTCCCGCGCCATCTCCTGCCGTACCCGAACCCGCCAAGCCAGCTCCTGTAGACGAACCCGTAGTCGAAGAGACCGTTCCTGAACCTGCCAAACCCGAAGAAGAAGCTACTCCTGTTGCCCAGCAAGCAGATGTAGCGGAGCCCGCGCCCGCCATTGTCGAACCCGAAATTGCCCTGCCCCCTCCAAAGACGAGCTCACCGAGACAAATCTCGAACAGGTTGTTGACGACTCCAAGCCACCCGCGACTGGTACCGCCGCAAGCACTGCTGCTGACTCTTGGGACCCTCGACAGAATCCTGCTAGCACCAACGCCACACCCTCTCGGCTGCCCACCAGCAGCACCAGACGCAGCGACCGACTGCCACCACGAGCGGCTACGCGACATCCGCAATCAAGGCCACTACCGAGAGAACCACCCGTGTGCCAAGCTACCAACGACGAGTTCTTGATCAGGAGGAGGCCGTTCGCATGCCTGGTAACCGTGAGGTAGACCGTGCTGCTGTGCAATTCGGCGCTTTCAACCTGGATGATGGCGAGGAGGATATCGATGGCGACCGGGAGGAGCCCGAGACTCGCGCTCAGCCCCCGCCGATTCTCCTGTTGCCCACCCCCGTGCCTCGCTTCCTCCTGTTGCTCAGCCTGCTGCTATCCCCGAGACGTTCTCTCAGAAGCCTGCAGCGGCCGTTCCCGGTGCTGCCTCAGCTGGTAGGAATGACCGGCCCTCCGTATTTTCTCGATTTGCTGACCATGATCTTGTAGCTGCTGTCACACCCCAGGCCCCCGGCCCTGCTCAGGGTATGTACTCATGCACAATTAGCATATTGGTTTTGGCTAACGCATTCCCCATAGCATCGCAACCTCCTGCTTCTCAGCTTGGCCGATATGGCCAGGCTGGCCCACAGGATGTGGCACAGAAGCCGCTGGATCCATTTAACCAGCAGAACACGCCATCGACTCAACCTCCCTTCGACTCCTTCCCCACACAAACCTCTCAGGCCCAGTCTCAGCAACCGACCGGTGCCTTCACCTCCGCCCCTAACGAATTTTCCTCCTACTATACCGCAAACCAGCAGGACCGCAACGCTTACAACAACTTTTACGGTCAGCAATACGGCCAGCAGCATGCTGCACACGGCCAGCAGGAAGGCGTTCCTGCGCAGAGAGGATTCGGTGGTTACAATGCTTCGCAGGCTGATAACCTGAGCCAGTACCCCCAGAGCGGCGCTCACCAGCCACGCTTCGGAAGCAGCTCTGGTGATGCCCAGAACAGCGGCCACAGCACCCTAACCCCACCACTCAGGCTCAGCAACAGGCGACTCCTCAGACCCAGGCTCAGCAGCAATCCCAGGGCCCTCAGCAACAGCAGCAGCAGCCCCAGCAGCAGCCCCAGCAGCCCAACGCGCCCGGCTCGCAGCCTCAGTCGCACGGTCAGTATCCTGGCTACAACCACCCATACTATAGCAACCCCTACTACCACCAATACTACTCCGGATACGGCCAAGGCGGCTTTGGCCCTTACGGCAAGGGTGCCATGTACGGACAGCCATACGGCGTCTCACCCAACGCTCCTTATGACCATGCCTCGTCACCCGCCTCTTTCGGACACTCTAGCCTGCACCGCGACAGCGGCCTGAGCTCCGGTCTCGGCGAATACGGCCGCGCAGGCACCGGTCAAGCCGCCAACCAGCCTGGTCTGGGTGGTAGCAGCTTCGGCAGCGTGCACGACAGCTTCAGCCGTGGATCGTCTTCGTTCCAGTCTCAGGGACAGTCGTTCAACAACCAGACCCAGCCGACCACCGGATCCTCCACCGACGACCTGAAGCCCTTCAGCGATGCCAAGACCGGATCGGGCCCATCTCCTCGCTCGGAGGCGCTCGTCCTGGATCTGCCACGAACAACACACCCGCTGGACAGAGCGGTCTCCCACCCCTCAGAACTCGCAGATGGGTGGAGCGTACGGAGGTTACCCCAACCACCTCCAGGGTCACGGTCTCCATGGAAGCAGCGCCTACGGCATGGGCGCTGGAGCCGGCGTGGGAGGCAACCAGCACGGTAACAGCCCCTACGGGTCGTACAGCCAGGGCTTTGGCAGCGGCGGATACTATGGTGGTGGCCAGCAGCAGCGCGGCGGCTGGGGCGGAAACTACCACTAAATCCGGGCAGCCAAGATGATGTAAGGGTTGGACCGTTGTCAATCGTGGCGGCTGAGCGATTGACAGGTGGATGATGACGAAGAAGAAGAAGAAGATGAGGGAACGGGAAGCGTGGTATAACGTGACGGTGACGCCCAGACTTACATCACTCAAAGCCCCGAGAGGCTAGTATTATATCGAGGTATGGGGAGGGAACATAATGCAAACAGCACGGGTGAGATACTCTCCTTTTTTTTTTGCAAACGAAATGCGAAGATGTTCACAGGAGGGTGGGCGATCCCACGTCTACATGTACGATTGTCTCTTTTTCTTTTCTTTCTTGTGTTTCAAGAAACCATCAGAAAAGCTTGGGGGTGGGCGGGCATTGGCAAATGCAAAGGATTGAAAGGTTGCAAAGTCTCTCTTTTATCTCGATCCCTCGGACCCTAAGGACTGTATGTTGTTTGGCTCGTCAAGGCGCGTGGTCGGCAGGGCGGATTCATTGGAGGATTGATTAGGAGAGGATAGGCGAAACAATTGAAACTGCCAAAAATATATATTGCGGCTGGTTGAAGAAAGATGTCAAGTCTGTCCATGTGCATGCAGAGAGAGAATCAGTGAGTGAGAGAGTGAAATGTAATTGTTTTGTGACATGGTGATGTTGGTGGCGTTGGTGCTGGCGGTGAAAGAAGGAGGAGGATGAGATATGTTGTGTGCGTCCGAGTCACCTTCACCTCGGCTGGATGGAGTCACCTCAATGAGACATGATGTGATTGCCACGACCTGCCACATTTGCCCAGCTCGCGCGGAATATGTATTTCGGTAAGCATCGGTCTAGTTGCTGGTCGGACGACGTAACGTATGAACAATGGGCGTGCCTCTTTATTGCCGTTGGCGGTTGCCGAGCACTTGACGAATCGGGACAAGGCGAGGCCGCTGATAGTCTTTCTGCTAAACGTTACTCCAGCACGTTGATTAGCACAGCAAGTTAGTTCCTCCTCCATCACTCATGGCTCTCCACGGCCCATCATCCCCACACACCCAACCAGGATCAACGAACCCATGCAGCCCTCGCCCGTCTCCGGAATGATGGATAACTATGAAATACGCATTGACTCGCCCGCATATTTCCTTTCGCGGGCCGCAACTCATGAACAGGCCCTCGCCGCGTCTGAGTCGTCCGAGTCCTTCGACCGACCAGGCCAAGCTGCAATCTTTCTATGAACCCACCTATAACGAGTGTGCGACTATTTTGCATTCCTTAAGTTAGTCAATAGGCTCTCATTGTTTCGGAAATAGTGCTACAGAGGATGGGCGTTGCCACCACACACGCAGAGAGCCACCACCATGACTCCCCAAGGACAAAGTCATGAGGCTTCCAACAGTTACGCCCTCGAGAAACAGTGGTCACAATGTCCAATCCACGGCCGAAATGGAGAGCAACGACGCGGATGAAGATGTGAATGGAAAGGAGCTGCCCTTTTCTAAATTCCGCTGCATCGCTTTGGTCCTCACAGTCACTGGCGCCGCCTTTCTCAACGTGAGCACTCACCTTTGCTGTTCCCAGGAGGGACTCGTCATCCATACATATAATTACCGAATAGAGCTGACTATTCTTCATCTTTAGACCCTCGCCGGTCAGAGTGTCGTCATCATCATGCCCACCATCGGTCGCGAGCTCAACATCCCAGAGAGTAGGCTGCAATGGGTCGTCTCCTCCTACTCCCTCACGTTTGGCTGCTTCCTCCTCTTGTGGGGACGCATTGCCGACATCTACGGCAAGCGACTCATCTTCATCCTCGGCTCTGTATGGGTAACCATCATGACCGCTGTAAATCCCTTCTTGCCCAACGAGATTGCCTTTGACTTGTTCAGGGGCTTCATGGACTGGTAAGTGTTTTGCACCAAGTACAGCTATGAATCGTCTACTGACGAGTTCTCTTTTATTCGCTCTAGGTGCAGCGGCCAATGTCCCAACAGCAATTGGCATCCTGGGTGTAACCTTTCCTCCGGGCAAGGCTAAGAATTATGCCTTTAGCACATATGGTAAGTGCCAACTACTTGAGAATGATATGTTTGATAGCCTAGTGACACTTGTACTAACTCGAAATGATTTCTCCTCAAATAGCTGCCGGTGCGCCCCTAGGAAGCATATTCGGTAACCTCCTGTCCGGAGTCATCGCTGAGTACGCGAACTGGAAATGGGTCTTCGGCGCCATGGCCATCATGGCCGCCGCCATTTCTGTCGCGGGTGTGTTCCTCATACCCCTCCTCCGCCTTCAGCACGCCTGGACAAGGCTGCATCCGTGGACTGGATTGGCGCTGTATCCATCACCAGCGGCTTGATAGCGTTGATGTTCGCACTGACCGAGGGCAACGTCGTGGGATGGTCTGTCCCTTGGGTACCAGTCCTCATTGTGGTTTCCATTCTGATCATTGCCGCCTTTGCTGTTTGGCAGCTGCACTCGAAAAGAAGGCGATCAGACCGCCTCTTATAAGAGTGTCGATGTTCCGCAACTTGCGTTTTAGCGCAGTCATGCTGACCATGGCCTTTTTCTTCGCAAGCTTCAACAACTACCTTGTCTTTGCCACCTACTTCTACCAAGGCTACCAAGGGCTGTCACCACTGCAGACTATGTTACGTTTTATACCCACTGGTGTTTCCGGCTGTATCATTGCCGTCATAGTTGCCCAGCTGCTGTCTCGCGTGCCTACGTTCTACATTATCATATGTGGTACGCTAGCTGCTTCCGTATCATCGCTGCTGTTCTCCGTGCCGATCCCGCCTTCAACTTCGTACTTCGCTTGGGGCCTACCAGCCATGGTTCTCTCTGTTGTTGGAGCGGACACGATATGGCCGTGCCTAACGCTTTTACTTCTCAAGCCCTGCGTCCCGAGGACCAGGCGATCGGCGGGCTCTCATTAACGCTATGGGCCAGTTTGGTCGGGCCATTGGTCTCGCCATAAGCACAGCCATCCAGACCGCGGTCATGGCAGATGAACGCGGCATCTCCGTCGAGGATGTAGGCTCCATCGTTGTCGGAGAGTATGCCACTCTGAAGGGCATCCGAGCTGCTAGCTGGATGAACTTTGGCTTCGGTATGGGTGCCCTGCTTGTGGTGCTATTGGCTCTTCGAAGCAAGGAGATTATCGGGAAACCGAAGGATACCCCACCTCGTGTCTCACCGAGAATAGATATAGAGCAAGCTGGTGAGGTGGCGAGAGACATCAAAGCGTAAGCGCAACTGGCCAACAGATACAAATATGGCACATAGCCATAGTCGTTGAATCGCAGGTCTGCAACAGGCCCATGAGGTTGTTACCTGGCCATTCGATACATACATAAACCTCATTCGATCATCCATTGTCTGGTCTAGATGCTCTGGAATTTTTATGTCGAGCACATTACTTGCTGATGCTGTCCGCGGCTGCAGCTAACTTATCGTTACTGCTTCAAGGCTGAGGATATAACCTGTTTATATGTAAACATGAAGTAGATAATTGGTAACAGGACGAACAGAACCTTGGGGCACGTTTCGGGTCTATACGCGATTTACTCGTTCTTAAAAGTATTATCAATATATGGGTGATACTATATGTATATGCGCATATATACGTATGTGCCTGTTCCCAACGGTCCATGTTCTACTGGGTATCATCACCGCCAAAAACTCCTCAAACGCCGGAATAATGCAAATCGAGGACCTTCCTCACTCCCCTGCTTATGCTTCTGGCGACCTTCTCACGTTCATCAAGCTCTTCATCGTAACCAACATCCGCTGAGTCGTCACCGTCGCGGGCCATCTTCTTGAGCTTCTCCCACAGCACAGGATCCTGCTCGAGTTCCTGCCAAACTTCCAGCTCCCATTCCTCCGCGTTGATGTCGTCCTTACTCTTTTGCCATGGACGCCACTTCCAAACCCCAGTGATAATCAGCTTCCGCTTAACTGCTTTCATCAAAATCTCCAAAAGACCAATAATTCCCAGGACGATAAAGAGTGTAGCCCACCACAAGGGGTCGCGACCCCAAAGATGAGTGAAAGAATCCCGAATGTTGTACGTGCCCGATGGTTTGGCTGCATAAACGCCATCAAGGAAAGAGACCCAAGCAAACCAGCCCGTCGTAGTGATAAAGAAAGATGCCATCACGATGGCTGACTTGAAGTGTGTTTCAAAAATGCTGCGAATAGATTAGCCACAGATCAAACCGTATCAACACAAGGATTGGACTTACAATAGCTTCCAATTGATCCACAGGACGCCAACTGTGAAGGAAAGCTGGCCCAGGGCATATACGCCAGGATCTCGGGCACCTGGCACTGTCCAACCATATCCACCCCAGACACCGTACCATGCGATCAAACCCTCGGCCGCCCCCAAGAACATCCATCGTAGGAACTTCCAGAAGTTTAACCCCGTATTGCGCTGGCCGTAAACATATAATTCAGGGACAGCCAGCAGGGTCTCTGCACGTAAGTCCTGTTCCCAGATACCCATACAAATACAACAAAGACTGGTAAAAAGTGTGTTGAAAACGGTCAAGCTTGTGGCCTCATACAGTGATGTGCCTGTGTAGCCGTTGTATCGCTGAAATGCTGCAGTCGGTAAATAAAAGAACATTTCCTTCCAAAAGGTACAAAGAATGAACTTGGCAGTGCGCACATAGTTCCATCGGCCATGGACGAGAAGAAGTCGTTGTAGAAAGCGAAATTGTGCAATCGAGTAGTCGGCGACACGAGCGGCTTGTAAGCCTTCCTTGCCTGATATACCAATTCCAACGTGGCTGGCTTGGATCATGGCTAGATCATTTGCACCGTCGCCGATCGCTAGAGTTACACCGCGTCGGCGTTTGCCCCTATAAGACCTCAATTGGGATCGTACTGTCGTAACCAAGAGAGCCTTCTGTGCGGGTGAGGCTCTGCAGCAGATAACAGAATCCACAAGAAGCATGACGTCGTAGAACTTCTTGGAAAGTACTTCGGACTTTTCGACAACTCCCAATGTCTGACCGTCAATTACCACCACACTGTGGGCAGATCCTGTTTGTAAATCTTCGGCCAGTGTAATGAGTTGCGTCTCCAACGACCCCTTGTCGAGGTCAAGAATGAAAAGGTCAGACGTAGGCCGACAGAGGGTTGCCGAGTGAGCGATGTTGATGGCGGTTTCTCTCTTGTCGCCCGTCAGCATCCAAATCTTGATATTGGCCCTTCGCAAACGTTCGATAGTCTCAGGAACGCCTTTCTGGAGCTTGTCCTCAATTGCGCTTGCTCCAATTAGATCGAATGACTGCTCAATCATTTCACCGGCCTCTTCGATGAGCTCTTGGCGGTTTACAATACTGGTTGTTGCTTGATTGTAAATCTTCTTCCATGAATTATACTCGTGATGTGTTAGGAATCTTTGAGCAAACAAGAGCGTCCGCAGACCCTCTGTTGCAAAGTCATCTAAATGTTTGAAGCATTTAGTAAAGACTTCCGATTCGTTGAGCAGGGCTGAATCTTCGAGGAAACTGAGGTGTGAGGGTAACGGTTCCGCATAGAGCGTGTGAGCTCCCATGAATTGGCTGCGGGAAACCTCAAATGACATGCCGCGGTTCATCATGCCTTGGCGAGGCCTGTCAGTAGAGCGCCTTACTAGCTGATTGATCTCGAATGAATGACTCCTGATAGCCGATGGACGGTGACCAGGACTCCGGCTGCGCGCAAAACTCGGGTTTCGACGCATAGTGAGACTGGGTCTCCCGCCAAAGCTATTCCTGGGTTCCTGTTGCTCGCTACGACGATAAAGCTCACGTTCCATCTCCACACTTTGGCGAACTTCGTTTGCCTTTTGCATTGCCAGAGAAGACAATTTCAGTCGTGGCAGGATGGCAGAGTCGGCACCCTTGCAAATGACCGAGATACGGCCATCAGGATACCGCACAACAATCGACATCCTTTTTCGGACACTGCTAAACTCAATGACATCGAGTATGTCAAACTTCAGGAGCTCTGTCGACCCGTTTGGCTGTGTAGCCTGAATCGTTATGGACTGGGAGTTGCGCTGCACAACTGTGTAACCGAGTTCTTGCGCAGCTCTCACTAATGCCAGCTCATCTGGGGAAGATGCCTGATACTCAAGCTTTCCATCCCGAACCTCTGGGAGACAAGTGTGGCAGATTGCCATGGCGAGGATGTAGTCTCTTGCCATTCTGGCAAATGGGGAATCTGGACGTAGTCTAAGAAACTCAGCCATGTCAGAGGTGTCGAACTCAGGCTGTAGATGATCTGGTCGAGCAGCGGATCGCCACTGTGAAGAAGATCTCCTCCCTATTGTGGGCGATGTAGGGGATAGTGGGACCTCGATTGGCTCGGCCAGTTCCTCCTGGATGACTATGTTCGTTGGTTCTGGTTTGTGTATGGATGTGTTTGTGCTAAGAGGCTCCTCATTCGTCTTCATCTCGGTGAGGTTTGTTTCAGTTTGTTCCAGGTCAGTCTGGTGAAGCCATACAGTTCCTGCGACACTGATTTTGCGAAACTTCATGATGTTATCGGTCAATGTACCCGTCTTGTCCGAAAAGATGTACCCGACTTGGCCCAAGTTCTCCAAGATAGTGTTGGTATTACACCTCGCTGGAGTATCAGTCTCTTCATCATACATTTGAATGTCCGAGTTTAACATGAGCAGCTGGCCTATCTTGACAATCTCAAGACTGATGTATAATGCCAATGGCACGACATTGTTGAACATGATGATGAATGCAATAATGATTTGATGAAAAGGAACTTTGGCATGGTGCAGATACCAGGCATGGCGCTCGTAGTCTCTCTGCCACTTCACATATCCCATAGACACGCCAACAGACTGAATGACCACATAGGTGGCGAGTGCGACGACGATACGGTTGACAATTTTTTCCAGAGCCGGTTTCTTTGCTTTGGGGTGTCGATTGGAGTTCATTCGAATTTTGCACTCCTCTCCTGTATTTAACACCACACCGATAGCACAGTTCGTGTTGCGCAGGATACTGCCCCGATAGATGACCTCATTGAGCGTTAGTGGTACGGATTTCCCATCGACATTGACGCGCCCTTCGAAATTGTAAAGTTCAGCATTCGGGTCTTCCACCACGAACTCGGCGTTGCGGCGCGCAATGTTCTCGATCGTATCGCATCCCTCAAGAGCGTGGAGGACTTGCTTGCTCTTCAAATTCGTTTCTCCGTCAAGAGCCATCGTTTCGACATACGCTAAGCCGTTCTCGCCATCGCTATGTAGCAGCACAATGTCTGCAGGAACAGGGTCGTCTCGTGTTAATCTGATGATGTCGCCGACCTTGATTTGTCTCCATCTGACTGGTACCCATCGGATGCCGTTGAATTCCTCTTCAGGAAGAACTGGAGGTTCGGTAGGGATTTTGATGTGGAATGGGTTCCAGCGCTGTAGTGCGGCGATGCTGGTGGACTTGCTGGCGGACTTGCCAGTATAATGATCTTCTCGGCCCAGGACGGTCGCGAAACTGGCGTTTTCGACGGTGTCTAAACGGTGTCGCCTGTAATCATCATAGCCCTCTTTCACTATGGTTAGAAGGACGAAGAATAATAAAGGAAGGATAGTGGTGTAAGTGCCGGTTGTGGAGAGGCCCGGGATCTGTGCAAGCATTAGTATTAGGCCGTTTAGACGCATGCGTACAGGTTGTTTTAGGAAATGGGTGGATGAAGTCACGTACCATTTGCGGAATACCAACACAAAGGAAATAGAAGTTTCCAACACGCGAAAACTGGAAAAACAGCTGGGCAGGGATGAAAGACAGCAAAGTATAGCGAGAAGTCCTGATATCGTTGGAGATGTAAGCATGGCCGCGCCTCGTGTCGATCAAGGGCTTGTCATGCTCGGCTGCTAGCGGCACATGTCTCCCATCCTTGGAGACCGCAACATGCTTCTGTCGCAACAGAGCCTTGACTACGGTTTCCTGGTAGAAGTGGTCGGCGGTGCTGCGAAGTCGTTGCAAGAGCGGGATGCGCGAGGCTGTGGTGTCGTCATTGCGCGGAGCGTGTGCATGGTGGGCAGCAATGTCTTGTGACGAGCTCTCTTTATAGCCCCGGAGCTGTCGCCAGCCATGTTGTTGGACTAAAATGCAAAATAGGAATATTCCCAGGGTGCTCGAGCTGGCCGCGGACACATGGAAAGGATGCGGAGACGAATGAATTGCGAGCGAGCGAGCGACGATAGTGAATGCGAACCGCTTTAGCTGTCCATGAGATCAAAGGCTGTCCGAATCCGCAGTGGATGGGCCCGAGTGACGCGGCGAATGGGTCGCTGGCGTGGTAAAGGAGACAATGACAACAACGGTATAACGAATGTGATCGGCGCGTTGGCGCGAAGAGACGCAGTTACGGCCAGCGCTCCTCTCGCACAGCACAGCAGATAATGGCAAGGGAGCAAGCGAGCTTCGAGGAATATAGAAAGGAGAGGAGGAGGAGGAGGAAGGGAAGAGAGAAAGAAACAGTCCCCACAGCTTCCGAGACCGATCTGCCACTTAGACAAGCCCAACTCCCACCAGTACAAGCCCTGTGCCAAAAGCGGTGGTGCCAGTGAATCAGTCGAGACAGGTCAGAAAGTGTGGCCGACGAAACAAGGAAAAATAAAAGCAGCGAATCCGCAGTAGCGCGGAAGTTCCAGTCTTGTCCTTCGCTGATGGAATGGGATGGATGGACGGATTGGCGTCACCACGTTAGTTGAACGAGCCGGCGCATCCGCAGCGAGTCCATCCATGCCCGTGGGGCCTTAGTGCATAGCAAGAGGACGAGCACCTCCGCCATCCATGCATATGCGTCGTCGTAGTGCGGCGACGTGCATGTAGTTTGATTTCACGAGGTCCCGGTGCGGAGCCACACGAGTGGGCGGGCAAAATGCAGAATCCAAGGATACGCGGTCCGCCGACGGCCACGGCTGGTTCGAGATGGGGAAGAGAATTAAGGTCCAACGTTGAAGTTCTCCGTGGTTCGTCTTGAGCTAAACCTAAGGTACCTAACGGTGCCAGGTAAGGTAAGATGCCTTACAGGAGGTACTATGTACGTAGTAGTAACTAGATGGGTCCTCTAATGTCACCCAAGGCAGGGCACTGTAGGTGCAAGGGTGGATGGTACCCGCGCCTGTACTTGTAGGTGGTATAAGTACCGTACTCGGGTACTCGCCTACCTGCAGTAGCTTCCGCTTACCTCAGGTACCTTGTTCGAGCCTAGCAAGGTATAAGCACGTAATTAATCAAACCTCGCGATGTTCCTTGGCACAGCAAGCTGATGGGCATACACAGCATTGCTCCTTGAAGAGCGCGAATTTGTCCTGTCCATTAACTTATTGGGTTTTCCACATGCCAAGATTCGTCGGTTTTTAATTACACTCTCTAGCCCTCTAGCACTGTAGTCCTCGACGACGGCCAAAACCTACTGGCCTCTCGCTAGTCGAGCAGCCAATGGTATGTGCTGGGTACCTCATCAAGTGTGGTGGCACGACTCTGTCTGAGCCATCACCTAGTCAGTCAACCACCTGTCATCCGAGTAATGCTTGTTCTACGATGCTTCTCACTAGGGAGCCTGTCCAGCCAAACCCTAAACCTTGTGCATGGCATGGCATGGCTCGTTCTCAGTTCGGCTACCGCGTCCTCAGCTTATTCGTGACGCTTGCAAGGAAACGTCTTAACATAAGATAAGTAACAGGCATTGCACATCGTGAAATGATTCAGTTGCCCATCACGCAAGCCAGTACACCGCCAACATGGCATTACATAGGCATCACGTTCCTACAGCGGCCAGACGCACGCTAACCTTCACACAAGTCTCACTCTCACTAAGACGAGTCATTGTGACATCCAAGCCGCTAGACCACATAACTGTAGGTCGGTTTCATTCCGTCTGCAAGTAAGCCTTGGTGCAATCTATGATCCTCCTTAGATGCCCTGCCCGATGGATCCGAGCCAGAACGAAGCATCAGCTAGACAAGACTTAAACCCATGTGTCGCAAGCCCAAAGTGTAATCCCATCAAAACACCCCAGATGTAAAATAAAGAATTACCATTTGCGGCCGATCCCCATCCAAGGCGCATAACTCCGGATGCAAGCAATATCGCCAAAGCCTAGAAGCTTCAACGCAGATATCTTCACCGTCTCTATCTAAGCTTCTTGCAACGCCCGAATCTCTTGTCTCTAAACCTGGACCTGCGGGATGTTGTCCATGTTGCCACCATCCTCAAGCCATTCCTTTCGGATCAGCTGCTCACGAGCAGCAAAGAGGTGCTTGTACGCGGTTTTCACCGTGCCATCGCTGACACCGGCCTGCTTTGCGATGGGTAATGAGGCACGGGGCTCTCCCACCAGGTGGCATGCCATGTAAATACAGGCCGCAGCCACTGACAGCGGGGAGCGACCGGCCAGGGCCGAGATGTCGTTTGCCTGTTCGGCAAGATCCCGCGATATCTTGGAGATTTTCTGCTGGTTCTTGAAGCCAAGTTGTGAGACGTAACGTCCACATAGATCCTCGGCACCGACAGAGGTGTTCTCGTAGTTGGTGACAGTGTTGAGGCCTGTTGCACCCTCGCCTTCCGTGTCCTGGAGCTTCTGGAGGAAGCTCTGCAGTTGCTTGAAAACTCGGCCAACCTCCTTCTTACTGACACTAGTAAGATTGAAGATCTCTCGGAAAGTTCGCGGTACGTTGTTCTGACGGCATGCAATGAAGATGCACCCAGCAATGACGGCTTCTTGCGGCTTTCCCTTCATGAACTTGTACTTGTCGACAAGCTTGAAGATATGCTTGGCGGCGTTGGAGACGTTCTGACCCATGTTGATAGCCTCGCACAGCGACACGATCTCCTTGTAAGCCTGCATCAGCCCCTTCTGAGCCTTGTCTTGGTTCGCGTTGTTCTGGGTTCGAGACAAAGCCTTGTGGGCCTTGGACTCGGAAAAGGCGACTGTGGTAGCCAGGTGCTGACCCTCGACGAACTCGTCTTGGGGACCACCAACACGACTAGGATCGTCGCCACCTTGGTCGTCGTTGGCGAATGTACGCCATTCGGAGCGTGTGTCGATGATACGGGTGCCCACGACGACTCCGCAGCTGTCGCACACCATATCACCACTGGAGAATTCCTCGACTAGGTTGGGGGATCTCCTGCAGTCTGGACAAATCAAGAGACTGCTTAGGTCCTCCTGAAATGGCGCCGCATTTCCATCTCCGCCAGCGGGCGGCATCATTTTGGGCTTGTATGGCTTCGCTGTGTAGATATTACTAACTTCGTTGAAGACTTTACGGGCTCGCTTAGCCTCCTTCTTCCGCCTGCGCAGCTGCTGTCTCTTCTTTTCTACGACGGTCCGTGTATGTGTAACCTGCGCTTGACGAGCTTGCTCAAGCCAGAGACGATCGTTCACGAGCTGGACGAAGAGCGGAGAATGCAGCTTGTCGGTTGCTCGAGGACGGACGCGGACGGGCTCTGAACGTCTAGAACGTTCAGCGATCGAAAGACAACAAAGAGAGCACGGGCGTCGTCGAAAGCGGTTGCCGGTTCTTTCGAAATCTTCTTTCTTCTTCTTGTTCTTTATGGCCTTAGCCTTTGGAGTGCACGGAGCAGATCCGACTCTTATTGCGGACAGCTAATCTATTCTAATGACCTGTCAAAAGAAACGAACGAGAAAGAAAATCGCGGGTGACGGGTCCACAGCCAGGGTTGCGCACCGCCGGAGCGTTATCTCGTAGAAATTTGTAGATCCAACTCTGCCGGCCGACCGTTCTGAACCAGTGAAGGCGTCTGGAACTTTGCAGGAAAATCCCAGATCAACGAATAGTCGGCGTGGAAGTGGTTCGAATCGATAACTCGAATGCAAGCGTGAGATGGCCCAAGACGAGTTGATGAAGCGAGCGCAAACCGACTTCTGGCGGCGAGAGAGTGACGGGTAGGGAAGATGATGTTAAGGAGAAGAATGGAGTGGCAAAGCCTCGAGGTGAGGCAGCAGGCTTATGCTCCCGGTGTGGGGGCTGGGCTGAATCTTCTACAAGCAAAGCCTCATTACTCAGCAGGGTAGGCCGGGAGGGTCCCTGATTCATCACGTGACGGGTCTCGATTCACTGCCATCTGCTCCTTCACTGCTGCTGTACTACCTCCCTATGTAGCCGCAGGTGGATTTATTCAGTGGAGCCCAGCTCACCAGGCCCAAGGCAGAGCAAGGCACTGCAGAGCTTTGGGCATCCACTGGGACGGCAGTCTGACTAAAATGCGGGACAGCCATTCCTTAGACGGGAGCAGATTCAGCCATCGCCGGGCAGTGAGTGGTTAAATAAGGTAAGTGTCTGTAGGGACCGATCCGGACTCAATGGATCTCCAATCTCCTCACTGAGTCATCTTATTCACCTCGTCGTGTTCACCAATTCAACGCCACACAGAAGACCTGTATTTTCTTCCGCATCACGCATTCACAACACCTTCAGAACCGTGCAGCCATGGCATCACAGCCGGCCCAGGCCAAGCAGGAATCTCTGCCGCCAGTAGACCTCAAGCCGCTGTTGACCAAGCTCTGGCCCATGAATGCGAAGGTCAGCCCCGAAGAAATTGCCGATGCCATCTCCCACTTCTTCACGAACCAGGTCACGGAGGCTCAGACAGCCTCGTTGCTGATGGCCCTTCACTTCACGAAGCTGGATTTTCAGGCAGATGTTTTGGCCCAGTGTGCTCTGGTAATGAGGCAAGCTGCCCAGCCAATTCCTGTTGATGAGCTTCAAGCCGTGATAGCACAAAAGGGCAAGGCAGAGGGAGGTTACAAAGGTGGATTGGTATGAGTCTCTATATGCTTTACACAAACCAGGGCTCTATCGAATTACTAACATTACCCGCCGGCAGTGCGATATTGTCGGTACAGGAGGTGACTCACATAATACCTTCAACATCAGCACAACTGCTTCCATTATTGCCTCGGCGCTGCTCCTTGTTTCCAAGCATGGAAACAAGTCCAGCACCTCAAAGTCAGGCAGTGCTGACTTGGTCAACAACATGCAACCCCGCCCACCCATCATCAGCGCTGTGACCCCAGAGAACCTTCCCAGGATCTACGCCGCCACCAATTACACATTTCTATTTGCGCCCGTCTTCCACACAGGTATGCGCTATGTTGCGCCAATTCGAAAACAACTTCCTTGGAGGACCATCTTCAACAACGTCGGACCCCTGGCGAACCCCGTTGAAGACGTTCTTGAGGCCCGAGTGATTGGCGTTGCAAGACGAGACCTCGGCCCCGCATTCGCAGATGCGCTCCGAATTGCCGGTTGCCGCAAGGCCATGATTATCTGTGGTGAGGAAGAGCTTGATGAGGTCAGCTGTGCCGGTAGGACACTGTGCTGGATGCTCAAGGAAGCTTCTCCTGGCGGCGAAATCGTCGTTGAGCAATTCACCGTGGAACCCAGCGATTTCGGTGTCAAGTCTCACCCGCTGAGCACTGTCTCTCCCGGAAAGGAGCCGGCTGAAAATGCCGAGATCCTCCGTCGCATCCTACAAAGGAGCTTCCCGACGACGATCCCATCCTCGAATTCGTCTTGATCAACACGGCGGCCCTTTTGGTGATTTCTGGAATCTGCGAAGCAGACACCAGCAACATGGGTCCCGGAGATGACGGAAACGTCATCAAGGAACGCGGCCCGGGAGGTCAACGCTGGAAGGAGGGTGTCAGGAGAGCCCGATGGGCTCTTAACAGCGGTGAGGCGTGGAAACAGTGGCACGCGTTTGTGGATATCACCAACGAGATTGGTGCATGATCATTGACCTGATGGGCGTTGAGATGCGGGAGGGTATGAAGAGATATGCCTGATCTACGGTTGATCTGGGCTTGTACTCTCGATCATGTTTCGCTTGTCCTCAAAACTTATTATCGTCGTCCGTCGCAACTGGGCCGTATTTAGCACCACCTGCGTCTTTGCTAAGGAAATACGACGGCCCGCCTGTGATATACGCAGGAGCCGGTGGAGCCGCTGACAGTGTAGGTAGACGTGGCAATGGGCCCAACGGGCTCCAGCTTGGAGAGTTTGCTCTGAGTGCGGGGTGGATGTTAAGATCACCAGTTTCAATAGAGGACCCGCCAAGGGCAGGGTGTTCTTCCAGGGATACGGATCGCTCGTGCTGCACTCTTGCTTCCCACTTCTTCCAGTCTGTCCTGAGATCTTGTTGTTCCTCAATGTCGATATCTTCGTCGGTTGCCGGGCTGGTTGGGCCGCTGGACATGGATCCGTGTCGACTGGCCAGGGACTTTCGGATCAGAACCTCTCTTTGTATGTCGTCGAAAGCAGGCTCCATCTCCGCCGGGGCCTTGCGTGAGGGCTTCAAGAAATTGTGCCATTTGCCCGGTGTCTTCTCTGATATTTCCTGTGACTTCTGCTTCCGTAATCTGGACACCATCAACGCTAGAAACAAGCCTAGACAGACGACTGCGAGCAACACCAGGCCCACGATGAGAACAATGGTAGTGGTGTCGTTTCGTTGGATTAGCGGCGCCATTGCTGGTTTTGTTCGAAAAGCTAGGTGAAGGGTAGGCAGCGGGCAGCAACAGAGGACCAAGAGCAACGGCGGTGGGCAATGCGATGAGCGGACAGACGCCGAAGCGCGTGCTTCTTATGCATCGCCATCTGACATGCCTGGGCAGGGCAAGGCAACAGAAACCAGGGTCAAAGCCAACAGCGACCAGGCGCGGCGCCCGCAATAAGCCCCTGCCAACATGCTAATAATGTGAAGGATTCAATGCCCGCCTGGAAGGGCTGTGCTAGCCAGATGCAGGCCGTGCTGGGGGTTTTGGCCCCACGAAACGAGTGATGCTGCTGCGCGCAATGACACACCAAGACTGCAAGGTCGTATTTGAACACAGCCTCAGGCTGCGTTACTGATGGCCCTTTGATTGTGATTCGGTTTCACTCGCGCCTCATGCTAGACTATGTAAGACCTATCCATGGGCTGGATCCTCTGCCCAGCATGTCACCGATCCCACAAAATACCCCAGAGAATATCATACTGGAGTTTTGACTATAGGGGACAGAATATATTCACGTAGACTCGATCAAACGAGCGCAATGAGCATACGTGTGTACGTGCGTGCTGTATGCATGGTAGGTAGGTATGCTGTCTATCTTAAGACGGCGCACCTATTTCTGGGACTGTTGGTTGGCCATAGTGCAGCTGCATGAGATGCTGTGCCTTACCAGAACCTGAGGCATTGCCTCGGCTCAGGTTAACAGCGAGGAGGGCGCTAAACCGATCGCTAAAAGACTCCAACTCCAACCCCCGCCCCTCCCCTAGATCCACAGCTGGGGAGCCCCGGGAGCTGTAGGCCACTGACAGTTCGAGGTTGGTGAGTGGCCCAGCAGGCCCAGCCTCCGTCATCGCAAGCCCACCGCATTCGGCTGCAAGCTCCATGTATCCGGGACTATTTGCCGATTCGATCTATCCTACCTGACATACTTACTATACTTACACAAGCAGCGGTCTGTCTGTTGCCTGTGCTTCGTTTCTGTCAACATGCCAATCGCAACCTCCCGTGTTTTTCCCGTCACGTCGGGTGCAAGGCTCGAAATGCTTTCGTTCCTGCGAGTCAGCTAACCACAAAGCATGCCAGGCGGCTGTTCTCGGCTCCGGCCCACGCTTCCCTTCCGCTTGATGGCTTCCGAGTCCTGGATATGACCCGGGTCTTGGCCGGGGTACGGCTATCCCAACTTGTTCTATCCAGAAATTCTGCTCAGGCACTGACTGATTGTAGCCTTACTGCACGCAAATCCTAGGTGATCTGGGGTAAGGCTTTCGCTGTAGATGAGCACTCAAGTCGACTTGCCCTAACAGTTGCTTATCCATTAGTGCCGAGGTTATCAAAATCGAGCATCCCGTTCGAGGCGATGATACTAGGGCTTGGGGTCCCCATATGCCGAGTATAAGCCAGGCTCGTCATTAGATGGTCCAGGAGAATCAGCGTATTTCTTAGGAGTATGTCGCAGTACTATGACATCTTCCACGGTGTTTAGATATGCCTGGCCCTTGTACACAGACTAACCCGTTACTCAAGGTGAATCGGAACAAGAAGTCCCTTGCCTTATCCTTTCAGCACCCTAAAGGAGTTGAGATTCTACACGAATTGGTTGCCAAGAGCGACATCTTCGTTGAAAATTACCTCCCTGGCACTCTAAAAAGTATTCCTTGGACTATGAAACGCTTCGTAGCATCAACCCCTCCTTGATCTATGCATCTATCACAGGTTATGGACAGACAGGTCCATACTCTGCTCGGCCGGGATACGATGTCATGGTCGAGGCTGAATTTGGTTTGATGCACATCACAGGCACTCGTGATGGGCCTCCTGTCAAAGTTGGCGTGGCTGTCACCGATCTCACGACCGGTTTGTACACCAGTAACAGCATCATGGCGGCGCTACTAGCAAGAGCAAGGACCGGGCGAGGCCAGCATATCGACGTCGCGCTTAGTGACTGCCAAACTGCTACGCTTGCCAACATTGCCAGCAGCTGCCTCATTAGCGGGGAGAAGGATACGGGCCGATGGGGCACCGCACATCGTAAGTCAAATCGCTGACAGCAGAGCATTCTCGGAGACATGCTAACGTTCTGCAGCCTCCATTGTACCTTATAGGTCATTCAAGACGAAGGATGGAGACGTCCTTTTAGGTGGAGGCAATGACAAGTTATTCGGCATCTTAGCTGATAGACTTGAGCAATCACATTGGAAGGAAGATCCAAAGTTCAAGACCAACGCCGACAGAGTCGCCAACCGTCAAGAGTTGGAGGCCATGATCGAGGAATTCACCAAGGAAAAACCACGGCCGAATGGCTCGATATCTTTGAGGGACAAGGAATGCCCTATGCCGCAGTCAACGACGTCCAGGCGACTCTGAATCATGAGCACACGATAGCGCGAAACATGATCGCGGAAATTGACCACGAAGCTTGTGGTCCGATCAAGATGGTGAACTCCCCGGTCAAGTGGTCAGAGAGCCAGCCGAAAATCCGAACAGCGCCCCTACTTTGGGGCAGCATACGACAGAAGTTCTCCGCGATCATCTGCAATTAAGCGAATCCAAGATAGCGGCCCTGCGTGAGCAGGGTGTTGTTAGGTAGAGTAACATAAAGCATCATAGAATTGTACACACCGCACCAATCACTTCTGTATAGCATTATGAAAAAGAAAAAAATTCATCCTAAACACACGACCACATATGAAAGAATGGCATGGCATGGCATAGCATAGCATCCATGTGTTGTTGCCCAAGTTCAAAGATAGGTTAATCATTGCGTCACGTGACAAACACGTGGTGTCTATCCGATTCACTGAGATGAACAACTACCTACGCAAACTATGACCACACTTCGAGGAGCAACGTCAAGCTATTACGAAGAAGCCATTGCGTCAACACATCTTTAAGTGCTTCCAGTCGTTGGGCTGCTTATTCAATTGAAGCCGTGATGCGGCCCGACCAAAGCAAAACCGCCCTATAAGTCGTATCTCATCATGAGCATGCCTCTTGCCATCAACTCGAGACACCATGGCGGACTTGACCTCATTAGATCCTGAACAGCTCCCCGACGCCGGAATTCCTGCTACACATTATGCGCCAGTACAGAACCCATCGCCGGGTGAAGGTGCGGGTGGTCTCAATTCGGATCACCTAGCGAGCCGCCCGGACACTCGTTTGCCTTACGTCCCACAATTTTCTGCAACAACTTCATTCATATTAAGTCGTATGAAGAAGACGGATGGCGGCCTCAATTCGGCTTTATCAGCTATTTCAGCGACCGGCCTGCAGCCAGATAAGCAGGCTTATGAAGATGCGAAGACTCGGCTTGTGCAGACAATGAATGGCTCGACCATGCCACTACCGACGACACAGGCATCTGTCGTCTCATCATCGTTGAGCACGCTGAATTCTTTTATGAATGGCGGAACAAAAGGAAACGAGACTCAAATGTCGAGAAAGTCGATTTCTCGCAAAACACGATTTCGTTTCCGACACCAACCCAATTACCTCAAAGACGTGCTCCTGTAGCCGCGGCGACAGAAGACTCTCGCGAAGGCGAAAGCAGTCAATGCACTGTGTGTGGCTTACATTCAAGCTCGCCTTCAAATATTATTGTTACATGCAGTAGATGCCTTGGTAGTTGGCACCAGCAATGTGCCACGCCTCAGATATCTAGCGAGGCGTGCAGGAGTGGAAACTTCGAATGCGCAGGTTGCAATAGTGCACCACTAGAGCACTCTGAAGACTATCAAAGGCGTCTCCATCGGATAGAGCGTATACGTGATAAACGGCTTGCAAATTTACCACGGGGCATCGTACCAGCCAAACCTGAACTGGTCGGGTTCGGGGCAGGTCAGTCGTCAGACTATGCCGTAAGTGTCTAATGCTATACACCAGACGACTGCTTCACATATTAACACAGTACTTATAGCGCAGCGAGTATTTTTACAGCAAGAAGAAAACAGACCTTCTCAACATCTTGTCATTCTGCGATCAGTTGAAACCGCAGCTTTTGGTTGATATGCTTGTCTCGGTGTCAAAACGACACCCAGACCTACCAATTTTCGATAGTCCCGACTGGCAATCCCAGCTTCCAGCCACTGACAGCTCGGAGCCGACATTAAGTGCATCTAAGCCTCGACTCGAGCATAAACAACGGCACGGACATAACCTTGTGACCCAGAAGATGAGACAGAAGCAACGCAACTCCAAAAGATTGTGAAGCCATCACGGGCATTACAACTTGACGCTGGTGTAGTGTATGAAGAAGAGGATTCGCTTCCACCGACCTGGCATAAAGCTGGGGAGGGGCTGTATGCGAAGCTTGTTCCGGAGGTTGAAGACAGATCGTTCCTTGTCGATGACAATGACGAGGAAGCATTCAGCCACTTCATGGTTGATGGATCAGGAAAACAGATCATTGAGGCTGCATAAGGATTAAGCCAAAACGGCATGTGAATATGATCAAGTCGGTTTTTTTGCCGCTAGACTTGTGTTATGGATTACCCATGACCATCAGCTTATTGTATAACAAGGAATGCATACTAGGCATATTGCATAGGTTTGGCGTTGCCCGATGAAGGCTCTTCGCCTACATAATAGAAACTCTTTAGAGATGTACTCATCGGTTAGTTAAGATGATCACCATATCACGTGTGGATTTATCATAATGGGACACGAAGTAAAGTAGGAAGATTTGGTATTCTAAGGAGTGACATGCTATGTGGTAAGCCCCTGCGCCCATCTATCCAGGACCCAGAGAATAAAAAAGTGACCGATCGATCTATCGTCAAGACATTATGTGAAAAGAAATTATGTGCCGAACCCTGCGACACGCATGATTATATATCCATCGTCTTCCTCATAAGGATGTTTATGTTCCAGCTTTCTTCAGTCGGAGATTGGTTTGTGATTCCTCCACCACTCAACAATCACCATGACGGGCGGGAAATTTAGTGGCAGTTGCAGTCGAAGCTGCTGAGGAGGGTAGTCAGGATGTTGCCGACAACGCACAGAAGACCCTCAATGGTGCTAGTGACGAGCTTGCCAACACCGTTGATCATGATGACAACGTCGGGCAGAATGCAGAAGCCGACGAAGCCCTTGATGGTGCCGCCAATGGTGCCAACAACGTCGACGTAGTTGCCGCAGCCCTTGGTGCAGTAGGAGACACAGTCGTAGCTGCAGCCACCGAGACCGATCAGGCAAGTAACGTTCTTGATGGTCTTGAAGACACCGCCGAGGAGACCGCCAATGCCACCGCCGACAGCAAGGCCAAGACCGAACTTGTTGGAGTTGAAGAGGGCAACAGCATCGAGAACGCTCTCGAGGTAGAGGCCACTGAGACCGGCGCAGGTGTTCTTAAGGTCAGTGCTGATGCCGGCGTGGATGTCAATCTCGACACCGACACCGATGGAAAGCAGATCCTTCTCGATGGTCTTGGGGCGCAGAAAGTGACGGTGTTGAGGCCGGCCTGGCAGTAAGCGTGCTTGGAGTTGTACTTGACAATCTTGGTGGGAGAGGCAGCGCAGAAAGTGCCGAGCTCGACCTTGACGGAGGCGTAGAGGTCAAGGTTAGGCTCAGGCCAGGCACCCTTGATCTTGGTGCCGACGCAGCAGCTCTTCTTGTCGTTCCACTCCATGCCAGGCTCGCAAGAGCAAGCCTTGGTCCAGGGGCAGTAAGACATGCCGGTAGGGCAGTTGAACTTCTTGGTGGTGCGGGCCTCGAGACCAGTCTCGGGGACGGCAGAGAAGCCGGGGCGGCGGAAGCCAGGGCGGTGGCCGCGGAGGCGAGAGTGACGAGAGTAGTGAGGAACTGCATGTTTGCTGATTTGTAGATAACGAAAGGTTGTATGAAGATCGTCAAGACCTAGCGAATGGAAGTAGATTGAAAACTAACGAAAGACGTGCCGTTAAGGCTGTTGAGAGGAAGAGGAATTACTGAAGAGTGATGCTGATGGAGAGACAAGGAAAGAAGAGCTCTGGGAAGCGAAGAGTCAAATGGTTTATATAGATGTTTCTTCACCTGTCAAGACCTCTCAGCCCTTTGCTACGAGCCCATTCCCAACCAGTCAATGAGCCTTACTGCCTGTCCTGAGCCGACGTTGCCCTCCTGATCACCCAGGCGTCTTGGCGAGAATGGACCTCGCCATTGCTCCTGGCCCCATCAGGTGCAATTTCCCGAGCTCTAGGCGGAGCCTGTTAGTTGGAGCTATCACATTGAGATCGGGAGCTGTATGGTCGACGGCGAGTCGGTGCCAACGTCAAAGTCTGTGCTTGCCTCATGGAGCGCTCAACCATCGGTCGGGCAAGCTGAGGCGACGATCCGGGCTTTAGACCGGGGTGCGCATCAACATCGCGTGTGGGACAACCGCAGCTAGATCAGACGCTAAAACAGATCATCCAAGCTTCGTTTGTGTTTTTGCCAGGAGGAACCCGGTCCGGGGACCTTGGTTGATTCATGCAAAACCTTGTAATGACAAGCCGTCTGCTTTAAACTGTGTCTGGTGGGTGAAGTGTGTACAGCAGCTCTTCTCACATTGAACCACCAGTTGATGGCTGTATGTCTTAAGCGAACCAAACTTTTCCCGAACCTCATTTCTAGTAGATCAACCGGCAAGTGCAATTAAATTGGTAGTGCCAATAGTTTCTTTTCTGGGTCTGTATCTTTGGCCTCCTCTCTACCCTTCCGGGTGACGTCCAAGAAGGCCATGACTCGGCAGCATCCGGGCGCCCAGGGCATGCCAGGATTACCCTTTTGGAATTCCTTAAGATCTTCTAGACCCCGATTGAGCAAAGGCTTGCGGGAGGCGACAGCTCGGGCGACCTGGTTTCAGGTTCGGTCATGGCACCACCGCTGGGCCTAGTCTCAATGGAGATGAGGAAGCATGAACGCTAAGGCGGCTAGTCGAGCAGAGGGCCAAATACGAGAGGCTGTTTCGAAACATAGGGCGCCTCCCAGATGCCATCCGGGGAAGTGCTAGGACCGGGGCTAACCAGAAGCCACAGCTGTGCCTGAGTCCCGCTTGGCCTGCCTGCCTGCATTGCGGCGCAGTAAACACCCGGACGACGTTGCTATCGAGATGTCCGGGCGTACGGTCACGGCGGATCCGATCACAGGTGACCCTAGCCTTTTTCATCTTTTTGCATGCCACATCGTCCGTAGACAACGGATTGTTTATCCGACTGTAGGGTGCACTGTTGTTGTTGGTGGTGGTGAAGTATGGGGAGAAAGAAGAGAAAAAAGATTTCTCCCCATAGTATGGAGAAAGGGGTTCATCGATCGTCACGTTACCAGTTAGGGAAGTACCTACCTCTTTCAAAGAATCACTCACATGACAAATCCCGTCGCATTTTCGCTCAGCAGCCTCGGTGTACTTCACCTGTTTCGTGGTGACATCTTTAATGAAGGCATCTAGAAGCCTCATATTCTCCCCTCGGACCTGCTAGTGCAATGCCTCACCCAGTTAGAATGCCCGCTCGTGCTTGACTGAGATGTGTAAGATGATATTCTCATCATGGTATTATTAACAAGTAAAGGTATCCTAAAACTCCTCGGCTACGCTTTTCCCAAACCAGCGCAGCAAAGTATTCCCAATTCATTAATCAACGGCTCACAAGCGATACAACACCGATGCCTGGTCTTGACTCATGCCTGTCATTCCCGAGCTTCCCGTGCCTGAGCTTCTTGATCCTGAGCTCGTCGCTACTAGCTCTCCTTTTGAGACGCCAACCCCAAGCTTTTCCATCTGCATTCTGGCAAACGACTTGAGCGAGCGGCGATCAATAATCCCTTGAGCAAGGTTGAGAATTCTATGGCAGATATTAGCATGGCAAGGTATCTAAAGGGGTTGTCGGTTGTTCAACTTACATGATGCAACCAAGGCACACAGCGGTCAAGACGTTGCTCAATCGAGGCGCCAATCCCCAGAACCCGTAGCCAGCAGGGAACATGCCCCGTGCCAGAATGGGAACTAACAGCCCGAAGTATGCGCCAGTCAACAGAAGTCGCATAGATAGCAGACAGCTTCGCATGAGCTGCTCCGCAAATCCAATGGACAAGAGGCTTAGGGATATATCAAGTCCCAGTATCACAGCCAACGCAATAGCAACCGGCCTTGACAGCTGTGTTAGCATTATGTCTTTATGGTAATGGAGGCCGGCAGGCTTACCCTTGATGTGTCTGGACCGCTTCGGGGCGGAACCCAAGGAAGAATATCAGGACTAACAGCAAAGCCGTGCTAAGGAGCATGTGGATGAAGCTGCAAGAGATGCGAAGGGTTTTCCCACAGGGCCGGTCTCCTCTGGTTGGGAGCGAGGACTGAGAATCAGCGGCTTGCTCTCAATGTCCACTGGCTCGTCTCTAGCGATTTGGGGCAGGCGCTTCGGTCGAGTGTCGAAGCTGAGGTCCAACGGCGGCGGTGGGCTTTGCGTGCCATCTTTTTCTGTGCTGTTCGCCCCCTGTTCTGGCGATACTCTTCAGATGCGTACTCTTAGGACGTTCCTTGGCAGCTCGTGAGAAAAAAGTAGGGAACTTTATCGTCACCTCGGCCCATGCCCCGTTCAAGGTTATTGCAAGGCCGTCAACTCCTACACAGTGATGCCGTGATGAAGTGAGGCAAAAAGATTCATCGATCAAGAACGAGGGTGGCCAAATGGACATTGATTGTAATGATGGTCCGTGAGGCCCATTTGTTTCTGTACCCGTTCGCAGCGGAGCTCACGGCCTATTTCTCTTACAAGCTATCCTGTAGTCTCTGACCTGACGTTGGCCTACCAAAACGGCAGTTTCGTTTCGACTAACTTAGATCGCGGTGATGTGCAGCAGGGATTGGCTGGATCCCACAAGACCGTCGCAGACCCCGGTCCTTGCTAGGCTTGTCCAACCTTATCAGTCGCACCTCAACCTAGCACCCTCCCACTGCAACAGCAGTTTCTCTCACGAAGGCCATCGCAGTTTTAAGTAGGATGACTGAAGGCTATAGTCTATTTTTGACGAGGTTGGCATCTTTACTCAGGATGAAGGACTGCGATGTGCAGTCACATCGTGGTCGCGGCACTCGCCCCTCCACTTTCTCTGTAACCGCTAACACACGAGATGCCTCCTCATCTATAATAAACTTCTATAATAGCCCGAGGGGCTGTGGGCTCAGACTTGCCTTTACGACGTCACAGCCGATGCTTCATTGGGTTGCTGAACAGGGCGAAGGGTTAGCTGCGAGCAGCCAACACGCATGCACTCCGACAGTCTGGTCTCCATTTGCAACTGGCTCGGAAGTATCTGAAAAATCATCATCGCCTGGCCGTTCCGGTCATGTGAGCTCATGCTCTACAGCTTTCAAGACTCGATCAGAGTCGTACCCTTAGTTTTCCCACTCTCCATCTTGGCGGTCCGAGCTCCAAACTGGATCTGTTCCCATGTCAATATGTGTGCAACCGTCGAGACGGGGAGCTTGTGTCATGTTGACTCACTGCACGCTTCTTTTCCTTAGCAACCGACGACATGCCTAGGTCTGCAGCCAAAAGACGCAGTACCCGCTTTCCGGGCTCTATTCCGTCCTCGGTGTCCGGGTTCCCAAAGTCACACTTTGTCCACGCCGGCGATTCGATCGCCCACTTGACTAGGCACTCGTCCAGGAACGGGAACCTTACTTCCCGGCCCCAATGCGCCATGACCCTATCGTCTCGCCCCAAGTTCCTTTTCCCTAGCCGGCTTACGTCCAGTTTCAGCTCATCAACGAGGCCTTGAAAGCCCCTACGACTAAAGGCTGTGGCATGTCTGATGTAACCGCCAAAGAGCTCGTCAGCACCCAAGCCGGATAACAGTACTCGAGCCGTCGTATCATAAGGCACGGGTTGCGAGTCAGGATCTTGGCCATGGCCTTGGCCTCGCGCGGCAAAATACAAAGCGTAAGCAATGGACAGGTCCATCTCGGTGTTGTGGGGGTAGATCAGTCGTATAACTTCATCCCTATGACTTCGTGTGGCAGCATATGGCACATTAACCTGGCTTTTGGTGAGCGATGAGACAAAAAAGAATCAAATTCACAGGTGGCTTACAGTCACGAAACGCCAGCGTCTCCCGGGGCAAACGGCCACCAGTTCAGCAAAGGATTTCCTGCCGGTAATTCTGTCAGGGCAAATCTCATACAGATTGACCTCTTCAGCCCCTTTCTGTTGAGAAGCGATACGGGGTTTTCGAACGCCACATTGATTAGATCAATTACTTGGTCAGAAGGAATCAAGTCGCTTGCGAGTCTGGCTAGAACAGTACAGTCAAGGCCACCTGAAAAAGGATGGCAACTCGTGCATCTGAAACATTGGCTTCCGGGGTAGGCACATTCAGCACCCGATACTGCAGTGATCGGATCAGGTGGCTGCGCAGTACTTCAGCTGACGACGCCTCTGTAGTAGAGCTGCCATCTTCCGGTTGAGGACGTGCGATAGCGTTGTTAAAATTGCCAATGCCAAGTACCTTAGACAACGTCAGTGCCAATGAATCACGCAGGCGGCTTGAAGGCAACTTACCAGATTCTCGTCTTCGGCCCAGGAATGCCTGTTTCTAGTCAGCGCAGATGGTGCAGCATCTTGACTTAATGAAATATCATAAATCCTTCCGCTTCAACTTCCTGCCAGCCGTCCGCTGGCACATCAGCAATGCTTGATAACGAAAAGGTTTCGCCTTGCTTGTATAACAAGGACCGGCGGCCTAGGCGGTCGCGGCCATAGTATATGCGACTTGCTCGTTTATCGAGGTACATGAAAGCAAAGGGACCCTCGATGGCCCGTAGAGCCTCGATCACGGCGCTATGGCTCGCCTCGGATCGAGACGCCTCGAGCAGCAATCGAAGGACTGCCTCGCCATCATTCCCTTCGACGGGCTTTCCCTGTATTTTCCAGGCTTCTCCATTCCAGCATAGCACAGATCCAGTGTCCTCGTCCACTAGCGGCTGCTTCGCTACGTGATCCCCGCGCAGAGCGAGGACCGTTGATGTGAATGTCAGAAACAAGGGGTGACTACAGCTGGGAAGCTCCACACGGACGGTCCCTGTATGGTCAGGGCCTCTCTTGTTTAGACACCGATAAAGATCGGGAGATGCTTCATGGTTGGAAGTCGTGGATATACTGGCGTGTATGCCACACATTTTCCAGACGCGCCTTGGAAACGCGAAGCAAGGGTTTTGGAGAATATGAATTTTAATCCACAGCTAAACCCACAGACCTTGACTGTGTTTAGCCCATCCCTTGTCTATAGAATGGTGGCCTACCCTAGACATGGCTGGTAACCCAATTGAACTTGGCTCAGCAGCTCGCGTGGTAGCCCAACGCTTCATTCCTTGTGTTTAATATGTTTCTTATCACTCAAGTAGTCTCCATGGTTTTTGTTTGTTTTTAAATGCTGTCGTTGAGTCACTAAAAGTGGTGGTTTTCTTGTGGCTTCTAACGCCGAGGCTTGTTCATCAGGCACATTGAACTAAAACGTCGACTCATGAGAGACAGAGCACCATTACCCACGGTCAGTGAGGACACGAGTTGAATACCGCCCGAGAGTGGCTGAACCAAGTCTCACTATTACCGTCATAGCGGCAACACTCGGAGACATTGTGCTACCTCAGCTGATAACATGTGCTGTTCCATACACCGACCACGAGCATGGAACCTAGAAGAGTTGCAGCTGAAGGTTTACCACAGCCAATAATCAGAAGGCAGCAGATTGAATCTACAACAGCACCAAGCAACATATATTATTGGGTCACATAAATACATAAACTGCATGTCTTGCTCCAAAATGCAGCCCTCTGGCTTATCACAGGGTATACCTTTGTCCGAACCGGTGAGTTGCCCCAGAGCGAGCAAAGAAAAAGGAAACGATTTTGGTATGCCGCAGTCCAAGCCACCGATCCTATACGGTTAATGCCGCTAGGTGCATCCATCACCTGGGGATCGAAATCGTCACACGGTAACGGCTACTGGGAGTATCTTCGTGAATTTCTCACAGAGGCAGGATACGATGTCGACATGGTTGGCTCCCGCCAAAGCGGCTCCATGGTCGACAACGACGTTGAAGGTTGGCCAGGTGAACGCATCGACCAAGTCCTCTATCATGCGTTAGACTCGGTGCCAAAGCTGTTGCCCAATATCACCACACTAAACGCCGGTAGCAATGACTGTATGCAAGATTACCACACTGACAATGCAAGTTCACGAGTAAACGATCTGATTCAGGACTTGTGGACAACGACGCCACAATCTACCATCATCCTGTCGACTTTAACACCCAACGCTGAGCCCACTGTGGAGGACTGTGTGCAGCGAGTGAACATGCAACTCAAGGAGTTAGTTCGCAACAACCAAGACGACTGAAAAGGATCGCCCTGGCAGACATGCGCGGGAATGAAGGTATTGAGCTAGAAGACTTGGCAGACCATGTCCATCCATATGATGGCGGATATAACAAGATAGCTAGGATATGGTTTAAAGTTATTCAATTTGCGAAAAGCAGTGGATGGTTGGATCAGAACAGAGCATGAGACTCTTGGATCGATCCTGACATAGCTTACCCTATATGACTATCAATATGCCACCCTCTTACAACCAGAAAACAATCCGATATGGTGTAGTGGCTAACATCGCTCGCTCTCACCGAGCAGCCCTGGGTTCGATTCCCAGTATCGGAGAAGATTCTCTTTTGCGTCGCTATCCGCCGCTAAAACCCACTTTTTACAACCCGTCACAACGTCCACCTGTATAGGTGACATTGCTTTGCGATGGAGACATCAAAACAAGCTAATCAAGCTTATCCGGTATGGTGTAGTGGCTAACATCGCTCGCTCTCATCTTCTGAGGTTCCGAGCAGCCCTGGGTTCGATTCCCAGTACCGGAGCACTGTATGATTCTTTCTTTTTGCCAGTTGGATCAATTTTGATGCCATGCATGATACTTGCTTAGAATAATAGGTTGACTGGTTAGAATTAACTCCGATACAACCAACGAAGTTGACATTTTGATGCCTCATACTAACTTGGAGGGCAAGCGGAGACACCGTCTGCATATATCCAAATACGGACTGATTCCCTCTCCATCAGCCCTATGTTAATGCTGATCCGGTCACCGCTTTTGTGACGAGGTTACAACCAAAGGGCGGGCCTTTTCTCTCTCCCAACTCCTAGCTCAACTATCAACCAAGCCCCTGGTTAGTTTGCTGGTCACACGACTAAGAGTGTGGCAATAATCTGACCTGTGTGAGACAAAGAGGCCCACCTGTTGATTAAATGTTCGCCATGGATCTACAAGAAGTTCTGGAGCCCATTACATATTAGCACTACTAATCAATTTCTTACAGTGAGTAGGCTTTCTGCTGCACGAATTACAACATTCATTGTACTCTGTAATGAGAAACGAGATAGCGTCATAGCACCTCGTTGTTCTCCATTGGGAGGGGCATTGGTCTACACGTCGGGCACTCGCTACCAATGATAGAAATCTTGTGGCTCTTTACACATCTCACATCAGGCTATTGAGGAAGCTTTATGTAGGGCAACATGAATAACATGATTGTTCTAATTGACTAAAAAGAGGAGAGAACTCTCTGTCACCGAAAGAACTATATGTGTCTCAATCTGACACCGCCCCAAAACTCATACCCAGCCTAAGTGGGTTTCTTCCTGTACGTGCCTGATGGCTTCCAAGCCATGAGCTCGTCCCGTATTGAATATCCATTCTTTAAACTGTGAAACAAACGACGATGGAAAAAAGCACAGGGTACATTTATCGTCTTTCATACATGAAATGATCGCGCATGCCACGGTGCATCGAGATCCTCCGTCATAATTCATAAGCCTCTCAGGCTCTAATAATGTGATAGTATATGTAGTGCAACCGAGTTGCATCGGTCGTCTTAATCTTCAGACTGGTACCCATCTGCTCGATTAATCTTGAAACCCTTGAAGATCCATGTTTGTCCAGTCCAGTGGCTGGAAGAAATCTTGTTGAGAAGTTTGTGAGAAACCCACTCCAGCACTGGGGATCTCCGCGAAAAGAGACAGGAACTCTTGAGCTTTGCTCACAGTAGCTGGGAATAGGGCAAAGTCGGGTCCACTGCCACCATATGCCTCATCGAAACCCTCGTCGACATCCCGAAGAGAGCTTGGTGTGTACAGCATAGCGTTGCCTTGGCCATTGGGAGAGAACTGGGGCTGCCCAGTAACCTGGGGAACTGTGTATTGCGCTGGCGGCTGGTACATTTGTGTCGGCTGAGGCATCATCTTAGAGTATAGGTGCTCAGGCGTAGGGTACTGAGCAGGAGCTGCATTGGAGCAGCGTAGATATCCGTATCATCGGTAATGATGAAGGCGGATCCGTTTTGGTAAGGAGGCAAGTTCTCATAGCTAGTGGCAGAGGATGGCGAAGTGGTATCCAATGTCAAATCCATAGTGTCAAGAGCACCAGGTTCAAGACCATTGGCGACGTACCAATCTTGCTCGGGAAGGTATGTGGGAAGTCGGTAGCCATCGCTTGAAGGTCGTCTTGAGGAGGCGTTGGGATGTTACCAATAAAGGCTGGGGTTTCGGATGGGGTCGACATAACATCCAAAGCGGGCGTCTGCTGGGCAGGGCTACCAGTGCTGCCAGGAGCCTTCTTGCCGTTGGTCTTTGTCCTCACATAGGTCCAGCCATGAGCCTTCTCCATGTGCTGCTTGCAGTTGGACTCGCGCTTCGACTTGTATGGGCATGGCTTGAATTTGCACTCGTACATGGCAGGAGAGTCAGAGTGCTTGTCATTGACGTGACGGTCCATCTCCTTCTCGGTAGGCCAGCCAAACTCGTGGTATTTGCAAGTTGGGAGGGGCACTTCCAAGGTCGCGAGTGCGTCTTCTCGTGCTTCGTAAGATCACAGGGTCGCTTGAATTCTTTGTTGCAGCCAGGCTCACGGCACTTTTTAGGGGCTAGCTCTTCAGCAGTGGCGTTCTTCTTGCGACGAGCCATGGAGCGCATGATCTCCTCTTCGTCCTCAAGCTGCTCGCTCAGTGAGCGCTTGATCTTGATAGAGCTCTCCTCGAGGTTGATGGGCTTGCCGGTAGCCATGGAGATGGCGGTACCGTCCTTCTTTACGCGGATGAGTTCGGCTGGCCTACCGTTTTCGGCAATGCCACCGTAGAGTTTGACCTCGTCGGCTCTTGAAGGGTGTTAGTGAAGAAGTGCAAAGGCACGAAACACGGTACGTACAAGTCGGCATCCAGAGCATCAGCCATGCCGTCCTTGTCTCTGGCGGCGGCGAGCTGCTTGCCGTATTGCTCAATCTGCTGAACAAGATCGATAAAGTAACCGTTTGTGTAAGGTCTGTCGGCTGGCCGCACCTGCTCACGCTCACTGAGATACTCGACGGTCGCTTGGATACAGCGAATAGACGTCTTGCAGAACTCAAGGTACAGGTCGGCAGTCTTGGACTTCTCCTTTACGCACAACAACCGATAAGTCTCTCCCCATACACCATTGTCAGACCGAAGTTGACTTACCGGAGCCATAAAATCAACAACTTCTCGAGATCTCTGAGACAGATAATCTCCTTATCCTGGATACGTCGGGGAACATCACGGACGATAGGGTGGAAGTCCTTCAAGTTGGAATCTTCCAAGAGGGGGCGAACAGTGTGCTCATGAATGCGGTTGACAGCCTTCTGGCTTAGGGTGGGCAGCGTGGCTGCGGCGGAAGAGACGGCAGATCGGGTGATTGCGGAAGCAGAGACCTGGCTCTTGGTGGTAGAAACGGCGGCGTCCTTTTCGTTGGTAGAGGCGATAGATGATCCAAGCCCGCTGTCAGAGGCGTGCTGGTGCTTGTTGCGGCGGACAGAGCGTGGGCGAAGCACCCTTCGTTCGGGCTGTTGCTTGGCCATGGTGGGATCAACGACGGGAAGGTCGAGGAAGCCTCTTGGGACGGGAAGGCTGTTGTCACGGAGAGCTGGGTTTCGGTTGACCTTGGCCGATGTCGAGTGCTTCTCTGACTTGGAGAGAGCCTGCTCGATGTCGTTGAGGGTCAAGGCGATGCGGCGACGGTTGGCGTCGACGACATCGTCCATATGTGTTTGAGACCGGGTGAGGCGAGGCGGGGTGAAGGTGTCCGAAGAAGATGAAGCGGGAGAGTGGAAGGTAGCACCCTTGCGGAGAGTCATCTTGTTCTTAAGGTTTGACACCTTGTCACTGTCGGTGCCGGTTCGAGTCACCGGAGTCCTGCGGCGAGGGTTGGAGCAGGACATGGCTGGTTTAGTCCTGGATGGGGGTGGGGTATGCTCTTGAAGGGGTGTTGTGATACACGAGTCCTTGAGCTGTGAGGGAACGACGGGTGTTAGTCTTCTCTCAAAGGATAAGGAGGATGGCTGTGCGCCGAGGACATGTGAGTCAGAGCGAGGTGACGCGCGATTCGACGTCGAGCCGAAATATGGGGAGATGAAGAGACCAGATCTGGGGTGTGCAGGGAATGGAGTGACAATGGGGGCGACAGATGCCAGCGAGGAGAAAGGGCCAGATTGATCGAGGCAGATTATGAAGCGGAGATCTCTTACCAGATGCTCTTGCTCGAACCGCCTTACCGCGTTCTCCGGCGATGAGACGGATCGAATGGACACGGGTGGAAGTCGAAGGAAGGGAGATGTGGACAGGACAATCCAATGGCGAAATCGACAGCCGCGCAAAGGAGTCGAGCGAACAGAGGTATGGCCGAGCGATCCGGGTCCTAACGAAGGCCTCGAAAGTGCGAAGCGGAAAGGCTGTGCTCAGAAGAAATGTGGTTGGGGAAAGGTCGATTGATGGTGAGAAGGGGGCCTCGGACGTATATGAGAGAGAGGCGAAGCGGGATTGAGACGCGGGACCAGCAAAGAACACAAGACGAGCTCACCCGGACAAACGAGGCGCGAAGACGATGGACGCGGACGTTCGTGGAGAGATGGATGAAGGATACGGCAGCCTGAGGCGGACGATGTGGTGGAGGAGAAATGGAGATGGGAGCCAAGGTGGTGATGTATCTGAAGGGTGACTGCTTAGCAAGCGGGTTGGAGACGAGAGGCATCCTCAGCCCGCAGCAGGCTGCTGCCTGGAGCGGCCTCCCAATTAGGCATAGCCCGCCCCGATGGCTGAGGCGTAGCCCATGCGGAGGACAAAGATCCCTGCCATAAGTAGCAGATGCTACTCGCGAAGCGCGGTGGGTACCTTGAGTGGTAGCAAGAGCCGCGAAACAGTACAGTGTGTGAAAGCCAAAACACAGTACGTTTGAGCCTCAACCAACAATGACCCAGATTCCTCGAGGGGGACGCAGACGTCCTTCCTCGGTCCACCTCGAGCTTGCACTACAAACGTGTGCTTTGGGGAAAAGAGGAGATCTGAGGGAAAAGTCCTGGGAGGTCCTCCGGGTACTCTCCTCCCCACACTGTGCTAAGGCCTACCGTCAACTAAACCCAAAAGTACCGCCAATATCGGTAAGCACATTCATCTCCGCGCAAGTCCGCACGTCCCAAATTGTTCGTCTCTCTGCTCTCCAAACCAAACCAATGCAACAACAGCTGCAGTACGTGTCGCTACCACCCCTTCTTAATCGTCTGGCGACAAACGCCGAAAAGGCAGCCAAATTCTCATGGCTTCAACTCGTTGGTTGCGGTGAAATCTGGAGTCTTTACGTACCCCAGCTGGCGCGTTCACCCGTCCTCCCATCTTAGCTGAACTCCCTTGCTCTCACGATGTCCGTTGTGGCGGCAGTGGGAGCTCCCTTACTCACAATCACATCGGTTTTTTCCATTTTTCGCCATTGCTCGTAACACTGGGTACCGTGCAGCCGGTGACGTCCGTATCACGGCCACTGCCATGAGCCTATGGAAAAGCCTTGGGCAAGGGTGATCAATGGTTGGCTCGCGGCCCACACCGTGGCTGCAAGCTTGATGCGAGACGGGGATGATGGGTTGGATGGCAGTGTGGGCGGCTCCCTTACTGGTCTCGTTTTCGCACAGCCGCTAGTGTGCCGTGCAGCACCGGCCCTCCTCTTCAGCCCTCTTTTGCTGTACGATCGCTTGGTCCTGTGAGTTTTCATTATCGTCTTCGACTTGACTGGCCCAGTTGTCGTCTGATGATTCGCCGTTGCATACACCTGCTCACCCTGCATGCTTCACATTGCTGTGGCTTGGGGAAATAGCTGTGATGGTGCATTGCTTCGTGCGTCTCTAGTCATGATAATGACGGCAGTCTTGGACGGCCTCCCACGGCCCGGACACATCCCACGTCTCTTGGGACAAAAGAACCGTTGTGGAGGCAATGAAAGCGCTCTCGCCGTGCCTCGTAAGACCGTCTCAACCGATGCCTCTGGCTTCAATCCCCTTGCGCGAACACCAGAGCGCGATCCCGTTCCATTGGTCCTGTACCGCCAATTCGCATTTCATCAGTTCTGCGTCAGACCACTCCCGGCGGGCTGTGCATGGTCCACTTAGGAGCAACAGGGGCCTGCTCGACCCTCTCACTACCGGTATTCCACTGATTCGCTTGCTGTTGCTGGCTCTTTCTCCGCTGTCCCAGTCTTGACCGATCCACTGATAGGGCTGGCCAAAGAGGACCAAAGTTCCAAAACATCTGAGTGGAGTGTACAAGCAGCACCCTCGCTAGTCTCGGGATTGTTGAGGCGTAGCATTTTGATCTCAGGGAAATGAGCGGCGGCAGTCCAGATACAGCACACAATCAACGCGGAAGCCGACCCGGCGACGGTTGGTTGTTGGATCCACAGGGATGACTCCTCGGCCAGGGCACGGTGGGCTAGGGAAAAGACCAATCCTGACTGTTTATCGATCCACCTCCCTTGAGCTACATCGTCATGTCTCAATGCTACGGCACAAGCCCAGCAGTCAATGAGCCGCCACGGCTCTTGCTCTCACCATTGGCGCGGGATTTTTCTCCATCTCCTGACCGACCCAGGACTCGAACCAAGATCCGCACTCAATCTTGAGCCCTCAAAAGCAATTCTACGTAACACTCTCCTAAATATTAATGGGGCGCCACCCAGACCAATCAGCGTTTGGAGAATCAGGTAGCCTATCGCAGGCAGCTGCATTTCTCTACGGCAGACCCTCCTTGATTAGCGAATTAGTTCCAATACGAGCGTGACAGGAAGCCACAATTGCATCAACATCTGCTCTATCTTGTTCATCCAAGTACCGACTAGCCAGGGCCACCTCTGAGTATTTCTTGACAGATTTCACTGAGCGAAGCTTTCCGAATACAAGGTAGGCGTAGGCGTATGATTCTCATCTGTGCGATGAGCAATAAAAATCACCACACTGTTTGCAATCTTTTAAAGAGACTGCTCATTATAACCTCGGCAAGGTCCTCGTGTCTCGAAATGGGGCTTGGATTAAAGTTAATGCACACTACCACCAGCATAAACGGTCTTGCTCCTATTTCAGAGCATATGCCAATGAGTTTCCATCTCAACATGATTGTCTGTATGTCTGCACCATATCGCAAATATAAAGGTAACACGTAGGAGTTGGCTGAAAAGGTGGTCCTGTACATCGAGCCATGCAATATAACAAGACAAAAGAAAGGAAGACTACTACAGGACGAACATCGTGGTTTACCTAGACAAGATTTTGCCCTCAACACGCAATGCCTCCTAATCTACCTGCTTAGTAGGTTCGCGCATATGTAGGGGGACAAACCGTTTATGTTGTCATGGGCTAGTTGTTTGAGCATAACAAAATAGCAATATCTCTCTCCATATCGACTCGTACCGCGATGGTGTTTATGTTGACAGGCCTGGGAGTAGTCCTAAAGACCTAGCTTCTTCAATCACTTGGAAATCTTACATCACTAAAGAACCATGTCATGGAGGATGCCGATATAAGACAGTTTATATAAAGTTCTTTGAGCACTGAAGATTGTCAGTGTTGCTAACGTGCATAATACAGTGCCAACTTGTAGATATATTCACATGGCTACTAGATATGGTAAAGCATTTATATGCTGTCAATTTTCTATCTCATTTCGAGCCTCCGGATACGATCTCCATGCCTTAACTGGCGCTATGTGGTAACGTGAGCTATGATATTGTGAATGAATGTCCTTGCTGCAATCTTCCCTAGTGCCTCATCAAGCGGCCTTTGGCTACAATCTCGTTCTGTCAATATCGATTTCTATGCATTGGTTGTGTAATAATCCGACTGAAACCAAATCTCTTGATATTATATGCTCTAGACCGTGTTTATGGCATATTAGTGAGCTAGGGAAGATGTGACTGTAGATGTCGCAAGCATATGTCGACTTGCCGGCGTCGAGCACACCCCATCTCTGCACAAGGTTCAACTTTCCTGAAGGGTATTACATATTTACCGAGGAAAATAACTTTCGACGCAAATTAAAGTATCAAGGTGCTCAACATTTTGAGGTGTACGGACTATCCAGGTGTCAAGTCTAAGTATAAGAAGGGCAGCGACAGCTGGCACCTTCCTCTCGACCTGACAGCTGGCACACTTCCTCTCGACCTGACGCGACCTGCCAGAACTTCTTCCTTCACACCTTGATTCTTCTTTGTGTTTGTGTTGTGCAACCTACAGCTCGCCAATATGTCCTCACCCTCTAAAGGAAAACGAAAGTCCCTGACCGGACCATTTAATGAGTTGGACATTGACATATCTGCCTCATCTACCATGCAGACAAGAAGTGCGGAAGAACATGTAAATATACACCAAGAGCTCCGCCGGAGCATCAGGAAGCGATGGCCATCCATGTCACAGGATGAAGTGACCATGACCATCCGATCCAATGATGTCTACCGGCAATATGCCCTGGACAAGATCCTGCAACGCTTTTTGGCAAGGTTGCTGGTTGGGTTTCTGTTATACAGGACTCTATGATTACCCCAGAGCAACAGGAAATTATTGCCAAGGAAGTTAATGATGCAATGGTCAGAGCAATCTTTGGAAGCAACATGATCGAGCGAGCGGGCCTGGGCTGGGACATTACCATGCATCTGTGCCACAAGATCTTTTCAGGAGAGGCAGTAGGGGAAATCACTGAAACAGATCCTGCCTACCAAGACGCCCTTCTCGAGATTCACAGAAAGCAGCCTGAGCTCAAGAAGATGCCTCCTCATCATATACTAAGGGGCCGCAACGAAATTGTTCAACATGCTAAAGCGTACCAACATATCATTAATTCATTCGTTATCCAGAAGCGGGATCTCACAGAGGACTTGATCAAAGAAACACACCGAATTCTTGCGATAGGGGTGCCAGTCATACAAGCTGGCCATGCTAATGTGCCGCCAGAAGAATACGGAGGAATCTACCGAAAAGTCATCGTTGGCGCAGGCAACTCCAATTTCACTGTACCTCATTTCATTCCATCCAAGATGGAAGAGATGTGCTCTACACTCAAGAAAGATCTTGAGACCGCTAGCATGAAGGGGTTCATAGACCCTATTTCCGTCGCTACCAAATACTCTCTTGAATTTGTTCAGATCCACCCATTCCTCGACGGTAATGGCAGGATGTGCCGAATGATCCTAAATGCCATCATTTGCCGATACATGGGCGTGATTGTCCCTATTGGAGAACAAGGGGAAGAGAGAAGCGAGTACATGGCAATTAAAAAAGATCCAGTGCGGAAATGGAAGGCCATGGGGAATACGCTACATTTGTTCTGGGAAGAGCTGTCACGCGGCTACGGGAGATGAAAAAGAAATTGGCGGGCAAGAAGAAGTAAGATGGGAGTAGTTAGCATTGTAGTAAGGGTTGTTGAGATCAGAGGAATGGCCAACGATAACAATGAGGGACGATAGATGACTTTATTTGCTTTGCTTCATACCCTGAGGACAGGGTCCTTTTTCCTCTGTGGGCGGCAACTGATTGCTACGCAACTTCTGCGATGGCTCAACGATGTCGCCAACGTCAGGTTCTCCAACGAGGAGCAAGCCATAGAAGTAAAATCCTCTGCTATTCTATCCATTATATCGAAGAATAGAGTAAAGGGGAAGATCTACCTATACAAAGACACCTACTATACCAGGAAGTAGCCCTATAGTATAGCTAAGAAGAAGAATTATTATATCCTAGAGTAAGCTATAATATTCCTAGAAGGAAATTAATTCTATCTTATAAATACTAAAATACTCTACTTTATTTATATTATTAAGTATACTACAAAGCTGGATACTATAAACAAAAAGAATCTAGCGGATAATATCTTAGTAACCGGGTTTTATATCGATAAGTATTTCCTTAGGGTTATTTTAATAATTATTATATATAGGCTTTGGAGACTTAACCAGATAAACCCCAAAAACCTTCCGCATTCTAACAGAAAGTAAAGGAATATTACCCTAGGTAGGACTTCCTAAGGATATAGTTTCTACCTACTATTTCCTAGACCTACCTAGAGTCTATCTTTAGGTAGATTAATAAGCCATGACCTTCCTGATATATATTAATCAGGGTAGATGATGATAATTATATCCTACCTCCTGGAGCTAAACCTGGGGAGAGGATATGGAGCAGACCTCTGATGATAAGCAGCAGAATGGAGGACCATCCAACAGTCTCAAGGGGGCGTGATGGTAGAATGGAAGGAGGCAGTATGGAAAGACGCACACAGGGCACAAATAGCTCTTTCGCACCGCAGTTTAACGAAACGGAACAACCTTGCTTCTTCATCTCCACTACGTTCTTCTGATACATATACGTATCGTATGTAGACATGCATAACAGGGGATGCATAGATAGGTAGATAGGCCATAGTGCGTTAATGGTAATAGAGGGCAACTTGAACCTTACACGTACAGATCCATACATCGATCCATACGGATCCATGTCACAATTCACGAACAAGAGCATAAGGAATCCAAGTCCTGGCTCAAGATGCTCGCCCAGTGGCCAATTACCTCGAATGACTGTCATAAGCATGAAAGACGCGTCCTCACAGATCAACGTATGTACAAGCTCGACGAGCCATTAGAGAGTGTTCCACAAGCTGCCGAGGCAAATCTTCAAGCCCCTTCGAGATGTCGTGAGACGTAAATTGAATCAATTGCTGCGCCTACTTGAATACACGTGTCTGATGTAGATACTCCATCATTTCTTTCATTTTCTACCATCCCTCCGGCATTCTCACATCTCAAACCCAATCGGCTTGCGATAGACTCGTTATACCAGCACATCCACACGCCATATGGTCCAGGTGATGAACCCTCTCAGCATGAACTTTTGAGTCTTCTGCGACCTTTATGACAAGGTCATCGTCTCATAATATTCGGGATTTCCAAGCTACCACTCTACTTGGACGTTTATTTGGCAAAGTGTAGGTCGTAGCCGAGCCACTTCCTGCGAAGGATCTGCTCAACTGAAAGACCAGGGTAGCCGTACGTAAGGGGCAGGAAGAACCACCAGCCAGCAACAGCCAGGGCAATGATGACTCCGCAAGCGATCCATGCTCCCAGCATGCTCTTGCCAGCAAAACGCTCACGGGCTGTAATGTGTCTCTTGGGACCGGCCTGCTTGGGAGCAGTCTCATCAGCCGGCTCCACGTTGAAAATGAATTCGACGAGGGCACCCGCAACAAGACATGAGGCCAGGTGAGCGGGTAGATAATGATGCAAGAAGAGTTGACGGCCCATGAGGAAGAATGGGAAATAGTGGGTAGCCCAGGCAAGGAAGAAGAAGCCAGTAGAGTTGTACAGTCGAGAACGAGTGCCTGCAGTCTTGTCAGCTAGTTTATCAAAGTTATCTCTTAGGTACAAAACTTACGGCGATCCAAGGCGTCAATTCCACGGCGCAGAGTCATCTGGTCAGCTGCAATGATACCGGCAAAGACGGCGAGCAGACTGCTAGCCAGCCACCAACCCACGGGGTTTCCGAGGAAATAGATTTGCTGGCGAGTATCGTTCTGAGTCCAGAAGCTAACACCACGGAGCAGGAAAGGCCACTGGTAAGGGTGGCTCGAATAAGGGTGGCTGCTAGTAAGCTTGTTGTTGTGGTAGAACATGGCGCTCTGCAGCTCAAGCCACTTCTTGAGGAAAGGCACATGCTTAACCTTGCGCTCGGGCTTCTGGCGTCGCTTGTCATCGGCAGCAAGGGAGGGATATCCTCTACAACCCACACGTTGGAGCTGGGGGCGATTTGCTTGTTACCATTGATTTCCTGCTGACGGAAAGCCCATTCAGGAAGGGGCTTGGTGTGCGTCCACATGGCAACCTTGCTGGGGTTGTGAATGAATTTGAAGTGGCTGGCAACGGTCTTGAAAGCCTGCGAGTTCTTGCCATGTTCAATGCGGACCTCAAAGAGAGTATCATTAGCTCGGCTGCCAAAGCCATCCGTAGTGGAAACACATGTAAATTCCTGGTTCGTGGGGTAGTAGGGCGAGGCGACGTCGTGCGAGAGGAGTATCTTGTCAGAGCCCAGATGCCTGAGGCGGACGAGGTCGTGGTTCTTGACGACACGGCCCTTCTGCTGGTCGTTGTTCGCAGGAAGGATTTGCCAGTAGTTGTTGGTGTCGTTGTGGGGGTATCCAGTGACCTGCTGTCCCTGGCTGGAAACACGACCATCGTCGTATCGCAGGGGTAGTTGGCATCGTGACTGTGAAGGTAGGCCTTGGTCTCCTTGTGCCTGATCGTGATAGTGTCGTAGTACTCAATATCAAGAGCGTTGGCGAGCATCACGTTGTCGCTCAGGGTCTCTTGGAACTCGGGTGTCATGAAGTCATCGCCAGGGCCGGATCGGGACAGGACAGTGAAGTGGACCTGGAACCAGAAGAGATAGAAGATGAAAGGCATGACGATGAGGCCGAAGGCACGAGCAGCGAAGTGCTTTCCGAACAGAGGGAGACTCAGAGCACCACCGGGTCTCTTGACGTCCAGGAGCTCCCAAAGGTCGATGACGACGGCGGAGCCAATGGTCACGAAGGCAAAGAGACCGACATACTTGGTCGAGATATCACAAGACAGGGCGAAGCCGGTGAGGATCAGCCACTTCCACCACTTTCGGCTGAAAGCTTGATGGCGCAGCTTGTAGAACTTGATGTAGCACAAGAGACTGCAGGCCATGGCCAGAACCAAAGTGGCATCGAGGAGAATGAGACGGGTTTGACCGATGTGCGCATTGTCAAGGAGGACCAAACCAGCCGCAACGATACAGGCGGGCAGACTGTAGCCAGACTCCCACATGATCAGATAGGTGACGGACACGGTGAGGGCGCCGAGAATGGCGGGAAGAGCACGGAACGCGACATAGGGGACCTTGTTGGCAATGTATGAGTCGCCAATGTTCTCGAAGTGGAAGTGGCCGTCGTAGCCGACAAGCCAGCCCATAAAGGCAAATAGAAGCTTTCCGAAGGGAGGATGGACATCGAAGAAGTAGGTTCGCTCGAGGTAGTAAGAAGCAAACTATCGACTCGTGTCAGCCAGGTCGTGAAAGAAGGGGAGAAGAGACTGGGCGGTGGACTAACCTTGCCAAAGTGCACCTCGTCAAAGACGACCTCGTTAGGGTGGCTGATACCCCAGAATCGCGTGACGAAGCCTAGGATGGTGACGATGGAGAATGTGATCCAGTGGTCGACTTCGCTGGAGGCAGCATGCTTCTGAGCAGCGGCTTTGGCAAGCTTGTCAAGCTCGGGCTGGGGGTCGAAGTTGGTGTCGTCGGCGGCCTTCTTGGTCGGGACGTTTCTCTGCCGCAGGCTGCCCTGCGGCGTCTGAGATCGAGCCATGGCTCCTAGAAGCTAGAGAAAACGTGTATCAGCAAGATGTACGATGGAGGGCGCTCTGTGGAGATCGACAAAGCTGACGCAATTGCGGATGCCACGAGAGCTTCAGACCACGGCGAACAAACTTACAAGACTGTAATCTAAGCCAGAGGCAAGGAAGGAAGAAGAAGAAAAAAGAGGTCAATGGACAAAGGAGAAGTAAAGGTGATTAGGAGAAAGAAAGATGAACCCGTGCAACGCGGTGACGATGCGGAAGGGTTTGGGAGATGGTAGAACCGCCGTCTCGAAATAATTATCGACGTGGAACCTTCAAGGTGAACGTGTCCAGCTCTACATTTAGTCTCATACCTCAGGAACTAAAGAGGCCAGCCACAGGGTACTCGTCCGAGGTACCAACTGCATGCCCCTTTCCAGCCAACAGGTACTTCAGTGCGCAGCGCGGCCGGCTGCGCCA
Source organism: Albifimbria verrucaria (assembly GCA_020081605.1). Classification (NCBI taxonomy): domain Eukaryota; kingdom Fungi; phylum Ascomycota; class Sordariomycetes; order Hypocreales; family Stachybotryaceae; genus Albifimbria; species Albifimbria verrucaria. The sequence goes on from JAHREC010000018.1 coordinate 3,728,830, forward strand.
ACGAGGTACCGTCCGAATGGGACACCTGGCCGTTAAAGCCACTCCACCCCACTTCTTTTGCTTCAGAGACATCTGAGCTGAAGGGACACGAAGAAACCATCATTTTGGCCCCCTTCTTGTTCCCCTTTACGCGTCTGGAATTGGCTGGGCAATTTTTTTCTTCCCTCTCTGCTGCTACTCTGTACCCTGCTTCTAGATTTAGAACTGTCATTGCGGTCAGACTATCGAATCAATGGTCTGTGCCTAGCAGAGCACCGATCGTGTCTCCTTACTTTATAACACAGTCCCTCGTCAGACAGTTGAGCAGGGAAGCTTCCAAAGCTCCTTCAAAGCCAAATTTTGCTTGTTTTATTTTCTATTTCATAAGCTTTTTACACGACGAATGCTCTATTAAACACCATAAATACATTGTAACTCGAGTATTTAAAAATTGAATTCCTTCTTTCAGTGCATATGCAGCCCTTAGCAGTACAGTGATATCATTCTGGTCCCAGAAATGGTCTCCCAAGGTACTGTCCATGTGTCAACATGCCCACGCACATGTCACACGCAGGAAATATACAGACCAAAGGAACCCTTTCCGATTTGTGTATTACTCATAATGCAACATGATGCTTCCCCAATCCATACCTCTGTCCTTTGTGCGACATGCCACCGCCACTGGCTATCTCCTTTGAGCACAATGCCTTATCCCCGCTGCACCCGGCGTGAAGCCGGCAGAAACCGGCTTTGTAGGCGGGGAGCAGCTAATCCACGGCCGATCAACGGAGCGCCTTTCCATCCCACACACCTAACATCTGCCTGTTCCTACAGCTCTCCCCAGCGAATCGCCGCCGGTTCTCCACTGAGACGTGTTGCAGTCTAACTCCTCAATTCAGGTCCCGTATGAACTTCCTCCTCCAACTCCACCCTTACCTTGTGTCACAGGAATCCTAACGCTGCTTCACTTTCCAGGTATGTCGAGATTACTCCGACCAGCGCTGCGGCTCCGGCCGATGCGAGCTTCTCTCGTGCCAGCTGCTTCGTTTACCGTAGCTCCTGTGTTTACACATGTTCCAGCTATCTCGAGACTCAATTCCACCATGTCGGACCAGACCATCATCTTCACCAAGAACGCCCCGGCGCGTAAGTCACCCCAACCAGCTATTACGCCTGTTAATTACCTTGCATTGGCTAACTGAAGGTTTTATAGCTGTTGGCCCCTACGTGAGTTTGACCAATGGCCCCCATTGCTAGGCTGAGTACATTCTTATCCCTTCATAGTCCCAGGCCATCAAGACCCCCACAGCTATCTACTGCTCCGGCCAGATTCCTCTGACCACCGAGGGAACCCTGATTGAGGGAACCATTGGCGAGAAGACCAAGCAATGCTGCCAGAACCTTGAGGCTGTCCTGCAGGAGGCTGGCTCATCCATTGCCAAGGTTGTCAAGGTTAACATCTTCATCTCCGACATGGAGCATTTCGCGGTATGCTACGTTCAATCCGCAACAATGACCGCCTAGATGACTGACGTCTTTCACAGCCTATGAATGTCGAGTATGAGAAGTGGTTCGCCCACAAGCCCGCCCGTAGCTGCGTGGCTGTCAAGACGCTCCCCAAGAACGTGGACGTTGAGATTGAGGCAATTGCACTGCCTTAAGAGCTTGTCGTGCATACTACTGTCACCCCAGTAAAATTTCTTACAGAGAGCTAGAATTTATCATGACATGATCTTGAACGTGCTTTGCAATCATTCATTCTTATCGCTGTGCTACTTATACATCGACCCTGTGAGTTGGAGCCATTGTAAAGATGTACATTTCTTATTAGCCGCAAAGCCCTATATGAATACTGTCTAGTTTTAAGCGCTCCAAACCACAATCCGTCCGTCAACGCCGCTAGCTGAGTATCACGTCAGTAAATATAATCAATCAATAGTAGGACTTCTGAAGACTTACAGCTGAACTGAGTGAGGCCGTTGCCAGAAGCCGCATAGGGCCTGATCATGGTAATAGTGTTCTGGTGGACAGTCTTGAGCTGCGTATCATCCTTGACCTTGCCCTTCAAGTCCATCTGCCTGAACATGTTCAGGGCAGACTCCTCTCGCTGTTCACCAAGACCAGGACGGCCCTTGGATTCAATGGTGCCCACAAGCTGCCAGCCGGACTCGCCTCCCTGGAAGCGGAAAGCCTCACAATCGTAGCCGGCAGCAATGATCTCGTCCTCGGCCTTCCAAATCAAGCTCTTGAATGGAAGCATCTGGGTGGAGATGGTAACCACGGCCTTGGGAGGCTGCTCAGGTCCGCTCGGGTACACAACGGTGATGCTGCTGTCGTGAGCCGCGAAAGCAAGGCTGTCGCCGCTGGGGAGAAAGACACGGAATGCACCCAGCCGGCAGAGTTGTTCAGGTACTCGCCACAGACGGTGTTGAACGGCAGACGTTCACCCCAGACACCAGGGTCGGGTCGGGCGTCAACACCCTTGATAAAGCTTGAGAAGACCCTAGCATGGGCATCCGTGGAACCAGCGGCAAGAAGAACGGAGTTCGGGTGCCATGCGACACTGGTGATGGTGCTGCGAATAGGCTTCTTCAAGTGCTTCGAAACCCACCAATCGTTCTCCTCCTCGAAGTAGCAGACGGCAATGACGCGATCACCAGAGCCGACAGCGAACTTGGTCTCGGACGGGGACCATCGGACGAACGTAGCAGCACGGCTGATTCGGAGCAAAACGAGGGTCGGCTTGTAGCCGGTGGGAGAGGGCTCCCAAACCAGGGCATTACGGTCTGTAGGCTAGGTCAGCATGGAAGATTGGTTGGTGGTAGAACGGCAGATGGCTCATACCCTGGGAGCAGGAGACAATGCGACCACTGTTAGGAGCAATGTCAACACTGGTGACGGTCTTGTCGTGGCCCTTGAGCTCGTCCTTCAGCTTGAAGGCATTGCCAACCTTGCCATAGAGCTCGACGGTGGAGTCTCGGGTAACGGCCAGCGTCTCATGGTCCGCAGAGAAGGAATGGTCAGCGATGGGGCTGTGGAAAAGATGGTGAACTTCGGGAGCGGCCATTGTGAAGACGAGGTGGGATTGCGCGATAGGAGTAGCTCTCTACTACCGCTATGTCAAGTTGCGATTGGGGATGCAGGAGGATGCGTAAGTCACGGAGGTTGGCGGGGCGTGATGATGCTATGGCAGTGCAGCCAGTCCCCTGTTGCAGGTCGCAGGTTGCTGCTCCAGCCACAGCCCCCACAATGGTCGCCTGTGGCGCTGAGCTGGACAAGGCTGTTCATAGTTCATATGGAAGTGCTACCGTACTTCAAAAATCTCCGCTAGACCAACAGAATATCGATATTGATACACGACGACGCATCCCACGGGCCTCCTTCACTCAAAAGCGCGCACCGTAGAGGCTTTGCATCCAAAGCCAGTTTATTCCTGCTCCCAGCGACCAAAACCGGGACCAATTCCACCGCACAATGGCCGCTGTAGCACCCTCACGCGGCCTCCAGCCGAATGCCTCACTCCCGGCAAAGGTGCAGCCCGTTGCGCCAAACCAGACGTGAGTTTCTTCTCTATTATTTGCGGATCTAGTCTTTGCTAAAAAGCACAGTCTCTATATAACCAACCTGCCCTCTTCCAAAATTCAGAAAGCCGATCTTCGAACCGCACTCTACATGCTCTTCTCAACCTACGGCCCGGTGCTCGACGTTGTTGCTCTCAAGACCATACAGATGAGGGGACAGGCACATGTCGTGTTTCGCGATGTTCAGGCCGCTACACAGGCAATGAGGTCCCTAGATGGTCAAGTGTTCTTGGGTCGTCAAATGGTGGGTGTTGTCGTTCCTCCTCTGATTCCAACGTGCATCAACTAACCATTTGCAGAAAATCTCGTACGCGAAATCCAAGTCGCACTTTGTTGCGAAGCTGGATGGAACCTTCAAGATCCCCAACACAAGCGGAGCCGCCACGGTGGAACAGACAGAGCTTCAGCAAAGCATTTTCAACGCGCCACCGCCTGGATCTGCACCAGCACCTTCAGGCCTTCCCGCGAAGCTGTCACCTGCTGTGGATAGCGAGATGAAGGATGCCGACAGCGAGAATCGGGGTCAAAAGCGAACACGGGACGAGGAGGAGGATGAGAGCGAGGAGGATGTGGCGATGGAAGAGGACAGTGACGATGAATGAGCAGGCTCATGCCGATCTTGAGTTTGCCAAGTGGCGTCTGCTCGTGGTTCTGAACTTGGTTCATTCAGTCGCCATTTCCTTCGGTACCCAGAGTCCCACACAGCTTCCGACAAGCCCCAACCAGATGACAAGATAGTCTTCTCTCGTACAATGAAAGCCGGACATGCCTTCGCCTACCAAGCAAGGGTGGACGAAGAAGGAGGGGACCCCGGTTATTGGATGGTGCTAGTCGGGGAATGGGCGTTAGTTGGGCACGTTGATCAAAGATACCCAGAGCCTAAAGATGGGCTCGAACTATAATGATATGCGACTCACATCTGCGGAGATTCCGCCAATCCCACCGAGGCCGCGCAGGCCCTCCTTGTACTCGTCGGGGACTAGACGGCGAAAGACTGTATCGATGTTGAACGTAGGTTCATCGAAGGGTAGATCATGGAGACTGAACCAAAGACATGGGACTCGATATGTGGGGTGCAGATGGATCTCGTACGTTACAAAGCCGTTGCTGAACACGGGCGCTTGCTGGGTAATGGCTGCCTACATATATGTGAGGGCCGGTCCCTGTGATCTATGGTAATTTGAGTATAAGTGCGCACCTCATCGGCGTGCTCAGCATCAGCCATGTCATCGTCAGCCAGGAGAAACTCGTTGCCCTCTGGCTGAGTTATTGAGAATTTCCCAAGATCTAACGAGAGCTCATCGTCATTCGCTGTTCCCTGTCCCTCGAGCGGACGGATGATCTGCAAGTAGGTAGTGTATTCCGACTCAAATGAGAAGTTTCTGTCCAAAGCCGTGCAGACCCTCAGCTTCCATTTTCTGCGCAAGGGCCCCAAGGTCGCGCGACAGTAGCGGCCCTCGAGTTGGTGACATGCCTCTGAGAACTCGTCTCGCGTTAGGTGAGGGTAGTCTTGGAAACCCATCCTTTACAGCGGACGTGGTCGGAACTCGAAATGAATTGCAGTGGGAATATAGCACAAGACCCTGACCTGGGATACTATTTCTTTTGGGCGTGTAGTGCAGACTACGCCCGTTGATACCGTATCAACCCACCCCCACCTAATGAGTGGTACAGTTTCTGGTCTTTCAGAAGAAAAAAAAGAACAGGTCATTGAGCTGAAGACCTGCCGTGCTACACCGGCTGGAACAAGCTAGATTTAGGCGTTTTTATTTTTAAACATAAACTGCCGAGTTGAGTGCCAGTTTTTACAAACACATGATTTATTCCGGCTCTTGGTTACTTGGACCTCCAACACGAGACGAAACAACTTGATAGGAACCGCTGATTACTACTGCGACCACCAAGGTACCTGAGCTAGCGCCAGGACCTACCAAAGCTGCAGCGCTGCGCAGTTAGTACCTGCACTGGTACGGAGCAGTGTACCTCCAATGGCTTACAAGGTGTCCTTTTCTCAAGGGACCCAGGACCGCGACACCCCGGACTAGCATCAACGCCGGGGCCCAATTTGCGGACCTCGAGTCCGACTTCAAACATGTCCACTTCTCCCGGCCTAGCTTGCTGCTGTTTCGCCTTCTCTTGAGACTGTACATTGATCCATTCATTGGTCTGTGTGGCTATAGCTTCTGCTTAGCTTTGCCCTTGTCGACGACGACGAGTTCTTCCCCAGAACCGCACCGCTCCCTCCCGACATGAGCTCGCCGGTTCGATGATCCGTGACCCTTTCGACATTCACCGGAAAAACGTCTTTGAAGCTACTGCTCTCCGAACCGCCGAGCACGTTCGAGATACTGTCGTCCAGGCGGGCGTCGACGCTCTAGACATGTCTTTCTCCATACCGAAGCATGTTCCCAACTTCGCCGACCCGCACCGAGCCAACGAGGACCGCGCGTGGGCCGGAATATCCTCCAGAGATGGCCCTAGGGAGGCGGCCTGATGGGTGGGATGCAGGATCGCGTGAGTGGCCTGTTTGAGAAGAAGTCGTTGCCCATGTACAAGGACAAGCCTTACAACTTCGTCCCGGCATCACGACGGCGGCCGTTGTGGAAGCAGAAGCGCGTCCTGGGGCCAGCATCCCTTGCTGCCGTATTCCTGCTTTATTTGATGGGTTTCTTCTCATCGAGCAGCAAAAGCACATCCACATCTGGATGGCAATGGAGAGCGGCGAATCAAGAAAAGGGCACAGCCGATTGGGACAAGAGGCGAGAGAGCGTTGTGGAGGCATTCCAGCTGAGCTGGGATACATACGTAGAACATGGCTGGGGTACGTGCAGACTCTATCTAACAACCGCTGATGCCCAAAGCTTCGTACTAACTCAATTCACCCACAGGCTACGATGAGTATCATCCTATTGCTAAAACTGGAAGGAACATGGCGCCAAAGGGACTGGGTTGGATCATCATTGACTCGCTTGACACGATGATACTCATGAACCAGACCACTCGCCTACACAAGGCTAGGGAATGGCTGTCAAACACCTTGACTTGGGACCAAAACCAGGATGTCAGCACCTTCGAAACAACCATCCGCATGCTAGGAGGGCTCCTTGCAGCTCACTACCTATCCAACGAGTTCCCGGATTTGGCCCCTCTCCTGAAGATGATATTGGGCAGCCTGGAGAGGATCTCTACCTGGAGAAGGCCAAGGACCTGGCAGATCGTCTTCTGAGCGCCTTTGAGTCTCCATCTGGTATCCCCTACGCGAGTGTCAATCTCGAAAAGTTCAAGGGCATTCCTTCTCACGACGACATGGGCGCGTCGTCGACCGCCGAGGCGACGAGCGTGCAGCTTGAGTTCAAGTACATGGCCAAGCTGACCGGCGAAAAGAACTTCTGGGACAAGGTTGAGAAGGTCATGGAAATCATCGACGAAAACGCCGTCGAAGATGGGTTGGTACCTATTTACATCTACCCTACCAACGGCGAGTTCCGAGGAAACAATATCCGCCTTGGCAGTCGTGGCGACTCCTATTACGAATATCTCATCAAGCAATACTTGCAGACGAACAAGAAGGAGGCCGTCTACTTGGAAATGTGGGAGGAGTCGCTACAGGGCATCAGGAAGCATCTGGTGACGTACACCACACCCTCAAGGTTTACCATTGTGGGAGAGCGGCCAAGCGGCTTAGAGGGACCTCTTTCACCCAAGATGGATCACCTAGTCTGCTTCCTGCCGGGCACAATCGCACTGGCCGTCACGGAGGGACTTACAGAGGCGGAGGCTCGAAAGCTATCGACATGGTCTACGAAGAAGGAGGAGGAAATGCAGCTGGCACGAGAGCTGATGCAGACATGCTGGGGTATGTACAAGTACATGGCAACCGAGCTGGCTGCAGAAATCACCTACTTCAATATCGACAACCCGCCACTGCCGGAGAATGCGCCTCACAACCCGCCTGCCGAGTTTGACCCCGACCCGGAGGCTACGTGGCGCAAGGACTACATCGTGAAAGACAACGATGTGCACAACCTGCAGCGCCCTGAAACTGTGGAAAGTCTTTTCTACATGTGGAGGATCACGGGTGATGTCAAGTACCGAGAGTGGGGATGGGAGATGTTCAAGTCGTTTGCCAATTATACAGCGGTGGAAGACAAAGGTGGCTACTCCAGTCTGCAGAATGCCAACGTCATTCCCCGGTCTTCAAGGATAACCTGGAGAGCTTCTGGCTGGTACGTACAAACACGATGCCCTGGGAATACTGAATCTTACTAACGAAACACAATCTAGGCCGAGACTTTGAAGTATATGTACCTGCTCTTTTCACCCAACGACCTTTTACCCTTGGATAAGATTGTTCTGAATACGGAAGCACACCCATTCCCAAGATTTGACACGGGACAGCTGTTGTACACAGGCTGGAAGAGGAAGCCCCACGACAAGCAAGAGCAGGCCAAGGATGAGCAAGCGAAAGGAGAGCAAGCGAAAGGAGAGCCCGCCAAGGAAGAACATGGGGTTAAATGACATTAAAAATCACCAGGGTGAAGCGAGTATAATAGGGTGAGACTATTAAGTTAGGACTGTGTATTGTGTGGCGGGCCATTACGTTGAACGATTTCTGTACGAATCTGGCAGGACAAAATTTTCGAGTCTTGAATTTGGATAAAAGATGACGGTTGATGTCAAGTCATTCCATCAGACCCAATAACTTGTACAGCGAGCCTTGTGTCGTGATTGTTGCTAACATCCCAACGATCCATAAGTTGCGATCCCTTTTCGGATAGCAGCGCGAGTTATGAGAGGAATGAGGTTTTCTATTTCAGTCGATTGCACTTGGTACAGCACCTGTAGGTCTCACTATAGTCATCAATTAGACTAGATGTACATGAAGTAAACGTGATTGCATGTTTGAGGTCCAAGACAAGACTGTTGCACGAAGGAACACACCTTAAATAATGAAGAGAGACATGCTGTTTGTTGTAAGGCTGCGCTAAGCCCCAGTGCACAGGCCATTGAATTGACCGTCCAAGCCCCAGTGGGGAAAACAGTGGGCTTGTTTAGAGGGATGGGGTAACTGTACAGAGTACGGAGTACCTGTAGACTTAGCGGCCCGTGTCTTATCAATTGCGCCCAGCTCCCCGGTCCAAGAAGGGCAACTCACCACTGCGCCTCAGATAACAAATAGCTGAATCTATGTAAACCCGTAGTCTGGTCTGGTTTCGTCGACATCCTGGCTGCCACACGCACACCACCCTGAATCCTTCGCCCAGCACGGAAAATCGGCGCCGCGTAACAAGGCGCTGGAGCCAACCTCCCACCCCCTTCGATCAACCGACTCTCCTCTTCCCGTGTCATGTTTCTTCATTTCGATCTGTAGCTCGCCCAACCCGTATCGTAGCGACGACAGCACCAGCCGCCTCCCCGCTGCATCCGCACCGTCATGCGCAACAGCTGATGCCACCCCCGAGGACCAGCAAGTGTAGCGGAACATCTCCGAGTCGCCCCGTCATCCACGGTTCGCTGCGACGGTGACATCAGACAGACGAATCTGCCGCGCAGATCAATTGACGATACTCCCCAGCCCGTCAGCCATCGCTTCAGCAGAACCAAACTCGGCGCGCCGAACCCGCAGCCATGGCTCCCCACCGTGACATCGAGCTCAGCACGCTGAACAACTTCAAGCTCAAGGAGGACTCGCTGCACCATGGCAGCAGCTACAGCATGCGCGAGCCCGACTATGACGAGACGGTCCAGCCACGCATGGAACGCTTCATCGACAGCTTCAAGCGTGATCCCAGCCAAGCCCTCTTCCCGAGCAATCACCTCGGTGAACACCTCGGCGACCGCATGCACGGCGGCGCCCATTATTACGACCTCCGCCAGGCCGCGCTTGAGTCTGCCCACGCTGGGCTGGCTAGGAAGTTGAAGGGAGGCATCTGCAAATGATTGCCGTTGGAGGATCTATAGGTACGGCTTATCGCTAGAGTCGATATCAGAGAACCGTTTCCTGACATGCCTCATCTTCATCTAGGTACCGGCCTGTTCGTGGCATCAGGCAAGGCCCTCAACGCCGGCGGTCCTGCGTCCTTGCTCATGGCCTTCTCCATCGTCGGTGGAATGCTATATTGCACGTGCCAAGCGCTAGGAGAGCTTGCCGTCATGTACCCGATTGCGGGTTCCTTCTCGGCGTGGGCAACCCGTTTTCTGGACCCCTCGTGGGGTTTCGCTATGGGGTGGAAGTGAGTGAAACAGTTTGTGGAGAACCATCAACAGCACTAACATGTATCCTAGCTATGCCCTCCAATGGCTTACTGTGCTGCCCCTCGAGATCATCGCCGCCTCTCTAACCCTTGAGTATTGGAACAAGGACATCACCAGGGCACCGTTTGTGACCTTGTTCTTGGCTATCATCCTAGGCATCAACATGTTTGGCGTCAAAGGTTATGGTGAAGCCGAGTTTATCTTTTCTTCCATCAAAGTCATTGCCGTGATCGGCTTCATGTAAGTGACAGCAGCTACATTCTAAAATCTCTTGTTTTATTAACACTCTTTGCAGTCTTCTCGGTATCGTCCTCAACATTGGTGGCACGCCCGAGCGTGGCTACATCGGAGGCGAGTACTGGCATAACCCCGGAGCCTTCAACAATGGCTTCAGGGACTCTGTAGCGTCCTGGTCACGGCAGCCTTCTCCTTCACCGGAACAGAACTGGTGGGCCTGGCCGCAGCCGAGACGGCAAATCCACGAAAATCATTACCTACCGCCATGAAGCAAGTCTTTTGGAGAATCACTCTGTTTTACATTACTGCCTTGACGCTTGTTGGGCTACTGGTACCGTACAACAACCCCTCTCTCACCAGTGGTGGCAATGACGCGGATGCGAAAGCCTCGCCGTTCGTTATTGCTATTGAGGCTGCCGGCATCAAGGTGCTGCCAGATGTCATGAATGCCGTCATTCTTATTGCGGTCATGTCCGTCGGCAACTCGGCCGTCTTTGGATCCTCTCGAACCATTGCAGCTATGGCCAACATGAATCAAGCGCCCAAGATTCTTGCGTACATCGACCGAAAGGGACGACCGTTGATGGCTATCCTCGTGGCTGCTGCCGTGGGTCTTTTGTCATATCTTGCAGACATTCCCGGCCAAGGCGCTGTCATCGACTGGCTTCTGGCTCTTTCCGGCCTCTCTACAATCTTTACCTGGGGCTCCATCTGCCTTTGCCATATTCGTTTCCGCCGCGCCTGGGCAGCTCGTGGACGCTCCATCCACGAGATTCCCTTCCGCTCCCAAGTGGGTGTCGTGGGCTCTTACGTCGGGCTTATAATGAACGCTGCTGTCCTTGCAGCACAGTTCTACGTAGGAGCCGCACCCATCGGCAGGGAGAACATGACGCCTGCCAAGGTAACTGAGAACTTCTTCCTCAAGTGGGTTGGGGCACCGATCATCCTATGCTTCTATCTAGCACACAAGTTATACTACCGTACGGCGTACGTCAAGGTCCAAGATATGGACATTGATACGGGCCGTCGTGATTTCGATCTTCCCATCCTCGTCGCCCAAGAGCGCGAGGAGCGCGCCTCATGGCCAAAGTGGAAGCGTTTATATAAATTCATGTGCTAAGCACAAGAGTGAAGCTCCGCAATATTTGTATTTGTATGATTAGGAGCGTGGCACCTATTTTATGGTGGAAGCGAGGGACTTCCTGCGAATGCTGTTTGTCTTGTTGCGAGGCGTTTGGCGAATTACAAGCCTGGACATTGAAATGGATGAGGCTCATTTTGAGCTCGTGAAGGGAGAAGGCACCGGGTACATTTTCTAAGATGGGCAGGACAGGATACCAGGATATGAGGGTTTGATGATCTAATGTAGATGAGACATGATATGAGGTATTATACTGTTCATGAGTGCATCTTCCACTAACATATGTGTATCTGATAACAGGGGATGGATTGTATCCTTTACATGTTGTCGTGGAAATTGGTTCGTGGAGAGTTCACCAAGACATCTACATGTAATCCCAAGCAGGACGAGACTGGACAGTGTCGCCCAACCTGAGAATCCACATGCACGCTTCGATCAATCAATAGCTGGTGTTCTAGACGCCATTCTCAAGCTAGCAAACTATGAGAGACACTGTCCCCTCATCACAGGCACAGCACAAAGCGAGACAGAAGAATCATGTTCATTTTTTTGTAAATATGTTGTTCGGCTCAGAATTACTCTGCTCAGGCTCGAGACGATAGGAAATTATGCGGTAGTAATCCTCATGAATCATGGGCTCATCATCAGTTCAAACAGCAACACCGTACGGTCAAAAGTACGTGGGTATCAGCATGCCCCGCAAGCAGTACTGGCGACCAAGGTGCTTGCCTGTCCCTGTCTAGAAATCCCAAAAGCTCTTCTTCGCTGCGGCCTGGTTCGTCTTCCTGGTTGGCTCGGGAGCTGCCTCCTCCTCGCCGCCGCCACCATAGAGCCAGTCCCTGTTGGTGCCCTTCTTGCCGCCCATACCATCTCCGGCGATGTGGATACGCGTGTTCTCTTCTGTGTGAGACGTTCCCTTTCGGCTGCCCATTCCGTCGCCTGCAATGTGGATTCGAGAATTTTGTTGCGCCGCATTCTTGTTCTCCTTTTGCGCGACTGGGGACTCATCCGCAACTGACCAGTTGTGGTCCATCATCTTGACAGCCTTCATGCGACCCTCGGGGACATGCTGACGGGGCTGAGCTTGGGAGGGAGAATCATCGGTCATGGCGAAATGGGCCTCAAAGTCCTTACCACGGTCCTTGAGGTTGGTGATGTTACCCAAGGCACGCTCGGACGCGGCGGAGCCCTCGTCTTTGTCGAAGAGCTTGTTCTTGTAAAGACCCAGGCCCTCGTTGTGGGCTGTGCCTCTGGGCTTCCCAGCAGCACGGTTCTGGTTGGGGTCGGCCTCTCCATCATCCTGAAGTTCAAAATGCGCCTGAGCGTCGCGTCGCGCCTTGACGGCTGGCTGCGCTGGTGTTTCTCCTAGCGTATCCTTGTCCGTGTCCCAATGACGCACGTCTTGGGACCGTATCGTCTTCGAGGTCTTGGGCTTGGCAGGGGTCGTGAAATCATCAAAAGACCATTGGCTATCGTGCTTGGACTTTGGTCTCTCATCGAACGAAACACCCTTCTGAGGTGAATCCCGAGGGTCGGAGCCGTCGACAAAATCAAAGTGGTCAAACTTCTTTGGGTTCGGGCGGATGTACTGGCTACCTTCTTTGGCCTTGGGCGTGTCCTCCTCTTCGACATGCTCCTGGCCCTCGAAGAGACGCATAGGCTGGAAGTTCTTACCCTGGCCACCCTTGCTAGGCGAGTCGGAACGCTGGCGGTGAGCAGTAGGAGAGCTGGCCTCCAGAGGCTCGTCACCAAGGATATCGGCAAAGGACCTCTGCTGGGGTCGGTTGCCACCATAGGGTGAAACGACAGGAGCCGCAACTTCGGCCTCAATCTCTTCCCGGGTCGGCTGTCTATGTAGTGATGCGTGGGGTCGCGCATGGCATTGGTAGAGTTGCCGCGGGTTCGGATGAGCATCTCCTTCTGGCCCTCGGTTGTGGCCGAGACACCGCCAGCCTTGAGGGACGCCTGGACAGCTAGAATCTGCTCGCTGCCATCCTTAATTGGCCAGTTGCGACCGGTTTTGCCAATTACGTCGAGCTGCTTGAGGAGCGTTCCTTGATCCCATTGAACGCGAATCTGGGAGATCTTGCCGTCGGCATCGAAAGTCACGAAGTGCACCTAGAGCAAGATAAGGTTAGCGAATAGTTCAACGTATCTAACAAGAGACGAGAGCAAAATAGAAATCATCAGCGGGTTCTACGCACAATTGGGAGACGGACGAGCTTGTCCGATAGGAAGTTGTCATCCAGACCAGGGCAGTAGGAACCGCCACTGGTTTGGAACTCGAGTCCAGTATCGATCTCAAGGGCAATAGCGTTCTGGCCGTCGACAACATTGAGGATATCCTCCTTCTTCTTGCTGACCTGTCTCTGGAGGATGTTGAGGTGCTTGATGATCTCGGTGGGGCCGGTGAAAGCCAGAGCGGTGGTTACGTAGTGAAGGGTGGCCTTGTCGGAGAGAAGCGAGGAGCTCGGCGCCCGAAGGAACTGCTTGTAGAGGGCCGCCATGGCGGAGAATGAAGAGGCTAGGATCGTGGTGAGAGGGAGAGGGTGGGATCGAGACGGGTTTGTTGTTTTTCGAGCCTAGCGCAGCAAGTGGTGGGCTTGAAGCGTTGACAGACGATGCCGGGCAGGTGTAGGTGTAGAGTGGAGACAGACCGCTCACCACACAGCGTTGGACCGGACAAAGGAAGGTGAAGGCAAGCAAAGGAGAGGAAAGGAAGGAAGGGAACGGGAAAGGGAACGGATGAAGCAGAGTCGCGAGTCGGAATAGACGAAAGAAAAGAAGTATCCAAACAGCACGTGGAGCTAAGCCGGGGAACGTTGTGGCTTCTCATAAGGGTAATGCTGTAAGGGGGCCTTGACCTGCAGTTTCAGAAGCAGGTACGGGTACGGTACCTGACTGTCGGGTTGCGCGCATGCAGGCCGTGGGGTTACCCCAAAGTAGCCGCTAGCCTGGCAAGCAAATACGGAAATCTTGCATGGTCCAGGAACACAACAAAGCCCCCACCGGCGCTGAGGAAGCCCTGGCGTTGGTCGCAAATGAAGGACGGGCTTGTATGGGAGGGCTCAGGGAAGCCAATTGCGGCCCATTCGTTGGCTGCATTGACCCAAGGTGAGATGCCAATATCGAGCTCGCATCGTCCCTCCTGCCTGGAGCCGTTGCATGACGCGCATCCCAGTGGAGTTGCAGACGCGTCTACGGTACGGTAAAGATGGAGCCTCCTGAGCTGTGCTGTGCAGTCTTGTGCGTTGCACTGGACTGTATCTTGCGCTATCATCCATCTATCGGTTCTTTGCATGTGGGAGGTACAAGTACTTTACCCCGGCTCCCGAACAATAGACCCATCGCCTTTTGAGCGGTTTGTTACACAGCCAGAATGTCACTGTACTCATTCATTCATTTTAACAACTGGGCCTTTTACCCCTGCCTAACGCGGCCAAGGTACCTACACTTGCGATATGACCCAGAACCACCGCTCAACAGGTACTCCATCTACGATAACAAAGGTCATCACAAGAGTAAACCGGGGCCCTTACCATATCTTCCTGATAGCATTAACCCGCGCAACTCAACCAGCTCCACTTTGCACTATTGCAAAGGCGCAACCAGAAACGAAACAGCACTGTACCTGTTTCAAGTTGTTCTCTTGGGTTTCAAACCGGTGCGGATCTGTTGCCTCATGGTATCCTCTCATTGCCGTTGTCAAGTGGACAAACCTTGACTCTCACAGAATTGCTTTAGATGTAGCTCAAAGCTGATCTCAAGGTTCAGTTCATATAAAGAGATGCTGCCGAAATACTACACCTAAGCGGCTCATGAGCCAATCCATCATGACTATACGTTATACCAAGGACATCAATTTTACGTGTTGAAGATAAGAGTCATTCCCTTTGATATAGGTATCGAACGTTTGTCTTTCGAGCCATCAGAGAAAACAATGACTACAATATGCCACATATTATTCGAACTGGTGTCGAATTATGTCAAGCATAACGCAAGACTGTCCCAGCAACCGTTTCTGAGAAGCTGGCTGCTTCAACTTACAAGAACACTAGGACGATCTTTATACATAAAGAATAAATATACCGTCGTAACACTTCAGGCTCCACAACCTCGCAGGAAAAAATGTAAGCATAATAGCGTATCGCAGAGCCTTACCAACGACATCATTTCCCTTGACCCCCGCGTCAACCTTTCCTCCTCTGGCTCAAAGTTTGAGCAATTGGCCTGGCGAAACCATGTTCACATGAAAGATCAGCCTCGAGGCGATCTGAGAGAGCGAGGATTGGCGTCAACCAATAATGAGCTACGTAGTTGCCTGACGTGGCCCCTGACCTGAAGCGGCGTATCAGCTATGTCCGTGCGCTAAGGTGCACCAGGTACTCCGGCGGTGACTTGCATTTCACGCCAATGCGCGCCGGCCCACCAAGTACCTCATGTACATGTAGCTTGCCTTACCTCTAGCCTCTAGCGCCTACCTGTAGCTGATATGGAGCACTTGCGACAACGTCGACCAACTACTAGTTTACCAATCCTACGTGCTTCAGACACAGTTGCACGTCCTCATCACGACGCATACAGCCAGCGAGCACCGCGAATCGTCTGCTGCGCTTGGCCAATACCGACTTGCACACCACACGCGAGCTGCTCGTTCCCTCCTTCATGATTCCTGGTCTCTACCCTCCTTTTCCACAATGAGGCTCCGAGCCAGCGCTCAAGCTTGGTGGCACATGCTGCTGCTGTCCCTCCTCTGCGCAGGGGCAGCAGTCCTGGCCGCTGATGAGCCACGCATGGCTGTCACCAAGTTTGACCACCTACCCTTCAACATCAATTACTTCGAGGACAGCGACGTCATCGTCTTCTACGACATTTTTGAGCAGAACGTCTACCGATCCAGCGATGCCGGTTTCACCTGGAAGAAGGTCTCCGCCGTCCCCGACCGCGCCGCCTACCTGCTCGTCATGCACGCCTTCGAACCCAAGACGGCTTTCATCCTGACCAAAGATACCGAGCACTTCAAAACCAACGATCAGGGCGAGACATGGACCAAGTTCGAAACAGGCGTCCAGCTGAGCGAGCTCCAGCCCGAGGTACTCGTTTTCCATGCGGATGATCCAAAGCGCATCATCTTCAACGGCGAGCAATGCGACATAATTGGTCTCTGCACATCCACCTCCATTTATACGACCGACGGCTTCGAAAGCAAACACACTCTACGCTCATTCACAGCCGGCTGTTGGTGGGTCAAGTCCTCCAAGGAGTTCAGCACCGGAGACAAGGACTTGGACAAGGATCGAGTCGTGTGTATCATTAGCGACCCTTCTCCTTTTTCCACGAGGATCAGAGGCTCGTCGCCTCCGACTCGTTCTTCGCTGTTGAGAATAATGAAATTCAAGAGTTCGAGCCGAACCTGGATACCAACAAGGGCGTGGTTGGGGTGGTTAATATGGCCGTCGTCAAGAAATTTATCTTGGTGGCTACCAAGTCTGTGGGCAGCGACGAGATGGCACTATATGTCACTGACGATACGGTCAAATGGCATCGTGCCGTGTTCCCCACCGATGATAACCATGATCATTCCCATCGTATCTACCAGGGTGCTTATACCGTCTTGGAGAGCACCAACTATAGTATCCAGGTTGATGTTAGGACTGGTCGCCCTTCGAATCCGACCGGCGTCTTGTTCACGAGCAATTCGAACGGAACTTACTTCACCGAAAACATTCCATACACCAACCGAAACGAGGATGGCCACGTCGACTTTGAAAAACTCACCGGGATACAAGGTGTCTTCATGGTGAATGTTGTGGAGAATGGCGCCGATGTTGATAAGAAGGGTAGCTCCAAAGAAGTTGTCTCTCGGATTACATTCGACGACGGTAGAACTTTCGAGCCAGTCAAAGCAGGCAAGGATGACATTCACCTGCATTCCATTACTGACATCAACAATGTCGGCCGCGTCTATTCAAGCCTCGCCCCTGGGCTGGTCATGGCCAATGGCAACACAGGAAAGTCGCTGAGCAAATTCACGGATGCGAAGCTCTACGTTTCCGATGACTCTGGATTGAATTGGAAGGAAGCGCGGGATGGGCCCCATAAGTACGAGTTTGGCGATTCCGGTTCAATCTTGGCTGCAGTCAAGGATACGAACCATGCAGATGTCTCCGAAGTTGCTTATTCCGTCGATCATGGTGAATCTTGGAAAACCGTGACCCTCCCGGATGATCTAAAAATCAGACCTGGGATCTTGACTACAACTCAAGATTCCACAAGCTCCAAGTTTTTGCTTGTAGGAGACAAGGATGGTGTCTTTTACATCGTGGCCATCGATTTCGACAAGCTCTTCAGCCGTACATGCGAGGAAAAGGATATGGAGGACTGGGACGCTCGGGTCGACAAAGACAGGAACCCCATTTGCATTATGGGCCATAAGCAGACTTATCGTCGCCGGAAGAAGTCGGCAGATTGCTTCGTGAGGAGTCAATTCAAGGACCCAGTCGCGAAGACTGAGAACTGTGAATGTACGGACCTCGATTTTGAATGCGACTACAACTTCCGACGGGATCCCGAAGACAAGGATTCGTGCAAAAAGGTCGGCCCGATCGTGGACCCTGACGGCGCCTGCAAAGAGGGATCCGACAAAACCTTCAAGGGCTCATCTGGATGGAGACTTATTCCAGGTAATACCTGCAAAAGAAAGTCGGGCCCGCAAAAGGACGACCCTGTCGAAAGAAAATGCTCGGATGTGGTGGCGACCCCTAAACCCCCGGCAAGTGGTGAAATATCGCATACAGAACACAAATTTGATAGTAACCCAAAGAACTTTCAAAAGTTCTATCTCGACAGGGGCGAATCCAGCTCTGGAACTGATGAAACCGTTATTGTCCGACCTGCTGAGGACAACGGCAAAGGTGGGCTCAGGATTGCTACTGACCTGTGGCTCTCAAATGATCACGGCAAGAAGTGGAAGAAGATCCTGGACGGGGAGGACATTCAAAATATCCAGCCTCACCCTCACTTCGAGGATGTTGTTTATTTCACGACTCCGAAGCAGAAGGTTATTTATACCATGGATCGTGGCGACACTTTCCACAGCTTCGAGGCACCAACTGAAATTGATGGCTCACCGTTGAGCTTCCACCCTGACAAGAAGGATTGGCTCATTTGG
The DNA here is from genome assembly GCA_020081605.1 of Albifimbria verrucaria. Lineage (NCBI taxonomy): Eukaryota > Fungi > Ascomycota > Sordariomycetes > Hypocreales > Stachybotryaceae > Albifimbria > Albifimbria verrucaria. Next base: position 3,747,194 of record JAHREC010000018.1, read on the forward strand.
GTTGGTAAAAACTGCGAAAAGGTAGGTGGAAATAAGGGATGTTTCCGGGAAGCTTCCTTTCTACTGATCGCGGTGACAACTGGAAGACGATCCTGCGTTATGTAGAGAAATGTGAGTTCACGGGACACTCAGCGTACAATTTCCGCCCTCTGAAGCAGATTGTCTGCCACGCAAGAGAGAAGGAATCCGATGATGCTGCCCTGACGCTCATCATCAGCAATGACTTCTTTGACGAGGATAAAGAGAACTTCAAAGGAGAACTTGGGGGCGGCAAATACTTCAAGGGACGGATTGAGGACTTTGCCACAATGAGCGAATTCATCATCGTCGCTGGGCGTGACGAAGAGAAAGATGCTGTGCGTGCGTTCGCCAGCATGGATGGCAAGAAATACCACAGAGCTCATTACCCACACAACTTTCACGAAAGTCACGAGGATCGCTATACTGTCCTGGATAGTTCGACGCATGCAGTGAATCTTTTCGTTCTCACGGAGAGCGAATCTGGTCGAGAATATGGTTCCATCATCAAGAGCAACTCGAATGGTACCTCATATGTGCTTAGCGCATCAAACGTTAACAGCAATACTAAAGCTTACGTTGATTTTGAGAAGGTGGCAGGGCTTGAAGGTGTCGTTCTGATCAATGTTGTCAGCAATCCAGGCAAAGGAGAGAAGAAGAAAAAGCTGCAGACCAAAATATCACATAATGACGGAGCCGAATGGGGTTATCTCGCACCCCGGCTAAGGATGTCGACGGCAAGTCTTTTAGCTGCGACGGCGGCTCGACTGGAAGTTCCTCGTGCGCCTTGCATCTGCACCACTACACGGAGCGCGAGGACAGAAAGAGAACATTTACGGCAGCGACCGCGGTTGGCCTCATATTCGGCGTTGGCAATGTGGGTAGCGAACTTGGAGACATGAAAGACGCGGATACTTTTATGTCAGCAGATGGAGGCATCTCCTGGCGGAATGTCAAGAAGGGCCATTGGACTTGGCAATACGGTGATCAAGGTTCCATCATCGTCATGGTGCAACGCGCCACACGTGGGGACGATGCCAGGAAGACCAAGACAGTGTCTTATTCTACTGACGAAGGCAAGACGTGGAGTGACTACCAATTCTCGGACGATGAAGTAACTGTGCTGGACATCACAACTGTGAAGACCGGCATGTCGCGCAACTTTCTCCTCTGGTGTCGCCGCGGAGACGAGCTCTTCTCCGTTAATATTGACTTCACTGGCCTTACCGACAAAGCATGCAAGTTTACTGAGAACAGCGATTCGGACTACGATCTCTGGTCTCCCAAGCACCCTCTGCAGGACGATGATTGTCTCTTTGGACATGTGGCACGGTATCTGCGAAAGAAGACTGATCGCAAGTGCTATAATGATCAAAACTTGAAGCGATTGTATGAGTATTCTAATTGCGAGTGTACTCGTCGGGACTATGAATGGTAAGTGGCTTTTGTATTTCACCAAAGCAAGTGATGAACATGACGCTGACTGAGAACTTAGCGCGTACAACTACGAACTGGACAACAATGGCCAGTGCGTCCTGGTGCAAGGTCTGGAGGCGCTCTCCGGTGAGGAATGGTGCAAGCAACATCCAAATGAGACGTCTTGGTACGAGCCAACCGGGTACCGCAAGCTACAGCTTTCTACATGTAGCGGTGGTAACGAGATGGATAAGACATCCACCGAGCATCCTTGTGCGGGTCATGAAGAAGAGTTCGAGAAGAAGCATCGAACATCTGGGTTCGTCATCTTCCTAGCCGTGGTCATCCTGTTCGCCATAGCTGGTGCAGTTGGTTGGTACGTATACCGCAACTGGAACGGCAAATTCGGGCAGATTCGACTCGGCGAGCAGTCGTCCGCGTTCGACAGTGATCAGCCGTGGATCAAATATCCTGTGATTGCCGTGTCCGCCCTGGCAGCGCTGGCAGCAGCATTGCCGCTAGTGGTGACCAGCATCTGGCGCACGGCAACAGGAGCATATGAGCGGGTAGGCGGCGGCCGAGGCCAAAGTTGGCTCTCGGGCAGCACCTGTAGATACACCACACGGGACAGCTTCGCACGAGGACGGGCCGACCTGGTGGATGAAACAGAGGAGAGTTGCTGGGTGAAGACAGCGACGAGGAAGTGTAAGGGGCTTAGCAAGCTGTATCAATATGCGGCATGCCCTGTGTTCAACTATTTTACTATGTTACTCTATGAACCTGGGCGTCTCTACAAATAGGAAATTGATTTTTACGGAGTCAAATCATTGGGTCTAGGCGCCATAAGCTCGACTCAGGCCCGGCTCTTGGATAAGAAAGGATGCGTCAGTTCATGATATTTCTTATATCTGCAACGCCCATCCTCGCCAATTTGTTTTATGCTGGATAGACGATTTGAGGGGATAGAAATAGGGGCTCGTTTTTTACTGTACTTATCATAGCAGCTAGAGTTATGCTACGTTACTTGAAAATTCAACTTGAAGCAGGAACATGAGTAGACATGGCTGTCGAGTTGCTCTGCAATAATCCGGGCTGAGTCGATGTTCTGCATCCTCAACACAACGGCTGGAGCGAGCGGCAAGGGCTGCGCTCCGCCTTCGCTGGCTGCTTGTCTCTCTACCAGCCGCGTGCATGTCTTAGAAGAACAATGGAAGATATTTAGGAAAGCCGAGCGTCAATCATGGAAGACAAGCGGTGAGGTGAACCACGCACGTCCCACGCCGTTAGGGGTTTTCTGTTCAGCATCCGCAGCGTCTTACGTCGAGACATCAAAGTCCAGCCCCCGTCACTGCAGGGGATCTAGCCTCTGCCAAGAAGCCATGCCTTCAGTGACGCGGTGCTAGACATGTACTGCCACGTGCTCAACCGAGGGCGGCCTCGTGTCAATAACGGGGCCCGGTCCCCACAGTTACTACATCATACTATATTGAATCTGAGCCGTCTGAAACGAGCACCTGAACTCGCTTGCCTCTTGGGCTTCGATAGATCACCTCAGCCGTGGGCCCACACGCCAGCCCTCGTATGTGACTTGCAGGGCAGCCCTCGGGCCCCGATGGGAAGCCTCGCCAGCTCTGAGCCTCGGGGGCTTGAAGAATAGACCTCAATCGGGGAAGACCCGTCGCCGGGATGATCATCCTCCTGCTCCTCGGCCCAAACGTGGTTGCAGCTCCGCAGATCCGGATCTATATCGGTCCCGAAGAGAGGGAGGGAGGGAGGGACAAGGCAAATGCGCAGCGACTGCCGCACGGAAACATTTCGTCCCTGCATCTCGTAAAGAGAAAGAAAAGAAGAAAAATTACTAAAAGGGGGCAGAAGCAGGATCACGGAGCGGTGTGTTTCGGTCTCTGTCGGTCGGATACTATCGACGAGGTCGCCGGTCAGCTCTGTGCCTCTATCCCCACTTACATGCCGTTACCCCATGCCTCTCTCTGCTTCGAAGAGTTGGCCGTGTCCCCGGACAAGTTCCGCACGAGACCACTACGTATGCGTGGGACGAGGCTCGGCCGGAGCAAGCATCGTTTGTTGACAAAGGTCTTTAGCCTGTTTGCCTATCTGGTGTTGGTTCCGGACTCCTGGGTCGGCCTCCATGGGTCTTTGTTCGCCCCCTCCCCTCTTCTTTATATTGCCTACCCATGGCTAGTCCCGTATAGGAGCGATGGACGTAAGCAGAGTTGGGTCTCGCCAGCCTTGGAGAGCTGCCAGTGTCATCCATTTTCCCAATGGGGAGGAAGACGGCGACTATAGAGATACCCTTGCTGGCACGTATTGAGTCAACAACCAGGAGCGGCTGCTTCGGATCATCCTCTTATCGGCTGTCGTAGCTCATCTGGGATAGTTACTAATATTTGGCGTTGTATGGTGCCACGATTCCTGGGCTGCACCCACCGTCATTCGCCCTTAGGGCTCAATCACATCAGCGCAATCTGTAACCGGGCCAAGCAATGCAACACATCGGGGTTTGTGATTCAATATTTGACATCCTGTAAACTGCCTAAGTTGCAACGATTGCTGCTCTCGTTGCCCCGCCTTTGAGCATAGATTTGCCGCTTCCACGCCACCACCTGAATCCTACAGTTCCCTGCATACAAAACGCGGTAGCTTCATGCAGTCATCTGCGCCGGCTGGTAAACGACTTCAATGCTATTGCTCCTTCTCCTCGACGATCGGGCAACTGTGCAGTGGTTCGCCTGAAACTGCACCCCGTGATCCTCCGCGGATCATGCTCCCAACTCCTCCCAATGATCTAGTTCAAGAGCTATAGGTGCTCTTTTGATAACACATTGACTGGTGTCATCTGTATAACAAATGGGGTATATTGTGAAAAGAAAAAAGAGGAAAAAATGTGTCATATCGGAACAAAGTCAGAGTATGTTTCGCAGGCTGATAAAGACAAACAAAAGGCCCTTACAGGGGCTAAAATGGTGGATGGTGTCATGTTATTTTGGTATTGAAGCTGTGAGTAAAGTTGTGGTAGGTTGTTAAGTTCGACGCACGCGGTTCCAGATGCGCTTGACGACATTTGGATCGCAGATACCGCTGTGGCTTTGGTCAGGCATCGTAGCGTGTCTCTCAAAGCTCTGTTTGGGCAGGTTTGGGGCCATGTTCATCGATGTTGGGGTCCGTCCCGCACTCGAGGTTTTCGTGTCACGGCACCTCCCTTTGCCAGCCGTAAATTTGATCCTCATTTGCTCGGAGGTCCGGTCTCGTTAATGTCATTCGCAAGGTCATTTCTCTTGACGAAGCAGGTGCCTGAGCGTAGTCTCCTCGGGTGCCCATTGCCTGGTCCTGGAGCAATCTGATAGGACGAAGAACTGGTGGCTTATCCGTGAGATCTGGAGTTCTGGGCGAGTCGGGGTCGTTAGTCGATACACCATCAGTAAAGGTTGATAACGCATCGTCGTTGTCATCGTCGTCGCCATCCTCCAGAAAGGTGCAGTAGTTATCAGCATCGTCAAGCATTTGCTGTCGTGACTTTGACCTCTTAGTCTGATGATCTTGTGTGCCGTGAATGTCATCCATAGATGGAAATCCAAACTCGATGGCCTCGTCAAACTTTTGCGGAGAGGCGAGGTACACCCGTAGCTTCATACGGGCCTCGGGGTCTTGATAATGAGTGGTGGCGGGATCGAAAAGAGGGGTGTCTCGACCATGGCTTGTTTCGAAGGTGAAATCAGGGATAGCGCTCTGGATCTCCTTCGTCCATGGGTCGAGAATCCATCACCTGTCACTGTGGTGTTCACGGCCTCGTTGCTATCTTCGGGCCTTGCATGTGAAGTAGACAATCGTCCAAACGGCAGCTTGGACACAGAAAGATGACGACGAAATGTAGGGCGATGGCTCTTGCTCAACAACGGCACCTCCTGACGCAGATTGATGTGATAATCGTCCAGGTACAGGCGCAGGTCAAGCTCCTCGTCCTCCTCGAGCCATCTGAAGCTCTCGTATAATGAGCCGTCCATCTCACGTCTCTGCTCAGGTTCGTGTTCGTCTTGTTCGACGGCTGCAGGGACAACAGGATGGTGTTGTGCCTGGGGGAGCGGCGACTGTTTCGGCTTCGAGATTGAACAGTTGCGACTGTCGCCTGCTCAGTTTTAGCACGGCCTCGTCAGCTGCGTCCAAAATCACGCTTTGCCTATGACGCTGGGCAACAAGCTGCTCTTCCTCTGTAAGATGGCGACGTTTGATTTTGTCAGGCAAATTGGCGTAAAATCTCAAGTCCGATGAGCTGATGTTGGGCTGTCCCGGAGCTGTGAGCGAGTCTAAGGGCAAGTGGCCGTTCAGGGATACTTGGAGACTATCGAGGTCCGAGCGAAGCAATGTCGTGTTATCATTACACGCATCTGTACTCGCGGGGCCACTGCGATATGCTAGACAGGAGTCTTGAGCAAATCGTAACCGTTCAAGAGTGGAGAAGTACTGCGAGACAGGTTGAGATCAGCATCAATGTTACGAAAGCCTGAGCGGGAAAAAGAAATGACAGAGACGAGCGGGTGAAGAAATGTGACAGCTTATAAGGCAGGGTGAGGTGAGGCCCAGAGCTACGCCCAAGACAGAGCTGCCAAGGAAGTGAACTCCAGCGGGGGTTGAGACCATCATGATTGGGGAATGGCTCGATGCAGGCACAAGGGCAGCGCGGTAAAAACACCTAGGGTGAGAGGCAGAGGATAAGCGTATCCATGACCTGATTGAGGCTGCCATTCGGCGGTGATGGCTTTGAGTGGATGTGCGTGCGTGCGTGCGTCCGGTCGGCGTGTGCGTGCATGCGCACCTTGCATCAGTGCGCGCTAACGGGCTGGGAATCTGAGCACAGGACTGGCCACGAGCTCGAGTGGTCCGAGTGCCCGTACAGAACCAACGCTGGCCAAACAGACGGCTTACGAGTGGAATAGACCACTCCACGACTTGTTTCCCTGGGTGCTCCTAAGCCTCACTTGGGCTAGTTCTCGTAGCTCCCGCTGCCCACGCTCAGGAACACCAAAGGAGTGCAATGCAATTGGATGTCAGAGCACCGCGAACCGATGCAGGGCACGGCGCCAGGAGATTGAGGCCATTGGCAGGCGACGAAATAGCGGAAGGATCCAAGAAACGGTGGGCCGAAGCGTGGGTGACACTTGACAGCCCGAACAAATAGAAGTCGAGACACGACGCAGAAAACCACACTCGCGGTGCCCAATCACACCAGCCTAACCGCTTTGGCAACTTCGGCTGGCCCATGTGTTTTGCATCGTGTCGAGGGCGTAGCAGATTGTGATTCAGCCCAGCCGTTGATATAAAGGGTGCGCTGCAGTGATGGAAGTCTCCTTCATCAACCACGCCCACCAGAAAGCGCATCAAGCTTTCTCTCAGCGCGCACAAAGCACTAGCTTTGCGCCGTCAAGCGAGGGCAGAGAGATTCCGGCCGTCCGGCGGGGAACACGAGCTCGTGTTTTTCCGTGGTCCAACCATGTGCTACTACTAGAAAAAGCAATGAATGTGACCCATGTGGTGGAAGAACGGTTGCCGCTGGACATCCGTTGCAGAATTCCATCGGCAGACGTGCACACGCATGTAACCTAGCGGAACATGCACGCGTATGCCGAGTTCGCAGAACCACACACACGTGGCATAGGTAGGTGCTGGAGACGGAGGAAACTTGAGGAAACTCACCTTTCTCTGAATCGTCGGCGGCAATGCCTCGAAATCCTCCTGGTCATGGCAACGGGCGATGAGGCTCCATCTGAGGCAACTCGGATGTATCGAGCAGCATTTGGCACAGGTCCCTTGACGCTTGGCGGGTTCAGCATCTGTGTATGTTGGCTGCGAGCCGTAAGAGGCCGCTGTTCGGGGAGAAGATATTGGTCGAATAAACGCAGCTGGTGATTGCGCTGGTCTTCGGATCGGTCAACGGGCTGGCGGGTGCGTGGTCTCCCTCGTTCGAGGTCTAGCTGTAGGCTCTTGGAGGGCTTGATCGGACGGTGGCCAACAGCAGTAGATGGTAGAGGAGGAAGTGGCGGCGTCGTGTCCTGGTCGTGTTCGTGGGGATTGCGGGTGCTGCGGAGGGTTCTTTGATCGTCACCGCCTGCGAGACTGGGGTTGAGATTGGAGCTTGTCCGAGCAGCTGACGCACGCGACGTCTTCATAGTAGCTGCGCTGGTGCTGCGTGACAACAGAAAGGCACCGGGGAGGCTTGAGGTCAATGACGGAGGACGGGTGACGGAGGAAGCGCTGTCTAAAAAGTCTTTGCCTCGAAGAGAGAGCCGTCGGCAGTGTCAAGGTCGAGGTTGAGGTCAAGGTAGAGGCCTGCAACGTCGAGGACTTCGTAATAGGTGCCGTGACCGTCGCCGAGGACGACGGCCCACGTATGCTCCCCATCGTCATCCAGCGGTCCCAGCATGACCGTACCAAACTCGCCCTGCCTGGGAACCGGGAGGAATACGACCGGGGTGGTGCCGTAGGGATGGAGAAAGAGAGATGATCACAGAGGTCGGCCGGGGAGGTTGTGGAGAAGTAATTGAGCGACAGCGACCTGTCATAAGCCCGGAGATGAGGTCGATTTATCCATACGCAGAGATCCCAGTTCCAAGACGTATGGGTTTGAGCTTGGTTTGTTGGTCCAGACGGTTTCGACGCTGACCGGGTTGTTCGAGTCGAAGGAGCTTCGAGTTGTGATTATCCGTCAAGTGAGATTGATACCTATCGAGGCCTGTACCTGGAGCTCAGCTAAGGTAAGGTAAGGTAGGTACTCTGAGGTGAGGTAGGTAGGTCAGAGGTAGGTAGTAGGTACAGGGCAGGTAAGGAGAGGCAGCGAGTACTCCCAGGTACCTCCCGGTAAGGCTGGTGCCTGCCAGGCGTAGGGAAAGGGTAAGCCCAGGTACTTCCAGGTGCGTAGCTCAACAGCTCGGTAAGTACCCGGACCTGGACCTGACCTTGCAAGCAAGAGTTGCTCTTTGTTTTGTTTTCTCTCCTTTCCTTTCCTCTTGTCTTCCTGTATCCCAGCGCTTCCCTCACTTCCTCGAGGATAGGATGGTCGAAGTTCGGTCACGAAGCAGAAAAAGGGTTCGAAGCCAGAAGCGGGGGAGAAATGAGTTGCTTGGTCGGTTTTTTCCAACAAGGTAGGCTGACGGACGGCGAGGAGCCCCAAAGGAAACTGATCAAGGGCGGTTAGCGGGTTTTTGTCAGATGGTGGTGGTGCCTCTGCTTCTGCATACCTCCATACCAACATACATTCACGCACACACACACATACTATGGACACGCATGAGGAGCCTGGTTGCAGCTCCGTTGCTGTTGACCTACCTCAACATGCGCCGGACGCATCAATGCGCTGCGCTTGCTGTTGGTCGTGCAGGGGACAGCCCAGCTGCGGGCTCCACATGTGCTTTGCCGGGCTGACGAGACCTGGAACACCAGAGCAGGGGTTCCCATGCCACTGATATTGCCTCCTCTTCCTCCACTTCCTCCTCGGTCTCGCTCTTTCGCCTCTCCAGGAGACCAGACCTATGCCTGTGTCCACCATTGAAGGTTCTTCCTTCTTAGGTGGCCTCTACACATGTACAGTACAGTACACGTCGACGAGTTCGACGCTGGCTTCCCGCTCTACCAGAAGATCACCATTGGGGCGTGAAGCTGAACATCTGCAGTAGTGCTCGGCTTCCTCGCGCCGCAGTTGCTGCGGTCTGTTTTGTTTTGGCGTTTATTTTATTTTCTTGTTCCTCGCCCAATGCACACAGCTTGGATCGCGGACGCGTCCAAGTTTGAAAGCCCACACGATCCTGGTCAGGTCAAGGCCCAGCAACCAGCAGTTCATCCAGCATAACGCTACCATACCATACCCGACTTCCCAACCCTTGCTCGACTTGCGGCTGGGTCGAGCTCAAGCCAGGTTCGGGCTAGGTTGCCATTCTTAGCTCGACTTTAAATGGCATCCTCTGGGGCTGACTAACACCTCTAGGGGTATCGTCGCAGCTCGTGTCGCCTAGCTTGGTCCACCAGAACAGGTTGTGCCCGTCCTATCCTCCTCTAGGGAAGGTCGCAGCGCGCAAAACATTCAGTCATGTTTGGCCCCTTGTCGCCAAACCCAGTTGCTTGTGCCAGGGCGATCTCTGGAAGACTCCCAGAGGCTTCCATCGCCTAGGATCATCGTGATCCTTGCTCTCTAAAAAACATTCGGTGAGATTGCCCTCGGGCAAGATGGAGTCTTCACCGCCGAATAAAAGGAACATCACCCAGCACGAGCGAGTTACAGCAATACCGAGTTGCAGGGACCATATTCCCGAAATTGGTTTCCCTTCCGCTTCGTTTTTTCTATCATGCCCCATCACGTCCGGCTACGGACGTACGGATATACGGCGTAGTCATCAAAACTGGTTCGTCATCTCCTGCTGTGCCCCGTCGAGACTTCAACCCTTCATATGTAGCTATTTCATGAATGGAAGGTTGTCTCTAATTAGTGTTGCTCTCGGATGCCTCCTGTCCAGCGCCGCCCGTCAGTCTAAGGCTGCTTAGAGTCCGTGTTGCTCCAGTGGGCATGTAGCGATCCCACTGCAACCTCACGAAACCCCTCCAGCGAGTGCCGTGCATATATTGGCCCTTGACAATGCTACCCAAGATCGCTAACGTTGGGCCTTTTGGGACTTCTGAGCCCCTGTTTCTCGGACTCTATTATCATCCTCTGTGCGGAGGGCTCAGTCCTACACATGCGAGATCTGAGCCTCCTTCATCTGGGGCTTTGTCATGTGTCATTGTATCTATGCTGCCAGACCCTTCACACTGTACAAGCCCGCATGGTCCTTCACAAAGTCCTTGGCCATGGAAATGATCCCCTGATGTATCTGTTTTGGGTCCAGAATATGTCATGGTCGAAACTCTCAAGGGGCCGGCTCGACCCTCGTCATGATCCGCTTTCCTAGTGTCTGTGCTGAAGAGAACAGTGGTCTCTTGAACCCACATGTTCACTCCTTGCGACCCATTTGTCAAAGTTCTAGCCTGTGGCGAAGCCGGTCGTCATATCTGAGGGGCATCCTGAGAATAGAGGCCAACCGGAATATGAGGCTCTTGGATGTTAACCGTGGTTCGTCTCAAAGTTAGGCCATCGACAACCTGCTCCACCTTAAAGTGCGGTACGACTTCCTTTCCAAGTTGTCGGTAGCGCTTCTAGCGTAAGCAGCATGTAACATTAAGGACCCAGCGAACCAAACTATGTGTCGGCATTCTGTCACCTTCGTACAGTCACTTATGACATACTTGGACTCTACGTTGGTTGTGGGATAAGAAGCTTAGAGCTGAAAGCCCTTGTCGAATGTGCCGATTAAGCGACTGCCACATCGCTCATCAAATCTGACACAGCACGTTAGTACTGTTCTGCTACCAGGGTCTCTCGATGAAAATTCGCAAAGGCGTGTCCTAAAAGGTGCGGTATGCGATTTGGCATGAATGACCAGGATCAGAACGAACTTCGGTACCAAATACACGGAACAGTTCTAACCAGGCTGAACATAACCCTCGCACCTCGGACTCCCTGAAGTGATATGGGTTCTACATGGACTCGGTCATGATCCCCCTGACCTAATCAAATTTTTTAATAAATCATTATATTGGCATGACTACCCCGAGCGTTTTACATCTGAGGCCCAAGTACGCGTAGCCCACTTTGATGGGCCGGCAGTTGAATTGGTCTTATCTACTCATATTACATGAGTTCATAGCATGGAATCCTGGTGCGTTGTGTGTTCTTCTTTTGAGCAGTTTGAGTCTCAGCCCTGCTAGAGCCTAGATTCCAGGCTCGTAGATACTTGCACCAATAATTTCCATTACCAAGATGCCAAGGTCTGGCAATGTCCAGACTGGGACAACCTTGAAATTGTGTCATGCCTCGGCGGCGGGTTGTTTGAACACGCAGCTTTCCATCTTTGGTAGCTCAATGGTCGGCCAAAAGCAGGTTTCATTGCGTATACAGATACTTCGACTGGATCTTACCTAGGCTCTCCTAACAATATATGTGGTACGTGAGCTGACTCTTTTTCGGCATGTTACTCGTATCCTTGGGTATTGTTATGTCACCCATCGATAACTCTATGATGACGACCATTGGCGATATGCGTCGTATACACTAGTCAATCAGTATAATCCGGTTATGCGTGTTATCACTTGTGGTTCTTGTTTCTTGGTTTTCACTTGATAAATCTACTATGAGCTTGCATTGTGACTTTGCTGAGGCCTAACAATGTTGAGTGGTTCACATACACGCACGGCGGTGACAACAGTCCTCTTCTTCTAGCAGTGAGGCTGCTTTGGCTTTGGATATCACCGATCTATGAAGAGCCATTTATGGAAGGAGCATTATGTGAAAGTATTGGGCTCCTGGTTTTTCGCAGTTGTGTCACTCATTGAAGAGGTTAAACATCTATGGTAATGCTCACCCCTTGGTGAGTCTACCCTCGTATCTCCAAATTGTGTCGCGGGCTTGTTGTCAGCCGTTGTGATATCGAAGTATGGCACCAAGTCGGTTCATTGGGTCTTGTTTACCTAGTTCTGCTTCACAAACACTTGCCTATTTCACGACTTTGGGACTGTTCATGTGAGGCCAACCCCAGTTCTGCTGGGACTTCTGTGGAGGTTTGGCTTTTCCCCGCTCCTGTGATGTTTACTGGGTAAATTATTGTTTGAAGGTGAATAGTGTTTACCAAGGCCTTTGATCCCCCAACAAAATGTACTTGGAGGCCCTTAAGGTGGACGTGCCAATTGCCCTTTGGCTTCCACTACCCCACGATGACACGGAATGCTACGACAGATTCTGTGATGAGGCGCAATCCAGGTTCTATGTCACCACCTAGAAGTGTATGGGTTTGTTAGACCTCTAGCAAAGGGAGATATACTACAGTGTTGGGATTTAGATGGAGAGGACCAATAAATGTGACCCCGATGTATAAGACAGTCACAAGAACCATTGCGACCAAAGCTGCCCGCTCCAAATACCTCTTACGAAGCCTAGGAGCAAACAATTGAAGAACAAAGACAGCCGCGAATATAAAAACGGATGCATTGGATATTCATGGGTTGGAAACATAAATTACTGACTCTGTTGCTCATACCGTCCCTTGATGTCAAGGTCTAGGGTGGCTAACAGATGCATTGGCTCTGGACACCGTAATTGGTGGTGGGTCTGAATGAAGCCATTTCTACCGCTGTTTTACCGACCTCTCACTTCAACTGTTATGGTCACAGATCAAAGCCAACCTATTCACTGATATGCACTTACACACTCTCCCATTAATAATTAGATTTGTTTCAAGCATTTTATTTCCGATGCATAATTAACCACGGAATCTTAAGCTTTCCTTGCATCACGCTATCCGGCGACCGGACTTTCGGTGCTGGAGAGCAAGTTGGTCGTTACTCCTCCAAGCCGACATCTGCCTGCCATATCTCACCTACCTACTTACATCTCTACGGCTGTGACACAACCACCGCATGAAAGACACTCGATCCTAGAGACCTATCATTCGCGCACCCATGACTTCAGAAAAGATGCCTCTCATGCTGGAAAATCCCATGCCAGTGGAGCTAAACGATGTTGACGATTTATTTGGTGATGGCGTGGGCCTCTCACTCACCGCGCCGCCCCAAGTCAAGCAGCTGTTCCAGAGGACAGACCAACAGCGAACCCGGGGTTGTTGCCAGTAAGTTCAGTGTCCGAGAACGCGATGGGCAAATGGACTGACGCGCAGCGCCTTCCCTCGGTAGAGCTGTTGCCTGGTCAAGGACAGGTACGATAGCTTCTATATCACCCGATGGACAAGTACTTGAGCTACGTTTTCTGCGGTGCAGCCCTGAGAATGGTACATGGGATCTAAGTGAGCCTACCACTTGCCAGCTTGTCAAGGGCACGCCATCAAATCCCTTGGTTCACCTGGAATGGAGCTCTACTAGCAGCCCCGACCTAGCCGTCATTGACGCCGTGGGACGTGTTGCCATCATACCTTTCTCGCAGTATCTCAACCAGCCCTTTCAAAGCAGGAAATGGGATTCTGACCCAATTGATGACATGCACACCATCGTGGGCTGCCATTGGTTATGGGTAGCACTGGTCAACCCACAGGTAAGGACACCCTCCCCAATGCCTGATAAGAACAGCTCTGACAACATAAAAAGAAGCCATACAACGTCTTATATGGCCCGGCTACCAGAGAAGGCAATATGTTTCGATACGATAGCTCCTTTGTCAATGCCAGCGGTCTTAGCCACCCCTTCCAAACCGCAGTGCTTTGTTCTGCGTGACAACCAGCGGCATGCTCAAGATGTTCTGGGCTCAGACCAATAACAAGATGGAGGAAACGACCGTTGAGCTAGAGAGCGTGAATGCTTCAGACGACCTGGTGACGCATGCTGCCATGGCATCTGATAAAAGTTTGTAACCTCCCCTTGCTGAACAGGTCATGTTGCTAACCGCAGCAGAGTCCTTACTTGTAGCCATTGCCACCACATCGAAGCAGCTTCGTCTCGTGAAGGTCGATGTCCAATGGGGCAATAGCTCGCAGCCCGATATGAATGGACCTCCTCAAAATACGCGCCTCAATCCTTCATTCACAGAGACTCATCTTGCAACAACCAACTGGCTCCAGACTGGATCAGCGGATGCGAGCCAAGACTTGTCAATGGCAGAGCTTTCACATCTTCATGTGCTGCCGACCCTTATGAACAACACAGGAAAAAATATGGTGCCGCCAATGATCCTTTCGGTGAGATCGCGGTCCCCTGGTCAAGGATCATTTGAGATGGCCCAGAGCATCATTGATCGGTGGGAAGCCGTGGAAGAAAAGCAGGAGCTTCACTCGGCTTTCGAGCAGCTCGGAAGCCGGAGGAATAGTATGGCATCAGAGCTCCCCAAAGCAGTCAAGCTCCGGCAGCTGGAACCCATAGTCATTAACAAAGTGTGCATCGGCTTCCAGACAATGCAGTTTGGAAAAGTCCTCATCTTGACATTTGCCGACGGAACGATGGAGTATCGGGACCGGTTCACTTTCGAGGAGCTATGGGCAGCCGAGGACACTAACAAAATCTCCAACTTGCGTCAGGTTGGATGGACTTATACGGATACCGGGCCCTGTGAGTGAATGCCTATTGTTGCTAACTTGTTAATCTTTCTCACAATTTCTTAGGCCACCAGGTCGCCTTTTCCCCTACATTTTGCTCGATGGTACAGATAGCCGATGATGGAAAGTTGCGTTGGAGCAAACTGCACTACCCTGCGGGAGACATAGGCAACAGCATGCAAGATGGTAAGTGCGACAATAACGTTGAGAGCCAGATTATCAATAGCTAATGATTTGTAGCACATTATGGTGGAAGTATTGCCGGACTGGTCATCGCGGCTGCCTCGGCCATGTATCACCAGGCGAACTACGACGATATGCTCGCTATTGTGCAGCCTTTTGTTTCCAAGAAGAGTAAGTAAACCAGTGCACTATATCAACACGAGTTACTAATGAGCGTAGGATTCACACAAGAGTGGATTTCCGAGCTTATCCGGATTCTCAAGATTCAAGTTGACTTCACCGAAGACACATCCCACGAGATGATGCGCAATGGAAACCTACAAGCATGCCTTAGTATCATGCACAGCCTTGGTTTCAAAGGAGAATCTCAGCCTCGGTCATTTCAAAGCAAATTTGCTATGCTGTGCTTGAACGTGCGGAATGTAGTCATGCTCATATCGATTGCAAGCAACACCTCCATCGTTAGGGAGAAGGTGAGCCCGCTCGATGAACCTGGTAAGTTTACAGCCGAGCAACATATTTTGAATCGGGTCAATATTAATGTGCTGGAACAGAGGTGGTAGAGACTCTTACAGGCTGCGCGAGATGGTCCATTGACCTTCTCTCGTGGTTTGTTGATTGCCTATTCGAGCTGGCAAATGATGATGGGTTCCAGGAGCGGCTGCAACCTCCACGGTTCAGTGAGCTCACACCTTACCTACACGAAAGGAACGATGTCTCTCTTCACTTGTTGTTGTCCTCGTCCAGTCGCAACTTCCTGACGGCTATGTGCCGTAGGGTGGCGCACTTGGAGGCTCTCAGCACTCGCGCCATTGACTTCTACAGGAGGCAATCGGCCATGGCGGAGTCTGGCATGGCGGGCAAAACAGTCAATCCCCAGCTTCAACAGGCGTATCAAAAATGCAGCACGTTACATCCTCAGGCTTGGTCAAAGTCGGTGAACTAGACAAGCTGCTTGGAACCATAACGCAAGATATCAGGCAGTCTTACGCGCAGTTTGTACCTATGCTTGTGAAGCAGCAAGCAAAACCACCACAGGGAAGCAAATCGACCTGAGCCTTAAAACGACACAAATTGGTCTTGAGCTGAACCTGCTTCTCGCCAACTCGCCGCCTCCTCCGTTCCTAGCCATCATTAAAAAGTTTTTCATCAAAGATCTGGCGGCTCTCCGCGCGCTGACAGACCCAGCTAAGTTATTCTTTGCAAACTTTGACCTGCTGGAGGTACAGGACGACAAACGCAGCCTTGCCAACAAGGGGTCAAGGGAGTGTATGTGGACATATTCAAGAGAACCGAGCTTAAGAGAAGTTCGACGCAAGTATGGAGAAGATGTACAAGATGCGCGGCTGTCATGGAGGATACACACGGAACTCGGCCGGGACTGACGTTTGTGCTCAACCAGCAAAGAAGATGTTCCTGCGGAGGGTCATGGGCACTGCTTCCTAAGGGCAAGTTGTTTTTATAAATGGGCTATGGGGGCAAGCGTTTATTAGGTTGGCGTCCACCGAGTCCTTACGGGAGCTGTGAGATTGGGTTATTGTTTGTTTGTTCGTTGGTGTCTACTGTTTATTGTGCTTGGAGACCAAGGTCTATTCTATTATTTTATGGGTTACACATGAACCGGTGTTGGGCAAAAGCTGTTTGTTACGGACCAGGGCACATGGGGGTGATATTTGTACGGGCGGAGAGTTCGCATGAAGCAGAGCATGGGCCTGTCAGGACCATTAATTGAGCGAAATCGGGCGACGAATCAGGACATTTGCGAAACCAATGCCTGTTGCATCCGATACTCTTAATACCTCAAAAGTGTAGAGTAAGCTGAAGCGTCTCGACGCCCAGGCATCGTGGGACACGCCCTTATTACGAGGTCTAATCTACGAAGCCAATAGATCTCCGCATAGCCCTGTTCTATAGTTTGTTACGGGGAGCTCATTTGCCGACAGTTCAGGCACACGACGGAAGGAAATCGGGCTAGCATGGGGACAGATCAACTGCCGCTTCAGAGCGTGCAGAGATGGCGAGTCGGTATTGGCATGCCACGACGGGGCCCTCATTTTAAAGAACCGAACCGGATCTGCTTAGGGGACAGTGCCTGAGCGCGGCTCATGCAGGTGCTCGGAGGAGGATTGAGCCGGGGCCATGCGGCTTGTCGATCTGTTGATCTATTGGATTGCGTCGAGATCCAATCATGGCCTTGGGGAGAGCCCACATAATCAAAGATGGGCATATCATAACTTCAATAGTGTCGAGCGTGCCATGGAACGCGCTGAATCTCTGCTAGTAGAATGGTCATGTGGGAGGATTGTGAAATTGGGCGCCTGGAGATGGGCCAACGGCAGGCGGAGGCTTCCTGGCGCTAAAGATAAGGGCGGTTATAGGGGAGGAGGGGAGAAGAAGGGGAGGAATGTAGGGAAGCGATGGGCGAATCGCCCTGCAGACTGGGGCGAGGGACAGGATATGCAAGTGATGAATGCTGAAGGGGTTGTGCAAGGTATTTGGGATTGGTCGGAAAAGGCCTTTGGTGAGGGTGAGGGTGAGGGCTTGGAGGGAGCGGAGAGACGCAGGGACAATTGAGAGAGGCGGGCAGTCTTGGTTGATCATGGACAGCATGGCCTGATGATGGTGGCTTGCGGTACAGCGCACACTGCTGTAAGTTTAAGTTGGACTTTATTCTTAGTGACGATGGATGGATCTGTCTTGGAGCTAGAGCAAGGGGCTTATTCAGAGCACACAAGCAAGATGATCAGGCCAAGAGAAAAAGGAAAAGGGATCCTGAGTGTGGAATAGTGGGCCTTTGGAGCTGAGCTGAGCTGGGGCTAATTAAGGCTGGGCCTAAACTAAAGACTCTGGTTCATCGCAACTTGGGAAAATTAATTTATTCCAAGGAGGGTTGATCCATGAAAGGCCATTGGAGGGAGAACAGCGAGCTGCCATTTAGGGAAGCTAAAGCCCAAAGAGGAAACGTCGCCAACCACTTTTTTGGCAGGCTGGGCAATCCTGGATGGGAGAGAGAGACAGAGGTACAGATTAATACAGTAAGGCAAGGCAAGGCATCCGCATTTCAGGTGACGATGATGGCCCGCCAAGCTGACACACAAGGGCCTACGAACAAGCGGATCTTGAGATGGAAGAAGACGAGAAAGATGAAGAAGAAAGAAGTAAAGGCCGCCAACATTAAAAATAGGTAAAATGCCCCTCAGCATGAGCCCATCGTGGTTTAGGCGATGGATGCGCTGCGGGGTCAAGATGATGTTGGATAAGGTCTTGGCCTCCTCTATATTTGTCCATCAAGCTTACTGAGAGCTTAGGCCGGCCCGTGGCTGCTGCGGTTGTCTGGTGATGCAGACTCGTAGTAATAGGCAAGCCGTCCCTCACCTTACTGCCTATCCTGGGAACATGTTGCACTCACTGTAAGCACCACCGTGGGTTAAATCGAGAAGGTTGACAGGGGTGGCCCTCTTCAGCGCAAGCACGCACAGACGGCGGTGGGAGATGACACCGATGATGATGATGATTCGGCATTTCTTTGTCCTCTTTTTTCCTTTTTGCGATGGCTGGTGTGGGTTCGTCGCGCGCGCCAAACGAGTGCCGTGTCTCACGGAAACCCACATCCGTAATGCCATGATGATGGCTGATGACCGGACGGCAGAAGCGCCGTGGCATTTTGGATAACCGCCCAACGGCTCTGAGTCAGCCTCTCGCGAGGAGTGTTCTCGCCCCAGGTGTCACGGTATCGACAGGCCCCCTCCCCATTGCCCCATTTACTGTAATTCCAGTGGCGGCGTGATGGTGGCTGGGAACACGCGACGCATGAGACATTCACGTCCACATAATGCCCTGTCTCAGTGTGCCAGAAGACGCCATCGTGAATACCGTACCTACAGCACCGTACCATGGAAGAATGAACCTTGTCCATCGGCTTTGCTCTTTGTGTGTGCGTGTGGGCGCGTCATAAACGCCCCTTTCTACGAATGTACTGTTCTGGTTCTTTGTTTGATGCAGAACTAGTTTTTTTGTTCTCTCTCTCTCACCAACGATCACTATAATGCACGGTACTGCTAGAGCAGTGGAATTCGAGTACCGGTACAGTGCTGTAGTTCCCTCCTGTCTGTTCTACCTTTTCTTATTCCTATTGATCGTGCATTGCCATCGCATCCATCCCTGCCGTGCCGTTCCCTTGCCCAACCACCCCTTAGACGCTTCCCCTATACGTAATGAATCTATCGCCCAGGTCGTGCCTGCCCTGCATTTTTCGCTTCCATGGTACTATGGTACCTTTTTCTATAGCATCTGCCCAGTCTCCAATTTATCCCTCCTGCAACGAAAATTTCTCTTCACCTCTCGCTCATTCTGCTCTTGTCCTCATCGTCGTCGCTGTCCCCTCTCGCTCTTCCATTGGGCCCTGCTGCTGTCGCCAAAACGCCATCTGCCAGGGTCGCATTCGAACATCTCTCCAATCGGCCCAACTCACCTGCAACCGCTCATCAAACGTATCCATTGGTCGCCTACATTCGGCGCGCAGGCTGCGAGCTCGACAGGCCAATCTCCTTCCTCTGCCTCCTCCCCACCAGCAAGCGAGCGGCGACCAAACCTCCCGTTTCAACCCCTGCGCAGGGTTGCACCACCCACCGTTAGGTCTATCGGCCTTCTGTGGAGAAGGCCTCACTTGGCGCCTGTGCGCTAGCGCAGGTACTACCTGCAGTCGCTTTTCCTTCTTGGTCCTCCAACTTGCTGGACCCTCCCAGCGCACCCCTTGGAGCCCGCAACCCCTGGTCAAACCGCAAACTGCCCCCTTGTCCGCTCAGCGCCGCCCCGAGGTCTTCTTCCACCGTTCTTTCAATAGCCCAGCCTTGCTTTCTCATCTCTCGCTCGCTCGATGCGCATGACCAACACGCAACCCTTCTCAGGGCCCTCTCCGGCGATAAGACATCCTTTTTGGCTTGGCTAGGCAGTTGCTCGACTACCGAAATGAATCAATCATCACCAAGGGCTTCCGTGCTGGTCACGCCCCGGCCCCATAGTCCTGATACCCCTTCCGCTTCGTCCCATGTGCATCAAGCACTTCCCTCACCAACACCACACCACCACTACGCCGTCGACCGCTCGTACCAAACAACGTCTGACACCCGCTCGCAACCCGCCTATGTGTCTGACGCTCCTCTCCCTCTACGAATGTCGAACCCCATTAAGCGGAAGCCACTGTCTTCGCACAACGCCTCATTGGTTGGCATTCAATCGACCTCATCTCCGCTGACACCATCCACACCCGAGCTCCCTCACCACGCCGCCAGCTTCCATCACTCTTCTCCCGCTCACGGCCTTGCCGTTCACGACTCCAACACTCGGACCTCCACCCAATCTCACCAGTGAGTAATCCCCATGCCCACTCTTTGCCTTGCCCTGCTTTATCATAAGGCCGCCTGTCGCCTGCCACTTCGTGCCTCTCTCAATGCCAACATTCCTCTGACATCCGTTGTCCCACCCCACTAGGTTGTCCAAAACTGGTCCGGCTGTCGCCCTAGAGACGGCAACAGCGTCGCAGCAAAGCTTGAGCGACATCCATTCCGTGCCTCAAGAAGAGGACTCTGACGTCTTGTCCGCCTACGACGACTCGACCTCTGATACCGGCTCAGTCTCCGTCCTCGACCGGACCTCGGCGACGATACTAGAGGACCATTCGGACGACTCTCAGTCGACCAAGTCCTACAGCAACGACATTGGCCATTCACCACCAATGTTTGCTCCGAAACCAACGCCACCACACCTTAATTTGCATCGCGTTGATCCCGTAGACCGGGACGTACCTACCTCAGGTATCCAAATCCAGAAATCACTATCACCAGTACTACCATCCTCGCCGCACGCTCAGCAGAAGTCGTCACCCAAGACAAGCGGCCCAGCTTCACCTTTCGCCACTTTTTTTGGTTGGGGCAATCAGTCGCCGTCCGTCACCGACTTCTCCTCGCTTCCATCGCCCTCGTCTCCGTCCAAGAAAGGAACATTTAATGAAGCCTCACGCCCGACAACGTCAAGAGCAAATGCATCTACAGACAACGCTTTGGGATACTGCGAATCTTATTTATCTACCCCACCCCACTTAATACCGTCTCGCCGGCGCAGATCGAAGAGATGGAGGACGAGCTCAAAGCCATAAGCTCCGAGCTCGCCGCGTCCATCCGGCGGGAGATGGACCTTGAAGACCTCGTCGAGAGGCTCCAAGAACAAGTAAACACTTCACAAATCCATGGTAGGAGGACCAGCGACTACTTCTCCGACTCGGGCCACAGCTCGGCCAAGGCCAGCGAATATGAACAAAGCCGTGAAGAGATTGACAGAATACAACGAAAGTCAGAACAGGAAAAGGCGTCGATACGACTCGAGCTCACTTCCAAACTGCAAGATGAGCGATTGAAGCGACAAGCTCTTGATGACCAGATCAGAGGGCTCTCTGAAAGAGCATCTCAGATAGATCTGGCTCAAATGAACAATCTTGATGCTAACGACCGCATCAGAAGCTTAGAAGCCACGTGCGAAGACCTTCGCCGTAAGCTCAACGATGAGCGCGACTCGAAGAGCAACTTTGCGGATCTCTTGTCTGGATTGAAGACAGAGCTTCTGGATACATGCAACGAGCGTGACAACTTGCGCGATGAGGTTGTACCGCAACTCCGTTCCCGCATCGAGGGACTGGAGACCGAGGCTGCCGAGTACGCCAATCTAACCTATGAGTCTACAAAGATGCAGCAGGAGCTACAGCAATTAAAGGAGGAGAACACTGCCCTGCGCAGCTGGCAATGACGACGTTATCAGCCCTGTGACTCGTGGCCCGCCACCAGTGTCTGGTGGCCTGTTTAGAGTCAAACTCGGTAGCCTCCAGCTCTTCTCGTGGCCAGAAGCCACAGCCGCTGGGACTGACTAGATCCAAAAGCGTCAAGAACGCTCAGCTGGAGTCACGCGAAGCTCTGGCAGACCGTCTTAAGGACGTCGAAGCTCAGCGAGATGCTCTGCACAGCGCTCTGAAAAACCTACTGGAGCGACAGGAAATCCAAAACCGCGACAACGAGAAGAGGATCCGCGCTCTTGAGCAAGAACGCCAGCGTCTCATCCTCGGTTCTCCACGGAAAAGTAGCTTCCAAAAGGACATCGCCAACCTGCGCACTGAGGTCAACGTTTTGAGACGTCGTGCTGAGGACGCCCTGGAGCAGAAGTGGCAGGTTGAGAAGGGACTCATTGGCCTGAAGATGGACCTGGACAGAGCCGAGGAGGAGATTGCTTTGCTTCGCAACCTTCTCAACGAGAAGGATATCTTGATCCCTCCTTCGTTTGCCCGACAGAGCAACTCAAGCGAGTCTTCGGATGCGCCTGCAACTTCCGACTCTCTTCGTGGAGCTTACTCAGGTCTGCAGTCTGCTTACAAGGAGGCTTTGAAGCGTGTCAGGGAGCTCGAAGCGGGCCCTGGATTCGACATGTCGAACGAGGAGACAAAACTTGTCCTACAGCGATTTGAGAGCTCGCTTTCCGCACCTGTCTCGGACAGCCAGGCGAACGGCGATCTTAACATCCTAAAGGCTAGTGCAAACCGCTCGGCCAAAGGTGAAGCTCAAGGCCTTGACGCCGAGGAGGTGCTTGCTAATGAACTGGCCGACTCGGCCATCCATTTTGAACAACTTGCCACTCAAGTCCGCAAACAGCTCTCCATGAACTCGGAGCTGAGGCGACGCCTGACTGAGGCCGTTGCCCGGGGAGAAGCAGACCGCAAGGCGAACTCTGAGCGTATCTCCAGTCTGCAGGAGCGTCTGCGAGTTCTCGAGGAGGAGCTTGTCGCCGCGCAATCTGCTTCTGAGGATCGAGTGGCTCAACGCGAGGACGAATTGCTGAACCTCAAGGAGGCTGACAATGAGCGGCTGCATCGCAAGAGCCGTAGCATCGGCATGAGTAGCCTACGATCTCCTGCCCTGAAGTCTCCACGCAAGTCGCCTCTGCTCACGCCCATGGCGTCACCGATGTTCCTCGGTCGCCACGCCATAGCCCTACGAAGAGCTCCGAGGAGCAGGCTGAGATTAGCGTGCTGCGATCCAAGGTTGCTGTGCTCGAGAAGACGCTAGCGGATACTGAGAACGAAATGCAAGACATTGTGGCTAAGATGAGCTCTGCTCAAATCGAAGTCCTGAACCTTCAGGAGGAGCGCGAGGTAGCTGCTCGTGAAACCCGACGCCTGCAAAAGATAATCGAAGAGGAGCAGGTCAAGGCATTCGAAGACCGTTTTAAGACTCTGGGCACCGCATCCAACTGAATCGATATTTGGGATATGAAGGCACAATTGGCTTGATTGGTGCCTTTCCTGCATTTAGCGACAGGAGTTCTGTTCCACGGTACCATTACTATTATTACCCTTTCACATTTTTATTTTATCCTGTATACATATTCCAAACCTCATCTGGATATTGGCGTTTTTTGCATATAATAGGGCCTAATGAGCCTTTGGAGGTGTTTTGAGGTCCCAAGGACCGAGTATCATGTATCTATGTCTCACATTGCTGCCTTGGACAACCAGACGGCCAACTCTTGGATTCTAATGTGTTGATATTACTATCTAGTTTCTAGTACTACTAGTCATTTGTTTTAGGGAGCACGATGAAAGTATCTCTAAAATAAATGAAAAAGCGACCCAGAATAGGGGTTTCTCAAGAATGCTGACAAGTTTGTTCGACTTGGTGATGTGCTTGATTCATGTCCTAGATTGTAGGCTACGGCGTCGAGTCGGCCATGCCATGTGTACCTACCATGTTATGTCTCACATACAATGGAATGTCATGATCTTGTTGTAACGCCTTGCTAAAAATGTGACGGGGAAAGAGTGAACTTGTGACATGGCAAGGAGTTGCGTACCCAAGGCGACCAAGGTTGAGCCTTGCTTGACCCCAGACAAATCTCAGGAGACGTTCTGAAGATTTTGAATCAGCGAATTTCCACGCATCCGCATTAGCTGGCCCTCTCACCGCCCCTAGCATCCATTCTTTTGTTATTTGATACATTCATTTAATAGCTCCAAAATTAGAGGCCACCCGAGAACCAGGTTGGTCGAGCTATGCTGCCACCTGGCACATCAAACACACTGCTCTTGCGGCACACACCCCATAGCGCATCAACAGGAAGATGCTTTCGCTCCGTCACCATGCTCTTTACTGGGTTCTTTCGGTGGCTTCCGTCCCAGCTTACTTCTTTGTGCACTTTGCTATTAAGCCACTGTTACGGGAATGTCTCGATGAACCGCTGGTCTTCTACGCTGTCCAAGGCCTCGTCGTGTATGGGCTGATACGAGTGAAGCCTTTGCCGAGACGAGGACGAGGACGAGGACGATAGAACCGCCACGTCGACAAAATGGTTTCTGCACTGAGTGAAAAACACTGGCTGTACTACCTCTCCATGGGGTTGATGTGTGCACTTGCTGGGGAGGGTGCCATACTGTTCGGCGCCGTGGGACTGATGTTAAGAGAGGATGGGTTCTACGGTTGGACGATGAGGCCCATGGTGGTCCATGTCCTTGCGAGCAACATTCTTTTGGGGAGCATCGAGCCATTGAAACACAACGTAAGTTGAGCTTCACTAAAGAAGGAATTTTGGCACCCGGAAGATGGACTGACAAGATGTAGAGACGCGACATTGAAATCTGCGGGCTTGAGGTTCTAGAGACTCTGCCTTATGCCGCTGCTACCTGCCTAGGTACTTTTGTTTCGTTGGGAACCAGTACTTTGATACTACTGTCGATGAACTCGTTCCTCAATTTGGGTATCTTTACGGCGACGGGTGCTTAGATAGACCCTTTGACATGGTGGTTCCGTCCTGGCCTATCGAACGCAGAGATGTTTGTGCTCCTCTGGCTTCTTTCTCCACTAATAGATATTGGAGAGACGGTAAGACCTATCTATACCTTATAGACCTCGCTATTGCGGCTAGGTTGCCTACGTTGACGTGGAATACAACTAACATCTGGTGGTCGGGGTGTACAGATCCTCTACGCCGTCCGCAGGAAAACTGCCCCGATGAAGTTCAAAGAGGAAAGCGCTAGTCTGCGAGCAGGCTTGGGCACTTTGGGCGTATAGTCGGTTCATTTTGATTCTCTGGTGGTGGACAATGTTCTACGGAGCCAGGATAGTGGATTTCGTGGCTGCAATTTGGGACAAGATATCAGCCGATTGAGTCGGGACTTGGGGGTATGCTACTGGAATTGACTACCTCGTCAGCGTTTTTCTGTCCTAGCGATATACGAAGTAATAAACTAATGTCTTTTACATTTGATCAGGGCCCTGATGTGGTCGAGGAACCCCTATTTTGAATGTTTGTGGACAATATGGATATACCCGGGCCTTAACGAGGTATCATGTAGGGACACGAAAGGAGTTACGAGAACCCAGACAACGTATGGATACAGTTTAAAGTGGGTAGTGTTACGGCTGATGAGCAAGGTATAATATCTCCCACGGCTGCTTCGGAACACGAGCTACAACATGCCTCAACGCTGATTATGGTATGGTTGCGGGCAGAAGTCCCAAAAGAACCAACCCAAGGCTGAATTATTGAGTTTCAACGCACCTTTAACCTCCAAAGGAGATGACGGAACAGGAAGTAGAGAATTGTAATCTACTACAGTCCTTATCTGGGAACGCATGGAAAGTCGTATTATAAGATAATATGATGATAAAACACCAACTGATTAAGCAGATAGGGAAGTTGTATTAGAGCTTACTCACGTCTTTTAGACATCAGGCCTGTCACAGATACTATTATTATCATTGCTTCATGTTATCATTAGGCTCGGCACACGTCTCTTCTGTGGCCCGTGGCCTTAGGACTGCTTGTTGGTGATCTTTCACGCCACCCAACGGTGACGGAAAGGGGCACAGCAAGAGCGTTCGTCAGAAGATTCGTACCAAGGGGCGATTGCGAATGCTTGACCGAAAATGCTACGCCGTTGGGCGAAAGAAGGTCAAGGACGGGTCTGTGAGGCAGAGCTGAAAGGTATGAAGCAGGATCTTCAGGGCTTAAAGGCGTGTGCATGTAGGGATGAGACTATCACCAGATTCTGTAACGGTCACTGCAGTTGTAGGGCGATAGGGAAGCCCTCTATCTGATATGGCTGCTTTCGTTTGTCATTGCCATTTCAATCAGTCGCAAGCCAGATCGACGAGGTGCTCAGTGGGGATCCGAGTGGATGCGGATCATGCGAGACCCTTGCTCGGCGAGAAAGTTTATCTTGGACAATGCAGCCCAGGGCGGGTCTGGATGGAATGCTGTAAGCCCGGAAGAATTCAAGGCTCGCTATTCCAGGCCGTGGAATGACACCCGGGTTTCCGACGCAAAGGGGCTACGATGTCGTATTGTGTAGCCTTGTGTAAGCGGGAATGGCACTGTCTGTTAGATGAAGCGGCCACGAGCTAGATGGTTGGCTTGGCTACTTGATAACGATCAATAGTGTGTGACTGTGGAAGTAAGGGTCAAATCAGGACAGGCAAGGTTCGAACGGCGCCAGGGGTTCCCGACCGTTGTGGCTTTTCGGCAGAAGGGAGATGGTGTAGCGCCAGGGCCGAGGCTACAAGGAGCATCGCAAAAGTCCAGTAGCTAGACGAGACCGGTAGTCGAGGAATCAAGGAAGCCGTTTTTGCACAATCGATGAGCCGAAGGCTGAGCTGGGATGGGACAGTGTCGCACGAGCGAGTTGCGTGGTGTGCGTGGTGTGGTGGTGGTGGTGGAGGCCCGTGAGCGACGACGAGGTTGAAAATGAAGAAAGACAGAGAGATTGGCAACGGCCAGGACCACGAATGGTCAATTGGCTGCTTGTACCTTATCAAAAGTGGACCCCGTGCGGGCGCTGGGCTGTGGGGCGGGCGCGGGATGGCCAGGGTACGTACCTTGTAGCGTCCAAGGTACCGGTACGCGTACCAGGTTCACGTTTCCTTGGTATTTTGAGGTCTCACTTTTTGGGGTACAGGCAGACATGGCCTTGATAGGAACATGTGAAGAATAGGGTGTTGGGAAGTATCTACATGTTCATGATATCTAAAGGTTCCCATCTCTCAGAACTAGCAACGTACAGCCCGAGTTCTCGACAGATAACCTTTGTTCCCTCTGTCTTCTGGAAGCCTACCCACCCTTTCCAAGCTCCAAGGAATCGATATATTCAGCACACGTTGTGTGTTGTTGGCTGCAACCGTTGTAGCACTCAATGATACTTTCCCTCTATAGAAAACAGCCCACCCTCCTCCCTCCTCCCTGCCTCCCCAGAGCCTCACCTCTCGGTCAAGGCCGCCGGAGGTACAAGACACTTTCGACGTAGCCGGCGACCGAGGGCTGAATCAGGCAAATGCATGCCACATGCCATTCTTACCCCGACCAACAGTCCCCGTTATTGGCCGTCCCTGGCTCTGCGATTCGCTTCCCCGGAGATCCAGGTAGCTTTGGGAAGATAGGCCCCTGAGCAAACCGTTTCATCGGCGGCGCCTTATCGTGGCGTATGATGTTTGCTTCTTACACATGGAAATCCCGTCTTGTAGTCAAATGACATCTAGATCAGGGGTTTGTTTGACCCTGTACCGCATGTCTGAGCACGCCCTCTTGATATCTCAATGGTAGGTAGATAATGCTGGCCGTAGATCGAAAGACGCACCTCCAGGGTCATGTCTCTGAGTAATAGTTCTTAGTAGGCCAACTGACACTATCAGCATAGGAGGCCCATGGTACCTTGCATACGTAGCAACCTTTATCTGATTGATCTTGAATACCGTTTGAATGTGACGACGACGACGACGACGACGATGATGATAACGTCTTACTCAGTGTTCTTCGGCCTCTGCGACCCCTGAGCGACACTAGGCAGGTCGGCAACCACGTCCATAGCTAAGCTTCTTATCTTTACCCATGAAAGATAGCACCCATGACGCGGTTCCATCGGGTCGGCAGTCATCAGTGCATTTCTCTCATCTCCGACTCGATGGCGGGCTGCAGCCGGATACCTTGCCGTAGCTCCAGAATGCGACCCGCACGGCGGCGGGAGAGGCTGCATGCGCAGAGGCCAACAGCACTGTGCACTAGTTATTCATGCGCTGCGTAGGACTTGGGCCTGTGCTTGAAGATTGCAACTGTGCAGGCAGCCTTGGTGGAAGTTGTCTCGGGGCACTCAGTCACCGTTGGATAGAGGGACGGGTTGCGACGAAGCGGAAAGGGAAGACGGGTTGGCGAGTTTTGGGGGTTGTTTGCTGAAACATGATTTACGAGAAGCCATGACCTACGGATTGTTTGTACTGTGGCAGCGACAAAGCTGTTGTTGGCCTCCTGAGCATCAAAACGCGCGCAACGTAAATGGCAAAAGTCTTGGTAGTAGCAATATTGGTGCTGGGTTGAGGCGACGTTGTGCCTCTATACGCACTCATACTCATACCCGCCACCACCTGAACATGCAAGACATCAACAGATGCTGCGTAGTGGACATAAAAACGGGCAAATAATGAAGAGGAGAGAGCGTGTGCGTGTCAGTGTGTGCGCCTGCATTCGTGTCTGCAACGCTCTTTGGCCACTGGCTTCAGCGCTGGTTGCCCCTGCTGGCCTGAGCTCGCTCGCGCTGATTCGGTCGCGGCCGCATTTGAGGCTGGCCCCTTCTGCGGGTTTGCGCTTCAGCCAGTGGTTGTGCGGTGGCTTCTGGTCGTTGCTTTTTCCTTTGGTGTTGCTGGTACTCTGTACTGTCCTGCATCGTAAATCGCGGACCTATAAGTTATCAGCAACGGCCCTGCTCGGTCCAGGAAGTAGCGCTACTCGCTGCTTCCCCAGCTCTTCCTGTCCCCTGCACACTTAGCCTACTTTAGGGGACCAGCCTTGGCTTTAAAGCGCCTAGCTTCCCGCCTCAGCCCAGGCTTTGCACCCCTCTCACCCCCACTCGCTCTTCTCGTCTCTTATCTCTCTCTCTCTTCTACTTCGGTACTGCGCGGCGTTGCCCGTCAGTCGATATTCTCTCTTTTTTATTCAAGAACTCCCGTCGCTCGCTCACAGAGGGTTTGAAAAACGGCTTTTCGGAAGCCTGCTTTCGTTGTGCAACGTCCCCCAATTGCTCCTTGTTCCCGAGGACAAGTCTGAGACGGACTGCCTCTTGCACCATCGTTGCATACCAGTCTATCAGGACGCACGACCGTTTACCTATCTTGCGCTAGCACCTTCGTCCCATCACCCGTCTTCAACATGTCCGACGGAAACGAGGTGGCTAACCATGCCATCCTGTTGCCCTACAATGGCACCGATCCTAAAGGTGCCGATCCTCGAGAGTTCGATGTGAACCTGTGGTACGAGGTAAGTGGTCGCATCTTGCCAGGCTCCCGCTCTGGGAACCTCGACACCTGAGCTTGCTGGCTGACGCGCAACTTTTCCATCTTATATAGTCTGGCCATATCGCATGGATGATCATGGCCACAGCTCTCGTTTTGCTCATGATCCCGGGTGTTGGGTACGTGGCTGACATGCCTCTCTGCATCGTCTACGAAATTCGCAAAACTGACCGTGACCTGTAGCTTCTTCTACTCCGGCCTTGCGCGGCGCAAGTCTGCGCTTTCTCTCATCTGGCTTTCCGTTATGGCCGCGGCAGTCAGCAGCTTCCAATGGTTCTTCTGGGGCTATTCCCTGACTTTCTCCCACACCGCTGGACCTTTCATTGGTGACCTGTCCAACTTCGGCTTCCGCAACGTCCTCGCTCAACCCTCGGTCGCCAGCCCCAACATCCCCGACCTGCTCTTTGCCGTTTACCAGGGCATGTTCTCTGCCATCACCATCGCTCTGGCCACCGGTGCCGTGGCTGAGCGTGGCCGCATGCTTCCCTGCGTCATCTTCATGTTCATCTGGGCTACTGTCGTCTACGACCCCATCGCTTGCTGGACTTGGAACCCCAGTGGCTGGTCCAACCGCCTCGGAGGCCTCGACTATGCTGGAGGCACCCCGTCCACATCGCGTCGGGAACGGCTGCCTTGGCTTACTCTATGATGCTTGGAAAGCGACGAGGCCACGGCACACACGAGCTCAACTACCGACCGCACAATGTTACGCACATTGTTATTGGCACGGTATTCCTATGGGTTGGCTGGTTCGGATTCAACGCTGGTTCCGCACTGGCTGCCGATTTGCGTGCTGTCCTTGCGGCCGTCGTCACAAACCTCGCTGCTTGCGTCGGAGGCATGACTTGGTGCATTCTGGATTATCGCTTGGAGAAGAAGTGGTCCACCGTGGGCTTCTGCTCAGGAGTCGTCGCTGGCCTTGTTTCCATTACCCCAGGCTCTGGTAAGTCAACTCAGATGTGAAACTCACCATGGTCTTTATGTACTAACCTGACAAAGGCTATGTTCCTGTTTGGTCTGCTGTCGTTTTCGGCGTTCTGGGTGCCTGCTTTGCCAATTATGCGACCAAGCTCAAGTTCATCCTGCGCATCGACGACGCTCTTGATATCTTTGCCGTGCATGGTATTGGTGGACTCGTCGGTAACATCTGCACAGCCTTCTTCGCCGCCGATTACATTGCGGCCCTTGATGGTACGACCAAGATTGAGGGTGGCTGGCTGAACCATCATTGGGTGCAGATGGGCTATCAGCTCGCCGATTCTCTCGCTGGTGGTCTGTACTCATTCACGCTGACGTGCATCATCCTGTTCGTCATGAACATGATTCCTGGTTTGCGATTACGTGCATCTGAAGACGCCGAGATTCTGGGTATTGACGACGCCGAAATTGGCGAGTTCGCGTACGACTACGTCGAGCTTACGAGAGAAGTACTGAACGATGTCGAGAACGAGGCTGCGAGCCGTTATTCGGCTGGCCCAGATGTGTTCAATCCCATGGAGAAGAATAGCATCCCATTGATGGACGCGAGACTGTTCGGCGGGCCTTCGATCAGCCCCCACCCATAGAAAGGGTATCGGGCGAGTCAAGTCCCTCGTCCAGGCGACAGGGCTCCATTCACGTTTCAAGATTACCACGATGGGTAGTGTTAATTTCCTGGCTTCCATCGACTTGAAACGAGTACATTAACCGTGGCGCGGTCATACGCAACATTGAGCGACGCAGTCTTTACTTTTGTTCTTTTTGTTATCAGATACCCCGAGGCTACAAAAACCTCGTGTTTTAAAACCATATATGAGTCAGAGAGAAGGGGTGTACGCACCAAGGGCAGGATCTTGTGGGCTTGGTATAAAGGAGTTTTGCAAAATGGTCATATCACACAATTCGAGGGAGATGAACGAACGCACGTCATTCTCTGTCTGCCTGTACATGATGGAAAATCAGAGCTTAGCCATTAGCTCCTAATGATTATTTGCATTCAAGTTTCATAGACACAAGGTGGGACTGCGGTGCACGTTGGACAGATGTGAACCTCGTGAGACAGTGGTACATTAAGTCGTGAAGTATGCCATGATGGCATCCGTTTTCAAAGGGTGGGTGTATTGCTACTTACAACTTCCAGGGATTTTTTTCTTTTCTTTTCTTTCTTTCTTCTTTCTCTTCTCGTTGAGCTAAAGAAGAACTTCCATCTAGTGTCTGCCTTTTAATCACCGATATCTTACGGCTTGAAGCGAGAGCATTTGTGTTGAAGTAAAGTTAGTGCTTGAAGCAGGAGTTGATGGAGGGATGCATGCATAACAGTTTGACAGTTTACGTTAATTACCAGATTTAGCAGGGTGGATACCTTGACCTGCCAACGCCAGTGGCTCTGCATGAACTCAGAAGCTAACGTTAACATTAGCATCTCAATTGCTGGAGGACACACTTACAGTACAGAATGTGCACGCCAAACAAATTATTTGTCCTTTAAGGATGCTGCGAAGAACATTCAAGCGCGAAATATTTATGACCATGGCTTGTTTGCTCTTACCATTGTCCTGGACAGATCTCGCCTATTTTACGGAAGCTTCTCAGGCAACGCCGCCAAATTCAGCTGCTCTGACCTTGCACGACCCTCTACCCCAATTCTCTCTCTACTGTAGGCAGACATTCACGCTCACGATATATATGCGAGACCTGCGCAGTCTGCCATCGGCTTTTCCTCTCATCTAAACTTTAAAGCTGGATATCATGATGGACTCTGTGGACCTCGAGCAGCCTTCTTTGGAAGAGAAGCTTGCTTTTTGCCCAGCTTGAATGCCATGGTGGCAACGACGGCGAAGATGAGCTTGGCAAATGTGAACTAAAGAATCGTGAGCGCTGCCGCAATTTCTTTCACAAAAGGCCAGCTACGACGACACCCAAGTCTAAAGACGCGACGATTGCCTCTCGTGAGCTACCTTCGGTCCCTGTCAGCGACGCCCGTTCTCTGCATCGAAGAGTCTCTTCTGCGCCATCGCCCGCAACGCAGATCATCAAAGGCACGCCGGTTGGTGCTATCGCACGGAAGGGTCCTTTGCGATATCTGCGGAATGCAGAATCATCTGTAGTCAAGGAAACACCGATCGCAGGTACGACCGCTACTAGGCGAACAGGGCTTCAGCGGAGTGAATCCACGCCAATGAATCCCACGAAACGTCTTCTCGCAGGCGGTAGCGAAGCTTCACCCTCCGCAGCCATTGGCGTGAAGAAGAGGAAGCGCGATAGCACGGTCAAGTTGAGACCAGAGACTGAGCAGATCTTTCGAGGCCTGTCATTCTTTTACATTCCCAACAATGACATTGCTCCTGCTCGGCGTCTACGCATCAACAAAGCAAAGGAATTTGGCGCTGAATGGACGCAAGCCGAATGGGATGCAACGCATTTTGTTGTCGATAAGAACCTTGAATACAAAGACATACAAGAGTTTGTATCCAGGGCAGGCAGGCGAGGAGCTCTGAAGGTGGTGAACGAGGAATACCCCATCGACTGTATCCGCTTCAAGGCGGTCTTGGACCACACGCAGAAAAGATACCAGGTTCAGGGGCAGCCGAGTACCACCCTGACGATGCAACTGCTGTACCAGCATCAAGCTCGGAGGAGTCGACCGAATCGCTCCAAGTGAAGCCACTTAACAGGAGCGAGGCCGTCGGGATCATATTGCGTCAAGAAGCGATCATTCCACACCAAGAAGCTCCTTGGCTGAACCACAATCTGAACCCGAGCTCGTTGTGCTGGATCTTGGATCACTTTCTGAGCCAAATCAGGGTACTAGCTTGGGTCAAGATGATAAGGACACTGGCGAACCAAGGGACTTTCGAACAGAGGTTAAAGGGCAGGAGGCATGCTCGGTGGCAAAGCCAGCACAAAGCGAGCCGGACGATGCGCCAGATGAGCTCTCACAATATATCACGGAGATGCAGAAGTATAAGGACCTGCCTTTGGATATAGATGAAGACGACTTCGGTAATTCCACTGGTGGCCCAATTCAAGTTGGAAGTGGTACGGATGACGACCGTGATCTGGAAGGCGAAAGGACGAGAAAGAATTTGCGAAAGACTCTACGCTTTGAGGACCGATTTGCGTGCAACCGAGCCACAAGCAAGGATGCCCATTCGGCAAACCCAAATGCGCGAACCATTGAAGTGTTGCAGAGCATGGCTGACTATTATGATCGAATAAGTGACCAATGGAGAACAATTGGATACCGCAAGGCCATAACCACATTGAAGAATCAGACCATCAAGATTAATACCGAAGAGCAAGCACTTCGTTTGCCAAATATTGGGCAACGTCTCGCACAGAAAATAGAGGAAATCGTCACCACGAACAAGCTACAAAGACTTGAATACGCTGAAAATGAGCCAATGGACGAGTCGCTCCAGCTCTTCTTGGGTATTTACGGGGTTGGTGTAAGTCAGGCCCAGCAATGGGTAGCCCAAGGCTTTCGGACGCTGGATGATCTAAAGGCTGGGGCCAAGCTGTCGCGCAACCAGATGATTGAGTCGAGCATTACGAAGATTTGAACACGAGGATACCGCGAAGAGAAGTTGAAGCGCTAGGTGCAGTGGTCAAGAAGGTGGCGGCAGAGATAGATGGTGAAGTGGAGATGATAATAGGGAAGTTACCGCCGTGGCTCGGACAGCTCTAACGATATTGACTTCATCGTCACGAGAAAAGGCACAGATTCTACGACAGGTTTACGGGGATTCCTTGAAAAACTGGTCGGGCGGCTAGAGGCGAGTGAGTTTCTCGTGGCGCGATTGGCTTCATCGCAGTCGATGGAAGACGGCAGCAAATGGCACGGCTGCTGTGTTCTACCACGCATCAAGGGATTCAACGATGACAACAGCTACAAAGCGACCTGGCGCCGCATCGACTTCCTGCTAGTGCCCGAGACGGAGAAGGGCGCAGCGCTCATATACTTCACAGGAAACGATATCTTCAACCGTAGCATGCGGCTGTTGGCGCAAAAGAAGAACATGCGGCTGAACCAGCGCGGACTGTACAAGGATGCAGCAGGCTGGCCAAGAAACCACAAGGTGACGGAGGAGGACCTAATTGAGGGTAGGGACGAGAAGCGTATATTCGAGATATTGGGAGTGAAATGGCGAGAGCCGCATGAACAGTGGTGTTGAATGGAGAATTGAGGTTGGAGATGGTACGTACAGTAGTTGTACAATGAGCTGGAGGTGGAGTTGACCAATTAGTCTAACTCGTGCTTGGGGTTCAGGCGTAAAATACCACGATTGCTTATAATATGGTGAGTTAAGTTAACTTGAGTGTTTATTACAGTAGTGCTAGATGGAGCTGGAGTTGCAGCTGGAGCTGGAGCTTGGAATTGGAATTTGGAGCATCAATCACATGCGAAATTCCCCGCCATTTCTCCAGCAGCCTAGCCAGCGTAATGACGCAGGGTCGCTTGTTCCCCACACAAAGCGACACAAGCCGCCGAGCAGGGGTCACCTGCTCTTTGGCTACTGCTGCTGCTGCTGCTGCTGCTGTTGCATCCGAGGTTCCAACGCCGAGGGAAGAATGACATGCTCAATCCACCACCATCCACTATCCACCATCTCTACCTCTCCATCTGCCCGGTCCGAAACCCAGTCCTACACCACTCTGATGACTTGACATACGGCACGCTGCTTTCTTACAGTATATCCTTTTTTCTTTCCCCATTCCTTCTTCCTTGCTTTCCTCCCGCACCACGGCGCGCGCTTCGACCGGACCTCCCTCTGCACATCGACTTGCCGAGGCACGATGGCGTTGTCCATTGATACGTTGAAGGTGCGCCTTTACCTGCGCCATCGCTCCCACAGCCCCGAGACTAATTCAAGCCGTGTGTTTCTGTCCTGCAGAAGTCGCTGGAGCAGATTATTCTAGATCCGCGGTATCATGAGCTGCTGTCGCTGGTCAAGACGGCGCGCAATGGTGCTGTCTACGGCACCAAGGTGCGGTTTCCGCATGCTCTCGTGTGAGTGCCCTCAATTCAGGCCGAAGAGGTTGTTGCGTGTGGTGCTAACTGAAATTTGCAGCATGATCTTCCTCTTCCGCTCAGGAACGTACGTGACTACCTCCCAGACCCGAACCTACAGATGCCGAGCCCTTGACGACCGCTTGCCGACCCCGCGGCTGTCCCGATTGACGATGTCATAATGCTAATGCGAATGGGTATCATATAGGCTGAGGAGAAGGTTGGACTGGTATTGAGAGCGACGCGACACCATGCCAGCAACCTCGCACGCTTCGCGACTATCTACAAGCTGACCATGTTGGCACTGAAGTACTACGGCCCGACGCCAGGAAAAGAGGGTCAGTTTACTTCTCCTTATCCTCTCCCATAGATATACTCTTGTTGTGTAGGCTAACCTCCTGCGCTTCCTACAGGCCCATACGACTCCTTCTTTGCCGGACTGCTCGGCGGTTACTTCGTCTTCGGCGGACGCTCGAAGCGCACCGGCCGCATCTCGTCGGTCAACCAGCAGATCGTCATTTACGTCTTTGCGCGCGTTGTCCTGGCCCTCGCGCGCATTGCCGTTAAGCCCGGTCACGGCCTGCCCGTCGTCTCTGGCGAGCCCTGGCACTCGCGCATCAACTACTATGCCTGGCCCGCGTTCGCTTCTCTGTCGTGGGCCTCGGTTATGCTGCTCTTCCGTTACCACCCGGAGGAGCTGCAGTCCAGCCTACGGAGCAGCATGACGTACATCTACAAGGACTGCAACAACTGGGACTCGCTACGGACGTTCATCTGGCATAACAAATAGAGGGGTGGAAGCATTTTTGGATCAAGGACTAGAGAATGGATGATGCCGACTCGGTTCATGCTCGGTAACAGAGCAGTTCGTTCCCCGTTTCGAACATTTAGAGAGGAGGTGGCAGCATTTACGGTTGCAGGCCTGAGCGGCACACAGAAAGAAAGGCCAGGCGTTCCAAGGGATTTGACTTGTCTGTGCATCATTGCTTGAGTTTGTTGTTGGTTCAGCTCCTTTCGGAGATGCCGTATCATAGTAGCATGAAACTTTGTCACGCTTATGGAAGACACGACACGGTTTTGAATATATTTACATTGATCATGACTTCGTACTATGTCTACACCTAAAGGCCTCTAGATGTGTGTCCAGCCATCTAGTCCCACTATTTGCATATCGTCAATCAGACACGGGAGGCCGACCTTGCTCTCCTCCGAGTTGATTGTGTGTGTCTCGGCAAACCAGTCTTGGAATCTCGAGCGCACAAGAGCCTCGGCATCAAAGACGGCTTGCACCCCACCTCTCCAGCGCACGACGCGGTTCACCCATGAACCTACCAGCGTGCCTGCGAAACCGGGATAGCGATGTGCCCGATCTGCGAAGTGCGCTGTCCGAGGCGTCTTGCCAGGCGCGACGCGGACGTGGGAGTTTAACCACACGCCTTGCGACGCGCTCAACGGGTTGTCGGCGTGTATAAGACAGCGCTCGGAAGCCTCGACGCGGCGATGAGCAAGGTCGTCGGAGACGCTGCGGAACCGGAGCGGGGATCGGCATAGAAGGGAGCGGACTGGAATGCGACGAGGCCGTTCCAGCAGGAGTATACACGGATGGGCAAGCCGGATTTGACGGCCGAGAGGACCGTCGGGGACAAGAACCACGGCCAGAAGGACGATACCGGAGGCTGGCCCTTGTCATCTCGGAGAGCGGACGTATCTTGCAGGCGGACAGCGTCGCCGGCATCGATCGAACAGGCGGCGGCGTATTCTCCGTTGCGAGTGTTGAGGACATCTATAGCATCTTGGGCTTTGAAGACGACATCGTCGATCCAGAGAACCCGGTCGAAGAGCTTGCCCTTGGCGGCCAGCGCCATGAGCGGCTCCATGGCCTGGTTTCGGCCCCACGCAAGATGAGGTATGCGCCGCATATCGGCCTTGGTATCGTTGTGATGCCAGACCCAGCCCGCCCGGTGCTCTCCGACGGCCGGCTTGTCGCGGGTCTGATCGGCGAGCTGCCATCCGGTCGGGCCCAGATGGACGGTGTTTGGGACGCCGAGGCGGTCGAGTCGGTTCGTCAACTGGCGCAGCTCGAGTCTCGTAGCGTCATGTGAGCCGGCCTCGACGAGGGAGACATGGACATTATCATGGCCGAGGCGGTCGACGAGGGAAACTAGGCTGTCGCTCCAGGAATGGTGCAGGAGTGGCGCTGTATCTGTATGAAGCGCCGCGATGAAGACGGTCTGATACGGGGAGACGGAGGAGCGACACTACGTGCAGGGTGAGGATTATGGGCGGATACGACGGGAGGACGGCGAGCTAGAAGGACGACGGTATCGATGAGGAAGACGAGAGCAAGGAGGAGGATGGCTCGGCAGAACGTCGAGGACCTCCTGAGCCGCCGGGGAGGGACTGGCCCAGGAGCATATTGCGCGTGGAGAAAGAGAGGGCGGAGAGGTCATATCATGGCTCCAAGCATGAGACAGCACGGCGTCATCACGATGGACGAGTTATGGGAGGATTAACTTTTAGGACGCCATCCACATTGAGGATAGATTCAAGAAGCAACGACGACAGCAGCAGCAGTCTAGTGGCTTCAGAACCAAACAAGCGAGCAGCGAGCAGCAAGCAGCTAGGGACCCGCCGAGCCCGAATCCAAGGCCGGAGCTGGTTCGCTCTGCTTTGCCTTGCGTTAGCGATGCCGACAGATCCGGAAGCGTGGCTGCTGTAGCGCTGCCTGATTCAGCATGGTGGGACGGGCCCGTCCGCCATCGTGGGCCAGGGCGGTGCAGACGAGCTATACGCCGTATTGTCACGTATACGAGAAAGCAGGGAAGAAAATATGTGTGGAAGGAGGATTTGACATGATGTTCTGGAGCGTTGTGGGAAGAAATATCTGGCGGGGATCTACATTGAGTCGGGTATTACCGCATTGGGCGGTGATGTTGAATTAAAGAGCATGGGCAGTTACACAACGGCCAGGTTTGGTGTGCATGACATTAATAGCCTAAATTTACTAATACAAGTGATAATCTGTGTACGGTAACATTAGCCAAACGAACAATGTTTATCTTGATCATGAGTTTCAAGTAGACCGTGAGCTGATGCCTTCTGCTGGTAATCCGTGTTTTGGCGCTTGCATTTGCCCGCTGGTTTAACATGAGTAGTAGAGTTAAGAATCCTTATAGGAATAGCAAGGCATAGCTGAACTCTGAAACAAGGGACTATCTAAATGGAGCATTAGTAAAGTTCCATTCATATATAGTGTTCAAATTATATAAAAGATCTCGGACAACGATCGGCCTGTTGTAACTTGTAACTATTTGTCCGAGATACTGCCATGGGGTCACAATTGATTATCAGGCAATCAGCAGATGTGCATTTTCATGTTTAAGAAGGATCGATCCCTTTCGTCACGTAGTGTTTCGTCTCGCCGGCGGCGCCTTATGTATCCCCAAGCCCGGATATGAGACGTCTTGAACGGAGCGTTTATGTCGGTAGTAGTCGGGATCAAGTATCTGAAGCGTCTTTCAAGTAGAATCCAAGCCCCCATCCTCATCATTCTCCTACTTCCAATCTTTATATAGTATCGTTAATAGTCAACTCGGCATTGTGTTTCGCGGGAAAGTGACTTCCCAATGGTCCCTTATGCTGTATATGATGTAGATGCTGCATATTGCGCCCCGGTAATACTAGGATGTCTGGTTATCAACAACCATGGCGCAGCGTGTCTACACACCGATGACTCGCCATGATATCGGTCAGTGAAACGAGATGACTTGCCATATGGTTCAATGTACGAGCGCGTTCTCTTCTCCTTGTTCGCGTCCCTACACTACATTACTGATAGTCAACAGCTATTCACGTTGGTAGTGTCTCTAACTGAGGAGCGAAAGCTCCGCAGAGGCCCGTAGTGTTTCGTTGTGTCATGCTATGCTTGCATTTGTCACCAGCACGCCTCCATAAAGCGAGGCGTCTGGAATTTGCAGGCTGACGTCCGAACAAGTCGGCTTGCGTGGAAAGCCTGCGAAGGACACCTAAGAAGTATTTAGCCTACCGACGACCTGCCAGGACGTTTGCCCGTGGATAGCTCTTTCTTGGAAACTATCTGGAACCCCGCCACTGCTACGCATTGTTTTGGGCCGGAGTAGTTGGGCCAGTATAAGCTAGAGTGTGGCGACATCTGAAACAGGCGGTTTAAACAGACTGCCGTTGTGAAGCGCACAGCGATTATTTCAGAGAATGTACATTCTAAGTGGTCCACTGGATTTCTCAGACTGGACGTACCTGGAACCAGGTTTTTCAGTGCATCTCTTGTCTCGATCTAGGTTCTTACTAGATAATATAGCTGCCATATTTCCATGATGTTGTTTCAAATGTCATATATTCATTCGCGATAGAGTATATGAAGTCGGCCTCTTTACGGATAATATTTTGTTCAAAACTAAAACTATGACTAATATAGAATTAAAGGATAACTATATACTAGATTAAGTTGGATACTATAGGTAAGATGATTGTTTAAATAGCAGGAGCTCTTAATCTAATATATAGAAACTGCACTTACTTTTTCTAACATTATTTCTCTAAATATCCAGGAACTATAATCTGAATACAATACCTATATACTTTTGCTCTTACTATACAATGAGATTTACTTTGATCTTATTCATCTCTCTAAGTCTCATCGTTGGGAACTACGCACTTATACCATCCAACTGCAACCAAGACTCGGACTGTTCCGAAGATGTTTGTGTGCCATTCACAGCATCAGCACATAACCAAAAGCAATCGATTAAATACTGTGGGCACTCAGTAGGCTCGTGTGGTCAATTGTGTCTTCCGCTTCTCAATATGAGATGCTATA
This sequence comes from Albifimbria verrucaria, assembly GCA_020081605.1. Taxonomy (NCBI): domain Eukaryota; kingdom Fungi; phylum Ascomycota; class Sordariomycetes; order Hypocreales; family Stachybotryaceae; genus Albifimbria; species Albifimbria verrucaria. Next base: position 3,787,154 of record JAHREC010000018.1, read on the forward strand.
ACGGAACTTGTTATAGTATTCTTGGAAATAAATCTCTAGGAGATAAATGTTCGTCCTCCGTGGGGAGTGTGGCTACCAGCTGAGCTGCTTCAGGCAAAAATGCACAGGCAATATTGGTGCGCCTTGTAACGGGACGTCCGACTGCTTGACTACCAGTACCTGCGTGAATAGTCGTTGTTTTCGTCCCTTCCTCGAAGGGGAGAAGTGCGAGGCCCAAGATCAATGCCGAGCACCGCTATTCTGCCGGAACGGAGTTTGTGCCCATATACTGAAGAACAATGGCGAGAGCTGCAATAAGGATGCCGATTGCAAATCAGACCATTGCCCGAACGGCAAATGTGAAACATATAGCAGGGGCAATGCACAAATGATAGTGATTGTAGGAGCAACGAATGGTGTTATGCTGGCGGCCGATGTTGCCAGATGAATACACCCAAAGATGCGCCCTGCAGATCTGGCAAGATTAGAACTTAGGCGTGGGCCGAGTTACTATGCTCTCGATCATTTGAAGTTGACAAAGGATAGTAATATCTCTTATAGAAGACTTGAAAAACTTAAATAATAGTTTTAACAAGTTAGCATAAGATATATACTGTAACAATCTCCATTATATTCCCTTCAATCGCCAAGTAAAACCATGTGGGGGGCTTTGAACATTGGCATCTTAAGCTACCTACTCCTACTCGTACATGTACCCAAAGCTGCCTGTCTCACAGCTGTCTCGCGGCCAAGATCCACTGCCAGAATTGCGGGAGCTACCCGCTAACCCGTTCTCCCCTGTAAGCCGAAGCCGTGCCCCTCCGTCAGGCTACAGCAACCTCCAACTAAATCCATCCAAACCATACTTATCTCTACCTCGAGCTACCACCCAGCTTTCATAGCCATCTCCGCCTCTTTCCTCCCCTCGGATTCGACAACCATGGCGCCAGACCCAAAGGTCCTAGAGGCCCTGCGCCGTGCAGAGACGGCCTCCGGCGACAAGGCGTCTGTCTACGAGTCCATCCTCGCTGATATCAAGACCCTCTCCTCCCCGGCCACTGCCGTCGACGACCTCAACGCCATCGTCGATTCATTCTTCCCCAGAGCCTCGGCGTCGTCTCCACCCGATCCGTCCTATCCGCTTTCATCAACACCATCAAGCAGCTCGGCAACGACGACATGACCATCGACGTCGGCAACCGCACCCTGACCGTCCTCGCCAGCCAGCCGCCGTCTTTCCTCGACGCCTCTGCCACCATCCGCGAGCTCGTCGCCTCCGCCCACGAGAACAATGACGACTTCCTCGACGCGGCCAAGGCCCTTGCCGAGATCCCACTCGATAGCTCCCAGCGCAAGGTCTCGGACGAGGAGAAGGCACAGGTCTGGATCCGTATCGTCCGCAACTACCTCGAGGTCGACGACTCCACCGCTGCCGAGACGTACATCAATAAGCTCAAGAACATCATGCACACCATCTCCAACCCGGACTTGAACCTGCACTTTGGCCTGTCCCAGGCCCGTATCCAAGATGCCAAGCGCGAGTTCTTGTCCGCCTCCCAGCGCTACCACGAGATCAGCTTCTCCCTGCCATCGCCGAGGAAGAGCGCTTGCACACCCTTAGCATGGCCGTCAAGTGTGCCATTCTCGCCCCTGCCGGTCCCATGAGGAGCCGTACTCTTGGTCGTCTGTACAAGGATGAGCGGTCCGCCCAGCTGCCCGAGTTCGGCATCCTCGAGAAGATGTTCCTTGACCGCCTGCTATCGTCCGAGGAGGTCGATAAGTTCGCCGAAGGTCTGCAGCAGCATCAGTTGGCCACCACATCCGACGGCTCGACGGTTCTTCGCAAGGCTGTGGTGGAACACAATCTGCTCGGCGCCTCAAGGCTCTACAGCAACATCCGCTTCGAGGCCTTGGGCTCCTGTTGGGTTTGGACGCTGAAAAGGCCGAGGACACTACTGCACGCATGATTGAGCAGGGCCGTCTGGTAGGCCGTATGGACCAGCTCGAGGGCATTGTCTGGTTCGAGGGAGGCGAAGCTTCTGGCGAGAAGGGCAGCGGCAGGGCAGAGGCCGTCATCGGTAAGGAGATGCGGCGATGGGACGCCAACGTTCAGAACTTGGCAGAGGAGGTGGAGAATGTCACCAACGTCATACAAAAAGAATTCCCTGTAAGACACCGCCCGATGCCCTTCGCATGCTTCCCGTACACTGACACCTTCTAGGATTTTGTCGCTGCAAATCTCGTTGTTTAGAGAGGACAAGCGTGTTGAGCATATGGCGTTGGACAGGCGCACAGGCGTTTCGATGGGATCTTACACTAGAGCATGGCCTAACAAAGGGCCAACAGCCATGGCCCAGGGGCTCCGAATTGAAATACGAATGGTCAATGGCATTGATCAGTCCAAGTCTTCCTTCCTCACTACTATGTATCCCTGACTGATATGTTTCGGATTCCCATCCTCTTCTTCATACATCTGCTCCTCACGAGTCTTGGTGGGTGGTCGTGGTGGCTTCGGCGCTGCTATCCGTGACTGCTGTTCTTCTTCTTCATCTTCTTCCGCGAGGCACTCCAGCAAAGCATCGGCTACATGGTTCCCCATCCAATCGTACCCAGCCGGGGTCATGTGCAAACCGTCATCCCAGTACTTCTCTTGATCTTCCTTGGAAAGTGAGTGATAGGGTATTTTGACTCTTAGGTTGAAGGAGTGACTGTAGAAGTCATATGATTAGTAAGAAATAACTTTGTTGGATGGGGAGGATGCTCTTGATGGAGCCACTGATTGGAACCAGAGGGTCGATGTAGGCGACTTACTAGTTACGGTCCTCGTGTGATAGAATCATCTCATTGAGTATTGCTCTTCTTCTTTCCACAGAAGCATTTCTCGAGTAACATTCAGGCACAGTCAAGGCAAGAACCTTGCTGTTCCTCGACAGCGGAATGTCCCAGGCTTTCTCTAATGCTGCAAAGATCCTCTCAGACTCGATGCCGTACCCGAGATCGCTAATGGCAGAAGGAGTGTCAGTATGACGGCAGCTTGTAAGACATGTTGGTTTAATGATGGTGCTTACTTTGTGCCGGCCAATACAATCACCCAGTCAAACCAGCGCTTGTCACCTAGGGAGTGGAAAGACGTAGTGTCAGTAGGCTCAGATGCAGTGTCGAGATATTCGAAGGAGCGAGGCTATACATGGGAGGACGAATAGCTCATGGCCCGTTGGCAAAAGTGAATATACTCACATTCCGTCTGTAACCTAGTAGCGAACCTCGAAAAGGAGGCAACGTCGCCGCTCAAGCCATTAGTGATGACCTCCAGCTTAGTATGGGGCAGCGCCTGGGCGAGCCGCTCCTTGAGCTTGATGGAATACGGATGCGCCAGCTGGCCACCGTTGCTGTAGCCCCAGGTGAGCGAGTCGCCGAAGCACAGCACGCGCAGGGACTTGTTCTTGGCCGGAGCAGCCATGTGGGACAAAAATAGGGCTTGGTTGCTGATCTGCCGTTTGTATCAGAAGGCAGTTGTTCTCGTGTAAATGCGGAGGGTGTTTGGACAGGAGGGGTTGCTGCTAGTCCCCTTGGCCGTTGCTGGCTTTTGGTCGCCTGGAGCGGCGTTAATGGATGGGGATTGCTGCAGCTGTAAGACAGATTGAGTTGGCGGCGCGAGATGCGGAAAGGCACGTCTCTTTGCGCCACTGAACGGACCTGGTTGGAGAAGCCGTCACAATGGCTTTTTCCCTTTCTTCTCTTTTCTTTTGCCAGGCAGAAGCTGCAAGAAGGAAAGAGAATGAAAGCGTTAGGCAGCAGCTGGATTTAAATGTGAGACGGAAGATTGGACACTTGCCCATCACCGAGCGTTAACAAATAAGGTAGCCCTTCTGAGCTACGGCTGATGTACATACAACCATGTGCAGTCGACCGCATTGGGCCATTTCCCATTTCCCATTGTAACTTACTCGACTATGCTCTGGCAGGCATCGCATCTAATGTGCACGCTCCCCACTCCTGTGCGTTTTCGTTGAGCCTCCATTCAAGTCTAACGAGTGAAGTCTAGACACTACTTGCCTGTCTACTACCTCTTGTCACTGCATCGGGCCTACATTAGTCGACTCAAGGGTCGTTGCCATGTCGGGTTCTTGGGCGGCTTCACTTCGAAGTCACTGCTCTATGCTTGTTAAGACTGTGAGTATGTGTACGGTTGGTATTTCTACAATGCTGCCACGCCCTGTCCATAAATCATGAAAATTTGGTTGCCCAAGCCCTGCCTCTGTCTGCAGACCGAACCCTGATTAACGCCAGCAAAGATGCATTTTAGCTGTGCCGTTGACAACCCTCCCTGTCAACCAGTTTAGTTTAATCTTCTGTATCCTCCACATCCTCAATATCGTCGTCGCTTAGCACCAGCTTCTGCGCTAGCATACCAGACATGCCGCTGGCCTTGATCCCCATGCTCCTCTTGCGTGGGCTGGCCTCCTCTGAAGGCTTGTCCGTTGCCCACGCTTCTCCCGACACGGCATCATCCTCCGCATCCGCATCCTCGTCTGCTCCCACTGCAACTCCTTGAAACGAAACCACTTTCTCAAGGTCTCGCAGGCGGATATTAGATGTCTTCCGAGCACGAGCTATGTGCGCCATGTATGGCAGGCGCTCGAGAAGGAGTTCCTTTCTGGCGGCGCTGCCAAGAGACAGCAACGGTGCGGCGTCCTGTGTTTCCTGCGGAGAATCCTTGCTTTTGTTTGCGGGTGTATATTTCTGCTGTTGTCTCTGCAACCAGGACTGTTCTTCAGATGGTGGTGCTCGACGGAATGCGTGCGCACCGTCACTAATATTCCTAATGCCTATATCCGTGCTGCCTCTCAAAAGTTTCGAAGACCAGCCATCTACAAGACCTTCGAGCTCTTCTTTGGCCCGCCACAGCTTGAGACTGGTTGGATAAAACATCTTGAACGCATCGGCTCCCTTAGCCGTGGTCGATGTTTTTCGCTTGACTGGATTCGGGAGCGAGAATAGGAGGCCTCTTACTGCCGCATGGAATGTGATTTCGTCCTGCCGCAACCGCTGGCTGCTGGCATCTGGTCCAGAATAGCCGCCACGGCCACCGAAAAACACATCCTCGACGGACACAACAAGTCGCTTTGTGACAGGTACTCAATACAATCATCGATGTAGTCTATAGGCGCTGAAAGATCCATGGGATCGCCGCTCTCGCAAGACAGGGCGTAATTCTCATGCAGAGCTGATATGAAGGTATGCGTGTCAGTGCCAGTCTCATCAATGAGAGAATCGACAGACACCAGGGAAGGTTTTGGACGAGAATAGTGCGAGAGAAAGAGTGGCAGATCCTCTTTAGGGTCATCTTCAGCTGCATCATCACGCTTATTGTAGACCACCTTACCCACGGCATGAAATATGCCAAGGCTGGCCTCTCGTTGAGATATTTGCTCAAGACTTTCTTCTTCACCTTTCGTTAGAGCAATGCCCTCCTTCGACCCCTTTGTTCGTTTGGTGAAAGCAACTTTCGCGCCCCAGTCGGCATCTTGATCCCCTTTGAGACAGAGAAACTCCAGCGACGAGACAGCACTCCGAATATCACCAATCTCGCCAAGCTTTTTAGCACAGCTGGCCCCGGAGTTCTTTGCGTCCAGATTTTCGGGCCTCCTTCGTTACAACAAGCTCCAGTGCCTTGGCTAGCAGAGACGGCGCAATTGCATTGAACTCAATCAATCCTACACCAGGATGTCGAAGAATATCTGGTCCTAACAAGCGATGAGCGGTGAAGCTGTCGGCAGAAGCAGATGTGGTCGTCAAAAGCGTTTCGGATATCAGTAGCACAATCGGTTTGATCGGCGCTGTGTTTTGCTGCGGCCCAAACCTGGATGGAGGTGGGATATGGGCTTGCAGGTAGTTCAAAATAGACGCTCTAAAAGAGTTAAGAGCTGAGGATTGTCGCGAAAAGGTGTTGGGAAACTCTTCAACCATAATGATTCGTTTTGTTTGGTCTTTGATGGCATCAGTGCTCACTGACGCTATTGGCGCGACTTCTTCTACGTCTAAAGCGCCAAACTTGCCGCTTCTTCCCAAAAATTCCTCAAACTGCGCCGAGGCCGAGACGAAGCCAGTTGCGCTGGAAGCTGTAGGATTTCTCCATTCAAGAAGCTCACATCCCATGTCATCAGCCAGCAGACGGACGGTAGTTGTTTTCCCAGAGCCAGCAGCGCCTTTTAGGATGAGCACCCGTTGCCGTAATCGCCCTGAGAAAACGTCCTCAAACCATCTCCGTACATCTGCGACTTTCCTCTTGTGTACTGCTAACTCGTCCAGGTTCTTCGGCCCATAGCGCTCTGACCAGGGTCGCAGGTCATCGTCTGCCACATCCTTACGGACTGCCGGTCGCGCAGGCTTCAAGAACTTATGTGTAACGCTAGGCGCAGGCGCCGCAGCAGCTAGTCCACCAGTTTTCAATCGCTTGTTGGCGTATTGGCTGACTAGGCTTTTGGAGCTGGCTTTGAGCTCGGAAATATCGTCATCCTCGGACAAAGGATCGCTGATGAGGTCGTCGACGAGGGCAGGGCGTTTCGAGCTCAGGCCTCCATTCGTTGCTGCACGCTGGGCTTGTTTTGAGAACAAGGCTTTTAAATCGGCCGACTTGCCCTTCTCATCGTTTGCCATGGCGTCTCTTGTTTTCTTGGGACTTGGACTCGTATTCGTGCCATTCTTTCGAGTTTGAGGTCTTCGGGGTAAACGCTGAGATACCGTCGACGTCTTTTTCTTGTCTGGGCTTGGGGATTCGGTGATAGCTCGAGGTTTCGAAGGAGAGCTGGGCGAGGAAACGAGGTAGTTAGCAAGAGTGTTAGCTCTTGGTAGCTCTTCCTCGTCATCGGATACCTCCCAGTGTTGCGCCTGCGGCGCTTCGCAGGAGGTGCCATTTAGCGTAAATGATACATTTGAAAGCCCGTGTTCCATACGGATGTTGTCGGGTCAAGAGGAACTCGGCATGTGTTTATTTTGGCCAGTTATTAAAGGCTACCTGCAGCCTCGTGAACGCGGCTGGACTGACGTCGATTGACGTCCCCACAGTGAAATACAGTGCATATAGGACATACCATGAGCATCCACACAGTGTATCCTAACACGCCTGCAGAGACAACCAAACATGATGCATTCAATTCTTCAAGGCGGCAACGAGTTTATAGACATGTCGCAAGCATTTGTGCTCAACTGGAGAAATAGAAACAGTGTAATACGTCTTATTAGAGCTCGGCACAAATACCTTTGATGAAAGTTACCATTAGGTATACTGTATAGGCTGAAAAACAAGGTATTGATATTGGCACATATCATCAAGAATTACACTTTCATTTTATTTACTCAAAATGTCCAGCCATTAAAGTTGTCAACGAAAGTCACAGCCGCCTTAAGATACCTTTCATGAACATCTCCCCAAGTATTTGCCGCTTCTTTCATGGCACGAATGGCTAAAGCGATGTTAGTAATAGAGCTTGAATGTATCAAGAGCGTCGTACCTTTGACAAAATGGGCATCTCGGGCCCAGGGGAGTTCAACGCCTTATCCTCTACATATGCCCAATGTCTGCCCTTGAGGTCATCGCTGACGTTGTCAGGATCTGGCGTAGGTCTGCCCTTAACCACAAAGACAGCGATGACCAGGAGCCACCACTGACGGACAAGTGCAACATGGTGTTCGGGAGGGAAGAAGGGAAGAAGGATGCGGACCGCGTGGCTTGTAGTTAATAAATGAACGAGGAAAAAATTGTAAGCATGGCTGCCCGGGCGAACAGTCGAGACAAAAATCGCAACCGCAGCCTCTTGTGATAGTCGGAATTGCTCCACTGGATTGTCAATCTCCCAGCCGTTCCAATACTCCATGAAGAGCGACTCGTGTTTCTCAAACAAAGATTCCAAGTCACTCAGTTGAGCGTCCCTCGGCAGGCTGTCAAATCTCTTGTCCTTGGACAGTTTGATGAGCAGGTCTAGAGGAGAATTGGTGGCTAGGGGTGATTTCTGAGTGTAAGACTTCTCGTCAAGGTATTTGTGAAAGAAGTTGTACTGCACCGCAGCAAGACTTAATCCTTCCACAGCGAGCTCCTTGCTGTCCATTTCGTATGCATAGCCCAAGTGGATCAAGGGATGACCAACTATGTACTGTTAGTAATAAGCTCTGATGAGATGGGATCGTGCTACGTACGGCCACCGATCAAGCCATGGAACACTGGTTGCTTTCCGCTGAAGAGAAAGTGTTCAATTTCCTGCTTCCAGTTGTAGCTGAACTGCATAGCAAGCTTGTCCTCAAAGAAATCAACGTATGCCCTCTGATACCGCCGGTCTCCGAGGAAGTCTCGCCAATCTTCATCCACCACTTCCGAAGGAGGGCTTCCAGGCCTCCAATTCCTTGATTTCCGAGTCATAGATATCATGGAGCTGCTTCTCAGATGCGCCAAGAAGATAAGCAGAGCTGAGAATGTGAGGGTTATGGTTGTCAAATTCAAGGTTGTGATACACAATGGAATAGTTGGCGTGGTTTGCCTTTAAGAGATGCTTCAGACATCGTGCTCGACGGTCTGCATTGGTCTCGATGTTGTGAACCTCCACCGAGGGAATGCCGATTGCTTGACTCTTTGTGGGAGAGCCCACCAGTCGGTTAAGAACTGGCACGTATGACAGGATTCCGGACATTTTCCCGATTGTTTAGAGCAGCCAGGAGTGTATGAAAAGATGTAGAAGTCACAATGACGCCGGAAAGCGTTGGGACCGTCACGGGTCTGAAGTGGGGATCGCCGCCGAAACTTTGGGGTCTGGTGCCGATCGACCAGAAGGTACGTACCTCGCCTGTGATGCACAGTACAGGCAAATGGGCCCACCATGCATATCCAGGCACCACCCTAGAAAAACACCACCGTCATTCCTCACCTTTCACTGTCCCCATCGAGGAAAGCCATCCAACGATGGTCGCGCCAGACGCGGCAGCAGCCCACGACTCTATGTCAGTCTACGCGGAGCTTCTGTCTAACATTAGACAGGTGTCTGTTGCCGCGACATTACCATCGCCATCGGATTCGTCCACCAACATCGCACTTCATGAGGGTGGACGGCTCCTGGAGATTACCCATCAGGGGCATTCAACAAGCCTGACTCTGCCGGCTATGGTATCACCCACAGCATCTGCGCTTGAGGCAAAAAGGGCACCTTAGACTTGAATCTGAGGTTACCAGTATCCATTCCGTCGCAACGTCAACCGCTGCAGCCACCGGAGAGCCAGCTTCTACCATGGAGCTCTATCGATATCAAACCTGGTTCCCTATTTGCTGCCGCCACTGTGGCTTTGTATTTGTACAGCAAGATATCTTGAAGACCTGGAAGGATCTCCCTAGCGAGAATTGGGCTGAGATGATGGAGTTTTGGCACTGCCACAAACCTCACGACCACGACGCAAAGGATGAAGATTCCTTGGGCAAGAAGGGCTATGGAGCCAGTAGTGCCATAGCCGCACAGCCCAGCGTCGGCCTGGTAGACCAGACCTCCTTCCTAGTTTCCGAAGTGGACTGCATCGGTTTGCTGGTAAGTTTGATCGCAGCACAATCCCATCATCTACTTAGCTATGTCCTTGCATCTGTTACATGCTGGAGGAAAAGAAGTTGGCTTGGTTTTTCTCAGTGACGTAGCCATCGATACAAACCTCCAAGATCAAAATACTCGTCCTCCTCTTCTTACTGGGCAACAGCTCGTGGAAACCTCTGCATTGTAGATGGGTTCCACGAGCACCGTTGACAGGACAGCCTCCCATTTTCATCCAGACCTCCAAAGCTGTGGATTTCAGGAGATTTATGGAGGTATATGCCGGGACACCTGGATTCTGCCTTTGCATGCAGGACTCAGGCATAAGCTTACCTTGTCTAGTTCTCAGCAGATACATATGACGTCGGGTCCTCTGATTGCAATGCCGTAGCGGAGCGGTCTCCGACAACAAACTTCCTTCGTGTCTTTTGCAGTAACTGCAAGAATGAAGTGGGCATGTTCAGTACAAGAGCATCTTCACTGACTCTTTTTAAATGGGGTGTGTATGTCTCTAGCACAGATTCATCACTTAACCCGCGCCCTACAAGCTCTGAATGCTTGGCTGCGATTTTACTAGCATCCATCTCGCGATCGGGATCTGCCAAGTCTATCGTCGCGCCATATAATTCTCCGAGTCATTCCAAAGATTCTTCGAATACTGCCCAGTCTCTCAGCCTATGGGTGTTGAACTCCAATGTTACGTACACATCTTCCTCTGTTAATGGCAGACGCACCGCAATGAAGGTGCTGTACCAGGTAATTGATGCAGAGCAAGGCAATCAACTTGTCGAATCTCTGAAGTCGGATTATCAAGACATAGCATTCCCTGAGACAGCGATAACATCAGCCTTGGAGGTTTTAAAGATGAGTAGCTTGCTATTGCCGACACGTGAGAGGAGCTTCAAGGAATGGGCGGTTGGCTTATTGGATCGCTGGGATGCAGATAATCCGTAATGGCCATAATTACGCCTTCCGCGTTTAGTACATACTACAATGTGTAGTCATACATTGATCTGACATGAACAACAGTGTTGAGTCTCGCAACGCAATACCGACTCATTGAAACTTGGAGGTGCATGTCCATTATCCCAATGCATATACAGTGTGTGCGCAACTGTGTCGTGCATCAATATCTGTATATACAGTGTGTGTATTATGATCCGACACCGTGACGGGAATATGGTAGGCAGAAGCCTTGATGTCCATTTCCCGCTTACATTGCCTCTCACACTTGGACTCTTACTATCCTGCCTTTTATATCTGAAGACGGTTCTAACCACAGCCGTCTGTTTTCAAGTCGAACCCCAAGGGTATCGTTCACTCCGAACACTTTCCTACACAACCAGTAATGATGTCCAAGGCATCACATTGATACAATCTCAAATTCAAGGGTTAGCCATAATGACCCAGGACAAACCACATTACATACCTGCCGGATGCACTCGCATCTCAAAGGCACAGGTCAATTTAGATGAAGCATCCTGGTCTTCAGAGGAGCTTCAAAAATGGAACTCCTTTCAACTCCAAGATGGTGATTTGCCACCGAGACCGCGGTACAGCCCTGATGAAGAAAGCATCTGCCTTCGCTCAGACCTACAGATCTTGCTCCTACAGGCAACTGGGATGAACTATTACGCTCGGCTTTTTCGAGCACAGTGGATCAAGCTCGAATTCAAAGTCATTGATGCAGCTCACCAACAGGGCATCCTCCGGGTCTATCTTCTCCCAGACGATGTTTATCGTCGAACAGTAGACCGTTCTGATCCCAGGTTAAAGAAAGCTCGAGCACAAATTCTGCAGTCGCTAGACTATTCTAGAGGTACCTGGAACGGTATTGCTACCCCCGTGCGCCTAAACCACCCGATACCTTTCAGTATTGCCGACGAAGAGCCTGGGGAAGAACTATCACTACTCCAATTATTCAACAAAATCCCTTCTCCAAACCCAGATCCAGAATCTGTACGTGACAGAGATTACCAGGATGTCATTAATGATATTCTTGACAGTAAGATTACTGGGCTCAACACAGAACTTTACGACTATCAAAGACGATCTGCTGCTGTCATGTTGCAGAAAGAGGCACAGCCAAGCCAAGTGCTCGATCCGCGTCTTTTACATGCTCAAGATCAAGAAGGCTCTTCATGGTATTTGGATCCAGTCGCTGGTACTGTACTACTGGAGCCTCGGCATTATGACGGTATTCCTGGGGGATATTGGCAGAGGAGATGGGTTCTGGCAAGACACTAATATGCCTCACCTTGATCCTCGCCACCCGATATCTCCCTACACAACCTCCAGAGCTATATAGCCCTGGCGAATTACCTGTTCGCAAGCAAATAGCATCACTTGCTGATATGGCGGCGGCTTGCGCGAACCGATATGCTGTTCCTTGGAAGCCTTATTTTGATGTCTTCAAAGCAAGTTTTGGATTTGACTTTGATCGATGCATCGAGGCTCTGGAGAAGAACCCTGGGCATTATTATGTGCCTGCTCCCGAACCACGCCGTGGTGGTCGACACCCAAATCAGTACCCAGAACCACCAACAAAGATCTTTCTGAGTGCGGCAAGCGTGATAGTAGTGCCGAATAACTTGATGTCTCAGTGGTTACAGGAAATAAAAAACACACGACGGGACTAGACGTTGTCGTTATCGCCGGGCGAGAAGAAGTGCCTGACCTCGAGGTTCTCCGAAAGTGTGACATAATTCTGTTCTCACAGTCGCGATTCGAGACCTTGGTGAAGCAATTTGGAGGATTAAGTGAAACCCCATTCTCACAGTTACATTTTAAACGCTGTATTGTTGACGAGGGCCATAAACTGGGTAATTCGAAAATCGGACATCGAAGCAATCTTCTTATCGGTCTTGATGCCTTGAGGTTCTCCTCCCGGTGGATCGTGACAGGAACACCATCCCGAGGACTGTTTGGAGTTGACGCAGCTGATGCAACGAGTGGTAGCAGTGACTTGCACAAGACCAAAGCGAATGAGCTGAATATAACATCCAGTACTCTGGAGAAAGAAGACCTGGAGCGTATTGGGGCGATAACAGCCCTGTATCTCAAGGCTCGTCCATGGGCAAATACCACAATGGAAGTAGGTGATACCACAGCGGACTGGACCACATATCTTATGCTACCGAAACACAATCCAAAGAGCCGTGGTCGCTGGGGCTCTCTCAAAACGACATTGAACTCACTCATAGTACGCCACCAGTTGGCCGAGATCGGGAATCTCTTACCACCAGTAGACGAAAAGATTGTGGTTCTTGAAGGTTCATATCAAGACCGACTGTCCTTGAACATTTTTTCTATGATGATCATCTTTAATACGGTTCAATCCCAACGAACAGATATGGACTACTTCTTTCATCCGAAGCAAAGGAAGAACCTGCTACAAATCGTACACAATTTAAAGCAGAGCAGCTTCTTTGGTGGTTCTTTCTTCACATCCGAGGAAATTGCGACTTCAGTTAAAACGGCAGAAGAGTTCTTGGCCGAAGGCAAAGTACCTATAAGCGCTGAAGACGAGTCACTGCTGCGCGAGGCGATTGCACTTGGCCGACTCTCTGTTGACAACAAGCTACGGAATCTCAGCAATCAGTTCCACGAGATTCCAGTGACTATAATCGACTTCCCGGCTAAAGCAGGAAGTGCCTGGTCTCTCGATGGTGAATCAGGGGATGTCGTGTGTACGTCAGCAAGCATGCTATTGGCTTTGCAGAAATTGATATACAATTCTGCTAAAGAACCCGAAGCCTTAAATTCTTTATTAAATGGTGGTTTAATGCAGGCTGGGTTGGCAGAGAGAGAAAATCATAGCTGCTGAAAACCAAAAGAATGGCGCATCTGAAGGGAAGGACAGCAAGTCACAAATATTAGCAGGAAATACGAAACTCGGAGATGACAGTCCTCGGAAGACGAGGTCCCATGGCGTGAATGGGGCCAAAGCAGACACAAAGATTAGCGCCGATGTGTTCTCAGGTCCCTTAGAACTAACCAGGATCGTGTCTACAGCATCTGCAAAGTTGTCATATTTGATCGATGGCATCGTTAAACATCAAGCCCAAGAGAAAATCATTGTGTTTTATGAAAATGAAAACATAGCATGGTACTTGGCTAGTATGCTGGATGTGGTCAGTCTTGGAGTATAGAGTTGTTTCTGAAGTCCAGCTAACAAGACACAGCTACAAGTTCAGCATCTTATTTATGCTAAGAGTCTAAGTTCAGAACGCAGGGCTCAATATGTCAACACGTTCCACCAAAACCCTGTCTTTAGGTATGGTCCCATGCTTGCATTTGAGCTTCCAAATTGACCTGGTGCGAAACAGGGTTCTCCTGATGGATCTTTCACAGGCAGCCTTTGGATTGGACATGAGAGAAGCATCCAGGATCTACTTCATAAGCCCTGTTCTAAACCCGCAGGTCGAAGCGCAAGCAATCGGACGTGTCCGCCGTATCAGTCAGCAGAAGCCTGTCTCGGTCGAGACGCTAGTGTTGAAGGACAGCATTGACGAGGTCATTTTAGACCGCAGGAAACATATGTCTCAAGCTGAGCATCGGCAAGTCAAATCCATCTTGGACGTTCGACCAATCTACAACTGGATCAAGAATGCCACAGTCATCCCTATGCCTGAGTCTATCGCACAGTTTGCACCATTGCGTATCCCCAACAGGTTTTTGGTAGGGGTTTGGAAAGGTTATTAACCCTGATGACGGCATTGTTTTGATTGACGGGTTGGCATCCAGTACAAAGCAGCCACAGGATCGCATGCCAATACTTTCAGTGGCACAAGGCTTGAAAAGAGCTCATGGGCAAGGACCTGGGAGCTTAGGACTAGACATGGGTGAGGAGGCCTCTGAGATCAAGCAAGATCTCCCCAGCCACGTGCCAAGAAGAGTTCGCTTCGCAGCAGGTGTGGATGAATAACGACTTCATGACGAAGTCAAGTAAGCGCGTGTGGGCTTAGAGATCATTTTTGAAACAAATACCACACATGCCTACCTCTCGGTCGGGGGACGTCCGAGATTGATAGATGAAACCTGGTAAGGGCTGGCTCGGTTGCTTGGCACTTTGCTGCCGGAGGGCCGTGAAAGTAGCCACCGTTCGCGTGTAGGCCAGGCAACTCGGGTGTGCCTTGATATATGGATATCCCAGCTGAGTTGATCCTTGAATACAGACGACAGTAGTGGAACCGATCGCAGTGAACAAAGTCGCGCTTGAGGGAGACCCAGCCAATGAGTGGGATTCGTTTCGTTTCCTGATGGTTTCCGATGTTGCCGAGATTCCTTTGGCGGAGCTTGCAGCGGATCTTGCAGCAGGCCCACATCGAACGACAGGAGATGGCCTTGAGCAACCAGCATTGCATATGCTGGAAGTACGTGGCCACCAATTGTTACCCGAGCCACGGGCACCAAGGCTCATACTACCCTGATAGCTTGGTCTCCGATGCCTACCAACCACCATGGTTTCCTTGAAAATCTCGATTAGTCTGGGGGAAACCGGTTGGCTAAGGCTAGTGGGTGCTGGCCCGCCATACTAGAAATGGATGACGAGCCGTGCGCGCATGGCGATGTCCACCAGCTGGGAGTCTGTGGGTAGAGGCATGGGAGTTTTAAAAACTTAAATGTACGTTGCCTGAAGCAAAGTCTGAATTCCATGTGGGATCGACAAATTCATCTCCAAGTCAACCGAAGCCTATAGCCATTCGATTGGCCTGCTAGGACCTCAGATTGACCTGCCATCACGCGGCATGATTGGCACATGACGCTTCTGCAGAGTCCTGCCTGTTCAGATGTCCAGTTAATGTGCATTATTGCATTTTGCACATTTTTACCGATACGCTGCCGACTGTCGACTGTCGCCTCTTTGCAAAAGTGCAACTTCTTTGGGCTGGAGCCGCCGGTGTGAGTCGAGGTCAAACTGCAACAACTCGACCAAGATCCTGGACACGCCTTCGACGCCAACGCAGCAACAGCAGCACCACCACCGCCCGAGATCGCATTCGCCTTCTTCAACAATCGCTTCTCGGACAGCTCTTTGGCCTGGGACTCTGATTTCTCAAGCGTCCCTGGTTGGTGTCAACCTGCTGCGCGACGATGCCTTCATTATTGGCGCCGCCGACCGTGGCTCGGTCGCATCAACATCTGGATATGGAACTGGAACCGCACCCGCAATGGCAGAGTCACATGATGCTCCTGGAAAGCAGCCCAATAGCGAGCATTCGACGAGAGACGTACGAGAAACTTCAGGCGAACGATGGAGAGCTTTACATGGACCACGCGGCGGCGCCAGCGTTGGCCCAAGGCTTTCGGCTGTCAACCGATTATGGGTGAGTCCTTCAGTTCATATGCATGCTTCGTTTTCTGCTTCGTTTTCCTGCTGCGCTTTGTGCTCTCTCGGGGCCAGATTTTGTCAGCCGCGGGCTGGCGACATTCCAACCGAGCCGGCACGGTGTCTCTCAGCTTTGTCCGTGGGAGGTTCCACAATCGTGAGCGGATTCCGATTTCCAAGTTCCACAGATTGCTGGAAGATGATCCAGACCGAGGACCGGGCCCGGACCAACAGACCAGTTGGTCTTGTTGGCGTCTTACTCAGGATTAGGCTCAGCCTAGCACGACCATGACCCCTGGACTACCGCTGTTAGCAACTGGAGCAAAAGACAGACCAGAATAGCCCAGAAACCCACCCATGCGCCACCAGTTGGTGATTGCAGCAGTTACCAGAAAAAGCGTCATGACCTGCATTCGGCTTACAGGCCCCCGGCAAACGGCAGGTCTCAGGTCTGAGCTCATCACCTGTTGTGGTGTCAGTCGCAGTCAGTCTCATGTTCGCGGACCATGAACCTGGACAGACCCGCTCCATTACCACGGTCGCCAGAAAAAGACCTTCCCTCCACGGAACGAAGCACTGCAGCAGAGCAATCAACAGCGCCGCATTGGCTAGGTTCTCCTTCTTTACGGCGGCTTGTGGTTTTATTACACCTCCACAGATCAGCCCCTGGAGCGCCCTGGGAGATCGCCAACAGCCAGGCCCGGGGCCCACACTGAGTCGTTGAAGCTCACGCCAAGCGGCACGCCACGCGGACAGGAAGCACCCCAAGGGAGAGATGCGTCTAGTGTTTAAGATGATGCCCAGAGAAAGGCGCAGACCATACAGCGCTTATCACGTTGGTTGAATGATGACCGTCGCTCTAATCTGGGGCACCTGGTCATCAGTTCCTGGCTCACCTCCGCGGCTGCCTGTCTCACCTTTACATGACCACACCCCCTGTGGCGTCTCACCCAGTAGCCTCAAGCTTCTCTCTTTACTTCACTCGTTCCTTATACGAATTCGTTCCTTTTCTGTTCTTCTTTCTCACACTTGCCTTTCATTCCTTTGATCGCATCTTTCCTGGCGCAGCCGCCGTTTTCCTGAAGCTAACCAACGGCCCTCCTTTGTTGCTTTTAGCATACCGAACAAGTTGAAGAAGAAACAACGGGGTTCTGCCCTCCACAGCTGGCCGCGTCCCTCTACTATGAGAGCTTCTCGACGACGCCCAAATTGAACAACCCGCAAACAATGTCGGCGACTACCGTCACTGTTCGACCCCTTCATCAGTTTCCTCTCGACGCTGTACCGGCGCCTGCTGCTCATACTACACATCATACGACACCCCAGAATGAGGGTCGCATGGGGCCCGCGTCGTCACCACGGGTCTCGATGCCTCCGGCAACCTATTCAGTCTATCCTATGTATCCAGGACTGCAGACCTCGACCACGAACAAACCCAATTACCGAGATTCAGCACCCATACCGTTAAACACGCCCAGAAGACTTTCTAACTCCCCGGGTATGCCACCAACAATGCCACATTCCCGGCAATCCATGGATTCGAAAGCTTCTCCGCGGGGCATTATCACCAATATCGAACCTGTCGAGTCGCTCCCGAAAATTCCGTCTTACTCGAAATCCCGTCACATTCGTGCTATGAGCGTCGGACCAAAGCGAAGAGTGATGCGCAAACCTGACGAGATGTTCGCTACCCTTCCCAACGAGGTCCTCGAGCTTATCCTTGAGAAATTAAAGCAACTTCATCTTGGAGCGGGGAGCATCAGCTGCACAACATGCTGGATGCGTGACCTGTGTAATGTCTGCTTGACATCGCAGAGGTGGGCGCCAGTCGCCCGCACGGCCCTGTAAGCAGCTGTCCACCTAACTACGCTTGTGTGGCGTACTAATATTAACGGTGATGCAGGTATGGTGATGTTCAGTTGGTGGGGCCAGATTCAGCCGCCCACCGAAAACGGTTCAAGCTTACGCAGGGCGCCCGAATGCTGATGCTGAGACGCACGTTGCGGTCTAAGCCAGAGGTAGCTGCCTTGGTGCGGCGCCTAAAGATCCCGGCGCTGGAGACTCTAGACAATGGCTCCGTCCCTAAAGGTGCTTTAACCCATGAGCAGTACGAGGATCTCACAGCGACTCTGGTCATGGCGTGCCCGAATCTTGAAAAGCTGACGGGGCCAACGCCGAATTATAACCATTCATTCACGAAACTATTCCATGCGCTTTCGACACGGGCGAACTTGAAAGAGATGGATTGGATAATCGAGCCACTGGCGGAAGAGGCACAACGACGCCAGCAGTCTTCGTCCCCCAACCCGTTGGATCCGTTGTCCCCTACAACCTCGAACTCTATCAAGGAAACATGTTTCTTGATCTTCATGCCAGATGGACGGGCCTCCGCAGCTTGACCATCCATTGCTTACCTGGAGGAACTCTGGCTCCTAACGGGCTACTCACAGAACTGATGCATCGTCTTCCGTCTCTGCAACATCTACACCTATGCAACCTCCCTCTCAACGCCTTTAATGATAATAATCTGCTTTCCTTGCCGCCGCTTCAAACCCTCTCCCTATCTCATGTTAGCGGTTTAACAGCGAACGGTTTCTCTGCTTTTGCAACCCGTGCGAACAGCCAAACCCTCCGAACTCTACACCTCCGACACACACCCTTGAGCTCGTTACCGTCTCTGGCCCGCATCTTTTCCCACCTTTCCAATCTCACAACTTTCTCTCTTGTCCAGGCTTACCCACCAGTGATGCCCGAAACCGACTCGTTTACTCTATGGATGATGCCGTATCTAGCATCAGGGACCGTTTCTAAGCTCCATTGGGATATCACTGGTCAGAGTGATGAGCTCAACCACTGCGACGATATTCTGGCAAGGAGCATTGCATCCGGAGGCTTCCTCAATTAAGAAAGCTCAGAGCACCGAATGATCCTTTGGGTGTCTTCCAGGCACTATGTCGTCCTGTGGAGCGTATTGATTATGCAAGTGACCGTTTTCGCAGGCCGAACAGCTCTTATCAGGGTCGGAATTCTCCTCCGAGGTCAGATCAGCGCAAAACACTATTAAACGGATTAAATTCCCATCCGACCCAGGTTAGACCGCCTCGCTGCTCCGACCTCTGCAGTGCTAGACTGGCAGCACAAGCACGGCTAGAGCAGGCCCGTGAACAACCCAAGTTTAGCGTCAGCGTGACAACAGAAGAAGGTGACACGGCCGCGGCATTTCATCTTGGTGGTTACATGGGCACCGTGGGAAGCCAGATTGAGTACTATCTTCATCCGGACCTTGGTTCGAGCGACGAAAAAGGCGGCCTCGTTGATATGAGAGATTTGGGAGCGGATAATGGCGAGAGTCTCAGCGGAGGGAAAGAGGGCTGCACTGGACGCTGGAACATGGCCGAAGGCGTCGTGGCAGACAAGAAAGAGAAGGAGTCATGGTGGCATACAGAAAGGGGACGATGGAGAGGTATAGAATTGCAGTGAAGTTGCGTGAGTCGCAACATATTGGAAGACGATCACGAGCTTCCGGGCCTTGTGACGGGTTGATATAAGCTTGTAAATATTTGGACGAGCATGAGGGAGGATTAGCTCACGACATTTATGACTGACACGCTGGGAGGATATACGACATATACAAAGTTGTAATGGGTACAGCCTAGGTAGTCTAGGCATCTTCATGGTTCCGCGAACCATACTTGTATGAAAATAGGTAGCACTGGAAACTGTATTTAGGATTATGGATATTCCTTCATAGAATGAGCCATGTCCTCTAGTTGAATTATCAATCGAGACCACAGACAAGTTTTCATCTCCTTTCGCTCGTCTCTCCTATCCTAACATCGCTATCCCAACTCCCTCCCCGCCGGCGAAGCTACCGCCACTGAAGACATCGCATCCATCTGCCCCTTAGACCGCTGCATCTGCCCTGCCAATGCCTTGCCCAACATCTCGGCCTCCCATTCCTTAACGTGGGCCCTCTTGCAGTCGGCACACATGTCCTCGAGCGGAGACGACGGCCCCACTCCCGGCGCCGTCCCGAGCCGCTTGAGGGCGACTGCGTGCCCGGCCTCACGCAGAAGCTTAGCCATGTGTGCGCAGTATCCATGCAGTTGCATAAGCGGCTGCGCGTCGGTGCAGACCTCGAGGACATCTGTCGCGTGCCATGTGGCTCCGCAGTGGCGGCACCGGTGTGGACGGAGAGCTTGGAAGCACATGTTTCGTTTCTTGTTTCGGGATGCGTTCAGAGGGTTGGGCTTCATTCATGCGATCAGCCTGGTTTGTTCTGTCCTGGCAGGATATTGCTGGTGTTCGTCCCGTCTGAGGACTTCGCGGAGACGCAGGATGGCACCGGGAACTGAGACGGATCTGTGACGGATGGTTCATCCAAATATCGTGGACAGGTTCGAACTGTAGAAACAATAGATATATGCAAGCTTAGGCGTAAGGAAACATTGCTGTTTGTATTGTTCTCCTTAACAGATCGAAACACAAGTCCTCAATAACAAAGCAGACATGGTCCTGGCTCTTATCTATAACGCTCCATCAACTCGGTTTGGCCAGATATTCCGTTCTCTTAACTTTGGGTAGCACAACAAACGTGGGTGCTCCATATTTTCCTGCAGCATTACGCTGGTATATGAGTATCACTTGAGCATGTCTCGGATATCTCGTCCCTCCTATATTTCGTACCGTGTTGGCAAAATATAGATGAACACTGAGTAACTGAATAGGATCAAAGTATCATAATATCAAATCTAGCCACTATAAGAAACCTCAACACAAATATCCATGAAAAGGCTATATGCTAATAGTACGACGCGAGAGAACTGGGGACCATTCAGATCTGGCAACTACTACGAATGTACGACAATGTCTCAGTAATTATGGGGATATCCGCTTAGGCATTGTACAGTCATTATTCTATGATAAGTTCGAATAAATCTCACATCAAATGATGTCCCAACATTAGCCTCGTCTAAATACCCAATCACAGGCTTCTTTCCAATAAACGCAGATATCCGATAACTCCAATAATCATGCAGAGACCCAAAGGAAAATAAGTTTCGTAGACACCAGAGCAATTAGCCAGTACATTGCTCAAACTCCGGCACCTTCGCCGATATCGTTTCATTACAGGCATAGCACATTAGAAGAACCTGCTCTTCTTCTTGGCAGCCTTTTTCTGTGCCTGGGTTTCGCCGCCAGCGCTGCCGCCACCACCCAGGATATCATCAAACGTAGCACCTGATGTAGCTCCTTGACGGGATGAATCGCTATTTGGAGACCCGACATTCATTGCAGCCAGGTTACCTGCAGATGCACTACGTCCACCGATGTAGGCACTCTGAGGTCGAGGGCCAACTGAACTGCTGCGTGAGCCGCTCCTGAACGAAGGCGGGGGCTCGAGAGGAACGGGCTCCAATCCGAGTGCAATACTTGATCTCCAAGCTTGGCTGGCTCGGTTCTGGGCGGGGAGAGCGTTCGGGGACGCAAGGTCACCTGAGGCGAGCCCGGGGCGGCGATGGTGATACCGGATTTGCGCCAGAGGTGGGACTGGCAGCTCCTGCATCTTGGCCAGGGAAAAGCGTGGGAGGTGGATGCAGGGGCGACATCACAGGCTCGTCTGTAAATGACGCCTCAACTCCTTCAATGCCTTGCCATTTCTTCGCTGCCAGCCAGCAGTGACTCCGGCTGTATGTCGCTTCAACACTGAACATGATGGCGTCCTCGGACAACTCCACCAGACCGCCACCTCCAGCAACCTCATACCACATTTTTCGCACCTGCTTGTCCTCGATCCAAGGAGGTTGGCCCATGGGAGGCTCGCATAGGAAATATTCCGTGCCTTCAGTATATCTCAAGCCAGGCGCATCCACTACGAGTCTCGGGAGTGATTGTATGACGACATACAAGAACAACCAGTATCCAATACGCTGATCGGCCAGATCAGCTGCCGTCTTTCCTCGCGACTCGCGAAGTTCGAACTCTTTGAATTGATCCAAAAATGGAAGGCTGATCTTAGTTGTGTCAAAGTTGTACGCTTTGTTGAGAATTAGGATCAGCTCGTGCTCTTTGATCTTCTTGTCGAACTTGGCCTGTTCGCGCGGGGATAGTGTATTGTAAGTCTCCAAGACTGATGCCATTGTGGGCAACTGAGGTAAATCATAAGGAATGGGAGGCAACACAGGTGGCTTTGAGCGGTCGTATTCGGACAAGATATTGCGCAGTGCCGAAATCGTCATCTTGCCTGCCTCACCAGAAATAGCCGGAACCTCATCCATGACTCTAGAAGTAAGGCTCTTGCGATCAACCAGCAAGTCGTACAAGGCGCACATGTCAGAGTACAGCATCTTGAGCACCAGGCGGTTCAGACCGCTTTCCGCAAATGGATTCTTCTTGCTGCTCGCCTTCGGTGGCCAACTGCCAAATGTCGATTTGTAGTGTGTAAGAACAAAATGTCGCATTTTGTTAAACGAGTTCTTCCAAACCTTGAACCGAACTAACCGCAGCTCCGAGATAGAGGTGGAGTTTGCGATGCCTGCGAACAGTGAAGGGAAGTCGAACTGCTCCAAGTGCAGATTCACGTCGTGCTGTCGCTGAACAAGATCCAAGTGCGCTCGCTCAAGGCCTTGGCGAGTATGTGCGGTAATCAGATCGTAGATAGGTAGTTGAAGATCCATGATGGCCGTGTATTTGCCAGCGGCATGCGCGAAGGCTTCACTGTACAGATCAATTGATCGCATCCGTTCACCCAAGATGAGAGCCTCGACCGTTTTCTCCCTGCTGTGGCGACAATCAGCAAGGGCAAGCTGTTCCATGAAGAACCCGAAGCTGAGATCCACGGCGTAGCCGAATGTAGTTCCGTCTTCGCTCATGAAGCCAAACTCCTGCAGCAAGCTCGAGATTTGTAGGAATGCTTGAAACATGGTTGCATGATTCTTGGTTGCTACCAATGGCTGTCCGGTCAAGAAGGCGAACAAGTTTCTGATCCCAATCAAGCGTTCCATCTCGGATGTCGAGCTTTCCCTGGTGTGGAGAGTTGGCCATTTCCTGATGGTGGCGCAGTCGGGAGGTAAAGCCGGAGCTCACCGGAGTCTTCGGGCGGCGGAGATGATGAGGGGTGTAGAGTCGTGAAGCGTCATCAGCAGTAAGGCTCATACGCCCAGTGAAACTCTGTGTTCTCCTCCTAGAGCCAAATGATCCTTCCAGTTCCGATTGGATTAGCTCGTTAAAGATGTAAGAAGAGCTGATAGTAAACTGAGGGATCTTAAATGAAGGACCACAGCCACTGCCACGAGGGTACAAATAAACCAGCACATCTCCGCTTTCGTTCCAGAGTTCGGGAACCTAATCAGAAATTGTTAGATGTTGTCTAAATCAAGAGCCATTGAGTGTACCTTTTCGCCCCTGCTCAGAAACAGAGTGTTATATTCGGCTTGGCCGCCATCATCAGACATGACCCAAGCCGGTGGTGCACTCCCGCGTTTGCCTTTGGCATTGCGAACATCAGCGGAGCTTGAGCGTGACCGACCGCCGCCAGGAAGCCAACTACGTCGCGCCCTTCCTCTAGACGGGCTTTGACTATCTGGCTGCAAGGCATTGGATGCAGAGGCAACCCGCGGGCCGCTCATCCGGTTCTGAGTTACCGCAGGTGATTGCGCCGAAACGCTCCGGCCCCGAGGCTCAGCACTGGGGAGCGTATGCCGGGCCATCGGGATTTGTGGCGGGTGCGGTGATTGAGAAGCATGACCGGAGTTGCTTCTTGGTCTACCAACAGGGTGATCCTTTTGTAGTCTGCTTGGCTTGCGAGCAGTTCCAATATTTTGCAGAGCATCTTCAACAAGACTGCTTCTGTGGTTCGTAGGGCTTTGTTGCTTTTTCAAGACACCTCGTGGCCCTTCAGGAGTCGTAGGCGATGGTTCCATGACTTGGGGTTGTTGAACGAATCTATGGGGCTCGTATCGAGCCCGGTAAGGATTGGAGGTATGGTCGGGACGCCGTATGCTACATAAAGATTGGGCTCGTGGGCTTCGTCGCCGTTCGTCGGTTCGTTAATCAAGGTAATGCTGCTACCCTGGTTTGCCGATTCGTGATAGTTGTATGGGGGCGGTGGAGTAGTTGCCGTGCTTGGTGGCGTTTCCTGGTGGTGGCAATGGGTTTTCTCAAGACGGCTTGTGAAGGATCTGCAACAGGAGACATGAGCGAGGGAAGAAAGGTGCTGAGGCGGTTGCTCCAGGTCTTTGTTTTCCGAAGCTCAGGCCGGGGTCAGGGACCCGAGGGCATAATCATGCATCTCTGGAGAGGAAACATGCTGTCCCACAGACCTCGGCGACTCGGCGTCTGAGAGTTGGATATGGGAGAGGTCGACGCTCTTGTTTCGCAGGATGTTCTTTCGAGGGACGTCGTCGGAGTCGGAGTTGGAGCGAAGGGCGGAAAGAGAAAAGGAAGAAGGCAACATGGAAGCACGAAAAGACTTACTGGACGCCATTTTGGGTACTGGAGACGTCTCTGCGTGCAACAAGGGAAAATGTTGCGTACGAGCAGAGGAAGAAGTAGCCCGGCCAAGGGAGCCAGCAGTAGTTGTATTGTCAAATCGACTAAGTAACTTAAAGGTAGTCAGCGCATTAGACGGGACCGACGGCATACACCTCTCCTGCGGAAGCACAGTCCAGCAAACTCTCACCTCTAAATGTCTTGACTCGGAGTAGTGCACACAGTTCGAGACTTGGGGAGTTCGGTACGTGGGCGGTTTCTGAGCTCGGCGGGAGGGCGGGCTTAGAAGGGGTGTGGGGACGCGATGACGTTTCCGTTGCGTGAAACAGGGGCTCAGGCGTTAGACTGACGGCGAGCGATGGCTGTGTCTCATGCTGTCGCGCGAACGGGCGACCAGGGAACACAGAGGTTAAAAGTCGGTGCGTGGAAGGAGATTTTATCTGGCCGATTCGAGGTTTTTTGTGGCGGAAGTTGTGGTTGGGCACGTCGCGAATCGATGAGGTTGCAATACGCTCGCTCCAGGATGATGCTGCTGCTGCATGGCATAGCGGCAGTGTGGCAGCAGCACCAGACAAGAATCGGTCGGTCCCATGCTGAAAGGTCGGCCTTGGCACCAGCCCAGGCCAGAGAGCTGGATTTCCCACAAAGGTGACGTGGGTATAGCACGGGGTGGGTATGTACGCGGAGGGTCCAGCCGGGCGTAAAGCGGCAGCAGACAGGGGTGTGTGATGGGTGGAGGAGGAGGATGAGGAGGATTGTGGACTGGATGAATGGGAGTTGACTAACCACGCCAAAAGGCGAGTGACAAGTGCAGACTGTGCGACACTGTGCGGACTTTAGTTGGCCGATAGCACAATGCTGATGCTGCCTACCGTGCACGACTCACCTGCGCACCGTCTGCTTGTATTGTTCGCCCTCCTCTCCTGCATTGGTTGTTGGTGCTCCGTACAGACGGAAGCCAAGCTCAACAATGGCGCAGCAGCAAGAAAAAAATCTCCTCCCTCTCTTTCATGTTCGACCACCAACCACCCCGGCAAGGTACGAGATGATCGTCGATGCATCCCGCCGTGCAATGGGTCCCTGGTCCAGCACAAAAAGTTGGCACGGTGACGACGCTTGCTGCTCGGTGGACAAGGTTGAGGCCATCACAAAAGCGCATGCATGGCCTTAGTTGCGCCTTTGATTCGGTAGCCGCAGACAAAGCCCCATGTCTCTCACAGTGCCCTTTGTCCACTGGGCCCAACACCAGGTACTTGGTCATGGGCGATGGCCATGTGTCCGATTCATAATAATTATGGTCTTCATGCTTCCCCAGGACCGACGCACTCGCCAGTGCCAGTGGGCGCTGCGAGGGGGACGGACGTTTCGTCTAAGACGAAATGAAATGCATGCAGGTACGAATGCAAAACCGCTACCTGGTGTAATTTATTTCATGTGTATGCATTCAGGGTCCCCATCCAACGCTGCTATTATCCTACCTATGTTGGGGCGGAGGAAGAGCGGGATGATTTTGGAGGGGTGCTATGTAATGCTCGTACAGACGGTTTTTTTTTTTCCCTCCCTCCTTTCCCCTGCTGGTGGTGGCACCATCCTACGGATACGGATCAGCAAAAACCACCAGGTGTTTTGGCAGGTTACCATGCCTTATTCAGCCACGGCAGAACCTTCGTAATTCAGGTACCAACATGGAACGTGCTGATACGAGTCAGTGCTGAATTGAATTGAGATGGCCTCGTCACATGAGTGCTTCTCTTTCTCTGCCTTTGTCTATCACCGCTTTCACCGGACATCCGCTCTGCTGGCGCTGCAAGGTGGAATAAAAAGACAGCCAAGTGCCGCCCGCATGTTGCCGTTGCCGTGACACGGGTAGAAAGGCAGAGAATACGAGGTATTAGTGACACGCCGCCAACGGTCGCTAGCTGAACCGTCCAACACGTACGTACGGCACGGTACGTATGTCATGTCTACGTGGTATGGTGGCTTGAGTACGGGTTCCCAGAGAGGGAATTTTCTTTGACGGATCCACGAGGATTCCACGTCTCGAAAATTATTGACCGACAGAGAAGAGCTTCGTTCTAATTGAGGAGACGTGGGCAAAGGACAAGACAGTTGTCATGGGGTGGCCTGTATTCGCCATCGCCACCATGACGACTTACCGGCCAGAGGAGCCGACCGTGCGACCCTTAATTCTATTTTTGACACCATCTTCCATTGCACCCACGATCCCTGGACCCCGTTTACACTAGCACCACAATGCTTCCTTGTGAGCGAGGCGACCATCAGTCATGCGAGATTCCATCTTCGGTATTCTGAAAAGAGTACAGTACCTACAGTACATACATACATACCGTACAGTACTGTACACTACGGGTGTTACTTGGATTGAATAGGGTAGCCGCCATCTGGCGGCCTTTGCTCAGTTTTGGCTGGAAACCCCCTTGACCCGTACTCCGGTGTCTCAGTCCATTTTGAAATGTCTCTCTGTCATGTTCTCCGCTCAGACAAGTGTCTCAAGACTTCTAGAACTTTTTCCCGATTCGGATTGCCAGAGCCAAGTCCACGTTTCAGCAAACCTGAAAAGCCGGAGCCAAGGGTCTTCCCACGTGAAGCAGCATTCCGCTCCACGCGCACCTTACCCAGAGCAATGTCTGCTTCCGAGAAAAACGTAGATTCGAAAGAAACGAGGTTATCTCAGACCTGTTGTCATTGCGTGCCTCGCTTACGTGGGTCCGACCTCGCCATAGATCTAGGTCCGGCCGCCGGTTGATTGATATGGAACAGGTCGCAGCCATGAATGCTGGAGCATATCCGTAGTGTAGCAATTAGCTTCCCGATGCCTTTCGGAACTGTAAATGCCGCTCGCATTCATGTTCCTGGGTCATCCCTAATCGAGTCCACCTTTAGTCATATTAGTGCTAAATCGCTGCATCCTATCCAAGCTAGAGACAGGATGATTGGAAGATCGGTGGAGATGAACTCCGGGCTGTGTACTGTAGTCGGCTAATCCAGGAGCATGCTGATCTGCCCTAACGTGGTGTTCCCAGGCGAGATCTGCAACATTCGCGAAATTAGGTTGATCCGGGTTGCGTGGTGCATCAGCTGTGTCTGGGTGGCAAAGGACAAACTAAAGGGGGCAGACACCAGGAATCATTAAAACCTCCGCTCCCCGTGATCGTGAAGTATGGTGCCTGAAGTGAATAGGCTCAAGCTTTCCACATTATCAGTTTGCTGACGATGGTGTAGCAGAGTGAACCTAGCATGCAGATAAGGCCTCATCCGTAGCTGGAGAAACCGAATACTATCAATCTTAAGCTACCTGCTTACTTGAACTTTGATCTATATAAATCATTCTAAGCAATGCAGAGTGTGGTTACCATGTTGGCAGCTGTAGGTACTCACTTCACACCTCCTCACCAAGACAAAAAGCGGTAGAACAGGTCTTTCCTTCGTCAACAGTTGAGCCGAAACATTCTCACAAGACGCCAGCAGGGAGCTCTTGACACCTGAATAAATGTGACGTCAATAAACAGTGAATTATCTACATCAGGTCCTCACACTCGCTTGGTTCATTGTGTACCTTATGTTTTTGCCAATTGGGGACATAAGTAGTGCAAGTGACTTGATATAGCACAGGCTGGAGAGACTTCATCTACAGATCTCACATGGGCAACGATGATTGTAACCTGATAGTCTCTCTGAATGAATGCTATAGCACGAAACTGTAAGGGAAAACGATACCATGTCATTGCAAAGCATGCGTCCTCGGAATGCTGAGTGTGGAAATTAGTCTTCGCAATTGGCATTCTTTTCGGGATATACCCATCATGCTACATCGTTCAAACTAGCCTACCTTACCGACGGTATATAAGAACATCTGAAGCAACGTGATCGGCTACCATAACCTCTCACCAATTGCAGTTTCATTATCCTCCTCTATGGTCAATAAGCTTGACTGTCTTAGACTGTCCGCACTTCATATTGAGGAAACTCAAAGTAAGTGGAAGCCAAGCAAAATGAGGATATAATGGACTGCATACTTGAAGCCAGCCAGATGCCTGCCAATGGCAGGCTTAATTAATCTTCATACTTATTAGCATGACCAATGATCACGAAGTGGTTGACAGAGTCAAAAGTGGGTAAGCTAAACTTCCATGTCCCAACTGGGAAGGTCTGGGTAATGATGAGATCAAGTCAACATCTAGCGCTATAAATTTGCATGTACCTATGGCGGACATTAATCGTGATGTGCTGTGTATAGGGTCTCTTGTGTACTCTCCTAGGTGGAGAGCAGTCCAGAATGCTTGTTGGTCACGATAAACGACCACTTACAGTCAAGGAAAAATCTGGTAGGCATGTTCACTACTAGTACCATTGGCAGGAAGAAATAAATGCCAAAAAAAAAAAAAAAAAACCCCCATTGAGATAGTTCTAAGGCAAGTGTTTCACATGAAGGAGGGAATGCATGTTGATGATGACGAGAAGACCAAGCAGTACAATAGTGCTACTGTGTGTAGAGAATCCTATATGTGACGAAGATCTAGTTGTGTGTTTAGTACTCATGGGGAAATAACTTCAAACTCATGAGGTCTCCATCTAACAGTTGTCAATCAAATGTCCTATCTAATTCCTATCAGAGCAACTTGTAGGTATGCCCTGGGCAGAGCATGTGGATTTGACCACGGCTGTCCTCGACCAGTCACAGCTAGGCTGGTTTCGGTAGGATTCAACAACTGTACCTGCTTTGGATATCCTATAAATTTGATGGACCAGCCTCTCTAGAGAAACGGGGCCACCGTCTCCGTTCCTTATCCAACCAGGGCTCGAGGGCATACATGGTTTAACGCACAACGGCGAGTTCTGTGTCCAGCAATCCCACGAAAATATCCATCAGTATGGCTCGCGCGACTCTTCGCTGAGAGATTGCATACACGGCACGTGCTCAAGATTTAATGCGGGCGACCTACCAATACGGGCAAGTGATGCTGCATCATACTCGGACCGCAGTGGCTGGCGTCGATTCTTTGCTGCTTTGGAGATGGCCTCGTCCAAATTGCTTATTGCACGGCTTAGAGCTGCTATAATAGGTGGATGTGTTGACATACATATGTACTATCCTTATCAAGGCCCTCTTATACCAAGGCTCAGGACCTGCATGAAGCCTGATCAGCCGTGACGGATGGGTGTTTAGTCACTCTTTGGTCCAATGTAACATCAATAAGGCTCTGAAGTGAAGCGGTTGAGAAAATTGGAACAAATCGCTGCTACTTCAACCGTCATCAATCCAAACTTAGCAGATTCTATATGCTATATCCATGCTCCGGCTCACGCTCCGGTCGCCCTGATCTGCACACATTGTGCACAAATTATGGTCTGCAGCAGCGTGGGCTGCCAATATTGGCTCACGGATTCAGCTTCTCAGTTGCTTGTCGCCTTGGCCAGCAATGAGGCTAGCTCGATATTGCACTTTGTAATCCTTAGACATAAGAACCAAATGATGATCCAGACCCCGCGCCATCACCATTCATCATTACTCCCATTTTTTACCGTAGCTTCGAAGATGGAAAAAGGACAGCAACCGATTAATCATTTATCAAAATTCCCTTGCAGAGTCGTACTGCAAGTCTCCGTCGCCCCAAGTGTGAAGATATGCCAAGAAAGAAGCCGGGAAACACCAAGTGTGCCTACTCTATGGTCCTGCTGTGTATCCACCGCTTGTCGCATCCCGTGGACGCACGTTCTGCCAGAGATGGCTCAAAAGATGGGCTCTGGACAACGCCTAGTGATTGGCCTCTCCATGGTCCGTTTCCAGCTTTTGTTGAAATCCGGTGAAAGACATGGATTCTATTGGTCGGATTTTAGCCAATCAGAGGCCCGACCCTCACCGAGAATGCACACACGACTGATGGTGTAAGTGAGTGGAAGCTCCAAGAGCCTCCTCGGACATCAGGTTTATAATTCTCCAGTTTCAGACCGAATCTGAACCCGACAGTTCTTACACAAAGCCTCGGGAACATTGGGCATCTTCACCTTATCGCCATCTGACAAAGCGCCCCTGGGTACATTTTGCCCGAAACAGCTGAGCCAAGGTTCCACCAGATGCCCGTGACCTACACGGATATCAACATGGATGCAGCCAGGGACATGTCCCGAATCGGCCAAGAAAACCCCGTGTTCCCGCCTCCCCGAGCTGATGGATGAGGAGTTCCTTAAAGTCTTCGACTGGGACAGGTACTGCAAGTCTACCCAGCCCTTAGACAAGCCATCCCCTACCCCAGCCCACCACCCTCAAGAGGCCTGGCCAATATCATCGACGAGATCCCTGAGGTCATAGACACCCTCTCGCTTGATAAGCTGAGGAGCGAGCTGTTCAGAATGAGAGCCTCCTTCCAACCCGATGACGGCGCGGCTTCCATGTCGGACTACTCCGGGCAAACCCCACCAGACCTCGTACAAGGTGGCAGTACTTCCCTTCAGACCACTCTGGCTCAGTAGGCTTGGTGCATTCCGACGAGATTCACCATCAGCATCCCGATGTAACCCTCAGAGAGGTCCAAGCCCAGGACGATGAATGGACATACCCCAGACCATCCCTTCCAAAGCACCTCTGCGGCACTATCCACCTCATCTCCAGGTCCCGGAAGATCAGGCGAGGCATCCTGCCGAACACTCCTCTAGCCTTAAGCGTCGCCGGTCCGGTAACCTTCAAGACAAGAGACGGAGGCAGCTAGCCGACCCGGTCCAGACGGCAGACGTACGCAAGACCGGTGCATGTCTACCGTGTCGTGTCTCCAAGACTCGTGTAAGACCCCTAGTCATCCTGAGTGGACTGAACTGAGACTTTATAGTGCTGTGAAAGTGGCGTCTGCCCCACCTGCAGGAAGGCGTTTCCAAAAGATTCACATCTGGCTTGCACTCGAGTCACCCCTGCAATGACCTGGCCGGTGATCGGCAGGGTCCCTGGTAAGACCAGCCCACTCTTCCCGAGTCTCGATGAGGATCAACTAACTCATACCCGCAGATGTTTGGTCCCAGAACGCAACGGAGGAAGAGCAGCTCTGTTCTGGTCCCCGGTTTTACACGGAAAGCCCAGAGAAATCTCCATCTTCTTCGAGAGGGACCCATCATATCCCGCACTTGATGCCACTGTCCAAGCTTACAGATCTGAGAACAATGCTGATAGCGGTGCCTGTCTTAGGAAGGTTGACTTCCCCGAGATAGCGTGCCTAGTCACATCTCATTAAAAAGATGGGTTGAGCATCAAATCCAGTTGGAGAATGGACCGGAGTTCCGCCAGTCCGTACAGAACTTTCTTTTCCAATATTCAGAGCATGGCTTGGGCCTTCCAAAGGTATGGAAGACTTCATTATCGCATATTCTTCTTGTGCTGACTGGGTCGTACAGCATGATCTTGTGGTCAAGGTGCACAAGATGAACTGCTTCTTTCGCCTTTGGCGGAAA
The DNA here is from genome assembly GCA_020081605.1 of Albifimbria verrucaria. Classification (NCBI taxonomy): domain Eukaryota; kingdom Fungi; phylum Ascomycota; class Sordariomycetes; order Hypocreales; family Stachybotryaceae; genus Albifimbria; species Albifimbria verrucaria. The sequence goes on from JAHREC010000018.1 coordinate 3,818,975, forward strand.
TCCTTGTTCTGGTGCCGTGACCCTGCCAACAACATTGTTAAGCTCCCGTTGTCGGTTCAGGCTCAGCTGAGAAACATTGCTCGCAAGGCCCTGTACTCGCTTGAACATGACGTGCTGAAAGAGTTGGACGAATGTTTGACACAGCAAGGACCACCGAAGCCTGAGGAGAGAATTGCAATCTGGGCGAGTATGTGGCAATTGCTTCTCATGTATCGGGATCTTATTCTTGCCTTCCATGGATACCTTGGTCATCTCAAGAACACCACCAAGGATGTTCAATTGTGTGAGTCTCATGGCTGAGAGCTTCGTGGTCAGAATACTAATTTGGACGAAGTGACATTCCAAAGCCGCCCGTATCAAAAACTGGTGGATAGTTTCTTCCCCTCATAGCAGTTTTTTACCGCTACCAGTTTCGAACAAAGAAGAGTTTGGAAATGTCCATGGAATGGCTGAAACCGCGCAGCATGTCTCCCAAAGCTTATGAGAGTCTGTGTCGTTCGGCTGAGCAGCTTCTAGGTGGTCGAAAGGAGATGTGTAAGTCCTCTTCTGCTTTCCAATGCTATCGGAGTAAAATGGACTGACATGCTCGCAGACCAGCAGTTCCTTGCCTCGCGGCATACAGTCGATCAACTCTTGTGTGAGTTTGTCGTGAATCACGAACAAAAGAAACTCAATGCTCGAAAGCGAGTGCCTAAAGGCACTTCAAAACCGAAAAATATGGCTGACGATGATGACGATGACGCTGAATGAAATGCGGGACTTTGGGATATGATTTATGACAGTTGCAGACAATAAATCTGCTTGACACGTTGTTACGATGTAATGAGACAGGACTCGGTTTGGGATTATGTTATTTGAAGTGTTTCTGTTTGGCGGCGGTCTTTATTCTTTTGTCTGGATGGCAAGGATCCGATGGGGCATTACGAATTGGTTATTCGCGCAGCAACCTTCCAAGCTGCTTTCTTGTCTCCATTCTTCTTTGAGACGAACTTGAATCGATCGACGAGTTCAGTGAAATTGATACCCTCTGCACTTTCAGGCGATACTGTTATTGTCAACTCGATGAGGTTTGCCGTGTCATTAGAGCAACGCGAGTCGAATCTATAATTACGAATTAGATTTCGCTGTTATTTGTAGGGTATGGAATCGTACCTGATTGCTGTGTCCAGCTGCTGCACATCCACAGGTGCCGTTGGCAATATGGTGGTGATAATTCCGGATACAACGCCGATATATAGAGCCCAGAATGAGGCATTCGGGGTGTGGGAATCTGCCACACGTCGCAGGCCCTTGTACAAATCGGAATCCACTGGTGCCGGATTGCAACCCCAACGTGCGACCGAGGTCACGGCCAAAAGTGCGCGAGTGAGATGTGACAGACCAGGACAGTCTGAATCACGGATCAGAGCATTATGAAGGGCGAACGAAGCGTTTGTATTGGCGTCATATCCTTGGCGACTCCATAGTTCACCCGCCCAGAGAGGTCCTAGCCCAGTAGATAGTATGGTAGGCACACGAGATAGATCCAATCCTTGCGGCAATGCGGTTGACAGCTTTTGAAGCACAGCCTTGCACAACAGCATGTCACCGGCATTTGCTGGACCAAGTACATGCAGCGGATGGTCCTCGCGAATTTGCTTCGGCAGCTTCATCATCAGTAAACCTTCCCGGTTAGAGCCGCCGCAGAATGTAACCCGTCCAATGTTAGGTACGGTCTGGGTGAACGTTTCGATGACCGCAGCAATGGCGGGAAATTGACTGCGTCGGCGTGTTGACAGTCCAGGTATCTTGCCCTCGTATTCCTGGTTGATCTGACGCATCCTTGCAATCTGCTTGAAGCGATCACCATCAACAGTATAACTGTTGATGGAAGGAATAGAGTAAGGTTTGATAGGATCATCATGCATAAGCATGCTACCATAGCCTCGAAACCCGCCGCCACACATGTAAACATTGACAAGTGACGACGTATCACCATTTTCGTAGGCGGTCCGAATAGCATCCAAGGCCGGAAAGGTGGCGCAAAGCCTCTTGTAGGAATCCTGCATGCCGACACTCAGCTTCCCGAGTTCCAACAGCTGGGTTTCGCCTGCCAGGTTATCAAGAATGCGTTTTAGCTTGGCGGCTCCGAAGGGTAAGCTATTTCCTGCTTTTGCTGCGTGGATTTCGTAACCCTCTACAGCAGTGTCAACCCAAGTCATCTGAACGCTGCCACCTCCCAAGTCTAAGAACAGAGCACCACCTTGGACATCGGCAAGTCCACTTCGAGAGCCCATAACAGCTCCGAGTAAGGTTTCGACTGCGGGCTCCAAGATCTGTACGTGCAAGCCGTTGGTTGCTACCTCGATGGCCGCCATCATGTCACCCGCGTTGGAAGCTCGCCGCATGGCCTCCGTGGCAAGGAGGATAATGTTTGTGGGCGGTACATTGTAACGAGCAGCGATGCGCCGAAAGCCTGCAACAGCAGAGGCGACTGACTCGATGGTTTGAGGAGGAAATCTAAGGTTGTTGGGACCGGTCCCTTCGAGTGAGTCAAACAAAGAGATTGCAGCCCGAGACGAAAACAACGGTGAGAGAAGACGAGTGCGTGGTGGCGCGAGTGAGACGACAGAAAAGCGAATTCCATTGCTGGGAGTTGAGTGTCAGTCACGTGCAGGGTCGGGCGCCAAGAATTGAGACAATCACCTTCCCATGTCCACAATGGCGTGAAGGTGGCTTTCTTCGTCTGGGTGCCATTTTGGAAGCTTCTCCTCGAGGTTCTCAAGCGTGATGAGGTCAGAGGGGGCCATGATTCAGGTCGCAGCCTTGGGCAATAGTGATCTCTCACGAATGTAGTCGTAATGTTGGGTATCCCCACCAAGGAGAGAAGAGCACTAGACTTGCGATCGGTATGCCTGCCCGAGCCGATGAAACGGTTGTCGAGCCTAAATCTGACAGACAGTACTAGGTTTGGGGTAAGTGGTCAGTTGGGCTGCGGCCGGGAAAAATGACGAACATCTACAGTCCATCCACGTGGAGTCTTTCACAGCGAGCGGGGCGCTCGTTAGCCTGTTGATCAAGAAACACGAGACAGCCGCAGACCATGGAGGATAGAGTATGGAGCCCTGCGGCTTCACCGCCGGTTGCGTCAGTATAGCTCTGGAATTGTTTCGTAAACATGGAATTTCGTAGACGCTTGATCAAAGGCAACCGAACATAGTGCATCTTATCAGAGAGGAATACGTATATTGTAAGTAAAAAGTGGAAGCCTCATAAAAGGCGTTCTTGGGTAATTCAGAAACCCGCAAGAAGTATGTCACACATTGCTTAACACAATTACAAATAAGCTAACAGGTGGGTGCAGACTTACACTATGTGGTAGTGTTCTAGTTATTAACGACGAGTCTGTGTCCAGACTATGTATGTACTATATAGTAGGCCCCTAGATTATTGTGGCCCTTTTTCTTCTTCTTTTAAGTCGAAGATGGACAACGACAAGATATGGAACCCTTTGGCTTCGAGCAGATCGGATTGTCAGGTTTGATAGTGAGCCACGAAAAATAGCTTGTTCTATTTGCATTCCCTAATTACTTATCAAGTGACCAGGGAATCACGCATTGCTGGCTTAACATATGGAACTTGAGTAGCAGGCTATGGCCCGTATTGCTAACCGCAAAATTTAGGCATGAACGAAGCAATCCATGTTGTACGTCACCCCTAACTGGGTCGGCAGATCAGAATATGTCTGATTCCAGACCCTAAGGAGCTGCGAGGAGGTTTGGCTTGCATCCCACATCCGCAACCGGACCTACCGCCTCCAACCCTGCAAAGTCATGCGGCCAAAAGCGCTCGAGAAGACAAACGTCCATTCGGTGGAGAGCCTGTGTCTCCCGCGGTGCCATGTTCGTACCAGAAAAAGAACTTGACGGTCGTCACCGGGCCCCAGACCAATCGTTTAAGGAGGAGCGCTGCACATGCCCTTATTGGTCTTTCACAAACTGGGCACCCCAAGCCAAGTATCAACCCGTTGGGGTGCATGCACCGAGCGTCCTTGTCTCAAACCGAAGGCGGAGAGGGACAGACATCTGGCCGCCGTCGTGCATGGGCAGCTGGTCGCGAGAAGACGGATGCCCTGCGATGTCTTGCCTTTGACGGCCGCAGCTATGGCCTGTCCTCTGCACCTTTGCGCCAGATCAGCAGCAGTCAAATGACTACGATTCAATGCAACAAAAGTGCGTTTGCTATAAATAATGAGGAACGACGATAACTGTTTCGTGCACAGCGTCGTGTTCAGCCTGGGAGAAAAGGAGAAGGAAGGCCAGCCATATCCAACAAACCCTTGTCGTTCAAAGCACTACGTAACCACACCTGGCAGCTGGAGTTACGTCGCCCGCAACACTCAGGCTATGTGTGTCATGCAAGACGCTTGGAGCATTGACTGATGGCACACGAAATCACCTATCATGGCTGGCATACGCCAACCAAGGTGAAGCCATGTAGATGCAGCCAATGCCAATGAGTTGGCCTGTGCTTGCCACCGCCCAACAGCATTGAAGCCCAAATCGCAAGTGCAAGATGTATTTTGCAAACCGGATCTGATCAACAAGACGAGATGTTAATGTCGACGAAGTTTGGGGTGCAGTTGCGTCTGAGGGTAGAGTAGGATGAGGATGGCGCCCTGAGCTGTCACATTGTGATGTTTGAGCTGGTCCGCCTGTCCACCGTCTCCAAATCACAGTGGCATTTACAACCCCATTTATTGGCTCACTGCCAGTCAAGAACGCCCATGGATATCACAGCTGACGATGAGAGGTGAGCAAGAGTGGAAGTGGAGCAGCCAATCCCTGCTCGTCCTCTCCAGGTAGCTGGGAGGTCACTCAAGGCGAAGTGCTTCGAGTTGTCCATTGTCAGCCCCACCTAGACATCCCCTACCTTGCCTGAGGTACTTGCGTAGGTACCTCAGGCCCCAAGCGCGTCAAGGCGCGTCACCTTCGTGTCAATAGACGCGATGTAACATCCAGTGCAACGCTGCTGCGATGCCTTGAAAACCACCAGACAGCAGATCTGGCTGTATTGCCTCATGCTGGCAATTGTCGTCGTCGACTAGAGCTGCGGTAAGACCAGTTGGATCGAACTGGAATGAAGCGCCCATCGCCACATGACCTGGGCCGCCGTCCCGTTGGTCTGGTTGACGTTTGTTTTGATTCTGTTTTGATTCTGATCAAAACAACAAGACAAGGTCCATTATTATTTTCGCCAACGACGTCGTGCTTTGGCTCGGCTCGACTTAGTGCAACCAAGCTTTCTTTACCGCCAGCCATTGCGTTAGCCCTCTACCCACTTTTCCTAGACCCAGGGGCCCTGGCCATTCATTCAGACAAACCAGCACCCTGGGCATTGTCACTTTACTCGAGTCGAGCGTGTGCTTGACCACCCGCACCTCCATCCGGTGTGATGCTGAATGCCACTCAAGACAGGCTGAAGGCAAAGTTTCTCGTCCATCCCTTCTACGTCATATCCTGGCGTCAGGTTGCTCAGTGGTAAAACACATAACAAGTGCTTGCTATGGATGAAAAGGTTGGATCAAGAAGCTACTGGTAGATCAGCAAGCAACAAAGGAAACGGTTTGCGCAGGGGTTTACAGCCAGCTGGCTGGCTGTCTCAACCTTGACTTGTACCATCAAGTCCTCAGGTCTGGGGATAGGGCTTGGTTGGCCGGCCTTGCATCATCCCCGCCTCTGTCCATTCCAATAGAAACCCCCACGCCGTGCTCGAGCCATTGACAACTCATGGGCAGCGTTTGGTGTGCTTCCAGGCCCTGTCCTCAACGGCGATCGCCAGCGAGCCGGGGCAGGCTCCTTGCGGCCGGTCCAAAGTCTGGGACGAATGCATCACAACCCTGCAGTAGTATAGTACTGTAGTAGCAGCAGCAGCAGCAGCAGCAGCAGCAGAAGGGGTGTAGGAACCGGACCGGGACCAGGCAGGCCGGGGCAGATTGGCAGCGCCTGTGTTTGCGGGTACATGTCATGTCATGCCATGTAGTGAGGGTACTGTAGCATCCATCCATGGCTGTTTTCGACTCTGTGTGCTTGGCCTGCCCAATCCAACGGCGGGCTTTTCGCGGTCAGGGTCTGCGCAGGCGCTGTCGTGTCCACCCACCTGTCGACCGTCACTTGTGACTGTGGGACTGGCCTGGGGCCTGGCGCAGCTAGCTCGCTGCACCTCTGCTGGAGCTGTCCAGGGTTGGGAGCAGCGCTGTGCTGTCCCATGTGCCGACAGTTCGCGCCACCCGCTTGCTGGCCCACCTGCTGGTCTCTTGCCTTGCCTGTACCTGACCTGAACGTGCACCTACCTTACCTTACCTTACCTGGTCCTCATCGTCCATGCTCCTTCCTCCTCCTCTCCCCCTTCCCCAAAAACCCACCCACACATATCCTTCTCCTGTCGCTTTTCCTTCCCTCACCCTCTTCATTCCAGTCCTTCTTTTTCCCTTTTCCTTTTGGTGCCTCTCCTCCGCCCAGCGCGCGATACCATCGCGGCGATCAGCTGTCTCTGATCCGAGTCGTTCATTCGCAATTCCAAAACGACTTCCACTCCGTCATTTCTTCCCTCCTAGGAACGGCGGCGACCCTGATTCTGAGCGCTAATCCATCCACACCCTTCACCGACTTGCGCGATCCTCCGACTCGGCTTGCGCACGACCTGCGTGGCGACGACCATCTTCGACGCCTGTTTCTTTTGCTTTGGCTCTGCTCATTCCATGTGAGCTTTGAAACAGGCGCTTAGCAGCTCACAAGCTCGACCTGCAGGATCCCAGCCACCTGATCGCGACAACCGGAACCTTGCGTTCCTATGGTGCCTTGCCGATACTGACTTGAACCTGTGGGACTGTTGTCGCATTCCGAGACATCGCCTCCACGTCGAGATACATACGCCTCGGGCCGGACAATTGCAGGGCTTGGGTTCTTTTCCCCATCGCTACTTATACTACCCCTTGTTTCCCACGGCGACACACCTCGGACGTGATCGCATACCGTTCATCAGCCAGCGCAATGCCGCCCTTTCTTCCATTCGCGGCTCTGTCGCGTGCCACCCGCGCCTCGTCCTTGCCCAAAACCCCGGAACCTCTCGCGGATGCGCAACCAACCTCGCCGCCTCGACCGCGACTTCGGCTCAAGAGGCGGAACGCGTCGCATTTACATGCCCCAACACAGCAGTTTTTGGCTTCTGTCGCTGCCGCAGATGTTCCTATTCCCAGCATCGAAGAACCGTATGTTGTTGACGAAGATATGCTGGACACGCTTCAGCAAGGCACCAACGAGAGGATCTTCTCTCCTCCCAAAACACCCGCACCCGGCATCGTGCTTTCGGTATCCCCTCGTCGTTACCCCGATTGGTCCATGACATCAAGCGTGGGCAGCCTCGAGTCGAGCCCTGAATGTGAATCTAGTCGACCCTCCACCGCGCGCTCAACGCAAACCAGTGCTTCCCTATTCAGCGATTTGGACCAGTGCCTGAGCCCAGGATGGGATCAGGGATGGGATCAATCTGAACCTTCTGCAGATGCCGGCGAATCTACTGGCAAAACGCATAAGACGTCGACCATGCCTTCCAGGTCGAGGAAGGCGCGCTGGACCAAAGCTATGAGTCAGCACTTGTGGTCTACTTACCTGTTGTATCTCCAAGATCCTCACGTTACTCCTTTTCGCATTGGGAAGTGTGGGATTCCACCACATGGTGTCTGCACTCGAGTAGCCCGGGAAGCCAAGAGAAGCTGGAAAGGGTGCAGTGCTCAGTTGAGGACTGGGCGCAATCTCGAGGTTCAGGGCCTCGCACCGGCAGGGAAGTTTCTTCAAGCTTCGTGCAATGGCCACACACCTGCGCAGCTACCCGTGCGCATCTTAGAGAGATGTGCAAGGCTAACGCTGGGAGCACGGTTCGCAGCCATCAATACCTTGCCAACAGCCCCACTCCCTATGGCAAGGCAGCGAGCCGTCTCCGGAATCGTCGATTCACGCCAGCACTCTCTCCCTCGGCTTTCTCGAGCTCAGACATGGCTATATCGTTGGCTGTGAGCACATCAGATTCAATGCAGGCGCATGGGCCGCTAGCTCAGCTCACTCGATCTGAGCCAGACCCCTTCTCTTCCCAGCCTTCCCTATTGTACGGGCAAATATCACTACTGCCCAGTTGGTTTCTGAACCCCAGAGGCCGCGGCTTGGATCTCCTTCATGGCTCAGAGCTACGGGCCTAGCTCATCAGCATCCTTGGCTGCTAGTCTTGATATCAGCCTGGAAACACCCAGGCAAGCTCAAACACTGGGTCACCAGCGAGGTCTGCAGTCGCCCGCCCGAGTGACACGCAGCCGCTCCAATACGCAGAAGCGCCGGGATAGGCAGCCTCTGTTTGAGCCTCGCAGGATCAAACGTCCTAGTCTTGGATCCGACTTGTGGGCAGATCCCACAGCCACTGAAGACGCGCCGGTCGGGGTCTTACCTATGGCCGAGTTTAGCTCTACCACATCTAAGCAGTGCGATGATCTTTTCGTACCTCGAGCCAACATTCAGGAGCTTTTTGAGACGACACAAACATCTTCATCGCGGATCAAAACAGACGCCAAGGTCCGCCGCAATCTATCGATTGCTCTAGAAGGCCCCCAAGATTGGGCTCGCCATTCACCTTTGCTGGCAACAGCCGATCGGTTCCCAATCGCTTCTCCAGCCCTGCAGCCCTCACTAATGATGCTGCACGGCGCCCCTTTGCCACTGTTCAGCAACCTTCGGAGAATGTTGTTACCACCCCCAAAACATCCCTTGCTAGTCGCCTCGCCTACATTGACGAACGACTCCGGGATTTCCGCCGTCGTGATCCTACACGCCGACGATCCGACTCACCGCTATAAGGGCCTTCTCCATGTATAATAACCACTTAATACTTTCCCATCTTACGATTACGAGGTTTATGGATTATATCTACTAAGAGCCGGCGGCAGCTTTATTTTAAAGCTATTCTGTTGGGACGACTCCCATGCTTTACCATACTAGACGACAGTCACATTAGCCAGCGACATCATTGGTGCTGCTGAATTCCACACCACGACAGCGAAATTTTCCTTGCCCTCTTTGCTTTGGACAACTTGGCACGACGAATCGGCGTGCGAACAGAGTTTTGTTTTGCAGAAAGGGGCCTTGGAAGCTTGGCTCTTCAATGTTTGCGAAGTGCTGCGCTTTTACCAACGAGTGATGAATGGACGCAGGAGGTGGTTGCGTCCAGTATGACTGGATAGTTTTATGAACATTATGACGAAACGACGAATTCAACTACACTCGGAATCTCCAAGAGTGGCTCTCCACTACACACCATACTTTTCCTTATCTTGTCACTCTTCTTTTCTTTTTACGTTGTCTATGTAACCTTTCAATCTTGTGGCTTACGTGCCCGATGGATGGTGAAATAGCGTTCATAACGAGGATATATGATGTACACGTTGTTCGGCTACATCAGACATTCCGCAGCGATAGGCTTTAGTGTTTATAGCACGATATATGAAATATACTTATGAGACATGCAAACCCTGCTCCTCGTTGTGTGGCTGGCTCCTCTGGTCTATGACTCTGAGAATGTAGTGACTAACACTCAGCTTCTGGTCCACGACATCCCACATAACCACCTTGAAGAAGTTGAGACGAACAGCCAGTGGCTGAAGTAAGACATGCGTATTCATAACGGGTGGAGGTTGGAGGTGGCTGGGCCGACACGTGTAGTCAAAGTCAAACACAACTCCCTGAGCTGGACGAAGCAGATACCAACCTAACTATATCCCAACAAAGGATGGGGCTTGTTTTGATCGACGACTGTTTGGGTCAAAACCTTCGTACAAAGCCATTGTTTCAGACATGGGCCTGAAAGCTTAAAAGGCTGAGCCAAAAACAATTTACATCACAAAGGCACGGTGGAGACCACTAGGGGACTGCGTTTAGTTTATGCGAATTTCATCTTCATGGTCTTCGTTTCAGTCAACACCTTTCTCCCCGGGAAAAGCGCCAAGTGCCGACTCCAAGCTATGCTGTCTTTGTAAAACGGGTATATACAAGAAACGAGGCCCAAAAATAAACCTCCCGAGACATTAGCATCTGTGTGAACCCTGTCCATAGTGTGGTAATTATACGCATGTCAAATGCGGTGCCACATCCTTGCACTCTAGGTATTTCCATTTCCAGCTCCTACTGCTTCATTTCAGTGTACTTGAGATTGACCGGACGTGCTTTACCGCCTTGGTCATCTCCTCGTCCCACCTTTCGTCTGACAGGGCGAGGTTGGTGAAAGATTCATTCTCTCGGTGTGAAGGCGCTGACAGGCCGGTCAGGACGAGCTCCGAAGAGCGGCCCATGTCCAGAGACCGACCCTCGGGACCGACCATGGCGTGGGGCAGCGGCGCTGGCCAACAGCGGCGCGGTGGGAGTGGAAGGAGCACTCGCGGAAACCAAAGGCTCGCTCATCGTTGCGCAGCTTGTTGGCCGGGATGCGCAGCTGGGGGTTCTTAAGACGGATGTCCAAGCGGGAGGCCTTGATCTTGCGCATGTGCATGCTGTAATCCATCTCAAACTCAGGTAGGGTCTCAAGCAGCTTCTGGAAATGTGAAGGGTCTGAGGTGTCCGAGTCCTGGGGTGGAACTTCATGTGGGAACCGCCGGCCATGGAGAAGGCAACCATTGCGACAGCCCAGCGGCGAAGGCGTACAGAAGGAAGGGACTCGCACTTGGTGTAGAGATAGGAGATGAGGCTGGGAGGAACGTCCCAGTCGCAGCGCAGGTAGAGGTCCTGGAGGGCGTCCATGGCGAGGTCCTGCAGGTGGAAAATGGAAAGGTGAGAAGCGAAGAGATGCAAGTGAATGAGGGCCCAGTGGAACTCGCGGGTGGCCTGGTGGCTCGTCTCATGGGCAGTGGTGATGGCGTCGTCGAGGAAGCATCGGAAGGTGGAGCGAGAGTGCAGCCACTCAATGAAGAGGGCGAACATGGCAGGCGACTCGCCAGGCAGCCATAGTGAGACCGACTTGGACTGGGAAGGATCCCTGATCTGTTCCCGGAAGAATGACGATACGGCGCAGAGCAGCTTCTTGTTGGCCTTGAACTTGACCTGCTTGGGACCAATGAGGACGGTGGCGCGTTCGGATCGTGTGGAGGACGTCGACGAGGACGAAGTCGAGGATGACTTGGTCAAGGTAGATTTGGCTGATGACGACGACATCTTGTTGAAGCCGTGTGAGTGGTGGTGAGGTAAAGACTCGAGAGGATGAACGGGAACCATGACAGCGGTGGTGCTTGGCTTATCTGTCGCTTAGCCGAGTCGTCGTGTATAAGGGGCTCGAGTCGGTGCGCGTTCGCTCGTTCCCCAGTAAGCTGAGAGGCGGTACCCGATCTGACGGGGACAGCAGGGGAGCGACGACAAGGGCACAGCCGTGAGTAAGATGGAAATTCGCGAATTGTCGTGAGAAGACCGGCCGCCAGAGGGTCCGTGAGAAAGGTCAAGAAAAAGAAGGCGTGTTGTACTAAATAGGTTGGCTTTACGGCAGAACGGAGGAACCAGCCCAGTCGAGAAGAGAACAACAAAAACAAGACGGACAAAGAGGAGGTGAGGAGAGGGAAGACGCAAGTTTAATATGGTGAAACGCGGAGAGGGTGGGAAAAAGAAGGTCAACTTCGGGTGAGAGGCCGTGTTTATCTCGGAACCAGACGAGACGAGGGACGACAAAGCAAGCTCCGAGCCAGTCAGAGAAGAGAAGCAGATGGGAAGAGGAAACCTGGCGACGCACGATGACGGGGAGAGGAGGGATGAAGAAAGAGGATTGAAGGAATTAAGAGTCGGTTGGTCAAGGGACGAGGAGGTCAGAGAGGAGGAGGTCAGAGTCCAGGCCAAGGGTACCTCGAGGCACCACACGATTTGGCGTGGCAGCTGAGGTTCCTCAACGTCCCGCCCTCCCCGATCTGGGCAAAACTCGAAACATTGGCTGGGCTGAGCAGGGAGGTCCGAAACACTGGGATCCTGGCTCCTCTGGGAACCACGAGCCAATGGCGCCGGAGGATCGGTCCCCTACCCAGGGCCTGGCAACGCATCCCAGCCCGGAGCGGTGTGGCAGGGGTCGTGACGTTTCAATGCCCTGCGCCCTCTTCAATTGGCGACGCTGCTCAGGCGCCTCGCGAGCCAATGGGACGCCCGTCTCCCGGTGCGTCGCAGTTATACGAAAGGATGCTTTTGGGGAACACGGACGTAGCATTCCCACGTGAGCCTTGCTGCTGTGTGGGTGCGTCTACGCATGCGCATGCAATGTCTTTGCGTGTGTGTGTGTGTATGTGCGTGTATGCAGGATCATCGAACGCCGGCCTGGCCTGGCCCTTTGACGGCCGCCCCCATAACTGCCCCTTAGCATTCTCTTCTGCAACCGTCCCGGCCCATCTTTTGACGATGGCGAGGGTGGACGGAGATGGGCCCCATATGAGAGAGGCGAGCAACAAGACGGCGAAGAGCAAGCGAAATGCGACAAAGAATCCCCACCCTGGGCCAGGGACGGCCGCATTAATCGTGAGCTTGTTTGCTGGTCAACAGCCCCAGGTCCGAGCTCAGCTGCGCCCTGGTTCGCTCACCTCGCTTGTTCGCGTGGCACCAGCGCGCTTCCCTTCCATTTCCGCCATGGCCATCTGGGCAGTTTAGGAACTCGGCCAGAGCCAAGGGGTGGCCGCAGGTTCTGCCCATGGAACCCGAATGTGGTACGTTGAGCCACGCGACACGATGCCATCGAGGGCCACGCATGGGCCGATTTGTTTCGACCGTCGAGCGGTTTCTATTTTCAAGTACAGAGTAGATGCCGATGCCCTTCGCTGCGGCCTGCACACGTCATGGCGCGGGTTGGTGAGACAAGCAGAGCCACCGGCTGCCAACTTACGTCGGCGCTGTCAACCTCCAACGTGTCTCACATTGTTCGTTGGTCTTTTCTTTCTTTATTTCCCACGTTGTTTCGAAACCGACGAATGCGCGTTTCCTCTTGATGAACAACCGTCTGATGAAGGAGAGCGGATCCGACAGCGCACAGAGCACGTATGGGTCCTGGGTAAATGAGAGGGAAGGATCTGGCCGTCTCACCAGACCGATGTTAGTGGGAAGGAAAAGAACTGGAGAGTCAAAGGCCGCTAACGCTCGGTGCTCTAGCCAAGGGAATGAGCAGCCTGTGGCTACCGAGCCACGCATTCTCACTGGCCTTTGCTCGGGCTGTGTTTGGTGCCCGTAGGTTGGAAATGGAGGAAGTTGCACAGGTGAATGGTTAGTTGGTTAGTGGGTTAGTTGGTTGGCTGTCTTAGTGGGTTAAACCCCCAATGGAGAAGCATCCAGCGAAATGCCCTCCTTGGTCCATCATTGCAAAGCCACTTCCCTGCTGTCCATCATCATCATCATCACCCCAAACTCAGCCCAACTCAACCAACTCTTCTTCCCTAACACCAACCCAAATATAACCCCAAAACAAACAACACGACACGACACGATACACAAGCGACACAAAACACAAAGGCCTCCTGTCCTCTGACTCTGAGTAAGCACTTTCAAGCAGACGCAGACACGCTGGCTCGGAACTCTCACAACTTGCGACACGCAAAAGCCATGCACGGGACAGAAACAACCACCGGAAGGCCAATATCGCTTGAACCCGTCACTTTCGCTTGGTCAATCTGATACAGAGTCGCCGTCTACGCGCCAGCCAACCACAGGGCCCGCAACCCTTGCTCCAGCCAGACTACGGTACCCGAAGACCCAGCGCTCTCCCCCTGCCCTACCCTACCCCAGGGACCCCAGTGAGGGAAAGGGAAGGGCTCAATAGCCGAAGGACAGTCAGGGTGAGGCAAAGTAGGCCCCCATTACTGTGATTAAGCAGCATTGATTGCCCTCTGTACCGTTGGTTCCCAGTGGCCGGTCGATCTGCTTCTATTCTAGGAACACTTGCCGTTCCCATCCAACCCCCAATGCCGTACATGGTCATTCCTTGTACAAAAGAAAACGGCATCAATCCCAAATTTGACCTGTGACTCTTGACGTTTCTGGTCTTTTTATTTCTGGCACCTCCCTCCCCAAATCGACTCGTCGCTGATCCTCTTTCGAGCCAATCCATCCCATCTTGACACGGAACTCGCCCCCTTCATCACTGGCTGCTGGGCAGTGAGTTTGTTCTACTTGCACGAGGCCGTCTTGTCTCAGGTAATTTTACCTCTCTATTCTATTGACGTATACATCTATTGTAGTCGCCATGAAACATTCCGTGCGCGCCCTCTGGCGCTTGTTCGCAACGCAAGTATTGTAATTAGCCGCAGCCCGTTGTCCCAAGAGTCAAAGACCCTTCTGCATAATCGCGATTGTCCCGCGTCCATGACCGTTTCCTGTCCCGAATTGATTACCCGAAACTGCGCAACAAACCAGCGTCATGCTTGCCTCCTGCAAAATGGAGATCCTTAACGCGCCAACAATAAAATAGCAACCATGAAACCTGGGTATCTCTCTCGCACCATCTCGCATCAACGAGTCCACGTACGCCGCCGAGAAGTAGCAAGCAAATTAGGACCACCCAACTCCCTGCAATGTGACGCCTTGTCCACCGATCAGTTCGGTGTTCCAAATTCCCAAATGCATCCCAATCACTCGTCATCTGCGAGAGACCATCTTGCACCATTTACGTCATGTTCATCTGTGCCGAGTGCGCATGATCCACCTGTCCATTCGGCAGACTCGCAGGGATATCCCCTTCATCCGAACCCGAATCAGTACCCGGGCTGCTATCGCCAGTCTTATTTTCGTCGCCGTCGATCTGCATGGGCTCCGCCGCAGATGTTCCTGCTTAGTTATTTTGGCGAGCTTGGCCATCAGGAATCAGTCGTGGCTGTGACGGCGTGAGGAATGCCGTAGGATCAACGTGCTCAGCCGTTGCCGATGGGTTCGAGAGACCTCCCATCTCTGACAGTGGCACCCTCTGCACTGGCGGGGCCGTAGGTGTATCCGTGTCCATGTCATCCGCGCGGGATCGCTTCTTGGAAGTTGAGCGCGCGGCATCAGGCGTAGCACCGTCAACGATGCGGCTGTGATCAGCTCCCAGCTGTGCCTTGGATCGCCGCGAACGTAAGCGGATCCCGTACTTCTTCCGTGTCATGCTCTGCTTGGTATTGAAACGATTCTTCAACTTCGCAAGCTCCTCCTCCTGTTCGTATTTAGAGCGGCCGTCTTGCATAGCTTTCCGCATCAAGTCCCCGTAATGAGCTTCCACTGCCTGCATCTCCCTGTCAAAGTTGGCACGCTGATCGGGAGTAAGGCTAGCATAAGGGTCATCGCTCGGTGTCGATAGCTGGCTCGATGGCATCGGCTTGCTTGGCGTCTCTGGCTTGGCTGGCGCGGGTGTCCGAATTTTTGGTGCGCTGCTCAGTGGTTGAGTTGGCGTGGCCGTTTGGGTATTGACTCCAAGATACGCCAAAACCTGGTTCAGCCTCTCTGGGGTGTACACACCACAAACATTAGTCTTCCGGTGGTAATACAACCCGCCATTGCTGCCAAAGTGGCAACCACAGTGAGGGCAAATGTCCCTGTTAAACCTGGACGCATCTGCTTCTTTGTGCTCACAGGCGTTCTTCAGTGTATGCTAGGCTTTGTCAGTAAATAGATCTAGAGTTGTGATTGCAGAGACTCACATGATGAAGGGCATCTGGGCCGCTACACGGCCGGCCACAGCGAGCACAAAACTGCACACCGCTGGATACACCTGGTCGTGGTTGCTCCGGTGTGCCAACCGGCAACGGTTGAGAGGGAACTGGTGGCGGTTGGTTGTTGGCCATCGCACTGCCTTGTGGTGCAGGGTAATGAACCACGGGTCGTGCTCCGGGTGCGTGTGCTAGGGGTTGCCAGGTGGTTTGGGAACTTGGGCTGCCGATGAGCGTGCAGGAAGATGTGGAACAGGGCGCGGTCCTGATGGGTAGACGTGCTCCGGTCCCAATTCACTCTTGTCTTCGACAATGTCCTCCACGTCGTAACCAAGGCGCTCGGCTCTCGCTAGAGCGTTGACGAGCTGACGTGCCGGCACGGTTTCAAGCCGTCGAGCAAGTGCTTGGTCCAGGAACTTGCTGCTGCATTTCGAAAGCATCAAGTCAGCGACTTCATCGAGGTCTTCCGTCGTAAGATGCTGAATGATGCGCCCTTTGGAGGTCTGAACCATCTTTTGGCCAAAGTCTTGGACAGCGCGGTCAAGTGTTGCAGGAGTTGCTTGGTGCAGCATAGCATTCAGCTATATCTTGATTAGCAATAATTCGGTGGGTTTGGAGGTGAGACACGTAGATGATGAAGAATCAGTGGTTGTTTCAGACTTACAACGAAAGCAGCATGATACTCCGAACCGAGCAGGCAAACAGTCCAATGGTCTCGAACAACCTGGCGCACAATCTGCGGGCTTGCCTGCTTCATGAGCCTGGTAAGCTCAGCATACTCTGGTGCGTCTGCGAAGCCTTTGGCCGCGCCTGTCTCAGGCGAAGAAGACATGAGCGGCGATGGAGTTCCAGCAGGCTGCCCGTTCTTAACTGGTCCAGACTGCGAAGGAGTCAACATGCGAGGGAGAGTGACCCCGGCAGACGCGAGGCTGTCCCGTTTACTTGTAAGGCTCCAGGTTGAGGCGCAAACGTGCTTGATGCTGATCCATTCGTGTGAGGCGACAGGGAGAGGCGCTGGCCAATAGCTGGTGAAGTCGGCGCACTCTGTATCTGTATGGGGAAGGCGCACAGCGAGCCCGCTGTTCGGTTGCGGCCCTTCCATCTTGAGAAGCCCGTCAAGTGTGCGTGCGCAGTGAGTTGCAGCGCGTTGGTGGCGGCGAGGTGCGATGGTGTACGCCGTAGGTCTTCATGTAAGTCGCGATGCTACGGTGAGAGTTGAACCACCTGCCAAGAGAGTAGGATTCGCTGTTGTAATAGCACGTTATGTAGGTGTAGTGGGGATATCGAAAGTTATAAGCTGCAAGGGAAGGCAGCAGGGGAAGATAACTTATAACTAAGTGTTAGTGCATCTGCTAGCGCGTTATCTACGTGCCCCGTTTTTTCTTTTTCTTATTTGTTTCTCTTTCCGTTATATCATAGTAATACACTTCTGCCTAATATATTAGGCCAATAATACTAATAATATTCTTATTCCCTGCCAAGGCACTTGAACAATATTTTCTCTTTTACTGTAGCTGTCGAACTTCAGTGGCTGCATGCGGATCCACTAGTACCCACCGTTATGACACATAGCACCTAACTTAATATACTTTGCATACTGACAGCCACTGCTGAAGCCCTCAATATCTTAATTCATGACCTATAGTCTTGGTGCTTGTCAATAGCATGAATATATGCCAACGCATGGCCTGTTTCTCAGGGGCTGACTGCTCCCCATGTTCGCTGTCATGCAGCCACAGAGTCTTGTCAAAGTCGCTTATTTACAGTTAAATCCTTCTGCCTTAATTTATCGCTAATATCTAAGGGGCCGGGCCTGTATTCCAAATGACTTTTGGCTTGGGGCCTTTATATATTATATATTAAAAGCCCATTTCGGAAGTGAATCGGCTCCACCCTTCTCGGACATGCCTACCCTAAGCCATAACTCCGAACATCACCATTTTAAAGACCATGGATTTCGTTACTTGACAATTTATTTATGAGTGCTTCATTGGTCTGTTTGGCTACATATCCGTGTATTATACTATGCAGGATGACACATCATATCCTGCTCATAAATGATCCATCCCTCTGCTTCGTGAAAGTCTCCATCATCTTGTAACAGAGGAGGCTAACCCAAATGCAGCTTTCAGCTCTCATAACCTAACTACCGTGTAAACTTACCGGGCGTATGACTGCACCATTGCCATCATCTTCCTTTGGCAGCCATATCCATCTCAACCGCTTCTCTCTACGGTTGACATGGGTTGTGAGTTTTCTTCACATTAACCATATTGGTAGTCATGAACCAAGGGTTCCGAGCCACAACCATCCATTGTAATCTATTGTCTCGCAATTGAGCGGTTAGGGAACTGACTTTGATTCGTCTTGTCCTAGGGAGATGCTGCCTCCGCTTTTGCAACTCTGCACGGCCTGCCTCGGTCCAGAACACGTCCTGAAGGTGCTTCGCATTCTGTTGCGTCGAGTTGGCAAATCTCTCGAGAAGGACATCCACGCTATCACATGAAGAGTTGCGCAGCCCCTGTCCGTTGGGTAATCTATGGCGCCCAAAAGTCGAATCGCGCCGACAGTGTGTGCCTTCAGCAAATATGGCATCGACTTGTTGCTCAGTAAAGCCCATACTTCTAAGGCGCCGGATTACCATATTCTCGCGATTGTGAACTAGCTGGGCATAGTGTTCGAACCAGAGTCTGTCGTACCAGCGATAACGCGGTTGAGTTGCCAACGGCGACAGCGACCGAAGCGTGATCCTTTCGAGCCCGTACTCTATGGCTCGCTGATGACGCCGGCGCCAAAGCGCGAAGCAGCAATCTGAGTGGACCATGCAAGCCTCGAAGTCCACGATCACGTCTTCAAGAGCCGCAAGCCTGCGGATATGTCTTTCCCTGGAAGGACCATCGGGGACGAGGTCCTCAGGGCGATACAGGGTGGCAAATTTCTGGTCGAAGGCGCCCCATATAAAGGCCGATGTGGTCGGCTTATCAGAGTTATTGGTATCCATTTCTTGCTGGGTTTACCGTGTGTAGCTCTTTCGTAACCCGGTATAGCTGACTTCACGGGAATGATATACGCTTGTTGTGCAGGTTTCAAGATGTGGTGCGAACAATGGTGTTGACAGGAAAAGACAGCCAGCAAAGGATATATGAGAGAAAGAAGAAAACTAAATAGGTAAGAAGTATGACTGCAACACGGCCCTGCCAGTGAGTTAATGATGTGCCTATGTAATATTCCTTGGTCACGGTAACACTACGTCTCTTTCACGACGGATGGATGCATATACGGAGTACAAGGCAGAATATCAAATACCAAGCTGCAGCAGCTACCCCAGCGGACTACAACCCAACGCCATGTACATTACATACCCCAAGAAAGACCCTGACCGAGTCGCTTGCAATATTTCTGTCGTTCAAACACATGGTATTAATCAGCGTTCGCCAATACAAGCCAGAAGCAATCTCTCGTAGTCGCCAGACGTCTCCGACTTTATCCGGCTGGCAAGGCTCTTGTGGTAGCGCTGCTGATAAGCCGCCTTGATGTTCGACATGGCATTACGATCCCAGTGATAGCGGATGACGCGGGCCACGAGCAACTTGTCCTTGGTTCCAACTCCGGCCATAGCTTCTTCAAGGCGGATCGCTGCGGCCATGTACTTATCGACGGCATGGCGCAACTGGAAGAGCAGGGCATCCTCCAAATGGCCCGAAAATTCCTAAACTGAGTGTCAGCAAACATAGTTGACTTAGAGCTGGCGATACATCTCAAACGTACGCTTTTGATAACATCCTCCAAGTCCTTGTGGAACTTCTGCTTATAAGTGTGGGCGATGGCACGAAGTTGGTTGTCATTTCGGCCGGTGAAGATGCTGCTGATGAGAACCTCATCGGTGCCCACCTTACCTTCGGTGGCCCTGTAGATGTTCATGACGTCGTCATCAACTTGTTGAGGGATAACGGGTGCCGAGTCTTCGGCTCGGTTGGCAGCCAGGACAAGCATAAAGTGCCTCTCGACCTTTCCGCTCAGATCTGACTTGAGGAGTCTTCCAATCTCCTCCTCAAAGTTCGTTGATATGCGCCCTTGATAGCTTGGATATCGGCATTGGATCTTCCCAATAAGACATCGTCGAGAACAACCTCCTTGGTTCCCATGCCGTCCATTGCCTCGAAAAGCTCAAAGACATCGTTCAGAAGGGGCCTCGGGCCAGCTGAATCAAACCAGCCTCAAAATAACCCCGGGTCTCGTCCTTGATATCCTCCAACAAGCTGCGCTTGAAGGTTTTGTCGAAAGTGGTTCGAATAGCTTCAACCTGAAGGGGATCCTTGGTGGCAAGAACGCGAATCAGTTCCTTCTCATCCGTACCAAAGCCCTTCATAGCACTACGCAGAGCCTTGGCATCTGGCGTCGCATCCCACTGGATGATCTGGGGGCGCCGTAGCCAGGCGAAGCTGGGGTCGGTGGCCCGTACTGCTGAGGAGCGCCATATTGTTGTTGAGGGGCACCGTACTGCTGGGGAGGGGCGCCATAGGGCTGTTGAGGAGGAGGAGCTCCGTAGGGCTGCTGAGGAGGTGCGCCGTAAGGCTGCTGGGGTGGGGAGCACCGTAGGGCTGTTGAGGAGGAGCGCCATACGGCTGCTGCTGAGGCGGCGCTCCATACTGGCCTGGAGGAGGGGAGGTGCGCCATACTGGCCGGGGAGGAGGCGGAGCACCGTACTGGTGCTGTTGAGGAGGTGGTTGGCCGTAAGGCGGCTGGCCGCCCTGGGGAGGGTATGGGCTTCCGCTAGGAGGAGGATACTGGCCGTGCTGCTGATAGCCTTGCTGAGGAGGATACTGGCCTTGAGGCGGCGGGTACTGGCCCTGCGGAGGGGGTACTGCTGTCCTTGGGGCGGATACTGTCCTTGCGGAGGATACTGCTGCCCTTGAGGAGGGTACTGCTGGCCGTAGCCCTGCTGAGGCGGCTCTGGGAAGCGTTAGGAAGACGGACATGGTAAGACGAGGGGCTGCGATTTTAACGTTATATGTGGCGCAGAGGGGCTACTAACGGCCGTATCCCTGGTAAGACATGGTGGTCGAGGCTGGATGTGAGGTTCTGCGCTCGACGGCGACGAGAAGTCGAGGAGCGGGTGAGAATTCAATGGATGTGGAGGATGACAGGAGAGGGCCGAGGAAGGAGGGCTGTGGGTTCTTATTGTCGAGGGAGCTCAGCTTTACGTCAAAGTTGTGGATGAGCAGAGACAAGGTTGGTGCCTCTAGGCCAGGCCAGGTCAGGTCAGGTCAGACAGAACGGTAGGTCGGTCCCTCTACTACCTCCTACCCAAGTATGTACTACAGGCTTAGAGGGAGACAATAAGGCAAGGCGCGACAGGTAAGCCGGTACCTGACCCTCTGCCCCGGAGTAGGTACATGCCATAGCAGTAGCGGCTGAAGGATGGCAGTGTGCAGCGAAACCCCACCGACCTCAGTCACCATCATTTGGTATCAAGCTATCGCGGATGACTTGCAGGGAAGGCCAGGTCAGGCTCCGAACATCACGCCTGGATCGTGGCTGAGCCATTTATAGCTTGCCCCTCCTTCTGGTCCACAAGGTGGGCTGTGGTGGGTGGTGCTGACGAGGGTTGGGTGAAACCAGAAGCGCTTGAAAGGCATACGAAAGAATACGTTGGAGATTCTGGGGTTTGTTGCCTAGCTCGATGCCTCGTCATCACTACGAAGAAGGATCCTATGCTTTTTTTTTTCTTCTCTCGAGGGCTGCAAGTGATCTGAACATCCCCTTCTTCCTCATGCACGCTCATCATGATTAGGTAAATAACTATTCAAAAAGCCCAAGCACCTACCTCTACGGCTGGTTCGGACTAAGGCGGCGTTAATCAGGAAATGAATGACCAATGTATTAGCGTGGCAGCGAAGCAATTAGCTATGACGCCACGACGGGAAGAGAGCGCCCCAGCCTATCAGACCGTGGCCTCGCCCTGGCCTGGCCTCGCACACATCATCACAATCAAGCACCGCCACAGATCCTGGCCCACCAGCCACTGCTGCCTTGCGCAATCGTGCTTTGGATCGCCGTTTACCATTTGCCATCACGTGTTGCACTGCCGTGTTCACCAGAATCTTCAGTCGTCGAATAAGATTATTTTGCAAAAGCTTGTGAAGACTTGAAGAATTACTGTTAGTTGTTTTTTTCCATGATGGCTTGACATCATCTTTGCAGATAGTGAAGCTTGTCTCGAGATCACCATGATGAAACTACCAAACGCGGCCCAGGACGAGGCTGAAGACCCACCTAATTAAGCTTGTACCTACTGTAGGTAATTCTTCTGGTCTTTTTCCAAAAGTGCATATTGGTGCAGTAGATCGTGCGTGTGGCAGGAAAAGATGCAGAAACTCCTGACAAGAGCATTGAACCCTGTCGGATATCTTCCCCACTGGCTCGGTGATCTTGGGACAGGCTCAATCATGGATTGAATCCGTAGTGTTTCTCACTGTCGATGTTCATGAGATCAAGTATCTGGTACATGACCAGGCTTGGCACATGCGGGCGTCGATGGCTGGTGACAGAGCTCCCATGCAGGTACCTGCTACTGGCTCCGAATTGCCCCACACTGAATTTCCTATTTTGGGGCCCGGGTCCGGGGTCTGGGCCTTCTTCCAGCCATCACAATTTCATGCTTACCAGCCATCGCCATTTCACACCAAAAAGCGACGCTATATCATGTTTGCGATCCGCCGCCGTCACATATGTGATCCATTGCTTTCTCCAAGTTCTGCGGCGAGAGCTGTGTCGATCCTTTATTTGCGATTTTTCTGCTTTCCGTTTCCCACTTTTTCTTTCCTTTTGCTTCTCCAGTCTTGCTCCAGCTCAGCTGTGGAGCTGCTAGTTTGTTCAAGATGCGCAAATCCATGCTTCTTGCGCTCACCTGCTACCTCGGGGCCGTCGCCGCGTTGCCACACGCAGCCATTCAGCCCCGTGCGGCTCTTACTGTCCGCGCCGACAAGCCCAAGTACTCTGTTGTGCCTTTGGAGCCGGATGATGATGCTCCTGGCACCGGCGGTGGTGGATCAGGCAATGGCAGCGGCAACGATAACAGCGGCGGAAGCGATGACAACGGAGGTGGTTCCGGCAACGACGATGGTGACGAGGTTGTTACCGTAACTCAGACGGTTGTGAAAACAGAAAAGCCAAAACCCACACTGTCACACATCCTCCAGAGACACACACGGTCACCAAGTCGGTTCCCAGTGTTGTCGTCTCGGTCATCGATATAAGTGCCGACGACGACACCAAAACCGTCACTGTAACTCATACCCCTAAGAGCCAAAAGCCGACAACTACCTCAAAACCCGTGGCTATCACCTCATCTACGTCTGTTCCCAAGCCTACCATATCCATCACTAGCTCAGCGCCTGTTCCCAAGCCTACCACATCCACCACCTCCACCACCAGCTCAGCGTCAGTTCCGGAGCCTACTACATCAACACCCACGAGTGCCTCGTCTACTCTAGCTTCAGAAACTACTACTACAAGTAGTCTCCCGTCACCTGAAGTGACCACCTCAACTACCCTGTCATCGTCTAGCTCATCGAGTTCCTCGTCAACTGAGGCTGTGGAGAGCTCTACTCCTTCATTGACACCTACCGCTTCTGACTCGCTCTCACTTCCCACATACACTCCCACATACACGGATGCCTCATCCGTTCCCACCACAACCACCCAACCTACGACTGTGTCTACACCAAGCACATTCTCCACCATTACAATCACCACCTCTTCCGCGCCATCAACCACTTATGATAATGGCATGTGGCATACCACCTACCCAGCATGGAATGGCACGGATGCAAACCCACGCCAATAAGCCGAGAGAGGCTTTGAGTTTTATGCAACAATATAATGAGCACCAGGAGGCCATTTATTTGCCTTGGATGCTAGGGCATGTTTCATGGAACATGCGGAATGACGGACAATACGAAGGATCGGAGCTCATGAGAATGCGGCATGAGCAATCATAGAATGGCAAAGCATTATAATCCTGGATTTGGCTTAGGATGGCGTTATGGACACAAACAGAGCATACGGATATAGCGTCCGGTAACCACATGGACCAAGCGCTGGGACGTGTTGTAATTTCTAGATGTAGAGTCTACTCCTACAGTATCCTCAAACAAATATATCAATTGTCTCCACAGACCGGGCCACTGCATGAAAGTTTGCTGTATTCGTATACGTTGTCACTTTTTCCACATCAGCAGCGCGGCACACTGGTGTAAAAGGTCCGCCTAGTCCATGTCTCAAGCTCTCGCCGGGAGCCCGTGCAGCTATTTAGACAAACATTCTCTTACCGCCTCTTCTCCGTATCTCAAGCCGATAGGACTGACAGAAAGAAGAAGACGCACAAGCCAGACGGGACCTGGCATCTGTATATGAGGAGAACGGGAAGCACCGGAGCGGTGAGAGCGCGAATGAGGCTGATGACCGTACCGAGGTGACACAAGGTAGGTAATATGATGGTGTTTTGAAGCATATAAGAATGTCTCGTGTTGAGGAAGAAGGTGAAGAAATGTTCTCAGCCACAACCTCCTTCAGGCCGGTAACAAGCAAAGGTTTACGACATACAGCGCATACGCCTGTCCCACTTCCAGTCAGGCTTGTTAATTAGACCGAGGTCCCAACTCTCAATCATTATCAAACCTGTGATAAGCAGCATTCTTAGGCAGTGAGTCCCAGTCGAAACACAACACGGGACGCAGCCCTTCTGCATCTCCACCACACGCCCCATGGACACCATTCCCGGACGCCTCGCCCCTTTGGCAAAGGAGGCAGTGCCGCCACCGTCACTGCGATCTCGCTGCCGCGCCGCCCTGACGCCCACCGACAGACCATCATCGTGGCCACCGTCTTCTCCATAGGCCTCGCCGTGGCCGTGGCCGTCATCATCGGCATCGTCACGCTGCGCCGGCGGGTCCACAGGCGCCGAGCCCGCGAAGAACAGCGCAAGATGGCGGCGGTACAAGCCGTTGCGCGGGCACGATGGGGCCTCGGATCTGACGACGATAGCCCCTAGAAGGGGTGTGGGAAACGAGTACGATGGTGGAGACGCACATCCCCGAGTCGATCGCACTACAATGGTTCTATACATACATGGTTCTGAGGACAGAATCGAGGCATTGGAGGAGATAGCCTGAATGGGTGCCTCCTTCGAGGCCTCCGCGTCAGAAAGTTGTCCTAGGTGTAATGTCTCACGCTCCCGTGATTACAAGAATGGTTGGCGTTTTCTGGACTAGGACAACGGTGTGTTGAGGGTTATATATGAATGACAAGAAACTGCATTTATTACATAGAGGCTATACCACCTCCAGTCATCCAACATGATCTACTCTTAATGCCACCAAGGCTGTGTGAGTAATCCAGCGTCCAGGAAGGCGCTGCAACGGAGCAATTTCCGCTGGTCTGAATGGTGTCGTCTGCCTCGACGTTCCGGTTCCAGGCGAGACACGACAGGCGGGGCCCGAAACCCCGAGCAGTAAACCAAATGCGGTGCGAATGTAACTGTATGCCTTGCACTTCCAAGGTCAAGATGCGAGGACAAGCATGCAAAGAAGAAATAATCAGCGCTGCAGCCACTTTCAGGTAGCGCTTGAAGCATAGATGTGGTGGGTTCAGCCGTGGCCTCCGCTCCTTTCGTCCCTCAGACATATGCACGTAAAGCTAGATCAAAGGGGACGGTGAGAATCAGGAAGTTGTCGGAGAGCACGACTTCACAGTAAAATAAGCATATAGTCGATTAGATGTGGCGGAATGTCAGATCAGGTTGTTCTACACTTCACCGACTTCCGTCGCATACATCCATGCCCTGCTCAAATACAGCATCGCTCCAATAGGGCATGCCCACGTCCAATGACCCACCACTGGGCAGCAACACTCACAATGGGCTCGAGCTGGAGGTCAGAAGACGATGTATAGTCTGAACGTGTGCAATCTGGGGTATCATCGGAGTGGAATTTGTCTAATATAATAAATCCTGGAAGAAACTATGCCATAACCTCCTCCTGAGACGCCGCCCGAGAAATCATCAAACGCCGTCGCTCAGTGCCTATGCTGCAATCCTAAAATCTCAAGCTAAAGAAGCTCCTTGAAGCAGAAACCATACCCAAACATCATTGAAAAATGTCGCAGTCCTTTGCGTCAACGTTCTCCTCCATCATGTCACAACGAATACTATGTTTCGTTTTGTTTTCGGCGCTTGTCGATTTATCGTTGGCGCACTCAAGCACCAACCCGACAGCCAACGCCGTCATCCTCGGCCGGTCCTTATACCGCCGTGCCGAGACAGCTGGCACATCGTGCTCTGTTGAGGGCCAATGGAACTGCATGACTGACTCGTGGCAACGGTGTGCCGCAGGCTAATGGAGCGTTATTATGGAGTGTGCCGAAGGAACCATCTGTAAGCCCTCCGGTCTGACTAAGGACTTCCAAATAGAGCATGATGGAAGCCAGAATGGTAGTAATAGCGGTAGTAGTGGTGTGGCTACGCTCTCGAAAGGGAGTGTTGCGATGTGTGGCCGCTGGTTAATCACCGTTGCACTATTGTTGCAACGGTTATGCCGGATGTAAATCAGGCAAAGATAGTCCCCATAATATGACTTGCAGTCTACCGGCATCAAGCTGGTCTTATGACTCTGATACTATGAGACAGTCTAAATCAACTGCTGTCACGAGCCTTAAGCGCAAGTGACGGATTTCATATAGTTTTCCAAATAAAGGTTCTTATCATGAACCAACCTCATGATAATGTCTTAAACGGCGTGGGATCGTCGTCTAGATGGTCGGGCAGGCGTGATAATCTCGTCCATTTGATAGTCGAGAGGCTCGAAGTCCTCACAATGGCACAACGCATTGTACTCGTGTGCGAACTTGCCGTAGAACCTGTCGGTAGGTGCGCACTCGCTGAAGCCGACGGCCAAGACAATTTGCGCACCCTCGTCGAAGAGGCGGAGGACATCGTCAGCCATAGGGTAAAGAGCCTTCTCGAAAGCACTGAGTGTTGGCTCCCACCAGACAAGGCGCATCAGGCACATGTCCGACTTTAAGTGCACCATACTCTCCCTAAGGGTATCCCATACATGACCCATTCGAACACCATCGGGACAATGTGCCTTGCCGACCTTGGTGACAACGGATCCGTCGAGCCGTCTTCGAACCACAACCTGACCGATGCAGGTGACGGCTGGTTGCTGGATAAGCATACGTCTCCAACTCACACCACGGCAGGTAAAAGCAGGGTGAGCGTGATATGACTTCCAAGGGCCGATGAAGGCGTAGGGAGCAGAAGTGGAGGCAGGTTGAGGCTCGGGGCAGACTCTCCAAAGGGCTGCTTGAAGGTGATTTGGCCTTGAGATTCATCTGCGTGTGGGTCTTGTGTCTGAAATAGATCTTGCAGGCGCCAACTCCTCTTCCACATTTGCGAGTTCTGGATGGATTCTACGGCGCTCTCAGTGCCAGGACGGACGTTGATAGGCTTGAAGAATAGCTTGGCCTGGATCTTAGGCGAGGTAGCAATAACGTCGCGCCATTGCCGGGAGACGCGATTGGCACGGCAGAGGAGGGTCCTGTGGTCGAGTTCGAAGAGGATGAGCTCGATCAGCTCAGGAGCAGAAAGAAGACGGTCAATGGCGTCGGACATGGCAGTAGCAGACGCGAGGGTGGGATCGTTGCGCAAAGATGAGGGCGGAGAGGGCGCTGGGAAGGGTCGAGGTGAGGCGAACAGGGACCCAGACGAGCGAGACGAGGCACAGGACGGATGCGGTAGGTAGGTAGACAAGGAGTATAAAAATGATGTGAAGATCGGAAGATCGAAGGTGGCGATTATCAAGTATTAGAGCTGAGACGAGATGAGATGGAAAAAGAGAACGAGATGTAAGCGGAGATACAGGCAGGACGAAATTGGGAATTTAGGAGCAGCACGATGAGTTATGAAGCGCTGGAGATGTAAGATGGAGGAAGGTGGGTCGACGGTGAATGGAAAGTGGAGGGGGTCTTGTAGGGGGAGAAGACACAAGGCAGGCCCGTGGAACATGGGAGTTTGGCTGGCTGCACTACCAAGGCTACCTCCAGTAGTATGTGCAGCACCTACCTACCTTAGGTTCCTAGGTACAGTTCTAGCGCGGTACTTTGTACATGCTGGCAGGGCTAAAAGCGCCAAGCTGGGTGAGATGGATGTACCACTGGAGATAAGGGGACAAAGAAAGCCAAGGCGCAGGGGACAGGAACAAGGGTGTGCGACCCACGGTAGCCCCGGAATTTCCGTCAAACCTACGCCAAAGGTAGTTCCCTGCGGCCAGGATGCTGGGCATCGTGAAGGTACTCTCGCTCTTGGCGGTACCTTGCTGGCTGTCTGTTGGGTTGGTCTCGCGGACACCGCAAGATTCCATCGTCAGGTTTGCTGGCTGGCTCTCTGGTGTAGGCAGGCGATTCCGCTCCGCCATCGCCGCCTCCTCCTCTCCTCCTCTTCAATCCCTACAGCGCCCCAACCTGAGGTGCCGGAAAGACTTACGCCGAATTTAGGGGACGCCAGAGGCGAGACATTGTCCAGACCGCACAAGCTGACGGGTTGCAAGAGGGAGAGGTCCTGCTGGTGGCTTGTCGCAGGCTACATGCCGGAGCGCCTTCTGTAGGACGGACGGGTATGTCTCTACGCAGATCTTGGGTGGGTAGCCGAGGCCCAGCTCCAGTTCTAGGCCAGCCTTTCGGTCTTCGTCGATGTGTCGCTCACGCCGGCTGCCTAGTCACCATTCGCCGCTGTTGGTCGCCATCAGTTGGCTGTGGCGGCAATGGTACAGTAAGGCGGCCGCGGCATCGTGTAATTCTTCTGGCTTGGGCCCGCTTTGCCCGTGCTGACGATCAACTCACGGAACGCGGGTAGACGGCTCGGCCATTGGCTTGGTTTGTCACGATGCTACCGTGCTCACACTGCATCCGGCGCCAGTCGCATGTCCTGTTTCGTGATGGTAGCATTTCGGACCCTCGCCAGCCATTGGCAGCAAATGACGTATTCATCACATCGAGCAGATCAGGTGTCGTTTTGGATTCGACGCCATATTTTTCTGCTTCTTTTTCTCCTCTTCATCTTCTTCTCTGACCTGTCGTCTAACACCGTAGTTCCCACCTAGTATGAACTAAACATGTTTAGGCGCTTGCACTCTGATTGACTAGACACTGGCTGCAGATCAATGCCTCGATCTGCGAGCTCGTCCATGCGGCCCCCGCGGCACCTTTACCCTTCCAGGATCAAGAACCAAACACGGATCTGCTTTGGTCGCGATTGATCGTGAGATGCTTCATGTTTGGCCCCTTTCGTTGGTAGGATGTAAGCGCTTCAGTGAGGCAAGCGTCCAAGGAAAATGCACGTTTATTTCCTAATTCGGCAAAAGACAGCAGGCGACAACCTACCCAGGTATGTATGTGCTGGTGCTGGTGCTGGTGCTGGCCCCTTCACGCTCACGCGCCCTGGGCCGGGGCTAGGCTGGGCAGGACGGCCACCGTTTCCGGTGTGCTGGACAGGGTCCCGAAATAATCATAATCACAATCATAACAAAGGGCACTGACACTGGTGCACATGATCCAATCCCGGGCCCATCCCGATGCGGATTTGTTCCAATTGCACGATTAGGCGCGAGACCTGTACGCTGTGGGGAAGTGCGCTGGGAAGACAGTGGAAGGATGCCAACGCCGTTGGATTATCATTGCCACAAAAGGATGAGGCAGCGGGCTTCATGTTTAATCTGGCATCTAAAGCCTGGGCCCCCGGTTCACAGTGAGGTGGACGAGGTCCACAGCGACAGCCGCCAAACAGGCTATTTTTACAAGGCAGATGGATAAGTTGAAATTGGAGAGCAACGGCGACTACGACAGACAGTGCCTGGCTAGCAGCTTGTTGTGGATATCGTCATGTGCTAGTTGGCTTAGTACCCGCCTTAGCTTCTAGAACCAGAAATAAATCATTCTTCGTAGGCGCATTACCTCAGCTGCGAACCCACTAACGTAAGGCTATCCATAGCCAGGTCTAGGGGCAGGCATCGGGCAAACAGGGAGGGGAGGGACTGCGAGCGACGACGAGTTGGAATGAGAGCCATTGAATATACACAATTTACTCGAGCCAGTTGCCAGTACAATTGGAACAAAATATCTGACTTTATTATTGCAGTCGTTGAACAGATTTCGGTCGGTTTGCGGAGGATAGCAACGGTATGAAACCCCATGGCCTAAATAAGATCCAATCTTAGTCCTCCTTTTCTGCTTACTCCCTGGTACCACTCCGTTATGATCGTGTCCAGTCAATACATGGCGGCACACATTATCCCCACCACTTGATTGGATCTAGGCGGGTAACAGCCAGCTGACCTGTAGCCGCACCCGCTCCGTACCTCCCTCCCTCCTCTGTTCTACCTACAGGTAATTACCTCCCATGCTATTTCCCGATGTGGCATTACAGTACGATATTCGCAAAGGAGCTGGATGGAGAGGTTGGACGCCATGTCGTAGCTTTGCCAATAGCATACCCTCGCCTGCAAACAGATGCTTTCACGCATTTCCACCACACACAGACACAGGCACAGACACACACACCCCTATCAAGAGCCAGCCCATGCCCTGCTGCACTTCTTGTCCCGTGCCGCGCGCTGCCATGCCGCAGGACTTGAATCGAGGGGCTTGCATACCTACCTTACCTTACCATTTCATTAACACGCCGCAGCACCAGCCATAGCACTAACCTGGAAGGGTATTTGTACGTCTCATTATCTCCATGCAACCTCAATCATCAAATGCCAGCGAACCAAGTGCCCTTGTCGCCTTTACTTGCGCACGGGAGCTCCAGCACCTAGCCCATTAGCCATTTGCCGAGACCCGTCCTGGCGTCTCTGATCCCAAGTCATCGCGGTGGCTTTGCTGCCTGCCTACATCGTCGCATGTCTCCCGGCATCAGACGGACGATCCACTGTAGGATTCACGTTTCAAGAGCTGAGAAAGATACGTCTCGCAGCTCCATGTGCGACGATACCCGCACGCGCGCGTACATTCAACCAACCATTGTGTCTTGATGCCCATACTATATACTTGCCGATACTTGAGCGTTGGCGCATCCTTCCTCCATCGGCAAGCCTCTTCCTTCATACCGCCGCTAACCACCCTCTGCATCCTTCGAGCCTCTCCGCAGTTCAGATCTGATGGGTCTGTGCTCTCGATGCAGGATCACCCACCCGCAGTGTATCGTATGGGATATGATCACCGGCGTACCGGACATTGTCCCATCCTGTCGGACTCAGGATAACAGTGTCAGACAACCTGCCGCCTCTTCTGATTTAGATGTGGTGGTTTTGTCAGCCAGTTCAAACCAATAGTTTAGTACGTCCTTGTAGCAGTCACCAACAAACGGCATGCGGATGTTTTCACGGGGCAATACAGGTCCTTCCAACACCAACAACAGATCTTGAGGACCACTAATCAAATATGATTCTTGTTCTCGATTTAGAAACTGAACCCATCTCCAAGGAAACCAAGTGCTAACATGGATTTGTTCAATTAACCGTCAAGAAGCCATATTAGTATGTGGTCTGTTCTCATCGAAGGCCAGAATTAGGCGGTACTGCCACGATTGTAAGCGGGCCATTACTGAGGCTCACAACTACGTTGACTGGTCCGACGGTCCCGAACTACGATTCAATCATTAACCCAGCTAGTTGGAGATGCTTCTCCCTGCCTAATGTCTGCATGGCATGGGCCATGTAACACTCGGATCAGGGACCTGAAACGAGAGTTTTGGTGTGCTGTTGTCCCTAGCTTAGGCGGTAGCCGAGGATGCAGGGTTTCTTTTAAAGGGAATACGCTCTTACAATCGGCCGTTACTGAATCCAGTCACTTTATATCTAGAACAAGCTTAGCTATACCTAGTGAGGCTTGAATAGGCGGTGATCGACAACATCGAATTGCCTGTTCCATCTTGAGGCTTCAGAGCCATCCATGGGATTGTTCATGGATTAAAATGGTAAAAACAAGCAACATACTGCGCTAAGCAAATGTGAATACAAACAACAGATGAATAATGTCTAGCGACGCCTCAGCCTAGGGTGAAAACACAACAGAGTCTCAATTATTCCTACGTGGTTGAACATCCATCCCAGTTCCTCTTTGTTTGATGTATGACCATGGCCACCTCAACACTTTTCTTGGTCTGCTAGTTGACCAAGCTAGTTGCATTAACCCCTGGATTGCGACCATTTCCTAAGGAAAAGGAACCTCCGAACCTCGCCTTCGGCGCTGGGTAGCCAAAGGTGCATTGCTATGCTCCTTCGTTGCAGCTTTTGCTTAAATTCCTCCATTTCGATCTCAATTTCAGCCGCTTTGAGCTGGTGTTTGGTCATGAAAGCTCCTGAGTGTAGGAGTGTAGTTCCGGCAAATATTGCTGGCCAGATCTCATAGACTTCCTCGACCTTGGGTTTCAAGGCTTTGCCAGCAATGAAAGATGAGCCCTGGGCTTGGCTGCGGCCCTCATTTGAGCTTGGTCCAGCGTTGTTGCCCTTGACGTTTGCAGACTGCTGAGACTGCAATGGTTCTGGGATGCGCAAGTTATCCCACATCTCCGCATCTTCCTCGTAATAATAGTATTCAGCCAGCAGAGCTTCCTTCATTGTCTGGAATGGCTTCCATCCCTTCACCGCGTAGTGACATATGCGCTTGATCTCGGCCTCGCACTTCTGTAATCTGTCCATTGGAATAAAACCTCCAATATCATCCATAATTTTGTCTGCAACAGACTTTGCATGTTCTGTCACAAGGTTTGGTTGTGCATCGTCTAGGGCTTTGAGCAGTACTGAACGAACATGCAGCTCCGCATCACCACTAAACTTGACGAGGGTATCCAGGAACCCATGCGAATCCTTACCCAAGTAGAGAGGTTGGAAAATGCTTTTCTGAAATGCCTTACCTATAATCAAGATGCCTGCGACAAAGCGCATTTGCTTGCCTGCGATACTGTTCGACGATGGGACTGGTATTCTTGCTTTCACGATGCTTTTCTGTATTTTGGCAGTCTCCCACCTTTTATGGTGAAAGACTTCTTGTTCAAGTTCCTGATAGATAAAGTCTTTCCCGAATCGAAATACCTCCTCCCAAATTTTCCCCAACACTGCGGTGCTTTATCCATGTTAGCTAGCAAGCCGAGTAATCAAGTGGATTTAGCACTGGTGAACACTTACGCTTCGCTTCTTTTACTTTCGGAGGAAGACATACCAATGCTATACGATTTCAATAGATTGAGCTCATCCACTTGTTCTTCTTTTCTCTCTAGCTCTTCCTCCAGCTCTTCCTTCTCTTCTTCTAGCTCCTTTTCCCTTTCTTTCATCTCGGCGAGCTTTGCCTTTGTAACTTCATGATTTTTCTCCACCAAGTAGAGCCTGCTGAGCTCGGCGCGCTCCTTTTCTTCTCTTCATCACTTTCTGTAGCTTTCTTCACGTAGTCGGAGTTTTCGGCCTGAAGCTTCTTGTTTTGTTTCGTCAGTTCTGAGCTTCCAGTTTGAAGCTTCTCGTTTTGGTTCTTCAGTTCTGAGCTTTCAGTCTGAAACTTCTTGTTTTTATCACTCAGTCCCGAGTTTTCAATCGTTAGCTTCTCGTTTTTCTCCCTCAGATCTCGTATTTCAACAACCCGACGACCTAGATCTGCCATGCTTTTCGTGCATTTACTCCTCTCATCCTCCAGCTCGGCTTGTAACTTTTTATTATCTTCAAACAGATTTTTAATCTCCATGTAACTCTTCATCGAATAAAGTTCGCTGATAAACCCCAAGACATCATTGACACAAGTCTCTGGGCTAGTTCCATTGACCAAGGGTTTCTGTACCTGCTGGTCTGGCTTGGGTGGAGTGGATAAAGGTAGTGAAGAAGGCATTTTTATGTCTTTCTGGGTTTCACACACTGACGATAACTGTCAAAGATGATCTAAAACTGAAAATAAACAGGGTCAAGTATTAAACTGCGAAAGCCCCTGGGCATAAATATAGCCACCACTTCAATTTATGTACTGATGGTTCATGAGGCATGTGGCTTGACATTGATGCAACCATGTCTGCAGCGGTTGGTCAGTTTATATGCAGTTGGTTCTGCCATGGACATGCTTGCATATAATTTGTCAATAGTGTCGCCTCACTTCGCACCAATATGCCATACGACACATTTTCATGCCAGAAGCCCAATCATTTTTGGCGCTCTTCACTGACCGGTTTCCAATCTCAACTGCTTGTGCTGGGCCCAATCCCCAATACAGCCAAACAATACGTGTCCACTACCCTTGTCTTGCCTTTAATTGACCAGCTGCCTAAAGATATGCATATGGCAAAAATTAACAGGGTGTTGGCTGGTAGGCCTTCAGCATATTGATCCATTCAAACCGGGCCACGCAAGCCATGACCAGGTGTATGAACTACTACAACACCATGATGCAACCACAAGACACCGGCAAAAGGAGTTCCCATGGCGCGACGGTTCGCGGCAGGCTAGTAATGAGAAAAGAGAAAAGAGCAGCGTGCAAGAAGCTGTACCCGTTGCCATCGTTCGATTTAGCTAGGCTAATTTTAATGCTGGCGAATGCTACTGTACATTGATGTCGGAATCTGCCGCACTCATATAGTGCCTGAGCTTCCCTTCTTTACCCTAAGAGCCTAAGGTTGTCCGGGCTTGTCGGACTGATGGGATACAGGCACCTAGTCACGCAAATCCTCCCTTTATTCGCATCAACAATCATAGCATATTCCATTGTCACCAATCATCTGCAGGAGATGCCATAGATCACATGGTATTGTAATGCTTGAATAATATGGTTGTACACTCGATGTACACCTTATGTACAAGTGATGGCGCCAAGTCATAGATTCAGCTTCCAAGCTTACATTTGTCGCCTTGAATTAATAAATAGTACCTCGCCCATACAATAAAAGATGTGGACCAGTGTGCTTTTGCCGAATGAAAATACTAGTGGTGTGTTAGAAACTAAAACGCGTCTATATTTGTTCGCTTGACATAAGCTTGAAGTGAAATTAAGTAGATAGCAGACTTTGAAAGCTGAGGCAGGACAAATCGAACCACCATGGGAGTGAACAACGCACTACCACCCGCTACGATGCATTCCTATACTATTATACTCAAATGATGCATTGGAACCCGCAAATAATACATGGACCTCGTCCCAGCTTACATCTCAACGGGGTCCCGTGGAGAAATTGCAAACATAATAAGTACCATCAGAAAGCATCCAATTGAATACCTCTGTTCCTATTGTAGCAAGATTTGAAAATCACCATACATGACATGGACCTTTGCAATACCGCTGACAAACACTATGCTACATGGCCTCTGGCAATGCGAACCTAAGAAAAAAGCCGCATCAATGAGAGGAGCTGAATGAAGTCAGTGTGACCATAATAGGAGATTATAGTGCGAGTTGCAGGGTGAGTTCATGACGTCTATACTCACATTCTTCTGTCTCCTTAACATCAAATCGTATGCTCAATCTCTGATGATTAGCACTTGAGAAGTGTACAAATACTAAAGCCTTATCAGCCATCTCTCTTCGCAACTCCTCAGCCAGAATTCCATCAAACACTATTCATCTATATCAATTTCATTATGGCTCTTCAGAGCTCGGTAAAATGTCCGGACAAAGCCTCCCACTTGCTGGCAAGTTCGCCCTTGTGACAGGTTCTGGTAGAGAGAATAGCATTGGTGCAGCTATTTCAAGAAATTTAGCCCGTAACGGTGCAAATGTTGCTATCCATTACGTGTCAGAGAGCTCAAAACCAAGAGCACAGGAAGTGGCTAAAGCCATTACCAAGAAGTTCGGCACAAAGACTACAGTTGTCCAAGGGGCGATTGAGAAGTTGGAAAATGCTGACAAACTAGTCAACGACACCCTGAAGGGGTTGGCAACAGACCATATTGATATTCTAGGTACGTCAAATGACTTCCACTTTCCACACAAGTCAATGTTGTAGTCACTTATCCACTCCAAGTCAATAATGCCGGTACCGGTGATCTACAGCCTCTGCTAGAAGCCCGGCCGGAACATTTTGTGCATCAATTTGGTGTGAATGTTTTCGGCCCTATCTATCTGATTCAATCCGTTGTGAATCCAGGTCAGATGCCAAAAGGTGGCCGTATTATCAACATTGGCTCTATCCTATCCAAGCAAGGTCCTGAAGAAGGCTCTATTTATGCTGCCGCAAAGGCAGCGCAGGACAGCCTCACAGCATCTTGGGCTGGAGTGGTATGCATATCAACATCCAAGCTTAAGATAAGAAGTTATGTCCTAATATCTATGAAGCTTGGCAAAAGCCGGGGAATAACAGTCAACACCGTGGCACCGGGAGTTACACCTACCGATATGTCGAAACCTATTCTGGAGGCCCTAAATAGATCCGCAAGCAATACTCCAGCCACCTTGTTTGCCTCAACTCGCGCCGCCGCTAGACTAGGGACTGTCGAAGACATTGCCGATGCTGTGCTTCTGCTTGCGTCTGAGCAGAGACGATGGATTACAGCTCAGTGGATCTCGGTCAGTGGCGGTGTCACAGGCACAATGTAAACCACGTATAACCATGGCACTTAAACAGACAAAGTCGGTGATGCAAGGACATAGAATCCTTCTATCCTGCTCTTTCAGACAAAGTAGGAGGATCGAGTGTACTTGAAGCTCCAGATATTCCGGATCTTGATTAACGTGGTTGGGTGTTCAATAGGTCCAGTTGGTGGTCAATTCTACTTCTTAGACTGGACATGATTGATTTCAACAATATAATGTATGTATGGAGTTGTGCTGATTTTTAGGATACTCAACATGTTCATGGACATAGAGACAGCCGTTCCATACAAAGTTATGGTAGGCTTTGCGCTTGTAACTCTTGCCAGTAGCAGTGCACGATGGGGTGTAACAAATGGAGGACAGATTGTGATAATTATTCTCAGGCAAGAACATTATATGGTCTTTCAAAAAATGGTGACCTGCTCAAGCTATGCCAGAGACGATCGTTTATCGAGATAGCTCCTGCGAAATGGGAGGAGTGGATCTCCATAGTTGGTAATATTGGAGGCTTGGTGATGATGGCAGGATATCTCTCGTGAACGCAGCCCACTTGGGAGCTATGACTTGATGTAAGGGATTGGGTATTATACCAAGGCTGTTATCCAATATCAAAGTATGAGAAGAGCAAAATGAAGAGATTAATGTTCCCACGACAGTATAGAAGCAACTAATAACATTTCACATAATTTTCGAGACGGGCTGTATCTCGCTTTCTTGCCATGGAGGCTCCACGGTTCTTCAAATGGCTGGGCTCAAGACTTCCTCACATATCAACCTCTGAGGGCTTACTTTGCGCGTTTATTCTCGATAAGCCTGGATGGTGTGCTGTTCCACTAATTATTATAGATCATTTTATAATGATAATAGTAGCAATCCAAGCCCGTTTCTACCACTCATTGAGGACTTTAAAAGCATTTCTGTAGAGAACACAGCTAGTGACTATCGAAGTCTTGGAGTGATTCTAGTTGATTCCTGCTGGTAAGCCATCACAGCTTCTTCTCGAATTCACTTGCCTGTGCTTCCGTTTCATTCTTCACTAACAAAGAAAGTGTCCTGGCAAATTACGCTTCTCCAAACTACATATTGCACAACATGGTTTCCTAGGGTTTTAGGAAATAACTCTATTTCTAGTTTGAGGCTGGGCGGGCTCAAGTGTTCATTAATAATGACATAGCAACAGTGAGCATGCATTTTCCCCAACTTCGTGGGTGTGACGAGACCTGTGATGAAACCTGGCGTGGTTCACTTGCAATTACGTACCATGTCCTCACAAGTGTGATTACACAGCAGCATAATGGAGAGTCCGAGAACGCGTGACACTTCAATTCTGCCGATTTCCTCTTCAAGTTTCCCTGGTTCTCATGGCTTGGGTTGGCGCTCCAATTCTGAGCAGAATAGGGTGTCAGCCCGCCAGCCTGATCGAGGCATCTTACCTTTCTCTACCTTCAACATTGCCGAGTCGGCCTAAAGTCCTAATAAGCCGGAACAACCATTACGGCGGTTTCACCCTCCTGTCACTTCTCATATGTAGATTTCTATGGTATTCCACCACGGCTAGGGGTGATGTGTGGAGTCTGGTCAATTTGTCAGCAGATGGAGACGACAATTAGTAAAGCTCCAAGTGAGAAGGGCCGTTCATCAGCCGCAACACCGCTCCAAAGAAGCGACGAAAACCCCTAGGCCTAGCCTAATCCAAGCTTGGGTGGTTGATCAGCATCTGCTTGGAGCAGCCAAAAGCGGCAGAAGATGTCAAGGATCACTGTAGCTAACAAGATGAAATGGCCGTGATGTGACACAGTTGTTCACCGCCCCACGTTTTCTAGTGCCGGTGCATTGTTGTCTCCCACATGCTAGTCGTCGCGCTGTGCTAGTTGCTTGTCCGGTTCCATCTGAACATGGTTTGTAATGGCTTTGCCGACGTGTCTTGTTGAGCGTAAGGGAGGGGTTGTGCCGTCTCTGGTTCAGGTTCGGTGATATAAGTTGTCTCGCTTCCCCTTTCACTGCGGACATTAAGACCTGCAAAACACTTCGAAGCTCACCTGGCTTTCCTCTTCTATCATCTTCATCACTTTCTCTTTCACTCCCAGTCGCAATGTCGTCCTTCTCGTTCTACGAGGGCACTGTGCCCCACGCTCGAGGTGCTCTGAAGACCCTTCTTGAGCTCGCTGACAAGCTCGAAGCCCATGCCGCATCCGCCTCGGTGTCTGTTGAGTCGCTTCTCCAGGCGCGTCTCGCACCTGACATGCTTCCTTTCACATTCCAGGTCTACGTGGTCTGCGACAGTGCCACCAAGATGGTAGCTCGTGTCGAGGGTGCCGAGCCTGCGTCCCTTGGCTCTTGGGATGACATCAAGACTCTCGACAACGTACGCACCCTCGTCAACGGCGTTCTCAGCAACCTTGAGAAGATCGACCAGTCCAAGTTCAACGAGCGATTCAACGCCAGCGTCACCTTCGGCATGGGAGCTGGAAAGTCTGGCGAGACCAAGGCTTATGGATATGCCAACGGCTACTCGCTGCCCAACATCTACTTCCATGTCAGCATGGCCTATGCTATCCTGCGCAAGGAGGGTGTTCAGATCGGAAAGTCGAACTACCAGCCCAACTTCTTGAACCCTTACCTGTCTTAAATTTGTTTGACGTTGAATCGAGGAGCAATAACGTAGGCGGTGGGGAGCAGACGGTACCACTGCCAGCTCTAATGTTGGACAGTTATCGTTTGCATAACATTGGAGCATATAAAACGCTCAGTCGACTTGGGTTGGCAAGCCGCCAATTGCCAAGTTGGACATGGTCACGGAGAGAGAACAACAACGTTGTTTAGGTAGAAAAATGAAATATAAGCATATTTATGAGGTCTCAGCATGGTGATAAGGAACATAATATGGCTATGCTCTTGTGATGACGTGCTTTTGGCTAAGATCACGCAGCCGCTTGATTTGTTAACTCGAGCACATCCTTGTTACCTCCATCAAAAGCTCACTCTGCATATGCTAACATGGGCTTAGGTCACACAAGCTAACAGACATCGATATCTTGGGAGCGAAAGCATGCTGCTTGCTAAATAAGTTGAGATTGGGATGTACAGAGAGACGCTTAATCCAGAGGACGCTGCTCAATTGAAGGTTGCCTTAACCGGCCAGGCAAGTGCATGGCAATGGGGCAGGGTCCACAGACAGTGATAAGTGAGAGTGAGGATAGGAATCGAGAAACAGTGGTGTTTTATTCGTATAAAATAAGAACATAATACAGATAAACATGGCGGTATATTCTTATTTTAATTGAATGGTTTTGTATTATCCCTCTCATTTCTTACAAACGACTCCCGCAGAAGTCCAAGGCCTACCTGGCATGCAGTTCGCTTTTGCTCACCAGTTACCAGGGTATCGCACTATTTGGTGGTGTCGATACTACCTAGCTATGGCAGTCATTGCCTGATGTTAACCACGTGTTTTTTCTTGACTTCTTTCTCCTCAATACTTGCGGCACTACTGCTCGAACATCGGGGTGTGCAAAATGCATTGGCAGGATTGGCTGGTATATTGAAAGCTGCGATAGTGGTTTCCTCCACTACTTATACATGAACGGCGGCGGAGACTCTGTATGTAAGTGTCTACCAGGGCACAAAGAATTGGTCTGGTCCGTAATGATATAGGAGAAGTGCAAAACTTTGCAGTTGAGGTGTAAATGGATCGAAAGATAGTTGTAGAACGTCCACTCCGTGCTGGATACGTGTTACTGTACCGTGCTGCTTAGAGTTGAATTCGGGTTGCGTGGCTGTTGGAAATATGACAATGAGCATCGGATCCCAATCGTGGAAATGTCCCAGTTCTCGGACTTGAAACAGACTGTCAGCATTGATTGGCCTGTATCTCGCCTGAGATGTTGGGTCTCCTTCCGACATTATTGATGATGATTTGCGATTACGTGTCAGATGCAAACATGAACTTTCTGGCACATGTCCCAGACAGGTCAGCGTTATTGATGCTGTCAATACGAAGAGCGGCCCTTGGCTGTTGCAGGCAACGTCCACATGTCTCAAGTCGTCCCGCCTAGTCTCTTCTGCGTGATACCTGTGGGTAGTGGCTCTAGCATGATGAAGCTAGGTAGAGGCCTTGTTTAGGCTTACATATGTGCCTCTGCTTACATGTGTACTGAAGTTCCTATTGTTGTAGTATGTGGGAAGCTCCACAACAAACAACATTTACTCGTTCTGGTTTTATTTCGGAGTTGGATGGTCAGCTTAGTTTAACATGGTTCGGAAGACCGTGTAGAAATAATAAACATCCCCTTGTGATAGATTACACTATCCGGTTCTCAGAGTTCGATCACCACCGGGTAGGTATTGTATATAATTAGAAAACGAATCTTGATGATCTGAACTCTGCGTATGGACGAATGACAAGGTATAGAACAAAAGCCAGTCACAAAACCTGGTAATCTATTTAAAGCCCAGGACTAACTATACATGGGTTGGTAAAAGCTCTCGATCCGGCCAATTTACGCTCACTGGTAAAAATTACCTTCCACAGGTCTTCTTCAGGCTTACCATATTAAGATTACAGACCAGGTTGGCAGTCACCGGAGCCCTGCTCTGTAGGATTCTACGCTTGGGCCGCTCTAGTGTCGGACCACTCGGTGATCTTGCAGGTGGAGATGAGATTGATTGCAGGATGTAAACATTGACGAAGACCATTCTGGTTTATTGGACCGATTGGTATTTTGTACAGGCCCTGGAGGAGCTCGGTGTGGCTGCGTAAGGGTCGTGGTGACCACAAGGCCTTGTTTGGTTGCGTGAGGGACTGCAGAGTTTCGACCTTGAGGCGCTTCTCCGTTTCTAGTGACCTGTTCGCCAGCCACATGCTGCTGTTTCAGATAGCCGTGTTCTTGGGGGCCTCGTGAACTGCTCGCCTCCCACGAGGAGACGGGTTGGTGTACTCGCATTGACATGCGCTCGAAGTAGCTTGCTTTTCACTCCTTCCACAGCTGTCGATTAGCCAAACCTGAGTGTATACCCACAAAGGTGCTCAGCAGGTTATAGGGTAACCAATGGATACATCACAGGCTGAGAGCATCAAGAGATCAACCGGAACCTGAGCCGGCACCAGGCCAAAGATCGCATGGTCTGAACCCATTTTTACGGAGACATGCGTAAGCCGTTGTATAAATTACCTTGATCGTACAGCGTTGTAATACATGGACGAGCTAGAAAAGTTTCAGGTTCTAGTGCCACGCTTTTTGCGGTCCAGACCGGTGAGCCATGAAGAAAGGGGAATAGGACGGCCGCGGCAGTTCTGTGCGACTAGCTGCCATATCAGACATGCAGCGGCAGGCTATGCGTCACGGCCATGTGTTAGAAGGGTATCATGAACACGACGAGACACAGAGACGGCCAGCAATGCAAGTTGGGGGCTGGCACGTAGCGGGTGCCCAGCCAGCATGTAACTCGAGTGGACACGGATGCTTAGGCCACCATGAAGACAATGCGGCCTGGAGACGGCGGCGGTTGACGTGAGCGTCTGGTAGCCAACCGCTGCCAGCCCACCTAGACGCGCACTTACACAGACAGGACAGGACTGCCCACCCTGCGGCCCCGACATGGACAGGGAGGGAGGAGAGGAGAGGAGAGGAGCTGGGCCTGCTCAAGCGCCGGAGAAGCGCATGCGGCCCGAGGGGAGGGGGTATTTTCAAAGGAAGGCGACGAAGCGCCCGGGTTCGTCATGAGTTCGAGAAATGGTAAACCACAGACGGGCTCGAAACAGCAGATCGTGGAACAAAGGCATCTCAAGCGCCCGCCTCCAGACATGCCGGACCAGCTCGGCCCCAGGAGCAAGTTTACCGAGTTAGTCCAAACCGCTAACTGGGCCCTTTAAGGCGTA
The DNA here is from genome assembly GCA_020081605.1 of Albifimbria verrucaria. Lineage (NCBI taxonomy): Eukaryota > Fungi > Ascomycota > Sordariomycetes > Hypocreales > Stachybotryaceae > Albifimbria > Albifimbria verrucaria. The sequence continues at coordinate 3,861,172 of JAHREC010000018.1, forward strand.
GCCAGGCCTAGTAAGTGAGGTCAGGTAAGGTCAGGTAAGGTAAGGCAAGGTAGGCTGGCTGACCATGGACCCCGAAGTACCTTTAGATCCTGCTGGCCAGATGTCATTCGATGTTGCTCTGCCCTATCTTGCCTGGCGTTGAGCGCACGAAGGTACCAGGCAGGGCAAGGCAGGTCGGCCTGGAGCCATGTACCTCGAGGTCCTTTCCTGCTGCTCGGTTACGACAGCACCGAACCTGGCTACGGTACCTTCCCGTCGCTTCGCTTGCTCCCTTTACTACCTTGCCTTGCCTCAAATGCTATCGCTACCACCTTACCTTTCTTCCAACCTCGACGCATTGTCCAAACTTCCCTCCGCATCCGCCTCCCCGTCCTCGCGCGCCCTCCGACTCTCCTCTATTGCGCTCGTTGCTATTAATCACCCCTCCCCAGCTACGAATGCGCTCCAGGTCGATCAAACAGGTTCACTAGCAAATGCCTGCAATGTGGGACCGGCTCAGGACCACTGCAGCAGCCCCGGAGTCCTCCTCACAAGCTTCGTGGCGGTGCTCACCATCACCCTCGGCATCATGGCGACGAGGGCGACACGGAAAAGGCTTTTGGCAGAGCAGCTTCGAGAGCCGTCTTAATGCCGTAGACATCACCGACGGCCCTTTCAAGTACGAGATCCGGCGAGGCAAGACGGTCGCGCTGTCGGAGCTCAACTCTGTTGACCGGTAAGTAGACGAGTCTTTTCGCAAATCATTGCCCTAACGGGCCTCCGTCATCTACTGTCTCTCTCTGATATCCTTTCCCCAACCGGCAAAATCGGAGCACCAAAGGCGAATGGAAGAAAGAGCTGCTATTCGAGTGTTTAGCCAGTGGCGTCTTCCCTAGCCCGCCCCTAACGACAAGACCTAGTGGATTGGCTTCCTTGCTCGTCTTTGTCCATGATCATTTCCCTGGCTGGAGATTGCTGTAGGACGCTCCCATGTGTCTACCTTACCTTGCTTTACAGGGTGTTGCTGCACCAGCCAGGGGCGGGGGAATGAGTAAAAGACAGACAGACACAGGCAGGCCGTCAGCCTTTACCAATTACGACCCTTTCTCTGGGCAGCGTCACACTCACGTCCACTTTGGAACTTATTTCGAGTTCGCGTGCTGACGTCTTGTGCCTTCTTTTTCACCTCCTTTAGTCGCGACTCCACTCCTCCTCCTCCGAGTCCGACAACGCCCCATCTCCGGTTGACGACGTGCCACGACGTAAACCGAGAAGGTCACAGGCGCAAGGCCACACTAACACCGCCACCAGCAGCAGCGGGAAGAAGAGTGGCTTCTTTGCGACGCTCCGCCAGCCCTCGCCTGTCAACCCCGACGCTGCCCAACGCGCCGCCTCCCTTCCACGGGCGACATGTATGGTTACAACTATAGCTACGGCCACTCGGCCGTTGAGCAAATATCGCCGCCGAGCTCACCTGACTGGAACACTGCGCAGAATGGGTAAGTTGCACGGACAAATGAATCCTTTGCCATGCTGTTGCCCGCCCTACCATGTACAGCTCGAAGGAGCAACAGCCGTGGCCCGCTCCTTGATCCAGAGTCTGCCGTCTACTCATCCATCTTATAATCAGGATCTGGATGCAGCCAGATTAAGCATTCGCTGATTAACATGACCGGCTCAGGCGCATCGCTCTGCACATACTCGCCGCGCTGATAACCCACAGCCCTTAGCTTCCATTCATTCATTCACATCATCATCTGCCTCTTAATCTTCTCCTCCATTCCGACTGACAAACAATGACGCAGATTTATGCATGAGGATGTCTCACCCATCGACGACGACGACGACGATTACGATTTGTCTCATCACCAATTCCTGCGCTCTGCCCAACCCACACCGCCATCCCTCAACCTACAGGTCAGCAAACCGAGCAACAGTCTCGAAGCAGTATCCCGATGTTGCGCCGTGACCGCCGAAAGCATCAAGATGCGGCGGCGGCTGCTCTCAGAGAGGCCAAGACCAAGGAGAAGAAAGACAAGCACAAGCATAGCAACAAGACCTCTTCTTCTCGGAATGGGGGCTCGTCTGGACCAGTCGGGAGATTCGGGCATCAACGAAGGAGGCAGCATCGGTCGCTACGAGCCCGCAAGCCAGCCTCAGCCGTACGGAGTAACGACCACCATCACCGGCCCGCAACCTAATCGCCCGAGTGACGCAATTCATGCTTTCAGCCAGCGGATGAGGCAGCAGCTCGGTAGAAGTAAACCTGAGCCTGTGGATAATCGGCCGCCATGGCAGGGACTCAGCGGCCGTACGTCGCTGATGCCTTCGGTACGCGATAATTTGAATGTGCCGCCGTTGATCATGCCGACGAGAGGAGGAAAGCCGGGAGCGTCCCCATTAGCCCATCCGATCCTGAAACGCCTAGTAGCGCAGTCGCAACCTTGCGGCGGCTACTCCCCGCCACAACAAACCAAAAGCTTGGTCAAAACGCCAACGACTATTTGGCGCAACCAAGGACAGGTGCACAGTCCTATCCGAGCTCCCCTACACCGAGCTGCATCCCCAATACCCTCAACCTCAAACACAACCAACCAGCCATCCCTCTACCCACCCGGCGCTCGAACCCCAAACTCTGTCCGAGCAAAACAAAGCCATCAGGAGAAAACCGCCCACCCTTGCGCCGCTCCATCTCCCCAAGCTTTCTACCTCGAGTTCCAACTACTCAGAACAACCAGACCTGAACATCTTGGTGGACCCGCATTCGTTTACAAGCACCGTGCCAAACACTACAGATGCCCCAGAGCCCTGGGTGCCACCTCCGTCGCGTTTCAGTGTGACAACCTACGCCACATCGAGCGTGGCCGACGAGGACCAGCCGCCCGTGCCACTGCCCAACAGCCAGCCCACCTCCATCATGGACCGCAGAAGGCCCAACCCAGGAGGTGATAATTCTAAGACTACCAACAGCACCGATCCTATTATTATCTCAATGAAATCCCCTATCCATCGTCCCCAAGCCCTCGCGCAGTTTCTGGCGAAGGAAAATCAACACCCAACCCCGGCAGCGCCCTGCAGTCGCCTACCTTCAACGACGCAGAAATGACACAAAGCCCCGACCTCATAATGTCTACCAGCAAAGCGCTCCCCTGCGCCACCCGAGTTGACAGCGGCATCCGATCGCGTCGCGCACTTGAATGCTCGTTTGGAGAGCTTAGCCTACCGCCGCGTTAACCTCACCAAGAGCATTAAGCAAATGACCGAGCTCATGCCTTCCGATACCCTCATGGCGAGCGCTGAGGTCCTCCGGAAGCGCGAAATTGAGAAGCAAAAGGTCGAAGTGTTAAGGGAGGAACTGGCCGAGGTTCAACGGGAAGAGTACGATCTCGGACTCAAGCTCCACCTCGCCTACAAGCGCTTGGATAGAGAGGCCGACTTTGAGTCGACAGGCCTATGGGTGAAGAGGGTGACTGGCTGAACGAGCTTGCTTTGACGAAACCTTTCATTTTGTGACGCATGACAGCATGGGGTGTTTTTTCCAGGCGATTTGTTTCGATGAACATACGTGTGGTCGACCTGGGTTACGGATGGGCTATGCATAGCCGGCGAATAGCGACTTGGTACTTTACTCTCACACTACGGCGACTGGTTCTTGTGTACGTTATTAGATTCTGTTGTAATCTCAATCTGCTTAGGGGCTGTACGGAAATGAATCGACTGACGAATTTTGATGTTATTTGGAGTGTAACGCATGAGATGGTATTGGGCTGTGATTGAGCAAATACGAGCAACGATAATGGACAGTAAAGTGATGTGTTGACTGTTCTCGGACTGAATGAGGTGCCATACTGAATGGTTTACATAATTTTTTAAATACAGGAATTCTCGATGATGAAACGCTTGACAAGACAATCTTTCCCTCCGAATTATGAATCAATCGCATGCAATGCTGGTGTCATAACCATCTTGTTCGCCAGCATTAAGGAAAACAACCGTTGATTACCGAACACGCCCTGTGTTTTGTTAGAATCATATATCCTGCTCAAAGAGTTGAGGTTCAGGAAACTTACCCTTAGATCAATATCACTGGTAACCAAAGAAATGGTACGGACTGTAGGTAAAGCCAATCAAGCCCTTGATATGAGTCCCCCTCTACAAAGTAAAGCGAAATAGAGGATTTGCTTCACCCATTTCATGAAGTTCTTTTTCAGAATACGTTGCCTGGATATTATCGTGATCCAAGCGTTGCCGCCTTTGGTTCTCCTTCCAATACGAGACCATAAGAACCAGAGCTAGGACAAGCCCGAGACAGGCGAAGCCGCAGGACATGTTATAACCCAGGTAGAAATGAGGGGCATGGGCCTCGATATAGATGAACGAGCCGGTCAGTCCTCCCAGAGATCCAACCGACATGACAAAAGCCAGGCCGACCGCCCGGCGACTGGAGGAGACGATATTGTTGGATACCCAACTTCCTCCTGTGGGGATGATGGGAAACGTGCCACCCATGATAAAACACATACCCATAATTATGGCAATGGAATTGACGTTCTCGCTGTAGACATGGCCAATGATGACGGTGAGTCCGACAATGATACTCAAGAAGGCGCCGATAACAAAGATTGAGCGCCGTGCTAGAACATCGGAGCCAAAGGCTGTTACCAGCGCGGTAATGAGCCCGGAAGCATATGGGATTGCGGTGAGAATCTGCGATTTGGACATGTCGTATCCCATGCCATGAATGATTGCAGGCATGGAGAGTTTGAGTCCTATGCGATGTGTGAGCGACCATTGATTGTTACTTATTCGAAAACATCACCGTACCACAACCACATGCATCAGCCGCGTGGAAGATGAAGCCAAACGCCCAGTAGCGCCAATTGGAAATAACGACCATGAAATCCTTCCATTTTGACTGCTCATGGTCTTTGGGAACGATGCCGCCCTCTTTCACCAAGACCTGGATCTCAAGATACCGCACCTCTTCTGGCCTCAGCCATTTCGTGGAATGGGCAGGTGAGTCTACGAGTAAGAACCATGTTCCCAAGCCCACGGCCACAGTCGCACCGCCTTCAACGATGAAGAGCCAGCGCCAGTTCTCGTAACCACAGATGCCGTCCATTTTCGAAATGGCTGCAGCAAGTAAACCAGAGGCTATGCCTGAAACGGCCGACACTGCCATGAAAAGAGAAAGACGGAATGCCAACTCGTGAGGCCGGTACCACTGGCTGCAGAGAAACATGGCTGCCGGATAGAAGCCTGATCTAGAGCCAAGTTAGAAATGCACAGGTCTGAGGACCAAAGATCACTCCAGGGCAGTTATGGGCTTACTCGGCGGCTCCCAGCAGCATGCGGACTATGAGGAGGCTAGAAAAGCTGTTTGCAAAGCCGTGGCACATCATGACAATGCCCCATGAGAGCACCAGGGCGGCAAGGTATCTCGAGGGCCTCTTTAATGTTTTGAGAATCATATTGCTGGGGATCTCTGATTGACTCCTGAATTAGCAAGACGTATCCGTATTAATCTTCATCTTTCTGACTTACCAAAAATGCAATACGGGATGAAGAAAGCCGCAAGGACGATGCTGTACTGAGTGTCGGTAAGGCCCGTGTCCTCCTTCAAACCCATGACCTTGGCATTGCCGATATTGGAGCGGTCGAGCTGGGCAAACAGGTATAGAATGCAGAGTATTGGCAGCAGCCGCATGTCTATCTTGGCTCTGACATGTCGACGCCTTGTCTTTGAGAAAGCATTGTAGAATGCTTCGTCTTCCTCGCTGATGCCGACAACGCGGTACTTGTCGATATGCGCAACACGTTCAGCCGCCGTCTTTACGTCGCTGTCCACCGCCAGTATCGTCAAAGCGGTCAAGTCGCTCGCCATCGTTTAGTCAGGACTAGGTAGTCCTGTCTATCTCTGGTGTCGGGGGTGAGGTTCGGGAGGTTTTGCTATGTCGTGGGAAATTTCTGGCAACATCCCTCTCATGAGGGACTTATAAGAGATTCGTTAAACTCTACAGATGAGACAATGGATAGACTCTATGAATCAGGCCAAGGGCCCATGTTGGCTGCATAACGAGGCTATGGCGAAGGCCTAAACTAGCATCTAGATGCGTCGATGAGTTTAAAAGACATGCGGATAGTTTGAGGGTGCAGAAGCTCTTCGTATATCCAATCAACAAGTCACGTTCAGGCCAGCAGAGGATCTCTGGAGGCGGAGCCATAGCCCCAGGTGAAATAATGCGACGGGACATAAGGGTATAGATCAGCAGAGGCTTGCGATTTCTTTCATAGATGTGATTTGATACAGAGGTATATATTGTACAGGTAGGCCGGTGGGAGATAGAATTTAGCCCATGCCCTGCATGAATTCAACACGATCCAGCAGCATCTGCCGGTAGCCCAGGTACTCCTTCAAGCCCTCCCACTCAGGGCCAATCTCTTCACCGTGCCTCCAGGGCTCCTTGAAGCCCCACGCACAGGCAATCTTGTCAAGGGCAGCTCTCTCTTCCTCCCTCATCCAACGGTAACGCAGAGGTGTTCCAGGCGTCCATGTCACACGCTTCATCTGGTCTTTGTTGCTCAGCTTCGCGATGAGACCAAGGGAGCCGACTACCAGGAAGTAACCAGAAATGCCGGCAAAACCAATGCCTGTCGCGGTTGACATGTCCATGGTGTTCTGCCAATAAGCGGCATAAGCAGTGGATAATCCGAAAATACCAAATGGAAGGGACGCAAGTCCGATACCAGGGGTGGTTCCGTGCTTGATGAGCTTCTGGCGTTTAAATGCCGGGACGCAGTAGGCAGTTTCCACGATGCTGAGTGATGCATCCAGATTCCGGGCTTGGATTGCGGTCTGCAGGGCGAGTTCGGCAACAGGAATTTCGATGGCCTTGATGGCCGCCTTAGGGTTCTGAGGCACATAGACAATCTCGCCGTTCTTGTCCACGGGCTTCGGCTTGTTTGCGTATAGTTCAAAACGTAGGGCAACGATTCAGGGCGGCCGAGCTGTGCCTGAACCTGGACGTACAGCTCCAGAAACTCTGGGGTCATTTCGACGTTGGGGTGCTTGATGATGGTGTAGGCCGCGTAAGAGATACGGTTGACAGCCTCATCCAGCTGGGTATCCACTGCCTGATTTACTCTGTTCTTATCACCGCCTAGGGACACCAGCCTCGATGAGGTAGCCTTTGCCTGTGCTTGAGCCCTCTTCAGCAGAGGCTGGATCTCTACGGCAGCCCGAAGGCATGACTGCAGCGCGGCCGTGGTCAATTGCTTGGCTGGGATGCCGCTGACCGAGAGAAATTTGTTGCAGCTATCCTCGACCAGAGCGGCAAGTTGCACGGGATCTGGCATCCTGTGCTGTGCCTTTACTGGAGGAGCGGCCACTGATCCAGCGTCGGCTTCGTCTTTCGCCGCACTTGCGAACCATCTTGCGTTCCCAGTGCGTAGGAGAAGTGCCGAAGGAGAGGTATAGGAAGAAAGAGGAGCCAGTCGAGCGATTTGGTGTCGGGTTGTTGTTCGGAGAGGTGTAGATGTGCAGAACTGGCAGAGGTTGCCAATCTGTCTGGGGTTCGCGCGTCGCATCGTGGCAGCCATATAAGGCGCGCAGCCTCCTCGTAGGAAATGTATTATTGCTTCATGAATGAGCCTCCGCACCTGAGTGAGTCAATGCCTGCGACGTGGGCAAGCCGGTCCTCGGCCAAAGCTGGTCGTGGTTTGGGATGGAGCTTTGCGCAAATCACCAAAGGAGAGAGAGAGGCATTGAAATTTGACATGGTATTTGGGGTACTGTCAGATAGGTGCAAGTTAGGCGGGTACATGGAGGTACTCGCCAATGCCACCAGTGCGTGGGCTGAAAGTGCCATAGTCGGATGTACCCCGGGACGTACCTGGAGCACCGAACCTCAACTATCGTTTTTGGGTGGGGACCAACGACTGCAGGATAATCCGGCGCATTCACACAGCCCCATGACGACTGTGGTGCGTGGCCGGGGCTTGCAAGGCTTCCTGCATCCTTCGTGATTCTACGGAGCTTTTCTCTTCTTCTGCTGTTACAACAACAGCACCGGTCTCCATCGCAGGCACTGCATAAGCGAGGTTGCCAGCTCCGGTTCCTTGGACGCCCACACTCAACCGCACTATTTGACGTTGGGCAGACAGATACCCACTGTGGTTCGAGGGCGCTGACATAAAGACGACCCGAAGCCAGCCTGAAGCCTGAAACCTGACGACAACAACATCACCATTGCCGGGCGACAAGCTCGATTCTCACAATGCCGCCTCCTCCTCCTCCTCCACCGCCGCCCCTCCAGGTGCTGGCATCCCGCCTCCTCCGCCTCCTCCACCGGGAGGAGGTGCTCTGCCTGGCCGTCCTCCACCAGGCAACCGAGTAAGGCGACCTTGGAGACCCAGCGACGCTTGCCAGGACTCCTGCTAACGTTGGATAGAACGCCCTCCTCTCCGATATTCACAAGGGCAAGGCGCTCAAGAAAGCCGTCACAAATGATCGTTCCGCACCTCAAGTCAGCAAGCCGGCCTCGTCATCCGGGCCACCCATCGGCGGTGCGCCCCGATCCCCGGCATGGGCGGCGCACCGAAGCCTCCTGGAGGCCTCGCACCGCCGGCTCCTGGGAATAGGGCTAGGAGCAACAGCGATCAGGGTGCCAGCCAGGCTGCCAGCGGCGGGATGGACTCTGCGCCGCAGCTCGCCGGCTTGTTTGCGGGAGGCATGCCCAAGCTGAAGAAGACGAGGGCCGGCATCGACACCGGCGCAAACGCAGACTCCTCCTATCTGTCGGATCCCGGGAGACTACTCGCTCAGCACCGAAGCCCCGAGCTTTTCGGCACCGAAGCCACCCCAGGCGCAGCACCCGCCATTCCTGGTCGCCCCTCCCTGCCACCGCCCGGTGCCAGCAACCTACGAAGTTCGTCGTTGAGCGATACCAGACCCAGTTCCGTCTCCGCTCCGAAGAAGCCTCCTCCCCATAGGAAAGAAGCCACCTCCTCTACCGACATCCCGCAAGCCTTCGTCGTTGCCCTCGGCACCTTCAGCTCCCGCACCCCTCCACCTCCGGCTGCGCCTCCGTCCATTACAACAACTCCTTCAGCACCACCACCTCCGCCGCCGCCCCTCCATCCTCTAACACAGCTCCCGCGGCGCCTCCTCCCCGCCTCCATCTGCGGCTCCCCTCGGCCCTCTCCATCTCCAGTACCACGGGCGCAACCGCCGCCTCCTCCTCCTCCTCCTGCGAGCACTGCGCCGTCTTTGGCTGCTCAAGCAGCTATTCGTGCCGCCGGACAGGCATCTCCAAGTGCTGCACCGCCCCACCCCTTCCGCAGCGCCTGCTCCTCCATCCCCGACTACGGCGCCTCCCCGCCATTGTCTCGGCCTCGAGGATCGTCTCTTCGCCAGTCCATGCTCGATCCCAGCTCCTTTACACTGACAGCCAACGGGTCTAAAACGCCCAGCCCTGCTCCAAGCAGCACTGTCCAGTCACCGAGCTCCCGTGGTGGCCGAATCATCATCAACGACTCGCGTTGGCACTTCAAAGATGAGAGCTTGTTCCCAAGCCTAGGGAGTTTCATGGTGGAAGTAAGAAATATCGCGCTGGTCGTGGGAGTAGCGTGCCTCTGGATTTGAGCGCTCTCTGAAGTTTCTCATGATCAAAGTTACGAACAATAAAACCGCATTACCATCTCACTTGCACCACGCGCATGACCAGTACATATTGATACAAATTAACTCATCATTATATTGACGACCAATGGTGGATACGCTGTCTGATGTTGGGAACCTGTTCAATAAATGGGCATCTGTAATGATACTTAGTAGTACTAGTGTTTGATACAGTCGGCCATTCAGTCCATAAATGAAGAAGTCCGGGTGGTTCTTGATACGTGACTCTTCCAAATACTAAGGGTTTCCCAATATATTTTGAATGACAACCGTAGTTCTAATAGTGAGGACGATAGATAAGTGATATATAATACACAGGTTGCGTCGCCCACGCAGTAATTTACAAGGCACTTCAGGTGCCTGAAAACCCAAGTATTTACATGGACTTGAGGTAGTTGGACTCCTTGATCTTTGCCTTCCTCTCCTTGCGCATTGCCTTTCGTAATTCCTCGCGTTTGTTGGCCGCCTCAAGGTTCTCTGTGACCGTGGCGTTCTCGCGGCCGGGAAGGTTGACAGCTTGGTGCTGCAGAGGGACCTTGGGAGCCAGGGCCTCGAGGTCACCCCGGCAAGCAGTTTTGCCTCGAGAGCTCGTTGGCGCTTGGCGGCTTCACGACGGACCTTCTTGGATTTAGCTGTTCACAATGTCAGTCATCACTTCGGAAGACGGTAAATCCCAAAAGATTTGCAAGGGGCCAGCTTCACGTACAGAATTCGTCGGCGGCAGCATCGTCACTGCCGTCCGAGCTCTTCTTCATAACATCCAGGCAGGACCATAGCCACTCAGGGTAGTCTTCGTCCTTCAGGGCGACCGGATCGGTCTTGCCCTTGGTATAGTTCAGTCCATTCAGCACGGTGCCCTCAGGGCAGCTGGATCGGCTCTGCGCAGGTGGTTTCGGGGTCTCGCCGGCCGCGGTGACGGGAGTGGAGAGTTGTGGCTCCGCTGAGCGAAAAGCTGTCGACACGGAGAATTGTCGTGCAATGGGCAGCTGCCGCCGGGCGACGGTGGCGCGAAGACACCGCGTGCAAAACATGGTGAATTGCTTGACTTGATTGTTGCGATGAAGTGACGAGGCTCTCAGTATAGGGAGAAATTTTGGGGTGCTGCAAGTGGAGCCAGCCAATCAGAGATCTTATCTAGCAGTTTTGTCAGCCTCGCCGACTTCACCTAGCTTCCTCGCCCCAAGACATAGGATGTTTGTTACGAGGGCATAGACCAAGCAATTGCACAATTCTTACGGTTCCTTTGTTAATTTCAGATAGTCACTTGATAGATTGTATATTTACATTCGTACATGAACCGGCCCAGAATCTATGACATGCAGGTTTGTACCGGCTACCGAAGCAGCACAGGTGGACGTTCTCTATGAAAGGATATTCCGGTGGATCCGACTCTTCAATCCTGACAGATATTACATCTTTCGTTTCTCATAGAGGTCTTGCTTGTAGACATATGTTTCCTCATGACTTGAAACGCGCCTCGTTCAGCTTGGCGATCTTGTTGATGGGGTGCACCTTTGCCTCCAGGTCCATCTCCTCGTCCTTCTTCTCCAGGTAGTTCTGCTGCAGGAACTTGGTGCCCTTGATCTTGCTTTGCGACAGGAGCTGAAGGTAGCGTTCTACGTGCGTTGTTAGTAAAAGTCCATGACACAATTGCGCAGATATTGGTGGTTGGCTCACCTCGCAAATGACCGCAGTTCTCCAGGTGGTTCACACCCTCGCGGATGTAGCACTTGCTCAGCTCTTCGCCAACAAGACGGGTCATCATGACCTGAACCCATTGCTCCCTGGTGATGGCGTCCTCGGCAGCCTTGAAGGCCTTGGTGTCATCGTAGTCGACTCCGTTGAAGGTAGGAGGGACCTTGGGCTTGTGGCTCTTGAAGAGCTCGGACTCGGGGTCGGCATTGTGAATATTTGTCCGGCGCCGCGTATATGATTGGTATCAGGGTGTCGTCGGACTTCGAGTCGATACGGAACCGCAATTGACGACAGGCTCGAGGTTCGAGAGCTTTGATGTTGCAACTCCACAGCTCCCTCAATTCGGACGCAGACTTTCTCACGCCTCAATTCTAAGGCCAAAACAGTACGTACTCTGGAAGTGGCTGGTGTCCACAAGTCCCTTGCGCTAAAGATTCACCGCTTTGCGCTGCCCCACCTTTGGCATGTCAAGAAAAAAAAGTTGCGGCAGAAAGAGAAAAAAATCCTTTCGCCAGCCTCTGGTTTAAAAGGTCGGTTTCCGCCCCTCGAGTTCTGCCATCCTGCATCAGCATCTGGTGTTGACACAATAGACTTGCGCTTTTGAGTCACATATAGAATCATCAAGCCTTGTTTTTCTTGATACTTTTTATACATTCATTTCAAGATGGCCAAGTCTCAGACCAAGGACAGCAAGAAGGCGAAGGCCGCCGAGCCTCTCACCTCTGTCAAGAAGGGCGGCGTTACCAAGTCTTCGCAGAGCTCCAAGTCCAAGTCGAAGGAGGTCGCCAAGGCTGCCGCTGACAAGATTGAGAAGGAGGAGAAGAAGTCCAAGAAGAAGAAGGTTGTCGAGCCCGAGTCTTCCTCCGAGGAGTCTGAGGAAGAGGAGGACTCTGACTCTGAGGAGAGCGAGTCTGAGGCTGAGGCCTCTGACAGCTCTGACTCTGACGAGTCGTCCGAGGAGGAGACCGCCAAGAAGCCTGTTGCCAACGGCAAGAAGGACAAGAAGGCTGCCGAGTCCGAGTCTGACTCTGATTCCGACAGCGAGTCTGACTCCGAGGAGGAGGCCAAGCCCAAGACCAACGGTGCCGCCAAGGCTGACGCTGAGTCTTCCGACTCTGACTCCGACTCCGAGAGCGAGGAGGAGAAGCCCGCCAAGGCCGATGCTAAGGTTTGTGATCCTATCTCTGATGACGATGCTATATATACTGACCCTACCTAGGATGACTCCGACTCTGATTCCGACTCCGACTCCGACGATTCTGCCTCTGAGGAGGAGAAGACTGAGGAGGCCCCTGCCTCTAAGAAGCGCAAGGCCGATGAGGAGATCGATGCTACCCCTAAGAAGTCCAAGACCGACGCTGAGGCCGACGCTGGCGGCTCCAAGACTCTCTTCGCTGGCAGCCTGGCCTGGAGCGTTGATGATGATAGCCTGTACAAGGCTTTCGAGCACTGCGAGGGCATCGTCAGCGCTCGTGTTGTCTCTGACCGTGCTACTGGTCGCAGCCGTGGTTTCGGCTACGTTGACTTTGCTGATGCCGCCTCTGCTGCCAAGGCTCACGAGGCCATGTCTGGCAAGGAGGTCGATGGTCGCCAGATCAACCTTGACTTCGCTGCCGGCGAGTCCAACAACGCCAACCCCAGGCCCGCGCCAACGAGCGCGCCAAGAAGCACGGTGACACCGTCAGCCCCGAGAGCGACACCCTCTTCGTCGGCAACCTGCCTTTCGATGTTGACCAGGATATGGTCCGTGAGTTCTTCGGCGATGTTGCCGAGGTTGCCAGCCTTCGTCTGCCTACCGACCCGTATGTCTCTACCAATCCCTAAACCTATCAACCACAATGCTGACCCTTATCTAGTGAGAGCGGAAACTTCAAGGGTTTCGGCTACGTTACCTTCAACTCTGTTGAGGACGCCAAGTCCGTCTTCCAGGCTAAGAACGGTGCCTCCATTGGTGGCGGCCGTATGTCTCGTGCCGTGCGTCTTGACTACGCTGCTGCCCGTGCTCCCCGTGAGGGCGGCGGCGGTGGTGGCTTCGGTGGTGGCCGTGGTGGTGGCCGTGGCGGTCGCGGCGGCTTCGGTGGCCGTGGCGGACCTCGTGGTGGTGGTGGTGGCTTCGGTGGCCGTGGTGGCGGTCGCGGTGGTGGTCGTGGTGGTTTCGGTGGTGGCCGCGGTGGCTACTCCGGCACCAAGATCTCTTTCGATTAAAGTGGGCAATTTGAGGGCTTTGGCGCGGGTTTCTCGAGTGGGTGTTTGGGCTTAGTGGGCTGTCATTTCAACACAAGTTGCGCTTTAGGGACATCCTGGAGCCGTGGGCTTTGAGAAAGATGCCGCTAGCATCTCGATGCTGGCAGTGTTCGATAGACCGGGGCTTTTCCTACATTCTTCACGTGGACCGTGGGCTCGTGGCTTCTGCCAACCCTCTCGCAGGGATTTGGTAATAGAGGGCATTGTTTTACGCTTTTTGATCATGAGAGATTTGGTTGTCAGGCGGTTTCCGCCTTGACAGCTGTTTTTGGGTTTCCGAGGATTTGACGGCTCTTGAATGAACATGAACCTCTATGGAGCCTTCAGGCACCGGAGGATTTGGGTTGAACTGGTTCTTGTGGGTTACCTTTTGCGGGTCCTGGGGGCTTTTACCAACTGCTATGCTCAGGCTGGCTGTTCGTGAGAGTACGACACATAACTCCGGTCAACGACATGTTTGATCGAACCCTTGACTTCCTCGGCTATATCTCCGAATTCCACCAACCTTTAGCTCTTGCTTCCTTAGACTGGTAAGTATTTGCCATCATGTTCCACAGGTACGGCATGTAAAACAGGCGTTTTAGAGATTTGAAAAGTAATATCAATCAATTTGTTAAGAAGAATCATGATGAAAGTAAAAGTCCGCGTGAGTTTGAATGTGCATGGGTGTGTAAGGAAATAGCTAGGCACATCCGCTTGACAGAGTCTTGGTAGAGTCAGATGTTGCGATTCCTTACGGCCAGATCTGAACTGACGATTGCTACGATTGGCATGAGTGAGTCAAAAGACCCTCTGATGGGGCGTAGCGAAGGAGGCAGTTCTTCTAAGCAGTGGTCGTGTGGTCAGAATGTACCGTCAGCCTGGCTCAGCCTGTCACGAGCCAGCTGTTGAGCGTATTGGTGTAGTTGAGGCTAAGAGTGAGCGTGGCTAAAGACAAATCAGGCACTAGCATCTTACCAACGCCTGTAGCCTGGATTTCGTCATTTGGGATATGAAACAAAAACCGTCTAGAAGGTCAATGAGTTTCCTCCGGCATTGTACTTAATCGACGATTCAATAATGTTGTTGTCATGCATGTGTGTTTTAGGAGGCAGGGCCTTCCCATCCACCTAGGCCGTGGTTGGGGATATGCATATAGGGACGAGACCCGCCCCCGATCGCATGCGGAAGATTACGTCGCCAGTGCATCTGGGGCCCATCCAACCTTGATCGGAGGGCGTGACCCGCCTTGGGCTCACCTGAGGATGGGCATTCGTTCGTGGCCGGTTGTCGCAGTCCAGTCCTGCAGGCGGAGCACGCGGGTGTGGAGGAGAGGGAGGATGAGAGGGAGGAAGAGAGGAGGTGAGCTTGGTGAGATATACTGGAGCTGGGCCGAGGGAGGCAAGTAGAGGTACCTGCTCTGGTTGGGTGAGCAGGTATCTCTTCACACACCAAGTCTCAGCTGCTCACCGCCCTTGACTCTCTGCTCCCAAGTCCCAGGACGGATAAGAGTCTCGCTCTGCAGGTTAGCTAAAGTAGGCCAGAGTATCTTGTTGGGAGCAATCGTCATGACTACGGAGATCTCGGACGCGGATCTTACGAGCACCAGGGCTCAGGGTCCATATCATGGGGCGATGATGGAGAGCAACCAACCCAGTGTCTCTCTTCTTAAGGCATGATGCACTGTCACGATCAATTTGATGGGGTGAGTTTCCATATGGCTGCTAGTTGGTTGCCGCAGCATGTCGACGCGAATGAGAGAGAGTCTTATCTCCATCTCGACATTGCAGATTACCATTGTTAACTTGGCCTTCCTATTTGGACACTTGTACCGCCTTTATCCCTGGGTACTGACTACCTACCTATACTACGTAAGGTATGTATTACAGTAGAATACATAGACAAAGCGTGAGAAAGAAAATGAATGCATAATAAACAAACAGAACCGAGTGGTGCTCATGAATTGCCATGTGTTTCACTTGATTGCGTTCATCAAGACCCAGCAATGGCATTGGCGACTCGTGACGGGTGGGAAGGCCAGCTAGTCGTTGGCGCGTGACACTGTCCCATTGTCCCCACAGCCCAGCGCAGATACGTGACCATACGTGACCGCAAGTACCGGTACCGGCACTGGCGTTCTGGTGCTGGCGCTGGGCGCTGGTGGTGGCTCCCCAGTGCCTGTTCCCACTAACATCATCCGCTGACCTCTCATGCCTTCCCACTCATCCCCAACCTGATCAGACAGACAGCAGCCATTTCAGGGCACCAGCGAGGCCAACTCCCAGGGAAGCCATCTTGACTACTACACCGACATCCAGCTCTTTGATTCTAACCTCTCCTGTCCCTTCCCTTCCCTTCCCTCTTCCGCTTCCCCTTTTCTTTCACTTACACCATACTTACATACATACTCAACCCCTCCTCCCCACCTCACAAAGAGCAGCCAACCTCCTCTTCCTCCTCCCCCACCCCGCTCGCGCACCCACGCAGGGACCGCCCATACTAGATAAGAGACGTCTCCGTGGCCCGATAACGCTCTTCCTCGTGGCACGACATCTCAACAAACCTACCGTCCACAGACCGGCTATTCCGCAACTCGAGGGTCTTGGTTCAGGTTCAGGTTCAAGAAATACACGTATCGACGCCAACTCTCAACGGGTTGCAGTCTCACGCGACCCCGAAGCGATATCGTGTTACTTGGGCGCGGGGCGCAGATGCCCGACATGGATGAACAAGGCAGCCCATCTCGACAGCAGCCAGCCGTAACCTCCCAACCTGGCATCATGTCGAGTCCCGGTCTGCCGCAGCATCGACGCTTCGACGGTGCGTGTAGTTCCCGTTGTCCTCGGGTTCCCATAATGTCTTAT
Organism: Albifimbria verrucaria; assembly: GCA_020081605.1. Classification (NCBI taxonomy): domain Eukaryota; kingdom Fungi; phylum Ascomycota; class Sordariomycetes; order Hypocreales; family Stachybotryaceae; genus Albifimbria; species Albifimbria verrucaria. The sequence continues at coordinate 3,877,612 of JAHREC010000018.1, forward strand.
CCACGCGCTGACACAGAAACAGAGTCCTGGGTCGAGGTTTCATCGCAGCCTTCATCCTCGTCCCTCTCCAGCATCGGAGACGAGATTGTCACGACTGGTCTAAGAGTCAGGGCACCGTTTAATCGTCGGCGACGTCTGCAGACATCCTCGAGGTCCATACCCCACCAGCAGACCGCGATCCACAACGCTGGAACCAGCAGTCAGGAGGAATACGATGAGAGCGAAAGCGAAGAGGATCACTTGCTGACGAGTTCCACCGAGAACGTGCACCCGTCCGCCGAACAGCCAGACTTGGACGATTCAGACGTCAGCTCTGACGATGGAGATAATGCGACTGCGCTAGGCCGGGCATCGGATCGACCTGTCTTCCATCCACAGCCCAACGCGTTCTCTCATCCACCAGCGTATCTTCATCAAAGGAGCCACTCTACTAATACTGCCATACCATCTCATCCACACAGCGGCTTTACGACCCTCTTTCTCGCAGCGATCACAGACAAGGGTTCATCAGGGCGGCCCCAGCTTCATGACCCCATCGGCGCGAGAAGACAACGATGCAGCGTTGCGGGCCTCTCTGACCACGCTTTTGTCCTGCGCTGCAGCCGCGAGGGACTGCCCAAGTCCAAGGAGGAAGCGGAGGCACAGCGGGCCGCGAACAATGGTGTGGGTCCTAGTACCCAACCTGTCGAGCTACGCCTCGTACCAGAATCGGAGCTACTAGAGGAATCTCCACCAGCGCAGCCGAGCCCCGAAACGCAGCCCCGGAGGAGAAGGTCGCCCGCCCCATCGTCACCTCGAGCGGATACCGCTGCTGGTGCGGAGAAACCGAAGCGGCCCACATCAGCAAGCCGAAGCCCACGGGTGGTTAAGAAGAAGAGGACCGCTTCACCGGCAGAGGAAACACTCATTTCTCCCACACTTCTCACATGGGTCGTGAGTGCCGGTGTCGTCGTTTTAGTCTCCGTGGTTGGTTTTGGTGCTGGCTATGTTATTGGACGAGAAGTTGGAAAGCAAGAGGCTCTAGCCGCGAGCGTGGGAAGCGTCAACGAGACGGCCTCCTGCGGCCGCGAAGTAATGCGAACATCGGGTGGCACTCTCAGACGATTCAGATGGGGCGATGTGGGAAGAAGCATCGTTGCTCAAAGCTAATTAGCGAGCGAGTCTGAAGCGGGAGGATAATACAGGGAAACGAAACGGCTGAACGTGACACATGGCTGATATGCTTCAAAGACCGGGAAGGCGTTTTATTTGTTTTATGTGTCATCTCGAATCTATGAGGGAGGCATCATGTGCATACGAGATACGAAGGCCATGAGCTACTTTGTAGAGCGGGTGAACGTGGCGGAATGGCGTTGGCATTTGCTGGGAGTGCATTAGCTGTGTGGATTGTTTGGGGAGGCTTCTTGCTATCGTTTGATGTGTTGGACAGATTTGTTGCTGCCACGGCAACTATAGTATTTGCAGATAAAATGACAATCAGTGAACACGATCTTATAGGGATTCAAGTACATGAGGCACCCTGGAAACAAAGCAGTTGTGTGTGTGCTGGTTGTGTGACTAGAGGCTTATATCCACAAGTTTGCTTAACATTTACACATTTTGGTCACACGCTCTCATGTTATGCATCCAGGGAAGTACTTTGTCCCATTGTGATTGTGGCCATCATAAATAATACCATTACCAACATTAATCCCGGCTCCTGTTGGTCAGAATTCCAGCGCTGCTCCAAAATAGTGACAGACAAGCTAGGATGATAGTCATCGGAATGGAAGCATTCTGTAAATCGCCTGGATGTAGATTCAACCACCAAACCCAGAATATGAGCGGCCCAGTCACCATAATGCAATGATAAGCTAGGACATAGATTGGAGACACCGCAAACACGGCTTCGAATCCCCATATAGGAGAATCCATGTCTCGCTCAAAACTCTTGCTTCGTTTTGGGATACGCTCTAGGTGCATGCTACCTGGCGGGGCTTGTATGCATTCGTGAGGAATCCTCCAAGTGCAAGGCGAGGGACAGGTATAGAAAAGGGCTTGGAAGAGGTGAGGTGATATAGGAGGGTTTCTAGCATCAGCTGCTGGAGCACGGGGCTTGTACAGATACTCTTGGAGGAGCGGGAGATCTTTGTGGTCACGAACCACGCCGTTAACCATCAATCTCGTGAACTAGACAAGTATTTTAGCGATTAACGCGCACAGTTTGTAACGAAGCATACCTTGACACTTTGGCAGTATTCCAAGCGCCAGATGGAAAACCATAGCCGAAGTCGTCCTCGGTGCATTCTATAGCATCTTTTCAGTTCTTGAAAGACGCTATAGTCAGTTGTGTTACTGCTGACTGATATCTCACAAGGCGTGAGGATGCGGGATGCTCCTTGGACAGCAAATAGAATCCAACTTTGGTCTTGAAGGGCTGGGTTCATTGCAGATGACTGAGTTTGTTGTTTGTCCGTCAAATTCTGCTGATGGGAAGGCTGAGACACGCCGGACACGTTTGATTTGGAAACTGCGTTACTGCGGAAGTGATTTGAAGAAGAGGTGGAAGAAGTGTTACCTGGCGGCGTATATTTTTGAGCTGCTGATGAGTTGGATGCCGCGGGTCCTGCAGGCGTTTGTCTAAATATGTCTTTGAACCAAACCGTGAGAGCCTTGGTGTTTCTCCTTTCTATACACCCATGCCTTGATTCCGGTTCGTCGTCCGAGTAGGCAAGGATATTTACAATCAGCTCGGAATGCTCCCGAGAGATCTCCTGCCATTGTTCGACTCCACAGGTCTACTGAGCATCAGCATAGCATTTAAGGCCGAGGATTGTTGTACTTACACATCGCCAGAACACTCGCGCCTCATCAGGCCGTAACATGCGCTTACGCGCGCTCAGAGGCCACCAAAGCCACCTTACATGGGTATGGTCTTCAACCCAAGCTTTGAGCTGGTTCGAGAGCGAAAGGTCTTGATCTTGTGATACCCGAATGTGCTTTCTGGGTATTGACAGGAGTAGATGCCTCAAATCAGGTGGTAAAAACACGAGCATGAACTCTTTTCGCAGTTTTCTAAATGACCTAGAGTGTTGTAGAAATGTTCTTAACTCTGAAGTAAAGGGAAATTCGTCTTTCACCAAATCTTCCTCAGAGCCAGATGTTAGTGATTCTTCATCTACGCATTCCTCAACCACTTCCAATGGCGAGTCTAATGCATGCTCCTGAGAAGCCAGGGGTTTTTCGGTGATGCGTCCTAGCCATGTTTCGATTCGAGCTTGGTCTTCCAAAGCAACATTCAAGCTGGCTTTATCAAGACCTTCAACTTCTTCTTCCCCTTCCTCTTGCCGTATGTAGAGAACAAGCTGCTCGCTGATTCGTGATCTTCCTTGCCTGCTGCGCAAAAGCTTAGCAACGGCTTTCTCTGCTTCATTCTTGGCTTCTTTGGAGAGGTTTTTGTGGAATGACTTCAGTAGTCGTCGTAAATTATCCACAAATCGTCGTTGACCTAATTTGGGTAGAGCCTTTAGGCATAGTGCTCTGAATTCGGGTTCCTCGGCGAGAAACACTCTGATAAGAGCCTTTCCAGTTGCTTCTTCGTTTGTTGTTTCTTCGGAGATCTGAGATCTAATATCGTCATTGTCGGATGAAAGAGATTGAATATCATCAGGAGATCACTGGCCCTATTCTGTATCTCCGCGGCTCTTGGCTTGTCGATATCTCGAGCAATAGATCCTGGTGGAACTCCCCACGTTCCACTGTGTGAGGCGGATACATAGGCCGAGTCGTTATCTAAGTCCGCGGCCCGTTTTGCTCCAAGTTCCAATGATTCAGCCTCTTCATGTCGACCTTGCTTGCGATATAACGACACTAGGTGGGCTATGCTGGATAATGTATCGGGATGGTTCAATCCAAGCAGGACTTTGCGGGATTCTAGCACTTGCTCTCCGAGCAATGCCGCCACTTCCATTCGCCCCTGGCCTTTATATCGAGATGCTAGATAGGCCATGGTAGATAGTGTCAGTGGGTTGTGCAATCCGGGAAATTGTTTCCTATCCCTATCGCGTCTCTACTGTATCGTTCCGCACCATCCCATTGCCCTTCAAGAACAGAATATTCAGCCAAATGATGGAGAATGCATGCTTTAACCTTAGGTTCAGTCAGGTAAAGGAGCCCTTCGAATCGCAAAATAGCACTTGCTTGCGACATTAGTGCTGTACGGTCTGAACGGTGTTGTAATTCATCATAGACAAACATGTGAGAAATAATCACAAGTGCCTCATTCCAAAATTGATTGACATTCCCTTGGGAAGTAAGCCACAAGCGCACTGCCATCTGTAAGAGACGCGATATCTTGAAAAATTTGAGCTCTCCCATTCCAAAAACGAGAAAGCGTTGAGAACCTCTAGAGTATCTGAGAACAGCCTTTCACTACGTGGGATTCCCTCCCAGTTCGGCAGCCGCTGGAAAAATTGATATGTGATCTTTACTGAAATGTCTTGAGGGTTGAAGAAACTGAAGAAGGACAAGAGATCGGCGGCGAAGGGTATTGCTGCTTGATCTGTTCAAAGGAAGTAAACCATGTTGGTGCCACACGGTTGACAGCTGAGTGATCTCGTCCGGTTGCCGTAAAGTGCTTATTGAGCAACCGCACCGTAGTTTTCTCATCCTTGTGTAATAACTGTAGATAGTCGTTAACTTTGATTGCGTTCCTGAGGATGAAGGTTGTGGCCTGGTCAAGGGCCAGTGGGAGATGCTCAAGGTAGTCTGACAACATTAACCGCTCAGCCTGCGTGGTGTGGATGCCTCCTAACTTTGCAAGAAGCAGAAGTTCCGATTCCTCGAAAGACATGGGCGGCACCTCTTCGGAGTGTTTCCAGGGCCTTGTCAACTCGTGTCCTACTCTTTTATTCCTCGTCGTTATGAGAACAGCCCCGTGTGAGCCCTTGGGCAAGTAGAAAGAGATTGGTTTCTTATTGTCCGGATCGACAAGGAGTGAAGATGTATGGAAAAGGCTTTCATCATCTGCACCATCGAGAACCATGAACCATGAACCATTTTCCGTCCCCTCCAGCCAATGTTTTACGAGTAATGACACATTGGTTGTCGGGCCATTACAGCCGGGAATTTGGCACTCGTCTGCAATAGATGCGTACCCTTGGTGAAAGCTCTCAGTGGTGGCACAGTTAACCCAGAAAACGGATATTCTATAGTGTAATTGCAACCAGTATACATACTTCAATGCAATTTGTGTCTTCCTTCAATTTGTCAGCCTTCTGGTACGCATGAAGATTTATAACATACCCAACACCGCCCAAACCAAATAAAGATACTCTTGTCTGGGGACTACTATTCTTTTGCGGCGTGTGACCAAAAGCGTCCCTTAACCTATTAAGAATCTCTGAACGGCCTACAAAATCCGGGTTCCTGGGGTAGGGTATCATGCCTAGGGTTCACTTAGACTGAGTAGATAATTGTCGGAAGCTTTGTTCCAACTCACGTATCAGGACTGGAGTCTTATTGACTTGCCTGCTTAGCTCTGTAGCTGAAGGTGCCCAAGACTCCAACATAGCCTTAACGCAAGCCGCTGCTGTGACAGTTGCATAGCGTAGCCACGTTTTTGGGTTATGGCCATCGGCATAATCGCAAGAACCCATAACCAGTATACATGGGAAAGCGTTCCAAACTCCAACGCTTTCCATATCGAAACCGATGACACTGTATTGTTCTGCTATCTCATCCCGCACACTTCCGTCTTTGATCGCTACGTCACCGCATGCAATTCGGCCAAAGTGGACTGCTGGCTGTGGTGTATCTTGCAGGAATCGGCGGCGTGCAACCAGCCTTCCATTGCACCCACATTCTTCACATGTCCTCTCATTGCTTAGTTGGGGATGGGGATAACTCGTATCGAACAATTTATCTTGGGCTATACTGGGATATGTCGCTTGCAGCTCAGATTGTCCCTGGAGTTTGTCAAGATGATTGGACGTCCTTGTGCTCAGCATCTTTCGGGTACCGAAACTTTCTAGTTTTGCTAAGAAAGCACGAGCATCTTCTTCGATTACGGTTGAGGATGCCAGGTATGTGCTCTTCTCTTCAGAGCGACGATAGCCACCTTGACTGAGATGGTGTTCGACAGTTAGAGTGCTTATAATCACATCGCCAAGAACAATCTCCGTGTTCGTACGAGGTCTGAATGGCACAACACCACATACGCCAGCAATAAGAGCCAACTTGACCCCTGGGAAACTAATTCGACAACACGCCGCAACAATTGCAGCGGAGGTTTTCTTTAAATGCGAACGGTATGCGAGAACGACGTTGTGAGGGCCTATGGAACCTAGGAAATAGGTGTTGGGATCGCTAGACAGTTTGCCATAGTAGTACTCATCGTCCCAACTTCGGTCGAAAAGTGCTCGAACAGCATCTGCCTCGATAGCGAGGGCACAAATGATGGCTATCTCAAAGCCAGACCGTGCAGTAGGGCGTTTCGGTTCCATCCTGATCTAGATGAATGAAGCATTGAGCATTGGTATAAACTTGGAAGCAACGAGATTGCACGCGTGGGGTTCATTTGAATTGATGCCCAGCCTTGTGCGGCTCAATGTCTTACTCGGGTATATGAGATCAGGCTGTCTGAACATGCTACGTCCAACCAGAACAGGGTGGTGAAGCCTGGCCTATGGCAAGGTAGCATTTAGCTTGGGCTTGCACTGCATCTACTTACATGCGTTATGGGACATCTTTGGTGGTTTTACTTCCCGAGCATAACAGATCTTTGGACCGACAGTAACAGTCAATAAGCATATAGGTTGATGGCGAGTTGGTCACCTCCAGTTTCTGCCATCAATTGGCATGTGTAGCTAAGAAAACAAACATGGTTAAGGGTGAATAAGAACTTGACTATAAAGAGCCAGCGATGCAAAAGTTATACGTTAAAAGTAAGTTCACATCATATCGATCATCACAAACAACTACCTACCCATATGGTAAATAGGTAGGTACCTTAGTTACTTGGAAATTGAGAAACTAAGGTAGGTAGAATTGACGTTTCACACGCAACATAGCTCGATAGTCGAGATCGTATTCGCACTGACGAAACGAGCATTCGCCGCGTTGCCTGATGTTGGATGGAACTGCCTACGTATGGTGTGGCAAGGCTTGGAAGCAAATTGATAATCTGCCGTAAAAACAAAAATTGAGAGCAGCAGTATGACAATATTTCGAATCAGTCGAAAACCCATCAGTTCAGGTGGTGAATATGGTACGTTGGCGACCAATTCTCGAACCACAGTAATCAGGGCCCTGCTAGGTGAGCCACTCGGAAATGGGACTAGGCAGGAGCGAGGACAATACGATGCAGCTTTTTGCGATGAGCAAGGAAAAGAAAAGAAAAGCAAACACAGAAAAGAATAAAAGAATAAAAAAATTGAAATTGGGATTTGAAGGTAGCAATCTTTTGATACAGAATGTAGAAAAATTGAACGCGTGGACAGATACAGCCCCTTTGTAATAGCGGCCATCATGCCTCGCAGAGTAACGTCTAGAGAACTCTTACAAGATTCTGCATGATGCGACGACACCGCTTGTTAGTGAAAAAATGTCATCGATCGCGTCTTCAATCCAGATCCGAATACGAGTCATGGATCTACCGGTGTGCCCTCACTACCTTGATTGGGCGGTCCCTGGAATTGATGCATGATGGTGGTCTCGCTACCTCGCGGGTACCCAATCTTAAGTGCTTGCCAAGGCTAAATACCCGTACCGCCCAAGTCCAATCGAACCCCTTTCAATGGTGCAGGAACATGGGAAACGGGAGCGATAAAACTAATCGCCTTTGGGTGGGTCTGCATTTTCTATCAGCCAAGCCATAATAATAAGTTCCAGTATCTCCCCAATTCTCGTCCAGACCCTGATCATATTAGGCTGGCCTGTGAAAGGGACGCGGTTTATTAATACGGAGATCCCAATTGCTCCTCTCCTTTCGCTCCCTCCTTCTTCATCGCGGCTTGACAGTCAACACCACAGCCGGTTCGACCCTCACCCAAACATTCAAGGGCGCCCACATCATCACCACCATGGGTCTCGTTCAAGATTTGGGGGCAATCCCTTGTCCAGCAATTCCTGGCCCAGAGCATCGGTGTTCAGGTCGCCGTCGCCTTCGCCGGCCTCGTCTTCCTGTCCGTCGTTCTCAATGTCGCCAACCAGATCCTCTTCAAGAACCCCAACGAGCCTCCCATGGTCTTCCACTGGTTCCCCTTCATTGGAAGCACCGTCACCTACGGCATGAACCCTCCCAAGTTCTTCAAGGAGAACCGCGAGAAGGTATGTACCCTCGCCATGTCCCAATCGCAACCCGTGGATAGAATCCCTTTGGCTAACTCAAGGCTGCTGTAGTTCGGCGATGTCTTCACTTTCATTCTTCTCGGCAAGAAGACCACTGTCTGCGTGGGACCGGCCGGTAACGATTTCATCCTCAACGGCAAGCTCAAGGACGTCAACGCCGAGGAGATCTACACCAACCTTACCACCCCGTGTTCGGTCGCGACGTCGTCTACGACTGCCCCAACGCCAAGCTGATGGAGCAGAAGAAGGTGAGTTCAATGTCCAGGCGCATAATCGCCAAACCCTACTTTTGCCTCAGAGACTGACTTGCGTCCTCCCAAACACAGTTCATGAAGATCGCTCTCACCACCGAGGCTTTCCGATCCTACGTTCCCATCATCTCTGGCGAGGTTACCGACTACTTCAAGAAGAGCGCCGAATTCAAGGGCAAGTCTGGCGTTGCCGACATCCCTAACAACATGGCCGAGATCACCATCTTCACCGCCTCCCACTCCCTCCAGGGTCGTGCCATTCGCAAGAAGTTCGACGTGTCTCTGGCTGCTCTCTACCACGATCTGGACATGGGCTTCACCCCATCAACTTCATGCTTCACTGGTTCCCCTGCCCTGGAACCGCAAGCGTGACCACGCCCAGCAGACCGTTGCCAAGATCTACATGGAGACTATTCAGGAGCGCCGCGCCAACCCGAGCAGGACACCGAGCTGGACATCATGAAGCATCTGATGAACTCCACCTACAAGAACGGAACCCCTGTCCCCGACCACGAAGTTGCCCACATGATGATCGCCCTGTTGATGGCCGGTCAGCACTCGTCTTCATCCACTAGCTCCTGGATCATGCTGCGTCTTGCCCAGAACCCTCACATCATGGAAGAGCTGTACCAGGAGCAGGTCAAGGCCCTCGGTGCCGACCTGCCTCCTCTGACTTACGAGGATCTTGCCAAGCTGCCTCTCAACCAGGCCATCATCAAGGAGACCCTGCGTTTGCACGCTCCTATCCACTCCATCCTGCGTGCTGTCAAGCAGCCCATGCCCGTCCCCGGTACCAAATATGTCATTCCCACCACTCACACTCTGCTTGCCGCCCCGGTGTCAGCGCTTCCGATCCCGAGCACTTCCCCAACCCTGACAACTGGGACCCTCACCGCTGGGACGCCGATTCCCCAACGCCCCTACCATCCTTCGCCAGGAGGCTGAGGAGGAGAAGATCGATTACGGTTACGGTCTGGTCAGCAAGGGTGGCAAGTCTCCCTACCTTCCTTTCGGTGCCGGCCGTCACCGATGCATCGGTGAGCAGTTCGCCAACTTGCAGCTGCAGGTCATCACCGCCGAGATTGTCCGCCTGTTCAAGTTCCGCAACGTCGACGGTGGCAACACTCTCGTGCCAACTGACTACCAATCGCTGTTTTCGCGACCCGAGCAGCCTGCCAAGATTCACTGGGAGAGGAGAAACTAGACGATTAAGCTGTAGATTTAGATTGGGAGAGATGGGTGCTTTATACGGTAGATGGTTAGGCGCAACTGTACATAATGCTTGCAACATGCGCTTTCAGAGGGGCGGATCTTGGATGGACCGCTCGATACACAAAGCCATGAGTAAATAATGCTTAATGACTTACACCGCATATCTTAAGGTGTGGAGGTTCTGCTAGCTAATTCCTATTGGTGATTGTTGACTTTGCTGAAGCGGACGCTATAAACTCTTTAGACCTTTAATAGGCATGAACTTTCATAAATAGCAAGGGTCGCTTGGTAAACAAGACTTGACCAAGACAGCATCGGCAATTGTAGCGTTTGGGGTCGGAAGTAACGGCATTCCGCTGCGTTGCTACGTGGGACGGATGCGACACAACTAGCACGTTGACGCAAGACATTGCTAAGCTCTGGGTGATTCAGCCAAGCTCCGTGTCCAGCCCAACCTCGAAGCTTGCTCAACAATTACTTGCACCTACTCCTATGCTCACAATTTGAGTGCCATACATTGAACCGTAGTCTCGCGAGCTGAACATTATGGCGGAACAGTTAGGTCCTTGGGTTCACCTCTGGGGAATCCCTCGCTCCCAGCTTCCCACGCCGAATGCGCCAGCCACGGAACTGGTACCTCTTCTCACCTCCATCCTTGTTGAGGCCCAATCTTTTATCAAAAACGTGCCACCATCTTCCTCCTCTTCGCCATGGAAAACAAAAGGTGTCAAGCACTTCCCTCATTCGGCGGCGCCAGTGCACTTATTTGAACGCATTGTACCGGCGTCGGAGCTGCAAGCGATAGCTAAGAAGCACCAGCAGCTTCAGATAGACACTTCAAAAGTGAGGTCGGAAAGCTGGATCTTACGGCAGAGCGTCCATGAAGATGCCGCAGCGACTGGGACGGCAAGCTGGGATGAGTGGGTAAAGACGTTCAAAGACAACCATGCGGAGACAGAGAAGGAGTTCACCCCGACAGTCCTATCAACAACTCTACTGCAGACTTGGGATTGCTCAGGTGTGGAGATCGTGACGGAAGGCGACACTTGGGTAGGATGGACACTTAAGCTTGAGGAGTCAGTGCACAAGATGCCTGCTCCGCTGAAGACCCGTGTCTTCCCTGTCTTCCAGGCCACATGTGCGGCGCGAGGTCGCCGAGAGGTCATGATTATTCAGATTGCACTGCGAGATCCGGAAGCCGAGTCTGAGGAGAATGAGCACGTATGGGGAGCCTATACCAGCGTTGAGCGACTGCGAGAGACGGAGGGTGGTGTGGAATGGGTCATGGGAACAGTATCGGACGCGCGCGGTATATTGCCAGCCTGGCTACAGCGCCTAACCGTGCCAGGCTTCATAGCGAAAGACGTCGAGATGTTCCTTGCGTGGATCGCCACCGAGAGGAAAGGGAAACGACGGGCGGATGTGCTTGATGACGAACCACAGGGTGCCAGCACAAGCAATTAAGCTGCCGTTGAGTAAGTTATGAGGAGGATAAACGGAGAGGAAGAGTCCCTAATAGAACCCATTCACTCTTAAGGGATGAAAGGATTCACAAACACATCCAGGCCTTGGTGCAGTACTACCTGCGTTGGCAGCGAGGAAGATGTACGAGAAGCAGTTGTTTCGGGGATGACGCGAGTTACAAGCTTGTTGAGATATTAAGGTAGTCAAGGTACATTGTATTAAGAGCAGATGTATTTACCTGTAGGTAGTTTTAATGACAACATATTTGGAAGGAGGGTGGTGCTCTTATCTGACGTGACTTCAATCATTGTTTTGGCAAGAGCCACACTGCATGCTCTGCGTTCATCCGCTGTAATCGAGGAACGTTGACATAACTTCAACTGAATACAATCCCCAAGTTCGATCTAGGAGGAAGTCCTTCGCTATGCCGGTCTACCGTGACGCTGGGTATTACTCTACGCCTTTAATATGTTCCAACTGATGTTTGGCCGGAACTAATACATCGCAGACCAGATATCAGTGTTTGCTCATACCAGCAGATCCTCAACATCGTTCGAGCTATCTTTACCACCCGTCACAATGGTTTCCAGACATCTATCCATCCCGTCAGACACACCTCCGCTCCTCCCACGCAGCGGTCCCACCAGCCATGCTGCGCTGATGCCTCCGACACCAGCACAGTCACAGTCCCAGCCCCAGTCCCAGTCCCAGTCAAGCCAAGGGTCAATGTCGACCTCCCAACTCATCGCACAGGCCGATGCTCTCGCGCGCATGACTTTTGAGCTCAACATCCGATCTGTTGCGGCCCAAGCAGACCGACTTGAACAGGATCTCCGACAGCTGGTAGTTCGCACTGCTCAGGACGAAGAGTTTCGAGAGAAGAACGAGCATCGTCTCAACGAGATTTGGCACGAGATTCTAGCTGTCAAAACTCGCATGAGCGAAGTACATGATGGCCAACAACAGTTGCAGACCAACGCAGAAACCCGCGGGAAATTGGTGGCAGATTTACTCGAGCGCTATGGAAAAGAGATGGCAGAGCTGCGAGACATGTTTAACACCATGAATGAACAACTTGATCGGCTACAGGCGTCGAAAGATCTCCTCTACAACGCAGAACCTGGTCGGTTTGAGAGACCAGGAGTCGAAACTAGGGCCATGACGAGGCAGAAGAAATCCCAAAAGACACAAAATAATGTCAATAGCATTCCTACAAGCACGAAAAGAAACGAAGAACCACCCGTCCATATTGTGGACGCTGTTCTCAAACGCATACAAGAAACTCTCAGCTCTACCCGTCGCTGGAACCGCGACCACAAGACTACCAATGTGGACGATGGCACCTTCGTGGCCAGCTACCTCAAGCAGCAATCTAAGCGAGATCCCTCCATGGCAGTCTTCATCCAGAAGAACATACGACGCCGCATCCGACGCCGTCTACCTCGTGGAGCCACTCCGCCTGAGAGTCTAGAAGAATTTTGTCGTGACGTTCGCTGGCAGGATGTGACTGAGACGGTGGAGTTGATCTTGGTGAGAAACGAGGACAATGCAATCCAAGCTTTGCGTTGAATGATAGCGGGAACTCGGACTCGAGCTCGGGGAGGCATGTATTATAAAGGCGATTTACCATGTCATCACATTCTCGTCCCTATTCGAGGGTGCTAGATAATCTCAACAAAAGCAGGTGATGCAAATAAAAGTGTATAATGGTCCGCGATAGGACTCGGCAGATAGAATACCACCATTCTAATGTACAGCACAGACATCGATTTGTTGACGCCTCATCCGAGATCCCATTAACGCCTTGTGAACCATATCCCGCTTTTTTATTCCTTTCTGTCCTTGACCAAACCCACAACGCCCGCTATCCACCTAGTAGATATAGTTAAAAGACATGGCATATTGCAAGCCCGCCGTAAAAATTCATGCTACAGAAACACGAGTCGAGAACCTCCTCCTCATGCCGCCCCTTAATCGTCTGTTTCGATGCCGATAGACTGCTTCTTGAGCTCGATTTCTGACTTGAGCTGCTTGATCTGCTTCTCGATACGATCGCGCAAGATCTTGTTCTGTGTCCTCTCACGGTCGGCGATGCTCTTGGCGAGCTGCTTCTCCATCTCGGCGATGATATCCTTGACACCTTGCTCCTCGTCGCGCTGGGCACGCTGATCCTCGTCAAGGTCGTCATCGTCATCATCATCGTCATCGTCGTCGTCGTCATCCGACTCCTCGTCGACTTCGATGCTCTGTTGGAACGCAGTTGCGGGTGTCTCGGCCTGAGTAGTCATTGGCGTGGTTATATCCAACATGCCTGCCGGAGGCGTCTCAGCAAAGGCAGCTTCCAGATCGGCTTCCAGGTCATTATCATCGCCCTCCTCGAACAAGCCATCGTCGCCATGCGGAGCGAAGTAGCCCATGCTCTCATCAACCTCGCCTTCAGCATCTTCGTCGGCGTACTCGTCGTCGGCGTCTGGCTGACGGTCGTCCACCCACTCCCACTTCGTCGAGGCGGCCTTAGCGTCCTCGGTGAGTAGTCGATCGACCTCAGCCTCCTTGTCCTCAATCTCCTTACGACTGATGGTCTTCGCGAAACGACGGTTGACACAGTCGTGCATAGGTGGCGTGAGACCATGCGGCCATTTGAAGTTGGGGTCGAGCATGCTGGGCAGAGGCGCCGTCCTAGCCTCTTCTTCTGACTTGACCTTATCGAAAACCAGGAGCATCTGGCATATGTCGGCCGACTTCATGAACGACTTCTTATCCCAGGTTTTCATGGATTCGGTGATGGTAGGAGATCAACCATGACGGCGGCGAAGGGCTGGCCTTTGACAGTGAACACAGCGCGTCGCGTATCCTCCTCGAAGAATTTTAACGAGATGTCTGCGCCGCCTTGACTCTTGTGTATTCCCATTTTTCCAGTCTCCATGCACGTCCGTACGTAGTCGCAGTGCTCGCCCGGTACCATACGTAGAATAAACTGTTCCTCGATGGCCGGGTCCACCTCACGGTCGCTTGCTTCGGAATCGTAGCCATCGCCGGGGGTGGACGGGCGGACGTCCACGGGGTTTAAGCACGAGCTGCGTGGGTGCTGTCTTGGGTGTCTGTCGAATCTTGATCTTGGTTGGAGGGCCGTGTGAGTGCGCTGATGTGGCAGCCAACGGTTTGTCTTCGTCGTCTTCATCATCGCGAGGGCGCTTCCTGCTCTCGACGAGCTTCTGTGTAGGTTTAGGCTGGCGGCCCGCCTTGGTGACGATTGGTGTTTGCTCGACAGGCGTGGCGTTCTGCGAGGGCGTGACCTTGATCTTCACCTTGCGATGGCCGTCGCCAGGCGTTGTCGCGGAGGTTGCTGAAGCGGCAGCTGCATCGTTGACGAAGGAGGTCGATCGGCTAATGTTGATCTTTAGACGCGGCTTTGGAGGCGCCGCTCCAGGTTCTGGGGCAGACATGGCAAGTGTTTCTCCTTTGTGCGCGTTCTCAACAGAAAGAATGCTGCTGTTTGGAGGTCATCGGGGTTGGTGTGAAGACAAGAAAGTTGGATGGGTCGTGCCGTGAAGTTGGGAGCAGCGCAGCGCTCGACGTGTGATTGGCTACGGATGTGCACCTCAGGTCAGTGGGGCTCCAAGCTCGACTGTATGCCTATGCCACTTGCAGTTGCTGAGCATCAGTAATTTATTTATCTTTATCGTATCGTTAGATACCTACCCACCTTAAATAGGTACGCAAGGTAAGCAGGCCATCACTGTACATGAGTTAATCACTCTTGGCTTGGCCTGTCTCGCCTTATTAATAAATTTGAACACGGAAAGAATTGGCCATATCATTTCCAACACATGTACTTGGCATACAGGTTTTACTTATCGAGCCGGATTTCCCACTCTATTTGGCAATCCAACTGTGTAGCCCTACCACCTGTTGACGCGAGCAATATGCGTACTCTGTTTATATAACCGTACCTTTCACGTAAACCTAGCAGTGTAATTGAGGAGGTCCATAGACGAAATATTGTGTCCTTGTAAGGATTCAACGCTTACGAACTAATAAACATATCACTAAGTTTGAATTCAAACCGAGATCAAGCATGGATGTCCTCAAAGTTTCTGGTATTTTTATTCCATAACACCAAAGCAGCTATCAACTGACATCTTCAAAATGTTCAAAACTGTGCACATGCTCATAACGCCCTTGCCTTCCGTTCTAAACCTGGGTATAAAGTGATGAAAGCCAAGCTTCCTGTTTGTGCCACCATTCGCGGTGGAGTGCTCGGTTGGTTGTGCCGTATCACCAACGAATCCCTCCCACCCGTAGCTGCCGTCCACGTTAACCCACCCGTGGCCTTCGATGCCTTCTTCCCAGCCCTTCATGACACCCAGCAATCTGCACCCCATTGCGCTCACTGTGCATATCACCGTATCGCTCGCATCGGCCAACACTGCCAAGTCCATCATGTACGCCCTTCCTATCAAGCTACGCAGTTTCAGCGTCTCTTCTGAGGGAGGAGCCATAAGTCAGGCGGCCTCATTGACATTGTCGACCTTCACACCAGATGGGGCATTGGCTGCATTGTTCCACCGATCGACACCTAGGTTCCAGAACATGGGTGCATAGAAACCACCTTCCCAACCGAACGTCTCGTCAACAAACGTGTGGAGTTCGAAAGGGTCGTCGCTAGCTTCCTTGATTGCTTCCTTGGAGGCCAGCCGTATCCGCTCCTGGGCTGGTATGGCTTCGGAGAGCTCTGCGTCTCTGTGTATGGTTGGGTCATCGGAAGCGAGGATGGTAATAGTTCTATGATGGGAGCTCTTCTTGTCGGTCCCATTATAATGTGAATCTACGAGCAACTCGGCCTGGCCAAGAAATTGTTCAACAGGAACATAGGTATCCCGATACTCGTACTCGAGTGGGTGTCGATCTCCGCGTCGGATGTGTAGTCCAACAATGGGGGCAGCTTTGTTCTCGGACTGTCCTGGCTTTGCCTTACTTCGAATCTTCTTCACACGGCTGTCGACATAGTCTTGGTCGCGTTGTATGAGAGCAAAGAACGCTCGGTATCCTGTTTGTGCAAGCTCGTAGACGTCTCGCAGCTCGTCCGAGTGCTTACCGAATCGGCGATGCTCCAAAAGAAGCTCAGGAAAATCTCCTTGGCAGTGGCTGGGGAGACTGCAAGATGCCTAGCCTTAGACGGGCAAGGGATAATATGGTGCCTTGGAGGCGGTTGGCAGTCCGGAATTGGTGGTGGTTGAAACATGTCGGTATAGCGACCATAAGCCCAACGCGAGTCGTCAATAAAAAGGCTCGACCCTGTGCCTTTGCCAGACCATACAAGGTCCACATCAACATGAGTGTGTTCCCGAGTCCAGCATCGGTGCTTTCCATCACAAACGTCATAGATGTCGAGCAAACTGGTTTTCCAAACATCGATGCTTTGTCGACGCCCACGAATCGCCCAGCATCGTTGGTTGTGAGGCCCCTCATAATGGCGGGTAGAAAGTTGTTCTTTTCTGCTTCGTATACATCGACAAAATCGTCCTCGGGGCTTTTGAGCCGAGGATAATTTGTGTTGAGAACGCCTTTTTGTTTGTGGTAGCCTTAGCTCGTGCCGAGACATCGCGGCACTGGTTCATCAGATCAGAGTATTCTTGAATAGTCAAGGGAAACTTGTACTCTTGGGGACTGAAACAGTCCACTTCGATTGCCCACTGCTGCTGGTAACTAGAATGGGAGCAGGGAAATCAGGTAAACTCTCTTGCTCTGTCACCTTCGTCTCGATGTTCACCAGCATCGATTCCGCAGGCGATGATGAGCGTAGACTACCATTTCTAGAGCGCAAAGAAGATGTGATAACATAGAGGGTAAGGACGGATCCTAAGAAATAGAACAGGACTCGGAACGCTCGCTTTGGTCGAGATACCAAGATTCTGGTAGGTGATTGTGACTTCTTCTTCCGAGGTACCAAGGCAGGAAGGCTCGGAGAAGGAGGCGGAGAGAAAAGAAGATGGTTAAAGTTAAAGCGAGAAGAAGTCGAAGACAAAGGGCCACGGTCCTGGCAGTTGTAAGATGCGGCTTTGCGCAGGTTGATTTCGGGTGGTGGAATGAATGTCCTAGGCGAGCCAGCTTTCGCCGGGCTGAGTCGAGAAGAAGCCATATTGGCCAATAATGGTTAAAAACACGAAATGAATGAATGTTTGAGATGAATAGATTTGTCAAAGGAGAGACATCGATGCCAGTCGAGGGCGTAAGGAGTGAATAGACGGTAAGAAGGAATGACAGTCACGTCGAGAAAGAAAAGGCCCAGTCGTGATATGGGAATGGAAGCAAAGAGTCAGCTGGGGATGTGGTCATCGACCCATGGGGATTGACACAATGCGTCCAGTAAATCGCTTCCCCGTTGGACAGATCTTCGGGAACAAAAGACAGGCAGTCTGGGGTTTCAGTAAATTGAATGGTTGTTCCGGCTGAAATTATGAACCAGCCGATCCTGATCGTCACAAAAGCGGCTGGAGACCTCGGCAGCACACAGCGAGTTCCCGGAACCAATGACGATGGCCAAGCAGGGACGGAGATGAAGCGAAAGTAAATCAAAGGAGCGTTTGAAAAGCGTTCCCTTGGGAACGAAAGGAGTGAATGTAGAGGGAAGAAGAAAAGAATGGTTGGGCCACGGTCAAGCCATGGGATGAGAAGGGAAGAAAGGAACGAGTTGGATGGAAGGTGCAACCCACAAGAGGTCGTGGAGGAGGAAGGAGCCAAAGTCACGATTACGTTCAACAACAATTCCTCATAAGCTACACCGCGCACAGCACATCGTTCAACAAGGCAGCTTCCGCAGCATACCGCAGCATTGGGAAGACAGGGCCCTCCTAGCTCGTCCGTCTATTTGAGGCCTTGCGATGCCACCAGCCAACCCCACGGGCCCCTCGTCATGCGGTCTGTCGTTTCCAGCAGAAAGCTTGGGCCGGAAACCCTCCCTCTAGCGCAGCGGGAGTCTCGCAGTTCCTCTGCTTCTACACGCAAAGATTGGGGACACAAAGAGCGCCCAGCTCCTTCATGTGCGAAAAAGGGCTCGTTTCGCCGTCCAGGGGTGGAGAGAGGTGACCACGCGCAGGGATTCACAACGCAGGTACGCTCTAAAGGAGACCCCGCCCCGATGAGAGCTACAGGGGTCGTAACCACGACTCTCCGTGGCACCACAATTGCACTTTTCGTCATGAGAAACAAAGTGTGAAGCAGATAAAGAGGTTTTTCTCACTAGAATACCGGAACTTACGGGAGAGAGAGGGGGCGCACCAGAAGCGTCCCAACCACCCAGCTGCGGGAAACATCCGGCATCGCAGTATCACTTTGATGGGTGTTTGGCGAGCACCGAGTGTCGAGACATCTCGAGATGACCAGCCTCCCATGTAAGTCACTGAGAAGCGAGATGCTGACGATGGCCTCCAACAAGTCACCGTGGCACTGCCCAAGGAGGGACGAAAGGGGATAACGAAGACGGCACTCTGAACAATCTCATGATAGCCTACAGGCTCCAGAACCCCAAATAAAAAGGAAAGGAAAAAAGGAAAGGTACATGTTTCACCAGTATCAGATCCACGCGCCATTGACCAAAAAGGACCTTTCCAGCGAGTACCCGGAAGGCCCCTGATCAGCCCTGTTTCAGATTTGCTCCCCTGTCAGTCGGCACCACAAAGGAAACCACCGAGGGCTCCATCCAACAATAGCCTCCCATGCCTGTCTCTCTTCATGCACAGATTCTCCTCTCTCTCGAAGCTCAGCGGCACCATCCGTTTCCGGGCACTATCAATCTTATCCCCGCCCAGCCGCTGTGCCTCAAGGCGAGAGAGGAACAAGGGCTGATGACCAGTTGCCTAAAACAAATGTTCCGCCGTCTTGTTCCCCGGAATGCCTTTGCGAGCCTGTCTGTGTCCTGGTGCCAAGCCTCAGCTGACGGGTCTTGAAGATGCTACCTATCCGAGCCGCTGCTGTAAATTGGATTACGACCCTGGCTCAGAAATGGGCTATGCATCTACATGTGCGCATACCATCTTCACGCAAAGCTTCCAGAAAAGACGTTGTTTGCTGCAAACATCTGGACTTTAAATCACAGGTCAGAAAGCGATCAGTATTAGTAGTAGTGGATCTCACATCAGAAGCCATCTGTCAAACGGTAGAATTCATGACAACGTCAACGAGAACAGAATGAACGTAACCTCATCAATTGTCTCACCACTCCTCCAAAACAACTCGCCTATCTTGCCCTCCACTCGGCAATGGTGACTGTGCAGCCACATCTGAGGTTGCACTCGAACGTTTGTTGGAAACAGGAGGACGCACCTGTCCCACATAGGCGTGCATATGCATGAGGAGCGTGTTAACCAGTCAGAACATAGGGATGTTCTCACCAAACACTCACATTCGTTTCAGTATCTATTTGCACTCGCCAATCATAAAACCTCCTTGCTGTTATTTCTTTAGACTGCATTGAGCTTTGAAAATAGGAGACATGTCCCTAGTCAAACAAGCCAAATAAGATGATACCGTTCTCTTTCATTCGTCATTATTCTTGTATTAAGCCATTCTGTTGCAACTAGGCCTCGCCCTCGAGGCTTTTGAGAGACAACCAGATGGGGAAACGTCTCAATAATCCTATCTTCACAACTGTCCCCAGTCTCCTGTTGTCCTCGTCATTCTTCTTCTCCCTGTTCTCCTAAACCATACCAGTGGAGATGGACACCTCGGGTATAACGCGAACAACTCCAAGCATGATATCCGGAAAGCAACCGTAACGCCGCCGCCCCTTGGATGGTTTCCTTACCACCCGATAAATACTGACGCCTGCAAACACACGCACTAATTCACAAATTTAAGAAACAACATCGACCTCAGCCTTCCACGTCGTGTCCTTGGGCAGCTCTCCTATATCCCTTTTCGTCACGTCCTCAACAATCACAGGTTTAGACCGGGCGTGATCGCGGGCGCTGGGTGGTAAACGTACGCTACCTCGGACCCCTCTGATGATCTGGCCCGTTTCAACTCGGTCTTGGATCATCTCATCTAGCATCCTGTTCATCTCATCGACGCCCTTTGCCGATTTCTCCTCGGACTCAGACGCCGGCACCATGGTGGTCTGTTCTGGCGCTGCAGCGTTTGGCTGC
Source organism: Albifimbria verrucaria (assembly GCA_020081605.1). Taxonomy (NCBI): domain Eukaryota; kingdom Fungi; phylum Ascomycota; class Sordariomycetes; order Hypocreales; family Stachybotryaceae; genus Albifimbria; species Albifimbria verrucaria. Next base: position 3,898,013 of record JAHREC010000018.1, read on the forward strand.
GGAGTTGGCCGAGGCAACCTGGGTTCGGTCGATGCTTCAGCTACGTCTCTCGACCGCGCAGCACTCCGCAATGCCGCCAGCATCCGATCCTTGTCATCCAAGCGCGCTCGAAGCTCGGCGATCTCTGCGTCCTTTTCCTTGAGCGCCGTTGACACACTGTGGTCCTCGCCAACCATAATGTTCTTGCTAGGTGCTGAAAACCCAATGGATGTGCGTGATGAGCTAGCACGGCGGGCTTGAAGCAGTCGTTTCTCTAGTGTTGCAATGTACCGGTTCTTGTCGGCCAGATCGGCTTGAAGGGCGCGGTTCTGCGCACTCAGCGACGCAGTACCATCGCCAAACTCTCCCACGCTATCTTCATCCGCCTCGCCAGCATCGCCATCAACAAGCAGGACTTGAGCTCCGTTGCCGCTGGTTGATCGTCGTCCAATCGTTGAAGATGCTGATGTCATGGAGGATGTCCGTTCCAGTAGGGACTTCGGTCCGGTCGATGTCGCTACCGATGAACGAATAGATGCTGGCAAGGAGACTTGCGAGTATCTGGCATACTGTCCGAGCGAACTCATGGAGCCGTTGGAGTTGACACCAACTGATTTTGAGCTCAAAATGAGGCGGTTCAAATGGTCAATTCGCTCCTTCAACGCCGTCCTCGCCAGTTGCATCTCGAGAATTTGCTCCTCGTGACGCTCAGCGGCTTCCTGTTCACGTGCTTTTTCCACCTGTTCATCCTTTGCCTTTTCCACATCGCTATCTTCGCCATTCTTTTTCTTCTTGCGTTGAGTGTCAAGCTGCTGCCGTAACTCAGTAATCTCCATTCGGTATCTCTCCAACAACACCCTAGCGCCACCGTCCCCGCCAGCACCAAGGGCTTCCTCTGCCCTCTTGGCATGGCTCACGATGCTGTTCTTCGCTCGGGATGCGAACTTAAGAGTATTCAGTGTTTCCTGCGTATGAGTATTGGCAGCAGCCACACTTCCTGCAGCACCGATTTGTATCGTGCACAATATGCTAACCAGAGAATTGCCAGATAATGCTCCTTGAAGCAGTCTTGTGAGCTTGCTGTCACGGTATGGCAGATGCTTTCCCTCTTTGTCTGCGCCTTTGCCCTCCTTGTCTTTCCACTCGGACAATTTCGCAATCACAGTACCGAGAGTGAGCAAACTCTTGTTAATATGTGCTCCCTCCTGCCTTCGCTCTTTGGATTCGGCTGCTTTCTCTGAACCTGCCAAATCGATCAGGCTCAAAGTGGAAACACGAACGCCACCAGGAATGATGCCAGATCGCTTGTCCCCATTGCTGCTTGCTGCGGGCATCCGTTCCCTACTCTCGACAACAATTTGAACGACGGCGTGACTTCGAGAACTGCGAGCATTGAATTGCGTGCTCGCGGTCCTACGAGCTTGATCACCACGGGCAATAACTCTCAACAGCTGCGTCGGACTTTGCACGATCTCTTCTTTGAGAGGCGTCGCATAAACACCTCGCTTGCTGTCTTCGCGTAGTTTAATTTCTTCTTGTGGTGCTCCCAGCCCACCGTTTGTGGACATACTCAACAGGTCGTGGATCTTTTCGTTATAGATTTCAAGATAGCTGACACGAAGCAGGAATTCACGAGAGGGTGTCTCTCGAATGTATGAGAAAATATCGGTAATAGCCAAAGGGATCACACCTGGTGAAGAGGCCGTGCCCTGCATGGAAAACGTTTTGCCTGTACCGGTCATACCGTATGCAAAAACTGTTCCATGGTAACCTTCCATGACCCTTCTTACCAACCGCTTTGCGATATGGTCATAAACGCGTGAGTTGTTATCATGTGTTGTAAAAACATTATCTGAAAAGGTTAAAATTAGTAAAATAGAACAAGGGGTTGGATATAATATGCTCGTACCGTAATAATGATCACCTCCCTCCTTTCCTCTATACGCAATAAGCGATGTTCGACCATCTACCATCCACTCTCCATCGGGACTCCCATGATCAGAGTTGGCATCTGGACGCACTCGAACGCTCACGAGAACGTTACCCTTGCCATCGGGCTTGGACGCTCGTTTCTCTGAGGCGCCATCTACAGGGTCATCGTAGGTTGTTGCTGAGGTTGAATAGGATTCTTGTGCGGATGAGCTACGGCTCTGTGGAGGTGAAGAAACACTGATTAAGCCATCAGACATACGCACAGTGCTGACGGATTTGCCCTCGCCGCTTCCATTCAGAAGGCTGGGAGAGTTCAAATTGTAAGCTCCATGTAACGGATCCCTAGAAGACTTTGACTTCCGCGCAGGTCGACCCTTCTCGTTGGCAAGCGGACTAGGCGGTAGACTGCTGCCAGGGCGAGTGTCACCACGCGGCGGCTGAGGAAAGGAGTTGATGCTGACAGTCTTTCGTATCGTCTTGCCAGCCGCATTAACGCCACTAACGGCGCGGATCTGGGGTAATGCGCTGGATGGGCTGAGAGGTGGCAGGTTTGCAGACGGGGCGCGCAAGCCGCTTCTCGGAGTAGTTGGTGCTGACCTTGTCGAAATAGCAGACGGTATGTTGCCGGTGCTCTTGCGCGTCTTGGTCACGGGTAAGGCGGGGAGTGCCATGTTGGGTGGTCCATTGGACGGTCGCGAGGGGCGCGGTAGTGTGGTCGCCATTTTTGAAGTTACGGCGAATAAGGAATCCTCAGCAGCCGGTTTTGCCAGGCTATGAAAATGTAGCAGGCGGCTGCTTCCCCGGGTTTCTCTACCTTGAGGTGACGGTGTCGTTGTCCATCTACGACAGGAAAGTAGACACTGATAGGGAGATGTTCGGTTTCGGGTCAAGCGAGTGGTGAAGTAAATCTTTGAGGTGTGTAAAGCGAAGAAGAGACGTTTGGTGGTGACGTTGCGATCGTTACTCGTGGCTGTGCGAAAACGGTCGCAAAACGGTTACTCGGGTTGGCGAAAGACCACGCCTGGGACGGCTTGTTGTCAGTCAAGTGGAACGTGCAATATGTGATGATGCACCAGGAACTGTATAGCCGCCGAACCCAAGTCGGTCTTGAGCCCTCCAGGTCCAAGAGCGACAAAACAGAAAGAAAAGGAAGACGGCTAGAACAGGAACAGGATCGGAGACGTACGGAATTCGGTCGCTCGAACAGATTATTGACCAGCAAGGCCAATTAAAGCACAGATGGGGAAGGTGGTGATCCGAGAGCAAGCTACCGAGGCGGAAGGGACTGCCCTGGCGAAGAACAAAAAGATTCGAGTGTATAGCGAGCTCGAGAGTCGGAGTGTGGGCACTCGTCGGCGATAGTTTGAGGCTAGAGTGATTGATCGGACGCTGGGCCGGAAGCTTCAAGTCACCCGTGCGGTAGGCCGTGGGTAGATTCGTCGGCACCTGATCGAGAGACGGAATGAACAGGCGATAGACGCAAAGTAACGGTGGTGCGCACGTTCTCTGGCGTGGTTGACGTGAGTGAAGTCGCGGATGTGGATGTGGAGGAGGAGACGGACGTCGACAGGGATCAACTCTGCCCTGCGTTGCCCAAATGCCGCCGTCGAGCAGACACAACAGACGATGGCCTGGGTCTCGGTCAGGCTTGGCCACTGGGGACTGTCGATGAGAGCCAAGTGGGGAGCTCTCGGGCAAGCAGGGTGCCGATTGCTGGGAGTGTCAAAAAATAAAACGACGCCTAACCAGTTTAGCCCAGGGCAGCAGCTCAAGCCAATGTCGGCGTCAACAAGGGATTGTCAGGTGACGTATATGACGACGAATCATGGGAAGAGAACGAGCAAAGTAAGACGGGGCGAGGCAGAGGCAGCAAAAAGATGAAGGGAGCGGTAAGCGATTGGACAAAGGAGCGACATGTACGGTGAATAACGAGCTTGAATCCCAATACCGACAACGACGAGGATGATGGTGACGAGGGAGAGTTTTCCCAGAGGTGACTGTTGAGAGAGGTTCGGCACAAGTACCTACTCTACTGTACCTGCCTTGCCATGGGCTGGAGTGTGCCACTGAACCTACTAAAATCTAATCTCCTAGTTAGCTCAGCCCGGTACGACACATAAGGCTTGCGCCTGTTGTTCCCTCCGTACTAAGGACCGCCTACAGCGCATCTTAGTTCGTGGCTACTAGGCAGGTAACTAACCTACCTTACCTTATGTGACGGTGCCTTCGCTGGACTCGAGCTCTTCTCGCCACGGAACCTGCCCTCTCACGAGCTCGGGCCAGGGAGAAGCCGGGGTTCGGGAGGGGATGCAACGCTACGGCTACAGGGTAGGCTGCCTTAGCTTGCACCCAAAGTGGGACATGGGAGATGGGGACGGCGGACGAGCAGAGGCGAGGCACGGCAAAGGGCAAATTGCGATACGCCGGGCTCCCCACCCTCTCTTCTCTTGGAGAGAAATCACCGTCCAAGTTGGCCTGTTGCGCGATTGGACGGTCCCTTGTCCCTTGCGCTAAAGTAAAGAGTCTTCCTGGTTCTGATATGACGCCCTGGCTGATTGGATGGGCGGGAATGGGATGCGTAAGATTCTCGCCCCATCCCTGCAACACCCACTGGTTCGAACTGGTCAGAAGCCAAAACATGCTTTGACGCCGTAATTCAGGGTCGAGCCCAGTGAGTAAGGTGGTGGAGAGACAGTCGATCTAGCTCGAGCATGCGGCCAGCCCAAAAGTACTTTACTGTGCTGGTGCTGTACCACCTATGGACAAGCCGCTGTACTTTGAGGTCCAACTTGCATCAACCATGTGTCAATGTCTTGGAGGAAATAGAAAAGGAAAACAGGAAAAGAAAAGAAAATATTTAACGGTGACCAGAGCGTATTGGGTAATAAATCCCTGAGCGCAGGTACCTACACTCAGTAGCTTCCCGCCAAGTCCCAGTATATTGGATGAGATACTTTCTTTTCCCTTTTTTCTTTTTCTTTTTTTTTTTTCTTCAACACCCTGCAAAAACTCGTCTCAAGGAGTGGTTCACTTACAAACCAACCCAGATTTGCAAGATTTGGGCCGGCTGGGGTACGCTTCCGTGCATTTTCCTGGTCCTCGGGGTCCTTACATAGTACACTTCTCCGCTCCAACCGAATACCGTTTGCTGCCCAGATCCAATCCACCACATCCCGGAACGACGGACTATATGGGGCTCGGGATGGCACACCAACGGCAACACCAGCGACTGACATAAACACAATTACACCAGTCCCGCATCAATACGGAGTAATAAAGAGCAGCAGGGACAGGGAATGCGGGCTGGGGCTCCATACCACCGAGCGGCGCGGCAAGTCGCCCTAGAGTCGCAGTCAGAAAGTGTAAGATCCCGGGTGCCCATACTGAGTCAAATGTCTTGGGGGCATCCCAGTCTTTGTCTCCGATTCGACGCGACGCACCATCTTTGAGTCGCATCGATGCCGTTTACTGCTCTCCTTGATCAATCTCCTTGGCTGTCCCCTTGCTCATCCTTACCGTCCCCGTCTTTTGCTGAAATCAGGGCCTGCCACAACCCTGGTCATCCCATCACACAAGATCCTCCGCCTGGCCAAGCCATGGTGTAAATCACTAACATGGCCAGAGGGCCCTTTGACCCTGCAAAGGGCAAGCCAAAGGTGGGGGCAGGGAGAAGATCTCCTGTGAAAGACACTGACAAACAAGGACAAACCAACGCAGGTGAATCCTACCCTCTGTGTCGTCGGGACCAATGTGACTTGACGTGTGCACAGACACGTCCCCATCCTCCTCGATTCCGGGACACGCGCTCCGAGCTAGTCTGTCTTTGGACATTGGACAATGTCGACTCCCTGCAGGCCCGGACCAGCAAACGCACAGGATGGGCCACCCGGACCTGCAGAAGCGCACAGCGGGAAGCGGCAGCGAGCTGTGCACTTAACTTCCATTCCCACGAGACATGAGAGTTTGGTTCGGCGTCGCCTAGCGCCCTTGGTGGTCTTGGTGGGTGTCATTGTCCAGTTTGCGGTTGTTTTCTCGTGCCACGACATTCATCTTCAACGTCTGTGGGCAGCGTAGCATCCCGTAGGCGATCTTCGGACCGCGTGCCGCAGCTACGACGGTAGACCTCCTTGACAACTGGAGGAAATGTGACTCTAATATCAAAGGACATTGTTGACCGGTCGTCCCCTGCAGGCACTGGGTACTGACTAACAATTGATAGATCACAGCGCCTCGCCCCTTGTTCAACGAGATGAAGCCTGCATATTTGCTAAAGATGGGAACCCCACCGTATCCCTACCGCCTATGCGAAAACTCGAGTTCCTTTTTGCACAGTCCAATTTGGTCACCAACGTGGAATGATGCATGCCGGTAGTCGTCTCATGGCCCCGTTTTCTACAGCGCCTTTCCGCTGCCTGCATAACGCACCAACCTCCCTTTTTCCTCGAGATCACATCCGTCTCCAGCAAAGGTCAGCAAAGGTCAGCAATCGTAAACAGAACGCCTCCGTCTCATAGGCCCCTATCAAGATAACAGAATAAGCCATGTCTACGATCTGGGCTTTGATAACCCTTACCCGGTCGTCCCATTCGTCCTAAGGGTCGTTGGTCATGTCACAGCAACGAACATGGCGGCGCCACCTTCATCCTCCAAGTCGTCCAATGGGCACCCTAGTCTCAATAATTTCCCGTACCACGGTCCATTTCGCTCCATGTCTGTCTTCCTTCTCAATTTGCGTTGGCCCCTGTCAATCCCAATCACAAAGCATCATGTCCCCTCGCTGCACATGTGACTGCTTGTCCAGCACGCATCACAGTCACATCCAGCTGCGAGCCTTTATCACCTTTGCCGGGACCTTGCATCCGGACGCTTATCGGCGGTTCTGTAGTACAGTAGCCGTGCTGCAGGTGATGATTGCTGTAGCTTGAGGACTAATGCATGCCAATCGCAGTACAGATCGGCAAGAGTCTCGAGCCTTTACCCAGCGAACAGCTGAGCTGCACCCTGGCGATACAGATACTACCCCAACTGAATGAGACCTGTCAACTTACACAGCATGCCCACCGGGCCTGGGCTCTTTTCTTTTCTCTCTTCTTTACTTTTTCGGTTTCCCTGACCCCAATGGTTCTAAGTCCCATTCGCTTCGTGTTTCGGTAGCTCGAAACGTGGCGCGATGTCATGATACCGGGAAGTGTTGGCAGGGCTCTCCTTGTCAGTCAATTCTTGTCCGTTGAGGTTGCAGGCAGGCTCCCTGTTAAACTACCTATCTTGCCTCAACTGTTCAGACACTATTCGGCATTTTCTCCTGAAAGGCCTAGGCTAGTCCCACGGCTTGCACACTTTTCCCGTCCTGGCCAACGTCATTACGCCGTCAAGCCTCGTGCTCTCGGACATCACCTTGAATCTGCTGTGACAGATATCCGCCTGCGAGACATACGCCAGAGCCACGGGCCCCGTCGCAGCATGGGCTGTTGGCTGCCGTATGGTCTATCCGCCGACATGTGTCCGTTAAGCTCATAAGTGTAGGTACATCAAATGTCTTGCATCCCTCTTCACCAAAAGTGCGCTCCTCATCCATTCAGTATTCTAACCCCCTACCAACGCTCCTCGTACTGAACACCTCAACTGTGCCTAACCCAGCCGCTAGCCCAATAACCCACTCCCACTCCAGTCCCCAGAACTCCTTCCATCGTGTCCCATATAGACCTCCGCCTTCGAACCGCTCTCTCAACCAGTCCTCCGGGGCCTCTCCCACCTTGTTCGCCGAAGGGCCTCACGTAGCCAGTTCAAGGCGCCTTCGGCAAGCTTAAGATATGGTCCATGGCCGGGAATCGCAATGCGGAGACCTGGCATACTACTACTCGAGGATGGTGGCGTCAACGAGGACGATGAACGTGTTAATGTCGGCGCTCCGCCTCCACCACCAGCCATGTGGATAACGTTTTGTCCGCCCACGGCAAAGACCGTACCGGATGCAAACTGCGACACGTGCTGGAGTGACATGAGTGTAGCCCGATCTTCGGGCCGAAGACGTAGTGTATCACCGGCAGCCGCGCCGAGGCTGCTATAGGTGAGGAAGCCGGCCCTGACAAGATCGTCTTCCTCGGACGGCTCCAGGATGCCTTTGGGCACTGATGACGAGGTCGGGTTCTCCTTGACGAATTTGATAAACTTGTCTTGTGTGTCTGTCGTGAGCTGCGCCTTGCGAACCATATCTTCTAGATCAGAGGTCTCGATGAGCGCCTCACCCATCCCGGCTCCTCTGTCGACCCTCGTTTTCCTTAGCAGACCCTTGGAGGACAGCTCCACGACTTCTCTTTCAACTGCTGTTGGTCTGTGTAGAATTGCATTCAAGTGACTCGGTAATACTATAGGTGGTACTTTGATCCGGTAGTTCAGCAATTCCGATGTCCGGGTCGAGTTCAGTCCTGTGGGCGGTACGGGAGTAAACATCCTCTGCCTGATATATCTCATGGCCTGTACCACATCTCGCGTGGTCAAATCAGTTGCTAGCTGCTCCAGGCCCATGTCCTCGAGCTTTTCCATAAACTGGTCATCATCGTCCTTTTGCCGTCTTTCGCTTTTCGAGGTGATGGTGCAGATGGCTGTCGTTTAGATGCGGCTGGCCGACTAGGTTTCTTGACCCTGCTGGATTTCCCCAGGATGGCCCGGAGACTTTGAGGCATTGTATAAGATTCCGTTGTTAACCTATAGGGATGTGATGTTGGGGTTGATAGGTTTGTCGTTGAAGTTGGTTTAGGTTGTCATCCACGCCTTGTGAGTGGCAAACAAGTCCACTCTTGTGTTATGACTCGTAAGATATTTAGGCCAGGCAGCCATTTCGGGTTTTCTATACCACTCCGCCTCGAACCAGACAACCATATACTCAACGCATGAAAAATAAAATAAGATAGAAACATAACAATAGCTTCTTATTGCAAGGAGTCAAATATACCCAGACAATGAAGGGTTGGGGTTTGCCACCTGTTGCTACCCTAGAGCTGGCAAGTGAAGTTGAGTAACAGGCACTGGTGGGCTTGGATACCAAATGAACAATTTACAGCGTTCATACACGGAATATATTCAGCATGGTTTGACAGAAATTCTATATTGTCATGGACATTTGGGTATTTCATGCTGGACGTAACTCAGTCGCCATCGCATAATGAAGCGAGCAGGGCCAAGACTGCTGAGCTGCTCGCTAGATGCCTACAAGTGCCTATACACAAAACATGTTTCATTCTGCGCTCATCCTGCCAACGTCAGGATGTATGATGTGATCGCCGTCATTCGCTCCGTCGTCAACTTCAAGGAGATCCTCAATAGTTCTCTTGCAATCTCAGGTTCATTTGCCTGGAGCTTTCCCCACCCTTCCTTGTCCATCAACCAAACCACACACTCCTGTTCCACCTGAGCCGTCGCAGTACGATTCGTTTCCGAAAAGAATGGCAGTTCACCACAGGTTGTACCGGCTACGATGCTCTCAAATAGGGATCCCTGAGGTAAGTCATATTCCGCGCGAATGATACCGCGCTCCACCAGGTAGAAGCCGGTTGCCTGCTCACCACGGCGGAAGATGACGGTGCCTGCCGGGTACTCCTGGCGCTTGAAGTACTTGGTAGCAGGGAACCAAAAGTCCTCGTTTTTGTCGCTAAGTCCCTGGAATATCTGGAGCATGAGGCGAAGGGGCTCTTTGAAGCTTTGCCATCTCGAAGGTCGCTGCACCTCAATATCTGATAAAGCTACTCGTGCTGCTTCGGCCAGTCGACTTCGGCGAGGTGAATGTGCCATCGGTTCCAAAGTGGATGTAGTCGAAGACTTGGTTCCTGGCACGTCCAGGTTTTCGGTCGCGAGCCGCTTTGCTGTGTTCAGTTCTTCCTGACTCGCATACAACGTCCTTAGAAGTTCGTTTTCGCAGCTTTCCAGAGCCGAGTTCAGGTTTGGAAGCATCACGACCTCGATCTCGCCGCTTCCAAGGCCCACTGCTCGCAAATTCCTTCCAAGCTGAGACTCTGGGTCGACACCGCTCAGAACAAGAACGACGCCCTTGTTATTGAGCAACCGACTAATCGTGTTGAAAGCCTCACCCGCTGAGTAGTCCAAACCACTGACATGCCACAAATCCAGGATCATATACTTGATGGGCTGTCTGGCAAAGGCATTGTCGTCCAGCAGGGCACGAATCTTCTGCTCAACGCTGACCACTGTGCCAAAGAACAAGTAGCCTGTGAGCTTGAGGATAAAGATTTGCTGACCGACTTGCTGCAGATAGTGTTGTTGTGAAGGGTTACGTCTCACGGTGGAGGTGACGATATCGCCGCTGTATGCGGTTCGCACAGCAGAAATCCTAGACGTCTGAACAATGAGAGACACAAACGCAAGAATGATACCAATGCCAATACCGATGACGAAGTCGTAGATGCCCATAACCAAAACAATGACAATCACTGTCAAGTACTCTGCAAGCTTGAGTTTCTTACGCGGCAGCCAGACAGCCTCCAGCAGAAGCTCGAAACCCAGATCGAAGATAAGCGTGCCAACCATCATGACTGGAATAAAACCAATGAGGCTGGGCCCAATCAACATGACACCAAAAGTAAGAGCTGCAAGCATGTAGCCTGCCAGTCGACTGTCTCCACCAGAGCGCATGAAGAAGACAGTGTTGGCATACACCAAGTAATTTTGTATGCTGCCGATACATCCCGATAGAAAGTTTGAATAGCCATGCAGCTTGAGCTCTCTATCGAGATTGGCGTTATCTTCACCACAGTTCAACGCCAGAGCTGGCACATTGATAGGAACGTGTAGGATTCCAAAGAAGGTCAGGGCAAGCATCGCCGGGACCGTTTCCACGATGGCATCCCATCGCACCAACTTGAATTCTATATGGCTTGTTAGACTGTCAGAAAACTTGTATGAATGTGACTAGGACTTACTGTAGAGCGTATAGAAGTACCACCATGGCTCGCCAGGGGTGGTCCTTCAAATATCCATCCGCTATCGCGCAGTGTGTCCGTATCCAGGACGTCGATCGAAATAACAAAGAAATAAAAGATGACGGGTATCGCTAAAATATACAGAGGTAGGAAATACTTTGACGTAATCTTGGCCTGGCCGTAGAATAATATAATGGCGAGGACCAAGGGGCAGATCCACAACGGGAGACACTCCGGTCGTGTCAATTGCTGGAGGGTATCCAGGTTGTATTCGAGACTGCCTTCCAGACGAGCCGAGACTTCAAAGCCTGTAGCAACCAGGAACCATCCGACACCGCCGATGCAGCCTATGAGAATATGTCTTGGGATAAACCCTACCATGAAGCCGAACTTGAAGCGCCCCATGAGATAGAAGACAAGGCCGGTCATCATGGAGCTCAAGGCATATGCCACGATTGTGGTGGCAATTACAGCATCGGGGTTTTCTTTGCCGACAATGTCTGTGATCTTGAGTGCCATGTTGTGAAAGAATGGCACAACTTCAATCTGCGAGTTTATGAGCATGATTCATCAAGAGGTTCTTTGTGAGACTCACAAGTTCTGATCCGACTGCACCTCGGAACACACTCCCAGACGAGAACGTCAGCTGGGACACAATGGTGCTGACATAGTAAATGGAGATACCGGCTGATCCTAGGTGAGAGAAGATAGCTTCTCCCAAGGGAAACAGAATCATGCCTGATATGATATGTTAGTTAAAGGAATTGCCATATAACGAGGCATTGGCACCTACCGTAAGACAACGCATCCAGAATATTGAGGAGCAAGCCAACCGCTACCGCTGGGAGAAGCGATACAGGTGCCACAACAGCTTGTTCCCAGAGCACCTTGCGATTCCACAATGCCGGGTCAAGGGCTGTGTTGACAGACTGCTTGATCCGTGTTTCTACCGCTCGGCCACGTGCAGCCAAACCGTGAAGCCACCGACCAGCAGATTGATCTTTCTGTCCCTCCAAGTCTACAGAACTGCTGCGGCCTTGGAGCTGGTATGAAGGTGTTATGGTTCTCAGTAGCGGGGTATGTTCGGAAGAGAGGATGTCGTCGGTTTCCAATGACGGTCGGCCATCGGCTGGGCCCGATCCTGTCCCATCGAGTGGTGTAGACTCGTCGATGGATGGACCATCAGCATCTGCGGCAGATGAGGGCGGAGATTTCCTCAAGAGGTTGGCCAACATAGAAGGACCCTCGTGTTCGGACCCGGGAACTTGCTCCTCTGGTGACGGGCTTTCTGGAATTGCAGTAATTGATATCGTCCGACTGCTGTCATCCGTCACATCCAGGTCGCTACGGCTCGCATCGAAGGCATCGTGGGCGGAGGGTCTCGAACGCCGGAGAAAAGTACGGTTTTGTTGCGATTGGCCATCGGATAAGACGTATCGCGCGAGCTCAGCTGTATCTTCGCGGATGCTGCGCGTGTTCTGGGCACTGTCTATGGGAGCTGGGCTCGGGTCAATTGCTGTTGGGGATTATGAGATTATGACGCTCTTACTCAATTGCTCTCTCATGGAACCATGGATAAACGACCTGATGGGCTCTCGATGGCTTGGCGCAGAGCCAATGGATATGGAAAGACGCGGGGATGTGACGGGCTGTTCGTCATCGTGCGCTGGGGCGAGCGTTTCGGCGCTCTGGCGTTCCTGGGAGTTCTGCGGAATGGTCAAGCTTGACGACCTCCTCCTCCACGGAGAGAAGCCCAGGACAGAGGTTGACATGCTCCGCGACGAACTTGACAGGGCCCCTAGAAGAGAAGAAGAAGCTGCGACGAAAGCGAGGCTGCACCGACATGTGCAAAGGAGTGTGGGAGGCTTCGTTGAGGACCTGGCCAGGGTGGGTGGTCGTATTGGGACGATGCGCCGGATTGGCGACGAGTACCAACAGCCGAGAGACAATAGAACAACAAAGTAAAGGATGTTTCAGAGGGACGATGCCGGGCCAGGCCCGACCAGACTTTTGATGGCGCCGTCGACTTTTGGCTTGCGACCGGCCCATGCTCTGGACCCGCATCACTATGCCGCTAAGAGAGAGTTGGCCGTCGACAGCGCTTCTCGCACCCACTGGTGGCTTCAATTGCAGCCCGGTGGATCTGCCAGAGACGGCGACCTTGGTCAGGAGATATCGAAGTCGCCTTTCGCACGATTTGGTCGAATGGCTTGCCGTCAACGGTTATCTTGCAGGTGGCTCACATCAAATGGCAGGGATCAGACATACACGGCATTCCCTAGCGTCGAAAATGATGCAATAGATGTCTTTGCTCCCACCATCCAAGCTCTGCGACGGGTTGCGTGGGGTCCCATGTCTGGGCAACCCTCCATTCGCTTAGTCCAAGCCGTTCGAGAACGACGCCTCGACGCTGCTTCAATCCTCTAGTGTACAAACCGCGAGCATTATCTCGCAAACATTGCTTTGGGCCAATGGCTCTGGGCCTAGGCGTTATTACAGGAGCTCCTGGTTGGCTGCATCAACCGTGACCACACATCCTCCCACACATGCCTAGTTTCCATCCTCCTTGTATGGTGGTTCTTGCAGTCCGTTTACTGCAGGGCGATATTTGAGCTGTCGGGAGTTCCCTGCGCCCTTCCGCCGGTTATTGTCGCCTAGGTACTTGCTTTCGAAGACCTCGCAGACTTTGCATTCAGCCTCAGATGTCTCAAAGAGACACCTCACTCTATTCAGACTTAGCTTAGCTTTTGTAAATAGCCTTGTGCAATCAGTCTTTCCACGTCCCCTTGTCGCACGTAAAATTGACTGTTCTTAGTTAAGGTGATGGCTCTGTACTCGCTTGTTAGTTTATGTGCAGAGCCGTTCAGTCAAGCTATGAACCACTTACCCATACTCTGTCTGGATTTCTCCAGCATCTTTGAGGACTCGAACATCGATGAACAGGTCGCGGGGTGGCTCAAGACTCCCCGTCAGGTCAATGTCCGTCCACTGTCCCTTGTATGCCGCCAACAGATCGCTGTATTGCCGTACGTATTCCTCTTCTTGCGGGCTCAAACTGCTTGTCGGGCCATCGGCGCCGCCAGACGCAGCTGTTCTGTTTCCATTGCCCCCTTCGCGTAGCTGCTGTCCCGAAAGATCCAACACGTCAGAGCCGTTCCAAACAAGCTCTTCTAGCTTGTCCGTACGGGTACGGTGATACGCCAGCAGACATCGTTTGTTCCTTCGCATCGAGAGATGGTTCACTAGAAGTGTGCAGGCTACCGCCTGGTCTTCGGCTGGGTCGAAGGATCCTTGGAAAGGCTCGAGAAGGTCGTCGACATCTTTGTCCAGGTCTCTAACTTCTCTGGTCACGGCGCGTACGATTTCTGTCTGATAAGGTGGGAGGTGTGCCAGGCTCTGGGTTCTCTTGGCGTGTTGAACCTGCAAGTGTCAATCAATTAGCATCTTGTTTACACAGCCTGAGATGCTTCGCAATAGCCTACCAGTTTCAGACCCAGGTCACCGTACATCTTGGTAAAGACAAGCCCGAAGAGTGCAGACCGAAAATATCTTATGGAGCTACCGAGTTGGAGAATAATCTCATCGAATTGTTTCTACACTCTGCATGCAACCGTGGCGCGGCGCGCACCGGGGATGGTTGGGTTGCAGGTAAACGCGTCCAATCGAGTGCGACGTGTTAAGGGAACGACACACCCAACCACTAACTGAGGGCGAACGTCAATGCTACCCCGCCAAAATATGGCTTATCCCAATAAACCCCGTTTCTTGAATTTTTTACCCCTCACCACCAAACCCCTAGTACGATGCTCGAAAGTCTCTGCTGGAGAGGAAAGGAGGAGTAAGGAGAGGCTCACGCACATCATGATTACAAGTTATTGTCACGTAGCAACAGTAGAAGATCCAATGTGTGCATAGGACCTGACCCCAATGTGGTGTGTCTTAGATTCACTTGCCTCCAAGTCTATGTATGAATGTTTGACCACCGGGATAGCATATTCTCATTGCATCCCTCTCATGCCTCATCTCATTTTCAGACCTCAGTAACATCATCCGAGTCATCAATCCCTGCCGTCATGCCTCATAAAGCCGTACACGCGAAACCTTGAGCATTTTACAGCTTCTGCATGGCGGCAACATCGGAGGACTGGACGTAGTCCTCGAGCTCAGCGATCTGCTCCTGGAGCTCGTCCAGGAGACCTTCTCGTCCTCGACGACGAGGTTGATCTGGAGCTTCTTGATACCGAAGCCAACGGGGACCAGCTTGAGGCACCCCAGACCAGACCGTCCTTCTCGATGGCACGGACACCGGCCTCAAGGGCAACCATGTCGGTCTCATCATCTGTCAGAGGTATTAGCATGTGTAGAGGAACAGTATCGGACGCAGAGAGAGAACATACCCCAGGGCTTGATGTCCATGGTGACGACGGACTTGGCAGCGATCTTGGGCTTGGCAGCCTTCTTCTCGGCGTAGGCCTTGAGACGCTCCTCACGGATCTTGGCAGCCTCAGCGTCCTCCTCCTCGTCGTCGCTGCCGAACAGGTCGACATCATCATCATCCTCCTCAGCCTTCTCGGCAGTCTTGGCGGGGTTGATGGGGAGCTCGCCCTCCTCGGGGCCGTAGGCAGAGAAGGACTTGGTAGCATCACCGGGAAGAGTGGCGAACTCGCTCTCGTAGGTCGCGACGTGCTTGTACCATCTGGCGGCGTGGGGGTACTTGGCAGCCTCAGGAGTAGACTTCAGGGCCTTGAAGACGGCAACATCGGCCTGGGAGGGACCGTAGCTGAGATGAGCTCGTCAGCATATGGAGTCATCACGTTTGCAGAGGAGTCATAAAAATGAAACAGTGTAAAAAAACTCAGAGTTGCACGATGTGCTTGATTGTGTCGTCAAGTAGCGGGTCTTGAGGCCGCCTCCGAAACACGGACCAATTTTCTCATCATAGAAGGACTGGAGCAGCTTGGGAAAGGGGTGGAGGGGAAGAAAAAATCGTCAAACGTACCCGACAATGTAGGAGCGGGTGGTCAACCAGCTGTTGAGCACTGAGTCAACTTGTCAGTGGCTGCGGGTGCGACAGACCGAGGCATCGAATACAACAGCGACATACTGGTAGCTCCAGCATCGTTGAGAAGGTCGGTGAAACCCATCTTGAAGGATGCAGAGGATTGATGGAAAGAAAGGAAAGGGTATCGAAAGTTGCGAGAGTCGAGGTTGAAGAAGGAAAAAGAATGCGGCGGTGGTTGTCTGGTCGATGTTGTAGGTGGGGTTTATGAGATTTTTCACCCAAAATTTACAGCGGGTTACCGTGGCAGAAGAGCACGGGGCACCACCAGTGGCCCTTAAACCGCTTCGGGTTGGCTGTGCTGCCTGAGATGAGAAAATTAGGGAGGGTACTGCCATATCAAGGGTGGCGGAACAAATACACCGGAATAAAGATAGGACCGAGATAGGTTGACGCCTGCCGTTAACGTAGTGCATGATGAAGCTCGACGTAACAGCTCTGGGAGCCTGGTGGCGTCGTGGTAGGCACAGGTGCTGTCGTTGGAGCTTCATACATCACCAGACCATCTTTCTGAGCTTTCGAACAACGTCGTGACCTTGCGACAACCTTAGCCACTAAACCACCTCATCAAGGAATCGATAATACTTGGGTCAATCATGCCGATTGCTCCGATCATAACGTTCAAGGCCGGCCAGTGCGAGGTCGATGTGAGTCTACTCTTGTGCCTGCTTCCTCAAGATGGTCTGTATGCTGACTCTATCAATCCTAGACCTCGTCGAAGCCTTTCAAGGTCAAGCCTCAGCCAGAGCCTGGCTATATCTACCTGTACTCTGAAGATGGTAAGCTAGACTGTGGGCGACATCACTATGCATACATACTAAATAATTTGGCTAGACCTGGTACATTTCTGCTGGCGTGAGCGTGATGAGCCTCTGGACGAACCAGAGCTGGACCTCGTGATGGTTCCCACCGATGGCAGCTTTCTCCCTTACGAACCCGACACATCAGAGCAACCTAGCGCAAAGACAAACGGCCGCATATTCGTCCTCAAGTTTGCTTCGTCCTCCCAGCGATACCTGTTTTGGCTTCAGTCAAAGCCCCAGGGTCGCAACGGAGATGCTAGCTACTTTAGCCCCGGGACCGCAAGATTGGAGACATAGTTCACCAACTGCTACAAGGCGAGGAGGTTGACGTCACCAGAGAGCTGGCAGCGGTACGCAACAACAACGACAACAATGACGATGGCGACGACGATGACGAAGTCATGGAAGACATTGAGGGCCAACGTGACTCGAGCGGCCACCGTGGAAGTGGCGGCGCTGGCCCTGATGCCACTGGAGGAGACGTCAGGGAAGAGGGCGAGGGCTCGAGAGAAGGTGGCGCTGACGGTGCTAGAGCGTAGGTGATCCCCTTTGCATAGTCAATCGGAGATGGCGTACGGGTGGTGAATTCAGGGCACGTTGTTCACATGGCTGAATGAGCTCAATGCACGGGATTAAACCACCCATGAATGTACTACTAGATCCTCTGTCTCTGCGGAGAAAAGGAGCCTGGAATTCAATGCATGATGAAATATCAACACATTTCTCCATTTGTAATAATGCTGACTGCTTGATAGAGCATCTTCCGGACCAGACGCCGCTGCAGCAGTCAGGAACTTTCTGGCTTCGTTGCAAGGTGGCCAAAACATTGGAGGCACACAACAGCAAGGCGCTGATGTACCGTACCCATATCTGAACCACCTCCTGCCCACGTCTATTACGATTCCCATGATCGACGCTGCCCCCAGCGAATACCTGGATACTCTGCTGAGCTTTCTCCCGCCGACTGTCATAGTGCTCGCCACTGGGACTCTACACGAGGGCGAACCGACTGCAGATGCCGTTGAGGCTGCGAAGGCGTCACTATCACTGGAGGATAAACGCAGCCTACTAAAGAAAGTATTGCGCAGCCCCCAGTTCCATCAAGCTCTGGGTAGCCTGACAATGGCGTTGAGAGATGGTGGGTTGCCAAGCATCGCCGAGGCTCTCGGTGTACGGGTTGAGAATGGCGGCTATCTCCGGAGTGGAGGTATGCCATTGGGTGGTGGACAAGCAGTTCAGTCATTTATTGATGGCGTGAAGAGGACAGTTAAAGAGGAGCAGTAAAGGAGTAATGTTTGAAGGTCACCAATGATAAGAATATACCAATGACATTGTATGCTAACCTCACCTCCTCCCTATGCAGTGACTGGATCATGTGTAATTGATTACAGAGCTCTGGAGCATACCAGTTACGAAGGAGAGCCTGGGTATCTTGCGGTGCGCATTTACCATCACATTAATTCCAAACATGCTGCGAGGCCCCTCATATCAAAAGCCAAGTATATCCTATTTTCTCTCTCAAGCCAGAACTAGTATGTAGGATAATGTTGTTCGACTGGTTGTACAGGTAAACTTTCATACCTCCTGGAGCCCCCATGTGATTCTACAAGGTGATAGCCTCTTCATCTATTCGGACTTTGACTACGAACTGCATCACAGTTTGGCCTCAAGCTTGCGTTGCCACTGCCAGATGATATACAGGAAAAATGGGGTTACATCCTCTATACTGTACTGTATGTACAACGCCAACTTCATAGCATGAAAAGACTACTCTGCTTCAGATAAAAATATATTCGACTGAGAAAGACATACCGTAGCACATGGTTCCTCGCCATGATACTACGTCGTTGATAATAAGGTAGGTCAAGACTTTGATATTCTCAATTGGTGAGACCAGCCGCTCATGAGTTACATGCCGGTGTACCCAGAGGCGAGAAATTACAAAAATCAAATAATTGCCCAAACTAAATACAAATACAAGCCGAGTTAGAAATGGTTTTAAAATGTAATTTCACATAGATACGATACACCACAGTATTATTTATCTCAAGTTTTGTACTGATATTAGTAGAAACTACTGGCTTATGTGATTCGCTGCCTTGTCTGTTTGCTTACCTCCCTGTTAACCTACCTTCAATCAGGTGATACCTAGCATGTCTCGGACACATTCGTACCGGTACAGAAACAAAGAGTACCTGCCAGCTGCCAGCTTCTGGCATGAGCGGCTTCTGTGGATCCAGTTCATCCTCTAGAAGGCACTAACGGCAAGGTACCTGCGTACCTCATAGAGCGGGTATCTCAGCCAACCGTGTGCGCATTGCAGTGCCGACCTACTTAGCAGCTGACTTTCCCTCAGCCTCATTCTATCATCAGTTCCGACCTTGATATTGCTCAAACTTGGCTCTCATTGACGCGATTCAGCATCAGCTCGCAACCATGGCGCCACCTTTCCCGGTCGATGTACGCGAGTTCGATAGCGATGATCGCATATCCTTCTCGCGCCTCGACAACAAGTTCATAGCCGTTCACGATGACGGCACTGAGTTCGAGTTCGACGCCGAGGCTAAACGCTGGGTGCTTGCCGACGAAGAGCCCATCGACAATGTCGTCGAGGATGACGCGGCTCATGCGGCTCCCTCGAATAGCGACGATGCTTCCTCGAGGAGGAGGAGGAGAGATGGGGCAGAAGATGGATCAGAGGTATGATGTGAATTGGATGTCCGGCTACACTGTCGACCTCCTTCAATCAGCTGTCCCGGCTAGGCCACTGACGCGAAGATCCGCCCGGTTTTGCAGAGCGCCAGGCCTGCGCGCCCGAACAAGAAGCAGAAAGTACCTCCTCCGCCCAAACAGAACACGGCCGTCTACGTCACGGGCCTGCCGGCCGACGCTACCGTTTCCGAGGTCCACGATCTATTCTCGCGCAAGGCCGGCGTCATTGCTGAGGAAATCGACAGTGGCGCCCCACGTATCAAGCTCTATACCGACTCAGAGGGCAATTTTAAGGGAGACGCACTTGTCGTATTCTTCAAACCTCAAAGCGTTGACATGGCCATCATGCTCCTCGACGATACAGATTTTAGGATCACCTCTAATGGGACCCGAGAAGGTAGAATTCGAGTACAGGCCGCCGATATGAGTTACAAGAAAGTCCAGTATGACAAAGAAGGCGGCGCAGGGCAGGGCAGTAATGGTGCGTCCCAAGGGGATAAGAAACCCCAAAAGAATGACCGGGATCGTCAGAAAATCATCAAGAAAACACAGAAGCTGGATGCCAAGCTGGCTGACTGGGATGACGACGACCCATCCACTGCCCAGGCCGACCTTTCTTCGCGATGGGAAAAGGTGGTCATTCTACGCCACATGTTCACATTGCAAGAGCTGGCAGAGGATCCCGCCGCACTGCTTGAGATTAAGGAAGACATCCGAGATGAATGCTCAAAATTAGGCACTGTCACGAATGTTGTTTTATATGACGAAGAAGAGGATGGTATCGTCTCAGTCAAGTTCAAAGATCCGAGCTCTGCCGCTGCTTGCATCAAATTGATGCATGGCAGGAGCTTTGACGGCCGAACAGTTGTCGCCTCGATCGCTTCTGGGAGAGAAAGGTTTAAGAAGAGCAACAAGGATACGAACGAAGAGGACTTGGAATAATAGACAGGCATTAGCCTCGGTTTGTATACTAGCTGTGTTCGCTCTGGCTCATTCAGACCTATAGGTAGCAGTTGTACCAGAGATACCCAACGCTCCATAAAAACCATGTCGTAAGAGTTGTGGAATCCAACGAAGGAGATGTCACTCAAGGCTCTCTAGCTGACTCTTTACATCTATGTCTCGCATGATTCGAAGCCGGTACCGACAGTGACCTCTTCAGCAGTTGTGTACCAAACTGCAGCCTGGATAATTCTACAAATAGTCTGGAGCTCCTGTTCGTCTAATTCTTTGTCAATATACAGGTTGCACGACCCAAGCCTAGTTTGAGAAAAACCACAAAACTTACCGCGCGGAGCATATGTCAGGATAAAGTGAGGACTGACTGGCATGGTTATGGACCGCCAGCTCCAAGCCAACGGGTGACGCTGCCCCCAACCCTTCTTTAGCACCTCCTTAATATCATCGGGGTGTAAAGCCATGTGCATGGAATACTCCACGTCGTGGACATGGCATATTTCCCTTGGTATCTAGTTTGAAGGGGTGGCGGGCAAACAATGCCAGCCCATGTTTCTCAATCCATGATCGTTCAGTGCTGAACTTCTCAGGAATCCTACGCCCAAGATCCTCCAGCGCTTGACGAACTTCCTGGTAGCATTGGTATGACCCATGCTGATCAAGTTGCCGTTGTGGGGCAATGCCAACCACTCGAGGGCGGGGACCGGCACGATATGGCAGTGGCTGTCGACTCAATATACCACTGGATGGGTTGAGAGTTGGTGAAGTCTTGGGTGGCTTGAACGGGTTCCGTAATGCCCAGAGAGACAACCAAGATATCCGCATATATCCCCGAAACGTTGAGGGTGTCCCTCCGGGTCCGAGGTTCAAGTAATTCTGATAGTCATGATAGATGAACAATGCGAGAGGAACAAGAACAACCACGGCTTGGGCTGCGTATTTTCCAAAGTAGTGTATCAGAAGCACCAAACTGATAACAACCGTGAAGACTGCAGCCGCATCGAGAGTGATCAAGAACGACTTCTGCTGGATATCGTGGACTGGCGGTTGAGGTGGAGGCATAGGCAGCATGGTAGGCTTGTCATATTCAAGCTCAGGAGGCGTCAAGACAATTGCCTTGCGAGATATCACTGGAAAAGACATGATGGAAACGAGGATTCGGCAAGACTGTTTTAGTCCCCAGACCACAAATTTGAAACTCATATGGGCACGAAGAGAATCCTCTGATTGTAAGAATGACATTAATTACAGCGTGTGAGAAAACTGATATAGCCGAAAGTTCTAACCCTTCACCGCACAGCCTCCCAGGATTCGGGCGGAGAGGTGCCTGACAAGGACTGAAACCCAAACCCACTTGCTTCCACGTACATACAGCACAACCCAACCAGGCGATGAGTGGTCGGATTGGAGTGAGGACAACTCAGCGCGTACTTTGTTAAGGATTACCCGTTGGCTCTAGGCCTACATAACTGAAGTTAAAGAGTGGGATTCTGCTGGGCTTGGCAAAGAGTGTAGATTACTACCCAACTTTACCTGTAGAGGCTTGCGCTCTGTGTTGACGACCTGTTGAGCATGGCAACGTCGCATCGTGGCTGACGATCAATTCTCCATAGTCCCTCAACCATATTGCGTACTTTAAAAAAGCAGAGGTCGGGAGTAATACAAAGAGTAAAAAGCACACAAGAAAACCTTGGCTGGCGATCCATAGGGCCATTTGGGTTGCAGGTGACGTGGGCTGCAGGGTTGTGATAAGCTGGGGTGAAAGGGCTGTTGCTGGGCAACGGCCTCCACCAGACAACACAAGTGCATGACCAGGTTACTGGACAAGGACAGCCTAAAGTAAAGCTCAGCGGCTAGGCCTTTGAATACTGTTCCTTCTTCATATTCGGCTGGCTCATTGTTCGTTCATATACCCTTTTCTAGCATTCCAGTTTTGTATTGGGTGCTTTGCTGTCAAGTGTGTTCGCTTGACCCACGTCTCGTTATTGAAGTTGAGACATCGCCCTATCTATCTACCAAACAAGAAGCGTACAAAGACTAAGCTGGTAAGACGGTTCCTCAACCCATTCCATCTACAACCAATTAACCAAAGAACGCAGCACTTCGCGTGTGGTCGAGCACCATGGGGCTGCTATCATATCCTCTACGGGCTCGCGAGCAACGGCTCCCCAGATACGAACAGGTCCGCTCCCCGACTAAGGAACGGTATTCCGACGACGAGTATTACCCATCAGACGATGATTCGGATATATCCATCTCAGACCGATCCCGCGGAAGCTCAAGAAATACCTCAGGCTCATTATCAAGTGTCGGCCGGCCCATGTTGCCAAAGCGGAAACCTGCTGCGCCGCGACGAACTGCTTCCGTATACCCTTATCGACTACCTACCAGAATCACCAGATATGTGTTTCTTTTGCTGCTGGGCATGATTCTTCTCATGATAGGCAGCCTTATTCGTGCAAGCCAGGTAGAGAACTGGAAGGTTGCCAATGGCAAGGTTGACTCTCGACCTGCACCTCCCTATGTGGGAGAAGTTCCCTTCTTGGAGAGATACTATGGCGGTCTCAAGTCGATTGTTCCCTTTGCGGAACTCAAACCTCAATACCCTGCGCGTTCTGACCCAGAGACGGACAAGGCCGCAAAGCGTGAAGAGGACAAGGAGCACGTGGACAGCATGGAACAACGAGACATCCCTGCAAGCTTGCCGTGGGACAGCTATCCCTCAAGGAATGAAGAAAGCGACATGCACGAATGCTTCCTTGACTCAGCCAAATCAATCAGTGTTCCACCAATCCGGTACTATAATGGCCGTCCCCAAGGGTTTCCCTCAACGTTGCTGGTTCTTACGAGCTTCTGAAGCTTCCCGAGGATGTCTGCTTCGACCGTTACGGACGATGGGGTCCATATGGATTTGGCTACTCTATCCGCAGTGGCGGTCTTGGTACTGGCGAGCATGGTGAGAACAATGGTTCTGCTGCTGTTTGGGACAAACACCCTCGTGTTGATTTCCGGGAATCGACTGGGCTGATGTTCAGCGCCGATGCTTCAGTGCCAATGCCGCTCGCTTCAAGGAGGTTCCTCACTCTACACCTATCCCTCATGGCTTTTACGTGCAGGACATGAAGCCGTCTCCAATTACGGCTCGCGACGTCAAGGAGGATTCAACTCAAAGCGCCGATTCACATGCTTCCTCTCCAGATGCGACTCCTGAATCTAAGGATGCCGAGTCAAAGGACACCAAGTCTTCTGGCGAGAAGAAGTCAAGGACCGCTGTCGTTGTCAGATGCTGGGACGAGTACCTATTCCGTGAGGATGACATCGCCAATGTGCGATCCATGATCACAGAGCTTGCCATGGCATCGGGAGGACGATATGACATCCACCTTCTCGTTCAAGTCAAGAATGATGCTCAGCATCCTGTCTGGGCTGACCACGAGGTTTATGAACAGCGCGTTCGTGATGTCATTCCTGAAGAATTCCGTGGCCTCGTCACGCTTTGGACTGAGACCCAGATGCTTGCTCTGTACCAGGGCATCCATGACTTGTTCAGTCGTGGCCCTGACCTGCCAGTCCATGGAGTCTACCGTGGTCTGACCATGGCCATGCAGTACTTTGCTTACGTTCATCCCGAGTACGATTACTACTGGCAATGGGAAATGGATGTCCGTTATACTGGCCATTACTATGATCTCTTTACAAAGCTTGAGAACTGGGCCAAGGCTCAGCCACGCAAGGGTCTCTGGGAGCGCAATGCTCGCTTCTACCTACCTGAAGTCCACGGTACTTGGGAGGATTTCTCTCAGATGACCCGTGTTCAGAGCGAGATGGGCACCGTCGGCGCTGACAATATTTGGAAGGGTATTCCTGGTGGCAAGGAGAAGGCCCCAGAAGAGATCTCAAAAGGCGACAAGGCTATTTGGGGTCCCCAGAGGCCCGCTGACGACAACGACTGGTACAGGCCCCAAGACGATCCTATACCCCTACAAGCTACGAGCGTGATCGTTACGAGTGGGGAGTTGGCGAGGATGCCGATTACATCTCCCTCAGCCCCATGTTCGATCCTGATGGCACTACCTGGTTGCTTCGGGACGACATCACAGGCTTTAACCGCTCACGTCCTCTTCCGCCTCGCCGTGCCAACATCATCACGACATCAAGAATGTCGCGTCGTCTGCTGATGACCATGCACAAGATGACGGCTATCAAGAAGCAGTTTGCATTCCCCGAGATGTGGCCTGCCACAGTCGCCATCCAGCACGGCTACAAGGCTGTCTTCGTACCTCATCCCCTTTTCGTTGACCGCAAGTGGCCTGTCGAGTACATGGCGCAGACATTCAACGGTGGTCACGATGGATCAAGTGGTGGTTCCAGAACGAGCGTCTTTGGCGACAGAGAGCACAACATGCGTGGAATCTCCTGGTTCTACAACTCTGGCTTTGCGCCAAACCTGTACCGACGCTGGTTGGGAATGAAGGTGAACAACGACGGCGGAGAGGAGTTTGAGACAGTCGAGGATCTCAGCAAGGATGGCGAAGGCGTTGGCAACATGCGTGGCGGAGAGGGACGAATGTGTCTCCTCCCATGCTTCTTCATCCCATCAAGGACGTGGAGCTCCTGTGGAGGCTCCTCCCCAAGAAAGCGAGGAAGTGCCACAATCGGATCCTGCCGCGTAATGTGAGATGTTTCGTCCAATGTCATTCAAGGCGAGCGTTCTTCGTGGAGTTAAAACGGCGTTGGAGGTTGCATTTTGGTTCAATGATTCGAGATGACGACGTCACTTGATATATGTTTATGTAGATTCCTGGTGATGGTGTAGCCGCGCGGCTACCTGTATATACAAACATTTCCATGGCCTGAACATAGAAGCATTTCGTGAATTTGGAGTTTGCTTTGAACGGTTTAGAATTTTATCAATTGATCAACGAGACGTATGGACTCATAGAATCATGCTATTTCCCATTGACGCTGAAAGTCTTTTCTACAATCGATGACAGCAATCGTAACATAGCCCGTTCCAATTTAGAAAGGCAGTAACTACAATCCATGTTCAGAAGTCCCTTTGTGTGCCCCTGGAGACTTCAAAATCAAGGCTATGGCGGTTGCTCAAGGTCCTTGACGCCGGCAATGAACACAAGAGAACAATGGCGACACACACTCCCATCCGTCGGCTTTTCCACCCCATCAATGAAATCATACCACGCGCTTGACCTCGAAGAAGCGGCGGAGCCACCAGACCTGGAAGACAGACTCGCCAATGACGACACCGATAACGAAGATGTTCCACCACTTGACACGGGAGTTGGTGCTTTCGGCGGTGTTGCGGTGAACACGCTCACGCATGACAATGTACTGCTGCTCGTCCTTAACCTGGGCCAGGAGCTCGGAGAGACGCTTGACTGTATGGCGCAGAATTGGTTAGCTAAACTGCTGGCCACGTGCCTGCGGGTTGAGTAGGGATGACATACTTTCGGATTCCAAGGGTCGGCGGGAACATCAGACTCGCTCACGTAGACAATACCGTGGACGTTGAAGGAAACCTCCTTGGTGTGGGCGCCCCAATGCTGGTTGCTGAAGCAGTACAGGTACCTGCCGTCCTGCTTGGCCGTGAAGGAGTGGTCGCCGCTGGAAACGGATCGGGACTCGAGCTCGTATTGCAGATCGGGACGAACAACCTAAAGAGAAGAAGTGTATGGTTAGCATTGCTGGTTGAAACTTTTGGACTGCGCCGGACAGAGCTTCGCATGCCGTGGGATTGGATATGGAGGAAGCCCGTCTTACCCAGAAATCAATGTCGAGATTGCCAGCACTGCCAAACTCGCGGTCGCCAACCTGGAACGTCACAGTCATAACGTCATCCTTGTGCAGTTCCTCGTGGAAACATTCGCTTCCGTGGGCAGGCAGGACGATGTTGTGAGCGGTAACGACCTGGAAAGCCGCCCATGCGGCCAGGAGGGCCTTGGAGGAGAAGAGCTGCATTGTGCCGGGCGAAGAGACGGATGGATGCCAGTCAGAGGGATTGATGAAGAGGGGTTCGTCGAGCCGTCCAGCCAGTGGAGCGAAAGGCTGTTTCTATCCAACGTCGTTGTTCGTTGTCTTGATTATGGGATGGCCTACGAAGTCGCGAACTGCCACCTTTCCGCTACACATGACATGGCCTCACCCCGAGGGGTGTGCGCACGCACCGTTGGTTGTCTATTTCCAGAGCCACGCCCCGGCTCAGGAGAAATGTGTCCTCCGAGCCTAATTTTTTTCTGCCCACGACGGCCTAGAGGAAGGTACCTTAGGTACTACCTGTGGCTATGGCTCCCTGCCTTAGTACCTATGACTAGACGGTTCATTTTCATTTTCAGGGGCACGGCACAGAGATACCGCCCCGGTACATGCACTGATAACAACAACAGCCAACATCTTCTCCACAGCGTCCCACAGCAACAGGTAGCGTGGCCGTACCTCGCACTTCCACAGACTTCGAAGGAGGCCACAGCGCAGAACCGCGTATCTATGGATCGAGTCAAGGCTAGGTCAGGTTAGGTAAGTTGGTAAGGTAAGTCGTACAGTCATCCGATACCTAGTTACCTAGTCCAGGTATCCTTGGTGTCCCATGCTCAGCCAAAAGGGCTGGGAGGAACCAGGGAGCGACATCTCGATAGCGCAAGGTGGCCACCTAAGCACATGCTGGCCAAGGCAGGGTAGAGGTACAGTATCCGTAGCCAAGTTAAAACATTATTTTTCCTGGCTTGCCCAGTGTCCAGTGTCCAGTGCCCAGTGCCCAGGTCCCACCCCCAAAATACCCAAGGCGTGCCCGCGAACGCCCCCTCGCCCCAAATTCCAGCAGCAGCGCACTCACTGCAACTCCTTCTCACCCCTCCGACCAAGACCACTGTCTACCTACCTTACCTACACCTGTCACCTACACCGACAGTCAAAACTCACGAGATCCGTCATCGTCAACCTCCCTGCCACGACGACGACAACGACGCAGCGGTAAGTTGCCCCATCTCTGCGCATCACCTTGCTGCCTCACATTGCCCTCCCTCCCTTTTTTCCTCTCTCGCTTCCGCCTGCTCGACGCGACGCTCCTTCTCCCCGCCTTGCTGGTCTGCCCGATGCCCGTCGTGCGACTCGCCCCGAGGAAGATGCGGCTGCCTAGGGGTAGAACTTTTTGAGGCTCCAGCTCGCCCACAACCGACCGCGTTGTGACGTCGAGATGTGTCCTCTGGCGTCGCCTGTTGATAAAGCCATGATCCGCGCTGCCTGTTCAATTGATTCCCAGCCGCCCTCTCGTCTTTCGCTGCCTCATCTCACCATCGGAAAAACCCCTCCCTGGTTAGACCTGCTAACGCGTGGCGACTTAGGACACATCTGCCGTCTTTCCACTTCTCAACCCTCTTTCTCATCACTTCATTTTCGTAGAATTTACACAAGGCCTCGACGCCTAAACCGCAAACATGGGTCTCGCGTTTTCCAAGATTTTCGATAAGCTATGGGGAAGAAGGAGATGCGAATTCTGATGGTCGGTCTTGACGCTGCCGGTAAAACCACCATCCTCTACAAGCTCAAGCTGGGCGAAATCGTCACCACCATTCCCACCATTGGTAAGTCATCTCTCCCTCTTCTGGCTCGTGCCCACTGGCCCCCTCCCTGCCAGCCTTCCCGCCCCCTCGACGTCTTTTTTGTCTCAACGTCCGCTACTTGGTTTGATCCCATGCTGACCCCTGATTCGCATCATCGTAGGCTTCAACGTCGAGACTGTCGAGTACAAGAACATTCAGTTCACCGTGTGGGATGTCGGTGGTCAGGACAAGATCCGTCCTCTGTGGAGGCACTACTTCCAGAACACCCAGGGTATCATCTTCGTCGTCGACAGCAACGATCGCGATCGTATTGTCGAGGCCAGGGAGGAACTCCAGCGCATGCTGAACGAGGATGAGCTGCGCGATGCCATTCTGCTCGTCTTCGCCAACAAGCAGGATCTGCCCGTACGTCCACCTCCTTTTTGTTTTCCCCTTCCCTTCGCAGAGTGTCTACGCATACCCCTGTCTAGCATTCTGCAGGGTCAACATAGCCCAATGCTAATCAACTCCTAGAACGCCATGAACGCCGCCGAGATCACCGACAAGCTTGGCCTCCACAGCCTGCGCCAACGTGCCTGGGTACGTCCCCATCGTGGATACCACCTACCAAGTGTCCGCTCCCCATCGTCTCGTCACGTTACTGACTTGTCTGCTACAGTACATCCAGTCCACCTGCGCCACCTCCGGAGATGGTCTGTACGAGGGTCTCGAGTGGCTCGCCTCTACCCTCCGCAAGGCTGGTCACCAGTAAAGAGTTGGGAGAAGCTTCCTCTGATTAACCGCGCCTTTTCTCCACCATTGTCCTCCTCCCCATATACTATCTCACGTCGGTCTCGCCGAATTCGAGGTTTCGGTTGTAATTTGCAAAGTTCCGGTCAACCCAATCGAAATTAGTTCATAAACATCGCATCTGCTTCCGTTCGAGTTTCCGCCATCTGTTTCCGTCTTGTGGTGTTGTCGTGACCTCGCTTTGTTCCAGATTACATGGCTTGCCGGATATGATGGGATACATGCGTTTACTTCGAAGCTGCACTGGTGTAGTCGGGAAGAAGAGCGTGTGTTGGGAAGTCAGGTTGGTCGTGCATCGACGAAGGGCCCGGCGTCTCTCGCGACGCCCCTTCCTAAGTCAGCCATTTTACTTGGGGTAACGCCTTATAGAACGAGATGACCTTTATGTCGCATGTGGAGAACGTCATGGGAATGCAATAAATTTAGGAGCAAGGCGCATGGTTTTGCAAGGCGGCCTCTCACATGAATAACCCAAGCTTAATTTTCGTAATATTTTTGTCTTGTCTCGATGTTGCCCCGTCACGCGCTTCACCCCAGACACCCACGTAGCACCATGTCCCAACCAAAACCGATAGGCAGAACCCGGAGGTGGCAAACTAAACCCCAGGACTCTCACAAGGCATCACTGGCATGGAGGCAGCACTGTTTAGGGTTTTGGCTCTGCTGTCCTCTTTGATTGCCTTGTAACGTGCGCCAAAGGCAGCAGCCAATGATGCTACGGACAGAGTCATTCACTCATGACCCTAAAGTTACTCCTTTTGTCTGGTATGGTCAATGCACAAGGCATCTAAAAACGACAAATAAAAACAAAATAACAAATAACTAAAGGCATAGGCAACAGGAAGAGCAATGCAAATTCCCAGCATTTTGAAATCAATAGTTAAGATAATATGTTAGCAATACAAAGGTCATGGTCTTAATTGCACAGATAGAACATAAAAATTTTTACATAGCCCTATCGAAATGCATATGCCGTTCACGTGAAATTCGCATGTGAAATAGATCATAATGTTTCAACTTGTCCCATTCTGGGTGTCCATATTAATGCCTCTGTGATCCCAGCTTGCTATTCCAAGGGTATCAATTATTAGAGGGAGTGAGTAAATATCTACAAAACGTACATACATGATGCCTCTGTCAATGAGGCGCAAAAAGAAAGAAATAGATACAGTACAGAATGTTACAAATTCGTGTCATTTATGCCGTCTTGGGCACAGCTGTAACGGCAAGCCCCTCACCATCTTCTCTGAGCGTGACCTCAGCCTTCTCGCCCATCTTAAGCTCTCCCTGATGATTTTATCGGCAAGGCCGTTGCCAATTTCATTAGTGATCAGGCGGTTGAGCGGACGAGCGCCAAACTTGGGGTCGTAACCCCGGTCTGCCAGCCAGTCCTTGACGGTGTCGGGCACGGATAGGGTGATGCGCCGGTCGTTCAGACGCTGCTGCATCTCCTTGAGACGGATATCCACGATTTCTCGAATGGCGTCCCTCGCGAGTCGCTTGAAGATGATGAATGAATCAATTCGGTTGAGGAACTCGGGCGGGTATGCACTGGCAACAACGTCCATAACTGCCTTGCGCACCGATGGGTCGACATCACCATCTGGGGTCTCCTTGTAAGGATGCAGTTGGTTTTGGCCAACCAGGATGTCAGCTCCCAAGTTCGACGTGAGAACAATTATAGTGTTCTTGAAATCGACCTTGTGGCCTTGAGCGTCAGTGAGGTAACCTTCGTCTAAGACCTGCAGCAGCAGTGCCGAGATGTCACGATGAGCCTTTTCGAACTCATCGAATAACAGGACGGCATAAGGCTTGCGTCTGACCGCCTCCGTCAGCTGGCCTGCGTCTTCGTAGCCCACATAGCCAGATGGGGCACCAATTAGACGGGAGATGGTATGCTTCTCCTGGAACTCCGACATATCGAACCTGACCACGGCAGACTCGGTGGAGAATAGGAACCCAGCGAGCTTCTTGCACAGCTCCGTCTTACCAACACCAGTTGGTCCAAGGAAGAAGAAGGAAGCCAAGGGACGGTTCTCGCCGCTCAAGCCTGCCCTCTGCAATCGAACTGCATCTGAGACAGCCTTGATTGCCTCGTCTTGACCCTTGACCGCCTCTCGTAGTGTATCTTCCATGTGCACCAATTTCTCGATATGACCCGATGTAAGCTTTGAGACAGGAATGCCAGTGATTCGGGAGACGACGTTGGCAATGTCGTCGCCAGTCACTGAATCGTGGATGAGAGTATCATTTTCCTTGGGCTCGGCACCCTCCTGATCGGTGGGCAGCTTCTGCTCGAGCGTTGGAATGACTCCAAATCGGAGTTCTGAAGCCCGCGCAAAGTTTCCTTCTCTTTGCGCCTGCTCCAGCTCAAATTTGGCCTTGTC
The DNA here is from genome assembly GCA_020081605.1 of Albifimbria verrucaria. Classification (NCBI taxonomy): domain Eukaryota; kingdom Fungi; phylum Ascomycota; class Sordariomycetes; order Hypocreales; family Stachybotryaceae; genus Albifimbria; species Albifimbria verrucaria. The sequence goes on from JAHREC010000018.1 coordinate 3,929,138, forward strand.
CAGTTCCTCCTGAATCTTTTTGACAGACTCGATTTCGGCTCTCTCCTTATCCCATCGAGCATTGAGAGCCGAGATTTCATCATGCAGATTCTTTAGATCCTTCTCGAGCTTTTCCCTTCGTTCCTTGCTCGCAACGTCTTTTTCTTTTCGCAAGCTTTCCAGCTCGATCTGGATTGTCATGATCTTGTGGTCAAGTCGCATGATGTCTTCAGGCTTGGACTCGTGCTGCAGCTTCAGGTGGCTGGCAGCCTCGTCCATTAAGTCGATGGCCTTGTCTGGGAGGAAGCGGTCGGTGATGTATCGGTTCGATAAGGTTGCGGCAGCCACAAGGGCTCCGTCTGTGATGCGGACACCATGGTGAACTTCGTATTTATCTTTGATGCCACGCAGAATACTGATTGTATCCTCGACCGTGGGTTCGTTGACGAGGATGGGCTGGAAACGTCGCGCCAAAGCCACATCCTTTTCAATTTGGCGATATTCGTTCAAAGTGGTAGCGCCACAGCACTGCAAATCGCCTCGTGCAAGAGCTGGCTTAAGCAGGTTCGAGGCATCAATCGAGCCCTCTGCTTTTCCGAGACCTAGCAAGGTATGGAGCTCGTCGATGAACAGGATGACCTGGCCCTCCGCCTTTTGCACCTCATCCAAAACTTTCTTGAGTCGCTCTTCGAAATCGCCACGGAACTTGGCGCCGGCAATGAGAGAGCCAAGGTCAAGACTGATAACCCTCTTTTTCTTGATGCTCTCAGGGACATCTCCGCGCACGATGCGCAGGGCCAGCCCCTCCAGGATGGCAGTCTTGCCGGTTCCGGCATTTCCGATGAGGACCGGGTTGTTCTTTGTTCGTCGTGATAGAATTTGAATTGTACGCTGGATCTCTCCGTCTCGTCCGATGACCGGGTCAAGTTTGCCTTCTCGAGCTTTGGCGGTCAAGTCCACACCGAACTGCTCCAGTGCCGGCTTCTCTTCCTCACCACCCATGTTCATGCGGTGGGTTCCGCCGGGAGGGTGTGGTCGTCCATTCGCATAGGTTCGTACGGATGCAATGGGCAAGGCTCGCAACACGGGTGCACGCGAAGCTGATCCTGCTAAGGCTCGAGCAAGCGGCCCGGCCGATCTCCTCGAGGCTCCAGCAACGCGCTGGGCCGATAGTATTAGCTGTCTCCTGGCCTGCATTGTAAGACAGATATTATATAGTATTGGCAGATTAAGCAATTATTCACAAATGACAAGGGAAGAGGAAAAGGTTTCAGCGAGGATCAGATTGGAAAGCTGGGCCTTATTATCCTCCCCGAACTGCCTCTACGCCATGGTCATTGCCAAACGTCATGATGGACCACCTGTAGCTTCGAGCACCTTCGGGCTCCATCGGCCCTGGTCGAGAAGAGCCGTCTTATCGGGGTTGCTTATCGGAAATGTATTTCACGTGACACAGTTCCACTAAGCCGGTTTCGGCTAGAGTGGGGAGGGCTCCTTTCCTCCCACAAACTCGCTAGCACAAAAGAATTCTAACATTTTGGGCAAGCATCACCAGAAGCGATCTTCTTCCTTTCCACACCCCAACTAACGACACCAGCGGAGAGAGTCACCATGTCGGCGCAGCCCACGTCCAAGAAGTTCGGGAAGTCGACCCGGGAGGTTCCCGCTCCCTCAGAGAAGGCCAAGAAGTGGTACCCTGCCGACGATGAGAGCGAGGCCAAGAAGGTGAGTTTGGTCGCCTGATACACTACCCTTTTGGCTTTTGGTCCTTGTTATCCCCTGGAGCATTGTGTGTGGGTTGGCATTGGGGTTTGAGCGCGGCATTGGAAGAGATGGCAACCTGTGGGAAGTGCCTAGGCGTTCTTCCCTCCCTCGAGCACTGCGAACACATCCAACTTTTCCGACATATATCACACCGAAAAACCCCTGTGCGAGTCGCGCTCTTCACAGCCCACTGCATCCCCGAAAGCCCACCGATTTGCAATCAATTTTCGACAGTCGCACCGAATTTATCAACGCTAACCACTTGCACCACAGGTCCGCAAGGCCGTCCGCCCCTGGGCTCCTCGCAAGTCGCTCCAGCCCGGCACCGTCCTGATCCTCCTCGCCGGTCGCTTCCGTGGCAAGCGTGTCGTCCTCCTCAAGTCTCTTGACCAGGGTGTCCTGCTCGTCACCGGTCCCTTCAAGATCAACGGTGTTCCCCTGCGCCGTGTCAACTCCCGATACGTCATCGCTACTTCTTACAAGGTCGACATCAGCGGCCTCGACGAGAAGAAGATTGAGGAGATCTCTCAACCAAAGTACTTCACCGCCGAGAAGGCCAAGGAGAAGGCTGGTGAGGAGGCTTTCTTCAAGCAGGAGAGAAGCCCCAGGTATGTGCCAATTCTGATGGGAATTAGTAATACCCAGGACAAAAAAAAAAAAGAAAAATCAGACTAACCAAAATTGTTTTTACAGAAGAAGGAGGTCAACAGCACCCGCGCCGCTGACCAGAAGGCTATCGACAAGGCTCTGCTTGCCAACATCAAGAAGGTGGATATGCTGGCCAGCTACCTCGGCAGCTCTTTCAGCTTGCGCAAGGGTGACAAGCCCCACGAGATGGCGTGGTAAAGACGTTTCAGTCTTGCGCGCGTCTGGGAGCTTTGGGGTTTTTCGCCTTGGGTGATGGTTCAACGACGGGTTGTAGAACGGGAAGGGTCTCCGAAATGGGCTGGTTTGGCCAATTGCATTTGGAAGTCGACGGCATCGGTCACATTTTGGCGTCTGTAATCAGGTTTTACAGTCAAAAACAAAACGAGCATAAAGCAAAAAGTACACCAAGCTTCCGGTGAGAGGCTGTGACGACATGATACGTTATTACGTTCCCTTGGTCGGGCTGTCCTGAACCCTGTGAGACGCGATCCTGCCTGTGATCTGCCGCTGAACCTCTCGAGCCGCGCGCTTACGCCTGAGGTTGAGGAGGAATGGAAACCGTATATATGAGTGAGACTATTGCACAATACGACGCTGATATGCTTGGCTTCTATCTGCCTTCTCTAGTGCCTTCTACCCAGAGATGACCCCGTCAATGCAGGAGATCTACCTTGACCCCTTTGATCTGTGCCCTAAATAATTTTACAGGTTCCTGTCCGCCCAACTCTCAATCATGCCAATCAAAGACGCCTCGTAATGCTTGATGGATACACTGCCCGATGCCTCGTCCAAAGTAGTGTTGGCCTGGACGAAGACCTTGCAGGGTTGCTTGTTTGCAAGGACAACGTCGCGGACCTTGGTGCCCCAGAAATCGAGGCCAACCGTCGTCATGTCAACATAGAACTTGTTACCAGTCTCGACATCCGCGGTGGACTTGTAAATGTGAAGCTTCTGCAGGTACTTGCCGACGGCTGTGTTGTTGTTAGTCTTGTATTTCAGTTCTCGCTAGACAATTCACTAACCTTCACGTCCAGCAGTCAGAATCTTAGAGCGATCCAGCTTGATGGTCAGATCAGACAGGTCAGCCTCCTTGTAGTCCAGCTTGCAGAAATCGTCGCCAGCCTCGAGGAAACACTTGAGGATGGAGAATCGGGCTTGGCTGTGAGCCTGTCCCCACTTCTGGCTCTTGGGATCCCACATCTCGAGAGATGCAAGACCAGCTCGGGCCATAGAGAGGTAGGAGGCATAGAGTACGTCACCGGCCTCTCCATCGATATCGACGCTGCCGTCTCCAAAACCAAAGATCTTCAGAACTGGGAACTCGCAGCTCAAGTGCATGGCAACAAGCTCAGCACGGCACTCCTCGTAGGAAGCGGCAATGCTTCCAAAGACGGAGCCCCAGGTCTGGCCAGGCTTGTACCAGGTGGTGATGGGCTTGTCCGTAACCGGGCTGACAGGCGGGTTCTCCTTGTCGAAGTTGTAGGTGCCTGGCGATGTCTCCTGCAGAAGCTTGCCGCATCCGTGACCTAGGTTGGTTAGTCTACCTTTCACATCTAGTGGGCAATATGGTTTTTACCAGTAAGCTCGTGAAGGCCAACCTGGACCTCAAATGAGGCATCACGGTACTTCCTGTAGACCTCTTGGTCTTCCTCACGGATGAAGGGAATCTTCTCGTTGGGGGCCTTAGCACTCAGAACGTTTCCAAGAGACACGTTCTTGAAGCCCTCCGTCTGTCGGATATCATCGTAGTTAGGACTGAGAATGCGTTAGTTCCAGCTGTGTCAGTGTACAGAATTTGAAATGATGCTCACATGTTGATACCAGCAGGGATACCAGACCCTATAATGTTTCTAAGTAAGCAGAGCCCTAGCTATGGCCGGACATGACTTACCCCGAAAGTCAGTACCTCAAGAGAGGTGAAGTCAGGTGACAGGAACTTGTCCTTCTCGAACTCCTTGCCCCATGGCAGGAGAGGAATGAGCTTAGGTGCTGACGAGACCAGCTCGCCGAAGGCGCGAGTACGCTCCACTACAGTCCTTGTCAGTCGGGGAATCGTCAGGTGGATTGCTTAGAGCCTACAGTTAACCACTATTACATATTAGCGCAGGTCAATCATAAAGGAGTTCGGGATGGCATACTTGCGGCAAAGCCCTCCCATTCGCCACGAACACCAGCGGGGTCCCTGTAGGTCTCGATGAAACCAATGTTGCACTCAACCATGGGGCCCTTGTCCTTGATCCAGAAACGCTGGCTGTCCTTGAATGCCTCAAGCGAGCCAGTCTCGAACGACTTGGCGTAGGCCCCGTGCATCTTGTTTTGGGTGTCGTTCTCAGCGTTGGCAGCAGCCTGCTTGATGTAGGCAGTGATGGCCTCCATCTCAGCAGCGTAGTCGCCGTAGGTAAGCTTAATCGTCTTGCCACTGAGAAGGCCATCCTCGACAGTGAACTGTGTCTCCTTTCCAATGTCACCGCCCTCGGGTGGAACACTGGTTACAGCGGAGGCAATGAGGATTTCAAAGCTGCCGTCCTGGTTCTTTCGTAGGCGAGTGTTTTCGGGAAGAAGGCCCTTCTTCTCCATCCAGGCTGAGACAGCCTCGATCTCGTCCTTGGTGATGTTTGCAGAATCGGGGTAGTAGGTGGTCATGTGGCCGGCATCTGGGAAACCCAGGTGCAATGAGGCAGGGTTCTCTGCGCTGAAGATGGCACCCTTGGTAGCCTCGTAGTGCTTCTTGGCCTCGGCATTTGTGGCAGCCAGAGCGGCAACGCTCTTCTCGCTGCATCTGGGGATAAACTTGGAGTCACCGAAGCTCTTGTAGTTGCCGGCGTTGCCGAGGAACATAGCAGCATACTCGAGGAAGGAGGTGAGCTCGCTCTCCTCGACACCTGCCTTGCTGGCGAGAGAGTTCCAGTCGCCTCCACAGCTCTTGTGGAGAGTTACAATCAAGTCATAGATGGGCTCTGACTCGGGAGAAAGTTGGCGGAGGACAATCCTTGTACCAGCAAAGGACGCCCTTGAGAGCCAGTCAGTCACGGTGGTGGCTTAATGTGGGCAGGGCGGAGCACAGAAGAATAGGGGGATAGGAGACATACTTGCTGATGAAGTGAGCATAGCGCTTCTGGCGGTCGTTGAGGGCCTCAAAGTGCTTCTCAATCTCGAGCCTGACCACAGACGGCGGTTGATCGGCGAGGTAGTGAGTGAGCTCCTGAGCATTCATGGTGGAAGAAAATCTTTGATGATGTCGAAAGAAGGTAGGCAAGACGAGTGGTGAGGGTCGCGGCGACTTTAAAGGTTTGAAGGCTGCGACTCTTAGCGAAGGCAGACTTCGGCGAAGAAGATGCGACGAAAGGAAAGTCATGAGGTTGAGTTAGGTAATAATGTACAGAGGCAAACGCTGCAGTCTAGAGCTTCAGATGTGGGAAGGCGCTTCTGACGGCAGGCATGTCTGCAGTTGCCCAACTAGAAGGCGGGGAAGGGGGCCAATACAGGCGGGTGATTCGCTGCCACCGCCTGCTGCTAGTGCTGCTAATGCTGCTCTTTTGCTGACATGCCTATTGGGGGCTAATTTGGTGTCTGAACGCCTGGAGTCTGGATCACAGCAGGTGGGAACTTTCCAAAAGTGCCTGGATGGGTCTGATTAAATGAGAGAAAACAGTGGCCATGATAGAGAACCTTTGAACAATACCCACGCATTCTGGTTCTTGTTACGTTAGGGAAGCCACAGATAACAGATATAGCTACAAGTTCTTATGTAATGTCAGAGGTTGCCGGTTTCCTATACGGCCAGTCGCGATAATGTTCCAGAGAGTTTCTATTGGTATTCTTATTATTCCAAGATGGTGGTTTTTCGACATCTATCACGCCTGCTCGCGTTTTCTTTTGTATGGGCAATCCGCATCTCAACAGAAATGTCTAAGATACTTGTGAGGCTTTCACCTTCATGAGTGGATTTACTTGCTGAGCGGCCTGCGTCGGCTTTGGTCTCGTGGCCATCTACCCTATAGTTCCACAACCACATGAACTGAGGAGCACAGCTTAACTATCGATTAATGTATAGCTTCTTCGAGTGTTGGATTTCCTCAATCGAAATTGATTGTCGTATGGGTACTTGTATGTGTATATATCTTAAGTATGATACTGCGAAATTGCATGGACCGTGGTATGATGACAAGTTCCGCATGATACCATGGAAACTTCTGAAACCAATATGCAACACAACAGGACAACACATAGTATATGCTGCAACGACCTGCAGGTCATACGCTAGGGACTATACGGTGTCACCGAAACAAGCAATATAGACAAAGAGGGAGACTGACTGGGCATCCGCTGTAGTGATTGGTTAATAGTTTCCGAGAAGCACACGGAGTAAGAACTATAGTCCCTGGTTGAGGCTCAAACGTGGTATCGCTCATGATTGGATAGCCATTGCCGATACCCTCCCATCTGATCGGATTCACTATGATTGGCGAATAACTACGAAACAGTTTCATGTCCCTGTGGTTTTGTTGACCACCGGGTAGGCAAACCCGCAACGATATCGGCGATACTCCCGGACAGCTGGTGACTAACCCGTCGGGTGAATAGTGGAAATTTGCCGAGTTCACCGCCGTATCTGGCCCAATTGCCTGATTGGGAGGGCTGCTGGGGCTCGTATTTGCACAAGACGTTGACAGGCACCGATGCACAACTACGTATAAAGAGAGACAAAAAAATAAAAACTTAAAGAAGGGCACGGGTATATATGCATGTATATTGGAGCAGGAATTTAACAGCTTATTTCGTCGGCCAAGGGACCGGCCTGCTGGTTGTCGGGATTGGGCATGCAAAAGCCGAACCGAGATTGCGGTCCGTAGGCCGGCCCAGGTTGCCGACGGTCGCGCACCTACCATGGACGGGGCTGCAACAGGAGTCACGAGGGCGGCGCCGCAGGGTGATACCTCACGTCACCGCTGCAGCGAGCGCTCTGGCTGCTGCTGCAGAGCTGACAATGACGAGCTGGACTTGCTTGGCCTTTCTCCACATCCCTCGGACCAAAGTCACAGCGGCCCCCACTGGCAGTCTGACCTGCTACCTAATATTCTGCTGGATGAGGTACAAGCCGAGTTGAGGTCCACGGTTCACGCAGCGGCGAGAAAATGGCCGATCCATGGGCGGAGCGGCGGTATCCACGGCGGCGTCGACAACGTCATGGCTCTAGAAGGATGAATAAAAAAGGAAGAAAAAAAAAGAGTTCTGCTTCGCCCACAATGAGCACACTGGCTAAATTAAGAGGACCTGTAAAGAGAGGCAAACGACCCTTAGTTCATCTTGACGTTGGGGGTCCGTTTTGGCTGTCCCGAGGCTCCGGGACTGTTCATCGACCCCGGAAAAGGGAAGGAAAGTACCCGTCCCTGAGCCAGACAAGGTACCTCCAGGACCAACTGGACCCCCACTGGCACAGGTAGGTACCTCAGTTAGGCAAAGTATTGGTTTAGGAGACGGCAAGTCATCGATCGGCGTTGCACAAATGCTCGTCACTGGTTTCGACCAAAAAACCTTTCCATCTTTGCTCCGTCTCGCATGGCAAAGGAACTCCGAACCAGGAAAACCGACCGGCTGCCCTGTTATGGACTTTGACATCCAACGCTTCCATCCCCTTCTGTTGGGCTTCTTTTTCGTGTCCCCCACCCTCGGCGGGCGTGCACCCACTCGCTCGACAAATCACCGAGACCCAGCGCAGCGGGCTTCCATCCTGACGCCACACGCATCTTCCCCAGACCATCCTACTATTTCCCAAACCCGGTACATGCAACGTCGACGCAGAAACGTGACCCCACCCACCGCCTTTGCTGTGTGTGTTGTCTTGATTGTTTGTCTTTCTTTCCCGCCTGGTGGAACCGTGTGTGCCAGCCGTCTCGCAGGATGCAATACTTGCTCTGCTTGGCTTCAGCACTTCTTGGCCAACCCTCCTCCTGTCTTTCTTTGACTTTGTCTCTCCCTGTCGCTCATTCTCTCGCTGTGTCCGCCCGTCCGTGCCTGTGCTAGTCTAAAACCCTTCACCCGTCGCTTGGAAGCGTCGCCTAGCGCCAGACATGTCGGAACCGACTCCCCGTCGACCTCGATGACCTGGACCAGATTATTCCCTGGCTTTCTTTGAATTTTCCCATCATAGGCATGCCTGACACCGGCACCGTAGCCCACCCCTCCCCGTCATCAAGGCGTCACTTGAGCTGGTGACACACCCCCTGCCATCGACTTACAAGCGCAACTTTTTATCCATCCCAGGTCCTCAACCAAGTACCTGCGCCATAAAGTCACTTTCTTTTTCCCCTTTAATTGTCATCCCACACCCCTTGAGAAGACGCTTCGAGTTCAATTGAGCTGATCTTTTTGTCTCGCGCATCTTACAACTCCTCTGATCAAGTTTTGCATCTCTATCTCGTCCCGTCTGCGGTGCTTTGGACCTCTCGTGCCTATCTCGAAAGCCTCAACCCTTCAACTCAACTCAACACACCCCTCAACCTTTTCAACCGCAATCAACACCCAGCTTGGGCCTCCAGCGCGTCTTCCGCTGCAATCAGCCTCTCGGTCTTTACAAACCGCATATTTGGTGTCACTCGACCTCGCGTAACTTGCCGTCTCGCCCCCTTGTGGCCACCGAACCTGCCAGCTCCTGCTCCCTTAATTGCCCTGCTTTACCCTGCTGCCTTGCTTTACCGTGGTCCTCTGCTCTATAACTTTGGGAGATGCTCTCCTACGATTCCCCGTCCCTAACGGACAAAACTCAACCTCAGCACACACGATACCGCAAAAGACCTCCTTCCCAAACCATGGCCCCTTCTGCCGATGCCAACACTGCCGCTCAGTACAACGGCGCGGGCCCTAAGCATCACCACATCTGGCTGGTAACTGGCCCGGCGGGTTGCGGTAAGAGCACCGTAGCTGAACATTTGGCTAACTCGGTGGGCATGCCATACCTCGAGGGCGATGCGGTATGTGCCCCAATCACTAATCTTTAGTCCCCGTGAAGCTATCACCGGTGACGTCCAACTAACAAGACTTACCAGTTTCACACTGCCGCAAACGTGGACAAGATGAGGAACGGGATACCCTTGACGGATGCCGATCGCTGGGACTGGCTCACACTCCTCCGCGAGGAGGCCACTCGCCGCATCGGCGAAGGCTCCCAGGGCGTCGTCGTCACCTGCTCAGCACTGAAGCGCAAATACAGGGACGTTATCCGCGTGGCCGCCTACTATGACCCCAACGTGCTCGTCCACTTCATCTTCCTCGACGCTGATGAGGACACGCTCCTGAAGCGTGTCGGCGCCCGCAAGAACCACTACATGGGCGCCAACATGGTGCACAGCCAATTCCATGACCTCGAGCGCCCCGGCCCTGAGGAGAAGGACGTCGTCAGCATTGATGTTAGTCGCACAATTGACGAGGTCAAGAGCGACGCTTTGAGCAAGATGACGGAGGCAATGGCCAATGACCAGGATGCTGAGTGATCGACCCGACCCGGGCGATCTACCTCGCATGGCGGACAAAGTTTGGGTGGATGATCACATTGGGGCCCTTTTGGATTGTTTTCTTTTGGTTCCCTTGGAGTTTTGCTTGAGGAAACTGGTGTTTAGCGAATGTTCATATCAAGCCTCAGAGCTTTGTTTAGCCCGGTTGCCTGCGTTCAGCGCTGAACAACCAGCCAGGATCAGGACTGATTGATTCAGCTGCGCTTTTGGTCAATCGAAGAGGCAGTGGCATTTTCTCTCTCTCTTTGATTACGAGGATTGTCAATCAAAACATTGGCAACTCATTCTTGTCTACTCTATTACGCTAGAAACGTGACATGTACGATAATGAAAGAAGAGTCTGAGGGAAACAAGCAAAGCGTAGGAAGGCTGCTGCTACTACTGCTGCTCAGAACAAAGAGGGGCAGCGGGATGTTCTCCAAATGCTTCTGTTGCATGCCGAGAAGTCTCCAATATAGCCTCAATGGACACACCCCATCTTCAGCTCACGCCTCTGCACAAACGGAGCATCCCCATCCGGCTGCTGCTACACAAGCTGCCGTCCCTGCTTATGCGTGAGCTCATAGGGCCTGATCTGCCTCAACAAGAGCGAGCGTCTCGGATTGGCTGGGCTACGCAGGCCAGCATGTACTCATCCCAACATGGAATTCCCCAGCCTGCAGGCGTCCAGCAAAATCCCGCTCTCACATCGTCATGTAACAGGCGGAACGAGCGTCTCGATCCTTTGCTCCACGGTGAGGCACAAAGCTCGAGGCTGACAACGTGCAATTACTAACACCCGGGAGGGATACGATGCGCTTATATGCACGAAGACGTGTCACTAAAGTGCGATCACCTGCCCACCTCCCTTTTAGCCAGGAGAGCCCCGAGGCGGCAGAAGGAAAGGATGACCATGCTTTTCAATCAAGGACACTGGCATTGTTGATTTTTCTATTGGATGGACTAGGCAGCCTACCGGAGATGCATAACCATGACATCGGGCTCTTCCACCACCCTCCTCACTATGTCGGCGGCCCGCGCCATGGTAGCGCCGTCCACGACCCTGTGATCAGCGCTCCAGCTGAAGTTGCACACCTGCTTCTTCACCACCCTGTCCTGCTCGTCGAATGCGGGGACAGTTCGCATGCGGCCAATTCCAAGGATGGCAACCTCACGCTCGACAATGACCGGGCTCAGGTACGTGCCGCCAATGTTACCGATGTTGGAAACCGTGATGGTGCCTCCCGAGAGGTCCTTTGGTCCCAGCTTGCCCTGAGAGGCGAGACCCTGCAGTCGCACGAGCTCCTGGGCTATGGAGAGGATGTTTCGGGAACCGACATCCTTAATCACGGGGACGACAAGCCCCTGAGGCGTGTCCATGGCAATGCCGATGTTGTGTTGGGATCGGTGGACCAGACACGGCTTAGCTGGGTTGGTGTCCACGTCCACACGTGCGTTGAGGATGGGGAACTGGTAGAGAGCCATGGACACGGCCTTCACGATGAAAGGTAGGTACGACAGCTTCTCAGGCTGGTCTGACTGGATGGGTGACTGGGCCAGCACCTTGTTGAGGCGACCCCGCAGCTCAACTAGGCTTGAGAAGTCAATCTCGTCGGTGTACAGGAAGTGAGGGATGTTCAGTGACCGGGTCATGGTCTTAAACATCTGCTGCTGTATGTGGGACAGCTGCACGGAGGTCTCTGTCTGCGACGCCGTTGGCGCCGGCGCTGGTACCGGCTCGGAGCCCGTGGGGCACCGGCACCTGCATTTCTTCTACTCACAAACTTTTGAATGTCTTCCTTCGTAACGCGGCCGTCTCTTCCAGTGCCGTCTATCTCGGCAATGTCGACGTTGAGCTCCTTGCAGAGGTGCCTCACCGCTGGGGTCGCGAGTGCCGCACACTTTCCTTTGGGCTTGGGTGCCTCGTCCACCACTGAATCAAGCCGGGCCGGGGCCTCGCTCTTATTATCTTGGCTAGATGTAGGAGCCTCTGGCACTGGGGGCGCCGCGTTGTCTGACCTAGGCTCCGGGGCCGCGAGCGTCTTCGCGGCGTCGCTCGGTTCGGCCCCACCGCCCTCAATGTCGATATCCACAAATGGCTTCCCCACCTTGGCCATCTCGCCCGCCTCGTAGTATAGCTTCTTGACTGTTCCTGCGAACCGACTCGTGATTTCTACCGAGGCCTTGTCGCTCTGTACTTCGCACAGGGGCGAGAACTCCTCGACGCGGGCACCAGGCTCGACGAACCACTGGATGACCTCACACTCCACGATGCCTAGGGACGAGTTAGTTGCTGATGAGCGTTTGCCAGCTAGACGGAGACGAACCTTCTCCAATATCAGCCAGCAGCACGGGCTTGACCGCCCACAGCCGCCTCGACTCTGTAAACCACCTAGACTGGCTGGCGGAGACCTGTTCCGTCCCCATCACCACCCGCTTCATGGCGGCCGCAGCTCGCCATTGGTTTCGCACCACTCTCGATCCACGCTGCAAGAACATGTTGCTGGACAGCTCGAATGAAGGGCTACAGAACGAGGAAGAAGTGAACAACAGAGCAAAACAGACTATTCCACGGGACAAGGAGGAGAACCCGGGGTTTGTTCAATCGAATGGGTTCATTCGGCATTGTGTCATGGCCGAGTTACCACCCCGCGAATAGCCGAGGATTGCACTGTAATTCACCCCCAGTTTGCGGGATGTCCCAGGTCAAATGCTTGATCCACATCCATCCGCGATAAGATTGAGGGGTGAGAGCGGTACGTACCTTACCCAGCCATGGAAGCTGTGGCTGTGAAATTGTTAAGCCCACCGAGCGTGGAAGCACTCCATTTCAGGTTAGCACGTCCAGGCACCTCGCAAGCCTGGCTCATACGGCTCTGACCAGCCAAAACCTCAAAATTTCAGGACCGTGACAAGCAGCATCAAGAACGCCGCCATGCCCTCGCGTCGGTTAGACATGGCCCTCATCGGCCTCAGCAAGCGTCCCTTGACGTGTTTCTATTGCCAATGGCGCCGAGGCTTCGTTACCACAGCCGTACGGGCTGCCACGTCCCAGAAGCCAGGGTCTGGCGCTGTTATGGACCCCAAGACCACCGTCAAGGGTGAGGCCATCGAGGCGCCGCGAAGCTATGGCAAGCGCATGGAGAAAGGCTTCGTACCCAAGCCGCTGCCCCGACCTATTGGCATGCCGCTTCCTCCGAGCCCTGGCGAGAACACGGGCATCGACCATCGAACCATACGGCAACGGCGAGATGATTTTGTGAACTACGACAAGCACTTGGAGCGGCGCAAGGAATTGTAAGATCACCTCATCGGAGCATGCAACTCTTCTGGCTAACATGGCTCTATAGGACCGCCTCTATGTCCCGACCGTACTTCCGCGACTGGAACAACCTGCAGTTCCACGAGGGCAAGTCCTTCATCGCACCTCCACGACTGTTCAAGGCCGAGCTCTCCCTCTTCTTCCCCAACCTGTACGGCCAGACGCTCCTCAAGTCGGACAAGGAACCCCGCGACACAACTCCTCTGCTCACGGGCAAGGCCAGCGTCATCTCCATCTTCAGCAGTCAGTGGGCCGAGCGCCAGGCCGCCAGCTTCGTCTCCAAGGAGGCAAACCCGGCGCTCCACGACGTCGTCTCCCGCAGCGGCGACCTCGCCCAGTTTGTCAACATCAACGTCGAGCCCAACTCGGGCAAGGCCTGGCTCATCCGCATGTTCATGGGATCGCTGCGGAAGCAGTTTGCTGAGAAGGATTGGGACAAGTACTTCTTGGTGCGACGCGGCATCACCGACAACATCCGGGAGTCGATCGGCTTGCTGAACAGCAAAGTCGGCTATACCTACGTCGTAGACCACCACTGCCGCATTCGCTGGGCGGGCAGTGGAACAGCACACCCCTGGAGTGCGAGGGTTTGGCCAAGGGCTTGGAGCGCGTGGTAGAGGAGATCAAGAGGGACGCTCACTTGCCGGCGTCGGCACGGGAAAGGCATCCGGGAAAGCAGCATCTTGAGTCGGCAAAGATATAGTTCAACTGGCCTTCTTATCGGCGGAGTCCACTAGCAGGTTCTTCGTCACCCTGTCATACATATACTGTACAATAATACGCTGATACCCCTTTCCCTTAACGCCGTTCCGAGATGCAAATCTCACTCTTCCCCATGATTATATAGACTTACAGGAACCACCAGAATAGACAAAAGCACAGCGCTATAAAGCAACCCATGATGATTCCGTCCCTCCTCTTCTTCGATGATATTCTGCCGATCAGAGTGTTTAAGCCCGGCATCTGGCTTGCGGCTATGGTGATCCTGCGATTTATGCTAGCCAACGTCTCCCCTGCTGGATGAAGCTGTTGTTGATGGCGTGGGCCTGGTCGATGATGTTGTCCGTCATGTCGTGGCTGTTGTCGATACGGTTGCGCTCGCCGAGCATGTACTCGGACTCGGGGTTATCAGCGCGGTGTTGGTTGATGTCGGAGCGAACGTTGGTCAGCAGGTTCGCCCTGTCGCGGGCATGATGCAGCGCAGAGCGGAGCCGGGCCAGGTCTTGCTTGTGGGAAGCCACCTTTCGCGGACTAGGGATAAGTAGTTATGCTTCGTGGCAGATGATGCGAGAGCCGCCTCTGAGTCGAGCAGTCTCGAGAGTTGTGCGACGATGGCTTCGCGCTGTGTTCATTCAACCCGAGTTAGTACTCGCATGCGTCACTCCGATTCGATATTTGGCCGAACCTTTGTAGCAGCTCCTCTATCTTCCTCTCCGTCTCGCGCTCATCCGCAGTCGGCTTTGGCGGGATGTTGGCGACGGTGGAGAACTGCGAATACGTATGAAACAGGTTCTCTGTCTTTCGGTATACGTTAGCCTGGACCGATGCAGCGCTCAGGTCGGCATGCTTACCTGCGTTTCCAGGAGCGAGCCTGTTGCCGCAGCTGGGTCCAGCCCGTGTTTCCTGATGGCGCAGACATGGTGGGCGATGCACTGGAGAAAGATGCGATAGTGTCACGCCCTCTGGAGCAGCGAAGCCAAGTGATAGCCGGAGAGCTTCGTCAATCATGGGGGACCCGGATATGTGACGGAGCGATGGCGACGCTAACCAGCCAGACCACCCTGAATCGGAAGCGGCAGAAACTCACCGCCCGCGAGCCACGACGCCGGACGTCAGCTGATATGTCCCGTGACCTGCAGCTCTGACGTCCCACTCCTGCAAACACACCATCCAATTAAAAATTGTAAAATCTCAAGCGTGCCCCACCAATTCCCTTCCTCGTCCAACGCAACTTTCCTCCAAACCCTAGGGCAACTTTTCACCCAAATCTTCTTCTAAATTCCTTGAAGCCTACGATCCATCGCGACAAGGACGGTCACGGTCGAGGCTGAAATTCTTCTAACACAACTCGTCGACACACTTCGCACATTCCTCGAAGATCATCAAGATGGTGAGTCACTGTCCTCCCCTTGAACCGTCCCTGGACCTATCCGGTATCCCCAATGGCCGCTGCCATTTGCACGCACGGCACCCCTCTTGAACACGATTCTGGAATATCTTCAAAATTTCGATCTCGAAAACGCACCAACACCGCTCCTTGGCGACGTCTTCGATTTCCGTCTTTTGTCTCGCGCTGCCTCGTTTCTGTTTGGACGGATACGCTGGGGAAATTTTTGTCACGAGGATTTCGATGTTGGAAGAGACCATGTTGCTGACTTGGGATGTAGTCGTCGGGCAAGGTCAAGGCTGCCCAGCTTTGGGGCAAGAACAAGGATGAGTTGACCAAGCAACTCGGCGAGCTCAAGTCGGAGCTGGGCCAGCTCCGCGTCCAGAAGGTCGCTTCGTCCGGCACCAAGCTGACCAAGATGTGAGTTTGCACCACCTCCCCAGGGTTCAAAATTTTGGACTAGGCCAGAAGAAAAATTAAATCGAGGCCGTCGTGGAGAGCATTCTGATACTAACCTGCTCAATTTACAGCCACGACCTGCGCAAGTCCATCGCCCGTGTCCTGACCATCATCAACGCCAAGCAACGCGCCCAGCTTCGTCTGTTCTACAAGAACAAGAAGTACGCTCCCTCGACCTCCGCCCCAAGCAGACCCGCGCCATCCGCCGCCGGTTATCACCTGAGGACAAGGCCCGCGTGCTGGAGAAGACCAAGAAGCGCAACGTGCACTTCCCCAGCGCAAGTTCGCTGTCAAGGTACGTCATGAAACAGCATAACCCCTCCTTCCGCCCGTTATCCTCCATGCTAACTATCCTGCCATAGGCTGCCTAAATGGCTTGTTTTTGCAGTTCTTGAAAGGGGTTGAGGGACGTCTGGGTAGAAGGAAACAGGGAAATTGGAGGCGTGGCGCTTGCTTTTTCCTCTCTAAACAAAAGGCTTCGAAACTTGCATCGCATGGCTCCTGGGAATCTCGGTCTGACTTGTACTTATTTCCCGGTTTTGGGCCTCGTTCTAGGACGGGATGTCCATGATGGGCGTGCTAGGTTCAGCAGCCTGTAAAGAAAGAATGAGGTCATGATCAAAGTCCAGGGCTACGCCGCTTACATTGTGACATGTGCCAACTTCTCATCGTATACAGTGTAGCTGTATCTGCATATACAGGTTGCGTTGATGTACTGTCCATGTGCTTGATAGGAATGCTTGATAAGAGTGCTGGCCAGATGTTTTGTCCACATCTCGGTCTGTCGCCCTCAACTTCGCAGCCGAGCCATGATGAGAGTCACATGGGATGGGGGACGGATGTATAAGCGAGTTCACGTATCCAACTGCAGCGATACTCCATTAAACCGGACCAAAATTATGCGGAACTAACTGCCAAAGAGGCTACTACACACTCCAACGAATTTGAGAAAATGCCAATGTTAATGCCAATGGTGATACCAATGTTAATACCAATACAACACCAATGCCGATGCCCTAGTCGTCATATCATTAGGCACAGAACGCTCATCATAAGAGTCGAATCAATGCGAATACTGTATCCCAGCCCTTCGAGATTTCCATGATTCTCGAATGATGTAACGCTGCGTTAAACAAAAAAAATGAAGAAAAACCCTCCCAGAGAACGACAGGAGATACCAAACACCAAGCACCAACCGTGCAGAACTGAACCTGTCCGCGTACGCCAGTCCCATTGCCAATACAAATGCCTAATCCCGTGATTACAGAGCCGTGGTACCGGTAGCAACTCCTTTCTCTCGTGCGTTTTGCGGTGGCGGCGCAGTTGGTCTTGGCGGTGAAAGTCCCTCCCGCATATCTGGCAAACGTGTGTACCCTTGACGTTGTGGGTTTTGCGATGCTTGGAAAGATTGGACGACTCGCCGAACTTTTTACCACACACCTCGCACTGAAGGGGCTTCTCTCCGGTATGTGTCCGCTGGTGCATGGTCAGAGCACTTTGCTGCTTGAAAGCCTGATTGCAGCCAGGTACGGGACAACCCCACGGTTTTTCGCCCGTGTGCGTTCGCATATGTTGCTGAAGCGATTGCTTCGCTGACAACCATTGGTTACAGATGTGGCATTGCACGGGTTTGAACCCCGTGTGCACTTGGAGATGTCGCTCCAACTTACTCTTCTGAGTAAAGGGGTTAGCTCTTTCGCAATTGAGCCATTGGCAATGAAAACCTTCAGCGACCCGTTCTAGAGGCTGGACGTGTGCCTTTTACAATGGTCCTGGAGAGCGTTGTCATTCTCACAGATTTCACCACAGATCTGGTCAGACATAGGGTCGGGCCTCCATTTGCACATGTAGACTGCATTTGAAGGTGGTTGAGAGGGTCCCGCATCCGGGTTAACAAAGCTTGGGGCGGGACATTCCGCGGATGATAGAGATGCCGGCGTGGCACTAATGGACCGGGGCATGGAAAAGGTCGACATGGGCGTGGCTGGTATCGAGCTGGATGGCAGGGAAAATTGCCGTTGCCGCCGTAAATCGTTTGGTCAGCGTCGGGAAGTTGCTGGGTGTAAGGCCAAGAAACGTTCTGAGTTGAGCTCAGAGGCAAGTCGGTAGGAAAGAAGTTGTTGCTGTGGGAATTCATGTCGAGGGTGCTCAAGTAGCCCATCATTGCTGCCGCGTTCGCATCGCTTTGCCCAAAATTGATATCTTCAAGACCATTGCTGTCGCCAAAGGGCTGAAGAATGGTGGACTGAGAGAGTTCGGGCTGTTGAAGGGCTTGATGGTCATGGCCATTGTGTTGGAAGTCATTGTGCTGGAGGTCATTGTGTTGGAGGCCATTGTGTTGGAGGCCACTATGGTGGGTATCATGTTGGTGGTGAACAAGCTGGTGAGGAGCAGCGTGCTGAGGATGGCCAGCTAATGTGCCACCGTGTTCGCTAGAAATAGTGAAGTAATTGCAGTTGGTGTCGGTGCAAGGGTGACTGGCTGCGAAGCAGGTCTCATCGCTGCAGAGGGCAACTTGGTCGACGCAAGTATCGTCGTGACAAGGAAGCATAGAGGGGCAGGCCTGGTCATGGCAAACGGCATCGGGCTGGCAGCCCTCGAAACTGCAAAATATTGCAAAGGCGTTTGGGGGAGCACAGGCGTCGTTGTCGCAGCAGACGCCGTCGCCCGTGTCACCACACTGGCTGGCACATTCATCGTGGTCGTGGGGCTCCTGGTCCTCGTGGGGAGGAGCCATTGCGGAGGGTCTCCGGACTGGGGATAGTACTGGCCATCCATGGCTGGGGGTATCGATGATGGCTAGCGATGGATGAAGCGGTGGTTTGCGAGGTTGTGCGCCTTTTGCTTGGAGGAAGAGACGCAAGCGCGTGAGCGTAGACGCAGGCGCACTGGCGGTCGCGAGCGAGCGAGCGAGGAGGGCTGCTGCTGTTGACGTCGGTGAGGTTTTCCGCCGAAAATGAGGACCCGGATGGCCGTGGCCTTTTTCCCATGGTCAGCGACGTTAATTACCACTTTTGGTTGGTGGGGAGGGAGCAGTACTTAACTTTTGGGAGGAGCTCAGTCAGGGCAGGCCCAGTTTGGGTCCAGTAAGGCAGGTAGGCTAGGGTAGGCTAGGGTAGGCTAGACCAGACCAATGGAGGGGTTGATTGGTTGCTTGGTTGTCTGTCGAGTTGGGATGTACCTTATGTTCCAGTACCGTAGACTACCTATCTACCTTACCTTAGGTAGTAGGTACCTTACTTACTCCGGAGCGTTGAACGTTGCAACTGAAGTGACTTAAAGGAAGGTAGGGTTAAATTAGGTCGTGTAGTATGTAACCGTCGTACATACAAGGGAACGGGAGAGATAGATCCTCAAGGGAAGTCGAGTCGAGTCGCACCAACTCGACTCAAGTTGAATCGACTTGAATCGAGTAAAATCGCCCAATGTTGAATGGGTTGATATGTAAACGGGAAGATGCGACCAGAGCTGGGAAACCTGTTCCTATATATGCCCAAAAATCAGTGAAATTACTACCAGCAACTTTTTGTTTGAAACAGGATGCCAACATATACTTTTCTCAAAAGCTGCAGCATGAATGTTTCTTTCCAGGTCTTATCGCCCAACAATGTTGGCTCTGGCCCTGTCAGGATGGTGGACATTGTGCCTGCTAATTGATATCCCATCACTCTAGGGCGTGGGACAGAGCGTTCCTGGGTGTGTACCGCTGAATAATGCAGATGGGTGGTCATACGTAGTGAGAAACTTTTTCTGTGGCAGAATTTAATTTTCTGGAGTGCTTGCGCAGCCACTTTCATGATATCCCATGGTTGGAGGATCATGTACGCCGCAATACAATTTGACGTCGTTAAGTTGTGATAAAAAAAAAGAAGAAGAAGAAGAATAATAATAATAAAAATAAACACCACAAATATCTTACTTACGCTAGATGATATGATAAAACAATACACCGTATATTCTCAGAGTATCAGATAATGCTAGGGTTCTTTGTCCATGCTTTATTTGCTTGTTGGAGCTCAGGATCGTGTGATAAACAAGCACTGTGATTTTGTTACATGCCAGGGACATATTCCTTTCTTCTTTCTCTATCCCTTACTTTTCCCTTGCAGTATCGCTTGAAAGCGAAAGCTAAAATTCAAACGGCTTTCTGTAAAGCGTAAAAGTTCTCCAAAACACTTGATATTGGGCTATTCTTGAAGGGTTGTATCAATTATACGATGCGTTTTAGTTTGGCCAAATTTGAGATTTTCTCTCCCTGTTTGGCGGCTCTTCAGACGAATGAGAGCATGGGGCTGATCTAGATCTGCCCAAACAGGCAAGGCAGGTCGGGTACGTACCTTGGCCGTTATAACGCATACTAGACTATGGCTTGGGCCGCCTGTTACCTTCGCTACCAAAGGGTCCTGTATCCGGTATCCCCAGCTGTCAGGTGGGGGTGGAGACTGTGTTTTGCATCATTGCACCGTGCGGACCGTGGGAATTCGTCGCACTATATGCACTGTGCATACTTCCGGTCGGTACCTTCGACATCATCGCCAACCAACCACCGACAGACTCCGATTAACCTTCAGTCTGCAACGCATTTGCATTGCATCCTGCTCTGTACAATTTGCACGTTCTAAAGAGCACATAGTTTAACGGGATTGTTACTAACTAACGACGTTACCCCGTGTCCAGCCAACAAGCTCCTTGCAGCGAAAATCCAAGAAGGAGTAATCTTTCATGAGCCATATCCACCGGTAACCTTCCGACAACGACGCTCATTCCCCCGATCTCCGGATCTTCGCCCCCTTGCCTCTCCCAAGCAGCGCGGCCTGTGCCCTTCGTTCATTATGGGTAATTGCTGTGGCAAGCCGGAATCGGAAAACTTCGCTCAGCCTGGGCGCCCCTGGGCTCTGCGCCGCCCGAGGCCCCCAAGACTGCTCCGGTCCCTAAGAAGGTTGGAGGTCCTGCTCGCACTCTAGGTGGTGCCGAAGCTGGCGCTTCCGGCCCGGAGGACGCCCGGAGGAAGGCTGCTGAAGCTGCTGAGGTAAGTTGGCTGCCGTATTGCCCACGTCTCGAGCCCTCCGCATCCCTCTCCGGCCTCAAGCACAGAAGCCTCCATCCCCGCCTCCCAATACTGAAATAAATATCGCCCTGTGCCAAGGCTTCATATGGCCTCGTAACCAACCTCCCTCTCTCTCTCTCTCTTACACCCAACACTTCTTGACCCACCCAGAGAAACCTATCCCAAAAAGAAAATACCAAGCTCTCACTCACAGACACCACCTTCAATCACGCCTCCTGCTGACATCAAGTTTCACCCGCTCCGGCCAGGCCCGCGCAAACTCATCCAACAAGGGCCGCGGAAAGCTACAAACTCAGCTCGCGGCACAAAAGAAGCAGACTAGGAACGACACTCTCAAAGACGCCAGTCAACAAGAGCTGCGTGCTCGTGATGCCGCCGATGCAGCAGAGGCCCGTAACTGGAATTAATTTCTCTCGAGAAGCAAGTCGAAGCCTGATCTCTCCTGGTGATGAGCGGAGCCCCTGAACCTTCTTTCGAAAAGTCATGGGGCAAAAACACAACCCCTTCGCTGTTCGCACGCCTCGCCACCGGATTTCAGCCGTAGGGTGGAAGAGCCACACAGAGCACGAATATGTTGGAGCCTCCTCCACGTGCGAAAGTGAGGCAGACTAAGTTCCTGCAGCTTCATTGATTTCACTATATCCTTATGCAAGCATGAGTAGCAATCGATTCCGCGGAAAGGTAGTTGTCAACCTCTGTGGGTCCGTTTTAGTACAGCGGAAACCTAGATGTGTCAAGGCGGCTCCCTCGCGGGTGGATAGCATATTGTTTGCTCAAGAGGTTTCCCTGCTGCATCTTTGTGAGCAAGTTTGCCGCTCAGTTGTGGGAGTTTTTGGTGGTTTCTTTTTGGTAGTTTGGTTTCAGCTTTGGATACAGCCTGGCGAGTTCAGTCCCAAATTTATATCTTCATTTGGCTAGAGTAATAGCGGTACAGGTGCAAAATGTGTTATCCTTCTGTTGCGAATACGCCCATTCAAGTTTCCCAATGTCCCCTTTTTTGCATGCCTAGAATCCACAGATAACCTCCTTGAACCGTTTCAAACGCCTGGCAAAAGTCCGACAACACCCATTACATGCAGACCAGGCCACGCTCATGCTCCCAAGGCACAATCTCTTTACATCTCGTTCCGTCAAAGGCCCATGCTTTACGTGACAACGTACCTGCCGCTCGCAGGTGCCCTGCTGTCTGCATCTGCCGCTGCGATCGTCCCTCTCTAAGCAAACGAGTCAGCTCGTTAAGAGCAGACCCAACCACCACCTCGGTATCACCCTCAATAAGAATATATAGCTTGGGCTCGGCACCAGGTGGCACTTCTTTGTTGGGTGGGTAAAATGTGCCCTTGGTTGTGATGGAGGTGCCCGTGGCTTCGAGAATCTTGGCCACATTGGTGCGGTTCGTGACAGCCCACCTGGCTTTTTGTGGGAAGTCGTTGATCTCCAACGTTGCATGGAAGGCACCGGCGTCTGGTCCCTTGTTGTCGATGGGTTGGCCAGCCCGGAGTTGACCAGCTTTGCCGAGACGGCTGTTGATGGCACTGACGGCGGAGCTGACCTTGTCGAGGGATCCTTGACCTTGTCTCCAGACGCTGCCGCGGGTTCGCTGGCTCGTTGAGTAATCTTGACCTCGGGTATCTCAGGCTTGGAAGTGTCGCGGGCTTGCACTCCTGATGCAGCTGCCCTGATAGCGTTAAGCGCCTTCTCGGCCTTCTCTTCCTCTTTCTTGTTGTCCTCCTTTTCGTCCTCTTCTTCCCCTTCGGCCTTGTGGGTCTTGCGCTCTCTCAGGCGAGCAGCTTCACGTTCTTGATCGAGACGGTCAAGACCCTTGCCACCAAAGCCAGATACATCCTTGGCCTTGCCAGACTTCACCTTTTCTCGGTGTGATTTTCGCATCTCGTCGAGGCGCTCAGGAACAGGCTGTTCGCTCTGCTCAAGTGCCTTGGCAATACCAACCGCACAGTTCTCTTGCTCGGGAGTCACAAACGTAACGGCTACACCGGTATTACCGGCACGACCAGTTCGGCCAGCTCTATGTACGTAATCCTCGAGATGATTAGGAGCATCATAGTTGATGACGAGCTTCAACTGCTTGACATCAAGACCACGTGCTGCTACAGATGTTGCGATCAAGATTGGCACAACACCCTTTTTGAAATCGGAAATTGTTGAATCTCGGTCGACTTGATCCTTGCCTCCGTGAATGGACATGCATGGATAACCTTTCATCATGAGTTCTTTGAGTAGATCATCGGCCTTTTCTTGGCGTTCCACGAATATCAAGGACCGCGCATCCTCGTCTCGATCGTAAAGCTCACCAAGAAGCTCAAGGACACGCAGGAACTTGGTGTTCTCCTCACGAACTTCAACAATCTGCTCGATTTCCTTGGCCACAACACTTCGTCCGCCAACCGTTATTTCAATAGGGCTCTTGAGAACCTTCTTGGTGAGTGAGTCGATGATACGCGGCATAGTGGCTGAGAAGAGAATTGTTTGCTTGTCGGGTCGCATATTTGCAAAGATTTTCATAACCTGAGGCTCAAAGCCCATATCGAACATGCGGTCTGCCTCATCCAAAACCACGTATGAAACTCTGCGCAAGTTGGTAACTCGACCCTGGTTGGCTGCCAGAAGGTCGATCATGCGACCTGGGGTGCAAACGATGATTTCGGCACCTCGCTTCAAATCTGCAATCTGCTCTCGAATGGGAGCTCCACCATACGCACAAACTGCTCGTAAACCCATAGACTTGAGGAATGGCTTGCAGTCGCGATGGATCTGTGTTGCTAGCTCGCGGGTTGGCGTCATGATGAGACCTATAGGGCCATCCGTGTCCCTCAAAGGTGGCTGGTCCTTGATGTGTCGGAACATGGGCAAGAGGAACGCTACCGTCTTTCCAGAACCTGTCTTTGCCACTCCGACAACGTCTCGACCGGACATCAGTGCTGGGATGGCTTGCATCTGAATGGGTGTTGGCTTCTCATATCCCAGAGAATCAATGACATCCAGAGTCTGTCGAGTGAGGCCACAGTGTGCCCATTTCTGCACTGGTTTAGGAACATCCTTGCCATTGACCTTGATTCCGTCAAGCTCTAGTCGCAAGTCCGCCAGTTCAGCCTCGGTAAGTGAACTCAATTCTGCGGGTTCAACCCAGAAATTCTTCCTGATAGGCACCATCTCTACCTTGGAGTAATCAACGGTAGGAATGTCTTTCTTTTACGCTTATTCGTGATAGCAAGAAGTGCCTTGGCGTCTTCGTTACCGTCCGCGTTGAATGCGAAGTCATCGTCACTGAAGTACGCTTCGGGCTCTTGAGCTTTCTTCGTCGTGGACGGTCTGTTGGTTGGCTTCTTTGCTTCCGTCTGGTTTAGGCCAGACATGAACGCATCAAGAGGATCTACTTCTTCTTCTTCTTCTTCGTCAACATCCATTGACTCCTCTGGCACTGGTTCGACCTTAACTCCATTCGTAGTACTCTCGCCATTTGCATGCGATTCTGTGTCTACCTCAGAGGGCTTCTCTGTAGCTTCCTGAAGATTATCTTGTGGGTTCTCGTTTTCAGCTTGGAGCCGTCTCTCATGCGCAGCGCGAGCAGCGGCGGCAGCCTCCTCTTCAGTCTCTGCGAAGTTATCATCGTCGGATTCACCACCCTCGTCTTGGTCAGCATATGGAGTGTTGTCTGTCTCAACAGGGAGAGCGGGCAACTTCGTGAGCTTGCGCTTTGTAGTCTCCTCTTCATCCAAATCAAGCTTGCGCTTGCTTGGGAGCTTCTCACCATCGGCAAGGGACTTGCTAAACCCAAATCCCCAGTTTTCGCACGGTTTGCCGGCAGGGCGGACGCTTCATATATTGATTTAGCGGCGTCGGACTTAGAATATTTGACAAAGTACATACCGATAGTGGACTGTTTGACTGGAGCCGTCACGGGCCCTGAATGGCTCTGGAATGAACCAAGCACCTGTTTTGCGGGTTCCTGCGACCTTGTGGCGGCTGACTTCTTAGCAATCGCTTTGGGGTCGAACTTGCCAGCATAGGGCGTAGCCGGAGACGCATCGCCGGAAGTCTCTTTGGGTGTAGGAGATGCAACGGAGGGTGTAGTGGGAGACGCTGCGGCGGCTGGAGATCCCACTCCCGCTTTCTTGTCCATCTCGGCGAGAAGGTTCCTCGTCTGACTTGGGTTAACTTCCTTCTGCTGTTGACTTTCGGTGGCCTTCTTCTTCTTCCATTCTTGCAACTTAGCCAGACGCTCTGCCTTTATTTGGTCGGCTTGGTTGGCGCTCGGAGTGGGTTTAGGTGCCTGTAATAGCCGGTCAGAACCATACAACATGGTGACAGGAGAGCTTCGTACGGAGTCATTGCTGGGCTTAGCACCGTCGACAGGAGGTGGGTTACGTGTGCGGGCATCATCACGAGCGCTTCGAGCCTGGGGGTCAGCTGTATCGTCACGACGCCCAGCGGCCCTGTCCCGAGAATCGTCTCGTCTTCTGCGATCTCTGTCACTGTCACGACTGCGGTTTCTTCGGCGTTCAGGAGATCGAGGCCGCTCATTGTAACGGTCTCGGGACCTACGCCTATCCCTATCGCGATGGTCGCGGCGCGCATCTCTGTGATAGTCGTCATCTCGCCTGTCTACGGACCGTTCTCGTCGTCGATACTGGTCGCGATCACGACGTCCGCGATCTCTGTCCCTATCACGGTCGCGGTCGCGGTCACGATACCTATACTGTTCATCGGTACGGTGGTTAGAGCAGAGGCGACGGGGTAGCGGGCGGTGGTGGTAGCTCACGTCAGGGCTGCGCGACCTTGAGCGACGGCGATAGTCCCTCCCATCATCTCGGCGATCCCTATCGCGGCGTTCATCATCTTTGCGGGGACGACGCGAGCTATGGTGGCTGCCTGCAGGACTTGGTGAGCGCGACTCTCTCGGACGAGCCATTGTTGTGGTCTCGTAGGCTCAGCGAAACCACTACGGTGGTGAGTAGGTAGTCACTACTTTTTCTGCGCCGCTAGGTGAAATGGTAGGATCGGCGCGTATCCTCGAGCGGGAAAAGAGAGGAGGGTCGAGTGTCGATTCGATCGTGGTATACCAGCTCCACGCAAGCAATGCCAGGGTTATGCAGGGGCGAAGCTCCCGATGAAGCTGGGTGTGGAGGTGCAAAAGACTGGAAGCTGCCACAAACTTTCGATGTTGCGGGCTCCTGCACAAGGTACGGTACGAAGTAGGAAGTACTGACTCTTAGACTCACTCAGGCAGGCTTAGGCGGGCTTTCCCGAGGTTCTGCCTCCTGCCACCACAGCGCTGGTGACGTTAGATGATGCGCTAAGCCGACTTGGGTTTCATGCAAGCAACGTCAATTGCTCCAACTTAGAACCCTCCCAAAACAGTCACGATTGCACATATCAGGTCGAAGGTATGGCCGGCCTAGTAGGATACGCCAGCAGTGACGAAGAGGATGAGGTTGTGGAGCAGCCTCAATTACAGGTAAGTCTCCGCCTGGAGCTTTTGTATGTCGTGATCAACTCACTCACCTCTTGATTCTTAGGCACCTCAGCAGGCAGCTGTTCAGGCAGCTGTACCAGTAGCTGCTGCACCACAAGATGGGGCCAGAGCAGCGACAGTCGTGGGTGACCAAGAGAAAAGTTCAGATTCAGGTACATTGATGCTTTTGGTGAACTCCAAATTGCCCCATCAATGGCCAACGCTCATATGTTTCAGTGTCAGTGCCGAGTGCTGAGCCAAATGTCACTGGGCCAGCACCAGAGCCCATCGTTGGTCCCTTGCCACAGGCGGCCGCGCCTCTGGGGCCTTCATTGCCTTCCATGGAAGATGTATCCATGATTGAACCCGAAGATTCTCAGGAACCTTCATCGCCTTACTCCGCTAACCGGGCTCGCGTTCACAACCTCACTCTGCCCACGGTGCCTAACCTCGACATCCCGCCATCACCACCTGGGTCTCCCCAGCAAGTACCAACAAGCGGTTTGAGCAGTTCTTGCAACTCAAAAAGAAAGGAACCCATTTCAACTCCAAGCTTGAGCAGTCGACAGCTCTGGCAAATCCCAGCTTGATGGATAAGCTGATGGCGTTTGTGGAAATCGAGGGCAAGAGCCAATATGAAACTACTCTGCCCCTGGATCTGTGGAACCCCGTGCGTTTCCGGACTGGGCTTCCGCGGACAAGCTGAGGAAAACGCGCGAAAAGGTGGTCAAGGACAGGAGACCGAACATGCTAGCGGAGGCAGGGGCTCCATCGATTTTGTTCCTTCATCAACGCAGGCCAGCGGAGGCACATCCGCCCAGGGCGGCCTCTCGAGAGGAGAAAAACGAAAATCAGGTTGGAAATGAGGTTTTGAGGCAGTTTCATCATTCGAGCTATTCTACGAGATACCAGGACTGGCTATACTACTATTTTATGGTGTATGCGACGATACCCACTCTAAATTCGACAGGCATTGGAAGATTTCAATGACATTATTAAAATATGCGTTGAGGTATCATCAATTACGGTACATGAGGCCCATACATGGGCTGTTTCTGACTGCTTTCAAGCCGACACCCGTTTGATGCAGGGCCCTGAGGAGCCGCTAATGCTGAGAATTATATACGAAAGACATCATCTCCATCCTCACCCAAGTGGTATCTGATAACTAAACAGGCGATTACAACATATGCAAAAGCACTCGCTCATCGTTCCCCAGGTCCTCCATCAATCAATAAGGCGTTTGTCGACTATTATTTACACTTGATTTCGAGGCCGACATCCTGATGGACAATCTTTCCAATGTTGATGGGCACAGTCTGGTTGGCGCTGGCAAGAGCGGTCGCGAAGTAGCTAATGTTCTGACCATGGTTGACCACGCTGTCGCCAAGTAGCTTGAAGGGGATGATGCCATCCTCGCAGTAGGGCTTTTCCATCACCAGCTTCAGGACCTGGTTCTGGTCCATCTTGGCGGTGATGTTAACACGGTTGATGCCAGGACGCAGGACAAGATCCTCAATCTCCAGCTTGCCAAGGTTGAAGTCCTCCGCAAAGTTGACAAAGGTAGCGTTTCCTGCAAATTTCGGTCAGCTATTACCATACAAGAGAAGTCTGCGACTAATTCGGGCCGCGACAAAACCTGACAGAGAGACAACAGTGCTAGGTATGGGTATTACTTACAATATCAAGAGTGAAAAGAGAGTGGTTCGGAATCTCGGCGATACCAACAAAGTTGGGCTCCGGGGACTTCTTTGGAACAAGAGAATCGATATGGCTATCATCCTCGACGACACGGGTTCCGCTGAAAAGATCAAGACCCTTAACTTCGAGAGTCTTCTTGAAGGTGACGCCATACTTGCGGGACAGGCCGCTGGGCTTGACCTTGGTCTTGCCCTCGACAGTGATGCGCAGAGTCTCATTATTGGCGAACCAGACGTTGAAGGTAGTGAAGGCGTCCATGTCAGTGATGTTGACCTCCTGACTGACATTGACAGTCTGGTGCTTGTCGCCGTTGGTGGCAGGGAAGTTGATGGTAACGAAGGGGGTGTGAGGCTCGAGGTCCTCAAGGTACATAACACCCTCGAAGCCGTCGATGTTGGCCTTGATGGAGCCGTCGGTGGTGATGGTGGAGTTGATCTCCATCAGGTAGGCGTCGCTCTCGGTGCGGAGGACATTGACGCCCTGGATCTCGAGGTGGGCATCGTCAAGCTTGTGCTGGGCGATCTTGGGAACAGCAACAAAGATGCTGGAGGAGGGAACGGGTCAGCGTTGGGGAGTTTCCAGCAAGTTCCAGCACGGGCGACACTTACATTAAACACACGACCAAGACGACAATGCAGATGAAGACGATGAGGTAGATCCACCAGAAGCGCTTGCAGTGGCGCATGCAAGTCTGTCTCTTCTTGGGCTTCACAGGCGTGCCGCTGACAACAGCGGGCTCGGCCTTGTCAGACATGTTGTCGGCTGGGGAAAGAGAGTAAGGGAGAATGTGAAGGGAATGGGCTGCGAAGACGACAAGGCTGCTACGACAAGCGCGAAGTGACCTGGCCCGTGGTGTTAGTGGAGCAAGGAACTCGAACCCGACGCGCCGGTGGAAGGGCAAAGGGACCAAAGGAAGGGAGGAAGAGCCGGTGATGTCGATACGGGACACTGGCGCTTAAGTAGTATCTTGGACCGTATTACGGGAAAAGCCAGCAGGACAAGGAAGAAAATAGGGTATGTTGCGGCTACCTGTTTCATTACATACACGAATTGGATGTGTGGAGGAGGGAGTGAGGTTCTAGTCTGGGGTGGGGAGGGGCCAGCCGGGGGCAGGGGTCGAGGTACTCGGCAACCCAAGCCACGGAGGGTTCAGGATCCAAGTATCGCGTCGTACCCATGTCCTGATAAACCTTGGCAGTGTGGCATCGATCGTCGAGAGAATTGAGGATGCTCGTGACCTCATTGGAAGGGGAGGGAGAGGAGGGAGGCAAGTGAAGTGAAAGGGGTGTGTGTAAGTGAGCCAGCGAGTGAGTAATGAGGGGGCGTCATGAAAGGGTCACGCCTGAACCACAGACATTTTTCTTTTTTGCATGATCGGTGGACGGTCATGAATCGAAGATCCTTTGGGACTGGCTCGAGGAATTTGGAAGTAATTTAGAGCGAAAGAAAGAAGAAGAAGAAAAATATTCTAGCTGCTCTCTACCGGACGTTAGCCTGCCCTCTGGAATGCCCACCTGTTTCTGGCACAGACGACCGGCGTTTACGCTTGCCTTCTCCTTGACTCCTTGAACCATTTAATTTTTTTCTCTTCGGGGTTTTAACTTCCTCTTCCCCTACTCGCGACTTTAACTCGAACAGCTTTCCTTTCCCCACCCCGGATCAGAGATCACCATTAACAACCAGCTGCAAGGGACCCTGTTCTGGGCTTAGGCAGGCCCCGCGAGAGACGGAGCGCGGACCACGGCTCGGACGTCGGTTTCCTAAGCTGGCGATTCGCCGAGACAGCAATCCTAGGCTGGGCTCTGCTTGGTACAGGACAGGACAAGAGCTTCAGCTGCCAATGCGGGGAGGATGCAAGGCAGGGCCACCGTCCCATCCCATGCCTATGCCCATGCCCGTCCAGCCACACCCCTGGGCCCTACCGCTTGGACAAAAACCGTTTCTGCGGGTGGCGTTGCTTGCCTATTGGCCCTGCCTGGCCTACCTGGCCTGCCTGCAGCAACTCACCTCTCTGCGTTCCTCGGCTCTCGAGCATGACTGCCTGCCTACCTGGCCCAGCACATGGGCAATACGATGCCTTCGTCCGTCGTTCCCGAGATCGTGGAGTGGTCCAATATCTGGAGAATCTGGAGAATCTGGAGATGAGCTGGGCCACCTAGCCCGTTCCCACAGTTTCCTTTCCCCATAGGAAACCTGCCCACGGATCAACGGAGCCCGCGATCGACACCCAGATCCTGTCACACGAACCTCATCTCCCAGCTACGATGCCGCAGAAACCGACCGCCCGCATCATAGATCAACAGCCTGATGTAGATTCTTCATCGAAAAGCATGTGCAAACACCAACGTGCCTCGGGCATTTCCTTAGCCCCCGCTCCCTCCCCTCCCTCCATCACACTCGTCCCAAATACCGAGAAAAAGCAAGCCTAGCATCGATAGGTAATATCGTTAAGGAGGGTGGCGCCTGCATGAGATGGTTTCCGTGTCGGGCATGGCTGGCCACCAAAAAGCCAAGCCAACAGGACCAACAGGACCAACAGGACTCGGCCGGCGAAGCTGGCTGTCAACCAGCGCCACCCACGAACCATGCGCTTGTCTAATTTCCAGCTCCGAGAGCCACGTCCCTGTAGGTGAATTATCACCAATTGCCTTGTTAATTTTGCCCTCAAGTCTCTCAAGGTCTCACATGAGTGCACACGCCCTCGAGAAGGGCCCTCTTTGCGTTCGCTCAGTTTCAAGTCTCGCATCGTGAACCCAACGATGCCTCATCCCCTGATACCGTTCACTTACTGAGACAGGACCATTTGGCTAACTTAGTTTGTCTCCGCCTTGGGCTGGTCAGCCCTCGCCCATCAATTGCGGGCATCATTATTAGACATTTAAGCAAGAACCACTGGCTCGGCGGGTCACCTCACTTTGTTATTTCGCCTCCCCGGCTTACAACAAGAGTCCGCTACCGCTCGCGCTAGCAAAAGGGACCCAGAGAGCTCCACGTGTTGGTCGACGTATCCTAGCCTCTCTCGTCTGGAACCAGCAACTCCTCTCGTGCGCCTCGAGTTCAGTTCTGGTCACTTGTTGCCATGGCCACTCCGCCAATAACCGCCGCTTGTCATCTGGTCCAGACCAATACTTTCATCTTGGCGTCATCAGTATTACTCTTCTTTTTCTTGGTCCATGCTATGCCCAACCCAGCATCGCTGGCTGCCGAGAAGGTGTCGTACATGGCATATTCCTTTTACATGATTGGTCCATGCACCGTCCCTCTCACTTCCGCCCAAGGTAGCATTTCCGCAACGACGATCGGCTTCTCGTCATTTCCTCTTTGCACATCTCTTTTCCATGATTTGTCTACAGTGGTTTTGGCTCCACGAGTCCATATGCTAACAACAGCTTTTCCCAATCAAATATCCCGAGCTTTACAAAAGCTTACTATCTGCTTCAAGCCTTCCAGCCCTTGTCCTCCCCCTGCCTCTCCAGATTGCCCGGCTCCACCGAGGCTTACTATTTGCAAAACGCATGACCTGATCCCCTTCCTTCAAAGCCTCGATTTCGTCCACAAGCCACCCTTATCAAGCCCGGGCTCTCCGTCGTAGATGTCGCGCTCCACGCGTCTTGTATTGACCTTTGGGGTGGCACAGGGTCAGCAGGCGGATCTTCCGGTACGCCAAGGAATCCGGGGAAATGGATCAAGTGAGAAAAGATTAAGCGTAGGTGAGAAAGAGGGGGAACTTACAAATCTGGGGTTTAGCTCCGATGTGTTCTTGGCTCCCAGCAGTCTCATGCATGTTGCCGTCTCGGCCTCGAGAACTGAAAAGATAAGAGCATTAGTCTCAGCATGTGAAGAGAGGCGCAATCGACGCCATTGTCCCAAGGTACTCACTCTCAAACACCCTCTCCACGCCAGCCTGCCCTCCGGCTCCCAGGCCGAACAGCGCCGCGCGCCCTATGCCCACCGCCGTTGCGCCCAAGCACAGCGCCTTGACCACGTCGGTGCCTCGCTTGATGCCTCCGTCCACCCATATTTCGATCTTGCTCAGGACCTCCGGACAGTACTTGCGGATCTCGAGCAGCGTGTGGATTGCGGGCGGTGCCGTGTCCAGTGCGCGGCCACCGTGGTTCGACAGGATGATGGCCTTGACCTGCGGCGCGTACTTGGCCGCTAGATAGGCATCCTCGTGCGTCTGCAAGCCCTTGAGCACGATGGGCAGATCCGTGTGCTCCGCCAACCACGGCAGCGTCGTGCCCCATGTCAGGTCGCTGGCCGTGCCGAAAAGAGCTGCTGTCCCACGCCGCCGCCGCCCGGCCGCTTCTCCTCGCCCGATTTCACACCCGCCTCGACCGT
Source organism: Albifimbria verrucaria (assembly GCA_020081605.1). Classification (NCBI taxonomy): domain Eukaryota; kingdom Fungi; phylum Ascomycota; class Sordariomycetes; order Hypocreales; family Stachybotryaceae; genus Albifimbria; species Albifimbria verrucaria. The sequence goes on from JAHREC010000018.1 coordinate 3,961,490, forward strand.
CAGCCCACGGTCAAAGTTGGACTTCTCGTCGTGCTCACGCTTGCCCGGCACCGGCGCGTCGAGCGTCAGGCAGATGAACTTGATGTGATCGCGCAGGGCGCTGATGCGCTTCAGCATGGCGATGCTCTTCTCGCGCTGGTTCTGCACGTAGAGCTGCCACCCGAACACCTGCCCGGGGCGGCGTCCGCCACGATCTGCTCCGGCGTCATGGAGGCGTTGTTGGAGATGATCTGCATGGCGCCGAACCGCGCGGCCGCCTTGGCAATGCCGTGCTCGCCATCCGGGTGCGCAAGACGAGCCATTGCCGCAGGGGCAACGAAGACGGGTAGGCCAACCTTGTGGCCCAACACCGTCGTGGTGAGATCGCAGGCGGTGCAGTCAAGGAACACGCGCGGTCGTAGGAGAATGTCCCGATAGACGGAGTTGTTGAAGCTCTTGGACTGTAGGTCGTCGCTGGCGGAGTAGTAGTAAGCCCACGCTTTCTTGGAAATGCGTTTCGTAGCCTCTGCCTCTATCTCGTCCAGGTTGAGCAACGACTCCAGAGGCGGAGGGGCGTCTTTCGTAGCCTCGGGCTCGACAGCTGGCGTCGGCGCATCTGGCACCGTGTCCGGATCTATCTGTCCAAGCTTGGCTTCAGGCTTGAGGTGTTCCTCCAGAGTCCCCGGGGATGCACAGGGTCATACTCCTCGGTAGCGTCCTTGCCGGCTAATGACAGGATGATTTTGGTACCGCCAGGGTGCGATGGCAGAAACTCCGTTACATCGTAGACATTGCCGTAGAGGACTACCCAGCAGCTGTCTGCAGTATTGTGCTTTGCGACTGTTGATTTCAACCATTGAATGCGCCGGTCAGTCTCATGTCGATGGAGCAAAGGCGGTCGGGTGACGATGTCGTAGGACAAGCTTACCTTCCGCGGCACTGAAGATCTTGGCCATTGTGAATTGAGTACGCTGCTGAGGGTATAAGAGACGGTGCGTTGGCAATGAGACAAGTTGAGGCTAAGGATGTTGAGAATCTGGGGATTATAGACTATGGGCTTCGGTGGCCGTTGACCCGACAGGGCACTTAGCACGGCAAGGCTAAGGGAAAGGTACCTGGCCTTGACACGCGCTGCTCGCGAATTTCTGCCGAAGTCTTTCTAATACTGAATGAAGCCTCAGAGATTTACAAGATTGTGCAGATCCAGGAAATATATTGGTTGAGGTTCAACGTGTGCGAATGATTGCGAGGTCTAGATTGCACACAAGTGGTGAGTGATGTGACCGAACTTCGGATGTGAAAGCCGCAGAACGGCTCAAAAGTCCGACTAGGCGTGCGGCCTTCGGAACCCTCCAGCTTGTCTCTGTGCTGTACCGAGCTACAGTACTGCATGTGTAGTGTAGCGTACCTTAGGTACTCAGTACTCTGTACAGGCACATTAACCCGCCCCTAGGGATAGGCCGCTTTAGGTACACCTGCGTGCCTTTCCGCCCGCTTTACCCCAAATTTCTTAGTCATTATCTTCAGCAGGGACCAACGTCACCGAAAATTCACTTTTGGAAATTCCATTATTGTACATGCTGCAAGCAAGCATTGCCACAACCGCAAACCAGCACAAACCATACGTGCGCGCATTTCTCGAGGCTCGATCTCGCATCCGAATTCTCAGATAAACCACGAAAAGTCTAAGTTATACTTAATTTTAATTTCCCGCGACGCAGACTCTCCCCGCCATGCGGCCTTCCGTCTCATCCGTAACCCGAGATGCCGCCCGACTCTGCGCGAGGTGTCGCATTCGTGCAAACCAGGGTTCCCTGATGGCCACTCTATCCTCAAGATCGCAAAGCCGTTACCTGAATAGGGCTGCCGTGAGCGCTCCATTGCAGCAGCGACAGCCCTTCTCTCAAAGTTCTCGGGCCTTTGCACCCGAAAGCTCGGCTAACGATGCCGCCACTGCCCGCGCTTTAACAACGCCTCACCCGCCCCTCCGCGAACGCACTACGACCTCTTCCCAGAGACGCTGCCATCGGGGCCTCCCCCACGGACACTTCCCCATCGATGTGCGTGCCCTGCGCCGCGAGTTCCTCCAGCTCCAGGCCCGCGCCCACCCAGACCTGCACCCGCCCGAGAGCAAAGCCCGCGCCGAGGCCACCTCGGCCCTCATCAACGAAGCCTACCGCACGCTCGCCAACCCCTGCTCCGCGCGCAGTACCTCCTATCCCTTCGCGGCGTCGATGTCGCCGCCGACGAGACGCTCAAGGTCGAGGAGCCGACGCTGCTCATGGACGTGCTCGAGGCTCGCGAGGAGATCGAGGCCGCTGAGGATGAGGCCGACCTGGAGGAGCCACGTCGCATCAATGACGAGAGGATCGCCGCCAGCGAGGCGGAGCTTGAGCGTGCGTTCCACAACGACAACGTTGAAGCTGCAAAGCGGGAAGCCGTTCGACTAAGATACTGGGTCAACATAAAAGAGAGCTTGGACAACTGGGAGAGGGCAAGCCCATAACGCTGCAACATTAACAAATCTCCATCAAATCCTCCCCAGGCGTTTCTAAAGACCATGGACTTATCGAAGCACTATGCATGCATAAATCTTCACCATCTTTTACATACGGAGGACATCAGCGTGGCAGAACGGCTCCGTTCTCACTCCATGTATAGGCACGTTGCTTACAAGACAACTTTGTCATATTGCCGTTTCTACATCTCCCAGCAATATAAAATGTACAGTACTGTATCTTAGACGACTGAAAACATACCAGTCATCAACGGCAGCTTCGCCGTGTAGGATATAATCGCAAAATATATATATCGCCCAATTCCATGTTCACATTGCTAGATGCGCATGCCCTAGCCGAATATGAAACTGCTCCGCAGTCTTTCCAAACGCCTCTTATCCATCAGCCACTCGGGAATCCTTATATCCAGTAACTCCCCAAAACATTCCCGAAAGATCCTATCAATCGATTCCTCGTACATGGTAACAACTGCTTCTATACCTCGCCATTTCTTCTTCGTTAAACCATCATCGCTCGTAAGCCGGCAACTGCTCGGCGTCACGGTTGCTGCCACTTCCCGAAGGTCCTGCTCCGACACCATATCCTGGGTAGGGATCGTCGTCGTCGTGTAACGTCGGTGCACTAGGCTCCATATCTTGCGCACCGATCCCACTACTGGTTGCATCAACTCTCCGTTCCACATCGCTGGGGATTTCAGGCGGCGAGCTTGCTTCATTCATCAGCCGTCGTCTTTCAAGCTCCTGCTTGTCATCTGTGATAGTCGCTATCGATATATCATCTCCTGTTGGTGCAGATGGTCCTTCATCTGGTATATGCTGTGAATTGCTACCTTGTGAAACAGGTCCCGCATCATAGATATCATCATCAGGGACAGATGGGGCTAAAGGTATAGTATCAGGAGCAGACGATGATCCAGGCATGGCGGGTGGTTGGCTGGGTAGCAACCGCATTTCTGCTTGTTGAATAAGCTGCTTATCCGTCATATTGTTCTGATCCGGTAGTTGGGGAGGCGGCACGTAAGATGGCGTAGCCTCTGCAGGATATGAGTTAGCCAACGCAGAACTATTTGAGGTGCCCGCGTGAGGAGGCACATATTGTTGTGGCGTCGATGGCTGGGAGGCGGAGGCTTGGAACGGAGGTGGTGTCGAATAGTAAGATTGCTCGCCTGGTGTTTGGGGGTGATATGTTCCCAGCGACTGCCCGTTAGGATCCGTGCTATGGATTGCTGCGGCTGGGGAGCTGAATCTGGTAGAATAGCAACATCCTCATCGTCGTCTGTAATCTTGATAGTTCGTGATGGTGACGCTCTTTGCTTCTGCGCCTTCGAACTATCCACTGAGCCAACAACCGTCTCCATGGATACGGTCACAACGCCCTTGCCACTTCTCAGCTGCGAGGTGTCGGCGATATTTATTCGCTCTGCGAGGGCCAAACGCGTTGTTATTAGGGTCTGTATTGCTCTTGTTAAATGCGCCGAATCTCGCTGGAGTTTGAGGACCCTGCAACAAATTCGACAACCGCCCACCTAGGTCAACAATGACCTCAACTTGGTATTTGAAGCTAACCATATCTCCAGGGACTCCCCGAATTGTCGGAAACGAGTCATCAGGAATTTTGACCGACACGGTGATAGAGGCTTGCATCGTGCTAGGATCTATAATTAGAGGGGCGGTATTCTGATCCAAGTCCTTACGGAATACACTGGTTGAACTTGTTGACGATAGCGACAAGCCGGCGAGACCAAGGCGAGACTTTGGGTATGCGTCCTCCTTTTGATTCCTCGATGTATTCGATTTTCCCAACACGTCTTCGAATTTGTAGGCTGGAGGTGCGGTATCGATCCTGCCTTGACGGAACAACGTAACTACTATGCCAGTCATGCTCTTGATGCGCTTAATGTGCTGAACTGTTACCCGAACAGATACGGTATCGCCTGGCAGACATCCACCTTTACCAACTCAATGGTTGCAACAATCGTCTTGTCGTCGACGGCTTGTTGCTTTGCAGATGATGTAAATGTTGTGCCAACTTGCGACAACTGAGCAAATTCGGCGCGGCTCACGACACTACCGGTGCTTCGACCGCTTCGTCCGCTCCCTCCACTGACCTCACTGTGCATATCGCTTTGTACAGGGCTTCGAGAGTCGGCAGGAACATCACGGTTAGGTTCCTCAACGACTGTTGACGATTCGGCAGCCTCGGACTCGGATACTACGTCGCTAGGATCGGGAGCAAACGAAGGGTTTTCTCTAGAGCCATGGATTTCTTGCGCCGCGTGCGCTTCGATATAGGTTCGAGGAAAATGGTTCTCGGCCGCGGCGGTGATAAACGGCCAATGTCCACCTGCTCCACTAGCATTACTTTCCTGTCACAGGTTGTCGTGGGCGCAATCGAGGTTGGTCTCGTTAGGGTCGCGGTAATCATGTAGGAGATGGTGCCGCGCTCAAACTACAGCAGAGTTAGCACATATATCTACCATGCACAGAAGTTTGGCATTTTAAGAACGCACGTCAATGCTACTGGGCAGACCCCTCTCAGGGAAGACCAGGTCAAACCCAAACTCATACTTTCCAGCCTCGAGCCGACCCTCGCCGCTCAGCACTTGCTCGTCCTGAAATAGACTGGCCAATCCGTTGCCATGATATTGTGGTCGAACGGAACTCCGCCGCGGGGCGACGCGGGCTGAATCTTGGCCATCGCGACGGGATCCTTGACAACCTGCACATAGCCGTGTAGCGAGACCACGAGATGTGTGATACGGATGGGCTTGACGATGGCCAGTACTACGGCGCCGCGGACATGGTTGCCGGCAACATAGTTTCGGTAAGGTTCGTCCGGGCGCACGTGGAAGTCGGCCACATGGCGATTGCGGTTGCGCAGGGTCAAGGGCAGACTAAGACGCGACAGTAGACTGGGTCGCGAGGAGTCGGCGTGGATGATCGCGGTTCGTCGGGAGTGACGGCAGTGCTGGGTAGAGAGGGCGACGACGTCGACATCGACAAGCGATCGGTACTTCTGCGCGAAGCAGACGGCATGTGTGGGACAGAAGAGGAAGAGGAGGTGGAGGAGGGGGACGGGGTAGAAGAATAGGAGACCAAAAATGAAATAAAATAAATCAGCCGGAGGTAGGAGGTCGGAAATGACTGTTGGGAGGTCGTAGGGACAAAGGAGGGGCGCGGAGGGCGTCGAGGGCGCCTGCTCGTGTTGCCAAAGTGCGTCCCCGTTGAGGTTCGTGGAGACGATCGTGGGAGCGAAAGGCACGACGTGGCGTGGCGGGCAGGCGTCACAGCCCCAGCGTCGAGCTCGAGGGCGGACACGATGTCTAGAACCTCACGTCACCCTGGTGGGAGGACGTCAAAGTCCTGGACGAAGAGCTGGGGAGGAAGCTCTGGCAATGGATATTGGCCGCAGTTGTTTGTTTGTAATTGGCGCCGCCCGGTTCCAGTCGCATGAGAGCGAGAACGAGCCACAGCACACGCACGAACTGGGCTTTGCTGGCTTGGCTGGGTCACAGATGGTGGTTCCACTACACCAGACGCCCACACTCACGCCCCCAGTAGCGTGCCTGGGAAGGCCGGGGGTTGCTGCCGGGAATAGCAGGGCGGTAGTGCTACCGTACAGACAGCGTGCGAGATGATTACTGTACGGGAGGGAGCGCCAATTGGGCGGCTTGCGGTGCCAAGGGCTGCTGTCCAAGGACCACTCGTCTGCCAAGCAAAAGCTTGGTCTTCTTCTTGGACAGGCCCGGCCCCTGGTGGCTGGGAGTGCACCTAGGCGCTGGGTGACAGGTTTGCGAACAGGTCCGTGGAGGGCGCGGGTCGAAGAGGAGAGAGGGAAGACGGCGAGCGAAGGCAAAGGCGGCACTGAGTAGCCTTACGGTCAGCGATGAAGCCAACGGGTCGGACGGGGAGTTGTTAGAGGGAAAGAGTTAGCTCGGGGTGCTGCCCCTCTCGAGAAGAATGCTGGTGTTTAGTTAGCCCAATGAGGTAGCCTACTTACTTAGTAACTTGACCTTGACGTTACCTACTACCTAAGGTAGCGAGCTGAGGTGCCGGTGCTTCCTTCGTGCCTTCCTCGGCCTGCCTGTGCCCCAGCCCCATACGGAGTGCAACTGGTGTACAAAAACGGTTGGCTCGGATCAATCAGGGAACAGATGCAAGGTACTACCTGGTACTGACCAACACCCAACATCTCAGGCAGAAAAGGCCCTGTAGACGATGAGTTGGGGTCTCTGTGGGTATCTAGTATCAGCAAACGATAGAAACCGAGATAACTCCTACGTTACGTGTTCCAAGGCTTCAGGGCATTCTCTCCCAAAAGACAGGGACCATGGACTCAAGAGGGCCAACGTGTCTCCTTTTAGGGGTACCGCCAGTATAGAAATCGTCTACTTCTAATTTATTACTCATTATCATTTATTGTTCTCTAGAGGTAGCTGCCCTGACAGTAAATGCATGTCTACATCCAGTAATCCAGTTGAGGCTCATTTTGCACTTCACAATTGTCGCATCGCGTGAATTACACTGATGCTTAGTACGGAGTATCTACATTGGTGCAGATCTCCAGCTGCGCTGTTTTCTTCTAGCTCGCAACGGTAAAAGATCTAGAAGTGCTTGGCGCTTGGTGCACGTTCTACGCAAAGCAACACTACTGTCAGGGCCAAGAAGGGGGTGACACTGCTATCCGCGTATCCGGTTATCTGGGCACAATCACCACCTATGAAGATGTTTTGGATTATGCCACAAAGCGGCAAGCTCATTGATTTTTCTTCTTTCTCTGTAAGGACCTATTCTTACAAATTGAAGCCTCTAGTTCATCCTCTCCTCCAATTGATATTCACCAAGCATAAGAGGCTCGCCTGCATATATGTTGTTTCTTCCTCTGTCATCCATCATCGCCACTATGCTTTCCATCACGCAACAGTTACTATGCCTCTAACAGCTTCTTTCACAAGCATGGCCGCTTCACGAGTTTCAAAGGCACCTGGGTCATTGTTCATTTAATCAATTGTTGTTTCTTGGGCCCTGTATTGGCCAGTACCAGCCGCTTCTGGCATCTCTATCCAGTTTTACATGCAGTATACAATCATAAATGCGCCATGCCGTCTTTCCTTTGGATGCGTCCTTCAGTGCAAATTCCCAAATACGCCTTGTATCCATGATTATACCGCCAAACCGTACGCCAAACATGTGTTAAAGCAAAAATGTCCTGTCATGCTCATTTAATCCAACGCGTCTCCGCTCAGAATGCTCTTCAGAATACCAGCGCCCACACCCTCTGCAACGGTGGCAATCTCCTTCTCACCAACACAGCTGGCGATGCGCTTCTCATCACCACTTAGCTGTGTGCTCTTGCGTCCTCGCTTTGAGGGTGTGCCAGGGGCTACGAAGCTGCCATTCTTCCCATCCACAGCGTTCACGAGTCCCAAGGTCTCCAGGCTGCTAACCACCTCCCTAAACTCAGAGCTCGACAACGGATGCAGAACTGAGTCCCGCACGCACAAGCGGCAGTATGTGTCGAAGAGCACCTTGACTGTTGGTGCCAGGGTCTGCGACTTCGAGGGGTAATGGGTGTACCATTAGCCAACTTAGCTGCAGCCTTGCTTCTGTTTTCGTATGCCACGAGGGCGCACAAGGCAGCCCGTTGCTGAAGGTTAAGGGCCTTGAGGCGCTGCGCGGTTCCGTTGCTAAAAGCAGCAGCAGTGACCTTGTTCAGATGGCTGATGGATGCTCTTGGTGCCGTTTCCGCAGTCAGTCCATTGAGGAGGCCGTCATGACCTGGACAATGCTCCTCGGTCCTGACTTGGCCCTGTTCATGTTCTCGCCGAGAGGTCTCTTGGAGGGGTCATCAACAAAAGCTTCTCCCGAGCCTCATCTTCGTGCTTCGACTTCGTTTCTGTCTCAATCAAGTCGAGAGCTCGTCGACATATCTCAAATGCCTTGCGCAAGTCACCCGTTTGGCTTGAGACCTTGCGAGAGCAAAGTTCGATGGCAGCAGGGTGGATGAAGGGTACCCAGCCCTCCTTTCCACCTTCAGGCACCAGAGACTTGAGTCTTGTTGTGATGATGTTCTTGACTTGCGCAGCGGTATACGGAAGGAACGATAGAAGCTCAGGTCGGAGATTCTTGGACTTGAGGCGGGGAGAAGACGGTCGGTAAGATCAAGGGCGTTGGCAATGCCAACTAGGACAAGCCGCGATGGCTTCTGAAGCGACCACTCGAATAACCTGTACAGGCTCTCGAGGCCCATGGTGAGGATGTGATCGATTTCGTCCAACGTCACCAGGTAGGTGGTAGATGATTCCGCCTTGGGACAGAATGTGTCTCGTAGTGCCGCAACAGCATCGGATTCATTCATGTCGCCGTCCTGACCCAGCTCGACAAGTAGCGTGTTGTAAAGGTCCTTTGATGACTTGATGCTCATGCAGTTGATATATGCGGACCGGACATCCTCCTGGCTTGCACATTCCTTGATCATCTGGCTGACCATGGCACTCTTTCCCGTGCCGGGAGGACCGCTCACGTATAGGCAGCCATAGGGGTTGCAGACGAGCAACGGCCCAGAAACTTAACGAGCTGCTCTCGCTCCGTCTCTCTGCCCACCAACTGGCCAGCTTCTGATCCTCGGGCGAAGAGCTGTCGTGCTGAGTGGTATACTGTCTGAATAGTGCTAGGTGACGACGGTGTCGCAGCCGAGTGAGGTGTCATTCGCTTGAAAAGTTTGCCTGCTGACATGACTGCATGCCGCGGTGTGGTGGGCCAGCTAGAGAATGCATCTCGATGTCTGGGCGTGGAGGGCGTAACGGGAGCTGGTTTCTTGGGTGTTTGAGAAATGGATGAGGTGCGTTGTCTCTTGACGGGAACATCGTCAAGCTCAAGCTCGACCTCATCCTCAATGACCTCGAGGGGGTTCGGTTCTCGTCGTTGAACTCGACAAAAGTACAGCTTCGGGACTTTTTGCTAGGTGATTCAGATACGCCTGCAATGAGGGAAGGCGTTAGTGATAAGTGCAGGCAGCTTTGGGTTAAGGACTCACCAAGCTCGACCACCAGCCGCGTCCTCTTTCCGAGAGTTGAAGCAGCCATTGCAGCGTACTGTACTGGGTTCTTTCCGACAGGCAATTAAAACAAATATGGGAAGGTAAAACGTCTGAGCTTGCTGTCTCGATCTCTGGTGGATTGCTGCAATTAATAATTAAAACGTGAAGGTGAAAGCAAGGCGTTGCTAGTTGTCGTGAAATGGAGAGAGAAAGAATTGAAGAGCCAGGTACCTAGGTGAAGGTACCGTGAGCTGGATATAGCCGCGCGCCACGATCTTTGCAGCGAGCGGAGCGTGTCTTGACGCGTTTGGGGACGCGACGGCGTCGCGAAATCAATTAAAACCCACCGTGGCACCCGTGGCACCCGTGGCTCGTGCGTGGCTTGGCTCCTGGACAACCACTCCCGCGACCACGTCCCACCGCGCCAGCTGTCAGGGGTATCCATTGGTTGCCCTGAGATTGTGATGAAATTGATGAGGTGGGATGCAACCAGCGGCGCCCATCATTGGCCGTGACAAAGACATTGGTTATGAGCTTGAGGGCTTTCTGATTCTCACCTATGGATGCGTAAGTTTGCACTTGAAATCTCAATGCGAACACAGAGAAACTTGGACTGAGGTGCCTAATTAAACAGGCGCGGAATCTGCCGTCTTCACGTGCTTTGGCTAACCCTCATTTGTCATTCGGTTATTACGTCATGCTAGTTGGCGGCCATGGAACTGTCGGCAATCAATCGCAGTCGTCGTATGTCTCCGTAGAAACAGGTTTACACCGTAGCCAAGTAAAACTCCCATCAACTCCTTCTGCGTGTTGAAAACCTACCTCTGAATAATCTCAGGTGAATTCTTCACGTCGCGCAACTCACAATGACGACCTACATCCCTTCCATCACCATTCCGACCGCGGTTTTCCAGAACCAGGCTGCGTCGATTCTCCTCCCGGTGACCCTGGGCCTTGCCGTTGGCTACACCACTGGACGTGAGCATTCCCCATGCCGACATCTAATGCCGCATCGCTCTGTATCTAGAAACTGACCGACTCTTTTCCTACCATACATAGGCTCCCAGACCCAGAAGACGTACCTTTCGCTGCGACAGCCTCCTCTGAGGCCTCCACCATGGGTCTTCGGACCTGTCTGGACCGTACTATACGGGTAGGCCTCCCACAGCACCCTGCTCCGAAGCGATACCTCAAGACCCCGTTATTAACATGATTCCACAGCTTGATGGGTTATGCTGCTCATCGCGCGACCACCGCTGGCCTCTCCTCCTCGCCTCGCCCGAACAGGCTGCCTCGGCTAAGCAGGGCATGACTTTGTACACCCTCCAGCTCGTCCTGAACCTTGCCTGGATGCCCATCTTCTTCGGCGCACACCGACCTATCGAAGCTACCGTTGACATTGCCGCCCTTCTTGGTCTCAATGCCTATCTGACTTACGTCTGGAGCTCTGTTGACCAGGTCTCCACCTGGTGCCAGGTTCCCTACCTTGCCTGGCTCAGCTTCGCGACCTACCTGTCTGCCGGTGTTGGATATCTCAACAACTGGGACCTCAAGAGCGGCCAGGGTCGTAAGGATCTGTAGACTCAGCATGCGCTGCGGACGGGCGAACCATGATATTTTCTGAGAGCCATCGACGAATGTACCAGATAAACTATTCACGTAATATTTCCAACTATGTAGTAATGAAATCCACCTCGAATATAGTAATACATTCTATATTCATGAGTCTATGTATGCGCTGGACTCTACCGATTCCCAACCAGTTTTCCAGAGCAGAATTCACAAATCGTAACGCCAGTAAATGCTTCGAAAACGAGGCCTTGGCCAACACCAATGGATAGTTGCAGGTCTATGCTCTAATGATGGAGCGACCTTAATGAAGAGGAAAATTTCGTTTCAACCCGTCGTAAACCATGAAAATAAATGCCGAGCTAGGTGCTGCGCGGAGGCATGTAATCCCACAGCCCCGGTACAGGCCTCGAAGGCCATGCTGCTTCCAGAGGGCGACGCCCTCATTCCAAAATGTACGTCTCCCTTTAGTATCACCGATGGCCATAGTCTGCATACGAGACTTGATCGTGTCGGCGGGGAAGAAAAGAAAGTTGTACGACACACCTGCTGATGCGCCGGCAACAGCTTGCTGCCAAAGGGGCAGAGGCTTGGACAAGACCTGCTGCTTCTCGTACTCAGAAGTCAATGATCGAGTCTTCAGTCGATAAAACGTGGTCGTAACTGTCTCCTTGGCGCCGAACCAGGCTGAGCAACCGCCAGCTTCCCGGATCAGGGTTCCAAGCTGGCCATGCCAGAAGCCCATGAAGCCCTCATGGCGAAAGATATCTCTAATGACAGGCAAGGGCCGAAGTGGTGCTCCAGGGCGGCCACCCGACACAGCAGGAGCCTGGATCTTGCACTTGACCAGCTCAATTGGCGTCAGGACAAAGGATGTAAATGCGCCCGAGAATGCGCCTGTAAGCCACAATTGGGGCAGGGCAAGATCGCGATCGCGAGACGCCCACTTGGCCGTGTAGAGCACTTCGCGACCTGCGCTCTCAAACAAGAACAGGCTGCTTGTTTCGGCAGCAGCTCCTACAAGCGGGGCGCTGATGCCACGGTACAGCCCCAAGAAACCATCGGCTTTTATAGCTTGTCGGAAGCAGTCAATTGCACCCTTGTACTGCAGTGGGAGGTGGTCGGGTTGGCTCTGGAGTCGCACTTTGACCGTATCGAAGGGATACTCGATGTACTTGCCGACGATACCGGCGATCTGGTGTACGTTAGCATCATGTAAAACGCGAACAAAGCAATTGACATACCGATCCGTAAAGGATGTCCTCTGTGGCCTCGACCAAGGCAGTCTTTCCTTTCAGCGCGAGGCGGGAAGGGGAGGCGGAGGCCTCAGCAAGTATAGGTCCTGGCTCCATGATCGGAGCCTAAGGATTGGGCGCGGGCGCAGGCAGGCAAGCACGATGATATCAGTAGATTGACTGACTTGAAGGGCTCCGGCCAACGTCTCTGCCCCTCGTACTCCGGTCAGGAAGCAGACTGACCAGAGGCGAAGTCAACGCGACCAGGCAGGGTGGGTTGTTGAATAAGGACTGTTTGGCTCGTGCTACTAGTCGAGGAGTTTTGAAGGATGGAGGGAGCGCGGGGCACCGCAGCGCATCTTGTACGCCACACCGTTACCGATACCGGTCGCAGGAAGCAGGTTGCAAGCGTGCGGGTGCAGTGCGCTTGCGTCAGTGGTTGCTGCTCATGCGTAAAGAGCGAAATATTGTCAAGGGGCCGGGAGGAGGTGAAGTGGAGGCGGCAATTGAGAAATATCTTGTGACATGGCAGGCGGATGTAACGAGGGCAATGCAAAAGACGGTCAGGGCTGGAGAGTGGAGAGAAAATCTTTTAATCTCATCTTATCAATCAGTACACGATTTTTTCGACAGAGTACATCCCGACCACGCCAGAAGTGATGCGTCATCGAGGTACCTTAGGTACATGACTCACAGCGGGGACCGGCCGGTTACCTCATCTAGGGGCCCATGGCCGATGGCACAGCTTCTAGCGCCGCAGTTTAGTCAAACCTTCTCCAAATACCCCGGGAAGAAGGAAGCGGCGGATAGTCGGCAGTCAAAGCTGCTTCGAAGCTTTGTGCGTCCATGCTTGACGTTCACTGCTGCAGTACCATGAATCAAGCCTTTTAGCTCCGGGAACTTTTGTCTGTCAGATGCTTGAATCGCCTTGACTCGAGCGGGTGGCCGAGCGCAAGCCGGATATCCAGATGTTCACAGTTCACAGTTCACAGTTCACAGGAGAGGTGGGCAGGGGCCCGTGTACAGATTTACGGCAAAGTGTTAGATGTTTATGAGATAACATACACGTCCATGAACCCATTCCGTACTCGGCCTTGACAACGGGAAAGATGCCGTGAGGCAATTCGCTTCAAGAGGCTTGTGCGCACTCACTGCTTCTTCTTCTGCGAAGCCTTGCCGGATGAAGCGGCTTCCTTCTTCTCCTCCTCCCTCTCGTCGTCCGAGTCACGCTTCTCCGCGTACCACTGTCCTGCCTGGAGGACCAAAACGCCGACCAAGACAAGGGCGAGAATCGTGTTGCTAGCCGCCATAACCTTCAGACTGTCCTCGCGACCCAGGTATATCTCGCCAGGGCGGATCTCGTGAGTTTCCGCACCCTCAGCGTGCCAAACACCGGAGCTTACGGTGCGCAGTCCCTTGACAATGTTGGAGATGTAAACGGCGACGCCGATGAAGTAGAGGATCAGCGAGGCGCCGTCGAACAGGAAGTTGGCCTCGGTGGGGCGGAACAGCTTGAGGAACAGACCAAGGAAGCCGACGGTGACGATGATGTTGAGCAGTCGGCCGATGAGCGGCGGGGATTGGTGCATGAACTTCAAGTGCGTTTCCAGCTGGTCGTAGTAGCTATCCACCACGGGCTCCTTCGTCCACAGGAGGGGAAGTCATAGGGAAACGAAGCGAAGAGGATGCCGAGGAAGAAACAGGTCGCTAGACGGCGCATCATTAGCAGGGTTCTAGGCGAGCGCGTATACCGCAGCAAGACTTACGCCCAATGATCATAAAGGTCGCGAAGGAGTTGGAGCCACGGTAGTCCTTCGACTTGGTGGTCTTGGACCAATCGATGTAGGAGCTCATTGTTGAGGTTGGTGGCTATGCCAGGTAGTTTGACGGGATGCTGGGTCTGCGTGTACGCCAAAGGCCTTGTTGATCTGCGCAAAGGGCGAGCGAGAGCTATTGAAAGCGCTTCTAGCTTATCGTATCGAAGATTGACAGCCTACGTGGACGTGCAAAGATATTTGAAGCTTACGAACAAGCCTTGTTCAGATGTGGGAGAAGGATTCATGTGGGGAGAAAGAGGCTAAGCTGAATCCAGGCATTGTGAACTGTAGGGGTGCTTGGCGAAATCTCCAATCATGCCAACAGAAAAGGGAACGAAAAAGTGCCTAGCGCTGAGTTACCACCTTGCTGCAGCCTATGAAGGTCCAACCTACCTTCATATACATCGTTTGACTTGAAGATGGCAGACAGAATGCCTTGGAAGAAGAGCAGCAAGAAAAGTGATAATAATGATAATACTTAAAAACCATTACAGTCATAGAAACAAAATAAGAATGAGATGAGATGAAATCAAATTAGGCACTACTGTCACATACAAAACCACAGGTACGGGATATGGACAGTTAACTTACCTCTTACAGCGCCCTCGAGGTGGTGGACGTCACTGTCTCGAGGCTGAAATGGGAGGCAGGCAACGAAAAAGAAAACGGCGCTAGGCCGTTCACTTTTCGTGCTTTTCGTCCTCGCCGTTGTCTGTACAGCGGGAGCAGCAGCAGCAGAGCGCCCTGTAGCACATGGGGCTTGCAGATCACATGCTAAACACGCGGTACTAATGAGACACGGCACCCTTTAAGATAGACCTGGTAGTTAACATGCCTTGTATACTCAATTGAATGTTGCGCACTGTTTTCGCTTCCAATGGACAGAGCCAGGTGTTTTGATCTTCGTCACGATGTGCGTGGCCTCTGGCAGTGCGCAGCCCGTGCTGCGTCGGGGCGCACCTGAAATATTGGTTTGGCGACCGATTCGGTCAGAAACTAAGCCAATAATCACTGCAATTTATCCATCCTACAGACTCGCCCGCCAGCCGCATCCAACACCTCCCACCCAGGCTGCACACGAGCCGTTCAGGGTTCGCCTTTAATCCCCGTGGTCGCGGAAGCTCTGCTGTCAATCAATTCGCTCCCTGCGTGAGTATTGCGCCGGCTACCCGTCGCTTCGGTTCTGCATCCGTCCTTCCCGCACCGACAATCCGCAGCACGGCCCCGACAAGATGCGCACGCGCTTCAGCACCATCGGCTCGCTCTTTGCGATCCTGACCCTCGTTGTCGTCGTCGCTGCCGCTCAGTCCAACGACAGCGTTCAAATCTGGGATGACTCCGACAAGTACAAGTTCTACGGCTGCTACAACGAGACGACCAACATCGAGGGCTCTGCCCAGACGCGCGCCCTGAGCGATGGCATCAACGAGGTCAAGGAGGGCGAGATGACGGTTCCCATGTGCCTGGCCTTCTGCAGTGGAGGCCGCACCGAGTATCGATACGCAGGACTGGAGTATTCACGGTAGGTCTTGGCTCGGCAAAGAGTCAGGGGTCTCACCACGCAGGCAGTTGAGCTAACAATCTATCCGCGCTTTCAGGGAATGCTGGTGTGGACAGGTTCTTGCTGGAATTGCGGCGAAACTCGGCGACGACGAGTGCAATTTCCCTTGTGACGGAGATAACAGCACAGCCTGCGGTGGTGCTTTGAAGTTGAGTGTTTATCGAATCGACGACAGCATAGCTAGCGGGATCAGCGCGTCAAAAGCCTGGGCTGCCTTCGGCGTCGTGCTGGCACTTCTTCTGCAAAGTATGTAACGGGATTATGCTTTTAAATGTATATCTATTTCGCCTTTATTTGACAATGCTCAAGTATTCGCGGTTGTATATCGTCTGGCGGGAAAGAATTGCCTAGAATCAGCTATACTGGGTCATGTCCCAGGCATGATTATATCATTAATTATATTCAATGTTAATCATATTCCTTCAGCCTTATTCGAACAGTGGTATCTCCAAAACAAAATGTCGTGTTACACATCAAATATTCAATGGGGCCAATCCTCGATCCTTGACGGCCTGCTGCACCGCGTTTTTGACGCCAGCGAGCGATTTACGCCAGGCCCTCCCACCCCGACCTTGAGCTCCGTCGTGGTTCACGACGATATCCAACCATTTAACCAATTGGACTGCCTTTTGCATGTCTTTCTCTTCCATGACTACCCGCGTGAGATAGTTTTCAAACACCGTAACATCGCCAGCATGTGGCCCCTCCTCTTTCGTTTCTGTATGCCAGGCATCCAGCATGTCCTTGATTTCCTGAGTACTGGTCACATCGAATCCAGAGAAAGGAATCTTTGGCGGAACAGGGGAAACTGGATCCTTCTCTGGCCTCCTGGTAAGAGGCTATCCATCTCCGAATGTTGTTTCTGCGCCGGAGCGTCTAGGCCTGACTGCTGCGCGAGGCGTTGACGGCGATGATCTGCAATCACTTCTCTGCGAACATCTTCGGGGAGTTCAGCAAGAAAATCGGGATCCAGGTCTTCAATCTCAGTTTCAGGGGCTGACTCGCTTGCAGCTCTCGTGTCCCGGAAGTTGGTCTGCATGAGGCCTGCTTGGCTATCTTTTGTCGTTGGTCCTTTCCAAACATTCCACGCAAACCTCCCCGTTTTGTTGGCGTCACTGGCTTCTTTGATGCACCTATTCGGTCTTTTCTAGGTGACAATGGCGTAGGGGATCTGGTAGGTCTTCGGCCATATGTAGCGAGGATTTCGGCTTTCATGTCTTCCGGAAGTGCGTTGAATACGTCTGCGTCAACCTGGGATGGCAACACACCCCTATTGATGGGCTTCCAGACCGCGACCTATCCGGTTGATCTTGTCTTTTCGCTTTATCGACGTTCAGGGCTGCGGCTTGATTCATGAGCTTGCTGCGTATATCTGTGGGCAGCTCTGCAATAATAGCTGGATCAGGGTTGCTCGGCATGATGAATTGAGTACCCGAAATGTTGAGAGTTGTATTCGCCTTTGAATCTGCCTCCGCAGATTTCGCAAGGGCTAGAGCTCGGTGGACTCGAGCTCTGGGCGGTGACACAGCGTCATCAACAATGGGGTCCTTATTTGTATTGCGCATGCGATCTTTCGATTCCAGAGGACTCCTTGGGTCCTCAATTGGATCCATTGTATAAGGCTTCTTTGTTGAACTTGGTCTCATGAAGCTCCCGAAGGCCAGCTTCTTCTGACTACCATCCGGCGCCGCAGGGTTCATCTTTAGAGGTTCCAGCTTGGTCATCTGTACAGCAAGTCCGCGCAAATCGCCAGGCCTAAATTTGAACGAGCGAAGAATAGACACGGCCTCCTTCCCGAGTGTCTTATAGTCATGAGTAGCGACGCCAAAACTAGTACTCTTGTTGAAGGTGTCGCATTTGCCGTGCCCTAAATGTTTTGCTGGATCCAAGGGTGCATCAAGAGCTCGACGCATAATCTTCATGGTAAGCTGTCGCCCCTTGACTTGCTCATTAACCAAGCGTTTTTCCAATTCTTTGCAAAGGTTGTATATAAACTCTTCAGCCTCCTCTTGGGCGATGAAGCGTATGCCCCAGTTGACCTCTGCTGATACTGACTTTCGAGGAGGTTGCTCCTCTACTTCAGTCCGGTCAATGCCTCGAGAATAGTCTCTGAGCTTCTCTCCAGTTTTCGGCCCGAGAGTTGCTATTAGGCGCTCCTTTGAGACCTCGCGGATATCTTTCACAAACATGATTCCGATCTCACCCAGCTTTCCTCCAATACTATGAGATACGCCAGGCAAGGACTCAACTTCGAGCTGCCCCATCATTTCGAGTACATCCTCGGGCTTCAAATGGAATTGTCCAGCTGGTTTGGCTTTTCTCAAAGCAACTTTGGCCAGCAAAATGTTTCCGCCGATTCCTACCGAAACAGCACAACCAGTACGTTCTTGAATGCGCCTTCGTAAGTCTTGAGCAAGTTCGTCGGCCTTTTCTTGTTCCTCCAGAGGCTACCTTCATCAATGCCCGATCCGTCTGAATGTGCCGCTGACAACACAATCGATGTAGCGTCAATGAGTGCTTCGTCGATACTGACACTTTGTACTAGCCCTCCAACTTCCATGATAGATTCATAGAATTTGCTGCTGGCGTCCTCATATGCAGGGAAATCGTATGGTAGAACTTTGAGATCTGGACATTGTTCCAAGGCTCGCTTCATCCACATTCCGTTCTTGACGCCAAATTTTCGCGCAGGATAGTTGCAACTCGCAATCTCGGAGCCACTGCCTGCACTATGTGCGACAACTGTAGGCTTATCCACGTAGTCGGGATGCTTTTTAGCGAGACTGCACAGAAGAAGCTGTCAAAGTCGACATGCATGATATATCTCCTGGAACCAGGCTTCCTCTTTAGTTTCCTCTCGGTGAGACCCTTCTCGGCGGCCAATTTTTGCATTTTAGACTTCAATTCTGCTTTCCAGGTGGACAAATGGTGCAGCCTGCTTTCGGAGTAATATTGCTTAAGAAAATCCGGGTTGGCTGTGGACGATTTCCTCAATCGAGGGTCGGAAAGAAGCCAAGCATTGTGCTCCTCTGGAGTCATAGCCTCGGAGAACCCAGGCGCTTTCAAAGTCTCCCTGAAACTTCTATTTCATCTGGCATAGGGACGAGGTCCACCTCTTCATCCAGTGGCGGCTCGTCCAAATCCTCTTTAACATCTGTGTCGAGGTCTGGAGTCTCGAAATCCGGGGTTATCTCTGCCTCCCCATCTGTAACCGGTGGAGAAACTGATTTAGCTTCTACATCTCGGACGGCTTCCCGAGCTGGCGTCTGCAACTTCTCCGCAAGCTGACTCAATGATTGACTAGGCAAAGCCGCAGCCTTTATCTGGCTCGTGTAAAAGCTTTGGTCGGTTTGCTCTCGGTAACCTTGCTTGGTCTGTGGACTGGACTGCGTAAGCCCTTTACCACTATCAAATTTCAAGACTTTTTGCCTTGGGCCCTCGTCAAGAACTCGGAAGTCGGTCCACGGCAAGAGTTTGCCTGCGCTGACAGAATCCATAATCCATGCTGGCTTAACAATCCTATAGCGACTGAAGTCGACGGTTTTCTTGGGTGGGAGAGTGGATGCTATGATGTGAGTCGCCATAGTTTTTGAGTCGAGGTACTGAAGAAACCCTCCCCGTGTTGTACGATCTCTTTATGGAGGCTTCACAAATGATTAGTAGCCGTAATGGCAAGAACACGGTGCACTTACATGTGTAGCGGCGGTTGGGTATACCCGGTGACATGAATGACAAGGCCCTTGAATATCTGAGGTTTATCTGATGCAGAGCGTATCTGAGCATCGAGGTTTTGAAGCTTGATCTTTTTGCGCCTGAAGTAATCATTGAAACCATTGAACTCGCTCTGGGTATATTCTTCGCCCTCCTCATCATCGAAGGTATGCTCTTCTATTCGCTTCCTCACCTTGGAGGAGTTCTTATCTAGGACTGTCCCCATGACGGCGGTTGACGAAGCACGCAGTAATTAGAATAAGAGCGACGTCTTTGGGAGTGAAGGTGACGTGACATTCAACGCCAAGCTGGTTAACTGATCATGATCAAGCAGAGCCAAAGGCTGCGATAAAGCGCCCTCAAAGACGGTTAAGTCCCATGCTAGCAACCAAGAAATGGATTTGGGTAACTACAAGCTTTGTAGCTCTGCGCAAAATGAATCACGTAGGTAATGATGGTTGTTCTGAAGGCATCAAGTGGCGATGAGCGCGTTAAGTGGAGCAGATTCCACGCGCCCTTCACACGTCAACTCGTGACTGCCAGCATGCGCCTCACAGCCACAGCTGCACTAGCCTCAAGCAAGGCCAAGGCTGGAGTTATACTGGACCTTGTATCTTTGCGTCTACAATCTAATCGCAAATCTCTTAGCATTGCGACTCGTCTTGAGTCGCATACGCAATAATGAATAATGAACAGTTTCGCAAGCTGATCAGCGCCAACTCCGCCAAATCGGATGGTGCCAAAAATGGTAAACAGCCGGCTACTGCCACCCCAAGTGGTGGAAGTGCCTTGGGTTCGCGACAACGGGCGAGCATACCGATGACACCGTACGTATGGGTTCCTCTGTGAATTGCTGCAGACTAATATTTTCGGCAGGCGATCTGTAGGCGGTTCTCAAGTTAGTTTCGCGCGTCAACTTGCCGAACGACAAAATGCGGCGCATCCCCAGAAGAAGTTCAAGACATCGGCTCCTCGAGGTGTCAAGCTAGCATCAGGTTACGTCGACCGAGCGAAAGACCGCGAAGATGGCAGCGCCGACGATCGCGAGGAAAGGCTGAAGAACCTTGAGGAGTTATATAAGAAAGAGGAGATCGACCGCGAAACTTTTGAGAAGCTGAGGTTTGAGATTGCTGGTGGAGATTTGGAGAGCACGCATTTAGTCAAAGGTCTGGATTTCAAACTACTGGAGAGGGTGCGAAAAGGCGAAGATGTGTATAGCAAGAAGGAAGCCGAAGCTACGGAAGAATCGACTGCAGAGGGTGACCCAGAGGCAAATGTCGATGACGAATTTGACGAGCTTGAGGAACGCGATGTTCAAGCGGTTGAACAGGATAGGTCGGAGAAGAAGAAGGGACAGCTCTCAACAGTGAGCTTGGCACCCTCGAAAAGCGCACGCGCGACCAGATTCTGGCGGAACTCAAAGCTTCCCGGCTGGCGGCTAAAGCACAGCAAGAGCCAGCGTTGGGCGACCGATTTCGAAAGATTGGGGCAAAGCAGATGCCGGGATCACGAATCGAACGCGACAGCAAGGGCCGCGAAGTCCTCATCATTGTGGACGAGGATGGACACGAGAAGAGGAAAGTGCGCAAGCTGCAGCCAGGCGCAGAGGCAGATGCACATGCTCAAAATGGCCTACTGATGCCGGACAAGGATGCTAAGCCGTTGGGTATGGAGGTGCCTGAACAATACAAGAAACAGGAAGAGCCAGAAGACGACAGTGATGTGGACATATTTGAAGGAGTCGGGGATGACTACGATCCGCTGGCCGGAATAGACGCATCCAGCTCGGACTCAGAAGGCGAGGAGGGCAAGGAGCCTGGGACGGCAGTCGACAAGTCCAAAGCAAAGGAAACACCCGACGCAGAAGCCGCTTCAGCAGCGTCAGAATCGTCAATGCCTCCACCAGCCAAGCCTGCCTCAGCACCAGCAGCACGGAATTACTTCCAGGGTTCAAAGACAGGACTCATATCGGCCGAGGCTGCGAAGACGCCATCTATGTCTGACCCTGCAATCATGGCAGCGATTAAAGGGCCGCCGCTCTCAAGGCGGCAGACCGAAAAGACGAGGATGACGACGAGGATGATGATGATGAGGCTAAGAAAGATAGCAAGGCACTGGAAGAGAAGAGGAGGAAGCTGCTCCAGGCCAATGACAGAGATGACTATGATCTTGACATGGGCTTTGGAACGAGCAGGTTCGAGGACGAGGAGGATCTTGGAGACGAGAAGGTGAAGCTGTCTAAGTGGGGTGACGAGGACGACGGCGAGGGCTCAAGGGGCGGCAAATCACAGAGGAAGAAGAGGCCGAGGAAACGAAAGGGCGACGCGAACAACGCGAGTGACATTATGCGGGTTATCGAGCAGCGTAAACAGTCGTCGTGATACTGCTGTACAATACTAATACTGTATCAAGAACGAGTTGACGGTCGAAGTAGGTTGGTTGGTTGAGCGGGGCGTAAAGCAAATGTGCAAACGACAGTTCCGAGGTCCAGCACAGAGCAACGGCGTGTAAAATTAACCTAATGTTTCTACTGCGGCACGGCACAGCACAGCACAGTACACGCTGTACAGTGCCTGTAGTCTCGGCGCGGCCCAGCAGAGCGCAGAACCTTCGCTTTGTGCCGAACCCGAGGACCCGGCAGGCGGCGCCTTGCGAAGGCCCAGCTAGCCTGGTGCTACTACTAGGTGATACTAGGTGATAGTGGGTTTTGCGTCCGTCTCCCCAGAAATTCCCCCTCTCTTCTCATATGGCGGGGCGCTTTCGCACGGCCCAATTTAGACCAAGGCACGCCGAATTGCGGTCGCGGCTCCGGCTCCCAATTGCATCTGACATGCACGGTAGACCGGTTGCTAACAACTCACTCCTTTGAACCTCTCTTCGTCTCGCTCATTCTCCCAACCCCCGATTCATAGAGTCGCTCCTGGAGCTTACACCAACCTTCCCTCGGACTTACACTCGACCCTGACATATACCATGGCTTCACCCCAGATTCCGGTTTGGCTTGACTGCGACCCCGGCCACGATGTATGTTGAACAGATCGTCCACCGCTTCGCCGACATGTCCGGCCCCATGAGACATGCCTTTGTTGACTGGGCCCTTGGCATATCCGTGGCTCTACAGCGCCTGCGTCGTTCCTGAGACTGACCCATCCCTCACCAGGACGCATTCGCCATCTTGCTGGCCGCTTACCACCCTCGCATAAAGCTGCTGGGAATCTCTACGGTTTTCGGAAATGCAGACTTACAGTAAGTTGTCTCAATTCTAAGGACGGTGTTCTTCATGGCCACCCGCCGATGAGGCCTCCCCAAACACTAAACAACTCTGTAGAAACACAACTCACAACGCCGCCTCGCTGCTTACGGCGATGGGCAAGCAAAATGAGATTCCGCTGCACGTTGGTCTCGCCAAGGCCCTGGAACGCCCGGCACTGCATGCCCCAACGGACATCCACGGTGTGACCGGCCTGGACGGCACCGACCTGCTGCCCGCCCCGGAGTGCAAGCCGTCACCTGTTCCGGGCGTCCAGGCCATGGCTGAGGCGCTGCGGGCGCAACCCCGGCACGGCGTGGATTGTCGCTACCGGCACCCTCACAAACGTCGGTGCTTTGTTCCGCCAACACCCGGAACTGGCAGCTCACATCAAGGGCCTGAGCATCATGGGCGGCTCGATTGGTGGCAAGTTCTCCGACGCCCCCATGGGCAAGGTTGATGGCAAGGAGCGCATCGGCAACTGGACAGCCCACGCCGAGTTCAACATCCTCGTCGATCCCGAGGCGGCTTCGGAGATTTTCGGTAACAAGGAGATTGCCTCCAAGATGGTCATGGTTCCCTGGATCTGAGCCACCAGGTGCTGGCAACTGAGGATGTGCGAAACCTCCTCCTCTACGGCAAGGACGGTGAGCAGAGTGGCCCCGGCAAGACAACGCTGCGAACCATGCTCGTTGAATTGCTCTACTTCTTTGCCAAGACCTATTCGTAAGTCGCTCCGTGCAGAACCCACCACAATTATGCTCTTATGCTAACACATGGCTTGTAGCGACGTGTTCGGCATCACTGCTGGCCCTCCCTGCACGACCCCTTGGCGGTTGCTGCTGTCCTTCAGGGCACCCCGATGAGATCCCCTTTCCTTCGTGGCATCCGGAAAAGAGTGAGCATCCGCCCTATGATGAACGTTTCGAGGTGACGGTCAACACCGAAGGCACCTTTGAGGAGGCGCACAATGGCAAGGAGACGGGTAGAACCATCGCCAAGCTTCTCCCCGAGGCGAGAAGGGCGTTCAAATACCGAGAAGCACCGACGTCGCCAAGTTCTGGCAAGTGATTGAGGAGTGCATGCAGAGGGCGGACGAGGTAAATAAGAAGCTGGGCAAATAAGCGTGTAATCTAAGACATGAATAGAGCCGGAAAAGCACAGGATAGACGGGGCGTTGCATTAGTCCATTAGATTAATCATCACTCTACTGTATGTTCTACATTCTATGCATAACCTAAACCGCGGTCTCGCGGTCAGGATCAAAGCTCATCAAGAGCTGGAGGCTGCGCCCGTAAGTCCAGACGGTAACTGCACTAGCCGGAGCAGCCTTGATCAGACTGATAGGAGCCCTCTATATAGCCCCTGATTCCCTCAGTACGGAAAATAGTTTGAATGGCCCGCACGGTGGTCGTGTACTCAGGGACATCGCCGTAAACATATTTCTGTCTCGTGGGGCCTTGGATCTGTATGCGCTTCCGCACCAGATCGAGCGGAAACACGGCCGTCTTGGCCAAGACGCTTCCCAGAATACCTGCCGTGGCATCGCCGCTGCCCCAGGGCATGTTCAGTCCTGCTAAAGACGTGCTGAGGCTTTCGTATGTGACAAAGAAGATGCCCACGTACGGTGTGATTTGGGCCAAGGCGGGACCCAGCCCGCGAAAGTAGCCCCTCCAGCCCTCATCTCTCCCAATGTCCGCCACGGCGCTCCGTAACGATTTGTACACGCGCTGCGTCCCTTGCGCAGCGAAGCGAGTCCTTAATAGATCGAGCGGGTAGGTAGCTGTGGTGGCAGCAGCGCCAGATGTAGCACCGGCGACAAAGCTCTCGACAGAGTCTGGCAATTTGAAAGGAAGGGTATTCTGAAGGAAGAGAGTGGTGGAGCGGTAGGCGGTGAATTGGACGGCGGCGTAGCCGACATACATCATCTCGGCAGGGACATTGCCCTTCCAGAAGCCGGTGATACCCTCATGGCGGAGGATATGCTGCACAGTCGCAAAGGTGCCGCGGTTGCCTGTCGCAAAGCAAGACCTAGGTAGAGTGTCGGAGGAGACGGCGGCACGGGTCTGTAGCTGGAGACGGATTTTGATAACGTCGAGCGGCGCAATGACGAAGCTGTAGAGGGAGCTATGTTAGAGAGAGAGGACACGGGGAGAGGCGAATGAATTGGACGCACCGAGATACGAGACCGGCTATGGCACCAGCCGAAACGACCTGGAGACGAGAGCCCTGTAAGAGAAAACTGTGTCAGTGGCGAGAGAGTCTGACAGTACTAGGAGCTGCGTACCTCATCCTTGAGGTGGCTCCCTCGTGAGGACATGCAAATCGCCTCCGGCCCTGGGCGAGCTCGCGTGCGCCCAACGGCCACAGGGACGGGGAGGTCGGATGGAGGAACGGTCTAGAAGCGGCGGTGCAGGCGATGCGCGAAGGGCTTGGGTTTGCGCCGGTGAATTATTACGTGTGGTGAGTTTTTTGGCTTGAAGATTGAGAGCCGGACGGCACTAGAGGGAGGGTAAAAGTAATTGAGATGTATGACGGAGATCCGTCGATCGGCGCAAAACAGGCGAAAAAATAAAGAGCCGGGCCGTTGGCGCTAGGAGGGCCAGAAGGTACCGAGAGCGCGGAACCTTCTGGCCCTGCTCAGGTACCTTACTTACTTAGGTACCTGTGAATGCATAGGGAAGGTGGTATTTCCAACGGTCATCCAGGGACTGGTATTTGGAATGAATGAATGAATGCATGCTTCGCGGTGGCGGGTCGCATGCTGTAAGTGGATGGACAACTCACGTAAGATGCACGACCCGGGCTTCTGGACGCTGCTAGATCTCAGCCTGTGCAGCGTCGTGTCTGCTAGGCAAGTCCATGATTTGATTTGGCACGATGCCGGTGGTCCCTGGCAAGGTTTGAAGATGCCTGGTTCAGGAACATCTCTTAATCATCCCGTCGCGGCAGGGATCAGGCCGTCTGACGGGAGCGGACCAGGATATTTGCAGACATCTTACTTGATGCGCAGCAGGCCGAGAGGTACGGACTTATCCACCTCGGAAACACTCGCGATAACATTGCCGTGCCAGGCGTCAGCGACGCTTGTTGTTTCGTGGTGAGGAGGCCAGGAATGCAATGTTTGGATATCGTGATCCACGGCTTGGTCCTAAATTTAGCTGATGGTGTTTCCGTGGACTTCGGCTGTTTTACGGCCGAGCGTGTGTTATGTACAGCGATGATGACGTCCCGGCGACCTTTTGTAGGTAAGGTAACTTACTTGTTTTGTTTACCTTGCTGTGTCCTGTGTAAGTTACGGTGCTATACGAAGTCCAGGACCAGTACATTCAGCAAAAAAAAAAAAAAAAAAAAAAAAAAAAAAAAAACATCGCCAATCAATAAGACAGAGCATATCCCGCCAGGTGCGCGCATGAGACTGAAATGATGTAATGGACTTGCATTTTCCCTCGCCTTTGGTGATTCTGAGTCAAGAAATGAGCAGTGCATGAGCCAGTGGGGGCAGCTTTCCGCTCTCCGTCCGATGTTTCATTGCATCTGCAACTTGCATCAAGGGACCAGACCATCCATGTCCGCCTTGCTGCGAGGTGAGAGAGAGCCCAAGCCCCCTGTTCTTCCTTGTGATTTCTCCTGCCTGCCTTGGTTATCTCTCTCTCTCTCTCTCTCTCTGCCTGCGCGTGCAGTACTCGTCCTTGGCATTCGCAGGAGAAAAAAAGGTGGTGGGGATGGAGGCATGCTTCCATTGAGCAATCAATCCAGTTTGATTTACAACACCTCCAAGGCCGCCTGTCCCCTCCCCCGCTGAAGATAGCAGAGTTCAACACAGAGCTCCAGAGCTGCATGCTTGGCTCTGGCACAGGCCAATCACCGCTAGCGACCGTGTTCTTCAGGGTATTCCTGGTGGAGTCGTCGGGAAGCTCGAGGGTTGACCAGGGGATGCTGCTGTTAGCTTCCTTTCCTCCGAAAGCCACCTACCACGGCACAGCCATCCAGCGTCAGTTGACGGAGGCTCCGCTGCTCACCTCCATCGTGACATATATATCTCCCTCTCTGAAACTCCTCCACCTCTCCCCTCTCGTCTCTCTCACCTTTTCTCTATTTTCGCCCCTTCCCGTATCTCACCCGTTGGGCTTGTGGCTTCGGCGTGGCGCCAGACAATCAGAACCGTCCGCTTGTTTGGTTAGGCGTTTGTGATCCAACCCCGAGGTTACCTGTCGCAGCGCATGTGACGACGCAGACAGCTTGGCCTTTGAACCTGCTATTCTCTATTCTTCTTCTGGGCTGCCTTGAATTCTCGGTTTCGTTCAAACCAGAAATCTCCAGCGCATGCGAACAAGTGCACAGCTTCAGCCTTTACACAACCCCCATTGGACGTCATCATGGATTCCATAACCCCTCCACCAGGCCTCAGCAGCCTCCTGGCTCCCATATTACCAGCCCTACCAGCAGCAGCCGTGTCCACGGAACCCGCCACCGGCATTCTACCTTATCTTTCACCTATTCTACGTCAAAGGGTCCAGCTGCTGTCTTCCTCCAGCACAGATGGCTGGCTACGCCTGCTCTGCTACGATGCCAGCAAGGCCGCAAAACTCGCCGAGCTCGTCAGCAGCGGGGCCTGGAGCCCCATCCCGTGTCAGGAGAGGTCGAGGTGGACTGGGACTACGACAGTCAAACCAAGTACCGGCGGCTCGACGAGGAGACCTTGCAGGCCCTTGTGGTCCTCTCCGAGCTAGGGCTCGCCTTTCAACTCATTTACTGCGTCGGAGACACCGAAGGCGGAGGTGATGGCTGGAGGGTAGGCGAGGTCACGGTGGCCGACAAGGCATCTCCCTTTGCGCAATTTGGCGGTTCCTCTTCAATCGGCGAGGCCGAGCAGCAGTTCAAGGATGCCAAGTCGGGCAAGCAGCAGCCGCAAACAAACGGCCAGCTCTCACTAAACACTGGCTCGATAGAAGACGAGCCAGAGGATGAGGATGATGGTGGGTATTGGGACCAGTACGACGCGACGCCTGCCCAGACACCTGGCGCCGAAAAGTCGTCTTTCCCTCCCGCCAACAACGCTTCGCAAGACGCATACCAAAGGCCTGAGGCAGATGAGGAGTACTACGCTCGCTACGACAGCGTGCAGCCAGCCATGGACAACCATGACCCAGACGAGGCCGCGCAGCAGGCCCATATCATCCCGCCTCTCGGCCTCGGCGCAGCCGCCCCGGCCGCCAACGAGATTGCCGAGGACGACGGCGAGGCCCGCCAGCGGATGAACGCCCTCATCCACCCGCGGCCCGAGTCGAGTGCCAGCTCCAGCGGCTCCAACACTGTCGCCAAGCTCGAGGCCACGGCCGGGAAGCAGGAGCAGAGCGAGTTCGGCGTCAAGCAGCACATCTCCCGCAGCATCCGCAGCCTGTACCTGCTCTCGCGCGCCAGCGGCATCGACCGCGATGAGTTTGAGCGCCTGGTCAAGACGGAGCTCGACGTGCTGGGCATGGTAGAAGACCAGGACTAACGGCAAGCTAAATTAATGGAAATCATATCACCTTAGGCTTTAACATCATAGCAGAAAGACGAGGACGGGTGTCACGATCATGTAGGCAAGCAGTTGGGTAAACTATGGAGGATATCATTCACGACGGAATGCAAGATTGCAGAAAGAATCGGGATCTTGGGCATGAAAGCAATTTGCTTGGCGGGTTACCTTTGAAAAAGCATCATGTACGGGCGTTTGGAATCATCTACGGTTGGGCGAGTGATATCAACATCGGGGCTGCAGATATTGTGCCAGTGTTAGGGTGGCTCTATATTTTTTAGACATAGGAACAACTGGATATTCTTCAACGTACCAGCAAGCCATTATGAAGCGTGTATACATCCGTTGCGTGACGCTATTGTCTCTGACTGGAGAAAGCATTTTTACTCAAGCAATTGGCAAAGAGCTTGCCCATATTTCAATAGAAGATATGGTATAATGGCACAAAGACTCGGCATCACTTATCCATGGAACAGGCTCATGCGTGAAAATAGAATGGGGTGCGATAAATAACTTCTAGATATGAATCGGCATATATACAACCATCTATCATTGATCCCAGATATATACCTTACTGCACCATATCATAAGCTCTCGTTTCTGTTTTTTCCATCCAAGCGACCAAATGCAAAACCTGACGCCATTTATGATGCACATTGGCATGCAACGATTCATCCGACACAAGCAATTTCCAGTCGGGATGACTGCTTGGTATTTCAAAGTCCTCAATTCCCTATTGGGCAAATCATCAAGAAGGTAAAGATCAACGCTGTACTCCAAAAACACAAGATACCACGACTCGACTTCATTCCGCCCTTTCCTGGACGTGTAGAAAGTAGTCGTGTTGGCAGAAATGTAATAAGTCAGACGATGTAGACCGACAAATAGCTCAGAAGCAGCCAATTTCGGCCTTAGCAGACAGCACGCTCTTCTGTTTAGGTAATGATGAGATTGTCGAGAGCTATCCTGGCGGCATCAAGTACCTTCCAACACATCCGCTGTTCCTGCGGCAGTGTTTGGTACATATTACCACACATAACGCCGTGTCGAGATGTGGGCAACTGGCCTGAAGCAACCATCTCGTCCATGACTTCGTGCCGCCTGTTGCTGCGCTCTTCCAGCATTCGAACTATGTCTCTCAACCCCTGTGTCGGCCTCGGAAGTCCATCATCTGATATCTCGCTTAGCCCGTGAATGTCAAGGCGCAAAATAGCTCGCATCGTCCTCCGCCAAGTTTCGGGATCGATCGCTCGGTTGTCGAGATCGTGCAGCCGCGGGCATTTGTCTGGCTGTTCTGCGATACTACCCCAAAGGCCACCAACGTCACGGAGCGAAAACCACATGTTTCGATGGTCTCCCTTTGCTTTGGCTGTCTCTACTTCGATCATGTCCAGAATTGCAACGTAGGCATTGCAAGCGGTCGGAATCAGAGCTCCAAGGCACATGAAATTCTGGAAAGACTGCATCGGCGGAGCAACAGTAGGGTCTTCGAACAGCATGGGGCTGGAGCAGTAGGGACAGTTGATGACATCGTAGGCAATCTTCGAAGCGTTTCGAGTAACGCGCATGGCTGCTAAGAGATCTGTGGGCAGGCGGCTGAGTGAGTCCAATGTCAGGTACAAAGAGGATAGACAGCTGCAGGTAACAGTCGGTATGGCCTTGTAGGTTGGCGCCGGTAACGACTCGGGTGATCCGGCCGAGTTGGACATGTCACTCGTTATGGATTCCGCAGGCTCGACAGGCATTGCTTGGTGTTGTGCAGCAAGGTAGCGACCCAGTGTGTGGCTCATGTGCTTCGGTACGTGGACGGAATCCTCATCTCGGCCATGAAATTCAATGTTCGTTATCGGTTCAACTCCGCTGTCGAATCCCAAGGGGTAGGGTTGAATGCCAAACCCTGCATCATGTTGCAAGAATCCGTTGGGGTCCGTCTGTGTGGGCATGGAGTAGGCATCGCTATCCGGGAGCATGTTGACGAAGCCGAGATCTTGGTCGGAATGCTGGGTATGGTGTTGACCCATGAGATTGAACGGCATGGGAGCCATGGAGAATGTTGACATGGAGTCATAGCCGGAGAACGGCGGCAGGCTCCCTTGCTCGGAAGAGAGCCGTTGACGCGGTGAGCTCTGAGAAGGCTCTTCTACCTGGCGCCGCTTGCGCGGACGGCCCATGGGTTTCTGAGGTGAATAGTGGCACGGGATGCGCTCCCGTCTGCAGCGGTTGCATCCATCGGGCTCCTTAGAACAGGCGAGTTTTCGTGATCCTGAACCACAATCATGTCAGTACGTTTCGGCCCGGGTGCGACAAGACCATCGCCATCTAGCAGATGTTTCACATAGACTCACGGCATTCATCGCAAGCACGATGTTTGGTAACCCCGCCCGCGGGCACCGCTTTGGATTGCTTGGGCGTCATGAGGAACGACGGCGGAAATTGGCGAGAGGATTACGCGGATTCGTCGAACAGAGAGTATAGAAGGAAGCAACGTGAATGGCTTAGAAGACGTAGGAGGCGAGTAACAGTGAACAGGCAAAAAGGCCGCCTTTAGCCTCTGAGAAGAGTATTTGGTAACGGATGTGTTGTGGTTTCTTCTTCAAGACAGAACTGGACGGATCTTGTTATAAGAAGTCCGTCAACGGGCCTCCAGCACACGGATCCCAAGAGAAGCAACACGCCCCCTAGGTTGGAATAATCGAAAAGAAAAGAGGGCTTCGAACAGGGCTCTTGTTGCAAGGGAAGGGTGTGTGCGTGAGAATGCTGTGCTCGATTTCCACGACGGTCCTCGAGAGCCGATGATGGGGTTTGCGGAGCGCCGACGGAGCGGTAGGCGGGCAGAGACCTGTAAGACACCCGCAGCAGGCCAGGCAGAGGCAACAGACCAGGCCTAGCAAGACAAGGCAGGGCCAGGCACGGACGGACGAGTTGGAGGGGTACTTTGGTTAGGGCTTGCATTAGCAATCTCCAGTGGTCACCTCACCGCATGCCAGCGCTAGGTCGATGGAGGAAGCAAGATTGGCGTCTTCAGCCCTGTGAGAAACGAGTGAGGAATCACCCGAGGGGAACCCTTTGCATCACCGCTTCGACTTGTGCCTGTCGGGCTCGCTTTTCGGCCTCTTCTCCCTCATCCCCCATCCCTGGTAAGGATTCAAGCAGAGGCCACCCTAGGTGAGTGGAGAAGTGGGGTGAGCAGTGGCCGCCCATGGGGGCCATCGCCAAAGGCACGCTCCGGCATGTGGGCGGTGTCCGCTGTTTTTCGTCTAAATGGATAAAGGTGGTGATGGCTTCTTTCGTTGGTCTAGTTTTAGATTCGAATGACGACAGGGACAACAGGATATCCAATTCGCTTTTGGCGGTCGCCGGATTACAGTAAGCCTGGGTGCATGAAGGAGAGCTGAGGCCAAGGCGAGGAAAGACATGACAAGGCAGCGAAGTACAAAGTAGTAACGTTGGAGAAGGAAATGCTGGCAAGCCGATTACGTCGTCGTTAGTAGGCACCTGCAACCCGGGTTGGTCAACGGTCGGGCCAAGTACCTTGAGAATTCGGGTGTCGCCAATGTACTTTAAAAAGGGCAATATGATGCGCCATTGTTCCGGTACCTCGCAGTCTGGGAATCCTGCGGCGTAACTTCCATGGTCTCGCTGTTCATGTACCTACCACTAAGGCACACTAACAGTAGGTTAGGTAGGTCCTACAGTGGGTAGGTGCAATTCACCTCCTCGCTGCTAAGCTGAGAATACATTCATCACCCATCTTGTTTTTGTTTCCAAGAATATCATACTACATTAGTAGGTAGGTATGCGTGTTTGCGTACCTACCTACCTACCTACCTACCTACCTTACCTTACCTAAGGATCTTGCAAAGCTCTCATCCTACGCACGTTTACTCCTCGTTCACTTTTTATTCGCCTCTGCTGCCAACGCGTCTCGGCTTTGGAGCATGGACCTATGTGTATCACTGATCTGTACTGATAAATGCTCATCTCGATTACTGAGTACCTACCTAGGTATGGAGCAGATCTCTCTCTTCCCAAAGTTGCCAGATTGTGCGCGCCCCAGCTCCTCCATCAATTTGGTCCTCGCGCTAATTAATTAACCCACAGCCAAGTGCTAGGAGGGAGGGGGGTTCTTATGGGGAGTGGTTATTTTTGGCACGAGACTATCTTCATGACCCTTGTCGCTCGGCTGGCAAACTCTCGGCCCACGTTGCGTGTCGTCTAGAAGGGCACGCGAATCGCCTGCCACGGTAGAAATTCGATTGGGACGCAACGTAACCTCTCTAGGACTGGCGTCGTGCGGCCAGAGACGGTGCTGCTGGGGAGGGAGAATCGGCGGCTGGACGGAACAAGTCAAAGTCTTGTAAGGAGAACCCGGACTGTTGTCCCAACTTGGTTACGTACCTCTCCAGGGACCCCAGAGCAAAATAGCTGAGACTGACACCCATTTCAGGAACCAAGCGCCTGGGCCATTCCTTCATTATAGAGAGCAACTTATTGGGTCCTTGTCGCTAATATGTACAAACAGCGCATAGTTACGTCTTGCAGGACCTCGTCCTGGCAAGCCATACGCCCTCTGGTCGTTCTCCCGGTTGACCAACCACAGAGTAGTTGCCTTTCCCTCGCCGCCTCCGGTTCCAACACCATAGACGTCTCGGTATCAGCTCCGCCGCTCGTATCCCAGGCACCTTGTTAGACAAGACCGAATCAGTCTGCCTTCCCTGGGCTTCCGCTTGTTATGCCGGCGGGCGGGAGGCGGACAAGGCTATCCAGCATGGCTTCCCTCGGCTCCACGGTCCCCTACTCTCAACGCCACGGCCCTTACAGATCACGGCAATGCCTGCAAAGACCCATGCTCCTGGACGGGGCCCGCCGCAGCCCGCGGTGCCATGCCACACGGACTATGTACGCACAACATCAGGCGGCTCTTGTCATCTTTCTGGAACCGTGATGCAAGCTGAACCAGTTCCGGATCTGACGCATGGGTTGCCTGACGAGACTTGCTGCCTCACACGCTCTCGCTTAGAGGCCAACCTTATGTCACGTTGCGGCTCAAAATCTTGGGACTTTGGTGACCGGGGTGCTGGCTCTGGACATCGTCATGGCCAATCAACCGTCCACAACCCCTGAGCGGCCGCCGTCAACCCTTGCCCACCCCTTCTCACATCGGCATGAGCAGCAAGCAACCTTCTTTTCACCGACCAAGTCGGCTGGGTGGCTAACCCGCTTTGGGTTGTTATAAACGCCGTCGGTTGACCTGTGCCAATCAATTTTAGTTGGCCCAGCTTCGAGTACAACGTCTATTTGCGACGTTTTGGGAAGTTGTATCTCTCATCGCTTTAACAAGTCGTCTTTTTATCTTCTCCTGGCTCAAGCTGAGAGTTATTTAGGCCCAATGATGGCTAATTAGTTGCGGTGCAAAAGTTCTGCTCTAACTTAGTCCTTGTGGGTAAGCAGTCAGCTACGCCGTTTAGCACCAGAGCCAATGACGATAACGTTATTAACTTTGTCTGCTGGCTCCTTGCAGCCCATACAACCATGGGTTATCGAGTCTCGGCGTTAAGTGAAACGCACATAGTCAGTTCCGCTCTGTCATTCCGTCTTCTCGACAGCTCTGCCGGGCCAGTCTCTCCGCACGCTGCCTTTCCGCCTCACAAGAAGGCTGCCATCAGTGATCTGCCAGACCCCTCATGCCCCGCTGGTCCATTGTTCCCCCACCGTTGTCCAACGTTCTACAGTACAGGCCTCTTTTTAGTAATCTTGCCTACCGCCTATCTAATGCCGCGAGACCAGGGCTATGGATGGGGTCATCACTAGGAACTGGAGCAGGGCCAGCAACTGGAGCAGGGGTGGGTGAGTGTTTAATTGGCATCTTAGCATCGGTATTCGGCTCTCCAATCCTGGTAACCCGACGTGCTGCACTGATTGGCCTGATTACGAGCACACCAGAGGAGTCCTAGTTCAACTCGACAGCTTCGTCAACGGATCTGTAAGAACGTTGTGAGGTCTCAAGAGTGGCCCATTGGTTGTTTCAGTTCCATGTCCAGTGAGGCTAAAGCCCTTGCATTTTCATTCTGGATTAGGGGAATAATCATTATCCTCTCTCATTGGATATTCATCAAGTTTCAGTAACCAGCGGCGATGAATCACCAAGTCTTGCCGTCGTCTACTTGACCAATCAATACTGTGCTGCAGGCACCTTGACTTCGTTATGAGCCTGCATACAGACTTTTGTAAGTTATTGATCTATTTTGAGTCGTACCCTGTTCCCGGAGGCCAGCTGGGCAGAGGGTGGGGTGTGCGTGGGTGGTGATAAGAGCCCTACAAGGCTTGACGGCATGCCTCTTGCCACGCGGTGATGGATGCAAGGCTCCCGCCGTTTATCATAACTCACCGAGGAGGCCTGCACGCTGTGGAGATATCAGGGCAGGGGATGTACTAAGCTCCGGATGGCCTCCAAGCTCTCCGCGTTCTGGGCCGAACCTGGATTGGTCAGTCTATGAACGCACGATCACTTACATCTTGAAGGCTATCGGATGTATGCTTGATCTAGGCCAAATATAACTTGACAGGAATAGAAGCTATCGAGGGGATGAGGGTCTGAGCGGCTTTCCGGATATTACGCCGTTTGCCAAGCTCTGCCCTTCCCAGATCTCGTGTTAATAGTTTGGTCCACGTGGGATAATTGGACTCAAAAGTGTCATTTCATTCTCCGTTCTCTTCAGGCCCTGCAATTTTCTTCTTTGGACGTTCTCATTGGCTTCTCCTGGTGTCATGGGTTGATACTACCGAAGTGAGTGATATACTATGTCAGTGCTACGCAGACACCAGCCAGGCAGTCCTCACTCAAAGATCTACAATGACTGGATGCATCCTTACCGCTAACAGGCATCTCATGTGGACCAATATAGCCCAAATTATGTCGCATTCCAGCCTGAGAGGGCCCGTGACAGACGCATTGCAGATACCCTCGCTAAAGGGCCGGCGTGATGGGCCTCTGAAGTCCTATCTCTCTGTTTCTTTACCCACCCCTCCTCGACTGACCATGAGCTGAAAATACATCCAGGCTCTAATGAACTTTCGTATGTCCCTCAGGGAGGACCGACCAAGAATAGTCGGCTTGAGGATCTAGACTGATCCTCTTGTCCTTGAGCAATGTTGCCGAGTGTATTAGCCGAGTCAAGGTGTGGACTTTAGACCGGACTTCCTTTCCGAAACTGTTGTCATGATTCGAGATTAGGAGCAGACGATTATCAACAGTCGATATTAGCAGGTTGCAATTGCTACCTGTGGTTTACTGGCAGTATATTGTGTTTCTATCGAGATATGGTGTTCCTTGCTTGTAGAACACAGCTTTTGGAAACTGCAATTCGGGAGATAAAGCACGCAACCAAGAGCTAGTGATTGCACTAAACATGGCTCCAGAGTGTGCGTTTGGCTTCGTAAGTGACGGGCATGTTTCCGAAGTGATTACCGGTCAGGACGTTAGTGAAGGGCCGTCCCGGGTCGTTCGCGACGTCTTGTTACCACGACGGGCTATGCTAAACAGACCTCTGCAGGGCCGTAAGTGAGGCAAACGTGAGATTAGTAGCGGCTCAAGTGTCAAGACTCGATTGGTAGCGCGCATGTGAGACGCTTCTTGGTTGATTGCACGTGCGTCTTGTTGTAAGTGTGCTGTCGAGTTTGGTCGCCAAGAGTTGGCGACGGCCTTGCAGAAATAGGAAACCTCGTCGGTAGGCGGTGTCAGAGTCTTCTGGAAGCCCCATCGGCGGGGCAAACGTCTGGTTATAACGCATCCAGCGGGTTCGGGAGAAACGTGGTGTTCGAAACCGGCCGTTGGTCTCGGGCCTTAAGGACGTGTTTCTAGACGTGATGAGGCTAAAGCATGATTCGAGTGTGGGCCCCAGTCTCAACTCCCGGAGCGGCAGTCGAGCTCGGCTGAGACAAACAAGTGCTGAATAAGTGAAGCGAGCGGATAGGCGACGTCGGGGTTTGCCTGTTGTTCCGAGTCCAACGGAAGGTTGTGACAGCAATGGAGAGAGTGTGAGTGTGAGTGTGATTGTGAGTCGGGGTATCTAAGCCACCGTATAGTAAGTAATCTGGATGTCTGTGACGCCGACGCGTGACTTTGGTGGCAACACTGCCCAAAATAGTGAGTGCACTATAGCCCGAAAACATAAAGTTACACATATTAAAAAATATATATATACTATATATATTAACAACATTAATGGAAGCAAATAGACCACTACGATACCTCTCCCATTCACAAACAGGGCTGACGGTTCGTCGTTGCGCCTCTTCACGTGGGTGCTCTTTGACGTCACGCGAAAAAAAAATGTCTTGTAGCCCGTCACGTCGGCTCAAGCGCCATCCGGCTAGTTAGTCTCAGGGTCTTCATCAAACATAGTTGACACTCGCCAGGCCAGGCCACCGCTGGGACAACGGACGAGAAAACCCGACTGTCGCTTGCTGTCTTGCATGTGAGACCTTCGCTTTCGCTTTTGTCCTCATGCTTCGCGCTCGTAGATAAAGGACCGACGTCGCCTGCCCTGGGCCTTTCAGCATGGGTAGACAATGCCACCATCATCACACTAAGCACAAGGAACAGTCGCCACCCTCAACACAACTCGCACGGGGCCAACCTCCCTTCTGCAACTAAGAGCCTCTGCCCGTCTCTTGTTCGGTTCTCAAGATCCAAACAAGGCCGCAGACATGTGGTCCACCGGTCTGTATCCGGTCACTATCAGCGTGTCTGACGCCCTACTCACCACCGCCGAGTTGCGCCAAAGGACGTATCAAGGCATTCACGATGCCTTTGACCAAGCCGTCGCCGATGGACGTGCCTCGCCCTTTTTCCTCCCCTCGCGGCTCTCGGCCCCTTCCTGTTGCCAACCATCTGGCTTGTCATCCCCACACCCATCGCCCCTGGCTATACAACATGCGCTGGTTCGTTGCTGCCGCCATCGTCGCCGTCGACCTCGACCTCATACGTTGGGCACGAAGTCCCCAGTCCGCCATAGCATATGCCGTCGGCGTCATAGCTGTCTGGGGCATACTGACCACTCTGAACCTCCTCATCTGGACCCGGCCCCAATTCGATGCTGCCCGGGTCATTCGGAGGCGCAAGTCGCTCATGGTGACTGGCGCTGGGTGCGACGAGAAGGCGTCTATCAAGAACGAGCTGCGCAAGATGGAGGATTCCAAGCCGATGGTTCAACCCGGAGGCACCCCGGAGAGGATGGGGGCGATGAGGAGTACGAGTATGTTTGGGAGCCATTCCCCGAAGACGGACCATTGCTGAACCGTATTTACTGGGCGTTGGGGCTTCTCATAAGCTTCAGAGGAGTCGGTAAGTGCATCCTCACACAGTCCTCTTGTCCAGAACGGGCGGCGGGTACATGTTCCGTAATTGTTTGGCTGACACGCTTTCAACAGGCTGGAACTGGTGGTCGACGTCACTACCTCACCCGAAGATCCCTAAGGAGATTCGGTTTGGGACCCAGTCGACGTCAAGAGCATACCTACAGTATCCAGGAGCGGCTTCACACGTGCCAATACAGAGTGCGAGTTCCTAAGGGCCCGTCTCCTACGGTTTGCTATTGCATACCTGATCCTCGACTTCATCGGCATCTACAGCTCCATGGATCCTTACTTCACCTTAGGTCGCCCCACCGCTCACCTCGCCCTTCCTACCCATCTACAGTCTATCCCGCCTTGGCTGATTTACACATACCGGAACATCTTCACTGTCACTGCAATCTATTGTGCAATGGCAGCCTGTACTGCTGTAAACGATCTATTCCAGTTTTATGTCTTCCGGCACTTCAGCCCCATTTACGGTGAGCTGTGGATGTATGCCGATATCAACGGCCCATTCAGTTCAGTCCTCGACCATGGCCTTGCCGGTTTTTGGGGCCGCCTATGGCACCAATCATTCCGAGTCCCTTTCGCGGCTCCCGTAACGTACTTTGTGCGCCATGGTTACCTCACGAGGGGTACCGGGCTAGGTACTGCCATGTACATGATCATAGCCTTTGTCCAGTCAGGTTGGCTCCATGTTGCAGGAAGCTACACTACGATCCCTGAGACTCGGCCGTGGCGACCCATGGCCTTCTTCATTCTTCAAAGCGTTGGCATATTGATTCAGCAAAGCTTCATAGCAGTTACAAAGAATGTAGTGCCCAAAGACTGCCAACTAGTCTCCCGAGTGGTCAATGCATTATATGCGCTGGTATGGTTGAATATCACGGGCTTTTTGCTCGCCGATGACCTCGTAGCAGGAGGTATCTGGCTTATGCAGAGTACTATCTTCTCTGTCTTCCGAATGGTGGGTCTTGGCCAGCCTGGTGAACACCTATGGCGTGCCGACTTCACAGGCTTCGCGACGTTACATGGCGATGGAAAGTGGTGGCAGCGCGGCGTTTCAATATGAGATGCCACGGAGCTCTGCTATCTTACAGCAAATTTAGCTATTTATTTATTGTTCCCAACTGTTGACAGCGTACAGTTGAAGCGGACTCGCTGGACCGAGTCAACCCTTTTCTACCTGTAGCCAGGAGACAACCTCTGTATATCTTGCCTGTCTTTTATGCATGACTTTGAAAAATGCAGCGTATGCAATCCTAGAATTGTTAGATTTAGATTCATAGATTAGACTGTCTACTAATAGAGTGTTTGAACTTACGAGGCAACTTGGCTCTTCCTGATCTTGCATTGATAATCTTGATATCAGGATTTCCTCGACTGCCCCGTCAAAAGGAGATACGCCAGATCAATAACTTTAGTAACAGTCCCTATACCGGTGCGATACCAAACTTGTTAGAGTCCAAATTTGCATTCGTACTTATGAGGGATAACGGCTAGTATGTACGCACTGATAACAAGGTCCTTTGAGGGTTGCTTCGTGGTGGGAAGGCATCTCATGTAGGCCCACATCTTAGTCGCAGTCTCTTCAAAGGCCTCCGAAAGAGACCTAAGCACTCTCTTCGTAGAGTTGTGAGAGGTGTCAAAAACATGAGGTGCGATTGAATTTTGAAAGCGTCTTTAAGAGATTAGCAGCTTCCGGGTTCTCAACTAGGGGTCTAAAACTCACTGAGAACCTTCCTCTGGAAATTCTGGCCTGGCAGATGGCCGAAATCTACGGTGAGTGAATTGAATACGTCTGTAACTTCTTCAGTATTTAGTGATTTCAAAAGCAGAGATGCTGGGCTCACATGTTCCAAGGTCCTTCGTTCGGTCTTTGCTGATCTCTAGCGTATTGCAGTCGATGAGCGTACCGCAGTATGGAAAGCCCTGATCAGTTGCAATTTTCTGCACTTCTTGGCCATCTATACGCATTTCAAAATTGACGAGTGTTTTTGAATGATTCACAGTAACCCCATAAGCGGGAATTCCTTGGTGCATCGTCTCTACAAATCTTGTGGCTTTCGATTTATCCAAGGTTATGAGCAGAAAATCGTCAATGAGGCGAAGCAGCAAGCAGTCTGGCGAAAGTAGGAATGCTAGATGTGTTGCCTCAAGGTCTGCGTAAAAGTAGTTGCAAAGGAAAGACGAGAGCACTGAGCCCTGAGGAATTCCGACCTTTTGTCGGTAGTACTTCTTACCAACTTTAACAAGGTTTTGTTGAACATGTTGAGTCAAGAGATTCAAGAGCGCTTTGGTGTTTTGTCTGTGTTGTACTGAGCTGTTGATGAATAGAGTATTTCGTTTCTTGACAGCCAATTGACCATTGAGCTGATGCAGAAAGTTGAAGTTTCTGTCTTCTCCAGAAGAAGCAGTTGAGTGCCACCTCCTTATTGGTTTCGTGAAGTAATCACTGTCAGCCAATAATGATCGCTCACCTGGCTTGACCTCGGCGTGCTTCATGATAATGTAGCTTTTATGTCTCGGCACGCTACTCATCAACTGCGTAACTGCCTCTTGAGGGATAGTATCGAATGCAGCTTGCACGTCGACTTTGGCAAAGAAGAATGGTTCATCTTTGAGGTTAAAGCTGTGCCTGAAGCGTTTTATTTTGTTGTATATATCGCTAATAGAGAACATAGTTGAACCGAGCCTTGAAGGATTTGTGTTCTGAATCCTTGTCAGTACGGGAGCTGAATCTTATGGGACAGTGGGACTTACCTTTTCGAGTTTCAACATGGTATGGACTGGTCCGAGTACTGAATTGATGCTGGGGCCCAGAATTTTCGACTGTGTTGTCATCATTTGCCTCCTTCGAAGATTTGTGATGGATCTTAAACGATTGCCCTTCGGCAGCAAACGAACCTGGCTGTAACCCAACTTTCTTGAGGCTAGGATACGACGCACGTCGTCTAATTTCACTTCTTCCAGCATGGTTTGCTTGAGTAGCCTCATCGTGGGCTCGGCCACCTTTCTCCACACATCATGGCGGAAAAAGAAAACCTGATAACGGTGAGCATTTGACTCTGTTACGTAGAAATTATTCCTTATGAGAGGCATCAAAAGGAGTCGAAAACGAAGTACAAGAACTCATGAAATATCTCGAGCCGTTTAACTGTATCTGTTTGACAGGATTTCTCCCTTGATGGCCGGGTCCTAGAAGCCAATCAATGGCAGTGGTCTGCAATGACATTAGATAACACAGTCAATGGTTCACAATAGCCTGATCCTCCATACCTTGATGTCCTGGCTTATCTCAAACAAAGACATGGTCTCGAAACGCCTCAGCCTGATGAAATGGTCCACTTTGCGAAGAAAGGCAGCTTTGTTTTGTGATCCTATATCTCCATCTCCCCAAAAAGCGTTGGGTATGATCTTGGACAAAACAGCCTGACAGAAGGCAGACACTTGAAAGATTGGAGTGGCCATCTCTACGATGTCTGTGTCCTTTGGTGGAATCTGTCCTTCAGATTGCCGTTCAGTGGAACGGTTTGTCTGGTCAATTGATGCTTGGGGTTGACTGGCAGTGACTGAGGGTTTTTACGCTCTTCCTTGTTGACTTCTTGCAAGGCTGATATCTCCTTTGCTTGTCCAAACTAGAGGGGCAGTAATGTCGAAGCAGCTGGTTGTAAGAACAACGAGTGTGCAATGTTCGTAGTTTTGGACAAGCTCCCTTGCAGAACCTCTCAATCTTTTTGGTAGTTTTGGAAGCCCATTTTTGGAAGCTCGACTTTTCCGTGAGATTTCTGCTATTTCGTCCTCGCGTATCGTGTAGTCATGAAACTTTTGTGCCGTCTTCGAATGGTCGACAGCAGAGGTGAAAACATTATGCAATCCAAACTGTCGAGGAAACATATACATCATCACCTTCACAGTTCTGTAGTCATCATCTTGTTCGACATCTGGAGCTTCATCAGTTGCGCCTGATCCATGCACTTCTGTTGTATGTGCACATCGATTCAAAATATCTGTGCCGCGTTAGAATAGGCATTTAGAAGCGTGAGAGGAAACCCATACGAAGATGCTTGAAACCAAATCGAACAGAACCATGTGCATTCAAAGCAGGTTTGGCATAAAATATTCTACTCCTCACGAGAGTGACAGCCGAAGGCTTCCGCAAGATACTCTGAGTAGTTTGGGTCACAGCAGAATTATTAACTGCCACACTCAACTCAGAGAATGGAACGCCTGGACTGTGTTATTAATTAACCCAATGGTTTGTATAAGATAACCTACCACTCAGCTGGTAGAAATTGTTGAAGCCTGCTTCCGCTGGCAAGAAGATTGAGCAATCAGTAAGCAGGTGTATCATTATCTTTTCACCGGATTGCCCCATCAACGATAATAGTTGAGGCCACGGGGTTTCCTGATGGTTTTAGCATTGGAATTGACATAGAGGCTAAAAATTCCGGGGATGGTGGCGCAAGCTCTTGCATCATCTCCTCCCATTCTGCGGAAACCATCACACAGGAGATGCCTTGGCCAGGAAGCAGTTTGCTTGCTGACGGAGAAAAGCTGCCAGATGACGAAGTCAACAATCTACATGGACATCAGCCTGGGCCATCAATTGTGGGGAGATGTGTCACAAACATCGTGTTGTGAAGCTTTGGAAGTAGAATTAGTCCCTCCTAAAGTCACATGGGAATCGTCATTCTGTTGAGAAAATGACTGCCATTGCTCCCACCGTACCTTGTCGCTCGTTCCGGCCTTCTCGTTTGTGCAGATCAAGGCTTTGTCGAGAAGCTGGCTCAGATGATACTCATCGCCTGAGCAGTCATTGTGTTGGCCAAGACTGGCGATCTTCTTACGCCGAACCTTTGAAGAAGAGGGAGCTCGGAAAGAACGTGATCTCGCAGAGTGTTGACACGGGCATACGACTGTTCCAGTAGACCTCGCCTAACTAGGCAATCATTGGCAGCGAGCCTTGGCTTCTTGGGTATCGGTTCATGCTCGAATTTGCTTTTACGTTTGTTTGTCAGGCTCATGGTAGCGAGCGCCATAGAGTTCAGCACGTATTGCTAGACGCGGTCCATCAAGACGTCATCAGTGAAGTGGCTCGACGGTATCCACCTGAGTGGCATCGCCAAAGAAGGGCATTAACGGGAAATGGATATCGTGTGGAAGCTTGCGTAGGGTGGTAGCTCAATTGTGAACCAGCTTGTGGCTAAGAGGTGAAATGTGATGTTGGTTGATGTTAAGTAACAAGGTACCTCAGGTAGGTACGTACCCGAGTTGACTGGAAGTTAAGGCAAAGAAGGTACAGTTGGCGGTTAGTCGGTGCCTCAGAGGTAAGAAAAGGCATGAGACCATGGCAGTAGCTAAGGCAGGTACCTAAAACTCGGGATTAAAGTGCAGTGTAGAGAGTAGAAGAGGTAAGGTCGAAGCGCGAGGTGTGGCAATCTTGTGGCTGAAATCAATGTTTAACGTTACGCAGCGCCAGAATACGAGTACCGCTGGGTTCGCGTCGCGTTTGCAGGCTGCATGTCCCATCAACCCTGTCTCTCTTGTCTCTCACAGAGTTGGAGGTCCAATCGGTTGATGCCGAGCTGCTCGAATCGCCTGAGTAGATGGACTAGGTTAACCGCACCAACATGTTCGTCCACCTTTTAGAACGGTGAACCATGTCGGGATGGCATTTACACTGACCCGTTTGCAGGGAGAGTACAGATACAACTGCCTAACACGCGTCTCTCGCTCTACGGCACCTTAGCGCACGGTGTGCCTGAAGATCCGGGCTACTAAGGACTCTGGCCGCAACGTTATGCATGTGGGGTGCATTGGCATAAAAAGTCGGTAGGACGGGGCATGATAGCGTCGATCGGTTCCTGAAGCACGCTGCATGTCTTGACACGTC
Source organism: Albifimbria verrucaria (assembly GCA_020081605.1). Lineage (NCBI taxonomy): Eukaryota > Fungi > Ascomycota > Sordariomycetes > Hypocreales > Stachybotryaceae > Albifimbria > Albifimbria verrucaria. The sequence goes on from JAHREC010000018.1 coordinate 4,004,946, forward strand.
GCGAGCTCAATACCATGCTGTGTCACATGTCTTGAGAAATCACCCGGTGATGCCACGCTGGGATTGCCGACAGGACTGCAATCGACCAGGAACACGATGGGCCAATTTCCAGTGCCTCGAGGCATCCTGGTCTTTTGGTTGGGCTCGCCCGCCCCATGCGAGAGAAATAGATTGGCCACTGGCCATCAGGCGAGGAAGGGTTGCATTGAGATCGATTGGATCAGCGGTTTCGACTGCGACAATTAGCCTGGCTCATCGGTTGATGCGCGTCTGCCTCAATGCTCAGGGTTTTGTTGGCCATTCATTCATTCATTCATTCATTCATCCAATCCATCCATCCATTCATCGGTGGCGCCCATCACACGGCCCATACCGCCACTTCTGTGTGCGAGGAAATGCCCCCTCCTCCTCCTCGTGGTTGGCACTCTCATGCTGCTTTTAGCACAGCCAACTGACTTGTTCAACCTTTAGCCGTGGGTTCCGGTGGTCTGGATAGGTACATGGGGCTTCGTGCTTCAGCAAGGTAGGTTGTGGAACCGCTCTAACTTGTATTAATGATGTAGAAAGGCTTTGGACTTGACGAATGGGAATCTTTGGTTTTCTTCTTTTTGTTTCTTTTAGTTGTATTTCTGTCTTGGGAAGAAACTTAACAAAAAAACAAAAAATTGACGAAGAAGTAATAAAAGCGATGCGGAAAAGCAACCAGGTACATAGTAGCGGTACCATGATACAGTACCCTCTTCATCTGACTTCTAGGATGACTCAACACGGACACCTTCAAATAGGGACGAAGTTGCCAGAACAATGGGCGTAATTCTTGGGCGCTCTTCAATGACGGCGGTTGCAATATTTAGTCCTTCGGTCCAACTGCCAAGTTAGGCGACTTGTGCCATGGAAAGCAGACAGAGATGGAGCAAGGCGTCATGTTCCTCGACCTGACAGATCATCTCAGGGCGGCGAGGGCACTAACCCATTATCGACAGGTACACCACGCTCAATGGCTGGTCCCAGGGCTACCTTGCCTTACTCACGCTAATCCTACAGTACCAGAGGCACTAGAGAGGTACTAAGGTACCTACCAGGACACATTATCAACAGGCCCTGCTGTAAGGTACCTGGCCTACCTACCGCACGTACGCTCAGGGCACGGCCAGGCAAGGGCAGACAAAGTACTGCCGAGTTTACGAGGCAAGGCACTCCGTAAAGCGAGCCCAGTCCAGGCAAGAGGGACGGCAAATGTACTAAGGCAGAAGTGCTCGCTTGGTATCCGTGCGGTAGGTGCTATCAGCGGCAGTTCAAACCAGAGCCTCCTCCCCCGTTGGTTCGATCAAATGACGACTCCAAACGCCTTCCAATCACCATCCCAGTCCTTCTCCCGCCAACGCATCGATGCTCGCTGCGTGGGCCTGTAGCCCCAACCAGCCAGTCCGCCCGACGAGCCTGACCAATGCTCAGGCCACCACCATGGATAGGGATCTGGATGCTGGCCCGCGACAAAGCGACGTCGATGTTCACCCACAACACAACCATCACCATCACCCTCACTTTGCCGACCAGAACCTCGATCCAAACGGCCACGGCCACGGCCACTCCTCGGTCCTCCTGGCCGCCTCTCCTTCCGGCGCCCCTCGCGACTCCTCGCCAGCCCATCATGCTGCCGCTCCGGTAAAGCCTGACGCTTTCTACAACAACTTCGGAGCGACGCTCGATACCCACCACCACGCCGATGCCATGGCCTCGTCCGTCCCACGGCCCTCCTTACGCACCAACGGTGACGGTAACCCCACGATATCCTCCCTACCCGCGAACCGTATACCCACCCGCATGAGCAACGTGCGTTCCGTCTCGAGCCCCTCGATGTCAAATCCGCCTCGGCACGCGCCAAACCTGTATCCCCAGCTGGCCAGCCCAGCGTCAAGGATCTCAAGAAACGCTTCGATCCGGACACCGCTTCTCCCTCTGCCCCGCGACCTCCAGTCCGTTCTACTGGGGCCACCCGTATCAAGAGGATGCCGTCGCGACACCATCAAACGGTGCCACGCCGTACTTGTCCCTCCGTGCCGGTTTAGCGCAAGATTCACCTCTCCAGACCACAAATGCCAGATCTTCGCAGTATGCGCCTCGATCCAGGGTTTTTGCCGAAGATCATGTTTCCAACAATCCTCAATCTTTCGCTAGCCGAATTGGCAAACCTCGAGGACCTATACCCGGAAACTCAATTTCCTCCAAGTCCATGACAAACTTACCGCACATGTCTCCACCCCAATTGCCGCCGCCTTCTCCCCAACCGCAAACGCTCCCCGCCCTGCTGCGCTTCTCTTTGGAGAGATTCCTCCTGACCAATCCCATGTGCTAGTCCTTGGGCACGGTATCGAAGGCGTACGCCAAAGGAGGACATCGGAATCTAACCTACGGCCGCTGAAAACCCACAACCGCAGCTTCTCTGATGCCGACCTCGAGCCCCATCCCCGAGCAGTTGGTATCGCGATGCCAACCAGCAGACCGGAAGCCCGACAATCCAACAAGGTGCCGCCTCGAAACATCACGCACGATCCCGCAGCGATGTTGCGACACTAAATTCCTCGGTCATCTTCGTTCGAGATCCAGGCGTACAACCGGCGCCAAGCTCATTGCAGAATCACCCGGCAGCCACTTCAAAACTGCCCATATCCGTCAGAAAACTGAACAGCCCGCAGAGCTCGTCGAGTCCTTCTTCTACGCGCTCCAACTCTCCATCCACCCAGAAACGCCCGCAATTAAATGGCAGGGCTTCCCGTGTCGGCACACCCACGACTAGAGCCAAAACACCCACTCATACCAACGCGGGACGAAAGGCGACCACTCCTAAAGCCTCTACTGCAAACAACGCTCGGCTCCAAGCATACGTCGCCACCCCTCCCCCAAACTATCTCCGCCGCTGCGAAGCTCCCGCCCGCGACAACCTGTCTCTATGGCGACTACTGCAAGCTCCCGACTGAAGGCGGTGGAGAGGGGAAGTCTCCTCACAAACCCACAACACGAAATACTGGGAGGCCAAGCGAGGCTGCGTCTCGGAGGCGGAAGATCTCAGTTGGACCCATTGATTTCGAGCAGCGGCGCGAGCACATCAGACTCGCATACAGCAAGTCCATCCGTGAAAGCCAAGTGCTGGAAGCACGTCAGCAGGCGGCAGATCGAAAACGGAGGGAGGCAGAGGCGGCGGCAGAGGTTGCAACCGAGCTGCCAACTGTTCACACCGTCGCCGCTTCTTCTGATCAATCTGCAGCTGGCCAAGATGAGATCACACAAAGCTCATCAACCGATGAGAAAGATGATACATCAAAGGAAATTACAGACGCTACGCGAGACGCCGTAAGCTTAGACCAGCCTCAGTCAGAAACAGAGTTTCCACTATCATCTGTTGAAGCAGTACCTGTGGTTCCTAGTGAATCCCCGGAATCCATCCCTGCAGGCTATACTTCGACTGGCACGGAGCAGCCAGTATTATCAGCGACTATTAAGACTTTCGACTCGCCAACTCTAGGTGTTCCCGGAAGTTTCCCTGCTCTAAGCCCCTCCATGGAATCGGAGGAGCCGCCTATGTCTGCCATTTCTGCAACATCAGACACCACAGAATTCGATGCCGAGCCTCAGACCAATCCTCCTGTTCAGGCATCACCGGTTCGTCAAGCGCCTAGTCCGCTGCAGGAACTACCAGAGCACAGAGATGTACCTCAATTACAACCGAGGGTTGAATATCGGTATCCTTTTGACGAGACTTCTGAGTCCGAATCCCCACAGGTTGCCAATCACCAAACAATCGAACTTCCGGTGGCTATGTCGAGGCCTACGCAGAGTGGTGATTATTCTATCCCAGGCGCATTTATCAACGATGATGGGGACGGTCTCGGACTTGTATTGGATGTGCAACATGATCAGGAGCCCACAATCACCTTGGAGCAGCCAGTTGAAGATAGCCTTCCACATGAAAGTCGGGCAGAAAGACTTCCATTTCCTCGGTTGGAGGTTTGCGGAGAATCTGAATGCCAAACTGACATTGAATACGACCAGTACCTCGGTCCAGGAGGCGAGGATGCGGCCACAGATGCCTGCACAGAGGATACTGATGACCCTGAACAGAAAACTGAGTATGTTTCACAGTTCCATTCTGTCGGTCCAACTGCCTCACTCAGGTCTTCTATCTGCGAATCAACCGATCACAGTAGTGCAGACGAACTGCAATCTTCTTCGCGCAGCGATCCTCGTCTTGCTGAGCAATCCGAAGGTCTCCATGTTCCGTCGATGGAGTCACCCGGGAATAGGTTGAGTCACCATTCCACATGGACAGACATGTCTGTCGGAAGTGTTGATCCCATCAACACGGCGGCATCTTCAAGACCCGATAGTTATGATTTCAGCTCTCATGGCCACGCGACTATCTATGGTACAAGGGTGTCGGGGAGGGAGAGCGAGCTGTCTGTCACTGAAACCCACTATAGTCATTCGGATATGCGATCTCCCAATGACTCAACTCGGTCCTCGGTCCACTATGGGCAGCTCCAGCTCCCGGAGTTGGACACGGGTGCTGGCTTTTCTATCCCATACCTGTCAGCGGAAGGTATTAGCGCTGGTTTGTCAAAGATTCCAGCTCCAGATCATGAGCCTCCTCCAATCCCAACGCCCGCTCCCAGCTCAGCAGCTGACTCAAGACGGCCATCGAGTACATTTTACGAACAGTCTCAATACGGCAGTACTCTCGTAGAGTCAAGCAGAGACAGCAACGATTATATGTCGCCCACAGAGACTACTCAGTCGTTTACTCAGTCACTAAATGCAAAGTCATTTGAGGAATCATCACTAACAAATGGGGATGACAAATCTCCCAGTCAACACGACGAGCCTAATGGAAAAGAGCGCCATCGTCTCGTTCAACGCCGAAACGTGATCAAGGAGCTTGTCGATACAGAAGCGGTGTTCGTGAGAGATATGAACATTGTTGAAGAGATATATAAAGGAACGGCAGAAGCTTGCCCCAAGTTGGATCTCAAGACAGTAAAGTTGATATTCCGAAATACGGATGAGATTATCGAATTTCACACCATCTTCCTCTCTCAGCTCAAAGAAGCTGTTGCAAAGGTCTATATCCCGAAAGGCGCACGATCGAGGGGTTCCCAGGAAGACTCGATGGTGTCAGAATCCTCCCAGGCTAGCGCGCAAGATTTCAGCGATGCGCGAGACCGTGAGGTGTTGCTTGGGCCTGTCTTCATGAGCAACATGGAGAAGATGAAGCTGGCACATGAAGGCTTTCTCCGAAACAGTGACCAGGCCGCAAAAGACTTATTCAAATTCAACAAGACCCCACAGTGAAGGTCTGGCTGAATGAATGCAATGAGGTTGCGAAGGATCTGACTGCTGCATGGGACCTTGACTCCTTGCTGATCAAGCCAATGCAGAGGATCACCAAATATCCTAACTTGATAATAACGCTACTTCAACATACTCCCAAAGATCATCCCGACCGGGATGCTCTCATCTCAGCCAAGGAGATATTGGAGACAGCTATTATTGAGATCAACCAAACTAAAAAGAACTTTGAGCTCGTTGGTCAGATTGTCGGCAGAAAACGCAAGGAATCAGATGTCAAAGCAGGCTTTGCTCGGGCGTTTGGCAAGAGAGTTGACAAATTGCAGACATCAAACAATCGGCCGGCTGAAGATCCCGTATACGCGAAACTGAATGAAAAGTTTGGAGATGACTACCTGCGTCTACAGGTTGTGCTTCGGGATGTCGAGTTCTACACTCGACAAGTGGCCACATATGTGCGCGAGTTCCTCCAATATCTGTCATCAATCGAACTTGTCATGAGGCTGCAACCTGGTAGCTATCCAGAGCTGGAGAGCAAATGGGTTCAGTTTAATATCTCTGTCAGAGATCTGGAGAAAGTGGCGCTTGAAGAACACGTGAGTTTTCTTGTTTATTTTTCGTGATTATAATACGGGAAGAAATATTCTAATAATGTTGCAGTTGGCACAAGTTCGTAAGCACGTCATTGAACCGTTTGAACTTGTCATCAAGGCCTATGGGAACCCTTCGTTAGCAATGAAGAAGCGCCAAAAGCGGCGTGTTGACTATGAGCGGTCAGAGCAACTCAAACGATCAGGCAAGACTGTGGACTCTAAGCTCAAAGAGTTTGTCGAACAATACGAGGCGTTAAATGACACATTAAAGAAAGAGCTTCCTCAGCTGTCGGCTTTGACCGAGAAGATTGGCAACATCTGCCTCAGCAACTTCGTGAACATCCAGACGAATTGGTACAAGATTTGGAAGGACAAGATGAAGGCCGTCATGCCGGATTGCGCAGAGATTCCTGACCTTAAGGAAGTAGTATCGACATTCCAAAGGGACTTCCCTTATATTCAGGACCAAGTTGCCAATATTGGCATACTAAATCCAGCTTATAAAGGCAGGATGTCTCAATCAACAACTGATGGCGATGAGTCGATAATGAGGGAAGACCACGTCCGTCTGCACTCGACACCCGCAGCCGTGGTCTATCGCTCAATGTCGATACGGCGCCAACGCTGCCGACGCCGGATTTCGCAAGGCGGAGCAGCGGCTCTTTCACGATGTCGCCAGGGACGGATGTCAGAGGTCTTCCCAGCCCTCACCAGTACTACTACAAAGACTACTACTCAGGAATGCAAACTAGTGCAGTAAGCTCTAACCCGCCCATGTCACCAGAGATGGTGGGCAGCAGCTCAAGGTCAATGGTTGCTGGGACCACCGGTGCAGCATCAACACGGCCAAGCACAGGTTGGAGTTACGAATCTGGAGTACCAACCAGGCAAAGCTCAGACATGCCCTCACAAAGCCGTCGCGACTCCAATAACACCGCGTACAGCTCGGCTTATACGCCACATGACAGTCGCAGATTCTCGGGTCTTTTTCATTCAGCCCTTCCACTCCCCGATGGCCCAGAGGAGAGCCACCGATCTTCACGGGCATCGTCTCGGGAACGATGGTCGACGACAGACGGCTATAACGTGCTATGGCTAGCAGCGTCCCTTTTCGAATTTAACATAGCGACAACCAAACACGAGGCCGGCTACCCCTATCTAATCTATCAGGCTGGCGAGGTGAGTAGCGATCAGGCGCTGCTAATGGAGAGATGTAGAGCCAAAGTACTGACTGATTCTTTGCAGATATTTGACGTCATCGGAGAAAAAGGAGAGCTCTGGCTAGCGAAGAATCAGGATGACGAGACGGAACAAGTGGGATGGATCTGGTCCAAGCATTTTGCCAAGCTTGCCGACTCATGATAGATACGACGACTTGATATAACGACTGGCGTTGGCGCAGGAGGTACTACACGGGACGCAATGAATTATTATTGCCTTGGTTCAAATGAAAATCGGAACTCAGACCACGCATCGAGGGAAGGGTTTATGGCTCGACTTGAAGGGAAGGGAAGGCGTTTCTTTTCTATGTCATCTTTTTCTACCTTTCTATGTCTGTTATTTATGTCGGTTCGTTTTGCTCCGTTTTCTCTTCTGACCCTGGTTTCATTTTGTTTTGGTCACGGCTTTCTCGTCCTGAGGTTCGGCCGAGGGGTTCACGCTCCCATTTGGCAAGCCAAAGATTGCGAGAAGGGTTTCAGCGATGAGCGCGCCCTCGATCTTTACCATGGGCACTGTTGTCTTGCGGCGAAGTGGCCCCTTGTTGCATCGACGGTATGAGCATCTTGTACCACTCGGATTCGACGACAAGTCTTTTCACGAAGGTGGGCTGAGGGTGTGCTTCGAATGCGAGTCAAATCAATGAACCAAGGCAGATACGGATGGACGGAGGATAGAGATAACCAGCCTGTCCCCTAGCCCCAGCGGTTAGCGGTCCGGGTCAGCGATAGAGCAGAATAGTTGTGAGATTAGCCAAGAATTGTGAAGAACCCCAGTTGCCCTTTGAACACGTCTAGGCCAGGAGAGGCATGCCGATTCAAGCGGCATTGAGACCCGGCATCTGCGCGAATCATGACTATAGGTGCTTAGTTCCGTACCCATACGGGAGTCGTGAAGACAAAGGGCGTAGTTGCTAAGATTGGCGTAGGCAAGCGAGGATGGTAATTTGCCAATACGGGGTACATGCAGCCTCGACGAACAGACGCAAGCGGGTAACTTGGGGAGGAAGATGCTGGTTCGAGTGGGGTTATGCGTGATGAGCCTGTGATGGGCACGATGCATAGACAGATTGACAGATAGAGTAGTTTTGCAGTCGAGCCAGGGTGGGCAGGCCGGAGCCTGGCCAGCATCAAAGGCGCGGGCCGTGATGTTGAGCCCGGAGCCAGGCTGTGGCAGATGACGGTTTTACAAGCAAGATGGCAGATGCAAGATGGTCTAAAATTAAGGAAGAACGGTTACATGACTGGCAATTGCCGGAGGAGCCTGTCTGGGTGGTGTGCATACGGGGTACGGCGTACAGCAGAGGTTGAGGGGTGCCGATGGTTCATGGTGAGCATGTAGTCTATGACCGAGGAGGGCGGCCGGTCAAGGGTCTTTTGCATCGACGCCTCTGGGAGGGCCAGGATAATGGCAATGAGGAGGAGTTCGGGAAATAGCAAGATAAACCTTGCCAGTGCAGGCGCGCATGGCAGGCGGGCGAGCGGGCGGGCGAGCGAGCTGCATGTTTACGTTTCAAGAGACACGATGCACAGATTTGCACGTGGTGATGGAGTCGTGCTGGTGTGATGCGCTGTGTTGCGTTGGTGCTGTGTGGGGAGGCGATGGATCAATTGGATTCGAGGTTACTTTATTTAGCCTCTCCCAAGAGGTGCATATTACCTAAGGCGGGCTAGCTTGCGGATGAGAAGGAAGGAAGCACGCGACGCGACGCTACGCTACGCTGCGCTACGCACTTGCCCCAGCCTGCAGCTTCTAGCCTTTTCGTCCAACATTACATACATAAGGTACCTCAGTACATGGACTACCTAGTCCAGTAGTAGCACAGTAGGTAGTAGCCTGCATTTAGCTTATCCTTATCCATCCATCATCCATCATCCATCCATCCATCCTCTCCACCCATGGCCATAGCTTCCCACCTACTACAGCACGCTCGCTCACCACACTCCATGTAACGGCTCCTACCGCAAGGCTGCAAACGGAAACAGGAACGTGGCTTCAGGGGCTCAACCCAGACCACGAGGCTACACCTGTGTGTACCTGGCATCACCATCAACACGCCAGACATCACAACAGCCGAGGGCTCACCATCCCTGTATCCCCATTGCCTTGCCTTACCTTGCCTTGCCCGGCCCAGGTCCAGGTCCAGGTCCAGGTCCACTGTACGCGAATCTCACCAACATGACGCACTCCATCATCCATCCATCTATCACCACCCTGCTCAACCTGTCCACTCTCGCTTCTCCGGCACAACAGCCAAGCTTGTTTCCTTCATCCTCCGACTCCTCTTCCTAGCCCTCGTCGCTCGATCCTTCCAACCAGTTCACTGACTTGCAACCACAGGGCCCGTGGGCAACTGGGCTGCAGATAGATTGACTGCTCGGCGATCAGGCCAACGGGAAGATTTCCGAGTCCTCAGCTCCTCCGGCTCTTGTTTTCTGCATCCGGTTATCGCATCGCATCGAACCGTGTCGCATCCCAAGCCTCCTCTGACCCTGTTCGACAAAACCCCCTCGAATGCCACTGCGTCCCCGAAATAGGACACCCGTGAGCTCTCGAAACCGTCGCAGACCTCCTCAGCCTGTCCTTGCTCCCTGAGCACACACTTCTCACCCGGACCCGAGAACTTCACCGAAACCGCATTGGCTGTCGAAACATACCGCTTGAACGAGCTGGCTTGCTCATCGACCCGGCTCATCTGCGAGCCCTATTCCTCGCCCATCCTCCAGACACCTGTCAATCGAGCACCCCCATTGTCCGGGGAAGCGGGCTCCAAACACCATCATGGCCAACTTTCAAGGGCAATCCTCCATCAAGGGAGCCTCCGAGACCCTGCGGATGATACTTCTTACCTTTAGCACAATCGGGTTCACGTGGGTCTCTCCTCTACCCTCCTCTGCGTCCCCACAAGCCTCTCATCCACCACTCTCTCCCCATCTACGTCCTGTCGTTCACTCTTCCTGCCCCATCCCACCTTTCCATATTCATCCAGCTAGTCTTGCCACCTCGCTCCTGTACAATCATGACTGACAGGCATTGATACGAAGTTTCACGTGGGCCATTGAGGGGACCTGTATGTCGCTTCCCATCCCTTGACCAGCTTCATCTCGACCATCGCTACACACGCCTCCACCATTTCAGCCTGTGCCGCCCCATTAGGAGCGGATCACAGCGTCCCTAGTTCCAAACCCCATGGCACAACGCAGAGTACCTCAGCTGCTTGTATCTTTGACTTTCCTCGCTGATCATCTTGACGCCCGCCTTGCTGGGGTTGACATAGACTGCACACCCTATCTCCTTAATCTTGGGCTCACAAAGAGCAACACGTCCCTGGTCTGGATTGCCGGACCCCTATCAGGCCTTGTTGTTCAGCCCATTGTCGGAGTCCTCGCCGACGAGAATACCTCCAGATGGGGCCGGAGACGGCCTCTCATGGTTATCGGTGCCGTCATCGTAGCCGTTACCTTGCTGATCCTGGGCTTCACTCGGGAGCTAGTGGGTTTGGTTGTGGACGATGATCAGGCGGCAAAGCGGCCGACTATCGTCTTAGCCGTCCTAGCCATCTACGTGCTAGACTTCGCCATCAATGCTAGTATGTCCCAATCAGTTTGCTTCCCCACGCCTTCTCCGCCCTCTCCCCTCTCCTCCTCTCCCCTGTTCGGCAAACGTCCTCCGTGTCTATTTGTTAACCGCTAGGTCAGTAATGTCGTGCTCGAGGAGTCTCATTGTTGACACCCTCCCCATCGATAAACAGCAGACCGGGGCGGCATGGGGTAAGTATTCAGGCTCGTTGGTTTTTGCCACTGCTCCCACTGGCTAACCCAGGTCCCTAAACAGCAAGTCGTATGTCGGCTGTAGGAAACATGTTGGCCTACGCCTGTGGATCCCTAGACTTGGTGGGTATCTTCGGCAATACATTTGGTGATAGCCAATTTAAGCAACTTACTGTAATCGCCACGGCGGTTTTGGTCGGCTCAACCGCTCTGACATGCTGGGCGGTGACTGAGAAGGTTCTCGTTGGGTCCAGGTCTACCAAGAAGGATGGTTTGGTGGGTTTGCTCCGCCAGATTTACAAGACCATTCTACACCTTCCCCGCGCGTCCAGGCTATCTGCTGGGCCCAGTTCTGGTCTTGGATAGGCTGGTTCCCTTTCTCTTCTATAGTACCACGTGGGTGGGCGAGACGTACTTTCGCTATGACCTCCCGCCGATGCTGAGAAGTCTAAGGATGCCCTTGGTGAGATTGGACGCATTGGCAGCACGGCTCTAACGATTTACTCTGTCGTTACTTTCATTACAGCGTTTACACTCCCGTTGCTGGTCAAATCCCTGACGATAATGAATTTGCCCAGCGACCCCCGCCTGTCGTTGCGGGATTCCTGAACCGGTTTTCCAACATGAAGCCTGACCTTCTAACAACTTGGGTATTTGGACAACTCATGTTCGCAGCTGCCATGTCCTTTGCGCCGTTTGCCACAAGCTTTAGGTTTGCAACGATCCTTGTGTGTCTCTGTGGACTGTAAGTGTTGCCAGCACCTCCCTCTCCCACATTTCGTCAACTGATAGCACAGGCCCTGGACAATTGCAATGTGGGCTCCCACGACGTTTTTGGGCGTCGAAGTAAACAAGCTTAGCAGCAACAGCCGGCACGTGGCTGCTTATCGGCGCGTCTCAGAAGAGTCAGATACGGAGCTCCATGATCTCGGCGCCGATGAGTCGGCCATCCATCTCCGGCACGGTCGAGATGATGGCGCGGCCACGTCCTCCGGCGAGCTTTCCGGCATATATTTTGGTATCCTCAACGTCTACACCACGCTGCCCCAATTCGTAGGTACCTTCATATCGACCATCGTCTTTGCGATCCTCGAGCCTGGCAAGAGCCCCGAGCTGGCCACGGACGCGCACCCCGACGAGCATGCGAACACAGACGGTCCCAACGCCATTGCTGTGTGTCTTTTCATAGGCGCCATGAGCTCTATCGTCGGATCCATTGTGACGCGGCGTATGAGGGCACTGTGAAGGTTTGCGTTGGTTACATTCAGAGGAAGCCATGTTTAGGCTACGACGACTGGGCTCTCTCCTTTACTGTCGTCCTTGGTTCCCCAGGTACAGGCGTTGGGGAGGCGCAATTTTTTGGGAGAAGGGGTTCAAGGGGATTTAGAATAAACAAAATCATTTTGGATAAGAATCAAGCTTATTTGTTCAAAAACGCGTTGTTCATTAGTTTGTTTTTATTTGAGATTCTAGATAATAGAACTTTCTCTTTGCGAAAAAATAAGGCAACGCGAGGGCAAAGGATGGTCCTTAGTTGCGTTTACGGCAATATCAAGATCAAGGAATAAGTGAATTCAATGTAGTATATCGACAAGAGTTTGGTCACATCGTGATCAGGTCAACAGCATATCATTTGTCCTTCTCCTTTTCACTCTCTGATACCTTCTCCCACTCATCCTCGGTGCTAACACTCGACTGGCTTTCGACGCCACGCTTCTTCAGTTCACCCTTGGACTCAATAACCTCAACACTGCCAGCAGCGGGTTTCGGCTTAACCCCTACAGCCTGGTCCTCTACCTCAGTGTCGCTCTCGTCTGACCCGGAGGCGGCCGGACCAGCTTGCTTATCCTTGGCAGCCAGGGCAGCCTCGGCTTTCTCGCGCTCCTGGCTAGCGGCGAGCTCGGCGGCGAACCAGTTGATGGACCACCAGAGTCCAGCGCAGAGTACAGAGAGGACAACGAAATGGATACTGTAGGTGGCGACGAGGAGGAGGAGCAGGACCAGCTGCAGAGCAGCAAAAGTAACGTTTGTGGCTATGAGGATGGTGGGGGTCGGGCCAGGGATGAAAATGGACTCCCACAGCTCGACAAAGAAGGATGCCATGACGGGTAGTGAGAGCTGACGGTAACCGGCGGCGGGCGCTGATGCAGTACGGCTACGGGGCCTGGCGTGCCGAGTCGGGCTGTCAAGGGACGACCCGGACCGAATGGAGGGGAGGAGTGTGGGCACACGAGACGCGAGGCTAAGAAGCTCAAGGCGCGGGCGGCCGTTGCTGTGCGCCGGGGTATAACGTCCGTAAAATGTTTGAGCTCGCCGTGTGTGGCAAGCGGATGCGTTGAGAGGGAGCGCCGGGGTGTGCTGGCTGCGAGCGATGAACGCGCGTGGGGAAGAGGTGCAGCGGGGATGATTCGGGAGCTGGGATCAGGGAGGGATGAGCTTCCGTCGACGAGATGCCGTATGCCGTATGTTGTCCTGGTGAGGGAAGACTACCCGCAATGTGCACGGTAGGTAGATACTGTAGCCAGGTAGAGGGCAGCAGGTGTGTGCGCCGGTACTGAGGCACCCACGTGGAAGCGATGGCAGAAATTTTATTTTTAGAAGATACTTGGGCCTGATGAGTCGAGTCGAGCCGATGGGGGCCTAGGGTAAGCAGAGCGTTCCGTCGTGTCACCACAGTAGTAGCTTGGAGCCCAGTCTGCCCCAGAGTCAGAATCCGTCTTGGAGCGGAGGAAGGTTCCTGGCTGGCTGGCTAGGCAAAGATGTGGGGTGAGAGCGAGGATGGGATATGTAAGCTTGGCCGATCTGGTAGGATATCAGTATGTCGGTGGCACGACGCCGCATGTAAGGTACCCCGAAAACTGTGGGATGGGAAGCCTTTGGGGTCTGAGAAGTGGAACGGGACGGGGACGCGCGCAAAATACTTGCGACGGCGCGTTGGCGATACGTGGCCTGTGTGTCTCGTTTCCTTCTTGGGGATATGGTGAACGGGATACGTGGGCTGGACGGGGTGTCTAAAGACGCGTCGTGGCCTCTGTGCGCTGGTTGCCTTGAGGTTGGTTGTAAATGCGATAATGGAGGTTATGGCGGTGTTGTCACCTTTGCCGTCGTCATCGGAGTATGTGGGGTTTGGCTGGCAAGGCAGGCTGAAGTCTGTCTTGCCTCGCCTTGTCTTGCCGTCTGCCTGGTGGAGGTCATCTGTTCCGTCCGCTGGGCTTAGCACAGAATGTGTTAGAGGCCAGGTAACGTTAGATGCTACCTAGGAAGGTAAACCAGATAGGCTGTTGCTGTCAAACCAAGCCAAGCCTCTGGTGGGGCAGACCCAGGAGAGAGAGAAAGAGACAACTGCCATGACTGTTCAGGCCCGTCTTCTGTAGCTACCTTAGACCGGGGTAGAGTCGCAAAGGATACCTAAGGTTACGTTTTGGGTGCTCAGGTTTGTGAAAACCCGCCTCCAGGCATGCGGCACGGGTTGGGCGTTTTAGAAGATGGACCTGGGCCCTGGTAGCCACTGTAAGTCGTACTGCAAGGCATGCATGTATGAGCCCTGCCTGCTCGCCTGAGCTTGTTTGACGATGTCTGGGGCTGAGCTAAGCTGGTGCCTCAAGCGGGCATCAGCTTTCTCATCAGCCATGGAAAGGATGACGACGACTGCACAGGGCAAGTTGGAGATAGATGTGGTCTTGGGTCACGGTAACGCAATGACCTGCATGCCTCGGAATGGGATTGGGAGACTCGGCCAGGTAGGTAGGTAGGTAGGTTTGGTGGGGAAAGGCCTGTGGAGTTGAAGGATTGGAAAGGCAGAAAGTCGAATCGATAAGTTTCACGTCGTACAAGGCAGTCACCAACACCAGCAAGTTGGGGAAGGCACGATCCCTGGGACAGGGCTAGCAGGTACCCAGTCAGCCAGTCATCCAAACCTGCTCACAGCCATGGCCCTACCCTATACATTTTATTTTATATCAGACTACCCTGTGCACGTGCATGTAATTGAGCGCATCAAGCCCAGCCCAATCGTGAGATGGGAGGTGATGGCGACTTCTCGTGTTTGTTAATAAGAACCCTCGAGTGTTTCCTCGTTGCTTTGGCTGTTTTTGGTGTGTTGAAACAGTATCCCATAAATGGTAATTGATTATGTAGTGAATAACGCCAACCATTGGGGGCTGTCGACCCACGGCTATGGTGATGGTGGTGGTGGTGGTGGTGGCTTATGACACACAGACTGCGCTGATGGTTGCGCAAACAGATTGTTGGGACGGCTGACTGAGTATTGCCTCTTGTCAATCTACCTGGCACTTCGTATGCTCGCCAATACTACGAACCGCCGATGCACTGGACTGGACTGCAACGACACCGATATAGAACAGAAACAACGGCGCGATTGCTCAGTCAGGACCGCTTATGCAACCTCAAGAGCTCATGGTACCCTACAGCGAGTGACAGACAACATCAATCAGCAGCAGACGCTGCGGATCTGTGGAGACCCCAAGGGCCCAAGTCTCACAAGCCTAGGCCCAGCGTGGCCCAGCGTAGCCCAGCCCTGCCTCTTTGGGAGCCGTCCGGCACCGAGCGGGCCGTCACACGGCGACCCACCGGCGACCGACCCCGAAGCCTATCTACCTTACCTACCTTCACTTGCTGATTGATTCATTGCTCCGCCTTGTTCCGTAGGCCCCTGACGCTGGCACTGACCCCCATCGATAACGCCCATGATCGCTTGCTGATTGATGCCACGAACCACGGTGGCAAAGGAAGGGGGCAGACGAACCGTCGCACAGATCGCACAGCGCTAAACACGAACACCCACCGGCCTTCTTCGGCGAGCACACAGCGTTGATGCCTCAGCGAGTCTGGCTCTAAGCCTCCCCGTAGCAACCTAGCCAGCCATGCGTCTCCCTATTCATCGACTGAGATCCATGTGTTACCGCCTGGGCTTACCTTGTGGCCTGTTTACGGACCCAATGCGCGCGCGCGGGTCGGATAATCGGGCCCCCACAAACCTCAACACCGCACAGAGGCCTCTGCTTCTGCCCATCATCGTCCTCCTCGGCTTGCTCGCCGTTGAGATGCTACCCGTGCTCGACTTCTTCGCCCACCCCTTTCCCTGCTCTGCCCTGCCCTGCCTCGCCTCGCCTCGCCTTTTGCCCTGTCCATGGGCCCCACGCTCTATCTCTCTTTCGTTTATCCCTCTCATCCGAGGGGACCCCCTCCCTTCCATTCCTTCCCCAGTAACGGCCGTACTCACCAGCGAGCGAACAGCAACCATCCATCTGCGTCTCATCTCGCCACGCATGCATCGATACCACCAGGGACAAAAGACCGCGCCAATATTCTTATGGAATCAACCGTCTTGACCAGGGCAACAAAAAGACTCGACGAGACCCACTCACCCACACACTCGCACTGCGAAACCTGTTCCCTCGAGCCATTCACAGCTGCAGCTGGGGCCGTTACTGAAACTCGTGCGTCTTATTATAGGCGAAAAGCATACGACCCTGGTCAATCTAAACCTCCAGACCTGCCCTGCACCCAGATCGCCATGATCGTCTTCCGTCTCGATTGAACCGTTGTCTTCCTCGCTTTCTCTCTCGCTCTCGTTGTCCACCCCATAACCCCCCGCTCTCCTCCTCTGCCTCTCTGCATTCTCCCCCTTGTGCGCGCGCAGCTCTCTTGGTTCTTTGAGCGAGGGCGTCGCCCATTTCACTACCGTGTTCACGCGGACGTGCCAACCTGGCTGCAGGCAAAGCACGACGAGCGAGAGAGATGGGGTGTGTGCTGTGGCAACAGCATGGGCCCAGGAACACAGACCGCAAAGGCAGGAAGCCTTTTTCCGCGTCTTCTACACTTGCGCAGCGTCGGTTGAAACCCGCACCCTCCCCTATTTTCTACCTCTTCGCTCAACATCCATGCCTCCCTCTCACCGAAACCCACGATGAAGTGATGCAGCTTCCTCTGCAAGGGACACAGGGCAGCAAACAGCCCTTGCAAACCATCCCCTTTGCAAAACGTGTCTGGGGCGTGCCTTGCTGAATAACTCCCGTTACTGATTGAATGGCGAGATGCCCCGAAAGCTAGAGCACGGCCCCAGCTCCTCCCGCTCATCCCCTGCATGCTACGCTTGGGCTTGCCAGTGTGTGCCATTGCCACCCTTGCCTTGATACAGGCATCCCATCGTGAAAGGCGAGGCAAGTCATTCCAAATCATCAGGGTGCCGCGTCTGGCTGATGTGCCTCCCACAACGCCTATCCAGAACCCTCACAGGGTCTGATATGCCGCAGTTGACGACACCCTCTGCTGCATATGCTGGCTGGGAATTCTGCAAAGCGTCCTTGGAGGCGTCTGTACCTTGTATGAGCCCCAGAGAACGAGACCGATCTTGCTCGGCATAATCTACTCAACGGCATTTGCTCATTCTGCCTTGTCTGGGGCTCACCATGCCATGGATCACCTGACTCCGTACAACAACACGTATGGTCCGTGGCTCATCACAACAACCTTGAAGTCGGAGCGCTTTCGTCCACCTCGCCACTGTCAGTACACGGGTCATTGATCCGCTTTGCACATGACAATGTATCCCACCAAAATGAGACCAGATAAGTTCCAGTTGACACCTCCCTGCCATCACGCCCTCTCCACTTCACTGGATGGAGCTATGATCTCGACCTCAAGGGCTGTGAAACAGCCACTCATCCAGGCAACTTGTGCTGGCTGTCATACTCGAGTTGCAATGATCGAGGCCACGAACTAGTCTCGTTGCGTCGAAGGATCCTCGACCAGCTTGTATTTCCCGTGGGTACCCGGCATCGAGATCAACCCCGTGGCGAGTTTTCTCATGCCACCCTGAGAAGTACACAGTTCCTGGTAACTGCAAGTTGATGCGTGCCCACTTGCTAACCATCCTCGTTTGGCTGTGGGAGGGCCAAGGGTCCACACACAGTCGGAGGGATGACCTTCGACATTTGGAAAGACTCTGCTCTCTACACCTTATTGGTTCGGTTTTTAATGAAAACACCTTCATGGCGTTGAAGGCATCTGCCTGTCCAATCACTCGGAGAGGATAACCAAGTATGCAGCTCCTGCTATATTCCTTCGGCACGTGGTGCACATATACTCGGCGGGAAGCTATTAATACTCCTTCAGCAATGTAACACTTTATCCTTATTTGTTCACAAGGCTAGAGTTGGTAGAAGAATGGCGTGGTGGTATCAAGCGAATGCCCAGATGTTTCTGCTAATCAACGGAAACGCCAAGGCCACCTTTCCGGCCATTGAATCAGAGCTTGATACCAGCCCGGCAGTGCTGTAAGTTCTGCTCTTCCTACTTCATCGGCATTGAATACACCACCCCTACCAGTTGTCTATGTCCTGGCAGAGAGCCGTAGAGACACTATCAGGTGTCAGCTGGGTAAGAGCCATCAATGCCCAGTAGACCGGTAGCAATATGAATGTGTAATGCCAAGGATAGATGCTACGACTAGCATACAGAAACTGGTCTCGCTTCTTCTGACAAAGTTATTTTCAGAACAGGCTCGATGTGTTCTGATACATTTGATCCCGCGGCCTACTGTATGAGTTGCTCGAGCCCCTCCCGGAACCGAGCATCGAACTCGGCCGTAGGGCGGGTGCGTTTGGGATGCCTTTGGGAGGAACGAGCATGTACTTCAGGGACTGTAGCAAAATATAGCCACAAAGCTGTTTCGCATATACCAAGTTTACGCAGGGTCTTGTGTAGTCACGGCGAGGTGGTATTGCCGGTCTGGGCAAATGTCAGCACTTTGTCATTACCCTGGTTCTAATGTTCGTATTGCCGCCGGGTATGAATTGTCGGCCGTGCTCTTGCCTGAGTGAGCCGTTCGACGTTGTAGGAGTTCTGATACGAGAATCCTCATCGCTTAATGTGTTTCACGGCCAAGATCATATGGAGATATGATTAGGTCGAGGGGTTCAGCTTGATTGAGTAATAGTCCTGGTCTCCGTTGTTACGGCATTTCGATTACAGTAAGGGAACTGCATTGGTGTTTCGGGAATTCATAGACTTCCGAGCCATGGTTGCCGGGCGTTCCAAGACTGCGCCACACTTCACTTTGTTTGAGTAGTAATGCCTCAAGGCCATGCCGTTCATCCCGCTCTGGGCTGTGAAACATTGGTAGTTCATGGTGCTAGACAGTAAATGGAAAACGGGTCTGCCATGTTCGGCACCCATTGATCGATGCGTTGAGGCTGATCCAGTCAGCAGCGAGACGGGTTCGTTTCATCTTTTCTAAATTCTTAGCTTGATCTGAATCGTAGCCCCGGGGTTCGCCGGGGTTTCAGCCCTTCGGCCTTCGCCCGATCTACTTTACTACTGTACCAGGCATACTATAAACTGCCATGCCGCATAAAGGCCTATTCTGAGCATGGCTAGCCTAAAAGGTTAATTCATTGCTAGAATTTGTTTTGGCTGGGCTTGTGCCCAAGGGTATTGCTCGGTTGATGTTACATGTCGATCGTATGCTTTACGAACATCAGTAAGCACGACGTACGCCAATCGTGCCACTGACGACACTGGTTGCATGACGCTCGACTTGTGGCACAGTTCGCCGAGATCAACAGAGCAGCCTTGCTATGGGTCTTTGCTTTGCCTCAGTCCTGGTCCGTGAGCCTAACCAACTGGTGCCAACTTGACACCGCGGACATTGCCAACACGTCGGCGTAATTTCTCCATCTTGATGAGGATGCTCCCTAGACTTCATGCGATTGATGCGATTCGGGTACTTGACACGCTAGTGATGTATTGTTTAGGAGCATGCTTGACTTAACAGCTGGCTTCCCTGTCCATATCTCATTAGTGCCTGTGATGAATTTTGGCTGCCAGTTCAACGGGATGAGCTAATTTGAGCCCTGTCCGAGGGGCCATGAGTCCGAGACCCACGCGCTTCCGCATCGGGTAGCGTGATGGCCACGGGCGGGAGTCACTATCTTCCCATGATGGTGGTGGTGGTAGTTGGAAGCCAGGGTATTCTAGAAAGACGGGAATAGATCAACCGTTTCCAAAGGCGTGAGGCCAGCTGCAAACCCAACTGCATTTCATTTAGCTGAGACAATAGGGTGTGCAGCCAGAGTGACCAGTCCAGCCCACGGGTTGGTCTGCAACGGCAGCAAGCCACGTTCGCAGACCCCGCTGGTCGAACAAGGCTCGTCTAGCCTCCCATCGGTATGGCTGCGTGATCCACCGTCCGTGCACTGGTGCTTCTAACTTTAGAACACTAGACAAACCGACGTGTTTCAAACCTCTACCTCCCGGTCAGCTTTTGTTTGCTACGGCTTCAGGGTCCGTCTGATTCGATGCACACAGACCAAACCGAGATCGGCGTGGTCGATCATGTCCTGCATGTACTATACCGAGCACAAGCAATGGCCTTATTCGAGTTGCTGGCCCATTTACAAACCTGCCATGGACGTGCGCTGCTGCGACGACCATCTCCACGTGCTTTGACTGGGCCATGTTACCAAGAGAGGGAACAACCTCCCTGACAGGAAGTGAATCGAGAGTTGGCCCCTATTCGCCAACAGCACTGTGGAGGTAGCACAACCATCACACTGGAATAGGAATATTAGCTATGCAGAGAAATCTTCTCATGCAGATTCCAAAAAAAAAAAAGGATTCAGCTCGTTTCGCCCGGAATACTCGGTATGGATTAAGTCGCACATCGGGTATATTATTGCTGTGCAAGATCGGTAGATGTGAGATTCGATCACCATTGTCTCGGTTAGGATATTTGGTGATGATCTCGGGCCCGAAGCTTATTCCTGGCCCATGCATGATACAGAAACATGACTTATAGGTGAGGGTGCACAGAGGTTGGGCTGTAATATGCGCCGTTTGGCTGTTACAATAGCGTGCGAGGTATGCGCCCCATGTCTTGGAACAATGCTCAATGCGACACTGACCGACACAAGCACGCCTGGTTTGTGGGGGTCCAACGCGCGGATCGGCAAAACCACGGATAGACATAGTCGTCGGCCAAAGTTCACCGGTACCGAGCAAGCTCATAGGTAATGCTAGCCAAGACAGCCATTGGTGGGGTGAGGAGGCCCCTTTCGTAGGGCTACGCTAAGGTCCCAACGTAGGATCGTGCCTCCGCTTGATGTGACGGAACGCTTGGACGAAGAGACGCAGGGCTTAAGGTCCCTCGACGTTCGGATTGGCTGTTGTCTATCGTGCTCAATTGCATAGTCAATCCCGCCAACGGGGTGTTTGAGGATGCCTTAAGCACTCCTATCGTCACCTTGCAAAGAGCCACGCGACGAGGATTCGGACGCGACCTTGCTGCAGTGTGGAGCATTGCGAGACTAGATAGGAATGCTAGGATTCGAGGAGAAACTAACCAGCCGGACCCGGCCGAGGGAGAGTCGGACCCGGAGTCCATCGCACCAGTGCTAAACCTTTACCGCCCCTACGGAGGGCCACTGTACAACGTGTTGCGGAGCTGGCGGATGTCAATTCAAGACGACACAAGGTGAGGCAGGATATGACGCACTGGTCAGCAGGAGGAGGCAGGCTGCGCAAGGGCAGCTCGACTTAGTGACGCAGATCAATTCGGGCATGTTAGCATCGTGCCCGGCCACCAATGTCGGTACCGAGAGTGGCCGATTGCCGTTGAAACAGCAAGGCTGTCGCTTTCGTGCGGAGTGAATCTGCATGTGTGGGAACGATTGCTTGACTGCGAAATCAGGTCACCCATGGTCATCTGCCTTGGGCTTCCAGACTGTTGTTCAAATGCAATGTAACGCAGCAGCCGTAGAACAGCGCTCAGAGGGGTGATGTAACAGGTGTGCAGGTCAGACAACCGTGTGCCGGGAACCTTGATGAGAGGTCCATTTTCCCTAGGTGAGCGTGCCTGTCGTCATTTGAAGCAGGTGTGCCTGTGGGGATGGGCTACCTGCATGAGCCCTACCAGCATCGCTTCTCTGTTCGTCCTCCCCATGCTCCAAGCCCACATCCATGCCAGCGAGACGGTATGCGTGGGCTATCGATATGCTTAGGCTGCCGTGATGGCCACTCCTGGCCACTTTTCTGCCAAGAAGAGTATTCCGTAAAACTGAACTCCGCAGCCTGGAAATAAGGGGAGCAGGGAGGGGGTGGAAGTGGAGAGAGTCTCCAGCGCCCTAAGTTCGAGCGAGGGGACCACTGGAGAAGAAGAGTGTGGGTCCTTTGACAGGCAAGCCACCATCATGGGGTGCTAGGAGATTTCTTCCGACTAGGATACATTCTCCGCCCAGGCATCACGTTATGGCTTGCTGATCCACGTCAATGACCTTTTGTTCACCCTTCTGGCAGAAGTTGGTCGATCTCCTCTGCCTAGTGCGCGCCTGCGTGCCACGCATCGAGTCAATTGGACGAAATAAACGCCCGTTGCGCAACAAGTTACCAAGCTACAGGTCGAGGGTGGGCCACTAACATCGGGTAGCTGGAACAGAGTTCCGACTCGGTGGGAACGAAACAACGGCCACGGAGCAAAGGCGATGCCAAGTTTCGCGGTCATGTTGAGCGAGTATCAAGCTTGTGCACGGGCTTGGGCAACGAGTCTTGTCCAAGACAGCGATCGACGCGAGATTGCGAAATGGACAATGAGCATCTTCCTGCGGTCGAGATTCGGAACCTCAAAGGACGCGGGCAGGGGATGAGCATCAAACGCCACGAGAAGGGCGGGTCTTCCTCTCCTCTGATCAGACCCTTACCCCAATCGCCATGGCCTGGACGTTGACTGATTTGGACCTTTGAGGTCACATCGCGTGCCTTTTTTTTGTGCATGTGCGTTTACTGGACGGAGTGCGAGGGAGCAGCAAGGGTGTGGGGAGTATCATTTCGTCAGTGGAGAAAAAGGGGCGTCTGCAGGACAAAGTCGTCGATGAGTTTATGCCTGAGGCCAAAAGACGTCTGGACGAGGCATGATAACCATGGCGACGTGAAAGAGTAAGGTAAATGTGGGCGACTGATATGCCCCACCCTACCGTACCACTCTGGCCTGGAGACGCAGCAGGCCACACGGACGTGGACTGTATGTCTGCACGAACGCTCTAGACAAGGAGGCACCTTTGCTCACCTCACTCACCACCTGGCACTACTACATGCTGTGTTACAATTGCTAGGGCGGCGTCCGCGGCAACGAGGCGGGTCCTACGCGTAGGCTGCCAACAACCATTGCCTTTAGCTGCGTCTATGGATTCCTTTATCCAGTATGGACCATATCGACACACCAGAAGCGGCTAAGCGTCCCTTGTCCTGGGCAGTCGAACAAATGAGGAGGTAGCTTGTAGTCCATGCCAAAGCTGCCTACCTGCTCAGGTACCTGGCTGTCAAGACAGCCGAGCCAACCCGCATCTTGGGCAAATGGCGGGACGGCAAGACAACGATCACGCTACGGAGTTGTACACCGTTCTGCACCTACCCAACTTGGACAAGCCAGCAGGTACTCCCTCCCTCCCTCTGCCTCTACCTCTGCTAATGAGGTCAGTCAACTTGCTCATCAGCTACTAGGGCATGCAGTGAGGGGGCCTATTGCCTTACAGTGGCCCCTCCCCCTGGGGCTGCTATGTTTGCAGCGCCATGGATAAATTGAAATTGAAATCATGTATGTCCACGTACATGCCTAACGTCCGTAAGGGTACGCGGATGGCGGGTGCGTGTTTTAGGAGTGTGTAACCGTAGTTATTATTATCACTGACTGGAGGCCGGCTGACATGGCCATGGTGTCTCTGCTGACCCCCAGTGCAACTCTTGCCTCTGTCAATCACTCTCGGTCTCTGCGTGTCACACACACACGCGCAACAGTGAGCCCGCACGTTACCATATCCTCGGGCAACATCTGAAGGGAAAAGAGGATCCGTTGCGCTCCACTGGTTCCACGACAAAGTGCGAATTCGGCGTGCAGCGCGTTGCCGTCGCCATAAACAGATCTCGCGGGATCCCTTTACTTGGACGCGAACAGGACGGGAATGCCAAGCGGGTGCCACCCTTGATTGGATCGTCGACGTTTCTGTTGAGATAGGGAGGCCAGTCATACGATAGCCACGGGTACACGATGCGAAACGCAACTGGTGAGGTAATTACCTGGCCTTGCCTTGCAAAGCATAGCTAGGCAATGTAGCTAGGCTAGGGCCACTTCGTCCCGCCTTGCCCGTTGTCCACTGCCCACTGCCCTATGGACCTTGATGGCGCCGGACTGCACGATATCGTACCAGAGCAGAGCGCTGATCGATACCCAGCTGCCACGCTAAACAGATACCAAGGCATGGGTGCCCCATCTCCAACACCGAGCAGTACCGTGACGGCCAAGGTGCTCGCCAGCGTCGCCGACAAGGCACGAGGGCTCTGCTCTGTGAGTACATGGGAGACAGGGGCCAGGATCCTCTGTTGCTTTGCTCAATGGCCAGAGTGCGATTCACACACACAACAGCACCTTGCAGTAGGGCCGCCACCTGTACTGTCTAAATGCAGCATTTTTGAAAGGGTACGCGCTGAGAAGAGCATCAAAGGCTCGCCTCGTCGCTTCAACGTGCCGTGAGCTGGCCCGGCCTAGTCCGTGAGAGGGTGAGTGAGCGGGCGATTCAGAGTGATTGATTGCACGCTCCCTACCCTCTCTCTATCTCTGTCCTCCTCTTCCCCCGCTTGTCTCGCCTACGCCAAAACCGTGCCGCTGTCCAAGCTAGGCAGGGTCCGAGCTATGCCTTGTTATGACAAGAGGTTCCAAAAATGGGACAGGCTAAAACATAGTGTCAGCTCACTCTGGGCCAAGGTACGCCGCCCAGTGCATATTAGGCGTCTTAGCTCGCAGACCTTATTACCTGTAGCATTGCCTTGCATAGTACTGTATTTTCCCGCTCTGCTCGCCAGAGAGACGCTAGTCGGAGCGTGGGCCACTTCGTTTCGCCTCTAATAATCAACCGCTGGAACGTTGCTATACTCGGCGGTCGCGACGAAACCCCAGTCGAGTCTGGTGCACCCGAGCCGGACCGAGCAAGCGCTTTCTCTGTCTAGCCTAGCTGGCCGCTGGGCGATAGAACAAGCGCGAGTGCAGGCATCAAGGCTTGAGATTGAGAGGTTCCATGCTCAGGGACAATGCAACGGGACCGGTGCGAACCGCAGAAGAGGACAACAGGTATTTGTCAGGGCCTTGAACTAGGCCATGAAGCAAAATAAACAAGGCGCTGTGCTGTACACGGCAAAGGGCGGTCGCTTAGGTAGTTGGCCGCACATCAGCGAGTGTATGTTGGTCGGTCGTCCTGCGTTGGAGAGACGCTGGCGTTAATCTTCTGCATGTAATGCTTCACGCGACGAATGACGGGGCAAAACCACATCATCTCACCATCATCATCACCGCCATCATCATCACAACACTCAACTCCCACCGGCTCTCCCACCACTCCCTCTGTCTCTCTCGTCCCTATCCTATCTCCTTCCACTCGATGTCCTCCGTCCGTCCGTCTGCCCACTTGCCGCCTCCCACTTCACCCATCCCCTTCTTAGTAACTGGTTCCCGCTTGTGCCGTCCACCTTGGCTAATTCTAGCATCTGGTTCCACAGCCTAGCACTCATTGAACAGCATGAGTGGGTTGAAGCCGCTACGCCACCCGCCTGTGCTCCCTCCACGGCTTGGCCCTTCGAACTCGAACCCTTAACCTAACTCAACAAGCGCAGAACTAAGGCAGGCTTGCCCACTCCTCGCCTCTCCCTCTCCCCATCTCTCCCTCTCTGCCTGTCCATCTCTCGAACGGACTATCCCACTCTCCATCTCGGGGTCCTCTTCCCTGCCCTCCCCGACTGTATCTTGGGCTCTGCCTCTGCCTCTGCCTACGCCTTGCGCCAATCCAATCCTTCTCGGTCCCCAGGCATATCCGGTTCCTACAGACATGATGGTCAAATCGCCGGAAAGTATACATATCGCTGCATTGGGCAGGGTCCTCTCACGCCCACCCACCCACCACCCACCACACCTCTTGTTCCTCTCCGTCGCAGTACCCCTGTCATCGATATCTCGACATGCACCCATTCCCTGCCTGCCTGGTACCTGGAAGCAATGACCATGGTACAAGCGCAATGTACACATCGTCCCCTTACACACCCCTTGCACCCCTCTCCATACTCCCACCTCTCGACCTCTTCATCCCACCCCTCCACCCTCCCATCCCATGCTCGCGCACGCCCGCCATGCCATATCCCTGGCCACTCTGTCTAGCTCCAAAGGGCCTGGGTTCACCTCCATACACCACTCATCTCGACAGCGGGCGGCCTTCCTGTCGATTGTCTATTCCCTTCGCGTCATGTACTGGCACCCGGGGTTGCCAAGCCTAAAACTGTCAAACTCCACCACGTTGTCCTGCCTGCTTTCCATATAAGCCCACGTCCGGCCTGGATCATCCATTGTGTTGAGGCTCAGATCATCTTGCACGATAGGGCTCACCTTCTCATTCTCCCCTTCAGGGCCGCCAATCTTATATCAGTCATTGCCACCCACCTCGTTCTTCTCTCTCAAGGCCGTGGTGTTCATCTACTCTCCTCATCACCAAGACGACACTGATTAAACACCAACCATTTACATCCCACCTTTCGCCATCTCTACTCATCTGCCATACCGTATGTCTTCGCCACAACCCCTCGCACTGCCTCCCTCTCCTCCTGCCTCTTATACAACGGAACCCTCCGCGTCTTCAGAGGAAAGTGAGAACTCTCGCTCACAAGTCATCAGTGGCTCCTTGACCCTGCGCAAGCCAGCTTCGGAATTGGTTCAGAAAGGACAATCCGGAGAAGTTGACTACTCTTCGTCGCAACATTCGAAATATACTCCCTTCGCGCCGACCGTTGCCACTCAGTCGCACTTCGGCATCCCCGCTACACACTCGAGCACATCATCTCAACATTGGACTCCCCAGTCTAACGGACTCTTGCCCACATCGTCAGAGCCAACACATCCTATACTTCAAACAGTCGCAAACATGAGGTGAGTCGGTCCAACACATAACCTCCACGAACTGATCGTTAACCCAACCGCAGCGCCGTTGCAATCCCCTTCGACCCAACCTTCGCCATGGGCCCTCGGTCAGCCTTCACCTGGCCTGGTAAGCTCGATAACTTGGTCGTTTTTGCTCTCCGCTTTCCTAACAATCCTCATAGGACATCTCGAGTCAAGCCCAGCCACCACCCCAATGCTTTCCCATGACCAGTTCTCGATGAGCCATGGCTCGGAAGCCAGCCTGACTCCTCCCAGCACAACCAGGTCACTGACATCGAGCCCCCTCGTGTGTCGCTCACGCCTCAACAACGAGAGCTCAAGCGCCAGCAGGACCGCGTTCGTCGTGACTCAAGGCTCACCCAGCGGATACGACGCACCAACAGCAACAACTCATTCGTGGACTCACCACCGCCTATGTCCATGTCCGATGTCACAAGCGCCATGTCCATGTCTTCTTACACGACTGCCCCTGCGCCTATCTCTCTGCTCACCGAGCCCGCTACTTCAATGGCCACCCCACCATACATCCCTTCCTACAGCCCTTCGCTGTCAGAACAACACCAGGGATCTCAAGTTTTCCAGACCGCCTACCAGCCTATGTGAGCAGCCCCGCAAACGCTTAAAATTGTACCAGCACTAATCCTGATGTTTTAGGCAACCTGGATACAGCATGCCTATGGAATACCCGGGCATCTACGCCGGCCCCGGTGATTACAGGTTTGTCAAGTCTACGACACTCCACATCTCATTCATAAATTGACATTTTGAAACAGTGCACGACCATCACCAATCCCTGTGGGACAAGAGACTGGAATGATGTACCAAGTTCCCGCCGTCATGACTTCAGGCGGTGCCATCGCCCAAGAAGCAGGCCACGTCCGTGTTGTGCAAAGCCGGCCTAAGCCCCGCTGCTGGGAGCACGGCTGCAACGGACGCCAATTCTCCACATTCAGCAACTTGCTGCGACACCAACGCGAGAAGTCCGGCCAGGCTGCGAAGGCAACTTGCCCCAACTGTGGCGCCGAGTTCACGAGGACCACGGCGCGAAATGGTCACTTGCTGCACGACAAGTGCAAGCAGCGTCGCAGCAGCAACAACTAGAGATGATCCGAGCGGTCATCCACGCTGACTGTTCTCGTTTATTTTTGATTCAAATGGATGAACGTGCACACCCAATCTCGGTGTTTTCTGCACGAAATACTCCGAAAGTGTATTTTGAAACATAAAAGTTTTCCTACTCGACTGGGCTGATACTAAGCTGTATCATTATTTGCGGTGTTTTGGGAGCCTCTGGACGGCGTATGGCGGATGCAAAATTCGAAGACAGCGGCCCTCAACATTGGGGAAGACCACGTCGAATTCTGGTTTGGAGCCAGGAAGGACGAGCTGATTGGATGTATGGGAAGGGCTCATGGGCATGATGGTTGCTTTAGGTCCTCGGAGTCCACCTTGGATTCCTTGCGCTCAATGGACTATCTTTTTGTCCTATGGTATGGGTAGATACGAAGCGATGACATTTGCGGCGTTCTCATTAGAGCTCTTGAACGCTCACCTATT
Organism: Albifimbria verrucaria; assembly: GCA_020081605.1. Classification (NCBI taxonomy): domain Eukaryota; kingdom Fungi; phylum Ascomycota; class Sordariomycetes; order Hypocreales; family Stachybotryaceae; genus Albifimbria; species Albifimbria verrucaria. Next base: position 4,033,415 of record JAHREC010000018.1, read on the forward strand.
TAGTACGAACATTTTTTTTTAACACAGACAGCAATATATACCCCTTCCGTCTCAACAGGCAGTATGCCACTCTCGTGAATCATGAACCTTGGGCTAGCCCCGAAAACGTGACAGGACTTTGGTGTTGAAGGGCAGATGCCGCAGTTACATCGGGCCAGGAACTGCGGGCAAGAGGGTCACAGTCGGGTTCACGACCGTTTGTGACAGGTGGGTTCGGAAACAGCTCTTTGGGGACGGCAGCCTGCAAGTGGCCGAGTGGAACAACGTCACAATGCCTGAGGTTGCTGGCAAAGCAATCTTCTGAAACCAAGATTGCTGAGGAGACCAGACTGCTGGGCGCAAGACTCCGCCAGTTCCGTGGCGACTGCAGATTGATCGTCGTCAGAATGCGCCCGCGCGGACCACGCTCCTCCTCCACAGTTTCCAAGACGGGAGGGAGACGAATGGAGGTGCGCGTTGCCCTGCACAGCCGCAACGCAAATAGATGGATAGCATTGGCGGGTGGTTCTGTAACCGAACGACTTCGTCCCGACTACGCTAGATCTGGGAATCGCCGTACAGGGATCTGGGGACCAGGCTGACCGGGGCTGGCAATCTTCAACGTGGGGCCAGGGCTTGGTTGGGTCCTAGTTCTGGAAGCTAGGCAAGGGCTTCGAGGGGTTTTGAAACTACCAGTTATGCAGAGTCTGGCACGTGTGGGAGGGAAGGGCGGACGATATCCAGCGAGATCCGAGAGTGCCAGTCGCGAGGCCATGCACCCCATGAGGGGACCGGTGCCGTACGGTGCCGAGCTCGAGTCGACCATGAGGAGTGGCCAGTGCATGATGGCATTGTAGCCGTGTGTTTGCGACAGAACAGTACAGTATGACCGTGATTTAGACAATACAGCTGGGATGGAAAAGACGAGGACCGTGAGCAAGGAGATCAGCATCTACGGCTCGCCCGGAGGTGAGAACAACCCAGCCATGCTCTCCCACCGGATCACGGACTCCTCAGCAGGCCCCTCGATCGACAGGCTGCCACTGCCTGGATATGGGTCAAATTGTACCGCACGGCGGGGAGTCCTGACTGTATCTTGGTCGACAAGGAGATCTCCAAACAAGGCTCACGGTTGGCTTGTTGAGCGAAATGACTGGGTCGTGGTGGTGTAACTGCCTCACATCACATTGCCTTGCACGACCTCGCCTGGCCTTGCCTTGCCTTGCCTTGCCTTGCTTTTGTCTTGCCTCTCACCTTAGCTTGGCTAGCTCACCTCACCTGCCTGGTAGGTAAGGCGGCGAATGGAGCTTCGTGCCGCTCCTGGCAGGATCCCTGATTTGGATAAGGAGACGAGCTTGCTGGCCACGCCCCCTCGTCCTTTGCTCACTACTTCCCCAGACGGAATAGGCTGCCATGTGCTTGTAATGAGACGACCCTTGACCGTCATGGGGGCCGTGATTCGTCCGGAAGCTTGTCTTGGCGAGGGTCTCCGTACCACAACCAGAGCAAAGCTGGGCGGGATTTACGGGCGCTATTCATTCTCCTTGGGAGGCTCCCGTCGTTCGGAAAAAGGGAAAGCCCCGGACCCGGTGGACATTGCAGTCCGAAGTACTCTGTACGTTGCAACGCATTGTCTCGCTACACCTGGTTGGGAAATGGCCGATGGGAAATTCGTCTGACTTAAGCCCTATCACCAGGCAATGCAAGGTCAGGTCGCACGGCAGCAACTAAAAATCGTTCGTTTGTTTGTCTTGTCTTGATTGATTAAGGTAAGCAAATACGCCTCGCAGCAGATCTCCTCAACCACCTCAGCCCATGCCTGCGTACCGACCTCCCCGGAACAGCTTAAAACCAGGCTTGGCAAAAACGATGATGTCGCTGGCTTGATGGCAAGATACAGTAATTACCTGCTGCACGAGCCCTCCCCGCCCCCATGTTATTGTAGGGATCAGGAAAGGCGGGCTCTTCGTCCAGCGGCCAGGGACCACATCCTTTCCCGATGCACCTGTGATGGGATGAGATGGGACGGGATGGGACGGCACACAATGCCACTTTTTCTCCTCTGCATCAGCCAGCGCAGAACCGCATGTTCTTTTTCTCTGATTGATAGGGTCTGAGGAGAGCACTGCTTGTAAGATCGAATCTCCACGTTTCTATGCTTGCGTCTAGTGCTTATACACTACGCCGATTGAGCAACTGCCGAGGCCTTTTGCTTACATGCTTCGCGATTGAGGCAGTGTCATCGGCTGGATCTTACCGAGTTTTTGCAAGGTCAGGCAAGTACCGAAAGGATCAGTATGGTAATGTCAGGCTCCCAGGTTAGGGAAATGGCAATCTGCAAAGAATAAGGGGAAGAGAGGAAGAAAAGAAAAGGAAGAAGAAAAAAGAAGAAGAAAAGAGAGAGAAAAGGAACGATCAATCGACAGCCAAGGAAAACGTTCGCCGCCCAAGGTCGAGGTAAACTTGGCATGCATTTCCATGGCACGAGTGTCGGAAGGCTATCGTGATCTTTGCCAAAATGGCCTCAAGGCATGTACCGAGGTAGGTAACCTTCAAGGCACAGGGTGCTACGTTAACTCTGCACGAGAGGCAGGATAGAATGGATAGGCCCTTTCTCGGACGACTTTCGTCTCGCCCTCGCTTGCTCTGTAGCGACGAGAATCGCACCAACGAGACGCCGCTTCCTGTACTGCCCATAGTAAGCCGTTTGCTTTAGTGTCGCTGGGGCCCAGCATCGCTAGTTGTAGTTAGGCTCAAGGAGATTTGGGACTTTGTGTCTGCCCCATGTGTAGCGGTGACCCTCAACATCAAAGTGCTGCATCGCATGGCCTCGCATGGCATGGCGTCGCATCGCATCATCCACGCCCTCACCCTCCTCCCCACCCAACCTTCCACGCAAAGGTACATTGCTGTTCCATTCGCACCTTGTACCTTTCTTGGCTTCTTGTATCCTCTCCAGCTCAGATGCACTAGACGGTGAGGTACCTTGCAGCCCACAGAGGATTGCTCCCGCCCAACCAACACCTCTCTTCCGGCTCCCTTCCGTTCCCCTCCCCCTCTCAAATCCCTCCCCGGCCGAACTACGCATCTTATTTGCCTGCTAGTAGGCCTACCAGTAGGCCTGCCCATGCGCCTGAGGCCATTCACCCAGGCGCAATAAGCGCCGTACGTCGCTTGTGGGTTGTGGGTTCCGCGTCGAGGGGTTAGGGCCTTGCTCCGCTTGACCAGTCAGCTGCCTTATCTTATCCAGCCAGTCAGCCAGCCAGCAAGCCAACCCTCTGACCGCTTACCTTGCCTGTTTTGCCGCCGACGTCCAACAACAGACCCTCGTTAGCGCCAGCCTAGACGCAACATCAGATATCAGCAACAACACAACGGGATACAGCTGCGCATGTCAACTTCGATATTGACAAGGAGGGCCCCTCCCTTCCTTCCTCATCGTGGTCATTACTCCGTCCCCTTGTCACTAGAGGGGTCGAGGCAGCAGAAGATGGCGGTGTCTAGGGTGCTTGCACGTAAACACAAGGTGTTCCACTCCGTCTTCCCAACAGACATCTCGCAACCCACCCCTTTGCTTCCCTCCACCCAGCCCGGCGAGGCGTTTGGTGGTCCTCTAGCCGCGCACGTCGGTAGCCATGCTGAGCAGCACATTGTGCCGCCTCTGCCGCCTCCGAGCGACCAGGTGCGATGGGACCGGGCATGGCATGCCGTGACCTCGCGTATCCAGCTTCCCTCCTCCGTTGCCGTCGAGGACTCTTTTGGAACCTTGATTCCAGAGAGCCAGGAGCTCGACGATTCCTTTCATGAAGCTCTGGCACTGGTCCTAGACCCCGGACAGCTCTGCCCCGAGCCTCCCATACCGAGGACGTTCTGCAATGGCACACCCAGCAGGTGCGCCAGCACTTCATCAACCACGTCCTGCCCCTTCTAGCTGCATGCGCTGGTCAGGGGAAGACTCACAAATCCTTCTCAGTAGCGTCCAGACCTTGGAGGCTGCCCACCGTCAATACCTTTACGGCCTATCATTGCTAGCGCGAGGCATCCAAGATGAGCACTCAGCTAACGCCGCCGTGGCACAGTTTAGACGCGATCTGCATGCCATCATTGGAAACTCATGGACACCGGGGCTGACGGGTGCGCTTCGTGGCGTGCTTGGCCGCCTCTTGCGTATTATTCTAGGATCAGACGCACGCCAGGTGGGTGTTGAGGCGGATCCTGATCAGGATAGCCGCGCATCTCGGTCTCGCGAAGAGCTCCTCAGTTTCCTCGAATCTCTACAGCAAGTTGGCTTGGCGGGCGACAAATTCCGAGTACTATTCGCCGAGTTGATGGATCGCTGCATGACGGATTACATCCATCGCACTTTTGCTGGTCGTTGGACACGCCCCGGTGGTGTTGATGCTTCGTCTGTACGAGGCTCTACCCATGTCTTGTGTGACTGGGTGGAGAATCATTACGGCCGATTAGCAGTTGAAGTATTCGGCCGCCTCGGTGGCCACATCGGTTGGAGCGATGTTGAACGCTGGAGGATATTGCCATTGGCCGCCTGGCCACACTCCGCATAGATGAACTCTTTGATATCGTTCTGGACTGGCCCAAAAGCAAAGGGGTCTGGATGATCTCCGTTTGACTGTGACGACGCCCCAAAGGCGCCTCCAACTGACGGAGACATTCTCGGCGGCTATGCAGAAGCGGTTGCTTCACCCTGGTCGTTCCACGCTTGACATCCTTCAGACGTACATATCGATGATTCGGACCTTCCATGCTCTGGACCATTCTAAGGTTCTCCTTGGCCGCGTAGTGCATGCACTGCAGTTGTACCTCTGTCAGAGAGATGATGCGATTCGCATAGTTGTTACAGGCCTGTTGTCCGATCCAAGCAGCACCGATAGTGACGACGGTAAAGGTAAGCTGGTCGAATTAGCCGTGATCCTAAGCGAGGCGTCTCAGCAGCACCGGCGTCACATTGACGACGAGGATCTGGACTGGAACGACATGACGTGGGTACCTGATCCCGTTGATGCTGGGGTCAACTACAAGAGACCGAGAAACGAAGATGTCATCGGTACTTTGATCCATGCACTTGGCTCACAAGAGATTTTTATCAAGGAGTTTCAGCTTATTATTGCTGAAAGACTCCTATCAAGGCAAGCAGGATTTCAGCAAGAAACAAAGGTTCTGGGTTTGCTAAAGAAACGATTTGGAGAAAATGCCTTACAAAGCTGTGATGTTATGATCAAGGACATCCAGGACTCCAAGCGAGTGGATGCCATCCTACGCAAGACGCTTGAGCGCGGCTCCAGGAGAAGACTGATGGCCTTTCTTACCACTCCAAGATCCTTTCGCGTCTATTCTGGCCTAGCCTATCTAAGAATCCTTTTGTGGTTCCCACTCCTATTGCCAAGGTTCAGGGTCAATATGAGGCGGGCTTCGAACAACTCAAATCTTCGCGCAAGCTAAATTGGCTAGACAATCTGGGTACTGCTACAGTGCATCTGGAGCTTGAAGACCGATCTGTGGAAATAGAATGCAAGACCTACGAAGCCGCAGTCATCTACGCTTTCCAGAATGATGAAGAAGCGGGCACAGGACAGCAAGCACCTAAGCAACGAAATTTTAACGATCTATGGGAGTCGTTAATGATGGACGAAGATTTACTCGAGCTTGCGCTCAAGTTTTGGGTCTCCAAACGGATACTACGAGATGTTGGGGACCAGAACTATGTAGTCCTAGAGAAGTTGGACGATGCAACGAACCCAGCAGAGGCAGCAGGTCAGGGGAACTTGCCGATGGTGGAATGGACAGCGGCCAGCCCTCACCGAAGAAGCCCAAGAGTCTCGACGCTGCGGAAAAAGAGCGGCGAACGATCTACTGGCAATTCATCGTAGGCATGCTTACCAACTCCGCACCAGCAATGCCCCTGGGCCAAATATCGATGATGATGAAGATGCTCATCGCAGACGGGTGCCCCTGGAGCAACGAGGAACTACAGGAATTTCTCGGCGAGAAGATTGCAGAAGAACAATTGGAGCTTGTAGGGGGCAAGTATCGTCTTCCCAAGAAGGCAGCCTGATAGTGATTGCGCTATGCATGTCCCTGTTCCGAACAGATGAGTCCAAGGATGAACAGGCTAGGGATGATAGTCATCTACGAAGCAATTTGGTTCGGGCGTGCTGTTGCGCCTTGGCCTTGCATGTGGTCCTTGATATCCATTGACTATCCTTGTCGACCACGTTGCTTCGAAGGGCTAGTCGCGTTCTTTGGAAGAGTGCAATAACTGCTCACGCCTGTCTGCATCCATCTGAGCCCTTGCATGTCGGCAGCTTGGGCCAACAGAGTCACATCTTAAACCTTCCTGAAGGGCGACCCACCAGACCAAGGGGTGAAGAAGGGTGTGCAATATTCTCGAACTTTTGAAGCGGACATATACCCCATAAGTGCATTTGGATCAGGCTGACGATGGTTTTGCTGGCGCCAAGGCGGGGTGGGGGCGTGGTGTTGAAAATGTACTGTATATGCAGGGGCTGACAGGCAAACAGAACGATTCGGGAAGACATGCAGAGAAGACATGGAACCTGGAGAGTATAGAAGAAAGACGGTAGGGCGGGGCGGGGCGGAGAGAATCAAGCGGCGTGCTGTCATTACGCAACCGCCATGCAACATACCATGTACGTATGTATGTCCAGTACTATAGCGCAGGCAGGATAGAGGGGTTGGCCAGGCATGGACCAGCTAGGGGCATCGTGGGACTCGGTGCACCATAATTAATGAAGGTGATATCCTCCAAGATGATGTGACCGGTGTCGACAAATTAAGGTCGTAATCTCGATAGCGTGCAGTTCCACGTTGATGGCAGCAGAGAAGGCGCCCTGACACTGACACACCCTCACTCTGCTTGAGACGAGGGATCCGCAAAAGCACGCAAGTGGAGCTGCATTGGACACACGTGATGAACGACACATGGGAGGGTGCGAAGAGGCGATGATCGGCGGCTGGGACAGGGTCGGCGGGCGCGGGCTGTGATGTGATTCGCGTGGATAGCTAGGTGCCAATCGAGAGGAGCGGGCAAGACATGTGGTATCAAGGATCTGGAGACCCCAGGGCATCGGAGGGGAGTGATCCTAGCACAGCAGACGGGGAAGAAGCTCACTGCAGGAGATTGTAACGCAGCAAGGCAAGGTATCCATAGTTCACCAAGACAGAGCACAGTCTTGAGCCCGCCAGCAGGGATACGGGAAAAGGCAACGCAGGTGTGTGGGGGAAAGGGCTGTTCTGTGGTAACGGGACGGATACACGCCTGGGTATCACAGATAGCGTATGCAAGGTCATGGCCGATGACCGAATGTGAGTGAGTGTGCTCTAGCTCCGAAACATTACACGATGGGAAAAGGTCCCTTGACTGCGTATTCTCTGCAATGGCAGTAGTGCCATGCGAAGGGGTGCTATACGACCAGGCAAGGGGAGAAAGAGACAGAGGCGAGCTACTGTAACCGAGGGCACCCTTTTAGCCCCCTTGAAGCCATGACCGAAATGCCATGGTTACACGACGACACTGCCTTGGCCAAAGCAGCAGCAGGACCCAGGAAAGGGCCGAACCGAGCAGTCGACAGCGTTGCGTTGTCGTGTCGTGCCGTGTCGTATCGTGTCGTGGTGAGCAGAGCATGAGCGCCGGGCTGCGGCGTGAACGGGGCAGTCGACTCAATCACTGCCTACGCGCCACGTACTGGCTTCGGCAGCTTGGGGGTATGCGTATCTCCTAGCTCACGGGTATTCGAACGAGGACTTTGGTGTTGCAGCCAACGATTTTGGGAGATATCAAAGCTGCATGTACATGGACTACGTGTGGGACTGCTATAGCGGCGACTCGGAGGTCGGTGGGAGGAGGTGGGATGAGATGAGGGTAAGGATGAAGAGGACGAAGACGGTGTTCACGACATTCACAGAGTCAGCTAGACGGGAGCAAGTCGAATTTGCTTTGCAAGACAACTTCATCGTTCGTAGGGGCATGACGCAAACCTACAAAAGCAAGCCAAGTGATGGCTAGTTGCGTTGAGTTTCCGTCCAAGTCCAGTGCCAGCTGTGGCAGCACATGCACCCGACTGACCGCAGCCCGACTCGGAAAGCTGCCGATGACGACGGTGCTTGACTCGGTGCCATAAGCAGCAAAAGGGTGACGTTCATCCGGATTGATGGCATTCGTTATTATTGGTTCGGAGCTGGCTGTTTATTGAAAGCCAATATTTGGTAAGCCATTTATTTCCAGTACAGATGCACCTGATTGAGAGCTAGCTGTTTGGAAGGCTTCAGGTGAACTTCCTTTCTTCTTTTTCGGAATTATTTCCTTTTCCATTATTTACTTTGTTTCATTTTTGCCTTTTCCCGTGCCACTTTTTCCCTTTTCTTTCTTTTTCTTGCTATAATTGAGATGCTGTAAGATCTAGCGCTGAAATTTGTCTCACTGACACTTGGGCTAATCACGGTGGAGCACAATACGAGTGTAAGTTAGCAGCCCAAAAGGTACCGCACCGACATGACGTTACCTATCGCTTAGGTCTTACTCAGCTACTAACTACACCTACGGTTGTTAGCAAGCCACGACGGCTCATTCACCGTACATCTTGTCCCGTTTTCTCCTTCTTCTCCCACGGGTGGGTTCGGCACATGGGACGTGGGGATGGCCAACTAACTGCATCGCTTTGACTGGAACAACGCACACGGCGTTGAGAGACGCGCGCACACCAACTTTGCTCTTCTTCCGGATGGCGTCCTACTGTAGCTGCACACACGCCCAGAGGCTTCAATACGCGCGCGCACAGGCCAGGCCAGGCCAGGCAGGACAAGGACAGCACGGTAAGCTGCACTCTGCACCTCACTGCGCTGGGCTGCCCTGCACATGGTTGTGTCCGGACTATTTCCCTCCCTTCCCCGGTGGTGGCTCACATGGCGTCTCTTGTTGATGCTCAGTGACCCGTGGTGGAGAGGTGACAGGGCCAACACGCTTTGGCTGCGACCCATGCTATGCTATGCTGGGCTGGGCCGGGCTGACATTGTCTTTGTGAGCCAAGCAAACACTGGCTCCTCTTGACTGAGCCAGCCTAAAAGCCCGGCGCCAACTTGATAGCGAAGCCCGAACGCTGAACTGAGATGGTCGCAGGTCAGCCCAAGCTTGTGCCCTTTGCGCCCTGATTGACTTTGCCTGGTGCATACCTTGCCTTGGGCTTGCTTGTCTGCTTTGCTTCGCTTCGTTTTGCCTTGCCTTGTGTTTGGTGATTGACTTACCCACTCCGTCTCCAATATGGCAGGCGAGTAAGGAAACCCCGTCCTGAGGAGAGGTGAGCAGGCCGAGGAAAGCCACCCATCTGACTACCTACCTAGTAAGTTATTTGGCCTTTTGCTACGCATCACAATCCGGACTGTTTGTCCTTGCGGTGATGCCCCTCACACGCTCACACGCACACACATGCACACACACGCACCAGCCACGCCGGCCTAGCGAGCAAGCAGGTTCCAGCATCAATCAGCACCGCACCATCGAAAGCGACGGCGCGACGTTGGTGGCTCGAGCTGGCGTGTCTGATGGGCAGAAGTGGGAAGTCGCTTGGCCGCCTTTTCCCTTGGTTTCCCTACCGACAGCACCAACCAACTGCCTTGCCCTCCTCCCTTTTGGACGTCCGGACCATGCTGAGGCATTGGGGTACAGCGTTATTATTGCCTGGCGTGGTTCCGTCCGCCTCATCAATACAGCACTGTACCCATCGTATTACAGTACGAGTTGGCTGATGCAGCAGACGAAAACCCACCGAATGGACCATACAGTATTGTCCCATTCTCATCCGGCTATTCCTGCTTTTCACGCACTGCCTGACCACCCCCGTCCTGTCTTCTTCCGTCTCTCTCTCCATCTGTCGCTGGCCGTTACCGTCTGCCACCAACCCGAACAGACTGATGCAGCGACACGGTCCCGGTTTCTCTCCTCCCATTCCTACCTGCGACGGCTTCACTGCCCCCAAGTATCATTGATTGAATCCTCGAGTGCCCCTCCGTCATGTGTCCCTCTCGTTAGTTCCCGGCTAGATTATCCAATCCAACTCTACTCAGCTCTCCTCCCTCTCCGCTTCTCTTCTCCTCGGAGGGACGACGCTTCGCTTTGCTTGACTTTACGTTACTTTATCTGCCTGACTGACTGGCTGGCTGGTTTTCCTTCACCTCACCGACGTACATCGAATCAGTCAATCGGTCACACGCCTGCCTCGCTTGGCCCGTTGGACGCCTGTCATTTATTTATTTATTTTTTCCTTGTCTTGTCCCTTAACCTTCCTTTTTGATAGAGAATTTTTATCTTACACCACATCCGCTCACTCCCGTGTCTCTGTCCAGCTTTGTTTGCGGGCCCCTTACTCTTCTTTTGATTCTCGTTCTCTCCTCTCTTCTCTCGCTCTTTGCGCGGTCTGTACTCCACTCGTCGTTGCCTCGAGGCGACACTGTGTCTTGCGTCTCGCCTGTGCTGCCGCTGCCGCCGTCGCTCCCACTGCCGCTACTACAATCGCTGTCGCTGCTGCTGCTGCTGCTGGAGCTGGGGCCCGGCTGGTCGTTCCGGTAGCCTACCTGCCTACTTGCCTTGCCTGCCTGCCCCTCCGTCTCGCGCGAGCAAGGCAAGGGCATGACCAAGCGTTATGCTGGTCCAGACAAAGCGAGACGCCTCCCGGAAAACGCAGAAAGCGACACTGCACGGCCTAGGCGGCTTTTTCCTCTTCTCCGCTTTCTGTCCCTCGATTCACTTACTCACTCATTCATTCCTCTCTCCCGGTCGACGTCTGGTCCGCATTCTTAACTCGCCGTAACTTTTGTCCTGTCCTGTCCTGTCCTGTCCATCCTGAAGCTAGTCCCTCGCCTAGACCTGTTCCTGGGCGGAGATAGCACCCGCTGCGAGATAACATCACCCGACTTGGAGTATATCGTCATTGCCTTATCACCACGCAAGCCCAGGACCCCTCTCTCACATGGTAGTTTGACGAAGCGCCCCTCGACATCCGACAACCTCACGCCTTGCCTTGTCCATTCGACGGCAGCACAGCGAATAGCAAAATTACTCGTTCAATCATAATCTCATTATAACCCGAGCATAGATTCAATATCATCTCGTCAAATCTATTTACCGTGCTTTCTTCTCCCCGCCGTGACATCCGAGCCGAGTGGCTAGTATCAACAGCTCTTCCTCGGTAATCGACCGGTCGATCCCTCCGCTCTACTATCCCGATTGCACAGTCACAGATAGTGCCGACCGCCGCTCCTTCCAACCCCGTAACCCGGGGTTCCTATAGCTGAAGGGAGCTGGCCTGCTGCGTCTCCGAGGAGCGAGCTTGTCGACAGTTGTTCGACATGGATCCGATGGACTACCTCCTACACCACGACTCGTCGCGGCCATCCACGCATCATGACACGGCGAACGGACCCGTCGGTTCGTGGGCAGTCCCGGCTCACTCAACCTCCCAGGCCTTCCCGTGGCCGCCGCACCACATGACTATCGGTGCCGCTCCCCAGCCGCCGCCTCTTGGCTCTCATCCGCTCCCCGGGCCGGGTTCCTTTTTCCATGGACGGGCCGGGGCCTGCCGCCGCCGTTGAGCCATGGACGGAGCATGCCACCACAAGATCCCTTCATGCCCATGCGATCGTGGAATGGTCCTCTGCAGCAGATGCCTGCGCCGGTGCCGCCGGCGGTGGCTCCTCCGCCGCTTCATCTAAGCCACAGCAGCAGCAACCAGGAAACAAGTTTTGCAGCTGGCGCGCGAGGTTTAAGTTTTCAGCCGCCCGCAGGTCCAGGTCTTGTGCCACCAGGTGCGACTTCGGATCGCCAGTCTCTGCCACCTCGCTGGTTACTTTCACCACCCGATGCAGCACCAAATGCACTTGGCCAACCGAGCCTCTCCTCTCATTTCGACCTCTCTTCACAACCACCTCCCTTTCCTCCTGCGCCGCCTCACCATCATCACATTCATCAAGCTCATCACCATCACGCAAGCCACCCTTCCTTTGCGAATGGCCGCAGGCATTCCCGGGCTGACCATCCCATCTCTCCATGTAAGCTAGATATGGTCGAACCCCAAGCTCCTTGCCCTCGTTCTTTGTGGAACATGGTGAGCTGACTTCTGACACGACTTGCTAGTTCCTCCGATACCAATAGCATCTGGCTTCACAAGCCTGCCTAACCCGTCATCCACACAAAGACGTCCAGGTCACACAAGGTCTCGTCGATCCATGGCTGCCAGGTTGAACGCATCAGACCCCCTCGGGGGTGAGCACGATGGCTCGACGCCTCGCTCTATTCAGGATGGCTCAAGCGGCCACGCGCGCCGAAACACGCAGAGCATGGGGAACATACCACTGGAGGAGGTTGCGCTTAGACAGATGCAGGTGCTCCGTGGTGCGGCCACGATCAAGATGGTAGCCTCCAAAAAGACTTTACAGTCTCTTGAAAGCGTCAAGGTCGAAGATCTGCCAGAGGGCGAAAGAAGTAAGTCAAATGCCATTGGCTGCTACAGAAAATGAAGAGAAGCCAAAAATCACCATGGATTACTTACTAACCAATTCTCAGCATGCGTCATCTGCTACAACGACTTCGGAGTGGAAACGCCAGAGGGCATCAACGAGGCGCCATTGCGTTTACCAACCTGCAAGCACGTGTTTGGTGACCATTGCATTAAAAAATGGTTCGAAGACTCTGATAGTTGCCCCTACTGTCGCAACAAGCTGCATTCGGAACCTAAGAATCAGACGCGCACCAACCGAACTTTCATGAATATGATGAGAGTGCGAGGTTCTTTCCCAGCAAAGTTTGTTACCTCCCCTCCTCGCCGACAATCCCAAGTCCCCACAGGGAAAAGATGCATGTGAAGTTTATGTACTAATCCATGCGGTAGCATACCAGAGGAGCTCTTCATGAGGGTCATCACACCCGCCTCGGGCGACCCGTACCTTGTGGACCCGATGGCCGATAGACGGTCACCCCCGACGACGCCGATGAGCACCAGCGGCGGACACGCCCTCGCCGCAGCGGGTCCGCGCCTAGAGTGCCTATTTCGCCGTCACGGACCAGCAACCGCCGGGGTCCGTATGTCCAGCCTACGCCTTCGAGCCCCGGTGGCTACGCATCGCAAGAAGCCGCGGCACGGCAGGAAGCCATGACACGCCTCTCGTTTTGGGCGCCGCAATACACACCTGCACACAGACAGATGACAACCCCTCGGCCCCGCAATGGGACCAGCCTGGCAGTCAGCCCGGCATACATCCCTCGCGGTATCCCATGCCTTCAACAGGGACAAGCCAAGAGGATTTCACACCAACACCCGCATCTGGGGCTCCAGTACAAGGAGCCCCGCTACCGAACCCTTTGCAGGCACACGGCCACGCAAGTACCCGGGATGGAGAGTTTGGTCCCATCGGCTCGCAGGCCGATCTGGGAGCCAGGGCATCTTCTAGCGCCAATGCTGTACGTCCTGCGGTGAACACGGCTTCGGAAACGATAAGCCGCGACAGACACCAGCAATGGTAGTCAGATTGAACGAGAGCCACGATGGGATTACATGACGACGTATGAGATTCACGAAGTGGATGCAACTTTCGGAGCAATCTCTGCACATTTACTGCATACGGAGCATTCTGCCTAACATTGGAAATGGTGGGGCTTTAATATTGGAGAAGACGACCTATCCATCTTTTGTTTGCGCAGCTCACAACGGACATGGACTTGGGTTGGCTCATTCGGACGGATATGGCGTTCAAGGCGAGCACTGAATTTTCCCTTTTTTCTCTCTCTTTGATTCTTGGTTGCACGAGGTCGTGACGTGGGTTGGCATTGGCGTGTGGCTTTCAAGTCGCAGCCTGTTACAAGCATGCCTAGTCGGTGGTACGCGCGCATTTGTCCCATTAGTTTCTAAATAGTAGAGCGAACACAGCGAATGGCACACCCATAAATTGATCAGCGATGCAAATGATTCGTCGTTTCATTTGGCCACGCTCCCCACATGCGTGTCGTAAGTGGACAAATTGATGGGCCGCGATAAAACATCCGAAGCAGCGCCACGGAAGGTTTCAAGCGCTCGATGGATGACGACGATAGCCTAGCGAGCAACCATTCGCATTTAATTCCCTTTCAGCTCCCTCCCTAAGCTGGCCTGGAACAGGATGGAGGGGGCAATTCTGGCCGTGCATGTTCCGGTTTTCCGGAGCCAGTGCTTTCGGCAAAACGTTGCAGACATGGATGATACAGGTTTAACCACCTGGTAGTAGTACTATGGTAGCAGTAGTATCCTGCTCCTCTCGTGGTAAACCCCGTCGGGAAACGCGAGGCCGACCTAACCGTCAAGACACACCGTGGCCCGTCCCCAAGTCGTCAGAGCTGTCGCTGCCTGTCTGGCAATTTGTCCTTTTGAACACGATTTCGCGCACAATTAGCAAGGCCTTAGAGGGACACAGAAGCGAGGGCAACGGTTTCAATCTACTTGCGTCGTGTCCAGCTGAATATCATGTCGTCATCAAAACTCGTCATGGGCGTTGGCGCCGCCTTGGGGACCTTCGTCCTTACCTATGGCCGCGACGCCGTGTCCAAGCTGGCCCTTATCCGTGTCTTTACAGCGATATTTCTCCTCGAATTAATTGCCTGGGGTGTGTGGAGAGTGTTGATTTATCCTCATTACGTGTCACCGCTGCGACACCTTCCCCAACCTAGCAATAGTCACTGGCTCCTAGGACAGGGCCCGAAGATCATAAGGGAACCAACTGGAGTGCCCGCGAGGAGTGGTACGTTGTCAAGTGCTGTAGTTCGGAACTGTACCGAGTGGCTAACGACATGTTCTACGAATAGGGCATCGCAAATCCCAAATGACGGGCTCATCCGTTACCTGTGGTTTGGCAATGATGAAAGACTCTTGCTAACATCAACCAAGGCGCTTTCGGAGGTCCTGGTCACCAACAACTATGCGTTTATCAAGCCGGCAGCCGTGAGCAATGCGCTTGGGCGTATCCTTGGCCATGGTATCCTATTGGCAGAAGGAGAGGAGCATAACATGCAACGACGGAAGCTGATGCCTGCTTTTGCATTCCGTCACATCAAAGATCTTTACCCGCTGTTCTGGAACAAGGCGCGGGAGTCGGCCCAGGCCATCACCGCGTCCATGGGTGACCAAGACGTTGCCAACATGGAAATTGGGGAGTGGGCATCAAGGTGTACGCTAGACGTCGTCGGCGTAGCTTCTGCACATGTTGAGTTTGGAGCCATTGAAAACAACGACAACCCGCTCGTTGTTCGATACCGCAAGGTCTTCGAGCCTTCAAGTCAACAGCGCTGGCTGTTCTTGTTGAGTCTGATCTTCCCTCAGTGGATTCTTAACAGGCTCCTGTGTCGCGCAATGGTGATATTCAGAGAGCTTCGGAGACCATCCGAGCAGCTTGCCGGGACATGATTCGAGAGAAGAAGGTCAAGCTGGCCAACAAGGAGCAGCTAGATATCGACATTCTTTCGGTTGCTCTTGAGAGTGGTCATTGGACTGATGAGCAACTCGTGGACCAGATGATGACGTTCCTGGCGGCCGGACACGAGACGACAGCGTCTGCCCTGACCTGGGCCATTTACATGTTATGTATTCACCCCGATATGCAGACGCGCCTTCGTCAAGAGATCCGCGAACGACTGCCACCGTTGGATGGTCGCGGCAGTGTTACCAGTCTCGACATTGACCACATGCCATACCTCAACGCAGTCTGCAACGAAGTCCTGCGCTACCTCTCACCAGTACCCCAAACCGTCCGAGAAGCCGCCCACGACACAACAATCTTGGGCCAGCCTGTTCCCAAGGGTACACGCATCGCCATTGCCCCGTGGGCCACCAACAGGGACCCGGCGCTCTGGGGTCCGGATGCGTCACAGTTCAACCCCGACCGATGGATGCCCAAGGGCGAGGGTGACAAATCGGCGGCCAGCGGAGGTGCTAGCAGCAACTTTGCCTTCCTCACTTTCCTGCACGGCCCACGCAGCTGCATCGGGCAGAGCTTTGCCAAAGCCGAGTTTGCGTGCATTCTCGCGGCCTGGGTGGGTAGATTCGAGTTTGACCTGCAGAACGAGGAGGAGAGAGACGAAAACAAGATAGAGATCAAGGGAGGCATCACGGCCCGGCCCGCGAAGGGCATGCACGTTCGAGTCAAGCTTGTTGGCGGATTTTGAGCATGGTTGAGGTGGGCCCACAGGAAGCAAATTGTACGATTAGGCACTTATACTATATGGATGCATTTCCCTGCGAGAGACGCAGAATCCTATTGAGCGAGCATACGGTGCTTTGGCCTGCAGTGTAGTAACTATCTGATATAGGTTTTACCACCTGTTGGTGTCGGTTTTAGCGTAAGAAGTTACAAGACATTGCTAAGACACCAATGCCGGGGAAATGCAAAACATTGTCGCAGTCAATTCGGGGAAGTTGGATCGTCATTCGCATTCCGCCATCGCCATTTACATTTTGAGAAACATGACGAATGGGAGGGATGTGATTGTAAGATGTTTGCCACCCTATTAGATGTGTGCTGACGAGTAGTGATCACCGATGTGGCTGTACTCTGCACCACCACTACCACCACACCATCGGCTTGACCTTTCAACAGCGAATGGTCGGTAGAAGCCAGCCACTCATCGTCCGAGGAAGAGGACGGTGCAAAAGTTCGATAGATGGAGGAGTGTGTGTGCACGTGTCACCGCATATGATGCGCCAGCTGGCATCGAGATAGAAGTGGAGAAGGATGGTTCATTTTATTCCTGCGTGTGTGCCCAGCATGTGCGGTTTCCCATGCCATATTTGCCATGAGCTAGGAAAGGAAGACGAGGAACAGCATCTGCAGACATTGATTGATTGACTGGATTTGTTTTTTGTGTTTAGCTCCCATACTCCCGAGGTAGAAGGTTTGACGCCGCGTAGAGTTGAGCTGAGCTGTTAGTTCCCGAGATGCCATAACTTGGAAATGGTCCAATCAGAGGGAGTTGAGCTGATGTTGGCAATTCCCTAGGGTAGGACTGTGTGTAGCGGAGTGACTTGTTGGTTGTTAGGGCGTTGCCATTGATTGCTACTTCTGGACAAGGCGTAATTAGCAACTTGCGTCCGTTTAGATTGTGGTGCTTACGGAGTTTGATGGAGGAAAAAAGGAAGAAATCAAGCGACGGGCTAATCAAATTGCACAGGGTTATCTTTGCTAATTTTTCTTCTTCTACATCTTCCCATCTGCTTCCTAACACATGTATGACATCGCAGCCGGATGTGGTACGCATCTCTTTGGGTTGCGAATGACAACAGCGCTTGGGTACCTTGTTAACCCATCGACAGTACCCATTACGAAGCCAGCTGAAGTGGCCCCACTATTGGGCCTGGATTCTGGGTCCTTATTAGCGCCCATTTCGGCTCGTCCCCCAAGAGCCCAAGCCCCAGCCACCCACCGCCTCTTTAGCAGGCCGGGGTCAGACGGGCCCCGTTGCTCAAAGAGCTCTGAGCGAGCCGCCAAACCCAAAACAAAACATCATCAACAAAATAACACGCCGACTCGCAACCGGCTCAGGATGATGCGAGAACCTCGCCGCAGGAGCCAGGAGAGCTCCAGGCGGCGTAGACGAGAGCGAGATCGACGAGATTCTCGCGAACATCTCGCTTCATCCGCCTCCTACGCCGACATGCCATCCACCACCGTGCCGGCGGAGCCTATGCCCATCCCTCCCTCCTCCACCTATACTCCCTACAATGCCTACGCGGAGCCGCCGCCGCAAATACATCAGTACCAGGACCCGATGACGCAGCATTCGCGAGCTCTGTCAAGTTCGCATTCCTCGTCGAGTTCCACATCCTCCTCATTGCTCGACATCTCCAGGCGATACCCGGACAAGAAGCACTTTGGAGGCATTCTGAACACATTCTTTCGTACCCCATCAGAGCACCGACGACGACGTCGCAGGAGCGCTACCAAGAAGCGTCGCGTTCTATATTTTGGCAACTCTTCCTCTTCGTCGGTCAACTCGGACCTGGCCTACGGAAATGGATACATAAAAAGTCCAGCAGCCGCAACTTCAGCCCTACCGGCACGACCGCCACTTTATCCCAGAGGCCGGACCACGCGTCATCGTTCAAGCCGCCGTCACCCAAGAGGTCGAAAACCGACGAGGAGATCCTTGCCCTTGGCCGTCAATTGTCCGACTTGGCCAGGCGACAAAATGACGAAGATTTGCGCATGGCCGGAAGGACGAGGCCGTCTCAGCTGGCCTCGGCCGCTGTGGCCCTCAGGGAGTTTAACAAACTCAAGAAGAAGGACAACCGGAATCGCGGTATGGGCAGCTCCAAGCCTCACCGTGAGTCAGACGACTCCGACTGGGAATCTGCCTCTGATGATGACGACTCCTCCGATGGTGGGCATTCGGAGCTGGCCTACGGAACCCACTCCATCCGCCCCGGCGCCGCTATCGCTGCTGGCGCTGTTGCGGGTGCTGCAGTCGCTGCATCTGCTTCGCACTGGTCGTCCAACAAGGTCCCGTCATATAGCAGCAAGAGCTCTGTCGTTGACCCCCAGCTGTTTGGGCCAGTCAACTCATTGCGTGGTATGATCAACACGCCCTGTGGCTTTGCTGATGACCAGTACGCTACTCCTATTCGCATGACCCAGAAAGATGTCGAGCCGCACCGTACCGCCTCCGGGTCTACGGAGCAAGCACCCATGCGCCACGTCTTCCCTATGCCTACCTCAGATCCTGATCGATTCGACGTGGATAGAACATCTCTTGCTTCCTCCCGCCAAGACCTACCAACCCGTTCCCGTCCCGCCCCAGTTCCCCTTCAGCAACCCATCCCTAAATTCCCAGTTTCTTCCAAGGTCTACGAAGCCGACAAGTTTGAGGAATCGAGCCGGAGAGACTCTAGACATGCACGAAAGAGCTCTGACGGAAAGAGCTGGGGCGAAGCTGCGCTCGCTGGAGCTGCCGCCGCCGCTGTTGGCGCTGCTCTTGTATCTAGTCACAAGCACGATCGTGACGATGAACGCGATCGTCGAAAGGACGACAGGCGTGACGACGAGCGACGACATGATAGGTTTGACGATCGAGACCGGGATTCTCGATACCAACACAAGGATGATGAGCATACTAGAGACTACCGAAGGTCGAGGCATGAGCCCGACTCGCGTCAGCATCCGGAGGACAGAGATCACAAGCGCACTTCACGTTACGATGGCTATGAGGACGGCTCTAGGAAGAGGCGGGAAGTGGGCGCAGACCGCCATCCTGAGGAGGTATCCTACAGGCGCCATGGTGAAGATATCAGCGTTGAGTATGCACCCGACCGACGGAGCGAGATGTCGGGACCATCACATAAAGATAGCTGGAAGTCAGAGAAGCGTGATGAACGACGCGAGGCTCCAGCTTCTGGCAAGATTGGCTATAACATGGTCGACATGGGAGACAGTTCGAAGAAGTCTGTCATTGATCCTTTCCAGTTCCAAGTCCCCGACGATGCTTTCCAAACGCCCCAATTTAATACACCCGCTCGACCTCTCACCCCACAGGTTGTAACAGTTGCTCGGGAACCAACCTTTGACACATCGCCACCCCGGTCGGCTACCTCAACTGCGCGATTGAGCCGCAAAGACTCTTTCGAGATTGAGAAGAGGGAAGATGAGTACAGGCGAGGCCGAACTGACCGTCCGCCGCACGACCCTCGTCGCGATTATGAGTACGAGGAAGAGGAGCATGCGGCGCGATCAATTCTTGAAGAGGCAAGGCAGTCTACCGTACCTATCTCTGCGGTTGCCATTGCCTCGGCTATAGCAATTGAGAGGGAGCGATCCGAGAGCGCCGCCGCGAGCAGTATTCCGATGATGGATCACGCGACCGATCTAGGCCACCAAGAGACCCTGTCCAAGAGGAAGCAGACCGCCATTATCGCGAGACTGTAATTGCTCGTAAGATCGCGCGCGAAGAAGTCCAATCTCATGACAAGAGCCATGACCGCTCAGTAGTCGGCAAGTGGCAAGAAGACGACGCCCCTGAGGTGATTACTATTGTTACACCACCTGACATGGAAGAGAGGCGTCACGAGAAGGGACCCTACGATGAGCCAGATGCGGACGTGAGGATCGACAATAAGATTTATCCTCATGAAATCCACAAGTTCCGTTCTAGTGAGCGCGGACTGGATACTCATGTTTTCAAGTCAAGGGATCCATCTTGCGAAAGGGATCGACCTCTTCTCAACCTTGTGCTTCCTACGCCTCAAACGAGCCGCGCCAACACTCCAGCACCCGAAGAGACGAAAACCCAGGAGGAAAGCCAGCCCTGGTCAGACATAGGTGCCGACGACATCATCATTGGACCCCGGGGTGATATCATTCAAACTCCAGCAACACCCAAGTCTGTTACTTGGGGTGAAAATGAGACTAAGAGCTATGAGGTGGACAGCCCCGATACCAGAAGCGAAAATGGCAGCTCTGAGGCTGCGGATAAGCCGCGTCCTCGGCTCAACAAGGCAAGCCGATGGGGTATTCTGGCGGCTGCCATTGCCGGCAGTAGCACTGAGCCGGCAAATGAGCCTGACGTTGTCGTTGGAGAGTCTTCCAAGGAGATCCCACAAGGCACCACCACCCGAGACTTGCCGACAGTTGAAGACAAGAGTCTTGCAGACGACTCAACTGTGCTCCCACCTGTTCCTGGGCCAAAGCCGACTAGCCCTAAGCATAGCGACATGCCCGGTGGATTCGCCGATGATGTTGAGTTCGCTGCCACATTAGCCGCTGGCCTCCAAGATACTGGCTTCGATCCAAACATTGTGATCGATGACCCAAAATACCGTCGCCGTGATTCTCCTCCGGGATCCAATGAGCTCAATGGAAATGGCATTTACCATGCTCCATATGCCCAGACCGTCTCCGACTTTGGCGTGATAGAAGCCGCTCCTGCTGAGCGAGCTGTGCCTGACTCTGGGTTTGTTCTTGGTGAAGTTGAGACACCCAAAGAACAACATGTCGTACCAGAGGCAGAGTCCGCAGACCCGGCAGTTAAGCTTACTAAGAAAGAAAGGCGAAGACTGGAGAAGTTGGCAAAGAGGCAGTCTACAGAGCTTACAGAGTCACCAACTACAGTATCACAAGACGAACTTCCTAGAGGCGATGCTGTACTTGCCGAAAGGAAATGACCAAGCAAGAACGCAAGGAACAGCGTAAGCGGGATGAGGTCGTGGTTGTTCAAGGTGACGACAGCCCTCGTGATGACTCTAGCCCAGGCCGTGAGGTTGGCGAAGAGGTCTGGGAAGACTCAACCCGAAGCAGATCGAAGAAGAACAGGAAGAATCGTGACCTGCCGGATATTACAACTGCGTCATTTTCCCTTCCCTCAGACAGCTTTAACGACACACAGTCTCCCAAGGACGCTAAGCCCGATGACGAATCGACTGTGTCGAAGAAATCCAAGAAGAAGTCTAGACACGAGAGCATTGACTCACCGGCTAGATCTGAGGCTTCTGTAGACAGCTCAGGCAAGAGGAGTAGCAAGTCCAAGCGCAGAAGTGGTACTGCCGATGACTTCTATGGTGACAAAACTCCCGATCGAGCGCGAGATCCTTTTGAGGATCGCGAAGTAAGCTCTGTTGTATCAGAGCCACGCTATGACCGCAAACGCGATTCCCAAAAGAGCAAGCGATCTTCTGGATATTATGATGACGATGCGGCATCAGTGGTGTCAGCACCGGGATCTTCACGCAAGAGCAAGGAGTCAGAAAAGCGATCCAGCGGTTTGTTCTCGAGCATCTTTAGAACAAATGGCAATAAGGAGGATGGCAAGCGGGAGTCTTTTTAGATAATGCCGGCACCCTTGGCGCGGGTGTCGGCTTAGCGGGTGCTGCGGTCGCTGTTGCGTCCGGTCTCTCTCGCTATAACGCCGCCGAAGCCTCCTCGGAAAAGGAGAAAGCGACCACTAAACACGACGGCAGATCCCGTAGCCCCGAGCCTTTCGATCCTGAGATCGTCCCTCGGGCCATCAAGCCTGCTATAGATCCTCAATATGGTGATTTATTGCCCCTCCCGCCAAGCGAGCCAGGAACACCTACTCAGGTTCCTGAAGAGCTACCTGACCTTCCAGATAGTCGACCAGACACACCACCAGAAGAGCGCGGTCTTTTGAGGCGGGACCGTGGCAGTCATCATCGCCGGCGAAGCACCCAGGAGACCCCTATCAAGTCTCCCAGCGTCACAGCGATACCAATTTCCCTCCGCCTGGGTAACCGACAGTCTCCCGCATCACCGGGCATTTTCAAATCCTCGCCTATTGCAAGCCCTGTCACTGCCGCTGCAGATGCTGGGCCCAGACGTGCGGGCCGACCAACTTCCTGGGACAGCAGCCGGGAGTTCAAGCCTCTCTATCTGCTTGAGCACGCCCGTCATGGCCCGAGTGAACCCTCTGTGTCCGAATTGGAGTTGCCGGCTTTGCCGCCCAGCGAACCGCCGTCAACGCGAGAGTCACCGGCTCCTGAAGACCAGATGGCCAACCTTCGTGATGAGGATGCCATGCGAGGCTTCAGTACTTTTGATCTCATGAACTCCGCCTTAAGAATTGACACCAACCTACCAACGGCATCACGGGACGTTGAAGTAGCAGGCTCACAGGAAACTACCCCGAAGGCTGCTATAAGGCCAGAGTTTCCCACGGAGCAACCGTCTGATAGTCGGGAAATGGGCGGATATGCCGGTGATGACTTCCAAGAGCCTGATCCTGTGGATCCTATGTCTAAGAACAGAAGCTCATATCTGCTTAACTCAGAGCCATCTTCCATCCGGTCCAATAAGTCAGTCAGCAATGTCGATCAAAGCCCACAAGACTCTACTCCGACTAAAGTGCGTGGCGAGACCAACCTTCCCGATATTGCTGAGGACTTGACCTCAGCCGATGAACACTTTTCGGACGCCGTAGAAGGACAGTCTGGTGATGACGCGTTCCAAGATGTCGTTTCTACCCCTACCGAACGCACCATTGTCGAGCCTGTGTTCACCGAGCCAACTGAAACCGCGGTGGTTGCTGATGCTGGTGTGGTTGATGACGAAACCGCGGATGAATGGGCGTCGCTCTCGGCTAAGGAGAGAAAGAAGCTGAAGAAGGCTCGTAAGAAGGCACTAGAGTTAGCATTAGCAGAGAGTGCTGCTCCTGCTCCTGCTCCTGCTCCTGCAGGCACGGAAGATGTATCTCAGTCTCGGGACCTTCAAGAAACCCCAGTGGAGATTCAGACAGACATACCAGCAGACGTACCAGCAGACGTACCAGCAGAAGCGCCAGTAGAAGCTGTAGCAGACGTACTTGTGGAGGCACCAGTGGAAAGCTTAGCGGAGACGCCAGCAGAAACGCCAACAGAAACCCCCAGGAATCAGCTGTAGAAGATCTTGTTTTGCCTAAATCCAAGAAGAACAAGAAAAAGAAGAAGAAGGCCGGGCCCTCTGAGGAGCCCGAGTCGCAAGACTCCACTGTTCCCCAAGCAACGGAAGAGACGACACCTTTCGAGACTCCGGCTGAGACGCCTACAGCGGATACCGATGGCCGAGCAGGTATAGAGGTCCCATCCGATGTTCAGCCTATACTGGATGCTGAGAAAGCTATTGATGTAAATGACTCTGGAGCAACTCCAGCTCAGGAAGCTTCTGATCCTCTGTCCTTAAGCAGTGTGGACAAAGTTTTGGAAGCTGAGACAGCTACCAAGGAAAGCGAAACTGATCCAGCCACTGAGGTCACGGGAGAGGCTGAAGATACACCTACTTCATCTAAGAAGAACAAGAAGAAAAAGAAGAAGGGAAAGGCTTCTGCCTCCGTTGAAGAGCCCGTTATTGAGGAGCCTGCTGTTGAAACGCCTTCTGTCGAAACACCTTTTGTCGAACCTCTTCTCGCAGACGTCACAGCTCAAACGGAGTTGCCTGAAAGTCAACCAGAGGCAGCCCTAGCTGGTGATCTAGTAGGTGAAGTCCCTGTGGCTTCGGAAACAAAGGAAGCCCCAGAGGAGTCGAAGGCTCAGGAGTCGCTGGAGCCAGCAGCCGAGCCAACAGTCGAGCAAGCCTTGGAGTTACCAACCGAGTCAACAACCGAGCCAACAGCTGAGCCTGAAGCTGATCCCGTACCCCTACTTCAGACGTGCCTGCCGAAGTGAGCCCAGAGGATGTGCCGTCCACACCTACAACTTCTAAGAAGGACAAGAAAAAGAACAAGAAGAAGAGGGGCTCTCAGATCGAGGACCCTGTTCCGACTGAGAAGACTGATGAGCCAGAAGCTCCTTCAGAAGAGACTCCAGTGGCATCTACAGAAGTGGTTGAGGAACCGTCATCCCTGACTCCTATCGCAAATGAAGAGCCCGAGTCGAAGTCACTCGACTCGTCCGAAGTTCAAGAAGCCACTGAACTAGTTGAGCCAATTCAATTGCCAGAGTCTACTGAGCCTGTTGAGTCCACTGAGCCTGCTGTCCCAGCCGAGCCCGAGATGGAAGTTGCGCCAACTACCAAGGGAAGAAGAAGAAGAAGGACAAGCGCAAGTCGGTACAATGGGAGCCAGAGGCTGAACCTTCAATCACCGAAGGCCAAGAGCCATCTGTTGAGGCCGAACAAAAGCCTTTGGAGCAGCAAGCAGAAACTCAACCTGACCAGCCCGAGGTAAGCGCTGATAAAGAGCTTGAAAATGATCCTGCCAAGAGGCCTACTGGCAACAACGAGCCTGAAGCATCCACCTCTGGCATTCTCCCAGCAGCTTCCGCTATTGCTGCTGTAGGATCAGCTTGGAAGAACATCTGGGAAGCAGTAACTCCACCTCCAACCAACCTGCTGATACAGTGGACTCTAACGATTTACCAAAGGGGCAAACCGATGAGCAATTACCTGAGACTCTGGCCAAGGACCCAGAACTAGTCGCCACAGACCCTATTATTGCCTCTACCGAGCCTAGCAACGAACAAACAGCCACGGCTGAGGCACAGGTAAATGACACTGTGAAGGAGTTGGAAGGCCCTGTTGAGGAACTGGCTATCCAGGCCCCATCTGGTGCTTCTGAGCCCTCTCCCTTGACGCGGACATCCCGCCCACTGAGGAGCAGTCAGTTGAGGTAAAAGAAGCACCCGCCGAATCAGTAGAAACTACCGAGCCTTCCAAGAAGAGCAAGAAAAAGAAGAAGAAGAAGGGCTCAGCAGTACTTGATGAGGCTACTGAAGAATCTGCACCCCAGCCTGAAGGGACCGAGACTACCGCACCTGTTGAACCCCCAGTGCTTGCTGAATCTCCGGCGCCTGCTGAACCCTCGGAACCAGAGAACACAGTAGCTTTGCCTTCTGCAGAAGCTAAAGACAGTACAGCTTCGCCGGCACCCGAGGAGCCTTCTGTTCTGACGGTTACCGAAGAAACACAACCTGAAGATGGATCAGCCACGCCTACAACCGGCAAGAAATCAAAAAGAAGAAGAAGAAGGGATCTATGATACTAGATGAGCCTGTAACAGAGGTTCTACCTGATCTTTCAGCTGCCGAAGTTATAACCCCTGCTGAGCCTTCTGAAACCGAGAAGACGGAGAACTTGCCTGAGCCTTCAACTGCTGAAACTATAGCCCTTGCTGAGCCTTCCGAGCCGGAGAAAGCGGAGACCTCAATTGAGCCTTTAACTGCTGACGTTACAACCTCCGTGGAGCCTTTAGAGCCCGAGAAAGTAGCGGATCTCCCGGTTATGGAGGAGAATCTTACTCGTGATATTTCTGAAGAATCACCTGCACCAGAAATCAAGGAAGCCCCAGTTGAAGAGGAGAGTGCACAGCCTAGCGGAAAGAAGTCAAAGAAAAGAAGAAGAAGGGATCTGTAGCACTCGACGAGTCTGTGACAGAGATCCTGCCTGATCCTTTAGCTGCTGAAGGTACAACCCCTGCTGAGCCTTCTGAGCCTGAGAAAACGGAGAACTTGCCTGAGCCTTCAACTGCTGAAGCCACAACCCCGCGGAGCCTTCAGAGCCTGTGAAAGTAGCAGACCTCCCGACTCTGGAGGAGAACACCACCCGTGATATTCCTGAAGAATCACCTATACAAGAGACAAAGGATGCCCCAGCGGAAGAAGAGACACAGCCTAGCGGAAAGAAGTCGAAGAAAAAGAAGAAGAAGGGCTCCGTGGTGGTCGAAGAACCACAAACCATTGAGGCTACGCCCGAGCCTTCGACTACTGATAACGTAACTCCTACTGAGACTACTGATAATGCAACACCCGCTGAGACCGTCGATAATGTGACACCCTCTGAGGTCGCTGATACAGCAGCATCTGCCGAGACTGCCGACAATGCAACACCCCTTGAGACCCTAGATGTTGCTGAGAAGGCTGCAGATTCTCCTGCGTTGGACGAACCTGCCCCAACAGGAGTTTCTGAAGCTCCTGTAGCTGAAGTAAAGGAGGCCAAGCCTGAAGATGAATGGGGCATGCCTACAACTGGAAAGAAGTCTAAGAAGAAGTCCAAGAAAAACAAGTCGGGCTCTGCTACGCCACTTGACGTGAGTGGCGATATGCCAGCTGAAGCTGTGGAGCAGTCGACTATAACTGGAGAGGCTTTGTCAGAGGAACCCGCAAGTCTTGAACCCGCAAGTCTTGAACCTGAGAAGACAGAGGAGGCCCCAACAGACTCTGTAGTGGAACCAACCACCCAAACAGAGCCGCCAGCTGAAGAAGAACCACAAGCAACCGGCAAAAAGTCTAAGAAGAAAAAGAAGAAGACTCAGTCACTTCTCCTCGACAACCAGGATGAAAGCGCATCAACCACTGCTCCTGAGGCATCCACTGAACCGACTGCAGATTCTTTTTAGGTAATCCAGCAGAGACCACAACTGATGTTCCTACCGAAACCGTCGCGGAACAAACCCCAGAGGTCTCTGCGCAGGAGGCGGAAGAACCAGTGCCCGAGTCTACGCAGGAAGAGGCGCAGCCAGTTGCGCCCGAGCCTGAGGCAGAGCCTGAAACACCCAAGAAGGGCAAGAAGAACAAGAAGAACAAGAAGAAAAATACTTCAACACCCGAAGAAAATCTTGTGGACCAACCTGTGGATGAGGCTACATCAAAAGCTACCGAAGAAGCCAGTGAACCCACTTCATCTGATCCTGTGATAGATGCTGTACCCGCCGACACCGTTACGGATGGTACTGTTACACAGAACGAGGTAGAGAAAGACACTACTTCTACTGCCGTAGACAACTTGGCGCCAAATGACAAGAAGGATGAAAATGTGGACATCAATATTCCAGAAGCCACCAATACTGTCGACGATTCAAAGCCAGAGGGTGCAGTTGACGACGCTGCGGACGATTCTATCTTTCCCGTCAAACTATCAAAGAAAGAGAAAAAGAAGCGGAAGAAGCAGGCGGCACTTGAGTCACCAAAGCCAGAGCCTGAAGATGCCAAAACTACTGACACTAACCTTGGCCTCACGGCAGAGCAGACTAAAGAGACTAACAAACCTGATGAAACCACTGTAGCACCAGGAACCGAGTCTGCCCAGCCGGAATCAGATAATGCAAATGATGCAGCCAAGACAGAAGGCTCTGTCGATGAAAATACTAAACAGTCTCTGGCCTCTAGCCAGGATCCCCAGGCTAATCCTGAAGATGACTGGGGTGGGTTGAGTCTGAAGAGCTCCAAGAAAGATAAGAAAAAGAAGAAGGCTAAGGACATGGAGTCTGAAACCCTGCAGGAACCCGAGACCGCTCATCTACCGGAACCGGAACCGGAACCGGAACCGGACACGCAACTTGATGCCGACGAGACACGCCCGGCCATGCCATCCGACGACGGCGAACCAAAGACCGACCCGGCCGATGCCCCTTGGAGCCTGGAACTGTGGAGGAACCTGGTGTGCCACCAGCTGCGGGACCTGAGCCGGAGACAATGGATGAGAAGGATGAAAATAAGAATGACAAGGATTCTTCAACAGAGCCTGTACCCTCGGATCTGGTTCCTGAAACGACCGAAATCCAGGGCGAAGCAGAGCAGAAGAAGGAGGAGGATGAATGGGCAATGGGACCAACCAAGAAGGACCGGAAGAAGAAGAAGAAAGGCCAGAATGTACATGTCGATCTTGAAGAGCTCCTGGTTCTTCCAAGGAAGCCACAACAGCGAACCCTGAGTCTCTCAAGGATGTTCAGCTACCAGATACTCAAATGGATTCCTCTCTCTACTTTCCGGTTCCTGACGCCACCCAGTCCCAAGCCCTGCAAGACCATTCTCCATCCATGCCTCATCCAGCGACCAAAAGCCAAGACAAAGAGCTTCTCCCAGAGCCAATACCCCCACTCCCCTGCCATGGCCGATACCGAGGATGTGAAGTCTGGTCCAGATGCCCCAGATCCAGGAGTGGAAGTCACGGAGACCCAGGAGCCAGTACCAAGCGGCCTACAAGATGAGCCTCAGTCTTCAGACCAGGCCGTCCTGGAAGTTTCAGCATCGGACACTGTCGAGGAAATCGGGACTGTCCCAGAACCCGAGGTCGTTGCGGAGCAGCCAGAAGAAGACTTCTGGAACGTTGGGTCTTCTAAAAGAACAAGAAGAACAAGAAGAACAAGAACAAGTCCCCGCCTTCTGAAGTGACGGCCTCTTTTCTTTCCGCAGAAGGCCCTGCGACTACAAACTTGGAAGAGTCCGGTGTAGGTCAGGATGATAAAGACCTACCTGTCCAGACAGAAATTCAACAGATTGAGAGTGCCACCGATCTTGCGCAAGGGGTTGAGCCTGAGCCAGTTGTTGAACCTCCGGCGTCTACTCTAGATGATACCATCGACGACTCGGCAGCCCGCCAGTCTAAGAAGGATAAGAAGAAGAACAAAAAGAAGGCTAAGGATGTGATCACCGAGGCAGCCGAGGACCCGGTGATAACGCAAGACGCCAATGATCCTGAGCTTTCTGCGGAGCCGATTAAAAGCCTAGGGTCTTCTGGTTCTCTTGAGCCTGAACCGTCGAGTGAGCCCTCGTTAGCCAAAGAGGTGCTACAGGTAGACGATCAAGCTACGCAACCAACAGTCATAGACGATGAGCTACCAACTCAGTCAACAGCTGTCGAGGACGAGCAACCAACTCAACTCACAGTTGTGGACGATGAGCAGCCGCCCCAGCCGACACCTGTAGATGATGAGCAGGCACTCCAGTCAACGGCTGCAGACGATGGGATTAGCTTTACTTCATCCAAAAAGACAAGAAAAAGAAGAAGAAGGCTAAGAACTTGTTAGTCGAACCTGTGGAAGAGATTGAACCCACTCAAGACACCTTGATAGTGGAGGGCCCTCTAGAACCAATCAAAGAAGCAGAGTCTGAGCCTGTCTCTCAACTAGAACCCTGATAGAGTCTTCAGCTACAGAGCTACCACAGACCAATGAGGATGTCTCACAGGCCGCAAATGCAGATGGCCCTCCTGCCGATCTCGCTTCTGAAAAGGAAAATGAGGAAAAGAAGAAGGATGCCGGCACTATATCTGCCGAGCCTACTGATGACATCAACCTAAGACAGGAAGCTTTGGTGGTGGCCGAAGAGCCTTTGAGATCTGGTGATGTTGCAGAGCCTATTCCCCGAACAGAGCTATCAAGCGAGCCCATCCCAGAACAAGAGCCGCTGGGTGATGATGCTGGTGCAGCCGAGCCCACTGTAGCAGACGACGAACCTGCCTCTGGTCTGTCCAAAAGGACAAGAAAAAGAAAAAGAAGAAGGCCAAGGTGGCAGAGAAGGCTGCTGAACAGGCTGCCGAAACAATGGATAACGATGATCAAACAAAGAGCAATGAGGTGGGAATGATTCCTGAAATCTCAGAGCCCCTGCTACGACTGAGCAAGATATGAAAGAGCCTGCAACTACCGAAGGTTTAGTTCATGTCACTGAACTACAGCCAGAATCTTTAGTGGCAGAATCTGCGCCTACTACAGTAGTTGAGACGAAAGCAGAGCCTTCAGATGTAGAGGGTACGACCGCAGGGGTTACTCAGCCTAAAACAATTCATGCGGGTTTGACAACTACAGAGCCTACGGTAACGGAGGCTTCCAACCCAGAATCCATCATTCCGGAATCTACGACTGCACAGCCAACGGAACCAGAGCCAATAGTCAATGAGTCTACAATCACGGAGCCTACGGTCATAGAGTCAGCGCCCATACAGTCCTCTAAGGATTCCACATTGACAGAGGCTCCCATCGATAATGAGGACGACTTTTGGGGCAGCGTGACAAAGAAAGACAAGAAAAAGAATAAGAAGAAGAAAAAGAACCAAGTCACGGAGCCAGATGTTGTTGAAACTTCTGCCTTGTCTAAGGATTCGACTATTGTAGACGACCCTTTACCTACTGTTCCTGAGAACGAGGAGTTATTGGCCACTTCGTCAGACAAAAAGGGCAACGAGGAAAAACCTGGTCTTTCAGATCCTATCAGCCATGAAGATGCTGGAACTGCCTCTTCTGTCCCTGCGGAGATGTCTTCCACACTTGAGGCGCAGTCTGCAGATAGGCAAGAGGCAATGGCTCCAGAGGAATCCATTCGCATGCAAGCAGAGACGCCTGGTGACCACGTTCCTGCAGAGGCGGCCATGATAGCTACGGACGCGGCTGATTCCTCTATGGTGGTACCCCTGCTTCTAGCGGAGAAGTTCAAATCGACGATTTCCTGGGTAGTAGGGCGGATGTCAAGGATGACCAAGCCAATGCAATTTCAGGGGCTTCTGCTTTGCCACACAGCTCCCAGCAGGACGAGATCGTGTCCCTGCCAAATGTTGAGGAGCCTGTACCCGCATCATCAAAACAAGAACCCCTAGAGGACGATTGGACTGCATCTGCAACCGGTAAAAAGGCTAAGAAAGGGAAGAAGAATCGTAAAAGCCAATCTCAAGCACTGCCGTGGGAGGACACGCAGAACACTGTCCAACCCGCAAGCGAGGCTGAACCCTTAAGCACCGAGCCTCTCGACAGTGATCAGGTACAAGCTGCAGCGGATCTAGAGTACAAGGATATATCCGACACATTAGCAGGCGAGCCCATCACTGCGACGGACAAAAGCGTGGATGTCTCTGGCGACCCAATATTAGCCATTGAGAAGCCATCTGCTGCACAGAAAGAAGAAAAGACCGAAGTTGCTACGCAAGAAGGACTTGTTGTGGACATCAACGACCCTGAAAAGCATCCCCAAGAGCTCGACCAGCTTCAGAAGGCACATGGAGATAAGAACCCAGTTGACAGCGAAAAGCAGGAGGCCATCAGCCAAGAGAATGACCAGACTGAACCTTCTTGGGATATTACACCTAAAAAACTATCCAAGAAAGACAAGAAGAAGCTCAAGAAGCAAGCGGCATTAACTGAAGATGCCGGGAAATTTCTCATTCTACTCCCATCGAAGACGATCCCGCTTTGCAGCCACAGCCCGAGGCTATAGCTACAGCTACTGATGAGACTAAAGCCTCAGAGACGCTTGCGGATATTCCAATCGAAAGCCAAGAAAGCAAGGAACCGCCCGAGGACGAACCCGCACCCAAGCTATCAAAGAAGGAGAAAAAGAAGAAGAAGGCACGAGATTCAGTGGCTCTTGAGTCTACAACAATAGAGCCTGCTCTGGCTGCAGCCGAAGATCATCCATCACAGGCCGTGGAAGACATTCCCATTCAAGAAGAGCTAAGCGGCCCGCCAAACACGACTCAGGATACTGGAGTCGTGTCTGTTGTTGAGCCCGAGACACAATATTCCAAGCTCGTAAAGGAACAGCCAGTCGATTTTGATGGTTTCCAGCCCAGCGAGAATAAGCCAAAGGATGAGAAAGACATGATCACAGAAAACGTGGCTGGCTCGGTGCCCGACTTGAAATCAGACATCCCTGGGCAGCTTACAGACACACCTGTTGTTGGTACTACCGAGCCACCTCAGCAACCCTCCGAGGAGCATGCGAATGAGTCGTCTCTGGTGGATACATCGGTGGCCATCCCAGTGCAAGAAACTCCGCTCAACGATGACGAGTTCCTTGTACCAGCAAAGAAGGGCAAGAAAGGCAAAAAATCAAAGCTAGTCACTGACAGTTTCGACGTGACTTCGCCCGAACAAGGCACGGATGTATCAAAAGTAGCTGAGACGCAAGAAGGAATCATGGCAGAGAACTTGAGGGATATTGACCCTCTGTTACAATTGCTGAATCGAAAATGGAAGCTGACGAGACTGGGCTGGCTGGGCTCATGACGTCAACAGACCCGGAACAACCACTAGTTGAGTCTGCAGTCACCAACGATGATGATATCTGGCCATCTGTGACAAAGAAGAATAAGAAGGGAAAAAGTCAAAGGCGGCTAGTACTCTTGAATCGGATCCATCAAGCTCTATGAGGATTCTCCCGGCGGCTGTTGCTGAGCCTGTGGTTGAACAACCCATAGGCGAACCAGAACCAGTCAATACAGAAACAATAACGGTTGCCCAGCAGGATCCTCCACCAGAAGATACAGCCAGGCCCGAACAGCCTTCTTCAGTTGCTTTGACAGAGCCGCTAATTGAACCTCAGCCTTTATTGGAGCCTGAGACACAAGAACAACCCAAGCCAGATGCAGAGGTTGATGAGTGGGCTGAGCTTTCCAAAAGAAGAAGGGCAAGAAAAACAAGAAATCGAAAGCTGCACAATTGGTCGAGACAAATGAACCAACTGTAGCTGAAGAAGCCCTTTCTGCCGTTGTGGAAGAGCAACCTATTCCACCTGTTTTACAATCAGTTCCAGAGGCTGAAGTAGTTGAGGCCCAGCCAGATATCCTTGATGTGTCCGTGAATGAGCCGGCAACCACTGGTCTGGAACAAACTGGCACGACACAGAAACAAGAAGACTTGATCCTGCCGATAGATGAAATAACAATTGAGCCCAAATCTTTAGCTGATGCTGAGGCCCAAGAGAAAATCGAAGATGGCGCTTTCTCTACCAAATCGATGCCTGCCACGGAAATCGCAGATGCCGAGGAGTTTTGGGGATCTTCATCCAAAAAGTCGAAGAAAGACAAGAAGCGCAAATCCGTTCAAGCCAATGTCATGGAAACCCCTGAAATTGTGTCTTCCTCTAAGGAAATGCCTGTAACAGCCATTATGGATGAAAAGCAAGGCGATGCCGAGCCAACCCCCATACAACCAGGAAGAACAAACTCCAGCAGATGACGAGAGCTTTTTTACGGCAAAGGTTAAGAAGAACAAGAAGAAGAAAGGCAAGGAAGTCAATGTCGAGGCAGGAGAGGCTACCTTGCTGGAGAGCCAACAACCCAATATTGCACAGGATCAAGCCAGGTCAATCACATTAGAATCCGATGATATTTCAACAACAAGGGTGTTTGGGACGAAGCTACAAGCAAGCCCACGGTAGCATCTCGCCTGCATGACACGACCGAATATGGGTTCTACCCCCTCCGCGCCAGCTTGATGACACTTTCGCTGAGTTCCCGGATAACAAGAGAGGCATTCTTGACGTTCAGCCACAGCCAGAGGTCGAGGTATTCGCAGGCGTATCTCCCGATATACACGTGCCACAAGACGGCGACCGCGCTTTGCTTTCTGCTCTCCCCGAGGAGACGACAGTTACTCGAGAAAGGCGTCAGTACCTAGCATGCTAAGCACTGAAGAAGTGGGAGAGGTCACTGAGCGAAAAGTTAGCGGAGGCCATGCGTCACACTCCAAAGCTGCCTTTGACGAGGACAACAAATCAAGCAAACGACACAGCGGGGAGATGGCGCAGATCGCTGGAGCAATCGCCGCCGCCAGTGGTGTAGCAGCTTTAGCTGATGCATTTGGTGACAAGAAGGCCAAGAAGGGTAAGAAGAAGGTCTCGGACAAGCGACAATCACAAGAAGAAGACATATTTGATGACCCTGCCTTGTGGCAAGCGGCGGATAAGAAGCTGTTGCAAACTCAAGTCGATCGTGCTCGGGCAAGTGACAACTCCTGGGACATCAACATGGAGGATTCTGGCAAGACCAGAGAGGCCATACCAACGCCAAAGAGTGAAAGCCATACAGAATCAGACGAAGGGTGGAAAGAAACGGCTCGACAAGGTGCTAGGT
This sequence comes from Albifimbria verrucaria, assembly GCA_020081605.1. NCBI lineage: Eukaryota > Fungi > Ascomycota > Sordariomycetes > Hypocreales > Stachybotryaceae > Albifimbria > Albifimbria verrucaria. The sequence continues at coordinate 4,067,474 of JAHREC010000018.1, forward strand.
TAGATGAGGACGAGGATGTTGCTGAAAGCCCTGTACTGGGGCGGCGCAGCCAGTCAAAGTCAGAACATCATGGTCCGCCGGGCTTGCTCCGCCGGGGCTCCAGCATCGAAGACCCCGTGACTGGTCTGCTAGAGGAGGACACCACAGCTGTGAGCCGAGGGTTCGAAGTGGTTGAGCTGAGACGATCTCCTACAAGAGGCCTGCCTGCGGTGTTGGAAATTCCGGAGGCCGAGGCAGAGTCAAACAGGAGCAGCTGGGCAACGAACAAGGTCAACCGAGACAGCGGGTTCGCGACAGATTCACCAAACCCGCTGCGAAAGAAGAGCCATCTATTTGACGATGCACAACGGGACAGCGGCGTTCACACAGGTGACTGGGTGGAGGGCACAGGCACAAGCACACCCGAGACACCGAAAGACAAGAGAATTACGCATCGCTCACCGTTTGGAACACCGATTGTGCTTGATTCTGGAGCAGCAGGGCGTCAAGCGACGCCGGAGCCAGAGAAGAGACTGAGAAAGAAGAAGGCAATGGACTACGGAAGTCTTACCGAGGGAGAGCATCACCTGCGCCAGTACTGGCACCACCAACAGCAGGGTCAAGGATGTCTCCATCAGCGGGCTCTCCTCGGCAGGAACCGCAAAGGCAGTGGCGGCGGCGGCTCTGGCTACCACAGGTCTGGCTGCAGCGGCGATGACGGTGGCTGGGCAGCGAAGCGTGTCGGACAGCAGCGCACATCAACAGCACCAGCACCAGCCGCTGTCACTATCAACATCAACATCAGCATCAGCATCAACCACACCGCCCAATCGGGCTGTGGCGCGGCGGTCCGTGTCCAACACCAGCCTCTCCAGGCACCGCACGCCTGAGCCACTCAAATTGCGGCCTGAAAGCCCAGGCATCAGGCCCAGCCCCACTCCACCGTTGCGCCGGGTGGACAAGCGTATGAGCGGAGACTTGCGATCTCTCCGTCAGCAAAGCAGCTCTAGCTCCACACCCGTCGCCAACGAAGGCCGTGTCCGCTCCAAGGACATGACCGACGTCTACGATGGCTTCGGCGAGGGCCGCATCGGCTCGCCCCGGTCGCCAACCCGCCCTCACAGCATGCGCCGCCGCCAGAGCATGCAGGTCATCGAGCTCGAGTCCAAGGTCGAGCAGCTTCTTGCTGAGAATCGACTCCTCACCGAGGCACGCACCCACGCCGAGCAGAACCTGTCCCAAAGCCAGCGTGCGGCCTCTACCCTCACCGAGCGTGATGCCGAGATCGAGGCCCTCAAGCAGTCGATACACTTCCTACGCAATGAGGTCGCCCGCCTCACAGAGGTGAACGAGGGCCTCACGAGCGCCAACGCCGAGCTGGCCAACAAAGACAGCCGTCGCTACGCCGATCTCGAGGTTCGCCATGCTGATGTCACGCGTGAGCTGGACAAGGCTCGCGGTGCCCACGCTCAATTCGACCAAACATTACGCGACAAGGACGCCGAGATCGCTGATTTACGCGCCCAACTCGAAGCCGCCAAAGAACAAGTCCGCGAGATGCAGCGCCAGATTCTTGCCTCCAAGGCGGCCGATGCCGACTTCCTTCAACTTCAAGACGAGGACTATTTCGACCACCGCTGCCAGCAGCTCTGCTCCCATGTCCAGCAATGGGTCCTGCGTTTCTCCAAGTTTTCGGATATGCGCGCCTGTCGCTTGACCAACGAAATTAACGACGAAAAGACCATCGACCGGCTGGACAACTCTGTCCTCGATGGCTCTGATGTTGACAACTACCTCAAAGACCGTGTCAAGCGGCGTGACATCTTCATGTCCATGACCATGAACATGATCTGGGAGTTCGTCTTCACACGCTACCTCTTCGGCATGGATCGAGAACAACGACAGAAGCTCAAGTCCCTCGAAAAGCTTCTCACAGAGGTCGGCCCGCCGCAGGCCGTGCGTCAGTGGCGCGCTGTTACTCTCACCTTACTATCTAAGCGTGATAGTTTCAAGCAGCAGCGCGATCAGGATACCGAGGCCGTTGTCCAGGCCGTCTTCCAGACACTTTGCAAGATCTTACCTCCACCTAGCAACCTGGAGGGCCAGATCCAATCACAGCTACGACGTGTCATGCGCGAGGCCGTTGACCTCTCGATTGAGATGCGCACTCAGAAAGCTGAATACATTATGCTGCCACCACTGCAGCCTGAGTACGACGCGGACGGCGAGCTGGCCGCTACCGTGCAATTCAACTCCTCGATGATGAACGAGCGAAGCGGAAGCTCGGGCATGTCTAACGAGGAGCTTGAAGCGGCTGGTGCTGTCGTACGTGTCGTACTCTTCCCCTTGTCGTCAAGAAGGGAGACGACAACGGTGTGGGAGATGAGGAGATTGTGGTCTGCCCTGCGCAGGTCCTCATCGTTCGCGAGAAGAGACGCCACGGCGCCCCATCCAGTGATGCTGGAGGCGCATCGCTTGGTGCGCGCAGTCACCTTAGTGTTGTGACTGAGCACATGAGCGGGCTCCCAGACGGCTCAGACATCTAACTGGGAGCACTATACCAAACAAAACAAACACAAAAAAATATTATTTTGGGGGCAAGAGAACGGTTATAGACTGGTTCTAATGAGCTTTTCATAATGAGGATGAGGAGCATAGCGGGCGAAGAGAAAACGGTCTCTGGCTTACGATTTCTTTACACTGTGTTATTTTTGGGAAATTACGGCTGGGAAAGGGCCTTGCAAGGCGGGTTTTATACTCATGATATCCTGTATTTCTTTTATTTTACGTTTCCCTTGGTGGATGTAGATTATGGTACATTTTCATTTGTTGTGTGTTATCTATTTCCTACATCAGTCTCTAGCCCGCGCAGAGCGAAGCCCGGCTTCAACAATGGCTCATACGAGTCTTTCAATATATTACCACATTCTAAAGTCTTTGTTTGTACCCAATACAACTATAACATATGTGCTCTAAACACACTGGTCCCAATTGATGGTCAAGGCTGGGTCGCTGAACCCTGAAATGCTCAAGTCACCCGTATTCGGATCGCTAGGGAACAGATTATTGATAACTTCCTATAAAGCTTCATGTCAGAAAAGAAATCTGGATCGGTGCCTAACGGCGCAATTTAATATACTTACCCAATCAATGTCAAGCCCCTGGCCGTGTCGCGTGGGTGATCCTGCTTGCGTCACATTGGGCTGCTCTGGCATGTTACTCCTATCCTCACCGCTTCGTAGATTGGCGGTGTTGGAAGTATCCATGCTCAGTGTTGGCCCCATAACGCTCCATAATGTCTGGCCGTCTGACACACCAGCAAATGTATCACTAACAGGGATTCCAGAGGGTTGCGGATCGATCATGTGGCTTATAGGTAGTCCACGATGCATAGACGTTGAGTGCATATCGTAGGAGGAGGCTTGGGGTCGGATCGTAGAAGCAGCAGGTGTTGGGGGTTCCCTTGAGAATGAGAGTTTTTGCTGGTTGATGGTTTGCGATTAAAGGGCGTTATGGGCGCATTAATTTGGGGTCTCAATTTTCTCATGCGCTGGTATACAGCTGTCTTGTACATTATCTCACCCAAGATGCGCATGCCCTTGACTTCCGGGGCATGCGTCGATCTGTATCGAAAACATAATCCAAACATCCCCAAATGCGAGCGGCCTGTCGAGTTTCAGGATTGTAGTAGACTTCGGATGCGAGGAGCATAGCAACTTGGAATTGGTGATATGCTCCACTGTACCAGGCCCATTGTTGGAAAACGGGGTTCCTTTCTAGCTGGATGCCAATTTCAATAATCATAATACCGGAAGTAATTAGTACGGTATTAAGTCGAGGAGGTAGTTCCCTGTAGCTGTGCTATGGAATGCATGGAGAGTCATTCCATGCAATCGGTAAAGAAATAGGTTCATTACCAATTTGGCATACCGCTGGATCGGAATAGTGTCATTTAGGTAGCGATCATACTTCTCGAACATGCGCTTTCTGAAGTTTTCAATCTTTGTCAAAACAGCCGTGAGTGTTATTTGCTTGGCCTCGAGTTTCCGTCTGTCAACCCAGATAATTCGCATCATCTCGGTGATCTCAAAACGAATCAAGGTAAGTACCGTGGATGTCCATCTATCTACTGGCATTGGAGCGGGTCCATTGCGTGATAGATCCCCTTCATCGCAGTTTAGAGGTAGCTTTGTGTCGTAATCTTCTCGGCGGATAGCCGGTTTAGGTCCTTGGGCCTCACAAGTGCGGATATCAAGGAAACAGAGTTGATGCCAGACAAGACGTCGAACATGAGTATCTAGAGGATTTAGACCATAAGTCTCGCCGTCGCGATGGAGACCCATACACTCGGCCATTCGTACAGCTGTACCAACAAGCACAGAATGGGCCCGCGATACCTCGTCCCTGCAAAGCGGGAGCTGCATTGGTTGTCAGTTACAGCGACCAAGAGCGTTGCTAGAAGATAGCAGAGGAAGATTGACTTACAAGGTATAGCACAAATGCCTGCATAGTCTCGAAACGAGTTGTGCGGAGGAAATTGGCCTTGCTCAGAGCCATCTCGGTTCCGAGCTTACATGCCTCATAAAGGGACTTTTGTGTGCGGCCAAACTCTTGCATTGCAGTCGATTCGTCCATGCTAACAGAGGCACTGAATAGGGCGGCAAAAACCAGCGCCTGCAATGATGGGCGCGGTTCAATATTTTGGTAGACATGATTCCAGAATTCTGTATATTGAACCTGAAAAGATGGTTGATGTAGGCATCGAGCCACCGGGTGTACACAATCAAAGTACTGTTGGATTAAACGGTCGGCAGCACCGCGTGTCGGGAGCAGACTCTCAAATGAAGGAGCGTTGCCAACCTGTCCCATGAAGAAATTACTCGAAGGGGGATATATGAAGGACTCGGGCGGAGGAACTGGGGCCAAGAAGTACTTGGCACATCTGCTGCAGGATCTGGAGTCTGTGACGGCATATGTGGAGGTATTGGGATTGGGGGTGGCCCTGGCTTGCCGTCGATGCCGTTCGATATCTATGAATCGCTATCAGTATTTGCTACATGTTGAGGTCCATTGTAATTTTGGGCGCTTACCTCTTCCGCCAGACCTGGACGTGATACACCACCAATTCTTTCCGTGATGCGAACCCTTCCGATAGCGACACCCAGGTCAATGAGATCGTCCATGCCACCATCGGCATCGTCCTCATAAGTGATGTCTAGGGCGACAAGGTCGGTTGGTTCAAGTTCACGGTCATCGGCAAACTCGCCTTCGACATCGTCGGCTAGGATGCGCTGCTGCTGAGCAGCAGGAGAATTATTGTGTGCAACATCACGCTCCAGCTGCCGCTCCAGAGAGCCGACCTTCTCTTTCATTTGCGTCAGCCGTAATTGGCTTGCCTCGTCCAATTTGGGCCCAAGGTAGAGACAGTCCCGGTGAAATTTGACACAATTGCTGCATGGTTGGCTCTTATCGCACTTGAGCTTACGCCGGCGGCACTCGAGGCAACTGGTGATCATGCGCATGCGGCGACGGATCTGCTTGGAGGCGGGCTGGTAAGACGGTGTCGCTTGTTCGCTGCCACGTTCAGCTCCACTGGAACCGGGAGCCCAGCCAGAATCGCTGCCCATCATTGAGGCTTGAGAAGCAGCTGAGGGTGAGGGACCAGGGACAGGAAGTCCGAGACCAGCAACGGCAACCGAGTTGTGGTCGGGCCCAAGGCCGCTGCCATCTCCACCGGGGACTCCACTCAGGTAGGCGTTGCTAGAACCACCCGCGCCGGGCATGAGACCCGCTCCGGGGCCGGGGGTAGGCAGTGGGACGTATCCGGTCATTGTATTTTGCGGCGTGGTGTTGGTAGGGTGAACAGCTGCTGGAGCTGGTCTATGTGCGTGTGACAAAGGCGGCAGGAGCGTGGTTGGCAACGCAGCCGGATTGGCTCTGTGCAGCGCATGCCCAGACGCAGTAAGCGGATGCAGGTCCGCGTTTGACACAGACCGCAGGGCTTGTCCGGGGTTTTGGCCAACGCCAATGCTACCGCCCCCATCTGCATGCCGCTTCCAAAGCTGCCGCCACTAACACCCAGGGCGGCAGGGCGACCGCCCGGCAGGGTGACGTCGCCGCCGCTCATCTGCATCATCATTGCCTGGTCCGCCCGGACATCACGGAGATGCTCCGGTAGGGTGACTCCGGCGTCGTTGGGCTTTGGATGCTGCGGCTCAGCCGACCAAGCATCCACCGGAGTTGAGCTTTGCTGGCGTTGATGGGCACGGCTATCCATGAGTGGCGGTTCTTGACGGTGTGGCCCGGTGGCATGCGCATGTGCCTCTAGAGAAAGATAGGCGCCAGAACAGAGCCCGGCATTGCTGGAGGAAAGGGAACCGTTCTTGAGTGCAGACCAAGGCCGATTTATGCGCCCTCCGCGGGTCACTGGTGGTCCTCCTCAAGGCGCCACAGGTCAGCCAATCCTGTGGCGGCGATTCATGGCTTCTTGCAGGGTTGGTAGATCTGGGTAAGCTTTACGGCTGTTGGCTGACTTTGGGAGCGTCCGGTAGTGTTGTTGGTTCCCGGATCCTGCTCCTTGTGCGACCATGAATAATTAGCGGTTGGGGCCGGGCCCGTTTTTCGTGTGCGCAGTGCCCGATGCAGATGCAGATGAAGATTGATGCGGATGCAACCCGGTCACCCACCCATCCCTGGTCTTCATCATCCATCCCTATGGCATGGGCGTAGGCATACGTACCTAGGCATAGACTAGGAAGTATCCCAGAGGGATGGATGGCGGAACTTGACGGACTGGACGCCTGGACGTCTGGACGCCTGAACGCCCAGTCGCTCCTGCCATGCAACGCGCGGGCGCGCCTACCTGCTTCGGCCCCCAAAACTCTCCCATGAAGATTGACGCACGTGCCTGCTTGTGCCTTTGCCTTCAACCTTCGCGTACCTTTGGGCCCTTTGGACTGAGCCTTGTCTTCCAACAAGGCCAGCCCTGTCTCATGTTGGTTGTACCCAGCACTCTGGCAGGCTTCTAAGTTTGGCCCAAAGCTTCCTCAAGGATCTTGCCCCAAAGGATCTCTCTTCCCATCAAACCCACAGTCCCAAAAGGCGGCCAATTGGTGACGGTCCCATCTCTCTCTCGGCCTAGCGATAGACGTCAGTCACGTTGCAACTCCATCGCGCCACGGATAGTCAAGACGTTTCGTCTCTGTCAGTCGTTGCATTTGGACTTCTATCTTTACATTGGGGTCTAGTCTAATCTATTTCGCTCTACCACGCTCTTCGTCTCCTACAGCCTGACGTAGGTTCCTCCGGGCCCAGTGTATCACCGTTCTCCACTGTCTCAGCTCCTCGATGCTCCTCTTGGCCGCCTCGGGCCCGTCGCTCTCGGCTATCATCTGCACAAGCCATGCCAGCCGTTGAGTCCTGCCGAATTGACCCTCCTCTAAATCCTTTATGATGATCTTGGTCAACACGCCAATAATCTCCAGGGTACGCCTCCGCTGAGCGCCCGGTAAGAAGAGGCGCACAGGTCGATTCGTCGTAGCAACTGTCGATCCGTTAGGTGCTTTGCACCCATATACAGCTCGACCATTTCGTCAATGAGCTTTGTCTTGGCTCGGATCTCTCCTTCCGAGAGTAGCTCACCATCCTCCTTGAGCCGTAGCATCGACCAGACATTCGGTTCTATATCCGGGTCTTGGACCATTGGCTCCACGTAAGGTATCCACGCTCTCCAATCCCATTGTTTGATCCTTTCGCCGCTCTCATCATTCATTCGTGCCGTGTGGTACAGCTCGTAGGCGCGTCTGTAATCGCCCAGAGCCACCGCAATTTCCTGCAGAATCGTCACGTCTCCCTCTTGAAGTGGCACTGCATTGACTTCGTCAAGCAAAGTCTGAAAAATACCAGGCTCACGAAACCAGAATTGCAGCTGGCGCATCCCAGCTTCGGGATTGTCCGACCTCATTACGTCTCTGAACAAGTCCTTCAAATGCGATATGCTCGGCACATATTTTCGGTTCAGCAGCTGCTTCTGGCATTCTGCTGATAGCATGTCCGGGCGACACAATCGTCCCGCCAGCAGTAACCATACCTGCTGGCCATTGATTTTCTCGCCCTTGGATATCAATATTCGATAGATGTCCATAACTGTCTGGTTACTTGTATCTGGCTCGAAAGCTGACGTTAACAGCCACCCCAAAAGCCGCTGTCTGACTTCCTGCCGGGATATCCGAACATCTTGGAGGTAAGCTTGCAAATGCGCATCAACCGCCTCGCGTTGGGCACATGTGAGTTTTTGCAGGGCCTGGCCAAAGATCTTTGCCGACATCGACCAATTCCGTAGCATGGATCTACCGCGTATTATCTCGGCTTGGGCTCGTTGGATGAATTCAAACAACCGCTCAGATGACATCCGTTGTACAGCTTCGGCAGGCATTCGTTGCAGCATGGACAAGAAAAGACGGTCGTCCTCCACGCGCTTGTGTACCGTGCATAGCTTTTCCGCAGCAGCTAACCATACGCCAATGGGGTCCACCCGAGTACCTATCGTTGGGAGATAGCATAAGTTTGTGATGATGCTTCGCTGTATTTTCCTTCTGACTTGACGCAATAGTTGTTTTCCCTCTATTTGGCGCTTCGTAATTTGATCCAGGGGTTCAAGGGCCAAGCTTACTTCTGCAGCTGAGATGGTTCCGCTCGTGATTCTTCGTTTCAGCGCATCACAACAAGATGCGCAGAGATCCAGGATACGCTTCTCATCCTTTATAACAAGATTGCAAATATTTTGTCGAAGTTCAAGGATTTCTAAGGGAGGGATCTCGGTTGACAAAGATGTATGTGTTGTGGTGTCCGAGCTTATCTCATATTTTGCGGGGAAAGTTGTTGTACATCGAGCTCATTAGATAATTCGCAATCAGATTGTTGCCGTTCAGCAGCTCTTGGTCTAGGGCTCGTATCGGTTGAGGGCGGCTCGAGGTCGGGGTGGTCTGCGTCTGCGTCCTCGAGCCAATGAACCAGTCGGTTAAACAAGGCATTGGGACTTATGCCTTGCCTCTTCTCCTTGCGTAGAGCCGCCGTAGTTGGAGGCTCCCATTTTGACGCATCGCCGCTTGCAGCGACGGCAAACTGCCAGCCAGGTTGGGGAATCCAATTACAGGTATGGTGCCAGTCATATGGCGCTTGCCCATGCGTCGACGGCCCTCAAGAGGTCCCAGGTATGATTTTATGTGCCTTTTCTGTTCTACATTTTGTTGTAGGCATCGCTCAGGAACTCGACTCGGGGCGGTGTTGGCGACCTGGCTTTTGATGCCAGGAGCTGGGAGCTGTCGCGCGACAGTCGGTCGGCATCGGGCCGGCGGCCGTGCAGGCATGGGCCCGGAATTGCGTTGTAGAATGTTCAATTGTTTTGAAACCAGTCCATTGCGTTCCTGGCGTGAGAATTGGTCTGATAGGACCGAGGAAAGTGGTTGGACGGCCGGAATATAACAAAGCACCGCCTGGAAAGCCTCGAAGACTGAGCTCACGATTCGTTTACCAGATAAAGACAGGCTCAATGTTTCGAGCGCCCGGCAGAGGCAAAACGTTGGTCCGACAGGCTCGATGACTAACCCAAACGCACGCCCCAGGCCCGTGATACCCGCGCCCCTAGCTTCTGCTTCCGGGATAGCGTCTTGGTGCCGAGGCCTGTCGCATTTATCAATTTCCTCGATGAAATTGACCTGCAGGGCACCAGCTCCACGGCAAGGGGTTAGCATCACCGACCACCTGGTCCTTCTGTTGTGGAGGCGGGCCTGCTACTATCGGAGAGCATCCAAACAAACACGGCGCTTCTACGTTTCGCCTTCCACGGCTATCGGCTTTGTCCGATCATGATCTCCTCGACCTACTGAGCGTTGTATCCTTTTTAGGGGCTTGTGTCGTCAACACCAAGCCTTTCCCACCCCTCTCTCCGTCATCCTTCATGGCTGGTACACGACCGTTACTGCTGTGAGCTGCTGTCCAAAGGACGAACATGGAACCCGTCGTGTATGACGAGACGCCTTTGGCTACGTATCTCAAAGGTATGTTTGCTACGCCATTGCTTTCTCATAGTCGCCGCCCTTGCTGACGGTCTACAGATGAAGGGGACGGATCGGAAACCGACTGGGCACATCTGGTGCAGACGCCTTCGCGCAGGTCTTCGTCACCCTCGGATTCTTCACCCCAATTGAGCCCAGTAACTGCCTTCGCCCCTACCGGTCGCCCGCATGTCAAATCACGACTCCGATCTCATATACCAACTGCCTTGCGGATTGACGTCCCACGTGCATCATCTCTACAATCAATGCGTAGGCATTGCTCGGTGCGTCACCCTTGGGATACACCCATCCGCCAGGCCCTCTCTATTCTTTTGGCTAATCTTATGGCTAGGCCGCAGTGACTGCAAGCATCGATCGCGCCGACAATGCCAGGTTCCTCGAGCAGTTTCGATACACAATTGTCGCTTCTCAACTTCTCAGCGCATGGGCGGTCCCTGGCCAGCACCAGCCGACCGCTGGCAACCTCAGTGCACCCGAAGTGAGCCAGCCTACTACCCAAATATCTACCGAGGGCGTGACCTTCTCCGTACTCGGTGCCCTTGTTGTCGCCGTCATCTCAAGCTCGATGTGGCATGCCTCGCCAAACTATATTACGTGGAAGAATGTCAGTTTTCTCGTTGCCTTGATAGCTGCAGGACTCGGCATAGGGCGTGTTCATATGAGACGACAATGGCTACGCTATCAAAGGGATCAGTCCTTGTCCGAACTGAAATCATTCATATCACAATCACACGACTACGACCGCGTGACTGGGTCAGCTTTGTCCCTAGTCCAAGAGGTTGAGCTCGTGTCGCGTGGGTACCGGATGTAAGTTGAAATTGGGAGAATAGACTCCGTTAGGTATGCTAACTTAGATTAGAAGCGCGCCATTACCTCCTATCAGTCGCATCGAAGATCGATCCCAGCACCGCAGATGCGTTCGCTTGCGCAAAGCATTGAAGGCCTCCTTCACAGATGTTTTAAAAACTTACGGCCAAGTCTCCAATGTGGTCAAGGCCTTCTCCGAGCAAACGGACTTGGAGAAATACTACGACATTTATGATATCTCGGACTTTGACATCTCAGATGCTCTCCAAGGCGCCGATGGGATCCAGCTTGAAGAAGCCGAGTTGTTGAGGTCACTCAAGATTCTAGCAGCACGCTTTCATACCACACGCAAGATGTTCCTCTGCGCGCTCCTCGCACTTGACGCGTCGGAGGACAATTCTGATTTGTTACGATGGACAGCCGTGGCGGAGGCTCTGCGTAATTTGAGAACTTCCACGGAATCCGCGTATGTGGGTGTTCAAACAGTTCTAGAGGAAGAAGAATGTAAGAGACCCACCTGACGTGGCTGTCGTATACTTCCATGTGAGTACTGACGATGTCATAGCATTCCCGACACCTCCCACCCCCAAAGTTATCTCCACGCCCGGGAAAGAGCGTTGGCGTGCTCAGCTCCGGAAAATTAACTCATTATCCACTGGTATACGTGGATTGCAAGCCAAACTACAGCTATTAAGAGAAGAGTCAGGCATGGCACTGAACGATTCCAGCGACATTTCCGAGCTGGGCCCGGATCTGATGGTACAGTATGAATCTATCGGTGCCGATCTCAAGGAGCTTATGTCGGCGTGGGAAGAGGGCAAGGCGGCGCTTGCTCTTGGCATTGATAGGAACGAGAAGAGGTTATCGTCGATGAGCACCTTGTTTTCCCCACAAGCTCCATGAGCGGCCTCACAACTGTGGACGAGGGTGGCGCAGACGAGGCTCTAAAGGCACTGACGGGTGAGATACCACGTGCTTCCGATCTCAACGACCAGAGCGACCCGGAGACACTCGAGGTGTTCGAAGCCATCGCTCTACCAAGGCCCCGAAGTACACTGACTCAGGAAGAGCGCATCGTGAAGATGCGGGAGGAGCGAGAACAGAAGGCACAGGCGCGACAGCAGATGGACGCGACCAGGGGCATGCTACGGGAACTCGAGACGGTCATCAATCTTCGCCCGAGAAATCGCACCAGCCTACCACTGGGTGGACGCATTGTGTCGATGTGAATTGGGAGTCAAGCGTCAATATTTTTTTATCTGATATTTTCAAGCATCTATACTACGGAGTAGTTGGGCTTACGACAGCACTGAACGATTTCTTTGGGTAAACTAGCATTGGGGAACAGCTTTTAGATTCTAATGATATTAATTACTTAGACCCTTACTGTACATGTACAACCTAGGAGTGTAAGATGATATGTGGACCGATACATGCTTCCCTGGCTTCCGATGGGTGATTTATCGATTCAGATCCATGCGGTGGATACAACAAGGTGAAGTAAGCCACCGTGATAATTGTCCATTTATACCTACCCAATTCGATTAGAGTAGGCAAGGGAAGAACGAGGTGGGCCACAACCGCATTGGGTAATACCATGTAGTGGTGATGGAATTTGGGTACCCTGTAGTAGCTATAGGTTAAGTGATTACCTATGACACGAACACGACAATTAAGGTCTTTCGGTGCCCCGCGTTCGGTTGGCGTCACAATTTCACCAGAAAGACGCGTCTTAATCCACCGGCAGGTAGCTCGCGTGTTAAGTGGCCCCTCTGAGCAACCCTCACCTGGCAACCATTTTGTCAACTCTGCTAGTCCCATATCATCACCAGCTTCCACAAACATCACTGCCTCCGAACCCCTCTACTCTTTGCCCACCTGCTCCAGCTTGTTGAGCTCTTGTATATTCCCTCCTCACGCCCCAATCACCATCTTCAATTCACATCCACAAGTTAGTACCATTCACACCCAACTCTCCTCAAAGCAATAGACGAGCAGGATTCTAACGCAGACCAGACATGTTGGAGGCACGACTCGGACAGGCCAGCATCCTGAAAAAGGTACGCAGACCCCTTGACTGGTAGTCATATCTCATCTGTATTCCAAAGTTGCTAATATGTCGGTGAACGTATAGGTTGTCGACGCGATCAAGGATCTGGTTGTGGAGTGCAACTTCGACTGCAATGACTCTGGTATTGCTCTGCAGGCCATGGACGCCTCGCACGTGGCCCTCGTCTCCATGATGCTCAAGGCCGAGTCCTTCTCGCCTTACCGATGCGACCGCAACATCCCACTCGGCATCAACCTCACCTCCCTGACCAAGGTGCTGCGTGCCGCTCAGAACGATGACATTCTTACCCTCAAGGCCGAGGATGCTCCCGATGCCCTGAACCTGGTCTTTGAGACGGGCGAGAACGACCGCATCAGCGAGTACGACCTGAAGCTTATGGACATTGACCAAGACACAATGGCCATTCCAGAGACCGAGTATGCTGCTACGATCGCGATGCCTGCTGCCGAGTTCCGCCGCATCTGCGTCGATCTTGCAGCCATGTCAGAAGCAGGTACGTACCCGGAGGCCGTTGTTGATAGCCGTTCACAAAACCTAGTCTCTTGATATTTTCTGTATGCTAACAAATTTTTCTTCTTCTCAGTCACAATTGAGGCGACCAAGGACGGCATCAAGTTCTCGGCAAACGGTGATATTGGTAACGGTGCTGTGACGTTGCGAAGCTTCACCAACGTCGAGAAGCCCGAGCTTAACGTGGACATCGAGCTCACGGAGCCCGTATCTCTGACCTTTGCGCTGAAGTACCTGGTCAACTTCTGCAAGGCTTCCGCTCTGTCAAACCAGGTCAAGATTTGCTTGGCTCAGGAGGTGCCGCTCCTCGTCGAGTACCCTCTCTCCGGAAACAGTTACCTGCGCTTCTACCTGGCGCCCAAGGTAAGACCTTTGTCTTTGGTGATGGACCCTCGCTCGGACAGCCATTGCTGACATCAGGCACAGATCAGCGACGACGAGTAAACATAATATCAAGACATAATCCCGAACTTTGTATGGTTGGCGTTGATGTAGAGCGATGTGGACATAGTCACACCTATGGGAGGACCCCGAGAGACGGTGAGGTAAAAATGGATACCAGACACTGTTGGCATTTTACATGTAGCTACCTTAGCCGACGATGGCCGCACCGCAAGTGGCTGTCGTTGGCTATCACGATAATGACTCAAGACACGTTCAGTCAATTCGCCCGTGCGCCGCCCGCCATGACATGGTCTGCCTTGAACGCCTGACCCGAGCCTTGCATGCAATTGAACTGAGAGAAAGGAAACATTTCCCACGGTGGGGTAGGTTCTGGCCAGGCAGCGGGGCAAAAGCCTTTCTCGTAACGGCCATCCAGGCCAGGGCCTAAATCGGAGAAGGAATGACTACTGTACGCCTTGCCATACCTTGTTAGTACAGAAAATTGGACGCTTATTGTCGCTATGCGGCGATTTCACACCAGGTAATCCGTAGTAATAGCACAGTTGCTTGGGACTTGGCCCAGGTAGTGGAGCGTCCTCTGTCGTCACAAGGCCTTGGGTTTGGTTTTTGCTGCCACACTCCCCTGTCCAACTCGGGCCTGTATCATCGTCAGTCATCCTGTCATGGTCAGTCACAATCGTCTGACGAGATAAATATTGCCGCGCTCCCCAGAAGCCCCACACACTTCAGCGCAACGAGTACTCAAAACTTTTCTCGTGTTGCCCGTATATCCGCAATGACGGCCACAGATGTCCAAGTGCCTGTCACGCGGGTCCTAGCCGTGGCGAGCCATGTAAGTCCTGCCTGGTCCGAGCGATCCAGGATGATGCTAATCTTTCTCGCGCCTCACCAGGTTGTGTCTGGGTTGGTTCACCACCGGAGGGACGGGAATTCATGGAACGACTGCTTATGATGTCTCAGCTACGTAGGGAACAAGATTGCCGTGTTTGTCCTTCAGTCCCTGGGCTGCGATGTTGCTGCTTTGAATACGGTTCAGTTCAGTATAACACCCTCTCAGTCTCACATGTTCTAGAGTGTCGTGATAAGCTAACAGAGGGTGTCCTTGGACAGGCAACCACACCGGCTACAGGCAATGGAAAGGCACGAGGGTATCTGCGCAGGAGATTTCAGATCTCTACGAGGGGTTAAAGCAGTCCTATCTGGATGACTTTGATATGATGCTCTCTGGCTACATACCCGGTGCGGAGGCCGTCGCTGCCGTGGGCACTATTGCGCGAGAGCTCAAAGAGAAGACGACGACGAGACCCGGTAAGTTCTTCTGGGTGCTAGATCCAGTCATGGGCGACAACGGCAAGATATATGTTGCAGAAGAGGTTGTCCCCGCCTACAAGGCTCTCATCCCTTACGCCGATCTCATACTACCAAACCAATTCGAGGCCGAGTAACTCTTCCCTTCCACCCATTCATACCCTCCAATGCTAAGAAACATGCACAGGCTTCTCTCCGGGGTCAAGATTGTCGATATGGACAGCCTTGCGCAAGCCATCCAGGCTTTGCACAACCAATATCGCATCCCCACGTTGTCATCACCTCGGTCAATCTATCCGCGCCTGATCATCCGCCCTCCCATCTTTCCGTCGTTGGTTCTAGCATGACATCGGATGGCAAAGCCCGGTTATTCAAGATCGTTTTCCCTTCCATCGACTGCTACTTCAGCGGTACGGGCGACATGTTCGCCGCCCTGATGGTTGTGCGCATGCGCGAAGCTGTTTCCAACGTGCCCGGTCTCGGCGACCGAGCCAGCTGGTTGAGCGATGATGCCACGCCAACTCTGGAGCTGCCGCTCGTCAAGGCTGCCGAGAAGGTCCTCGCCAGCATGCATGAGGTGCTGTCCCGGACAAGCGAGGGTATGAAGAGGGTAGTGGAGCGGACAGTTGCCGAGATGACCGAAGAAGAGAAAGCGGATCAGAAGAAGGGCCACCTTGTCCAGACCAAGGCGGCAGAGCTACAGCTCGTGAGGCATCCTGAATGCATCCGGTCCCCGACCATCGAATTCAAGGCAAAGGTCTTGTGAGTGTTTTGGGAAACATCCTAGAGCCACAAAAACTACGAGGAAATCCGAGTTTCTTGCTACACGGGACGAAGACGAAATGCCCACATAGAAAACTAAACCTCTTAGACTGGTCGCCATCACATCGACCTTGACTGTTTCATTTGTGTACGCAGTTCTACGCATCCCATCTTGGGCTATTCTAGAATTCAATCATAATCTTTGTTCGTCAATGTCGTTCTTCGCGTCCATGTTTAATCCATCATGCCCTTAACCAGTGCTTCCGAAACCACCAGCTCCCTCACGCTCTCTGCCAGCTCCTGCACCTCGACAACCTCGGGGGTGTAGATACGCTCAAGGACCAGCTGGGCGATGCGGTCGCCCTCCTTGATCTCGTAGTCGGTCTCGGCGTGGTTGAACAGAAGTACCTTGACCTGGCCACGGTAATCGGCGTCAATCACACCAGCGCCAGTGTCGATGAAGTGCTTCGAGGCAAGGCCGGATCGAGGTGCGATGCGACCGTCTGAATTCGTGAGGTTAGCAAAGGCTAGATACTACCCGTACTGGCGTGTTTCAGCACGTGGCCATGTGACTTACAGGTTCCCTCAGGCACGGCGATAGCAATGTCGGTATCGACAAGCACCTTGCCACGGGCAGGCACGGTGGTATCCCGCGCAGCGTAAATGTCGTAGCCAGCGGCAAAGGCGCTGCCCGGGTGGGAACACGGCCCTTGTCCGACAGCTTCTTGACCTGCAGTGGCGGAGGGGTCGTCATCGTGCTTCCGTTCTGGTCGTTTGTGGTCTTGACACGCTTAGCGGGAGGGAGGTGGTGATGTTGTTGGGTTCGACGGCGTCAGGAGCGCTGGACATGTTCCCTTCTCTTGAAACGGCAGATTGGGAATAATTACAGTTCGAGGCCAGATGGAGCTGAACGAGGGGTCAATTCTAGTCAATGTGGTGGAAGCTGGTGGGGAGGTGGAAAGGCGGTGACGCGACGCGACGAGCTTCGAGGGACGCGAAATGGTCGAATTGGCCAATGAAAGCTCCGCACGTTAAGGGCTTGCATTACGACGACCTTAGTGTGAGGTGAGGTTATGCGCTGGCGATGGGCTTGGTGACTAAGGTGCGTGCTGGATAGCACCATCGGCTTGGTGACCGACCTTATGGGCCAGCGGTTTCGAGATGGGCACGGGAAGAGACTCCTTGTTTCGAGATAGGCGAATCCGTAGATCCGCGTTGCATGATCCAAAACAAGCTTCATCTGAGGTGAAAGGTTTCAGCCAACAAAGTCGGCTTGAAACAGATTTATGCTCTACTTCCGGTAGTTGATTCTTCTAGCAAATCCAAGAATTATACCTCGATGTTATACAGTACGCGTTAATCTCCCCTACGATTCGAGCTCCCTGCCAAAATCTATCAACTTGAGCTTCGTTGCGTCTTTTGGGTGAAATTGCGCAACCTTGGATCGGACCAGAAACCTGGCCGCTGCCGACTCGCGTGGAAGCTCAACATACGAGGCCGAGCTGTCTCCTCCAGCTTCGATGAGCCTGTTCAGTAGTTCCTCAGTCAGCTGCCTCATTTCTGTAGCAGCAGCTGCAACCTCGTCGGCGTCTTGTCTCTCTTGCTCGTTGGCTGTGCCCCAAATTTCATCGATGCGTCTCTGCCTTTTGTCCTCGTCCAACCCTCTTTTAGCCTTCTGGGTTTTGCCCTGGGAGTTGAAACCCGCGGCCAATGTATCCGAGTCGATTTCCATAATGTCTCCACGACGGGGCCACCTAGCTCTTCTGCAGCGAGCATCGCTGCCAGATGGTCATTGATGAAGTTGTTTAGGGCCTTCATCAACTTGGAGGTTTCCTTATTGTAGGTCTTTCGCCGTGCTTTCAGTTCCGCTAGACGCTTAAGCGCGCCATCCTCTGGTCGGATATCAGCAGCGTCGTCCAAGTCTTCCTTCAATCTCTGGGTTCGCGCTTCCAGCGCGTCAGCAAGCAGTTTCTGATCTCTCAAATTGGCCTGGTCAGCCTCAAGCTGGCGTTCGGCCTGCTCAAGCTCAGGATTGTGAGATGCTAAGAATACTTTGGTCTCTTCTACGGTCTGGTGAGTTTTGCGCAAGGCTAGCAACGCAGGGAGGATAGAGCCAGGGAATGGTAAGAACGGCTCAGAATTGGTGACATTTTCCAAAGCCACCTTGATCAACTCTGCTTGAGCCGCTGATGAAGAGGGTATTTCTGGTGCATCTGATCGGAGCTTGACGTAATTTAGCCAAGGTTCAAGAGGATAGATCCAAATAGGTGCTCACCTTTTCGAGTTCTGTCTCGTGCTCGCGAAGCTTGCGTTGAAGCTCCTTCAGGGTGTAGTCCATACTGGCAGCATGAGCCTGCGATTCACGATCACGATCCATCCTAGCAGAACAGGAGGGATAGGCTGAGAAGGGTATGGTGCGGCGGTCGTGCTGTATTGAAAGGCGTGTTGCATATGCAAGGGTCTGACTGAGCCTCGTAGAAGTGCATCAGTAGTCGGGTCGTGTTGGAGCAATTTCACAATGAAAATAGCAGCGCGACGCGGTCACAGCAGTCGTATTGCCGAGCCAAGTCGGCACGATAACAGGATCTAAATACGGCAAATTATCCTGATTTCGGTGAGATGCAAGAGAGATTCCTGATTTTCTATGAGGATCTTCTACTTTTGCTTTTTTGTGCAATATTTTCTTTTGGTTGCTTTCAGCTCGAGGAAACATACATATGCCAGGGAGGGAGATGGGGCCCAGCATGAGGTTTTAGTCCAAAAGCCAAGAAAGAAAGCCCTGCGGTACTGTACAGAGTCTTATGCTGTTTGCTTCCTACCTATGCAGAGCTCCCCAGGCAAGGTACAGTACCTTAGATGCCTGGAAAGGGAGCTGGCCTCAGCTGCCCACAAGCTACACAGTGCTTGTGCTAGGCCTTGCCCATGCCCCTGTCCCACGGATCGCCCATGCACTGTCTGAGCTAGCACTGTAAGCTTGTTTTTAATGCACTGTACAGCCTTCCAACCGCGCTCCCGGGACGTCGACAAAAACCTCACCCGCACCGTCTTCACGTGACTTTCCAGCACTGTGAATATGGGGCTAGGAGATCTGGTTTCATCAAAGCTCTTCCTGGTCCTCATCCCAAACCACATCCGCGACGCGATCTCTCCTGACAGCGTCAACCTTCTTCCAAGACCCTTCCCCATCCCTTCTCTCGGAAAGGAGTTACGGCAACCTGTCGCGAGTCACGTCTCGACTAACCACCTAGTCTCGCGGGACCTTTTCTGTCTCCCTTTTCTCGCACTCTCAAACCCACGGCGGTGCGACCCGTTCTGCGACACTCATAACCTTACCTCACCTACCCAGCTCTGAGTAATCCGAAAGGTACTGTAATTCACGAGCGCTTTCGACTCAACGCTTCCTTCCCATCGATTCCTCCCTGCTCTTCACCGTTCCGAAGCGCAGGACCCTGTCTGCTGGTTGAGGCGACCACGACGTTTGCGATAGCTTGACTTGCGAGGACTAAACCATCTGCCAAAAGGTTTGAGCTGTGCGCTTGCCCTCTTCCTTTCCTGCTCTCGATACTTCTGTCCTACCTCATACCGATCGCTTCACCTCCTCCACTCCAACACAGCTGTACAACCTCACCATCGTCCTCTCTCTCTCTCTTCTCTCCATCTACAAACCGTCCGCCCACGCACTTGGACGGCCCCATTTCACGAATCCCCGGAGCACCTTGCGCAGAAGGAAAAAGGATACCCTTTCGTCAAGTTTCTCTTCACCTACCTCAACCCGTCACTATCTGGGCAGCGCCCTTACCTACCGAGACACACTCACATCACGATCTACATCACCCGAAGCTCGATTTCTCCGGCCCAAGTCACTACACCAGCACGTTTTCCTTGGGAAATCCCTGAGTGTAGAATAAGACGAGAAAAATATACAAGATCCAATTTTCAAATATACGGCCTGCAAAACGCCTAGATAACCACTCTGTGTGACCAGAGTACTAAAAAGCTGAACAAAATGTCGGCATCTCCACCACAGCCAACCCAGTCGGCCAAGCGCCCTCTAGAGGAGCCATCCTCGCCATCCCGAGCCGGCGATCAGCCCGAGGCAAAGCGACCTGCGCTCGACAAGGTCATCAGAAATGACGAAGAAACAAAGGCGCTCGACGAGTCTGTCGAGACCCCTGTAGAAGCCGCTGAGCAAAACGGCGACGAAGAGACGAACGGCGCCAAGGCCGAGCCCGCAGAGACGGCGGCCACAGATGCTGGCTCCGAAGTGAAGGTCGGCGCCGCCACCGTTGCTTCGACATCAGCAGCGGCCAACTCTGCAGCCGCTCACGACGAAACCTCGTGGATTCATATTCGTGCCGTCATCTCTAGCCCGGAAGCCGCCACGGTCATTGGCAAGGGCGGTGAGAATGTCTCCAACATCCGCAAAATGTCGAATGCCAAGTGCACCGTGAGCGATTACCAGAAGGGAGCTGTCGAGCGTATCCTGACAGTTAGCGGCATCGTCGATGCGGTGGCAAAGGTAGGCTAAGACGGTACTGTATTCGATCGAGTAACTATTGCTGACATTTGGTTGGTAGGCGTTTGGTTTGATCATCCGCACCCTTAACAATGAGCCCCTCACCGAAGCCTCGACTGCATCATCTAAGACGTATCCCTGCGTCTCCTTATTCCTCACATCCTCATCGGCTCCATTATCGGTAAGGGCGGTGCTCGCATCCGCGAGATCCAGGAAGCATCAGGTGCCAGACTCAATGCATCAGACTCTTGCCTTCCTATGTCGAGCGAGAGGTCTCTTGTAGTGATGGGTGTCGCCGATGCTGTTCACATTGCCACATACTATGTGGGTAGCACTTTACTCGAGCAGCTTAACGAGCGTTTCGGCGGACCCGCTGCCTCTGCTTATGCCACTCGAAGCGGTGCTCCTGTCGGTTCCATTCCTGGAGGCATGCAGGTAGTTCCTTACAGCCCACAGTCTCCGGCCGGCAACTACGGCCGTGGTGAAAACTACGCCAGGCATCACGAACGCCGCCCCCGCATGCTGCCCCGCGCCATACCCTCAGCAATATCCCCATGCTGTTCCCTCCGCCAACCCGGCGGTGCCCATGCAGTATGGTGGTCAGGCAGCGGCAGGATATGGCGCAGCTGCCCTCACGTGCAACCTCACATGGCACCCCATACTGGCCCGCAACCTCACGGCGCACCACATGCCCAGCCCATGCCGGGAGCAGGTATGCCTGGCGGGCCCGTTACCCAACAGATCTACATTCCGAATGATATGGTTGGCGCCATCATCGGTAAGGGTGGACAGAAGATTAACGAGATACGCCAAATCAGTGGCAGTGTTATCAAGATCTTTGAGCCACAAGACAACAGCAACGAACGATTGGTAACGATCACGGGAACCGAAGAATGCAACCGCATGGCTTTATACATGCTTTATTCACGACTAGGTAAGCCCTTCATTCAAATAGTGCGTCTAAGCATTGGCTAACCAAGATGTTTAATAGAATCGGAGAAGCATCGCATCTAGACTTGTGATGGTGTACAGGCCCTCGCATTCCTTTGCATGGAGCTACCGAACACAGCTGGGGCGAGACATGAATACTTGCGCTTGATTGGAGCAAGTACTGGCAGGTATAGGCGTAACCTGATAGTGATTAAGGAGTTAGGACGCAGGCACAAGATTGCACGGTGGATGGGTCAGATCACAGGTTCGCGATAGTCGGGTGGGTTAAGCAAAAAGAGTTAATATTTGATGAACTCCGGAGCTCTTTGATTGGAATCTGTTTCAATAGAAACAGTATTAGATATTAGTGTAAGGAGATAATGACAGATATGTGATTGTTCTAAAAGGGCCGACCGAAGTGCATGGCAGTTCTACCACGGGTTATGCTGTAGCGCAGATTTCTGGACTTGAACGTTTCTAGACGAGATGAGACGGCAGTACATGTTGATAAAGGTTGTGTAATATGTATGAAGCATAACGAACCGACGTCGAGACACGATCAGCTCCACGCTTGAATCTGTGGATACTAACCTGCTCGAGGCCAATAATAGTTCGTTCCTAGTAGAACCGAAGTATTCGGTATGCACCTGATACGCTTCTGGTCGCGTGGTGAGGACCAGAGCAATAATGTTTACAGATGCTAATCATCATTCACTCATAGAGTAGCAGGACGAAGGGAACCCGTGGTTATATTTAGTGTCATTGCTTCGTTACGCTTGCTCAGCTTAATATGTTATCCTTGATGGAGTAGAGAAAATCGTGGTCGTGTCATGTTGCGTCCGTGTTACATTGACCTCAGACTTTATATCATCCATCACAGCTTGGTCAAATGCACGTGGAACTGGAGATAGTCGGGGTTGTTAGCGCACTTCCCTTGGTGTGAAATAATAATATGATAGAGTTTACACGTACCATGTCAAGCTGCTTCTGGGCTTCTCGGATGTAGTGGACGTTGTTGTCAATGACTTCAAGGGCAGTCAGCATATGCGCGTTGTCCTGGTTAAACACGGAGTTTGGTGATGTAGAGCGGAATGCACTGCTCTAATACACGATGGAGTTCTAGGAAAGGATCAGGTGACTCACGCTTTCCCTCGCCTCTCTGAGCAAAGTGCGCCTCAACAGTATCCCAGCCGAGGAGGCCTCTGGCCGCGGGTCCCGCGATAGAGCCGAACCCATGCTCGGCAGGCTGCTCGAAGGAGCCGTACGCTATGCCGTGGAATCCAGGCAGGTTCCCTCAACGAGGGCTTTCGCAAAGGGCGCCAGCCGGTCTCGCACCCAGCTAGTCTCCTCGTCCACGCCGTACGCGGTGAAGCACTCAACGCAGGGCGAGTCGAGCACGGATTCGATGTCACCCTGGACGGGCATGCTCACGATAAGAGGCGGCTGCTCGTCGGCGACGGTCAGGGCCTTGAGGACGCTGCCCACGCCGTGTGCTCGGCCGAGCTGGCAAAAGCATCGAGGTCGGCGGCTGAGGACCAGCGAACGAGGACGGTCCAGCGCTCTGGCTTCTCGTGGTGGCGGCCGGCGTAGACGGAGATGACGCCGGAGACGGCCTTGAGCTTATTGCAGACGTCACTCAGAGACGCCGGCGGGGCCGAAGCGCCCTCGGGGCCGCAAGCTCGGGCTTGAAGACGAGGGTGATGTACTGGATGACTTCTTGCGACGCCATGGCTCAATATCGGTTGCGATTTCTGGAAAAGAGAAATGGTTTTCTTGTCTATATCGTCTGCGAGAGTGTGAGGTGCGGGTAGAGTGAGATAAATAGTCAACGTGACTTACACATGCCGTTGAATCCGGGTCAGAAAGGCCACCCCACCCGCTACCCTGCATCGAAACACCTTAGAAATCGGTCGAGGGATTCGAGAGGAGCCTGTCCTCTATGCTTTGTAATGTTCGGGTTTTTACGGGATTTGATTGACATTGCCTTGTCGTTTTGGAATAGAGATCTCGGAAGTGATTGTCTGTACCAACGGGGGTCTTTGAATTTTACCTTGTCGTTAACGTTACGGGAAGCACACTACAAGAGTCGACCGAGTTGTTAAATCCTAACGCCTACTTCATCTCAGGTATTACTTCATACCCAGAAAAGACGAATTGCTCCAAATTATTCCACCGAAACAAAGAAAATCTCCCCAATGGGGGCCAATGCCGACAGTCCTCCGAGATGAGGCTACGGGTGCAGGAGTAGGCTGGCAGTGGATAAGATACGCTGTGAAGTTGTCATGAAATCCACCCATCCAGAATTAGCCCTGGTGTAAACATACCCCTTTTTGGACGAGAATTCAAGCTATAGACGCTGTAGTCGACACGGTGTATCGAATGTGTAGAGATCAGGATTGACACGGGTGCTCATAAGTCTCCCCGACATAGTCAATTCCATCCGGCAACATCGTCATCATTTCCAGTATCAGCAAAGCCAGTCTCACACAACCTTGACCTCTGCCGTTTCGACACCACATCTACACTCTACACACCCAAAACAAGCACGAATCAACACGAAATCACCCTCACCTATAAACCAGAGACCACCAGGCCGCTTCAATTCCCACCATGGCCTCGAATCCCCAGCCTCTAGGGCCTCTCCCGCGGAGCTCAACCTCATCACGCTCAACTGCTGGGGCCTGCTGCACATATCAGCCCTGCGCGAGCCTCGCCTGGCCGAGATTGGCCGCCGCCTCGCCGCTCTCTCGCCTGCGCCCGATGTCGTCTGCCTCCAGGAGTGCTGGACCCAGGGCGACTATGCCGCCATTCGCCGGGCGACCCGCTCCGTTCTGCCCTACGGCAAATTCTACCACAGCGGCGCCTTCGGCGGTGGGCTCGTCATCCTCAGCAGGTGGCCCATTCACGAAAGCTCCATGATCCGCTATCCTCTCAACGGCCGGCCCACGGCCTTTTTCCGTGGAGACTGGTATGTTGGGAAGGGTGTTGCCTGTGCCAGCATCCGCTTTGGCCCGGAGCCGGGACATGTCCTTGATGTTTTCAACACCCACGTAAGTTCATGTCCTGGATCACCACCGTTGTATAATGCCCCATAAACCATGCCCATTGACTAACATTACTGCTTTTCCTCCCTGGCAAAGACTCATGCTCCATATGAGAAAGGCTCCAACAACTCATACATCTGCCACCGCGCGTCCCAATCCTGGGAAATCGCCAAGCTCCTTCGTGCTGCTGCTGACCGGGGCCACCTCGTCGTCGCCCTCGGTGACTTCAACATGCTCCCCTATCTCTGCTCCATCGGATCATCACAACGCATGCCCCTGTCCAGGACGTCTGGCGTGTGCTCCATCCAGACAGCTCACTTGGCCCAGCCGACCACCCCGCTGAGATTGCCCGTCGTCGGACCATACCGACGGCCGAGTTTAACCTACTTGAAAACGGCGCAACTAGTGACGGCATCTACAACACATGGCGTTGGAACAAGAATCAGCAGAACATGCTCCGTGCTGGCCATCCTTGCCCCGTCGATCCAGACGCTCCCGATCCACGTGGCAAGCGTCTCGACTACATCTTTACTTCAACCGGCGACGGTTCCTCCGGCCAGGCGAGCTGGGTTGTCAAGTCAGCTTCAGTTGCACTTACCGAACGCCACCCCGATTTAAATGTTTCTCTGTCTGATCATTTTGCCGTACACGCCACTATCTGTCCACGTCCGCCTCCGGATGCGACCATCTCCAAGACTCAAGCACGAACAGCCTCTACACTAGCTGCTACCCCAGACTTAGATTCTAGCACTTCTTCTAAGGACGAGGCTATCGCAATGTATGACGAAATCCTGGCTCTCATCCATTCATACACCGCTCGTGAGCTGAAGCAACGTTACTGGCGCGGGATGCGCTTTTACGCGGCCTTGATAGTTTGGCTAGCCTGCCTTGTTGCCGTCTGGTTCAGCCCCGCCAACTTTGTTGCTTTTCTCCTCATGTTGCTCAGCAGCCTGGGTCTGACGGCTGGCGTCATCGAGGGCCTACTCGCCCTGCTGTTCTTCTCATGGGAACTTCGCGCGCTCAAGGAGTTTGAGTGGGAGGTGGAAAACGCCAGGCTCATTGCCTCTGGAGGTACAACCACTTCCGACGAAGAGGATGGTGCCGATAGTGAGCTCACACAAAACAAAAGGTGAAGCTGAGACGCAATATCCTTATCTGTCACCAGATTGGCCCTCTATGTTTAACAGATATGCACAAACGGGAACACAGATATGGCCGTGGAAATTCATATGATGAATGCCGTCTAGTGATGCTTTAAGTCTACTTCTACTGTTCTATAAACCTGCGGAGATAGCTGTATACGCTCTCCGCCTGGCCGACAACCTACTTCTCAGCTAAGGTCATGACGTCCTATGAAAAGCTATGCATACTTTGGAGTTGAAGCCTCTAGAGGTTGCATTCTCCGCCATGTGTAGCCCAGAAATGCCGTCCTTTTCCTCACACGCATCACCACGTCCTTGGTCACCCTGTCTCTCAGCAGCCTGTCCCGTGGACGCTTCCGTTCCTTCTTACCATAGAATCTCACGAAATGCTTCAGCACCTCTTTCTCTTCCATCGTCAACGACGCTGTTGAATCGATTTGTTTATCCAATCCACGCAACTTTGCGGAATCGTAGGATGTAGCGACTAAGCAGACCGCCAAATCCTGCACTTCCGTGCGATAGTCACTTAGAACTACTCGCACATCACTGGGTGATAGGCCAGCCAAGGACGGCGAAGACTCAGACCAGTCTGTCACAGGCTCGGATTCGTCAAAGTAGTGTGTATCCTCAGCCCCGTGAATATGAGGTATGAACGGTGGAGTGAGCGTATGAAGATGCTCCCACGGCACACCTTTGAACCATCGGTGGGCCTTGATATCTTCTGCATCGTTTGGAAAGACGAAGGGGCTAAAGACTCGAGATTTTGAACCCCATCAAGCTGGCCCTGGTCTTTCATTTGATAGCGTCGGGAACACAAGCGGTTCTCCATACCTTGAATCAAACGATAGATCAAATCTTTGCACTTCTCTGTTGCAATTGGATGTTGGGGAAAGTAGAATCGTGTTCTATGTTCCTAGGATCAAGTCAGTGTCGGATAATAAATCCTACGCCCGTAAAGGGAGCTTACCAGAATGTTCTGTTTTGTTTGTTGTCTTCCTGCCTCTGAAAGAAAAGGAGTATGACCATACAAGCATTCATACAATATGATGCCTATGCTCCACTAATCGCAGCGTCCGTCGTACTTCTGACCTTGTACCACTTCAGGTGCCATGTACTGGCTCGTCCCAACCACCGAATTTGCGGCTGTACGATTGCTGCGTTGATTCCTCCACGCAAGAAGGTCGCAGAGATCCTCTTCACTGTTGATGCCGCGCCTCTCATGTCTCTCAAGCCCTGTCATCAAAGACTGTGCCCACTTGAGTTGTGTGTGAATATTTCGGCCCTCTTTTTGGTCTATCTCGTCGCCGTTTCCATTGATTCCCAGCTTACGCAGAAGGGAATATCGATGGCAGTTGTAGTATGAAGCGTCGTGGGACCAGTGACCATCAAATGCAAGCCCGAAGTCAGAAAGCTTCAAGTGACCTGAAGCAGATATGAGGAAATTATCAGGTTTGATGTCCCGATGAATACATTTGAGCCTATGGGCCTCCTCAACAGCGAGTATCATTTCGGCAGTGTAGAATCGAGCTACAGTTTCGTGAAGGATATTTTCCCGTATGAGCAGGCCGAGGAAGTCACCCCCAGGCATGTATTCCATGACCAGATATAGGTTCGAAGTGTCTTGGAAACTTGCTACTAAAGGGACGATCCTGTAGACTGTGGTTAGTTCAGGTACATGATTTGCACAGACAAACATACCAGTCAGATCCCTTGGAAGCGACTAGAAAATCCCTCTCAGCTCGGAGATGGCCCTCCTGACTGCTTCGAAGCATGTCAGATTTCCGAATAACTTTCATGGCGAATACTTGTGCTGAGGGGCATAATCCGATATCATCCTCTCCCGAACCAGCCTGACAACACCGAAGCTACCCTTGCCGAGAACTTTGAGAGACTCATATCTCTGAATATATGGACTGTCGCCGCTGCCTCTGGTTGCCGACTGGCTTTGCCACTTCAAAACCCGTGACTCTCGTAGGTGCCATGTCTCCTCATGAAAGAAGGATGTGCGGATGGCATGCTTTTGGGTTTCATCCAAATGTGGACTGAAGAATAACTGAGACTCCATATACCGACGTCGGCTATCACGGGCCGCCTCTCTGTTAAGCATGCTATTGAAATGAGTCTCAAAGTAAATCTTTGCGGCAGCGGCATTTTCGACGGTCAAAATCGTTGGCTGGATTTGGTCGGTGCCAGACTCAACGATGGTGTCAAGGCCGCAGCCTTCAGGGCTTGATCGTGTCCTTGGGTTACGACCATTGTTTCGTCTCCGAATGGTATCTTTGGTCACAATGGAGAAGCGTGAGTCAACCGAAGTCTTTCTAGTGGAATCATTCTCAGCAGCCGACAGCTTGCTGCTGTAAGTGGACGAGAAGCCACTACTTGCATCACTGGATGGTGTAGAGCGGGGCCTATTCAAAGACTGAACGGAGACCTTGTGTTTCACGGATGGATTATGCATCACGAGCGTGGTGCTTGACTTTAGACCCAGCGTCCCGAGGCAGATTTTCTTGGCAAAAGCTCTTGGGGTGACATGCGTGGTGTTTAGTGGTGGTGAGCAAGGTGTTTCCGAGAGGTTTCCAGCATATGTGTCCGTGTTTTCATTCGATGGTGCTGACAATACCACCGGGCTCTACTCGATAGTCGTTGAACCTTCGGATACTGTGATCTGTTAGTCTCATAGCAGGTCATATCGCAGAGGGACTGACGCACTGCTGCTATGGCTTTTTCGTCCAATGGCCTTGATGGCGCCACGAATGTCTGACCAGACCTTCGAACTCGCATGGTACAGTTTCAGCACATTAGGATCCGCGTGGTTCCCCGTTCTGTAGGTATGCGCAGTGATGGAGTCCGGTTGGCGTTGATTTGGTCAGCCGCAGCGGTTTCGAGAGGTGGATGACTGCGTTTTCGTAGCAAGGCAGGCCCCATATTGCTCACGACGACACAAATGACATCGGGTGCCTATAAGTTTGGCTAGTATAATGTTTGATGAATGGTGTGGTTCGAAGTCTATAATGAACGAAGGACAGAGCGGTTGCTCCAGAAGTATTTGGATATGGGACGGTAATGTAGTGAAGAAAAGAGGAAGAGACTGAGGGTGTTGTTGAGAGTCTGTTCTTACCCGCTGCAAGGTAATTAGAGAGAGACTCTTAACCATAGTTCCTTCCACCCATAGTTCTGTCGCAGCTCGAGAAAGCATCATGGTTGAATTGAACGTGTATTCTTCCTGTCTTCACTCCTGACTTGATTCAAGGTAGCAAATAAATCTACATTTGCTTGACTCATATTTGTGTGTCGTCTTCTGGTGCAACAAACAGGTACTGCGTTCCATCAAACCGTAACCTTGATGTAACACGTCTGGGAGGCAAGCAACATGCTATCTGGTCGTACGGACTCATCACAAGTCAAATCATATTACTGGGGCTTAACAGTCACATCATTCAGGCGAACTATTAGATCTCTCTAGACAAGCAAGTCTTTATTGAAATAAAACCATGAAACGTTGTCAACTTTTTGACATATTTTTGACATAGAAAATCGCAACTCTCTTATACGCCAATCCATGCAATGTCAGTCCTTGCCTCATCATCCACACGCTGCTTTCTCATCTCCGTCTCCCGGCAAACCGGGCTTCATGGGCAACAGCGGGTCTAAGGCTCCTTGTCATCACGTGGCATCACGACGAGGCCCAAGGCTAGTAAGAAGACATTGGGTTCGCCACTGCCGCCATACGACCGGGCTCGGTCTCAAGCAGTAGCGGCAAGGTATTGTTACAGGTGCAGTCGAGGCCCATTGAATGCACATTCCTCAGCAAACGCTATTATGGCGCTCACTTGATCTCCAGCAGCTTGACGTCGAAGGTCAGCTGGCTGTTGGCAGGAATGCCGGGCATGCCCCTGGAGCCGTAGGCGAGGTGAGCAGGGATGGTCAGGCGACGCTCGCCGCCAATGGCCATGCCAGCGATACCAATGTCCCAGCCCTTGATGACCTGGCCCTTACCGACCTTGAAGGAGAAAGGCTTGCCCTTCTTGTTGGCTGAGTAGAGTGTCAGCAAGATAATCGACGTGAATCCAGATAGAATACTCATGACTTACCATCAAACTGCTGACCGTTCTGCAGCTTGCCGATGTAGCGGACACCGACGGTGTCTCCGTTCTTGACAGTACGTCCGGTACCGACGGTGCGGTCGTCAATGGTGACACCCTGAACGACCTTGACACCGCCAGCGGCCTTACCAGCGGGCTTGGTGGAGCCGGTAGGGCCCTGCTCGAGGTTCTTGGCGAACTGAACCTTCTTGGCGTCCTTCTTGGCCTCCTCAGCGGCGACAGCCTCGCCCTTGTTGTTCTTGAGCTTCTTCTGCTGCTTCTTGGAGAGCTTGGAGTCGTCCTTGGCAATCAGGGCGTCAAGGCCCTCGGCATCCTCAGCAGGGCGCTTGTTCTTGCCCTTCTTGGTGTCGACCAGCTTAGGAGCCTCCTCCTCGTCGCTGTCGACCTCGGTGACGCGAGGATCCTCAAGGTCATCAAGGTCATCGCTCTCCTCATCCTCGTCCATGTCCTCGCCAAGGGCGTACTCCATGGCCTCGGGGTCGAAGTCGTAGTCATCCTCATCACTGTCCTCATCCTCATCATCGTCCATGATGTAGTTTCCGGTAAGGTAGACGGTGTGAGTACCGGTGACGACGAAGAAGACCTTCTCGCCGTGGTTGACGGTGATGTCAAGAGGCTGCTGGTAGTTCTGCAAAGATGTTAGCGTTTGCGTTTGCCAAGAAGCCGGTGGTAAAGCGCGGGGTTTCTTACTCTCTCGGTGTCGAGCGTGCAGATGACAAAGTTCTCGAGGTCAGCACCCTCCTCGTCATCGTCGTCCTCATCATCCTCATCGTCCTCATCCTCGTCATCGTCCTCGTCCTCCTCCACCTCCACGACGGCCTTGGCCTTACCCTTGCCCTTGCCCTTGGCCTTGACACCGTTGGGCTTGGCATCCTCCATATCCTCATCCTCATCATCGCCCTTGGTGGCCTCAAGCAGAGCCTTGATGGCGGCAGCCTGCTTCTGCTTCTTGGACTTGGCAGGGTCGCTAGGACCGCCGTTGGACTCCTCATCCTCGTCGTCCTCATCATCGTCATCATCGGCCTCAAGGAGGGCCTTCATGTACTCCTCGTCGATCTCATCGTCCTCGTCATCGTCAAGGCCAGGAAGGCACGCTTGACAATGCGCAGGGTGGAACGAGGGACGGTGGGGATGTTGCCCTCCTCATCAGCCTCTGGCTCCTCGGTAGGGTCGACGGCAGCCATGGTGATACGGAACTGGTGGAAGCTGGTTAGCGCGCGCCATCTCCAATGCGCCGAGCTCACGAGGAGCAGGCGGGACAAGCAAGCAGCGCAGAGCGATGGCCGAGCGGGTGCTGCAGATGCGCAATAATGTAACTTACAGAAGCGGGAAAGTCCATGGCGGCGGGAATCAAGATCTCGCCGGGCGGGACCTCGAGGCCGTAGACGGGACCAGGAACAGCGGACATCTTGCTGAACTTGACTTAAGAGTAGGCTTTGAAGATGGAAATGAAAATGAATGGAATGCGGCAGCGATTGATCGGAAGACCAATTTCAAGAATCTGCAGCGTAGGTGGTGAAGATGGTGTTGCGGAATGTCTTGATGCTCAGCAAGAGGGAAAAGTTCGAGAGGCGAGCCCAAATACTAGGAAGCTTGAAATTTTTTTCCCTTTAGCCACTAAGAGCGGGCGATAAGAAAGCAGATAGCGCTGGCTGTCGCAGCAACGCCCCGCGCCTGGGACTTTTGCCTCTGGCGCCTCTCACCGCCTTTGCTTCCCTCGGCTTACACCTAAGAGCCAGGGCCCATTGCTGCACAGGACGAGCTCAATTGATTCTGAAGTGCTTCTCAAAGGCATCTACATTGAAGACAAGTTCTCGAGATTTTCGAGCGACTCTATTATGGAAGGTGGCGCAGGCCATCTTCATCGTCGCGATGCCACTGAGTCGTGTTTGCTGACATGGTAACGGCGCAGCTCTGTGGATCAATCGTTCAGGGTCCAGGCACTTAGGTAGCACGTAACATACCTACTAGACATTGCAGGCAACCAAGGTAGCCCAAGGCGCTTACTAAGCGCCTGGTACGTACCCAGTTGCCAGCCTGGCAACGCTGTCACAGGTTTGCTGCCTGTTCTTTTTTGTCGGTGGGCGATTCGGATGTGTCAAGCTCCTCATGCAACAATGAACTCGTAGAGAACCTGTAGACTGCACAACGTAGGCAAGGTACCTAATCCACCTTAGTAGTACTCTACTTTTCAAAACGTAATCCGTACAAAGTTTGAGGTACTGGGTCTCCGGCATAAAGCATCTGCATTCCTGAAACTGTTGGGATGATGATATACTTCAGCAAAGCGTCCAATCACTAGAGCCCTCAAGGTAAGGCTGCATTGTTCTCACGGAGTATAAACATGTGCATTGTAGGTTGCGGTACGTCACCTGTCAAGTCGTCCACTTGCCATCTGTACACGAGGCAAGCCATCGAAGCACCGTCTGAACATCGATGAGCCTTGCCTCATGTACAACTAACTCAACTTCTCTCTAAGCTGTCAAACCAAGCGCAGCTCCACTCGTACCGCTTCACCAGGGACATACTGCGTAGCCATGTATTTATTGCCTTTCGAATTTCACGTCCAACCAACTCATTGTAGTCGAAGAATATCGTCTTAATTGTTCAGTGACCAAGTAGCCTGCTGTGGCCCCTGGTCTACTTTTCTATCGATTAAGTATTATAGAGCTAAGTATTAAGGTGTGTCGCCGCCCGCTTCTGCTCCCATGAAGCAACTTATCGCCATCTGACGATTGCCCTCACATCGGTGCCGCTCAGAAGTCATCAGCGCATCCCTTCGCTCTCAGCCTCTTATACGTTCAAGACGACTCTCTCTCAAACGCTTGTTGCTCCGCTCCCTGTAAACGAATGTAATAGACCAACCAGCCTTTGACACCTTGCCTGTTTGTGTGCCGTGGTTTTCCCTAAACTCCGGTCTTTCGCGCCGAACCCTCAATGTCATGGTACAATGCTGATGCCGATTTGCCATGCCGAGCATATAAACTTGACGAAAAAGAAATGGTCCACCGTCTATATACACGTGCGTCTTCTGAATATGCGCACTACCAACCTATCACTACCCCAAAAAGCACGGAAAAGAATCGAAATAAAAAAATGCACAACGAATCGAAAAATTAACAACCAAGTTACGTTGTCGCTCCAAAAAAATAAAACCGAGAACGACGAGGCAAATTGGCTCATTAAGCCATATCAGCAGCTGTCAACGACTTCGAGCGTTGCCTTGTGACCTTCTTGCTGACTGTGTATACGAGGTCAACGGACCAGAAGTGCGCGATTTCAGCGTGAGCGCAAGGAAGCGAACCATAGAGGGAGCAACCAGAGGGGTCAGGGCGTAGTCGAACATGTTCTTCCTCCATGAACGGTGGGAGAAGCACATGCCCTTGGATAGTCCAGCGTTGGCCATCTCCTTCTCGCGGTTAGTGACGCAGGTCTGATGGTAACCCTCATAGATGAATAGATAGCAAGCTGCGGCCATAAAACCGATGGTACGGAAGATGTTGCAAAGGCTGAAGACCCAGGCCAGGTTGTAAGGGTCATCGTTGCCATCGGTGACGAAGACGTACAGGGCCGAAGCGATGACCATGATGGTCATGTGAACTGGGATGAAGTGCGCTTCGAACAGACGGTGGTACATGTAAAAGATGTGCTCCCAGTGAGGCTCCTTGATCGTCTCCTGAGTAACGTCAGAGAAAACACCACTTTCGCGGCAGTGCTCAGGGCTGTCATCAAGCTGGCTGTCAGGGATGTAAATGTCCGAGTTATCACCATGGGTGCGGTGGAGTGGGCGGAATGCCCTGGTGGTGTGCTTGCGCTCCTGCCACAGCTCGACGCCCTTACGGATAGCATAGCCAGAATCGAGAGCACCCCACATGTGACGAAGAGCCTGGGAGTAGCGAGCCTTGACGTCGGCAACGACGCCGCGGAAGCCACTGCCACCTTCACCAGCGACGTTGCTCTGGCTGACAGGGCTCAGGATAGTGCGGCAAGTAAGGTTACCGTTCAGCGCGAAAAAGCACTTGATGAACATGTGCAGATCCTCACCAATTGCCTCTGGGTCAGTGTCCCAGCCTCCGACGCGGTCAACCATTTCCAGAGGGAGCGAGTAGACGGAAGTGGGGGTGCAATGGTTGATCCACGGTAGAGACCTGACATGCCGGCAGCGCACCAGTAAATATCGGCGACGCGGACCAGTGCGGATACATTGTGGGCGTTACGGTCGAAAATAATCGGGGCCGAGTACAGTGTGGTGGAGGCAGTCTCGGGATAGGAAAGGTGCATATTGGTGAGGAGCGTGAAATAGTTGGCGGAAAGGTGGCTGTCGGCTGTGGGTGTGATTGGCCTGGTCAGCAAATGCCATGTCTCTTCATCGGACTGAGAACTGCAACAGGCAAATTTCAAGGTACATACCATCGATACCAGTGATAATGACGTTCTTGCGGATGGAAATGGGATACTTGGCGCTGAGCTTTCGGGCGGCCCAACCGATATTGCTGCCTTTGCCGGCAGCTTCGCCGGGGATATCAGAGGGATGGAGAGTGTAATCGATGGAGCGGAATTTCTTGACGAACTCCTGGATGAGACTGAGGGCTTTTGATTCGCCGTTGACCTCGCGCTGTTCCATGCCAAGATAGACCTGGTGTGCACACCGTTAGCTTCACATTTAACTTTTATAAAGATGGCCATGCCGCTAGTGCCACGCGCCCCTGAATGAGTGACGACTCATTGCGTATGCCAAAGGCGCGAGAAAGCAACGGGCGGAGCCAGCGATGCCATTGACGGACATGACAGTGTGAGAAAAGATCCACCTACATCGTACGAAGTGCGGGCCAGAGGATGCGAAGCCAGAACATCGAGGGTCTCCTTCAGGGTGTCCATCTCTTCCTTGTAGTTGGGGATGACAATCGCGTGAATGACGGGATCCTGCACAGCATCGGCGCCGTCTGTGTACATCTCCAGCTCGGTATCACCAGCCTCGCTGGCGCTGGCGGAGCCGACATTGGTTTCCGAAGTGAGGGTCTCGGAGCTCGAAAGAGAGGCGTAGGAATCGCGGCGGCGGACGACAAGCTTCTTGTAGTCCTCGAGGGTGTTGGAGCGGGTGATCCTCTTCAGGGCTTGCGTGATGTCCCAGACAGCCCAGCAGGCGCGGAAGGGCAGCATGAAAACGAGGAAGTGGACGAGCAGGCAGTAGTAGGCAAACACGTAGGTCCAGATGCCGGCGCCCGTGGTGGAGGTGGAAGAGTATGACGCAGCGAGGGTCTCTGCTTGCTCATACTTGTAGCCATGCCGTTGAAGAGTGTATTCGGAGGAGATGACCCAGTAGCTGAGGGCCACAACAATGATCATGCTCAGGCCACCCGCCCGTCGCGAGCACCAAGCGAAGACGGACATTGTTAACAAGTCGCGTGGGGGACTCGGTAGAGAAAGGCCTCAGAGTACTAGGGAGGGAGGTTAAATCGACAGCGACAAGAGAGCAACGACGCGACGCCAACCACGACGACGACGACAACAACAGCGGCGGAGACGACGACGACAGTGACCAGCGGACGACACAGTAAAGGAGGGAGGGGAGTGGAAAAAGGGAAGACAAAAGAGAAAGGAAGATGGATAGAGGAAATAGGAGGTAGAAAAGGTAGGGGAACAAGGAGGACTAAGACGGGTGAGCTTCGAGACCAGGGAGATTGAGGAGCGTTTCCAGGTCTCTGGAGTTAAAGACCCACGGACGAGAAGGGGAAGGGAAGGGGATATGGGGAAGGATGAAGGGCCCAAGGGTGTGTCCCACCAAGAAAGCTTCAGTTGCACCAGGCCATGGGCGAAAAGGAGGGCACTAGGTACCATAGACTCGCGGGCCTCCTGTTGGAAACAAGAGGAGATGGGACAAGGACAAGAGGATTGGCGACCAATGACACGAGCCGACCGGGGGTTGCTGCTGGACAGGGGAGCCGTTGCGGGTACGTAGCGTCGTGGCTCAGGCCCTGCACAGTCAGATGTACAAGCAAGGATGTAGATGGGCCACCATTTAATTAGGTACCCTAGCTGAAGGGGAGGGGGCCCTCTGCTATTTTTTTCTCTCTCTGCGCTCACTCTATTGGGGAGATGACATGGAAATACGGCAGGGCTACCTTAGCCTAGAAACGTTGGAAGTTTGTTCGTTCCCTGACAGGCAGCAAGCCACTTCATTACAGTGGTACATAATACGCAGACAAGGGTTCTTGGGCAGCTTTGACGAGACGAAGGACGGGACGGAACCTGTATAGGTACCCTGCGCACCTATTGCTGGTGGGTACGCGCCCAAGAGCTGATGTGAGTGCTTGTTGAAGCCTTACTTAATACCTCACGGCATCCTAGGTCAAACAAGGTACCGGTAACGCAATGCAATGGCTTGTGCTGTGCTATGCTGTCTGTACTGTACTGTACTGTACCGTGGGTATTGCACTAAGGTGGAGGGCAAAGCAAGGCAGGGCGAAGGAGTGAAAAAGGTGGATGGAGAACGAGGCTCTGGCATACTTGACACGGCGGCTGTGCTGCTAGTCATGAGGCGCGCCACTGTACCTGGTGCGAGTGTGAGTGAGTGTGTGTGGCCATTGGCCATACTGTATTTTTAGAGGGCTGCAAAGAGGTGCTGGAGGCTAATAAAAGTGCTGCGGCCCACCCAAGTACCGCGACCTGCTGCCCCGGCCTGGCCCTCGCTGGTCGGAATGTACCGACTCTCCTTTGTCGCGTACGGCGTATACTGGTACGACGTAGGTTAGTGGCCCGGTGGAGGTGATGTGTACTATGGTAGAACTTGGTTTTTTTTCTTTTTCGCAATCGCTTTTTCCGCCTTGGCTTGGTCTAGCCCGGCTGCCGCTCTTGTTTTGTTTCGCTGGGTGCTCTAATTATCCTGCAGCAACTACTAATGACTGAGTACCTTCAGTAGGTACCTACACAAAACTGCATGTGTCTCTCTCTGTGTCTCTCCATGTGCCGTAGCCCTCTCTGTTCATCCCCAGCCGCCCGAGCTCAGCCTCTGTCCCTGCAAGCCAACGCTTCAGCACATAGCAATCACCAATAGCAAGCGGCTGCCAATCGTCTGGGGAATCTCCTCCAGTCGGTACACGCGGCATGGTTGGTTCACCTGCCGGCCCGAACACATCGATCCCCTGTTTTACCACACGTATACGCTGATAGAGGCAAGCCGCGCGTTCTCACGATGCCGTCTCAACCTTGTTGCCGACTCCAACCAATGTCTGCCCCGCTGGCTAGAAGAGCCTCGTCTATTGAGAGCAATGCAGTACGGGACTGCTGCTGCTGTCCTACATGACAATGAAAGGAATCTGTATTTCGCAAGCTAAGTACGTAGTCTACTACGTAACCCGCACAGCATGCCCTGAGGGTGCCAATCGCGGGGACTTGCATTGTCCCGATGGCCTCGGGTATAGAGCGACGGCATCAAACAAGCAATGCAAGGACGTGAGCGGCGTAGCACCTGGTGGGGGTGTGCTTGGCATAAGGAAGCTTTAGCCTCGCCCCAGACACACCTCGCCGTCACACATCAAGAGGGGGTTTCGAGGCGAGAGGGAGTTCATGTCCGGACTCTACAATCGCCCCGGAACCCACTCGAGACAAAGGAAACGTGGGGGCCTGTGTGTGCGACAGGCTCACCCTCTGAAGAATCGAACCAGCGCTGCTGCAATGCAACCAGACATGCTCGCAGCTCGGTGTGCCTCGCTGCGTGATCGCTTCACTGACAGCGTCTATCAAGTCCGATCTCCATCCCATATCCAGGATCCAGAGCTCTGTCATCGTAGATCGGGAAGCCGCTGTGGATGCCTCTTTTGCGATTAGCGGCAATCAAGGACATGCATCGCAGCATAGCCAGTCCCAGTGTCTTGCGCGAGAAACATGATTTGCCATGCATATTCGGTACGTTGTTGGAGCGCAGTACCATGTACATGCAGTACACACATCCGGCACGCTCTGGGCAGATGGGACTGGCCTGCCAAGTGGTGAGCAAAAAGAGGGACTGCAAATTGCAAGCCTTGGGTTCTTAGAATACTAGTCAATGAATCACAGAAGAAAATTCTTAAATTAATACAAAAAAATAAGAATATACGTACAAATTCATTCAATTTAAATGCTAATATTATCCGAATATTATTCCAATATTCATCGATCGTTGTTCTTATTTATTAGTGCTTGTGGTCCCTACGTATTTTCTTGCTACCTGCTTGCCTGCTCGAGAATTTATCGAGCATGGCTTGAACTGGCGGCCTCGATCACTAGCCATGCAGTCCCGCGTCATCTGTCTTGGCTCATTTGCGCGTGCTCCTAATCTCGGCTTGGCACATGCCCAAGACCCCTGCAGCCAGTATCCCTGCTACTGTACCGTGTAGGCTGTCCATTCAATCTCGCGTTGAGAGTGGCGCGCCCTCGCTTGCTTTTAATTTCCTGACATAATCGGAGGTGGAAACTGTTTGCCGTATGCGGTCGCTTTCGTCGAACCCTGGCATCCCGAGCAGATCCTCGTCACCTCTGCTGATTTTCCCGCGGGTGGTTGCAACGGGAGCTGGGTGGAGGGGCCACGGCTTGCGTTGGGACGTGCTGTTGTGACTCGATGCCTCATTTGGCCTGCCCTCACGACAATCTGCACAAGGCCGGACGCGTGCAAGCGGCAGTCCAGCTGTGGAGCTTGGTGATTGGGCACATTGTTGTCCAGACATGTGGCCAGCTCGTTGGATCACAACTCTTACAGTACTACAGTACCTCTCGGAGTTTCACTTCCCCGCGCCAACGAATCATCGCCCGCTTGGTCCTGCGCCAAGCTCGCATTCTTATGGCTGTGTGCGTGCCGATGAGCGTAGCCTCTAGTGCACAGCCTTCCGAGCGGCGATCCTCTTCTCCCAGCTGGGGCGGCGAATGTGCTGTCAGACCAGGGGTCACCAGACTCTGCCTTGCCTCCCTTGCCTTACGTATGTTGCTGCCGGCTGCTGTGCTGTGGGCTGATGTTTCTCACCCTGCATACACGCTGTGCATACATACACGTCGACGGAGATAGCCAGTGCCTCGTGTGGATTGGGCGTGCGTGCGCATCTGTTTAGCATATCTTATTCTTATCTCTCTCTCTCTCTCTCTATAGGTATCTTTTCCTTAACACGTGAGGTCTAGATTGGTGCTACCAACATGGTCGCGCGCTTGTGGCAACGCCCGCTCACACCTGAAGAGTCATTCCTCGGTTTCGACGAGGCAAAACACAGACGTTGCCGTTTATTAGACTCGACTAAGCCAGGCGCCGCCTGCTCATAGATCCCACAACCTAAAGTGGCTCCCCACGCTTCGGTTGAACCCCCTGCACCCGCAATTTTGAAGAGTCTGACACAAATCCTGCAATTGGCTGTGTCGGATGTTTCATGACAGCTGTCTCCACTTGGCAAGATGACCCTCAGGAACAAGAACGTGCGAAGAGGAGGGGGTTTTGGAGGTTAGAGAGCGTGAAGACAAACTTTTGTCAACCGCTTTGGAACCTTTATGACAGTTCACGTGACCTCAGCGCAGTCACATTTTCTTTCCTTTTTCTGCGTACTCAAGGTGCCTTTTCGAACAGCTCGAGGATGGGTTTGGCAGCCTGTGAAAAGGATTAGCAAGTGACCCATACCCAGAATCCGGTACCAAAACATACGTCAATGAACTTTTCCAGATCTTTGTCGAGGTTAGCAAGATCGTCCTTCCTCCTCTTATTATCGGCGATAAGCTTCTGCTTCCGCTTCAACAGCTCCTGCCTCTGCTGCTCCAGCGCCTCACGCTCAGTTCGTTCATGTTCAATCCGGGCAACCATTAGCTGGTTCTCGTCGTCATCGGCGTGTTCGGGGAACTGGGACAGGAATTCTTCGATAGGAATCAGTGGCAATTGCTGGTATTTATGACTGCAGGATGTTAGCACGACTGTTTATTCCCTGAAAGACGTAGTGGCGACGTGCTCGTAAGACTCGCAAGCCAATATTTCGCCCTGAAGGTGTCGTTGCTCGTAGTACAAGTTCTGCATTTGCAGGTGAAGTCGATCAACAGCCTGCCTGGATTCGGCTGTGGCGGCCCTTGTTTCGCGCGCCGAGAAGCACGCGGCCCGGAAGAGGCCTCGGAGATGAGAGATGCTCGTGAAGAGCTGCTTCTGCTGCTTCGCGATCTCGGCCTGGACTTCGGCAGAAACGCGGCCACCACTCGCTTGGTTGATAAGCTGAACCAATGAGTCTGCTTGGTCGCGTGCCTGATCCGAAATCTGCAGCACGGCAGCAAGGCTTGGTTCGGTGACGATTTGCTCAACTGCCATCGTGACGAGTCGCGTCGGGGTCGAATTGAAAAGCGCGATCAGCAGAGTATCGTTGGCTTCCTCGCGTCTGGAGCACACAAAGTGTGTGATTCTCAGTGTGGGTGCGCCGAAAAGTGGTGGCTCGGAAGCTTTACGATCGTCAGCTTGCTGTTTTCCGCGACAGGAAGAAGTTTGGCAAGGCTATGACCTAAGAGGTTGTTTAGGCTCAGCCTCGTCACTCAATAGCGGGTGTCGCTCACTGAACGGCGCGTGCCCATCCACTGCGTGCAGGTCATTAGAGAGTCCCACCTATCGGATCAAGTACCTGTTGGGGAGAGAGAGGGGAATTATCCACCTATCTGGGTTATCGATACCGATAATTTCGGGGACCGCCCTGAAGTACTCGCCAAGCCGTGCCAAGGGAACCCCTCATAGGTCGCTCATAGGTCGCCTCGGTAGGTACAGAGTAGGTACCTCGTACTCTTACTCTTTGTCAGCTCCCTTTTCCCTTTCCTTTGGTCTTGGTCTTGGTCTTGAGTCTTGTTTGTTGTGGCGGCAGTCTCTTCGACCTCCCGTCATTTCTTTTTCTTTCTTTTTCAAAGACGAACCTCCCAAGCACAGGGTTCCAGATTGCTCAATTGCATCGAGAGCCGACGAGCTTCTCACCACAGGGCTTGCACGGACATTACTCGTGCCTGTGCCTGGCCTGACTGCGTCGACGCATTACTTGGGACGAATTGGGCTCAACAATTCCATTGTTGCACTTTACGGCCCCCTCCTTGTGCAGACGCCTAGCCGCACAGGACCAAATCCTACCCACCAATTGACCGGCAGCATATCCGCTCGTGCTCCTATGCACACGACCCTTGGTTCCTGGTCTCTGGCGATTTACCTTTTCCTGCAGTTGGTGTAGAGAAATCGGGAAGCCTCGATTCGGGTGGCAACTGCTTATCCCGCGGACGTGTTTCAGCGCAAGTCGTCGGAGCCAGTCTCACATGTCAGCCATGGGGACCCCTATAACAACCTACGGCTGCAGCGGCCAGCACGACCAACTGGCCGTTGCCTCTTCCTCCGGATCTGACCTGCGAGACTCCAACCGACCGGCCAGGCGGCGACGACACTCCTTTTCATCCCCGGAAGAACTCGATCGTTGGACACATAATGGACGGCGAAGAGGGGCTCCTTCTCAAGGTTGACCTGTTCCTCTCGGAACTAGAGAGGCGCCTGGACTTCATAGAGAGCTACCTTGACCTAGGCAAGGATCGCAAGGACTCTAGCATCTCGCGAGCCTTTTCTACGCTCCAGGCAGTGCGCTCTCGATGTTCTCAGGCCTCCGAGGAAGTCCTCGGCGCCGGTCGTCAACGTCTGCAGATCATGGTCGACACATTAGAGATGCGCTACCAGGATACCTTGGAAGCAGCCGAGTCTCTCAACGAAAAGGCCCGCGTGGGTGTTGATCTTCTAGAGGAGATGCTCTGTGATTTCGAGGCCCGCGCTTACAAATTGCGGGAGCAAGGTTTTGCAAATGCTGCCAACGCTGCCGGCGTATTCATGGACGAGGGCCGTCGAGTCGCGAATGAGAGCATCGAGCGTGCCAAGGGCGTTGTAGACGAAGGAATCGAGCGGGCCATGCGAGCAGCACTGTCTCTCGAGGAGCACATCCAGCAAGCCATCCAGCAAGCCAAGGAAGGCAAACTTCTCGTCTACGACGACTTGCCTCTTCCTTGGCGCAACAACCCTCACATCATCAAAGGCTACCGATTTGCCGAAACCAAGTTGGAGTGCGTTCTGTCCGCCTTCAACCTTTCTAACGAGTTCTTCAATATCTGGTCTCATGCTCTTGGCTTGATCCTGGTCCTAGCCTTGGCCCTCTACTTTTACCCAAGCAGCACCAACTTTTCTCTGAGCACAAAGACTGATATCTTTGTTGCTGCGGTTTTCTTCGTCATGGCGTGCCTGACGCTTGTCTGCTCGACAATCTGGCACACCATGAGTGCTGTTGCAGACGTGGAAGCCGTCTCTCTTTTCGCATGTGTAGACTACACTGGCATTTCTTTGTTGATTGCTGCTTCCATCATGACGACCGAATACACGGCCTTCTACTGCGACCCCATCAGTCGCTGGACCTACATGACTACCACGGCCTTGCTCGGCATCGGAGGTGTCATCCTGCCCTGGCACCCACGCTTCAACGGGGCTGATATGGCCTGGGCCCGCGTCTCTTTCTTTGTTGGCCTTGCGCTGACGGGTTTCATGCCCATCTTGCAGTTATCTTACACGCATGGTTCGGAGTTTGTTTACGAGTTTTATTCTCCGATTACCAAGTCCATACTCGTTTACTTTGGAGGCGCCATCATCTATGCTAGCAAGACCCCAGAGCGTTGGTGGCCTGGCATGTTTGATTACATTGGTGGCAGCCACAACCTCTGGCACGCGGCGGTATTGGGAGGCATCTTCTTCCATTATACGGCTATGCAGCAGTTCTTCGCAAACGCTTTCAGCCGCGCTGTGAATGGCTGCCCGGCGTACTAAAAAGCCCTTCTTGGTCGTCCATGCATAATTTCTCTCTTGCATAAAGACATTCTCACGACATACACGCCCTACGTTACGGTGCAAACCGCAGGGCAATTGTTCATAATTGGCATTTTTAACTCTTCACTTGTATATATCAAGAAGCATTTAGACGATTTGACTGGTGGCTGAGTCTAAGGGAATGATGAAGGTTTGGTTTGTAGGCAGAGTCTTTGCACCACCACGGCGTTAGGTTTCATGCATTTACGAGGCATCTATACAGGCAGTTGAATCATGCTCATCAAAGCGTCCTGATGCGGCACTGCGTGAGAACCGCAAGGCGGCAATTCTTTATCATTATGATGTTTACCCCAAGAACATATTGTCCATAACTCCGGTGATTTTTTCAGTGACACGTATATGACATAGCCATAACACATTTAATTCGTGTATAGGCTCCATTCGTTGCGGTCGTATTCTAGCCCTGCTCAACCCACTGTCGCTAAGCTGTCGAGCTGGGACGCAGCTAGGCAGCCGAACCTGGATAAAGGCTCATGACTTTTGTCCAGAAGTTCAGGGCCAATTCCTCATTATCTGCTGCTCGATCAACTGTAGAAATCAGATGTTGTCTCACATGCCATGGCATGCAGGCACGCTGATATCCGGCTTTCGCGAATCGCCGTCGGCGTATATGCAAAGCCGGACTGCTTATCTCCAAGAACGCCTCTACCTGCAGGAAGGATGATAAGTGTCGAAGACAAACTTGATAATTTCGGGCAGCTATGTGAGTCGCCGAACAAGTTCCTGGGTTGCGCTACGAAGGATTTAAGCCAAGAGGAGCATGATAATAGCTTCGTATGGTAAAGATGATGGATCATAGTGTCCAAATTAGATAGTCGAGGTCATAGCCAGTGTTTCCTTTCGGTTGACATTGGCATCAAATAAGAGTGGTCCACACAAAATTATCACCCATGGTGCTGGGTGGCTCATAAAGCATGAGTCACGATCTCTGCGTAGACGTCATCAGGGATCTTCTTAATGATGCCAATGGTGACACTCTTGACGAGATCTGCATTGAGTTGAGGAAACGATCTGAGGACTTTGTTGGGGCTACGAACAGTCAGCAATCTGGCTTGTGTTTATTGTCTGATGAGAGGCTTACCTAGGAGACTGCAATATTTGTGTCCTCATGATGGTCAGTTGAGCCACGATGCAGACGATGTTCAGGTGAGGACCGTAGGCAAAGAGGAAGTCCCAAAGCCGCAAAACTTCTGGTAAGGGTGGTGTGCAGGCGCACAAGGTCAGGACTGAGGGAAATGCGTAGATTTCAGCCGAGAGACCCTTTGCAGTGAGGTACATGCTCAACTTGGGGTCGACGATGGCCAGGACTTTGTCGACAAGGGCAAGACCACGGTGGACGCCATCCATGGCTCCTCGGATGTAGCCGGGGCACTCGCGCGTTAGGAGGGAGTAAAAGGCAACGAAGGCCTCTGCTTCGCTGCGGGCAGCGTAGAGAAAGGGGCGGCGAGAACGTTCATTCCTTGAACGTAGGTTCCTGGTTCTGACGCCGCACTTGCATCTGATCCGTCGGTAGTCGTCAGTGTCATAGCTCGAAGGCGGTTTCTGGAGCCCTGGGGTAACGCACTTGTTTGAGAGTGGCCGGAGACGCTGCCTGTCAGGCTCTGGCGCGGCAATGAGGACCTGCTGCTGGGTCTGGTCTGGCGCTCCTCTTCCTTGAGTCGTGCAGCTTCCAAGCGATGGCGTTGAGAAGGCGGATCAGGCTCGCTTCGCTTACAC
The DNA here is from genome assembly GCA_020081605.1 of Albifimbria verrucaria. Taxonomy (NCBI): domain Eukaryota; kingdom Fungi; phylum Ascomycota; class Sordariomycetes; order Hypocreales; family Stachybotryaceae; genus Albifimbria; species Albifimbria verrucaria. Next base: position 4,111,717 of record JAHREC010000018.1, read on the forward strand.
GGCGGCGGAAGAGAGGGTCGGTCGTGAGGGTGCGGAAGGTGTCATTGCGGATCTTGGAGTAGGCGGGGAAGCGCCTCGGTGGATTAGAGCGAGATAATCGTCGGTGGGCATAATGGGAGCGTCAAGCAGGACGAGCCAGACATAGATGCGAAGGGTTGACTGAGACAAGGGTCAACGGGCTGAGCCAGACAAACGTGGAGTTCCAGAGGGATGGACGGGGGTATGCGAAGCTCACCATTCCATCCTCGGCGCTCTTGACGCCCTCGTCGATAACTTTCCAGCGAGCACTCTCCAGGGCGCCAAGGAAGTCGCCATCCGTGGGCCCTTCGCGGATGATCTGCTGCAGAGACAGGTGGCCATGGGAGAAGACGGGCTTCTTCAAGTCCGAGCGGCGGGAGACAGCGACGGAACTGACGGGCTGCAGGAGCGGGAGGGTCGCATCGCTATTAGCACGACCGCGCTGGGGCGATCGATTGGCGCGCGTGGGCGATGAATTGCGCTGCTCGGCCCTGCGCTGCTGGGAGATGAGGGAGGGCGAAGGCGTGATGGCGGCGCGGGCGCCGAGAGCGTGAGCGGACTGAAGCCGTCGAAGGGCGCGGTGGGTTCGCGGGGACGGAGGGGCCTGAAGCTCGGTGACCAGGGTCGGGAACGGCGCACGAGGAGGATCGGATGCGGGAAGCGGAGGGCTAGGCATGGTGGAGGGACGATTGTCACGATGGGCAATGGTTCCGCTCGAGAGAGTGCGAGGGGGAGGGATGATGAGATGTGGGATGGTAGCAGAAACGAGCGCGAGACCGTGGAGTCTCGAGGCAAGAAGTTTGGCGCAGTCAGCAGAGGATTGCGCCTGGGCAAAGGCGGTTGTGGGGAGGCTGGTGGCAGGTTGTAGATGGGATTGGGATGCATTGGGGCTGGAGCTTGGCCATCGTGTAATTTTCGCGTTGGCCCGTCCCGTTGCGTTGCGCCAGTATTATTTTATGTCAGCTTGTGGGAGAACATTTTATTACAATAAAAATAATACAGAAAACTTGGAAATTAATATAATTAATATCTGGTTCAACACTGCAGGCCATGCTACGGATGGAGTTGTTGTAATTCTACATTGCTGTGTTGGTGATGGCGAGGCGATGCGCTGCCATGTCATTCGTCGTCGCTTGACAGATTGGCTAGTGAGCGCCGTTACTGTAAAGAGGCTGGGCCAGAACCGAAATGCATTGAGTCACTGATTTAGTCAGCTCCAGCCACCACCCTCAGCACAGGTCAACAGCAAGTGAAGAAAGTGAAGCTGAGTGGGGGAAAAGAAAGAAAGAAAATAGAGCAGCATAGAGTACATTACTGTATTCAAGTCCGAGGATGTCAAGATGATTCCATGGGGTTATTCTTATTAATACAGTAGTGCACAGTATTACAAACAGGTAACTTGGTAATACAAAACCAGACTGTCTTTGTCATACATCAACCAGGACTTTGTTGCAGCAGGCCCGTCTTTTGTGCTCACCGCTTGCCTTGGCAGGTACAGAACACTGGGAGTACATTTGTACAGTACTAACGTTATAGCTCAGCAAGCCTGGGTGCCTCCTTCTTAGTTAGTAGGTAGGCAAGGTACATCAGGTGCCAGCTCACAATACAGCATCAGACCAAACTGTGGGATAAAATGTGCCATGTTGATACCGTACCGTAATTGATTCATCTTGGTTCCAAAAAGGAAAATGCATGGATCTTTTCATCGGGATATTTTTCTCCATGATTTCATTCCATGCTATCCTTGTTTGGGCCAGCTGGCCTCACTTTTCCTTGGTCCAATACGGGCCCGGTGCTGCACCATCAGCAGGTCGATTGCGACATTTCGCATTTGCATTGCCAATCCAGAACATTGCCCATTTCAGCAACCGGCAATGATCACGCTGCCACTGGCTCTCAGCCTTGGGCTCTCCACAACTCGCAGGGCTAGTTTGTTAGTTGTCTTTGTCATAGAATCATGACCATGTGGATGCCTGACATGACCGATCCTTCTGGCATGCCGTCGCCCATCGGCCCTCGGCCAACTGCTGCTTATAGTAGTCTATGCCCTAGCAGTTTCACTTGTCAATAACGTTTCCCAATCACCCTACCTTCACGCTGCTATACTACAGTATACCTTCTCCCATGAGCTACGTGTTTACATGAATCCTTCCTGCTTTGGCGTCGATATTTCCCTCGCTTGTGCTGCGTGACCAAGGCAACATCCTGGCTGCGGTCGACTTGTCAAGACCTTTTGTGTCATGCTCATGGTCATGGCATATTCTCCTGAGCACTACTCTTAACAGGAACGCTGCCCCTTGTTGAGCACAACTACCTATCATTCATCTCTCAAATACATTCATGAGTGTGTTATTGAAACCACGCCCGAGGCTTCGACACGACATCTGGTCGGGAGTTATGAACAAGCTCTTTACCACAACCATCTAAACCACTTCTCGTTCTATAGCTGCCCGAATCATACCCGTATCCGGCACTAATCCTAGCTTAACCCACCCTCCCCTAGAAATGGACAACAACTCTAGACAAACCGACGATGTGGCGGTGCGAGAGCCTCTGCTTCCGAGCAAACTGCATGGCCATGTCCACTTCATCGAGGAGACCCTACTGTTTCCCAGTGGCTCCAAGACCAAATCCCGTCCACGAGAGAGGCTTCGGATTACTTTACATCTCTCTTCCCTTTCCTGTCTTGGATAGGACATTACAATGCTCAGTGGGCGGCAGGCGATCTCATCGCCGGACTCACAATTGGCATCGTCGTCGTTCCTCAAGGCATGGCATATGCTCTGCTGGCCAACCTCGAGCCTCAATTTGGACTATACTCATCTTTTGTAGGTGTCATGGTTTATTGGATGTTTGGCACGTCTAAAGACATCTCGATTGGCCCCGTGGCCGTCCTGTCAACTGTGGTCGGCAATGCCATCGACAGCGTCAAGGCATCGGGCCATGATTTGCCAGGCCATGTCATCGCATCTATCTTGTCTATAATCGCTGGATGTCTTGTATGTGCTCTGGGTCTGTTCCGATTTGGATTCCTGGTCGATGTCATCTCCATCACCTCGCTTTCAGCATTCATGACAGGCTCTGCCATAACAATTGCCGTCAGTCAACTTCCGTCTCTACTCGGTGTCACTGGGTTCTCTAGCAGAGACTCGCCATACAACGTCCTGCTTAACACCATTGAACACCTGCCCGAGGCTGGTATCGATGCCGCCATTGGCCTCTCTTCTCTTGCTCTCTTGTATCTTATCAAGCATGGCCTAAGCACAGCGGCTGAACGTCTTCCAAAGTTAAAGCGCTTCATTTTTTTCATCAACACAATGCGTACCGTCTTAATCATCATACTATACACGTTGGTCAGCTGGGGATCAATAATGGCCGAACACAAGATGCTGTGTTCGGTGTTCTAGGCCCAGTACCAAGCGGTAAGCACCTGTCAGCTTCCAATTGCAAATAGACCATACCCACTGATTGCCACTACAGGGCTGCCCCATGCAGCAGTCCCCAAAATCGATCGTGAGATCGCAATAGAACTTAGCGCCCATCTTCCAGCAGTTGCTATTGTTATGCTTGTGGAGCATGTTGCAATTTCAAAGTCTTTTGGTCGAGTCAACAACTACAACATCGACCCTTCGCAAGAAATGGTTGCCATTGGTGTGACCAACTTGCTGGGCTCATTCTTTGGTGCATATCCGTCGACGGGTTCTTTCAGTCGCACTGCTATCCAGTCAAAGCTGGCGTACGCACGCCTGCGTCCGGAATCATTACAGGCATCATTGTTCTGCTAACCACTTATTTATTAACGGGCATCTTCTACTACATCCCGACAGCCACCCTTGCTGCAGTCATTATCCACGCCGTGAGCGACCTTGTCACACCAGCATCTACCATTCACCAGTTCTGGAAGGTTTCGCCACTTGAAGTTTTCATCTTTCTTCTTGGAGTTCTTGTCAGCGTCTTTTCCCATATCGAAAACGGATTATATACGACAGTTCTTCTGTCGGGCTTCATATTCGTGTATCGCATCTTGAAAGCTCGAGGACGTTTTCTCGGCAGGGTAAAAGTACACTCTGTGCTGGACGAACATTCTTTCGAAAGTTTCGATAAGAAGGGGATGGACAGTTATGGTGCTTGTGCAGAACCACCAAATCAGACAGGGCGGAGTGTATTTCTTCCTCTCGATCATGGAGATGGCTCGAATCCAGAAGTCCACATAGACAGCCCATATCCCGGAGTATTCATATATCGGTTTTCAGAAGGCTTCAATTACCCCAATGCCAACTCTACCTTGGACTTCCTGGTCGAGTACATTTACGAGCGCACAAGAAGGTCTCAGCCTGAACTCTATGAACGCAGAGGAGATCGGCCTTGAATAACCCAGGGCCACGCCATGGCCCAAAATCGCCCGAAATTCCAGGGCTTCATCGTCTTCCTACACTGAAAGCTGTTATTCTTGATTTTAGCGCGGTCAACAATGTCGACATCACATCGGTACAACGGCTCATCGATGTGAGGAACCAACTTGACGCATATACATCACCGGACGTCGTTGACTGGCATATCGCGTGTATCAACAATAGATGGACCAAACGAGCACTCGCTGCCGGTGGTTTTGGCACACCAAGGCATTCACAAGACGGGCCGCATCAGAAATGGAAGTCAATTTTCAGCGTGGCGGAAATCGGAGAGGAGGAATCTCTTCCCACAACGACAAATGAGACTTCTTGGGGCGGAGATCTTAGCCCCAGGATGAAGAGAGAGGAAAAGAGGAGAATGACCTTCAAACGAGCTATCCCCTGTCTCGTAACGTCAACCATGAGGAAGGACCCAAAACCACACAAAGCGTGGACGGAAGAATGCGGTCGTTCATGGGCTGGATAAACCTCTATTCCACGTTGATTTAACGAGCGCAGTCCAAAGCGCGATCCTGAACATCGAAGCGAGACAAGAGTCGAGAGCGGAGTTCACATCAGACCGGTCGTCTTGATTGATCAATTAGATTCATAGAATTGTTTGGGTTTGCGTATTACTATACCTTGAGATTATCATAGCGTAGCGTGGCCGACGCATTAGCGTTGGTGTTTATTTGAGGTCAACGGCACAACAGCTGGGATGGAAAGCTGGAACCATGATTTACAGGGCTAGTATATATAGCTGTTGGGATATGGAATACGATTTATAGTTGAAGCATAAGGCTTTGGTTTGATAACAATTCCTCCAAATGGATTTATTATTTGCTTTTCGTTCACAACGACCCAAGAATGTCGAGATCCTTTCGCTATCGATACATAACATGTGCATGAGAAATTGCGTGTAAGAAGAAATAGTAGGTGGAAATCTGTACCAAATCTGAAATGGTTCAGTTCTGCATAAAAGAGCATCGAGAGTGTTGAAGTTTTAATTGATAGGGTGCTGATGATAAGGCTGGTCACCTGATCTCGCGTGTGGCGAGTTGATGATCCACGCGTTAATGAGTGTCCGTCTGTAACTCTTCTTCACCACGACCAGCACATCCGCCTGTTGCTTGGTATTTCCGAATTTCTGTTTTCAGCCCTCATCTAGACGGTGCTCTGTCTGAATTTTGTTCAAATTCTTAACGTGGCCATTTGTCTTTCGTTTCTAGTCAGCCATGCCTTTTGGCGTGCAGAGGCTCAATGTGAAAAAGTCACAGCCGAACCCGAATATCGTCTTTATCAAGCCCCTGAAGGGTAAAGATGAAGCCGTTGCTCAAGATTTTCTTGAAAGAATAGCCGCCCAGTGCTGTAGGCTTAGAACGCTCAAAGTGCCGCGGAGAACACCAAGCTGACAGTTCCGCAGTGCCTGTTATGCGTGAAAATCACCTCTATGTGATGTCACTGGAAGAGTATGAGCCCAACCGAGAGTTTGTTGGCCGCAACTTCAATGCAGGCGAGGTTATACAACTGGTCCTCAAATCCCCAGAACTGGGCGCTGGCTTCCATTTGATTATGTGCAAATGGTCATGATGCACGAACTCGCACATTGTAAGCAAATGAACCACTCTCGGGCTTTTTGGGCAGTCCGGAATCAGTATGCTGCTCAGATGCAAGGCCTTTGGAGCAAGGGATACACAGGCGATGGTATATGGGGTAGGGAATCAACCTGGGAACAGCGGAATGGGAGAGGAATACAGTCCACGCGGATGATATGCTGCCAGAACACTTGTGTGGCGGAACATATCGATCACGTCGAAGAAAGAGAAAGGTCAAGCCAACGTTGACTTATCAAGAAAGGAAAGAGAAGCGAATTTTGAAGAAGTTCGGGAAAAATGGAGTGGCCCTGGGCTCGGATGAAGAAACAAAGATCAAGTTGGAGAAGGGAAGCGCGTACAGGGCAAGCCCAGGGTGGCTGGAAGTGCCAGAGGCAGGGAACTCCGCGCTGCCGCAGCATTGGCCCGCTTTGAGCAGCAGAAACCCGAACCCTCGTCCATCAAGGACGAAAGCGAGACGGAATCGGGCAGCGAGAGCGACTACGATGATGCGGCTTCAGAGGATGTGGATTCGAAAGACGCACTTGATGTTGATGGAAGCCGACTCACGGATAAAAGGGTAGGGGAATGATCAAGGTGTGTGAGGATGAGAATTCAGAAGACCCTGCTGCGAGAAACGAGTTGGACGAGCTTCGGGGCTTGATGCGAACACGAAGACACACGAAGGGACCGTCACAAGATTCCGATTCAGGTCCTCGCACGGGAGAGGATCGACATGTTGCAGTCAAACAAGAAGAGGCAGAAAGCAATTCTACGAGTCATCCTCCGGCAATTACATTCGTGAAGCGGGAACCGTCGGACGACCTTCCCAGCATGAAGGATCTGCAACAAAACACAAGCGTTTCTTCCGGCTCAAAGAACCAGACAATGGACAGGAAGCCCAAGGAAGAACCATCTCAGCAGCCACGCCAGCCAAAAATTGCCAAGACGAACTCACAGGCTCCAGAACCGAACCATATTGACACAGGAACAGCCACGTGCTCAATATGCTCCTACGCGAACTCCAAGCTGTCAGTCACGTGTGCCATGTGTGCCAATGTTCTGAACCCGACCATTACCACGAACTCTTGGCGGTGTGCTAGGAGTCATGCAAAGATAGCTCCTACGTCAATTCGGGGGACTGCGGGGTGTGTGGGCTATGTGGACAGAAGAAGATGTGAGGTGAGTGAGCGGTGTCGGTAGGCGAGATGCAGCTGCTCGCGCCACCATGTATTCTTTGCTGGCAGCATGACTTGACGAGATTATGAACGGCATTTGTAGGATTGGGTCATTGGGTTTACGTTGATGTATGGCGAAGCAAAAGGCTATTGCCTGGTTCTGCCACTGATGGTTTGAGGATAGAATAGGTTGGAGAGGTTAACAGAGCTACGAAGCACTTATATGCATCCGAGGAAACGCAAACTGAATTAGACAAGAACGTTTGAAGCTCTGACCAGGAAAACGCCATGGGTCGCTGCAGAGAAGGTCGCAATGCTGACGCCACTGTCAGAGGGTCTGCAAGGTGGTGTGTTGCGCAAAGGATGGGAGGAGAAGAGGTCAGCAACATGGGTGATGGCATGCTGATGCAGGTCGGCCGGGGAGGCTTGTGGCTGTATGATAAGACATTGTGTGACGACGGAATACCTCCGGCGGCTGGATTGGAGAGTTTGGCATAGCATGGAGGCTCTTAGATCTGTAACAGCGAATCCCAAATCGCATACGCGGGGTGGTTGATGATAAGGCCTAGTGTAGATGTAGGTTTGCTAGGCTCACGAGGTTTTACGAATCACAGGCCGTGGGCACGGCGAGGCCTCTAAGGCGAATGCAAGATTGCGGAGCCAACGTCCGAGGGTAAGGTTTCCCCGTGTCCAAGGCATCTGGGGAAATGATGCTGGGCCACGCGCGGCGCTGGAGCTATCCGTAGCTCCGCAGGGCAAGCCGCGAGCATCGGGGCCAGAGCACGCGATTGCCTCTCCGCATTCCCTCCTCCGCAGACGTGAACTGCCGTCCAAGCCGATAGCCAGTTCTTGGTTGCTAGGATTAGCTGCGGGCGTCGCTCAGCCATGCTGGATGCGGCTTGGGAATGTCCCAAGCTTGGTTTTCGCTGGTCGGAGGAGGGGAGGAGGACGGTTCTTGTGCAGGTCGATAAGCTTGAAGGGGTGGGCATTTGCTGCCATTTGTTTGGTGGCGATGGGGAATTCGGAGACATGACGGAGGGCAACGGCGGGTAAGACACCTTCATTCTGCGGTGGAGGAAAGACAATGGGCATGGCATGACGAAGGGTCCGGATTGATTGCCACACCTATGATGCGGAGTAACCGTTACGGAGTCAATGCAAAGATGTACGATTCATCACGGCGACCGGAGTATTGTGTACAGCATCAGAACACGAACGCGGGGAGGAATCCCTTATTCCCAGCACCGCATTACCCCAGCGTTGTGTAATGGCCTTATCATTCTGCATGGGTGGAAGGCGAAGAGGAGCATGACGGGAAGCATGGATCCGTCACGCGCGGCAAGCCTCCCAAGTATTTGACAGCGCGTCCCGCTGCATCGCACACGGCCTGACGTCACAGGACCTCAAGTAAGTTTGCATAAATCGGAGGCGTCATGGAGGGAAACGGCAGACACGATGCCCCAAGGCCAGCATCGTGGCTTCAGAACAACCCCGGAGGGTGGTGGCAGAGAGAGACAGGTGCAGTCGCTCGATGACAGAAGCGAAGCGAAACAGGAGGGTCTAGACCGCGCCGATGCTGCAGGGGTGATGCGATTGCTGGGCCGTTTGGCCCCTCGACGTCGCTGGCCAGGCCAATCAAGGCGGGGTCTCGGTTTGACGGTGGCTTATCGAGGACGTGTTGGATGCGTCCTTGAGCCAGGAACCTCGCCGAGAGTCTTAAGGAATCTTTTATGTGGCATACGCGGCTTATGGCATAAGCGGTTTGGCTCCTGGTCGGAAAGGTGTGTAGGACGTGCGTGGACGGACATCTCTCTCTTAGCCCAAGCGGGCGGCTGGGAAATGAGCGTGGTCTGGGGATTACAGGAACGAGGAGGGCAGGGGACGGATGGTATCCGCGTGGGTGGTGCGAGCAGTGGTGGGGGAAGGGGAGTGAGATGGACGTGCTCCAAGTTGATTGATCTGCGTAGAGATCTTCGTCGGTTGCGAGGACGAGGCCAATGGAACGCGAGGTCTTCTTGTTCTGATTTCGAACTATCCATGCCCGTTGCATTACTCAGTGATAGGCCGGTGGAGAAGGCCAATCTGCCGGTCTGTCCAGCAGTGGTTTAGTCAGGCAGGGCCAACGGAGGGTTGATTAAATTATATGGTTTTCTTAGTGACGGGGAGACAAGAATGTTTGTCAGGAAGTCGGGAGGAGCGGCTAGGATCTGGCCCGTGGCGCATACAAGGGGTTGAGATGGCGCCGAGGATGAAGGATGTCTGTCGTGTGCTGCATGGCTTTTCTTTTGCAGAGGGACGGTCGGGCATGCAGCGTCTGTGGGTTGTTGTCTCTGCTGTGCCTTCGGTAGATGGGCATTGGGAGGGTTGGGATGGTGTTTGTCGCACAATGGCGTCCAGCACTACTGTATCATAGTACATAGTACAGCACTGTAGGTGTAAGTTGCAACAGCGAATTACCCCGCAAAAGGAACTGCAAGCTGCCGAAGGGGTGACGTCGCTGAGACCGCACGGACCAAGCAGCGTGGGAGAAAATGGGCAAATGGGCAAGAGATGGGGAGAGGTGCGCCAGGATCAGCAGGTGGTGCGTGCGCTGGCCTCCCAGATCCCCACCGGCCCCACTGGCTCTGTTGCTTGACTCGCCGTGGGCAGATTTGGTTGGCTGACTGCTTAGTTAGCGGCACGGTCGTAGCGTCCGCTTGCACCGCGCGCAACCCTGGGCCTAGGGGTACTTTGTGTACCTTGGGTGGGTAATACAGTGCAGCCTTCATTTGTACTGTGCTGCGCTGTGCTGCGCTGGGTTGCACGCAGTACGTACCAGAGATCATCGTCTCTTTCCACGTCAAGCAACCCCAACCGAATAAAAAATAAAATAAACGTGTTCAGTCCCTGGATGCCCTGCAGCAACCGGATCCTCGAGAGAGACATTCCAAAGACTGCCGCATCGCCCACGGCTCTCGTTTTATTGTTGAGTCGCCACAGCACGATACTTTTGCTGCACCCACTTCACTTCCCCATACCTATCTACAGTATTGTCCCCATTTGCTCCGTATTCCGCTCCCATTCACTCGGGGTCTCCATCCGCATCGGAGCTCAGGGGACCTCCGCCCACCAGCACCAGCATAATCGTCGACGTTATCCCCTTGCGCCGGTCACGATGTCCGGTCTTAACGGGATAACGCCGCATGTCCGTGAGATGTGAATAGACGAGGCCGAAGACGCAACGCAACGCAAAGCCGCCCAAGCCGCTGGCATTACTCTCTTCCCCCTGGTCCCCTGTTTACTCAGGGCGGGTCAAGGTCCCCTGTCTCGACGTCACCGTCAACATTCGAGGTACCTACATACCTACATAAGGTCGTAAGTTAGTAAAGCAATTACCTACGGCGCTCAGACAGGCTCGAACTGACCCGCTCTCTCAGTCCCGAATTAGGAACACGGCGATCGTCGTGCAGAGACAAAACACAACCTACTACCCCCGAAACCCTTTTTAAGTTGATCGGCGCATTTGCTTGTCCCGCCGCTTCACTTCATCATCATACCTCCTCTTCGTCTTCGTCCGTCCCTCCCCCGCCCTCCCTTCCGAGTCCAGCCCAGCCTAGCCCAGAGTTGCGAGGGCGCTTCGTACCGTTGCCGTACCGCACCGTACCGTACTGTGCGTACGTGCCTTATCCGGCTCGTCGACCACGGCAGTGAACCTGTCAATCTTCCCCAGGTTGGGTTACTGTGAATATACCTTGCGTCGCCAATCTCTTTTGTGTGTGGGTGTGTCCATTGGTGCCCTTACGTGCCAACCCGAGGTACCC